>CAWUFW010001787.1:0-1299357 GCA_963921515.1 Calotriton arnoldi
CGTTTATGGATCCGGCTCGGGCGGGGAACTGGAGCTCGATTGGGTAAGTACGGCTGGGTCGGGATCTGGGCAGTTATGCGCATCGTACTTGCTCGTTCGGACGAATGTTCGAATCGGTCGGGAAACACGCGTTCCGCTTGGTTTTTTCCCGGACGAATGGTGTTGGGTGCGCTTCCGGCCGAGATCGGAATCGACCCCTTAATGTACAGTTTTGTGACACTACAAGAGACGTGTTTGCTTTTCCTCCCGTGTTTTGACATTTACATTTTTAAAACAATACCTTTCAAACAAACATTGGCAAACCCATCAGAGATCGGTACTCACATTATAAAGGTGAGACCTATTGTATTTGCCAATGCTTTTTTGTTTTGCTATCTTCTTTCACAGAGAAACACCTTTAATCTTATTTTCATCTCTTTCACCTGTCCATGACCCATATATGTAACATTACCTCGTCATGTTCCCGTAGTAAACTGTACCTGTTTGCTGTGGCATTTATTTTTCTTCATTCCTGCTCCTTTGCTGCCCACTCTCTTTGCCCCATTTTTAGGTCTGGCTTTGCAACACAGCAGTTTGCCAGAGCTTTTGTCTTTGCTGATCTAAACAAGCAATGGCAACGCCTCTGAGTTTGGCTTTTTGTTAGGGTAAGTGTTTGGTGGGTGTGTGTGTGGGTGTGTGTGTGTGTGTGCGCATGTATGTGTGTGTAGCATCCTCAGCTTTTCTTTTAAAAAAACACATAAGGATGTAACGTCTTGGGCTACAACAGGGAAGCTAGGATTAGGGCCTATTTGCTGAACAGACTGCATAAACAGAGCTAAGCTGTACCCTCACAGATGAGTTTCATGAAAAGTAATAGGAAGATGTTGTTCATGTTCTAAGTGGGGAACTTAACAGGCATAAGCAACAACATATAGCAAGTAGATACTTTGTTTGACTTATCATACAACACAACCCCCACCTGAAATTATATGTACCACTTTGTGGCAAAAATATAGTACCCACAAAAGTGTGAATGAAATAATGTGGTAATTAAATGTTATGTGCATGATGCCGAAGATTGCAGATGGGGGTGGATTCCACTTTTGTGTCTATGCACGTTGCATTAATACTCGTGCAGGCATATTAAAATTATGTGCAACGCTGTGTTTCTATGTGTTTTTTGTTGATCAGAAGAAAGTGAACTCGTAGGACTCACCGTGGAAGCCCAATAGTGATTGGTTGTGCCAGTTGAAGATGCAATTAAATACAAAAAAATAAACACTCAACTGCAGATGGAAGTAAACAAAGCAAAAAAAGGGGCAAAAACATGCAAGGCGCACTGCCCTTTTCATCTCTACAGAAAAAGGATAAAGGGAAATTTAGCAGGATTGCAGACTTGCTATTAAAATGTTGGTGTAAACGAGTGCATAACAAACATATTTGTTATTAGGGAATGCTACAAGGTTATGTAATGCTAAGTAATACTCTGAATCATATGACCAAATTTGCTGTTATTTTATAGGCAACAACTGAAGTGATGCTTTCGGCAAAATATCTGATATAACACAAAGAGATCAAATTAACATATACACAGTAATATGTTAACTAGTAATTTATTTAGCTTTTAGCAATTGTTGGCATGATATGAATAGAATTATTCATAAGCAACTATTTTTACATTGTTATGTCATATAGTATGTACATTGGTGTGAATATATTAAATAATTTGCATGTAGATGCAGTATTTTACAATAAGACAATCATACTGTCACAATCCCTGCCCCGGGGGTTACTAATTTGAACTGTGCTGCAAATGCGCATAGACTTTTGTCATATGTACTATGTGAACATGCTAAAACATCAGATGCACAAAGCCACAGACTTGTCCAAAATATTATATGAACAGCTATGCTAGAACATTGCATGCGCACTGACCGCTGCACTACGTGCAAGTTGTGCGTGAACACTAGTAATGCAGTGACATTGCGGAATCCAGGAGGTTGCCTAATATATCCCACGTTGTATGCCGTAAGTTAATCATTACCATTAAAGAGTAATGGGGTAACCCAATCAATGTCCAAAGACCTGGGTATAGTGTAATAAGAATAACAAATGGTCCCAAACGTTTTTCCCGGACAAGCCAAGGAAAAAAGTAACTTCTCTAATTAAATATGCTTGGTTGCTTCAATATTCAGCACAAGTAATTAATACATGAGAAAAATAATTAATATTAAGTACGCACCAGAGAGAAAGAAGAAACAACCACTATATTTTCAGTAGAAAACTTTGTTTTATATATTCTCATATTAACAAAGCGGTACAGACATTACCATATAGAGCAGTATATCAAAGTAAGAGGTCGTTTGAGGGAAAAGGGTGCAAAGAAAAGGTGCTCGTGTGTGGAGTAAATGAGGAAGAAAGACTTTAAAGTAAAGGCAATTTAAAGAAAATAGTTTCAACAATTTACAATCAACACTGGCTATTAGTGAAACGTACGCCAGTGTGGTTTGGCCTGTCTACAAAGCAATTCTATGTCGTAATTTTTTCATATACATTTTTAGTAAGCACAGAAATGCATCATCTGGTGATAGTGCGGGGTGATATAATGTAGTACAGGCTCAGGATTAGGGGTAGGTGTCAACGTTTTGACCCGGCTTATTGCGTAGAGGGTAACTTAAAACCTCCGCTAGCGGGTCTTCTTCAGGACAGGGGGAAGTGTGAGAGGCAACCAATATCTGACGCCCAGTAGTGGTGAACCAGGTCACAGCTTCCGACCCTGGGTGGTCCGCATGGGAATGCGGAGTGTAACGATCAATTGAGCATCCAAATCAATGTGGTGCCGGTATGGGTATCCAAAACCCCAATAAAGTCCAACGTGAGTGCATCCGTTAAGTGGGAAGACGTTCAAGTGGGGAGGAAGGAGTCTGACATCCTTCAGACTGGGAAACAATCTCCCAAGCGAATCATTCGACTGCAGTTGAGTCACAGACAAAACGCTCCAACCCCGTCGACGGCTGTCTGTACCGCTTTGTTATTATGAGAATATATCAAACAAAGTTTTCTACTGAAAATATAGTGGTTGTTTCTTCTTTCTCCCTGGTGCATACTTAATATTAATTATTTTTCTCATGTATTAATTACCTTGTGCTGAATATTGAAGCAACCAAGCATATTTAATTAGAGAAGTTACTTTTTTTCTTGGCTTGTCTGGGAAAAACGTAAGTTAATCATTAAGCAGTACCCTGCAGGACCAACATGGCGATATTTTCATGTCCTTTTTTTGTGTTTGCAGCCCACATCGCGGCCGTCTAACAATGTCCTTTCTTAGTTTTCAGTGCTCATCACGGCCGCCATCTTTGTTAGGGCTGCTGATATAAAAGCAGCCACGCCCAGCCATCGACTGTGGATTATTCAGTGCCAGAGTCCTGAGGCAGTTGGTTTAGTGCACATTCAAATTCTGTTGAAGTCGTCCTCAAGGGACAGTAGGCCGTCTGTTTGCTGAGTGCCCCTGAAAAGGTAAGGAGACGCTAGTCCTGCCTAATTTTGTATTTCCTGGAAAAGCAACCGAGTATTTACAGGCAAAGAGCGAGCAGTGTTGGAACTCATGAGAACTTGTTGACCCGCCCAGCGTGTTTTTTCTGCTGTATGTGGTAAAAGTATTATGTAGAGTTGATGAAGCATAAAAACTGTTTTGGCATAGTAATCCTGAGACTTGATACAGGGAGTAAAGGTGCATTCGTTTGCATAGCAATTTGAGAAAGGCACAAGGCATGTATAAAAACTGTTAAAGGGCACCAGTGAAAACTCTTGAGACCTGATTTAGTTATTGTTGCTATCGGTGAGACATAAGCTAGAACCCTGTGAAACTATGGGCCCGATTCTGATGCGGTTAGGAAATCTTCCCGATCGAATCGGTTTGGAAATGGTTTCCGACCGACTCGGATCGGGAGAGTCCGACCAACCGAGTATGATGCATCCGGATGCTTCCAGATACGATTTGGTTGGACTCCCATTGACTTCTATGGGAGCCTATGTTCCTAACCGCATCGTAATCTGGCCCTCAGTTGGGAAGACACATTCCCGATCCGATTTGGAAGGAGCAAATGCCATTAGGAGGCCTTCCTAACCGCATCGGAATCGGGCCCTAGGTGGGAATGCTTTCCTAACCGCATCGGAATCAGGCCCAAAGTATCCAGAGATACAAACTTATGAATCCGTAAGTGATGGTCTACCATGTATGCTTGCAACCATCAAAAGTCAGAGATAACCAGAGACCATTGGTATATCAGAAAGCTGCTATAAGCAAGAGAACAGTGCATGATTTGCAGGAAAGCGTTGGTATAATAATTTCCTAGAACCTTTGTACTTCAAGGCCATAGAGGCCTTTCACAGGTAACAACCATTTCTTGAGTGTCATGAATATTGGTTGCAAATAGTCGGCTGAGAATCAAAGCACTAATAAAGGATTGCAACGTTCTGTTCCAGATCTCCCTCCTGCAGTACCCTCCCTAATTCCCTTCCCCTCATCTGGCCACTCTGAAACTCTGTTAATTTGAATCATGATAATAGCTGCCAGAAGGTGGGCCTCTTGGGGGTGCTGCTCTTGAGGAACTGGCTAACCCTGACAGAATAATGCGCCCATAGATTTAGTTCCTCCAAGCAGTGCCGCCAAGATGACCACTGTGGAAGATATTTGTTCCATGCTGAGTAACATGCAAGAGGAGGTGTCACCAGCAAGACAAGAAACTGCCACTTTAGCTAGTAGGGTGGCCCACCTGCAATCTCAGCTCCCGACTGCACAATCCCCTCCAACCACGTCAGGGAGAATCACTCCTGGGCCCACAGTGTCAGTGACAGTCCCTCCGATTGTACCTTTGGTCTCCCCGGAGCACTTTGCGGGGGATCCAGCAAATTTTCAGACCTTTCTAACGCAGGTCCAACTGCACTTCCTGGTTAAGCCGAACCCTTTCCCAGTGGCTCAGTCCAGCATAGCGTTTTTAATCTCATTACTCAGCGGCGACGCCACTATGTGGGCGGTCCCCTTGTTAATTCAGACAATCCCTTGCTCTATACCTGGAGACATTTCAAGGCGGAGTTTAAGAGGGTCTTCGACTGATGAACAATCACTGGGTCAGCAGACCGAGAACTTCTGAAACTCCGACAGGGGAATAAAGACCAAGTACATTATCTAACTCAGTTTAACCACCTTGTTGCCAAACAAATTGGCCTGAAGAGAAAAGAGTGGGCCTATATATCCAAGGTCTGAGAGAAGAACTTAAGGACCTCATAGCCCCAAAAGACCCTCAACCTAAAAGTTGTGAAGAACTTATCGCCTTAACCCTGTGACTGGATCATCGACTCGCAGATAGAAAAGGAGGCAAAAAGAGACTAGTGTTTCGAACATATGCTGCACGTCCTAAAGAGAAGGGTACTAGTAGTGCCCAAGACACCAATGAACCAATGAACAAGTTTACACATGTCTTGTGGTTTGTGGCCTCCTGGCCTGCCTGGCTACGTTGGCATAGGCCTGGCTGCCATGATGTCTTTTGCGCACGTTACTCTGCACCGTTGTTCTGTCGCCCTCTGCTCCTGCCAAGTTATTTTACAACTGTCTGCATTTTCTGTTTCTCACCTTTTCTCCTGTTCTTTTTGGGCTCCGTCTGAACAACAGTTACAAGGTCGAAAAACACGTCCCTGGTTCTAGCTGATATGGCCAGTCCCTCGCACCTAGACATAACACTATGTACAGCTGCCATGGGGAAATTGGTGGGCTTTTATTATTGCGTTTTTCCCTCTTGAGAGGGACTTGAAGAAAACCTTTCCAGGGAGAAGAGCTGTGATTGTCTGCTGATGTAGTTCTTGCATCTAGAGACTGAGGTATGGGGGTTCGCTTGTCAAAGCCCAGAGGTCTTCTATTGATATAATAAAAAAGCTATTGGCACGGGGAGGGTGGTAAGGTCATTCAGCCCTCTATCCTCTGCTTTATGAAATGCTTTCCCCGTTAGTATTCTATGGAGTTGTAACTATGCTGATTATATTATTCTTATGCATTATGCTGATAGTACTGTTACGTGTACTGTATCTTAGAGCACGTATGTTGAAATAAACATTTTAACCTATACTGTGTCTCTTCTTACGCCGGTTGTGGACAGGTATGAGTGAGTGACGAAAGGGTGTTCTTGCTACTGCGAGTCCTGAGAGAGAGAGATACCGTGTTCTGGGTTGTCTAATCATTGGTACATTGTTGCTAATGGGACGCTAAGGCTAGTTGGGTTGGGGTTTTAGGTGCTAAGGTTTATGTTTGGCTCACCACTATATTCCGAGGTCCTATTATCCTGTGCATAGCTCTGTGTGTGTGCAGAATCCCTATAACATGGCGCCCAACGTGGGGCTGCTTATCTGCGAGACGCTTGAGTAGTGCTTGTGCTTGCCCACAACACCCCTCACAGACGCTTCCGGAAGCGTGTGTGATGGTTATACCTCCTATATTGACGTTTTTATAGGTTCTTTCAAGCTTGAGATTGTTAAAAGGTTTCATAGATAAAACCCTATTTGTGCTGCCTCATTTTAGATTGTCGACTATTTCTAGCCTACAATGGCTGTTCAAATTGCGGCACATAGCCGTGCAGCGCTCCGGACACACTTAACAGTGTATGGAGTGCCTGACGCGGGTGTCGAGCTGATCTTTGTGGTACAAGCCGATCCGGCTTTCCACTTTGAGGTGTTCTACTCTTGGATCACGTTTCCAGCGGTGGATGGGACGGACAATCTGTTCCATGAATATACAGCCACCGTAGTTCCTAATCACTATAGACCGTATAGGAATCTTGAAGTACCGCTCACGGCTTGGCAGCACCGTGTTTGGTTTGATGGCGCCCTCCCCCAACCGGTTACCACGGTTCGTTTAGGCCCCTTGTCTATTGATGGGGCCACTTGGCCTGTTTTGGCCGGGTACACCCCACATCCGCAATATATGACGATACCGGTCGCGGATCTGCGCAACATGTATTCGGCTTTGGTGCGAGTGCATCGAGCCTTAGTACAATATGTTACAGGCAACATCCAGGGAGCCCCACCTGGAGTTGCGGGCCCTCCAGCTGGTACAGGCGGAGTGACCATAAGTCCCGTCATGGTGAACTCAGTGATGGGCAAACGTCCACAAAATAAGGATGATTTACCTTATTGGCTTGCAGAAAAATTTGATCAGTTGGAGCCAGTTTTTCCAAACACGACACCGGTGGATAAACATAGAATTCTTACAATTAGTTTGCCAAAAGACTTAATCCCCGAGTTGACAGCATGCAACAACTGGGGTAGGGTATTCGCAGCAGTTTATTCGAAGAGTTTCGGCACTCCTTCCATGACGGTTCTCCCCTCTGTAATTAAAAAAGTACAGGATGAGCATGGCCCTGAAGCAGCTGTGGAATTAGGGATGAGACTGGTGGGAGTGTTCGAAGTAGTAGCTGAGCTGATCCTTGCGAATGTCAAGGGCGATGCAGTGAACTTTCAAGTAGCTAATGCTTTGGCTTTGGTCCCAGAATTGGACAAGCCGCGCGAATTACCGAAAATTATAACCCAGGCTTATAAAACTATTGGCCGAAATAGCCTGGGCAATAAGCCTTTTGCAAAACAACAAACACAAACACAACAACAGCAACCTAAAACTCAATCTGAAAAAGATGAGAAACCAGTTTTTACTAAAAAGAGCTGGAGGTTGAAATAACAGGGTAAGCAACAGAAGAAGCCGGGGTCGCGAGGCGCATCCCCTGTTTCTGTCTCTTCTGAACGCACATATGATTTGCGCGATAGGGCGAGACTTAAATCTCCGGATAGGTTTCAGATCCCTGATACGCGTTCTCCTCGTTCTTCACAGGCACAGACAACTTCGCAAGCCAGTGGAGGGGATCGCCAGGATAGAGGAAGCGGTCGAGAGGCTCCCCAGGGACGAGATCAACCTCAACAACAGGTCAGAGGAAAAGCAGAAGACTTTCAACGTTCTCGCCCACAATTTCAGAAGAAGAAAGTTGCCGCTGTAACAGCGAAATATGCTACAGACGGTGAGAACGAGACTCCTGAATTGGACGTGGCAGTAACCCTCCTAGACAGCGCCGCGGAAGTTACCATAGTCCGGGAGGCGCTACGTCCTCATATGGAGGTGACAGCAACTGAAACATTCATTACTGTTGAAACAGCAGACACCAGAGTGGCACCCCCTGACAGACTATTTAATATTGTCATCCAAATTGAAGGTGATATACAGCGTGTAATAAAAGGGATTTTTTGGGAAAATCTGACCTCTTCATACGACATTTTGTTAGCTGAGGCGGACTGGCCACCCCCATTCGTACTTGCTGCGCGTAAAGGGGAGGAGGAAATCCTTCCGAGCTTTTCTCGACATGTCCCAAAGGACAAAGCGGAGGCTCTTGCAGCTGAGTGGGCTGTGTCCCTGGCTCCTACGTTATACCGTAACCACGTGGGTTGGGATGAAGATTCTCCCCCCATGAGATACCTTTACGGTCCCTACCACAGCCACAACCCCAATATCCCATTAAACGTGAAGCCAAAGGCCCCGTTTCTGAAATTCTGACGCAGTTAGAATATCAGGGAGTAATAGAAACATGCGTATCACCCATGAATAATCCCCTTTTCGCGGTTTCTAAACCCGATGGATCGTACCGCCTAGTATTGGATTACCGGCATTTGAACTCTCATTGTCGGACCTTGCGGTGCAAAATACCCACAGTTCTGCGCTTGTAGACAGTCTTGTTCGTAAAAAATATAAAACGACACTTGACCTATCCAATGGATTTTACACGCACAACTTAGCCACGGAGTGTAGCCAATGGAGTGCTTTTACCTCCGGTGGTAAACAGTTCAAATTAAGGCGACTCCCTATGGGCTACAAAAATAGTCCAGGAGTGTTCGCTTCCCGTGTTGTTTCTTTGTTAGACGGCATAGACCCAGATGCATGTTCGTACGTCGATGATATTTACCTGACAGACGAGTTATACCCGCATCTTTCCAGAGTGGACCGCATTATTCTCGAGTTTGCGGTATTAGGTTATAAGTTTAACTTTGCCAAGTCACACATTGCTGAATTAACAGTTTTGTTTTTGGGCTACGAGCTCAACAATGAGGGTAAGGGCTTAGCCCCCCACTTCTTCGAAAAATGTGCACTTTTGTGCCCTCCTACTACTCTGAAAAAGCTTCAGTCTTGGCTGGGTTTCTGAACTTCGGGCGTACTTATATTCCCGAATACGCCCAGCGTATCAAGCCTTTGTATGCCTTGATACAACCAAACTTTTCGAAGTCTTGTTGGCTTCCGGAGCATTCCTCCATTCTGCAGTCTTTGCAGACAGACCTTCTTGAGTCTAGGTACCTGTTGACGTGTGATAACCACACAAACCTGGTGATTAGAATAATTCCGGGGGCAGTGGGTTTCACGTATTTAACCTTTAACGAGGGTGACACAGTACCAATCGCATACAAGTCACCTCTGTACACGTCCGCAGAATTGCGCTTTTCATCGGTGGAGAAAGTTCTGACTGCAGTGCAAATGGCGATTCTGAAGGAGCGCGCACTGGCACAGGGAAAGCGCATTCTAGTGGTAACACCCTATCCTGCTCTAGAAGCAGTGACAAAGGCAAGTGTACCGAACTCTATAAAGCTTTGCATCCCCGTTGGATACAATGGGCAACTTCTTTGACGTCTCCGGATGTCACATTCATTTTCGATGCTTCTCTACAGACTCAGGAGTTTTTACAGTATGAATTCGTTCATCCTCCTCCTCTATCTTTACTGCCGCTTGAGGATTACGACTGTGTGATCTACACCGATGGTTCGGCACAACCGGCCACGGGGTCCAAGCATGCTTATTCAGCCGCATGTGCTATTGTTGCAGGTACCTTTGTGAACGGAGAGTTCAAGTCCACTGTAGTGCATACTCAAACACTCGGGGACAGTACTGCGCAATTGGCCGAGCTGCGCGCATTGGTGCTTGCGCTTGAATTCGTAAATCCGGATGTGACCACACTTATTGTATGCGATTCTTATTACTGTGTTCAATCATATATTGACAATCTATTCTTTTGGTCACAAAATGACTATAGAGACGCTAAAGGTAGCACAATCAAGCATAAGATGCTTTGGGTTCGGGTGGCAGAATTGAGACAACGTTTGCCACTCACACAAGTGGTTCACACCCTAGGCCATCAGCGGGTGGGCGCACACGCTGTTGGTAACGGTCTGGCAGACGAAGCAGCCAGATCAGCAGTAGTCACGTGTTCAGTAGCAGCAGTTACCAGATCCATGTCTAAAATTGACACTGATATTTTGGCAGCTATTGCTGCGACAAAGGAAGGTAATAATTACCCTAGGGGTTTTCCTTCCAAATATTCTTATCAGCTAGGTCCCGAACAGGCTCCTTATGTAACAATACCAAACGTTGGTGATCGGCTGATCCCCAACGCGGACCGCAGACTTTCCTTCATAACGGCTGCACACGAAGGCATGGCTTCGGCACATGCTGGAGTGTCTGCGACCGTTTCCATCTTGCAGCAGCGGTACTGGTGGCGTGGTTTATATAAAGACACCCGTACTTATGTGCTTTCTTGTGATGTGTGTCAACAGATTAAGCCTTCTACGGTCACACGACCACCACAGACCTCGCTCTACATTTCTAACAGACCCTTTGGGTGTGTTTACTTGGATCACTGCGGTCCATTTTCCTCAGACACTGCCTATAAATATATCTTAGTGGCAGTGGACTCGTGCACACGTTTCATCTGGATCTGGCCACAACGGAGTGCTGACGCTCGAAATGTCATCAGGGATTTGCGTGTCTTTGTGGGAATCTTCGCATGCGGTACCTTCCATTCTGACCAAGGTCCAGCGTTTGCCTCTAAGGCGTACAAGGACGCAATGGGTTCACTAGGGGTACGGGTGAAGTTTTCGTCTCCATACAGACCTGAGGGTAATTCAATTGTGGAGCGAATGAACCGTGATTTAAAGCAATCCTTGACAGCTAGGGTCTTAGGTACTGGCAGGAACTGGCTGGCCCACTTGTATACCGTACACAGTGCACTTAATAATCTCCCTAGAAGATCTCTGGGTGGGCGGACCCCATACAAAATGCTCTTTGGCATAAGAATGTTTGTGCCTGACCTTGATGGTCTAGACATGGCGGTGCAACCCGCCAAGTTTGATGTAGATAACCATTCTACTATGTTACAGGACTTACAAGAAGCCCGAGACAAACTTGCAAACGCACATTTACCTTCAGCCACAGATACTGCCCTGCAGATTCCGGTTGCCGGCTGGCTTCCGAAGATTGGAGACCTGGTTCGAGAGAAGGTGGAGAACAAGAAAGAATTCGGCCCCTCTTATCGTGCACCGGTTCCAGTCCTGGGTTTGAAGGGAACACGTACAGTCATCTTACCACCGCTTCCTGGTCGCAAGGAGAACAGATACATCTCAGTGGAAAATGTCAAGCTACAACAACTGGCCGATCCTAAATAGTGTTACACCAGCGGTCTCTTGTCCTGCAATTTACCGGACTTGTGTTCGAGGCCCTCCAGCCCGAACGGTCACTGATGTTACAATTGAGATGATTGATTTGCCTGAAAGTATACTCGAACCTCCAGTTACCCCCTGCATGGACGAGAACGAGTATACCTATCCCGAAACAGAATCCGTGGCTCATTTACCAACAACGCCACTGAGTCCGACACGTTATTCCTTTGACTCAGATTCCACCACGTCGATTGTCCCGTCCAAGTTCAGTATTTTTGTATCCTGGTTTAGAGACAATTTTTTGATTCCCCCTTGGACATACATTTGGTTGGTACTTTTCTTGATTTTTTTGTTCATGTCCATTGGCTTTGTCACAGTGTTTTTTCTACTGATAAATGGTCACTATTTGCCTGAACGCTCTGCTGTGAACAGTGTTGCTGGAACTTTGGCTCCACATTCCTCATCTCACATCATGAAGCGTGACCACACATTGGTGAACATTTCAGCTTTTCCAGTTGCTGATGGCATCGTATGGGATGCGGTAAATTTTCAAATTCATGGACCAACAGAAGTTATTAATGTACCGAATGTCCTTCGAGTATCCATGGGTGATGTAGTAAAAAGTAATATTCATTCTGATGATTGGGATGTGCATGCAGTTGAAGCATTGTTTGCTGATTTGAAATATTATGCTTCATTTAATGCTGAGGATTTGTATATGAATTTTGCGAATTATGCCAATTTATACTGTTACCAGCATTGGGGCAACCATTTTGTCCATAAACCGAGTGCACTACGTAGCCCTGTGACCTACACTCAATGGGAACATTGCCCAAACCCTTTATCGGGTAGCTCCCGGACTCTTCGAAATAAATTTACTTATTTCACTGATTTTAATAGATTGAACCCTGGGTCCTATTATTTCAAATTACCTGCCCCTTTCACACAGAAATTCATGTTGACCCACACTAAATTGCTTTATTCGAGCTCCTTTTTAAAGGCCTTGGCTGTGGGTGGTTATGAATACTGGACGGAAACTGTGGATTTGAAGTCAATCTGGGGCTCCAAGCCTTGGCAGGTGCAAGGCACCGAGGCCTTGCACCATGCCTGCCTAATCCCAGCCCAGATGGTGTTTTTGAATGCTTCGATCTATCAGACTACGTGTTGGGGTCTGGCTACTACAAAACAAATAAATGCACCATCAATTCCATCCCTGTCTTCCACTCTAAACCACAGTTCGCACTTCAATATGTCCCTTTCGACTTTACAGGTTTTGTTTCAGAACAATTCGTTTAATATGTCTACGCTTGTTCAGTCACCTTGGTTGTCTTGCCCATATCATCTAACGAGTGCCAGCTGCGTTTTCATGACACAGTTTCTGGCTATACTCAGGACAAGCCCGATCCTAGGTTTTCTAACTCCCGTACTGTCACCACCTATTCTGTTGGTAAACTATGTAAACAATGGTTGCAACATTCTTCCCTAGACTCTGTTAAACAACATTTGTCCCTCCTTTCAGGCAATATTGATCTGTCCGACTTTATATTGGGACCTCGTGGTCCAAGACCGAAGAGGTTCATTTATGAAGCTTATAATGAACTCTGGAAGCTATCGCAAATGGAGGCTGCTTCCCGTTTACGGGAAATAGACCAAGCAAATTTGGAAAAGGTGCTTGCTGTTGTTGACAATAGTATTAATACCCTGTCTTCCCGCATTTATACATTGGAGAATATTGTATCCTCTGTTGTTGATATTGTACAAGATGATGTTTCTGTGTTGTATCATGGTCAAAATCAATTACGTTCAGTTATGCAATTTGCGTGGACTTTGCAAACACTTAAGTTGGGTAAGGTTCCTTGGCACTTTTTGAACACCACTGCCTTATTTCTGCCTTTTAATTTAACTGACAAACAGCAGTTCATGTCCATGAAAGATGCAGTTTACACTCTGTTACATATCGAGAAAGTGGAACCCTTACCATTCTCTGTAGCGAAAATAGATTCTGCTGTGTGGCTAGTTCATGGGGTTATCGCATTGCCTTTTTCCTTGTTTGAATTTAGTTCATGCATGAAACATTATCCTGTGGGCCGTTTCCAGCCTTTGGGTAGTGCCTTCCTGCATGAACTTTGGTCCCTCCCTTTTATGTATAAATGCCTTAGAGATGACAAGGAAGTTTTTCTCACGGGGAGTCATGCGATTCTACAGTGGGTCATTCCCTTGTTTGTAAACATATTAAATTGCACGGAGCTTGTAACGTTTCCGCTCCGAATCTGGCTTGTGTGTTAAAGGGCATTCCTGCTCCTACTATTTCTCCTACCTTTACTTTGCTTACTAATGGTAGCTATTTGCTTTTAAATAACGACTATTGCTGTGGTATGCAGGCTGGCATCCCTTATATTGTTACTGTATCGCACAGGGTTGTCTGCTGCAAGAATGTGCTTTTTCCTCCCCTCACGACATTGTAGATAATTCTATTTGGCCTTCCATTCCTACTATGGAGGCGGATTTCAATAAACTGAGCAGAATAAAGGCGCTATTATTGAACGAGGAGGTTATGCTCACTTCCGCCCGGGAGACATTTGTTCTCCAGGTGGCAAGTACCCACAGTGAAATACAGGCCCTTTTGAACACTAACCTCCCACAACATTTCGGTGAATTAATTCACCGTATTTTTAACGCATCTAACACCGAAGGTCTAGTGCATTTTTTAAGGTGGTGGGGTCCGGCCTAGTGTCCTCTTTCCAAACTATTTTTGGTGTGATACCGGCGTTTATTCATTCTATTTTTTCCAGTGTCTTTGGTGGCTTTCCATTAATCCTTGCTTTGGCGGCTGGTGTACTGCTGTTGATCTGCTTCCTTCGCAATGGCTGCTCCCCGATGGGCCCTTCTCGACCCAGGACGCCTACTGCTGCTCCGTGAGCGCATTTTATCTGGTTTCGGAGTTCTGCCGTTGGCGACACTGAGTGTGTCCTATACCCTTTCTTTTCGCTTTGCGTGTTTCACTTGCGTGCAACCTGTGATGTCTTGCATTCGCTGCCCTTTCACCTGGGCCATGGATTATTGCCTCTCCAATACGTCGTTGTCTGTTCCGGATTTCGTTCGGTTGATGGGTCCCTTAGAGGCCCATGAACGGGACTGTTCCGTTGCAGGCTGCATGACGCGTGCGGCTGCACTGGGGATTTTGGCACAATGGGATATCTGGGCGGCTGCTCAGAGTCTCCTACTACAAAGCTATATTGAATATCACGCAAGCTGTCCCGCATTGCTTTTGGATGCTCCGTCCTCTGAGGAGCATTCCTGCAGCTTTGACCTGTTGGACTGGATGGCGTCTACGTTTTTTGACGATTCCAATGATGTCCTCTTGGACGGTATAGCATATTTCTGCACTTCCACGTTTTTGGATTGATTTGCCGTTCACTGTCCGTGGACTGCCTCGCTAACTGTCTTCTTGCTACCTTGCCGCGTTCCACTCCTTCCACTGGAGACGCCTCTGTTCTGCTCAGGTGTTTTGAACTCTGTCTTCGTCCTTAGTCTTGGCCGATGGACTGTCCAGGGGAGGGTGTCTTGTGGTTTGTGGCCTACTGGCCTGCCTGGCTATGTTGGCATAGGCCTGGCTGCCATGATGTCTTTTGCGCACGTTACTCTGCACCGTTGTTCTGTCGCCCTCTGCTCTTGC
Organism: Calotriton arnoldi; assembly: GCA_963921515.1. Taxonomy (NCBI): domain Eukaryota; kingdom Metazoa; phylum Chordata; class Amphibia; order Caudata; family Salamandridae; genus Calotriton; species Calotriton arnoldi. The sequence goes on from CAWUFW010001787.1 coordinate 15,167, forward strand.
CAAGTTATTTTACAACTGTCTGCATTTTCTGTTTCTCACCTTTTCTCCTGTTCCTTTTGGGCTCCGTCTGAACAACAGTTACAAGGTCGAAAAACACGTCCCTGGTTCTAGCTGATATGGCCAGTCCCTCGCACCTAGACATAACACTATGTACAGCTGCCATGGGGAAATTGGTGGGCTTTTATTATTGCGTTTTTCCCTCTTGAGAGGGACTTGAAGAAAACCTTTCCAGGGAGAAGAGCTGTGATTGTCTGCTGATGTAGTTCTTGCATCTAGAGACTGAGGTATGGGGGTTCGCTTGTCAAAGCCCAGAGGTCTTCTATTGATATAATAAAAAAGCTATTAGCACGGGGAGGGTGGTAAGGTCATTCAGCCCTCTATCCTCTGCTTTATTAAATGCTTTCCCCGTTAGTATTCTATGGAGTTGTAACTATGCTGATTATATTATTCTTATGCATTATGCTGATAGTACTGTCACGTGTACTGTATCTTAGAGCACGTATGTTGAAATAAACATTTTAACCTATACTGTGTCTCTTCTTACGCCGGTTGTGGACAGGTATGAGTGAGTGACGAAAGGGTGTTCTTGCTACTGCGAGTCCTGAGAGAGAGAGATACCGTGTTCTGGGTTGTCTAATCATTGGTACATTGTTGCTAATGGGACGCTAAGGCTAGTTGGGTTGGGGTTTTAGGTGCTAAGGTTTATGTTTGGCTCACCACTATATTCAGAGGTCCTATTATCCTGTGCATAGCTCTGTGTGTGTGCAGAATCCCTATAACACACAAACCGCTCGCCCAGGAGGAAAAGGACTCCCGTCGAAATAATAGTTTATGCCTGTACTGTGGGAAGAAGGGCCACTTTGTCAAGGAGTGTTCAACACGCCCAAAAGGCTAGGCCCCAGTGAGAATCTCAAGAAACAGGGAAACTAACTGGCTTGGTGAACAGACTGGAGATTTCTTTGAGTAACCCACCTGATTCTCCTGACCAATCTATAGGTAACACCCTATAGATATCACCCCCCATCTCGTTCTTAGTGTACCCTTCATAGTGACGGACTCCCTGAACGAGAAGGTAGTAGTAATGTTCAATTGTGCAGTTACCATAAATTTAATAGATTCAGCCTTTTGTTCTAAACTAAAGATTTCCACCACATTCAAAGAGCGGCCAGAAATGGTTCGAGCAGTCGATGGAACACAGCTTACGTCAGGTCGAATCATGCATTCCACCATCGGCATAACAATGATAAGTCATTCCCAGGATGTCATCCATAAATAGGTTATTTCTTTTGATGTGATCGATGCACCACAGTTCAGCGTAATATTAGGTATGCCCTGGTTGACTGAGAACAACCCTACCATAGATTGGGCAAAAAGAAGTGTTAACTTCACTTCTGACTGGTGTCATCAGGAATGTTTTTCTAAAGAGAACGACCTATCCTACACTTTTGAACAGCGACCGGATATGGAAACCAAGGCACATTTCATAGACACAGCTGTTGAACAAGATATCGAGTTGCCTGATATTTATGAACCATTCTGAGATGTTTTCAGCATAAAGAGTGCTAAAACCTTGCCACTGCACCTCGCATACGACTGCAAAATAGACTTGGTCCCAGGCACAAAGATCCCGTTCAGTAGAATCTATGCACTCACGGAGCAGGAAAACCAGCACCTGCATGACTATTTAGACAAATACTTAAAGAATGGGTTTGTACAGCCGTCCAAGTCCCCAGCAGCATCTACCCTCTTCTTCACACTGAATAGCAGCAGCAAATTGCGCCCCTGCATCAATTACAGAGCCCTTAACAGCATTCCCATAAAGAATTGATACCTGTTGCCGCTGATCAAAATACTCCTCAATCAGGTGAGAATAGCCACCATTTATAGAAAGTTAGACCTGAAATGGGCCAATCACTTAATGCGAGTTTGTGCCGGGATGAATGGAAAACAGCTTTTTGAACTCGTTATGCATTTTTGAGTACTGTGTAATGTCATTTGGGTTGTGTAATGCCCCAGTGTCATTCCAATTCTTCGTCAATGATGTTCTGCATGAGTTCTTGGACCATTTTGTGATCATCTACATAGACGATATTTTGATATATTCCACTTCTCTAAATGAACACAAAAGACACGTCAAGATGACCTTAACAACCCTACACGAACATGGTTTGTATTGCAAGCTACTGAAATGTGAATTCCACATAAGTAAGGTAGAATTCTTGGGCTTCATTCTTTCCCCACAAGGAATAACAATGGCTGGAAGGAAAGTGCAAGCTATCCTGAACTGGCCTGAACCAAAGTCTGTCAAGGACATCCACAGATTCTTAGGATTTTCACATTTTTACAGACGTTTTATCAGCCATCTTTCAACCAAGGCAACTCCTTTGACCCGACTTCTAAAGAAAGGTGTTAAGTTCACTTGGTTGCAAGAAGCCAACAGTGCTTTTCACGAACTAAAAAGATCTTTTGTGACAGCACCAGTCCTCAAACACCCTGACATCAACCAGCCATTTATAGTGGAGGCGGACGCCTCTGACACAGCAATAGGAGCCATACTTTCTCAAAAGGACCATAGTTCCAATCAATTACACCCAGTGACGTATCTATCAAAGAGATTTTTACCTGCCGAGCTAAATTACACAGTGGCGGAGAAAGAACTGCTGGCCATTCAGCTCGCCTTCAAAGAGTGGGGTCACTACTTACTTGACACAACATATCCAATCACTGTGTACACAGAGCACCGCAATCTCCAATTCTTGCGGTGTGCTCAAGCGTTAACCCCAAGAAAACTAAGATGGACTCTTTTCTTCACAAAATTCGACTATGTTATCGCTTTTGGATCTGGGTGTGCAACTAACATGGCGAATACCTTGTCTCGCTACGATGAAACTGCAAAGACGATCGAGCGAGTTAAGCTGCCACCAATAATTCCCAGTGGCCAAATCATGGGTGGCACAATTTCAGATCAGTTCTTGGACAAGGTAAAAAATAACATGTTGCTACAGAAATTAATCGCCTGGCAACAAAGAGACAAAAAGTGTTCCATGCTTGCAGAGCTGCCCTTCCAAGGCAAGCTGTTGTACGCACCCACAAAGCAACTGCAAATACAGGTGCTCAAATGGTGCTACAGTCAACCACTGGCAGGCCATCCTGGGAGTACGAAAATGCAGGAACTTGTCAGTAGAAATTTCTGGTGGCCCCTTTGGAAGAAAGACGTAATTAGCTGTGTGCAGAACTGTGACATCTGTGCACGAGCCAAAGCCGATCATTCCCCAAAACGTGGTCTCTTACATCTGTTGCCCCCACCAACTCACGTTTGGGAAGATGTTTCTATGGACTTTGTTACAGACCTACCAAGAAATCAGGGTAAAAATACCATTCTGGTAATTGTGGATAGACTGTCCAAGATGGCTCATTTCATGGCCTGCGAGGGAATGCCCACACCAACAAATTAAGTGAGGTTGTTACTGCATCATGTGGTAAATGTAAATGTAAAGTTACATGGTTTGCATCGAACCATCACATCAGACCGAGGCCCTTAGTTCACTTCAAAAGTATGTAAAGTATGATGTGAAGTTCTGCATATCAAAAGCAATCTCTCTACCAGTTTTTCCCCTGAATCCAATGGCCAAACCGAGCGAGTAAATCAGGATCTTAAGCAATACCTGCGATGTTACCTATCCAACACCCGAGGTTCCTGGGAAAATCTCCTCTGGGAGGCCGAATTTGCCTACAATAATTTAAATCACACATCTATTAATCCCTTATCGACAAATGTGCACCCCTGAAATGCAAATTATCCAGACCTAAACCCTCCAGGCCCTGGTTCTCTAAAGAGTTCTATGAAGAAAGAAAGCTGATCAGAAAATGCGAGAAAGAATGGAGAAAAGCGCCATCTCACCTGAGTTTGACTAGGCTCTACAAAGCGAGAAAACATTACAAACACCAAATCCCCAGAGCCAAATCTTCCTACATCAGAGCCCGCGTGAATTCAGCAAAGAATAGACCGAGCGTCTGTTCGAAGTCATTGCACAGACTAGTAACCCCTCCACCATATTGGCTTCTAAGTCATTAGTGGCCTGTTGCAACAACTTTGTGTATTTCTTTGATAAAAAAAAGTTAGGAACATCCATATCTCGCTGCCCATCAAGGACTCACTTGAAATGTTTGAAACTCTACTATGCAAGACACTACAATCATGGCCATCCTTCTCTCCAATTTCCGAGCAGGACCTACAATGAGCAAACTTGAAAGTAAAACCCTCAAACCACCTTCAGGATGCCATCCCAGTTTCAATCAGCAAATCTCTTGACACACACCTTCTCCCCATATGGAACACCTTGGTGAACTCGTCTCTCAAACAGGGCCCCTTCCCAGAATGACTGAAAAGGGTCAAATCACCCCTCTCTTGAAAAAACAACCTCTTGATCCAGAGAACCTGAACAACTAGCGCCCAGTCTCCACACTCCCATTTGTAGGCAAAGTCATCGAAAGTTGCGTAGCATTCCAACTAGCCTCACACATTTGAATAAACAACCTCCTAGACTCTCTCCAATCAGGTTTCAGCCAGGGTCACAATACTGAAACTGTGATCCTCCAAATAGTCGATGATTCCCTCAGAATCCTCGACTCCGGCAACTCCTGCCTCCTGGTCCTCCTGGATTTATCTGCTGCATTCTACACTGTAAACCATCTGAACCTCCTTTGTGCTCTTGAACTTCGCATAGGATGTGGAGGCACTGTCCTCAACTGGTTCTCCTCATACCTATCCAACCGTTCCCAAATTTTGAAAATGGGCAACTCACTCTCGAGACCAGTCAGCATTCACGAAGGGGTCCCCCAAGGTTCGACCCTCTCCGCAACCCTCTTTAACCTCTACCTAGAACCTCTATGTGTGAGTCTCAGAAACTCTGGAATTCTCTTCCACCTCTTTGCCGACGACATCCAAATATACTTGAAAATCTCTTCCCAGGAAAACGTTTCCCTGCTTTCAAAAACTCTCTTTAAAATTCAAAACTGGATGTCTAACCACCATTTAAAACTCAGCCCAACTAAAACAGAATTTCTTTAGATCTCACCTCTGAAAGCTAAAATACCAGTACAAGAATGAATGTCTAAACTTCCTGCCCTGGATGGTTTCCCCGTCATTGTGCGTGATCACTCGGCATCACCCTTGATAATCATCTCAATCTTCACAGCCACATAGCAGCCATGGCCAACAGCGCACAACTCCAACTTAGGCAGATCTGGGGTATCAGACAATTGATTCCGGAACAAGACCTCAAAATAGTGGTGCACTCACTAGTTCTCTCTAGACTAGACTATGGAATTGCCCTTCTCTCAGGCATTCCCACTGAGAGCAACACTGCATGATGCAGCACGATTCGTCTTAGGTCTTAAGAGATTTGATCACATTTCCCCGGCCCTGCTAATTGTCCACTGGCTCCCCATTGAAGCGCCGGCCCAGTTCAAAATTGCTCGCCTTACCCACAGAACGCTGCACTCTTCCTCACCCTCCTATCTAAACGAGAAACTGAAAATCTCCGGAGCAAATAAGGGTTCCAGAAATGCCCAATCCCTGTTACTGGAACTCTCCACCTTCAGTCAAGAACAGTACATGAACCAGTCCATCTTTGTAAGTGCCACTAGAATCTGGAACTCTTTGCCTCCCTCCATCCGTCAAACCACCTGCCTGGTAACTTTAAAAAAGAACCTCAAACTCCTCGTTTTTGACAGACATCTTAGTAAATTCACATTTAACCAGACTTATGTTCTCACTCCACGGCATTCTGATCTGCCTTCGTTGATTGACCCCACCATCTAAATTGATGATGTAACTGTGTATTTCCTATGCCCAGTTGCTGTAGCTTTGTCTTGTGGTTACTCATGCACACATTCACTGAAGTAATCGTTTGAGTTTAATTACTAGTAATGTAATCCACTGTAACCCTTATATCCTGCTTGTTGTAAAGTGCTCTGATGCCTTTGGGCCATGTATGTGTTATATACAATTGCATAAATAAATAAACATGTCTCCATTCTTTGCCAATCACATTTTTCATCCACATTTCTTACCATCGTTGACGCCAAAAAACCAAACTCAGATTCCGCAATTAAACTCTGGACTACAAGAGATGACCAAACTGATAAAACGTCTATGTCAAAACGTAGCAAAAGCAAAGGCAAACTACAAGAAATTTGCTGACTGGAAGCAAAAACCATGCCTTGCTTATCAACCAGGGGATAAGGTTTGGCTGTCCATGAGACATCTGAATTTCAAACATCGATATAAATTCCATCCACGCTTCATCGACTCCTTTGAAGTCATTCAATGTGTGAATCCAGTGGCATTTAAGTTAAAACTCCCAAAGACCATGAAAATCCACCCTGTGTTTCACACATCGTTGCTAAAGCCAGCACAAGTGCCAGCTCGACCTCACCCTCCAACCATAGTGATTGGGGATAATGTTAAATATGCGGTTCGAGCCATTAAGGATACCAAAAAGAAACAGGGTAAATTATGGTACTTGGTTTCCTGGAAGGGCTATGGTCCCGAGGAAGACTCATGGGAATCTGGTGATGCTGTACACGCACTAAGTTTAATTTGCAAGTTTCATGAGGTACATCCTCAGGCCCCTTTGTCAACATAGTATGTCCATTTTTGATGGGGAAGACTGTCATGATCACTGCCCTGGGGGTTACTAATCTGAACTATGCTGCAAGTGTGCACAGACAATTGTCATATGTACTATGTGAACATGCTTAAACATCAGATGCACAAAGCCACAGACTGTTGTCCGAAATACTATATGAACAGCTATGCTAGAACATTACAAGGGCACTGAGAGCTGCACTAAGTGGAAGTTGTGCATGAACACTAGCAATGCAGTGCGAATTGTGGAATCCAGGAGGTTGACTAACATGTCCCACTTTGTATGCTATAAGTCAATCATTAAGCAGTACTCTGCAGGACCTATATGGCAATATTTTTTCATGTCAGTTTTTAGGTCTCGCCTATGCAGCGCGCATGCGCTCCATAGGGAGGAGACCTCTTGAAATCGGTTGGGTTTTTCGCTTAAAAACGTGCACGCGTTGCATTGCCTTCAACGGCAACGCGTGCACGTTTGGCGATTCCCTTGCGGGAGCGAGCAGCGCCATGTGTTACCAATTAGTGCCCTCGCTCCCGCAAGGTAAACGCTGCGTGTCCCTGCTCTCGGCTGCACTCCCGCCACCCCTCCTACTTGTTTACCCAGCGTCAGCGGGCTACGCCGAGAGTGCCGAGAGTGAGACACATTTTTTTAAAATCTTTCTTATGCCTATTTTTTAAGGCAGTGCCCATTGAAGCAGTTATATTTGCAGGTAACTCCTGTACAATGTGACTTGACTTAGAAAGGAAGGTAGAAGAATGTCATCGTACACTACATCAATGCATTTGAAGTTTTGGTTCCTTTAGAAGGGCATTATTTTAGCACTGGAAGATATGTACTTTAATGCCAGATCAGGTACATCATTGGCACCGCATTGGAGCTTCGTAGTTGTAACCATCGAGCCTTAGGCCCTTTCCACGTTAAGAAATCTGGTCACATTAAGCGATCTGGCCACATTACATGCTTTATCTATTGTTGGCCTTTCTACCAAAAAGGGAAAAAACAAAGCTAATTCAGATCTCTTGTGCTAAAGTAGGAGCATAAAAAAACTGCCCAGCCCACTAACCCATTTAGGTCATTGTGACGCTGTCTGACAAGAAATCAGAACTCATCTAATTAACTTCAGATTAACATAGAAATCGTAGCTAAGCACCCTGGTCACAAAGTTTTTATTTTATTTGCTTGAATAGTTGTTACGAGGGAGCGCTTCCTATGGGCAAGGGAGTGCCTTGGGGCACCCCTGGTGGTCGCGCCCTATTTCAATAAAATGCCTCTTAGTAAACAGAGTTCGCTCCAGCGATTACAATATATATTTTATTTTTGTTGCTGTTTTATATAGCGCAAACTTGACCCGAAGGTATCGGAGCGCTTTACATTAGCACCAGGTGCATTACAGACAGACACATTCATTTTTAGGCTCGAGGAGATTAAGTGATTTGCCCAGAATCACAGGATGCATGTTTGAGCCGACGCCGAGGCTCGAACCTGGTTCCCCATCTTCAAAGTCGGCCGTTAAGACTTGGAATACTGATGTGTGAACTGCTTAAGGGTGTGTCTTGCTTCTAGCATGTACAGAAAGAAACAAAAGAAGTACAGAAAGAAGGACCAGAGGTGCAGAAAGAGGCAAGAGGGTTATAGAAAGAGGGAAGAGGGGTATGAAAGAGGCACGAGGGGTGCAGAAAAAAGCAAGAGAGGTGCAGAAAGAAGCAACAGGGGTGCAGAAAGAGAGAAGAGGGGTGGAGAAAGAGGCAAAGGGTGTAGAAAGAAGCAAGAGTGCTGTAGAAAGAAACAAAAGAAGTGCAGAAAGAAGGAACAGAGGTGCAGAAAGAGGCAAGAGGGGTGCAGAATGAGGCAAGAGTGGTGCAGAAAGAGGGAAGAGGGGTGCAGAAGCAGGCAGGTGGGTGCAGAAAGAAGCAAGAGAGGGCATAAAGAAACAAAAGAAGTGCAGAAAGAAGGAACAGAGGTGCAGAAAGAGGCAAGAGGGGTTCAGAAAGAGGGAAGAGGGGTGCAGAAAGAGGGAAGAGGGGTGCAGAAAGAAGCAAGAGAGGTGCATAAAGAAACAAAAGAAGTGCAGAAAGAAGGAACAGAGGTGCAGAAAGAGGCAAGAGGGTTGTAGAAAGAGGGAAGAGGGGTATGAAAGAGGCACGAGGGGTGCAGAAAAAAGCAAGAGAGGTGCAGAAAGAAGCAACAGAGGTGCAAAAAGAGGGAAAAGGGGTGGAGAAAGAGACAAGAGAAGTGCAGAAAGAAGCAACAGAGAAGCAAAACGTGGGTAAGAGGGATGGAGAAAGAGGCAAGAGGGGTGCAGAAAGAAGCAAGAGAGGTGCAGAAAGAAACAAAAGAAGTGCAGAAAGAAAGAACAGAGGTGCAGAGAGAGGCAAGAAAGGTGCAGAAAGAGGGAAAAGGGGTGCAGAAAGAGGCAGGAGGGGTGCAGAAAGAAGCAAGAGAAGTGCATAAAGAAGCAACAGAGGTGCAGAAAGAGGGAAGAAGGGTGCAGAAAGAGGCAAGAGAAGTGCAGAATGAAGCAACAGAGATGCAGAAAGGGAGCAGAGAGGTGCAGAACGAAACAAAAGAAGTGCAGAAAGAAGGAACAGATGTGCAGAAAGAGGCAAAAGGAGTGCAGGAAGAGAGAAGAGGGGTGCAGAAAGAGGCACAAGGGGTACAGAATGAGGCACGAGGGATGCAGAAAGAAGCAAGAGAAATTCAGAAAGATGCAACAGAGTTGCAGAACGAGGAAAGAGGGGTGGAGAAGAGGCAAGAGAAGTGCAGAAAGATGCAACAGAGATGCAGAAAGGGGGAAGAGGGTTGGGAAAAGAGGCAAGAGGGGGCAGAAAGAAGCAAGAGAGTGTTGCAGAAAGAAACAAAAAAAGTGCAGAAAGAAGGAACAGAGGAGCAGAAAGAGGCAAGAGGCAAAAGGGGTGCAGAAAAAGGGAAGAGGGGTGAAGAAAGGCACAAGGGTTGCAGAAAGAAGAGACAGAGGTGCAGAAAAAAGCAAGAGAAGTGCAGAAAGAAGCAACAGAGGTGCAGAAACAGGCAAGAGGGGTGCAAAAAGAGGGAAGAGGGGTACAGAAAGAGGCACAAGGGTTGCAGAAAGAAGCAAGAGATGTGCAGAAAGAAACAAAAGAAGTGCAGAAAGAAGGACCAGATGTGCAGAAAGAGGCAACAGGGGTGCAGAAAGAGAGAAGAGGGGTGGAGAAAGAGGCAAAGGGTGTAGAAAGAAGCAGGAGTGCTGTAGAAAGAAACAAAAGAAGTGCAGAAAGAAGGAACAGAGGTGCAGAAAGAGGCAAGAGGGGTGCAGAATGAGGCAAGATTGGTGCAGAAAGAGGGAAGAGGGGTGCAGAAGCAGGCAAGTGGGTGCAGAAAGAAGCAAGAGAGGGCATAAAGAAACAAAAGAAGTGCAGAAAGAAGGAACAGAGGTGCAGAAAGAGGCAAGAGGGGTGCAGAAAGAGGGAAGAGGGGTGCAGAAAGAGGGAAGAGGGGTGCAGAAAGAAGCAAGAGAGGTGCATAAAGAAACAAAAGAAGTGCAGAAAGAAGGAACAGAGGTGCAGAAAGAGGCAAGAAGGGTGTAGAAAGAGGGAAGAGGGGTATGAAAGAGGCACGAGGGGTGCAGAAAAAAGCAAGAGAGGTGCAGAAAGAAGCAATAGAGTTGCAAAAAGAGGGAAAAGGGGTGGAGAAAGAGACAAGAGAAGTGCAGAAAGAAGCAACAGAGAAGCAAAACGTGGGTAAGAGGGATGGAGAAAGAGGCAAGAGGGGTGCAGAAAGAAGCAAGAGAGGTGTAGAAAGAAACAAAAGAAGTGCAGAAAGAAAGAACAGAGGTGCAGAGAGAGGCAAAAAAGGTGCAGAAAGAGGGAAAAGGGGTGCAGAAAGAGGCACGAGGGGTGCAGAAAGAAGCAAGAGAAGTGCAGAAAGAAGCAACAGAGGTGCAGAAAGAGGGAAGAGGGGTGCAGAAAGAGGCAAGAGAAGTGCAGAATGAAGCAACAGAGATGCAGAAAGGGGGCAGAGATTTGCAGAACGAAACAAAAGAAGTGCAGAAAGAAGGAACAGATGTGCAGAAAGAGGCAAGAGGAGTGCAGGAAGAGAGAGAAGAGGGGTGCAGAAAGAGGCACAAGGGGTGCAGAATGAGGCACGAGGGATGCAGAAAGAAGCAAGAGAAATTCAGAAAGATGCAAAAGAGCTGCAGAACGAGGGAAGAGGGGTGGAGAAGAGGCAAGAGAAGTGCAGAAAGATGCAACAGAGATGCAGAAAGGGACAAAAAAAGTGCAGAAAGAAGGAACAGAGGAGCAGAAAGAGGCAAGAGGGGTGCAGAAAGAGAGAAGAGGGGTGCAGAAAGAGGCACAAGGGTTGCAGAAAGAAGAGACAGAGGTGCAGAAAAAAGCAAGAGAAATGCAGAAAGTAGCAACAGAGGTGCAGAAAGAGGGATGAGGGGTGGAGAAAGAGGCAAGAGAAGTGCAGAGAGAAGCAACAGAGATGCAGAAAGGGGGAACAGGGGTGGAGAAGGTGGCAAGAGGGGTGCAAAAAGAAGCAAGAGAGGTGCAGAAAGAAACAAAAGAAGTGCAGAAATAAGGAACAGAGGTGCAGAGAGAGGCAAGAAAGGGGCAGAAAGAGGGAAAAGGGTTGAAGAAAGAGGCACGAGGGGTGCAGAAAAAAGCAAGAGAAGTGCAGAAAGAAGCAACAGAGGTGCAGAAAGAGGGAAGAGGGGTGCAGAGGTGCAGAAAGAGGTAAGAGGGGTACAGAAAGAGGGAAGTACGGTGGAGAAAGAAGCACGAGTGGTGCAGAAAGAAGCAAAGAGGTTCAGAAAGAAGCAAGAGTAGTGCAGAAAGAAGCAACAGAGGTGCAGAAAGAGGCAAGAAAGGTGCAGAAAGAGGGAAGAGGGGTGCATAAATAGAGAAGAGGGGTGCATGAAGAGGCAAGGGGAGTGCAGAAAGAAGCAATAGAGGTACAGAAAGAGGCAAGAGAGGAAGAGAAAGAAGCAAGAGAAGTGTAGAAATTTGCAAGAGAGGTGGCGAAAGAAGCAAGAGGAGTGCAGAGAGAACCAACAGAGGTGTAGAAAGAGGCAAGAGGAGTGCAGAAAAAAGCAAGAGGGGTGTTGAAAGAAGCAAGAGAAGTGCTGAAAGAACCACCAGAGGTGCAGAAAGAGGCAAGAGAGGTGCAGAAAGAGAGAAGAGAGGTACAGAAACAGGCAAGAGAGGTGCAGAAAGAGGTAACAGGGGTGCAGAAAGAGTCAAGAGAGGTGCAGAAAGAGTGAAGAGTGATGTAGAAAGCGGTAAGAGGGGTGCAGAAAGAAGCAACAGAGGTGCAGAAATAAGCAAGAGAAGTGATGAAACAGACAAGAGAGTTGCAGAAACAGGCAAAAGAAGTGCAGAAAGAGGCAAGAGAAGTGATGAAAGAAGCATAAGAGGTGCAGAGAGAACCAAGAGAAGTGATGAAACAGACAAGAGAGTTGCAGAAAGAGACAAGAAAGGTGCAGACAAAAGGAAGAGAAGTGCACAAAGAGGCAACTGAGGTCCAGACAGAGGCACGAGGGGTGCAGAAAGAGGAAAGAGAAGTGCAGAAAGAGGGAAGAGAAGTGCAGAAAGAGGGAAGAGAAGGGCAGAAAGAGGGAAGAGGTGTGCAGAAAGAGGGCAGGGGTACAGAAAGAGGCAAGAGGGGTGCAGAAAGAATCAACAGAGGTACAGAAAGAAGCAAGAGAAGTACAGAAAAAAACAACAGTGGTGCAGAAAGAGGTAAGAGAAGTGCAGAAAGAGATGAGAGGTGCAGAAAGAGGGAAGAGGGGTGCAGATAGAGAGAAGAGGGGTGCAGAAAGAGGCAAGGGGGGTGCAGAAAGAAGCAAGAGAGCTACAGAAAGAAGCAAGAGAGGTACAGAAAGAATCAAGAGAAGTGCAGAAAGAAGCAAAATGGGCACAGAAAGAGGCAAGAGGGGTGCAGAAAGAGGCAAGAGAAGTGCACAAAGAAGCAACAGAGGTGCAGAAGGAGGCAAGAGAACTGCAGATTGAGGCAAGAAAGTTGCACAAACAGGCAAACAAGGTGCAGAAAGATGAAATAGGGGTGCAGACAGAGGCAAGACAGGTGCCAAAATAGGGAAGAGGGGTGCAGAAAGAGGCAAGAGGGGTGCAGAAAGAGGCACAAGGTTTGCAGAAAGAAAAGACAGAGGTGCAGAAAAAAACAAGAGAAGTGCAGAAAGAAGCAACAGAGGTGCAGAAAAAGGGATGAGGGGTGGAGAAAGAGGCAGGAGAAGTGCAGAAAGAAGCAACAGACATGCAAAACGGGGGAACAGGGTTGGAGAAAGTGGCAAGAGGGGTGCAGAAAGAAGCAAGAGAGGTGCAGAAAGAAACAAAAGAAGTGCAGAAAGAAGGAACAGAGGTACAGAAAGAGGGAACAGGGGGCGAGAAAGAGACAAGAGAAGTGCAGAAACAAGCGACAGAGATGCAGAAAGGGGTAAGAGGGGTGGTGAAAGAGGCAAGAGGGAAGCAGAAAGAAGCAAGAGAGGTGCAGAATAAAACAAAAGAAGTGCAGAAAGAAGGAACAGAGGTGCAGAAAGAGGCAAGAGGGGTGCAGAAAGAGGGAAGAGGGGTGCAGAAAGAGGTACAAGGGTTGCAGAAACAAGGGACAAAGGTGTAGAAAGAAGCAAGAGAAGTGCAGAAAGAAGCAACAGAGGTGCAGAAAGAGTAATGAGGGGTGGAGAAAGAGGCAAGAGAAGTGCAGAAAGAAGCAACAGAGATGCAAAACGGGGGAACAGGGTTGGAGAAAGTGGCAAGAGGGGTGCAGAAAGAAGCAAGAGAGGTGCAGAAAGAAACAAAAGAAGTGCAGAAAGAAGGAACAGAGGTGCAGAAAGAGGCAAAAGGGGTGAAAAAGAGGTAAGAGGGGTGCAGAAAGAAGCACAAGTGGTGCAGAAAGAAGCAAGAAAGGTGCAGAAAGAAACAAAATTAGTGCAGAAAGAAAGAACAGAGGTGCAGAGAGAGGCAAGAAAGGTGCAGAAAGCGGGAAAAGGGATGCAGAAAGAGGCACGAGGGGTGCAGAAAGAAGCAAGAGAAGTGCAGAAAAAACAACAGAGGTGCAGAAAGAGGGAAGAGGGCTGCAGAAAGAGGCAAGAGAAGTGTAGAATGAAGCAACAGAGATGCAGAAAGGGGGCAGAGAGGTGCAGAAAGAAACAAAAGAAGTGCAGAAAGAAGGAACAGATGTGCAGAAAGAGGCAAGAGGAGTGCAGGAAGAGAGAAGAGGGGTGCAGAAAGAGTCACAAGGGGTGCAGAAAGAGGCACGAGGGGTGCAGAAAGAAGCAAGAGCAGTGCAGAAAGATGCAACAGAGGTGCAGAACGAGGGAAGAGGGGTGGAGAAAGAGGCAACAGAAGTGTAGAAAGAAGTAACAGAGATGTAGAAAGGGGGAAGAGGGGTGGGAAAGAGGCAAGAGTGGTGCAGAAAGAAGCAAGAGAGTTACAGAAAGAAACAAAAGAAGTGCAGAAAGAAGGAACAGAGGAGCAGAAAGAGGGAAGAGGGATACAGAAAGAGGGAAGAGGGGTGCAGAAAGAGGCACAAGGTTTGCAGAAAGAAGAGACAGAGGTGCAGAAAAAAGCAAGAGAAGTGCAGAAAGAAGCAACAGAGGTGCAGAAAAAGGGATGAGGGGTGGAGAAAGAGGCAGGAGAAGAGCAGAAAGAAGCAACAGAGATGCAGAAAGGGGGAACAGGGGTGGAGAAGGTGGCAAGAGGGGTACAGAAAGACGCAAGAGAGGTGCAGAAAGAAACAAAAGAAGAGCAGAAAGAAGGAACAGAGGTGCAGAAAGAGGTAAGAGGGATGCAGAAAGAGGGAAGAAGGGTGCAGAAAGAAGCACAAGTGATGCAGAAAGAAGCAAAGAGGTGCAGAAAGAAGCAATAGTAGTGCAGAAAGATGAAACAGGGGTGCAGACAGAGGCAAGACAGGTGCCGAAATAGGGAAGAGGGATGCAGAAAGAGGCAAGAGGGGTACAGAAATTTGCAAGAGAGGTGCCGAAAGAAGCAAGAGGAGTGCAGAAAGAACCAACAGAGGTGTAGAAAGAGGCAAGAAGAGTGCAGAAAGAGGCAAGAGAAGTGCATAAAAAAGCAACAGAGGTGCAGAAAGAGGGAAGAGAACTGTGAGAAGTTGGCCTGGTATATGCTGTCCACTAATTATAGTGGGCACCTTGCACCAGTCCAAACAACCCCTTATTGGAGATAGGTTAAAGACAACCTTTATTGAAAGCTATCCTAATGGTAGCTATGGAGAGCAGCCTTCAGGCTAAGTCTTGAAGGAATGTAAAGCAGCTTGTTTTACCAGTCTATAATCTCTTGAGTGACCAAATGAAAGAGGACCACACCAGGTATATATATAAAATATATGCATTTAGTCTTAAACACACCCCTCTAGTCTCTTTATGAGGCTAGAGTTCGAAGTACATAAGTTACAAGTCAGTTATCAACAGTAATAGCACAAATACAAGTTTGGACCCTAGGGGCGTACCAAACCATATACCAAAAAAGTGGTATAAGAACCACGACTGAGCTAGACACAAGGCCTAGAGCCTGTAGAAGTGCTTGGACCCCAAGGAACCACCCAAGGTAGTGACACAGGGGACCCACGGGGGACGCGTGCAGTGTGAGAACACAGCCGCGAGCCACCGTTAACTTCTATGGGGAAAGTCGCGGTTGGCTTTTTAAAAGGAAAGGATACTTAGAGGAGGACTTGGAGCAAATCCCTTTAGAACTAGGCAGTTCTAGAGTCAATACCCACGGGAGCACCGGAGTACTCGAGTTACCTCACCCAGGGAAGCCGGGTGCATAGGTGTCTTTTGTCGTCGGGTTTCGTCGTCGTTTTCAATGGCGATCTGCTGCAGCAGGCTGCTGGCGACCAAGTCGAAAGTGTCCGGGCGGATCCAAAGGTGGATCGAAGATCTGAAGAACCTGAAAGCAGAGGGGACAGAGTCTGGGTCACTAGCCAGTGACCAGGAAGGTGATGAGCAGATGCCCACCGATGTCGGGTGCTTCAGGTAGGTTGACGGTCGTCTTGACTCTTCAGCCACGAGGTCCAGGAGGTGTAAACGACAACCAGGAGCTGGATTCGAGCTGTCCCACAAAGTTTGTTGATTGCTGAGGTGTCGGCGACCAGATTGGACCCAACAAGCCTTGGCAACGGCAAGTCACGTGGAAACAAAGAAAGGACGTTGATGCAGGCCAGCAAGGTCTGAGGGACTCACCCAGCGAGGGTAAGTCAGGGCACGTCTGGAGCAACCAGGAAAGCTCAAGCAGAAGAAGAGTTGCCTTCGGGAGGGCCCACTAGCCAACGGACTAGCAACCACGAAGGAGCCTCAAGTGGACGCACTTGGAGCTGGCTCACAGGACACTCGTGAAGTGGAGGCCAGTGATCTTCGGTGCAGTCGGTGCTGGAGGCAGGGGCTACTCGGAGCCCAAAGCACAACTTCGTGGGAGGCCAGGAAGAGGATGCACTTGCAAAAGTTCTTGGTGTCCAGGGGTCATGGTTCCACATTACCCACAACAGCTACGGGCCTCAGCTTCGTGGGGACTCAGGGCAGCCACGGTGAAGTTTGGAAATCTACCTCTGGTGTTGCAAAGACTTCGGCGTCCGACGGGAGCTTCAGAGATGCAGACCGGACAATTGCTTCTTAGGTGCCTGCCAAGCAGGGGAGTCACTCCTTGACCCCAAGGGAGATTCTTCAGTCCTCTAATCTTGAAGTAGAGCGTCGAAGGTCCAGGATTCGGCTTCAGAGTTTCGTCCAGGGTAATCTAAAGCCCTAAGGACTGGGATCCCATACTTATACCAAGTTAGGGGGTTGGACATAATCTGGGGACCCACCTATGGGAGGGTCAGGGAAGAGGGGTGGTTACACCCATTCCCTTTGTCCAGTTTCGCGCCAGAGCAGGGGCAGGTAGCCCCTGCAACCGGTTTGAACTGGCTTATGCACAGGGACACCAAGTGTGCCCCCAGTGCAGGACTTCTGAGCACCAGAGAGTGCTCCGGTCCAGCCCCAATACACATTATCCTGTCTGGGGAGGTGGTTACACCTCCCTGTGACAGGAAACCTATTGTCCAGGCCTCCCTTGCCGGAGTTTCAGTCAGCTGCAGGAGGCCAGACCCGTGTCTGTGGCAGCGGCATCCATTTTGTGATGCCAGGGCTCTGTAAAGAACTTACCGGGTAGGCCGGTGGGTACATGTCTCTCCCACTAGAAGGGTGGAATGCTACCTCCGCCACCAGGACTGGCGGGGGGGGGTAGTATTCCAAGATGTTTGACACCAAACACGACATGTTTTGGTGCAGCCAGTCCAAAGTTAGCATTCTACCGCAAGGATTTAATGCACTTAAGAGTATATGGTCAGGCTGTACCACAAACAGCATCAGAGGAGGGACTCCGAACGCTGCAGAGGGGCTCTGCTCATGCAGGGGCACCATCTCACATAAAAACCAAGCACTCTGCTTTCAGGATTGTAAAGGCCTGCCATAGGAGTGACTTATAGGTTTATATGTGTGTGCAATGGTAGTGATCTAGGTAGCCTATATCACAGTAAGGAGTGCATGCACCACCTTACCCAGGCTGCAGTAGCAGACCTGTGGTGTCATTTTGGCTGGCCTTCCAGGGGTGGCATAATACATGCTTCAGCCCCTGGCAGGCCTCTGGGGTACCTATGCCCTGGGTACATAGTATACCATATACTAGGGACGTATAAGGGCACTCCAGATTCCAATCAGAGATGTACCTAAGGTACATGGAAACCATTTTAGAGAGGAAGCAGCTAGGCTGGGGTTCTGATTAGCAGGGCCCCAGCCAGACTAAAGTCGAAAAACAGTGAAGCATCGGCAAAAAGTGGGGTACCCATGTGAAGCAAATCCTACTCTCCTACACAACCCCCCCCAAATGCGGGGACATTAAACTAACCTTGTCCAGTTGAGTCTTCATGTTCTAAGTGGAAGTACCTAGAGAGTCCATCTGCATTGGCATGGTTACTCCCAGGTCTATGTTCCACTGTAAAGTCCATCCCCTGTAGGGAAATGGACCACCTAAGCAGTTTGGGGTTTTCACCCTTCATTTGTTTTAGCCATAAGAGGGGCTTATGGTTTGTTTGAACAAGGAAGTGAGTACCAAACAAGTATGGCCTCAACTTCTTCAGAGCCCAGACCACAGCAAAGGCCTCCCTCTCAATGGCTGACCAACGTTTCTCTCTAGGGGTCAGCCTTCTGCTAATGAAAGCTATTGGCTGATCCTGACCTTCTTCATTCAATTGTGACAGTACAGCCCCTACCCCCAATTCAGATGCATCTGTTTGGACAATGAACTTCTTGGAGTAATCAGGACTCTGGAGAATGGGAGCAGTGCACATGGCCTGCTTCAGGTCATCAAATGCCTTTTGACAGTTAGCTGTCCACTGAACCTTTTTGGGCATTTTCTTGGAAGTTAAGTCATTCAGGGGTGTCACTATTGATCCATACCCCTTGACAAATCTCCTATAGTACCCAGTCAGGCCTAAGAAGGCTCTCACCTGAGTCTGGGTAGTTGGAGCAACCCAGTCCATGATGGTCTGGATTTTGCTCTGCAGTGGTTGAACCTGGCCTCCACCTACAAGGTGGCCCAGGCACACAACCTGACTCTGCCCTATCTGGCACTTGGTGGCCTTGATAGTGAGGCCTGCCTTTGCAGGGCCTCCAAAACATTTCTGAGGTGGACCAGGTGATCCTCCCAGGTGGAGCTAAAGACAGCAATATCATCTAGATATGCTGCACTATAGGCTTCCAGACCTGTAAGGACTGTATTCACCAACCTCTGAAAAGTGGCAGGTGCATTCTTCAAACCAAAGGGCATTACCGCGAATTGATAATGCCCACTAGGGGTTGAGAATGCTGTTTTTGGCTTTGCATCATCAGCTAGCCTGATCTGCCAGTAGCCAGCTGTTAGGTCAAATGTGCTTAGATACTTGGCTGAGGCCAAAGTGTCTATTAGCTCATCTGCCCTGGGTATTGGATGGGCATCAGTCCTAGTGACGGCATTGAGACCCCTGTAGTCCACACAAAACCTCATCTCTCTTTTCCCACCACTGATGTGAGGTTTTGGCACAAGGACCACTGGACTAGCCCATGGGCTATCTGAGGGTTCAATAACTCCCAAATCCAACATCTTCTGGACTTCTGTCCTGATACAGTCCCTGACCTGGTCAGGTTGCCTATAAATCTTATTTTTAATAGGCAGACTGTCCCCAGTGTCCACTTCATGAGTGCACCAGGTGGTCTGACTGGGTGTCAGAGAGAACATATGCCTGAACTGATTGAGCACCTGTCTGCAATCAGTTTGCTGCTGGGCAGTGAGGCTGCCTGCCAAGGCTACACCATCCACTGACCCATCATCAGGGTTCTGTGAGAGCAGGTCAGGGAGTGGGTCACTCTCTTCCTCCTGTCCCTCATCAGTAGCCATGAGCAAGCCCATGTCTGCCCTGTCCACATATGGTTTCAATCTGTTGACATGGAGAACCCTGTGGGGACTCCTGGGTGTTCCTAGGTCTACCAAATAGGTAACCTCACCCTTCTGTTCAACAATGTTATGGGGTCCACTCCATTTTTCTTGGAGAGCTGCTGGGGCCACTGGCTCCAACACCCACACCTTCTGCCCTGGCTGGTAAACAGTCAGTACAGCCTTTTGGTCATGCCAGGATTTTTGGAGTTCCTGGCTAGCCTCAAGGTTTTTATTTGCCTTTTTCATGTACTCAGCCATCCTGGAGCGGAGACCAAGTACATAGTCCACTATGTCCTGCTTTGGGGGCTTGAGAGGTAACTCCCATCCTTCCTTCACCAGGCACAATGGACCCCTGACAGGGTGACCAAACAAAAGTTCAAAAGGGCTGTAGCCAACCCCTTTTGAGGCACCTCCCTGTATGCAAATAAAAGGCAGGGCAAGAGTATGTCCCATCTTCGCCTAAGCTTCTCTGAGAGCCCTTTAATCATGCCCTTCAAGGTTTTGTTGAATCTCTCAACTAAACCATTGCATTGTGGGTGATAGGGTGTGGTGAACTTGTAAGTCACTCCACACTCCTTCCACATTGCCTTCAAGTATCCAGACATAAAGTTTGCACCCCTGTCTGATACAACCTCCTTAGGGAAGCCCACTCTTGAGAAAATTCCCAGGAGGGCTCTTGCCACCACAGGTGCTGTAGTGGTCCTAAGGGGAATAGCCTCTGGGTACCTGGTGGCATGGTCCACCACCACCAGGATAAACCTGTGCCCAGATGCTGTTTGGGGATCCATGGGACCAACAATGTCAATCCCCACCCTTTCAAAGGGAACCCCCACCACAGGTAGTGGTATCAGGGGGCCTTTGTAGTGCCACCTGCCTTGCCACTGGCCTAGCAGGTTACACAGGAGCGACAAAACTCCTTGGTGTCTTCAGACATGTGGGGCCAGTGAAAGTGAGGGTCATTTCTGTCCCAAGTCTTGTTCTGGCCCAGGTGACCTGCTAGAGGAATGTCATGGGCTAGGGTCAATAGGAAGCCCCTGAACTTCAGAGGTATAACCAACCTCCTGGTGGCACCAGGCTTGGGGTCTCTACACTCTGAGTACAAGAGTCCATCATCCCAATACACTTTATGGGGACCACTAGCATTCCCAGCAGCCTCAGCAGCAGCTTGCTGTCTGAGGGGTTCAAGAGAGGGGCAGCTCTGCTGCTCCTGGCTCAGATCTGCCCTGGAAGGGCCCCCTGTCCCTAAGAACTCAACCTGATCAGGCTCAAGCTCCTCTGGGACAGTTCCTTCCTCAGGACTGAGATCTCCATGAAGAGACTGATCTTCCTTCTGAGCCAAGGGGGAAGGCACTGCCTTTACCCTGCTACTCCTCCTCTTGGATGGCACTTGGTCCATTGTTCCAGGATCCAAGGCCTGTTCAGTGTTAGGCATTTTGCTCTGTGGCCTGGTCACAGCAAACACATCTGCAGGGATGCCCAGCATTTCTGCATGGGTCCTGAGCTCCACTTCTGCCCAAGCTGAAGTTTCTAGATCATTGCCAAGCAAGCATTCAACTGGTAGGTCTGCACTTACCACAACCTTCTTAAGGCCAGTTACCCCTCCCCAGGAGAAGTTAACAACTGCCAGAGTATGGTCTGTTCTGACATTGCTAGCATTGGTCACTTGGTACATTTCACCAAGTATAATCTGCCCAGGATCCACAAGATCTTGTGTCACCATGGTGACACTTGCTCCTGTGTCCCTAAATGCCAAAGCCTCTTTTCCATTTATTAATGGCTGTTGCCTGTACTTGCCCAGATTACTGGGACTCACAGAGGAGGTCACATCCATGCCTCCTTCACAGACTAGGACAGCCTGAGTGAGTTCGCTGACTAGGCCAGAGCTCATCTCCTTACCCAGGGTCAACCCTTCTAAACCCTTGGCTTGTGTACTCCCACCACCAATTGTAACTGCACTAGGGGGAACAGGTGCCTTAGGGGCATTGGTGGGGGCTGGAATAGAGTCTTTGGACTTAGTGCAATCACTGGTCCAGTGTGTCTTTTGCTTACAGACTTTGCACCATGGTTTCTTTTGGCCCTTCCCTTTGTTAGACTGTGAATCCCCACCTGAAGAAGATTTTTGGGGGCCTTGTGAAGACTTCTGGTCTTTACCCTTCTCCCCACCCTTGTCAGAGTTCTTAGAATCTTGCTTCTTTGGGTCACCACCTTGGTTCTGTACCTTCTGCCTCACCCTGGTTCGGACCCATTTGTCTGCCTTCTTTCCCAATTCTTGGCGAGAGGTCAGATCAGAGTCCACCAGGTACTGATGCAACAGCTTATTTTGACAGTTATTAAGAATCTGCTCCCTCACGATAAGATTGTACAATCCTTTGAAGTCACATACCTTACTGCCCACCAACCAACCTTCCAGAGCCTTAGCAGAACAATCAACAAAGTCCACCCAGTCTTGATTCTGTGCCTTTTGGGTATCTCTGAACTTTAACCTGTGTTGTTCAGTTGTCAGGCCAAACCCATCAATCAATGCACTTTTTAAGACTGGATAATTATCAGCATCCTCTTCTCTAACAGAGAGGAGCTTATCTCTACCTTTGTCTGCAAAGGAGAGCCACAAGATTGCTGCCCACTGCTCCTGAGGGACCCTCTGTACTTTACAGGCCCTCTCCAGGGCAGAAATCCATTTGTGGATGTCATCCCCACTCTGGTAGGAAGGGACAATCTTGCTCAGGTTTCTATGGTCATAAGACCTTTCCCTACCACTAGGGAAGTTGCTGCCACCATGGGACTCTAGTCCCAACTTTTTTCTTTGCCTTTCAAGCTCTAGGGACTCCCTGTCTATAACCAACTGCTCTCTTCTGAGTCTCAACTGAGCTTCTCCATACTTGAGCAGTCTCTCTTTCCTCTCACTTGAGGATTCCCTCCTATGAGAGGAAACAGAGGTCCCTACTGAGGTGTCAGAGTGGTTAGACTCCTGAGAAGGAGATCTAGACCTTCTGGGCACACTCACAACTCTTCCTGGGGGACAAAGGGGAGGTCATCCTGATCCTCCTCCTCATCTGCAGGAGGAGCTGCATTTTCCAGGGCAAGGTCATTGTCACCTTCCTGTCCAGTTTCAGAGGTCAGGTCCTGGGGATTTTCATCCCTGGTCCCTTCCTCATCTTCTGCCCCACCCTCTCTGCCTACCCCTGCAGACCCTAGGGGTCTTCTGAGATCATCCAGCAGAAGCATCTCCATGAGACGTTGGGCACTTTTGCCTGTCTTCAGCTTCCTAATCTTGCACAACTCTCTCAATTCCAAGAATGGGAGGTTGTCATATTTGGATGGCAGGAGCCCACTGGTTCCTGGCAGGGATCTACTTATTCCTGGCCCTGAAGACATTACTAGTGAGGCGTGGTGTATGCACTACCTACTCTAGTGTGGCCTACTAAACTCTCTGGAGTTGTAGAAAGGGTGTGCTAAGCCCTTAACACACAACTCTAAGTTCAGTAGAACTTACTGTATACTAAGCTTGTTTTATATGTACCTAAGGTACCCTTAGTGGTTTTCAGTTGATCAATTCAATTGAGATTATCTGGTAAAACAATAGCAAGCTGGAATCCCACACGCTGCACACCAATGTGAGAAGTTGGCCTGGTATATGCTGTCCACTAATTATAGTGGGCACCTTGCACCAGTCCAAACAACCCCTTATTGGAGATAGGTTAAAGACAACCTTAATTGAAAGCTATCCTACTGGTAGCTATGGAGAGCAGCCTTCAGGCTAAGTCTTGAAGGAATGTAAAGCAGCTTGTTTTACCAGTCTATAATCTCCTGAGTGACCAAATGAAAGAGGACCACACCAGGTATATATATAAAATATATGTATTTAGTCTTAAACACACTCCTCTACTCTCTTTATGAGGCTAGAGTTCGAAGTACATAAGTTACAAGTCAGTTATCAACAGTAATAGCACAAATACACGTTTGGACCCTAGGGGCGTACCAAACCATATACCAAAAAAGTGGTATAAGAACCACGACTGAGCTAGACACAAGGCCTAGAGCCTGTAGAAGTGCTTGGACCCCAAGGAACCACCCAAGGTAGTGACACAGGGGACCCACGGGGACGCGTGCAGTGTGAGAACACAGCCGCGAGCCACCGTTAACTTCTATGGGGAAAGTCGCGGTTGGCTTTTTAAAAGGAAAGGACACTTAGAGGAGGACTTGGAGCAAATCCCTTTAGATCTAGGCAGTTCTAGAGTCAATACCCATGGGAGCACCGGAGTACTCGAGTTACCTCACCCAGGGAAGCTGGGTGCATAGGTGTCTTTTGTCGTCGGGTTTTGTCGTCGTTTTAATCGCGATCTGCTGCAGCAGGCTGCTAGCGACCAAGTCGAAAGTGTCCGGGCGGATCCAAGGGTGGATCGAAGATCTGAAGAACCTGAAAGCAGAGGGGACAGAGTCTGGGTCACTAGCCAGTGACCAGGAAGGCGATGAGCAGATGCCCACCGATGTTGGGTGCTTCAGGTAGGTTGATGGTCGTCTTGACTCTTCAGCCACGAGGTCCAGGAGGCATCGACAACAACCAGGAGCTGGATTCGAGCTGTCCCACAATGTCTGTCGATTGCTGAGGTGTCGGCGACCGGATTGGAACCAACAAGCCTTGGCAACGGCAAGTCACGTGGAAACAAAGAAAGGATGTTGATGCAGACCAGCAAGGTCTGAGGGACTCACCCAGCAAGGGTAAGTCAGGGCACGTCTGGAGCAACCAGGAAAGCCCAAGCAGAAGAAGAGTTGCCTTTGGGAGGGCCCACTAGCCAACGGACTAGCGACCGCGAAGGAGCCTCAAGTGGACGCACTTGGAGCTGGCTCACAGGACACTCGTGGAGTGGAGGCCAGTGATCTTCGGTGAAGTCGGTGCTGGAGGCGGGGGCTACTCGGAGCCCAAAGCACAACTTCGTGGGAGGCCACGAAGAGGATGCACTTGCAAAAGTTCTTGGTGTCCAGGGTCACGGTTCCACATTACCCAAGACAGCTACGGGCCTCAGCTTTGCTGGGGACTCAGGGCAGCCTCGGGGAAGTCTGGAAATCCACCTCTGGTGTTGCAAAGACTTAGGCGTCCGGCAGGAGCTTCAGCGATGCAGACAGGACAATTGCTTCTTAGGTGCCTGCCAAGCAGGGGAGTCACTCCTTGACCCCAAGGGAGATTCTTCAGTCCTCTAATCTTGAAGTAGAGTGTCGAAGGTCCAGGATTCGGCTTCAGAGTTTCGTCCAGGGTAATCTAAAGTCCTAATGACTGGGGTCCCATACTTATACCAAGTTAGGGGGTTGGACATACTCTGGGGACCCACCTATGGGAGGGTCAGGGAAGAGGGGTGGTTACACCCATTCCCTTTGTCCAGTTTCGTGCCAGAGCAGGGGCAGGTAGCCCCTGCAACCGGTTTGAACTGGCATATGCACAGGGACACCAAGTGTTCCCCCAGTGCAGGACTTCTGAGCACCAGAGAGTGCTCCCGCCCAGCCCCAATACACATTATCCTATCTGGGGAGGTGGTTACATCTCCATGTGACAGGAAACCTATTGTCCAGGCCTCGCCTGCCGGAGTTTCAGTCAGCAGCAGGAGGCCAGACCCGTGTCTGTGGCAGCGGCATCCATTTTGTGATGCCAGGGCTCTGTAAAGAAGTTACCGGGTAGGCCGGTGGGTACCTGTCTCTCCCTCTAGAAGGGTGGAATGCTACTCCCACTGCCAGGACTGGTGGGGGGGTAGTATTCCAAGATGTTTGACACCAAACACGACATGTTTTGGTGCAGCCAGTCCAAAGTTAGCATTCTACCGGGAGGATATAATGCACTTAAGAGTATATGGTCAGGCTGTACCACAAACAGCATCAGAGGAGGGACTCCAAACACTGCAGAGGGGCTCTGCTCATGCAGGGGCACCCTCTCACATAAAAACCAAGCACTTTGCCTTCAGGATTGTAAAGGCCTGCCATAGGAGTGACTTATAGGTTTATATGTGTGTGCAATGGTAGTGATCTAGGTAGCCTATATCACAGTAAGGAGTGCATTCACCACCTTACCCAGGCTGCAGTAGCAGACCTGTGGTGTCATTTTGGCTCGCCTTCCAGGGGTGGCATAATACATGCTTCAGCCCCTGGCAGGCCTCTGGGGTACCTATGCCCTGGGTACATAGTATACCATATACTAGGGACTTATAAGGGCACTCCAGATTCCAATCAGAGATGTACCTAAGGTACATGGAAACCATTTTAGAGAGGAAGCAGCTAGGCTGGGATTCTGATTAGCAGGGCCCCAGCCAGACTAAAGTCGAAAAACAGTGAAGCATCAGCAAAAAGTGGGGGTACCCATGTGAAGCAGATACTACTATCCTACAAGAACTGCAGAAAGAGGGAACAGGGGTACAGAAAGAGGCAAGAGAGGTGCAGAAAGAGGGAAGAGGGGTGCAGAAAGAGGGAAGAGGGGTGCAGAAAGAGGCAAGAGAGGTGTAGAAAGAAGAGGAGTGCAGAAAGAACCACCAGAGGTGCAGAAAGAGGCAAGAGGGATGCAGAAAGAGGTAAGAGAAGTGCAGAAAGAACAGAGGTGCAGAAAGAGGCAAGAGAGGTGCAGAAAGAGGCAAGAGAGGTACAGAAACAGGCAAGAGAGGTGCAGACAGAGGGAACAGTGGTGCAGAAAGAGGCAAGAGGGATGAAAAAGAGGTAAGAGGGGTGCAGAAAGAAGCACAAGTGGTGCAGAAAGAAGCAAGAGAGGTGTAGAAAAAAGCAAGAGGAGTGCAGAAAGAAGCAACAGAGGTGCAGAAACAGGCAAGAGGGGAGCAAAAAGAGGGAAGAGGGGTACAGAAAGAGGCACAAGGGTTGCAGAAAGAAGCAAGAGATGTGCAGAAAGAAACAAAAGAAGTGCAGAAAGAAGGACCAGAAGTGCAGAAAGAAGCAACAGGGGTGCAGAAAGAGAGAAGAGGGGTGGAGAAAGAGGCAAAGGGTGTAGAAAGAAGCAAGAGTGCTGTAGAAAGAAACAAAAGAAGTGCAGAAAGAAGGAACAGAGGTGCAGAAAGAGGCAAGAGGGGTGCAGAATGAGGCAAGAGTGGTGCAGAAAGAGGGAAGAGGGGTGCAGAAGCAGGCAGGTGGGTGCAGAAAGAAGCAAGAGAGGGCATAAAGAAACAAAAGAAGTGCAGAAAGAAGGAACAGAGGTGCAGAAAGAGGCAAGAGGGGTCCAGAAAGAGGGAAGAGGGATGCAGAAAGAGGGAAGAGGGATACAGAAAGAAGCAAGAGAGGTGCATAAAGAAACAAAAGAAGTGCAGAAAGAAGGAACAGAGGTGCAGAAAGAGGCAAGAGGGTTGTAGAAAGAGGGAAGAGGGGTATGAAAGAGGCACGAGGGTGCAGAAAAAAGCAAGAGAGGTGCAGAAAGAAGCAACAGAGGTGCAAAAGAGGGAAAGGGGGTGGAGAAAGAGACAAGAGAAGTGCAGAAAGAAGCAACAGAGAAGCAAAACATGGGTAAGAGGGATGGAGAAAGAGGCAAGAGGGGTGCAGAAAGAAGCAAGAGAGGTGCAGAAAGAAACAAAAGAAGTGCAGAAAGAAAGAGCAGAGGTGCAGAGAGAGGCAAGAAAGGTGCAGAAAGAGGCACGAGGGGTGCAGAAAGAAGCAAAAGAAGTGCAGAAAGTAGCAACAGAGGTGCAGAAAGAGGGAAGAGGGGTGCAGAAAGAGGCAAGAGAAGTGCAGAATGAAGCAACAGAGATGCACAAAGGGGGCAGAGAGGTGCAGAACGAAACAAAAGAAGTGCAGAAAGAAGGAACAGATGTGCAGAAAGAGGGAAGAGGAGTGCAGGAAGAGAGAAGAGAAGTGAAGAATGAAGCAACAGAGATGCAGAAAGGGGGCAGAGAGGTGCAGAAAGAAACAAAAGAAGTGCAGAAAGAAAGAGCAGAGGTGCAGAGAGAGGCAAGAAAGGTGCAGAAAGAGGCACAAGGGGTGCAGAATGAGGCACGAGGGATGCAGAAAGAAGCAAGAGAAATTCAGAAAGATGCAACAGAGGTGCAGAGCGAGGGAAGAGGGGTGGAGAAGAGGCAAGAGAAGTGCAGAAAGATGCAACAGAGCTGCAGAAAGGGGGAAGAGGGTTGGGAAAAGAGGCAAGAGGGGTGCAGAAAGAAGCAAGAGAGTTGCAGAAAGAAACAAAAAAAGTGCAGAAAGAAGGAACAGAGGACCAGAAAGAGGCAAGAGGCAAAAGGGGTGCAGAAAGAGGGAAGAGGGGTGTAGAAAGAGGCACAAGGGTTGCAGAAAGAAGAGACAGAGGTGCAGAAAAAAGCAAGAGAAGTGCAGAAAGAAGCAACAGAGGTGCAGAAACAGGCAAGAGGGGTGAAAAAGAGGGAAGACGGGTACAGAAAGAGGCACAAGGGTTGCAGAAAGAAGCAAGAGATGTGCAGAAAGAAACAAAAGAAGTGCAGAAAGAAGGACCAGAGGTGCAGAAAGAGGCAACAGGGGTGCAGAAAGAGAGAAGAGGGGTGGAGAAAGAGGCAAAGGGTGTAGAAAGAAGAAGGAGTGCTGTAGAAAGAAACAAAAGAAGTGCAGAAAGAAGGAACAAAGGTGCAGAAAGAGGCAAGAGGGGTGCAGAATGAGGCAAGAGTGGTGCAGGAAGAGGGGTGCAGAAGCAGGCAAGTGGGTGCAGAAAGAAGCAAGAGAGGGCATAAAGAAACAAAAGAAGTGCAGAAAGAAGGAACAGAGGTGCAGAAAGAGGCAAGAGGGGTGCAGAAAGAGGGAAGAGGGGTGCAGAAAGAGGGAAGAGGGGTGCAGAAAGAAGCAAGAGAGGTGCATACAGAAACAAAAGAAGTGCAGAAAGCAGGAACAGAGGTGCAGAAAGAGGCAAGAGGGGTGTGGAAAGAGGGGTAGGAAAGAGGCACGAGGGGTGCAGAAAAAAGCAAGAGAGGTGCAGAAAGAAGCAACAGAGGTGCAAAAAGAGGGAAAAGGGGTGGAGAAAGAGACAAGAGAAGTGCAGAAAGAAGCAACAGAGAAGCAAAACGTGGGTAAGAGGGATGGAGAAAGAGGCAAGAGGGGTGCAGAAAGAAGCAAGAGAGGTGCAGAAAGAAACAAAAGAAGTGCAGAAAGAAAGAACAGAGGTGCAGAGAGAGGCAAAAAAGGTGCAGAAAGAGGGAAAAGGGGTGCAGAAAGAGGCACGAGGGGTGCAGAAAGAAGCAAGAGAAGTGCAGAAAGAAGCAACAGAGGTGCAGAAAGAGGGAGGAGGGGTGCAGAAAGAGGCAAGAGAAGTGCAGAATGAAGCAACAGAGATGCAGAAAGGGGGCAGAGATTTGCAGAACGAAACAAAAGAAGTGCAGAAAGAAGGAACAGATGTGCAGAAAGAGGCAAGAAGAGTGCAGGAAGAGAGAAGAGGGGTGCAGAAAGAGGCACAATGGGTGCAGAATGAGGCACGAGGGATGCAGAAAGAAGCAAGAGAAATTCAGAAAGATGCAACAGAGGTGCAGAACGAGGGAAGAGGGGTGGAAAAGAGGCAAGAGAAGTGCAGAAAGATGCAACAGAGATGCAGAAAGGGGCATGAGGGGTGGGAAAAGAGGCAAGAGGGGTGGAGAAAGAAGCAAGAGAGGTGCAGAAAGAAACAAAAGAAGAGCAGAAAGAAGGAACAGAAGTGCAGAAAGAGGTAAAAGGGGTGCAGAAAGAGGGAAGAAGGGTGGAGAAAGAAGCACGAGTGGTGCAGAAAGAAGCAAAGAGGTGCAGAAAAAAGCAAGAGTAGTGCAGAAAGAAGCAACAGAGGTGCAGAAAGAGGCAAGAAAGGTGCAGAAAGAGGGAAGAGGGGTGCATAAAGAGAGAAGAGGGGTGCAGAAAGAGGCAAGGGGGGTGCAGAAAGCAGCAAGAGAGGTACAGAAAGAAGAAAGAGAGGAAGAGAAAGAAGCAAGAGAAGTTCAGAAATTTGCAAGAGAGGTGCCGAAAGAAGCAAGAGGAATGCAGAGAGAACCAACAGAGGTGTAGAAAGAGGCAAGAGGAGTGCAGAAAAAAGCAAGAGGGGTATAGAAAGAAGCAAGAGAAGTGCAGAAAGAACCACCAGAGGTGCAGAAAGAGGCAAGAGGGGTGCAGAAAGAGGCAAGAGAAGTGCAGAAAGAACCAACAGAGGTGCAGAAAGAGGCAAGAGAGGTACAGAAACAGGCAAGAGAGGTGCAGAAAAGGGAACAGGGGTACAGAAAGAGGCACGAGAGGTGCAGAAAGAGGTAAGAGGGATGTAGAAAGAGGTAAGAGGGGTGCAGAAAGAAGCAACAGAGGTGCAGAAAGAAGCAAGAGAAGTGATGAAAGAGACAAGAGAGTTGCAGAAACAGGCAAAAGAAGTGCAGAAAGAGGCAAAAGAAGTGATGAAAGAAGCATAAGAGGTGCAGAGAGAAGCAAAAGAAGTGATGAAACAGACAAGAGAGTTGCAGAAAGAAACAAGAAAGGTGCAGACAAAAGGAAGAGAAGTGCAGAAAGAGGCAAGACAGGTGCAGAAAGAGGCAAGAGAGGTGCACAAAGAGGCAACTGAGGTCCTGACAGAGGCAAGAGGGGTGCCGAAAGAGGGAAGAGGGGTGCAGAAAGAGGGAAGAGGGGTGCAGAAAGAAGCAAGAAAGGTGCATAAAGAAACAAAAGAAGTGCAGAAAGAAGGAACAGAGGTGCAGAAAGAGGCAAGAGAAGTGCAGAAAGAGGCAAGACAGGTGCAGAAAGAGGCAAGAGGGGTGCACAAAGAGGCAACTGAGGTCCAGACAGAGGCAAGAGGGGTGCAGAAAGAGGAAAGAGAAGTGCAGAAAGAGGGAAGAGAAGTGCAGAAAAAGGGAAGAGGCGTGCAGAAAGAAGGAAGGGGGTACAGAAAGAGGCAAGAGGAGTGCAGAAAGAAGCAACAGAAGTACAGAAAGAAGTAAGAGAAGTACAGAAAAAACAACAGTGGTGCAGAAAGAGGCAAGAGAAGTGCAGAAAGAGACAAGAGAGGTGCAGAAAGAGGGAAGAGGGGTGCAGAAAGAGAGAAGAGGGGTGCAGAAAGAGGCAAGGGGGTGCAGAAAGAAGCAAGAGAGCTACAGAAAGAAGCAAGAGAGGTACAGAAAGAAGCAAGAGAAGTGCAGAAAGAAGAAAATGGGTGCATAAAGAGGCAAGAGGGGTGCAGAAAGAGGCAAGAGAAGTGCACAAAGAAGGAACAGAGGTGCAGAAGGAGGCAAGAGAACTGCAGATTGAGGCAAGAACGTTGCACAAACAGGCAAACAAGGTGCAGAAAGATGAAATAGGGGTGCAGACAGAGGCAACACAGGTGCCGAAATAGGGAAGAGGGGTGCAGAAGGAGGCAAGAGTGGTACAGAAATTTGCAAGAGAGGTGCCGAAAGAAGCAAGAGGAGTGCAGAAAGAACCAACAGAGGTCTAGAACGAGGCAAGAGGAGTGCAGAAAGAGGCAACAGAAGTGCTTAAAAAAGCAACAGAGGTGCAAAAAGAGGCAAGAGAACTGCAGAAAGAGAGAACAGGGGTGCAGAAAGAGGCAAGAGAGGTGCAGAAAGAGGGAAGAGGGGTGCAGAAAGAGGGAAGAGGGGTGCAGAAAGAGGCAAGAGGGGTGCAGACAAAAGCAAGAGAGGTGTAGAAAGAAGAAAGAGAAGTGCAGAAAGAACCACCAGGTGTGCAGAAAGAGGTAAGAGGAATGCAGAAAGAGGCAAGAGAAGTGCAGAAAGAACCAACAGAGGTGCAGAAAGAGTCAAGAGAGGTACAGAAACAGGCAAGAGAGGTGCAGACAGAGGGAACAGTGGTGCAGAAAGAAGCAAGAGAGGTACAGAAAGAAGCAAGAGAAGCGATGAAAGATACAAGAGAGTTGCAGAAACAGGCAAAAGAAGTTCAGAAAGAGGCAAGAGAAGTATTGAAAGAAGCAACAGAGGTGCAGAAAGTAGGAAGAGAAGTGATAAAACAGACAAGACAAGAGAGTTGCAGACAGAAACAAGAAAGGTGCAGAAAAAAGGAAGAGAAGTACAGAAAGAGGCAAGACAGGTGCAGAAAGAGGCAAGTGAGGTGCAGACAGAGGCAAGAGGGATGCAGAAAGAGGGAAGAGAAGTGCAGAAAGAGGGAAGAGATGTGCAGAAAGAGGGAAGGGGTGTACAGAAAGAGGCAAGAGGGGTACAGAAAGAAGCAACAGAGGTGCAGAAAGAGGCAAGAGAAGTGCAGAAAGAGGCAAGACAGGTGCAGAAGGAGGCAGGAGAGGTGCACAAAGAGGCAACTGAGGTCCAGACAGAGGCAAGAGGGGTGCAGAAAGAGGAAAGAGAAGTGCAGAAAGAGGGAAGAGAAGTGCAGAAAGAAGGAAGAGGCATGCAGAAAGAGGGAAGGGTACAGAAAGAGGCAAGAGGGGTGCAGAAAGAAGCAACAGAGGTACAGAAAGAAGCAAGAGAAGTACAGAAAAAAACAACAGAGGTGCAGAAAGAGGCAAGAGAAGTGCAGAAAGAGACAAGAGAGGTGCAGAAACAGGGAAGAGGGGTGCAGAAAGAGAGAAGAGGGGTGCAGAAAGAGGCAAGGGGGTGCAGAAAGAAGCAAGAGAGCTACAGAAAGAAGCAAGAGAGGTACAGAAAGAAGCAAGAGAAGTGCAGAAAGAAGCAAAATGGGCACAGAAAGAGGCAAGAGGAGTGCAGAAAGAGGCAAGAGAAGTGCACAAAGAAGCAACAGAGGTGCAGAAGGAGGCAAGAGAACTGCAGATTGAGGGAAGAAAGTTGCACAAACAGGCAAACAAGGTGCAAAAAGATGAAATAGGGGTGAAGACAGAGGCAAGACAGGTGCCGAAACAGGGAAGAGGGGTGCATAAAGAGGCAAGAGGGGTACAGAAATTTGCAAGAGAGGTGCCGAAAGAAGCAAGACGAGTGCAGAAAGAACCAACAGAGGTGTAGAACGAGGCACGAGGAGTGCAGAAAGAGGTAAGAGAAGTACAGAAAAAAGCAACAGAGGTGCAGAAAGAGGCAAGAGAACTGCAGAAAGAGGGAACAGGGGTGCAGAAAGAGGCAAGAGAGGTGCAGAAAGAGGGAAGAGGGGTGCAGAAAGAGGGAAGAGGAGTGCAGAAAGAGGCAAGAGGGGTGCTGAAAAAAGCAAGAGAGGTGTAGAAAGAAGAAAGAGAAGTGCAGAAAGAACCACCAGAGGTGCAGAAAGAGGTAAGAGGGATGCAGAAAGAGGCAAGAGAAGTGCAGAAAGAACCAACAGAGGTGCAGAAAGAGGCAAGAGAGGTACAGAAAGAGGCAAGAGAGGTGCAGACAGAGGGAACAGTGGTACAGAAAGAGGCAAGAGAGGTGCAGAAAGAGGGAAGAGGGGTGCAGAAAGAGACAAGAGCGGTGCAGAAAGAAGCAACAGAGGTGCAGAAAGAAGCAAGAGAAGCGATGAAAGATACAGGAGAGTTGCAGAAACAGGCAAAAGAAGTTCAGAAAGAGGCAAGAGAAGTGCTGAAAGAAGCAACAGAGGTGCAGAAAGAAGCAAGAGAAGTGATCAAACAGACAAGACAAGAGAGTTGCAGACAGAAACAAGAATGGTGTAGAAAAAAGGAAGAGAAGTGCAGAAAGAGGCAAGACAGGTGCAGAAAGAGGCAAGACAGGTGCAGAAAGCGGCAAGTGAGGTGCAGACAGAGGCAAGAGGGGTGCAGAAAGAGAGAAGAGAAGTGCAGAAAGAGGGAAGAGAAGTGCAGAAAGAGGGAAGAGATGTGCAGAAAGAGGGAAGGGGTATACAGAAAGAGGCAAGAGGGATGCAGAAAGAAGCAACAGAGGTGCAGAAAGAGGCAAGAGAAGTGCAGAAAGAGGCAATACAGGTGCAGAAAGAGGCAGGAGAGGTGCACAAAGAGGCAACTGAGGTCCAGACAGAGGCAAGAGGGGTGCAGAAAGAGAAAAGAGAAGTGCAGAAAGAGGGAAGAGAAGTGCAGAAAGAGGGTAGAGAAGTGCAGAAAGAGGGAAGAGGCGTGCAGAAAGAGGGAAGGGGGTACAGAAAGAGGCAAGAGGGGTGCATAAAGAAGAGGAACAGAGGTACAGAAAGAAGCAAGAGAAGTACAGAAAAAAACAACAGTGGTGCAGAAAGAGGCAAGAGAAGTGCATAAAGAGACAAGAGAGGTGCAGAAAGAGGGAAGAGGGGTGCATAAAGGGGCAAGGGGGGTGCAGAAAGAAGCAAGAGAGCTACAGAAAGAAGCAAGAGAGGTACAGAAAGAAGCAAGAGAAGTGCAGAAAGAAGCAAAATGGGCACAGAAAGAGGCAAGAGGGGTGCAGAAAGAGGCAAGAGAAGTGCACAAAGAAGCAACAGAGGTGCAGAAGGAGGCAAGAGAACTGCAGATTGAGGCAAGAAAGTTGCACAAACAGGCAAACAAGGTGTACAAAGATGAAATAGGGGTGCAGACAGAGGCAAGACAGGTGCCGAAATAGGGAAGAGGGGTGCAGAAAGAGGCAAGAGGGGTACAGACATTTGCAAGAGAGGTGCCAAAAGAAGCAAGAGGAGTGCAGAAAGAAGCAACAGAGGTGTAGAAAGAGGCAAGAGGAGTGCAGAAAGAGGTAAGAGAAGTTAATAAAAAAGCAACAGAGGTGCAGAAAGAGGCAAGAGAACTGCAGAAAGAGGGAACAGGGGTGCAGAAAGAGGCAAGAGAGGTGTAGAAAGAGGGAAGAGGGGTGCAGAAAGAGGGAAGAGGGGTGCAGAAAGAGGCAAGAGGGGTGCAGAAAAAAGCAAGAGAGGTGTAGAAAGAGGGAACAGTGGTGCAGAAAGAGGAAAGAGGTGCAGAAAGAGGGAAGAGGGGTGCAGAAAGAGACAAGAGGGGTACAGAAAGAAGCAACAGAGGTGTAGAAAGAAGCAAGAGAGGTACAGAAACAGGCAAGAGAGGTGCAGACAGAGGGAACAGTGGTGCAGAAAGAGGAAAGAGAGGTGCAGAAAGAGGGAAGAGGGGTGCAGAAAGAGACAAGAGGGGTGCAGAAAGAAGCAACAGAGGTGCAGAAAGAAGCAAGAGAAGCGATGAAAGATACAAGAGAGTTGCAGAAACAGGCAAAAGAAGTTCAGAAAGAGGCAAGAGAAGTGCTGAAAGAAGCAACAGAGGTGCAGAAAGAAGCAAGAGAAGTGATAAAACAGACAAGAGAGTTGCAGAAAGAAACAAGAAAGGTGCAGAAAAAGGAAGAGAAGTGCAGAAAGAGTCAAGACAGGTGCAGAAAGAGGCAAGACAGGTGCAGAAAGTGGCAAGTGAGGTGCAGACAGAGGCAAGAGGGGTGCAGAAAGAGAGAAGAGAAGTACAGAAAGAGGGAAGAGAAGTGCAGAAAGAGGGAAGAGATGTGCAGAAAGAGGCAATAGAAGTACAGAAAGAGTGAAGAGGGGGTGCAGAAAGAGGCACAAGGGTTACAGAAAGAGGCACGAGGGGTGCAGAAAGAAGCAACAGAGGTGCAGAAAGAGGCAAGAGAACTGCAGAAAGAGGGAACAGGGGTGCAGAAAGAGGCAAGAGAGGTGTAGAAAGAGGGAAGAGGGGTGCAGAAAGAGGGAAGAGGGGTGCAGAAAGAGGCAAGAGGGGTGCAGAAAAAAGCAAGAGAGGTGTAGAAAGAGGGAACAGTGGTGCAGAAAGAGGAAAGAGAGGTGCAGAAAGAGGGAAGAGGGGTGCAGAAAGAGACAAGAGGGGTGCAGAAAGAAGCAACAGAGGTGCAGAAAGAAGCAAGAGAGGTACAGAAACAGGCAAGAGAGGTGCAGACAGAGGGAACAGTGGTGCAGAAAGAGGAAAGAGAGGTGCAGAAAGAGGGAAGAGGGGTGCAGAAAGAGACAAGAGGGGTGCAGAAAGAAGCAACAGAGGTGCAGAAAGAAGCAAGAGAAGCGATGAAAGATACAAGAGAGTTGCAGAAACAGGCAAAAGAAGTTCAGAAAGAGGCAAGAGAAGTGCTGAAAGAAGCAACAGAGGTGCAGAAAGAAGCAAGAGAAGTGATAAAACAGACAAGAGAGTTGCAGAAAGAAACAAGAAAGGTGCAGAAAAAAGGAAGAGAAGTGCAGAAAGAGTCAAGACAGGTGCAGAAAGAGGCAAGACAGGTGCAGAAAGCGGCAAGTGAGGTGCAGACAGAGGCAAGAGGGGTGCAGAAAGAGAGAAGAGAAGTGCAGAAAGAGGGAAGAGAAGTGCAGAAAGAGGGAAGAGATGTGCAGAAAGAGGCAATAGAAGTACAGAAAGAGTGAAGAGGGGGTGCAGAAAGAGGCACAAGGGTTACAGAAAGAGGCACGAGGGGTGCAGAAAGAAGCAACAGAGGTGCAGAAAGAGGCAAGAGAAGTGCAGAAAAAAACAACAGTGGTGCAGAAAGAGGCAAGAGAAGTGCATATAGAGGCAAGAGAGGTGCAGAAAGAGGGAAGAGGGGTGCAGAAAGAGGCACAAGGGGTGCAGAAAGAGGCACAAGGGGTGCAGAAAGAAGCAAAAGAAGTGCAGAAAGAAGCAACAGAGGTGCAGAAAGAGGGGAGGAGGGTGTCGAAAGACGCAAGAGAAGTGCAGAAAGAAGCAACAGAGGTGCAGAAAGAGGGAACAGGGGGCGAGAAAGAGACAAGAGAAGTGCAGAAACAAGCAACAGAGATGCAGAAAGGGATAAGAGGGGTGGAGAAAGAGGCAAGAGGGAAGCAGAAAGAAGCAAGAGAGGTGTAGAAAGAAACAAAAGAAGTGCAGAAAGAAGGAACAGAGGTGCAGAAAGAGGCAAGAGGGGTGCAGAAAGAGGGAAGAGGGGGTGCAGAAAGAGGTACAAGGGTTGCAGAAAGAAGGGACAAAGGTGTAGAAAGAAGCAAGAGAAGTGCAGAAAGAAGCAACAGAGGTGCAGAAAGAGTAATGAGGGGTGGAGAAAGAGGCAAGAGAAGTGCAGAAAGAAGCAACAGAGATGCAAAACGGGGGAACAGGGTTAGAGAAAGTGGCAAGAGGGGTGCAGAAAGAAGCAAGAAAGGTGCAGAAAGAAACAAAAGAAGTGCAGAAAGAAGGAACAGAGGTGCAGAAAGAGGCAAAAGGGGTGAAAAAGAGGTAAGAGGGGTGCAGAAAGAAGCACACGTGGTGCAGAAAGAAGCAAGAGAGGTGCAGAAAGAAGCAAGAGGAGTGCAGAAAGAAGCAACAGAGGTGCAGCAAGAGGGGTGCAAAAAGAGGGAAGAGGGGTGCAGAAAGAGGCAAGAGGGGTGCAGAAAGAAGCAAGAGATGTGCAGAAAGAAACAAAAGAAGTGCATAAAGAAGGAACAGAGGTGTAGAAAGAGGCAACAGGGGTGAAGAAAGAGGGAAGAGGGGTGGAAAAAGAGGCAAGGGGGTGCAGAAAGAAACAAAAGAAGTGCAGAAAGAAGGAACAGAGGTACAGAGAGAGGCAATAGGGGTGTAGAAAGAAACAAAAGAAGTGCAGAAAGAAGGAACAGAGGTGCAGAAAGAGGCAAGAGGAGTGCAGAAAGAGGGATGAGGGGTGCAGAAAGAGGCACGAGGGGTGCAGAAAGAAGCAAGAGCGATGCAGAAAGAAGCAAGAGAAATGCAGAAAGAAGCAGCAGAGATGCTGAAAGGGGGAAGTGGGGTGGAGAAAGAGGCAAGAGGGATACAGAAAGAAACAAGAGAGGTGCCGAAAGAAACAAAAGAAGTGCAGAAAGAAGGAACAGAGGTGCGGAAAGAGGCAAAGAGGGGTGCAGAAAGAAGCAAGAGGCATGCAGAAAGAAGCAAGAGAGTTGCAGAAAGATACAAAAGAAGTGCAGAAAAAAGAACAGATGAGGAGAAAGAGGCAAGAGGGATGCAGAAAGAGGCACAAGGGTTGCAGAAAGAAGGGACTGAGGTGCAGAAAGAAGCAAGAGAAGTGCAGAAAGAAGCAACAAAGGTGCAGAAAGATGGATGAGGGATGGAGAAAGTGGCAAGAGAAGTGCAGAAAGATGCAACAGAGATGCAAAAAGGGGAAACAGGTGTGGAAAAAGTAGCAAGAGCCGTGCAGAAAGAAGCAAGAGAGGTGCAGAAAGAAACAAAAGAAGTGCAGAAAGAAGGAACAGAGGTACAGAAAGTGGCAAGAGAAGTGCAGAAAGAAGCAACAGAGATGCAAAAAGGGGAAACAGGTGTGGAAAAAGTAGCAAGAGGGGTGCAGAAAGAAGCAAGAGAAGTGCAGAAAGAAGCAACAGAGGTACAGAAAAAGGGGAGGAGGGTGTAGAAAGAGTCAAGAGAAGTGCCGAAAAAAGCAACAGAGGTGCAGAAAGAGGGAACAGGGGGGGAGAAAGAGACAAGAGAAGTGCAGAAACAAGCAACAGAGATGCAGAAAGGGGTAAGAGGGGTGGAGAAAGAGGCAATATGGGTGCAGAAAGAAGCAAGAGAGGCGCAGAAAGAAACAAAAAAAGTGCAGAAAGAAGGAACAGAGGTACAGAGAGAGGCGAAGAAAGGTGCAGAAAGAGGGAAAATGAGTGCAGAAAGAGGCACGAGGGGTGCAGAAAGAAGCAAAAGAAGTGCAGAAAGAAGCAACAGAGGTGCAGAAAGAGTAATGAGTGGTGGAGAAAAAGGCAAGAGAAGTGCAGAAAGAAGCAACAGACATGCAAAACGGGGGAACAGTGTTGGAGAAAGTGGCAAGAGGGGTGCAGAAAGAAGCAAGAGAGGTCCAGAAAGAAACAAAAGAAGTGCAGAAAGAAGGAACAGAGGAGCAGAAAGAGGCAAGAGGGGTGAAAAAGAGGTAAGGGGTGCAGAAAGAAGCACAAGTGGTGCAGAAAGAAGCAAGAGAGGTGCAGAAAGAAGCAAGAGGTGTGCAGAAAGAAGCAACAGAGATGCAGAAAGAGGCAAGAGGGGTGCAAAAAGAGGGAAGAGGGGTGCAGAAAGAGGCACGAGGGGTGCAGAAAGAAGCAAGAGATGTGCAGAAAGAAACAAAAGAATTGCAGAAAGAAGGAACAGAGGTGCAGAAAGAGGGAAGAGGGGTGCAGAAAGAAGCAAGAGAGGTGGATAAAGAAACAAAAGAAGTGCAGAAAGAAGGAACAGAGGTGCAGAAAGATGCAAGAGGGGTGTAGAAAGAGGGAAGAGGGGTGTGAAAGAGGCACGAGGGGTGCAGAAAGAAGCAAGAGATGTGCAGAAAGAAGCAACAGAGGTGCAGAAAGAGGGAAGAGGGGTGCAGAGAGAGGCAAGAGAAGTGCAGAATGAAGCAACAGAGATGCAGAAAGGGGGAAGAGGGGTGGGAAAAGAGGCAAGAGGAGTGCAGAAAGAAGCAGGAGAGTTGCAGAAAGAAGCAAAAGAAGTGCAGAAAGAAGGAACAGAGGTGCAGAAAGAGGAAGAGGGGTGCAGAAAGTAACAAAAGAATTCCAGAAAGAAGGAACAGATATGCAGAAAGAGGCAACAGAAGTGCAGGAAGAGAGAAGAGGGGTGCAGAAAGAGGCACAAGGGGTGTAGAAATAGGCACAAGGGGTGCAGAAAAAAGCAAGAGAAGTGCAGAAAGATGCAACAGAGGTACAGAACGAGGGAAGAGGGGTGGAGAAAGAGGCAACAGAAGTGCAGAAAGAAGCAACAGAGATGCAGAAAGGGGGAAGAGGGGTGGGAAAAGAGGCAAAAGGAGTGCAGAAAGAAGCAGGAGAGTTGCAGAAAGAAGCAAACGAAGTGCAGAAAGAAGGAACAGAGGTGCAGAAAGAGGAAGAGGGGTGCAGAAAGAGGGAAGATGGGTGCGGAAAGAGGCACAAGGGTTGCAGAAAGAAGGGACAGAGGTGCAGAAAAAAGCAAGAGAAGTGCAGAAAGAAGTAACAGAGGTGCAGAAAGATAGATGAGGGGTGGAGAAAGAGGCAAGAGAAGTGCAGAAAGAAGCAACAGAGATGCAGAAAGGGGGAACAGGGGTGGAGAAGGTGGCATGAGGGGTGCAGAAAGAAGCAAGAGAAGTGCAGAAAGAAGCAACAGAGGTACAGAAAAAGGGGAGGAGGGTGTAGAAAGAGGCAAGAGAAGTGCCGAAAGAAGCAACAGAGGTGCAGAAAGAGGGAACAGGGGGGGAGAAAGAGACAAGAGAAGTGCAGAAAGAAGCAACAGAGATGTAGAAAGGGGTAAGAGGGGTGGAGAAAGAGGCAATATGGGTGCAGAAAGAAGCAAGAGAGGTGCAGAAAGTAACAAAATAAGTGCAGATAGAAGGAACAGAGGTACAGAGAGAGGCGAAGAAAGGTGCAGGAAGAGGGAAAATGAGTGCAGAAAGAGGCACGAGGGGTGCAGAAAGAAGCAAGAGAAGTGCAGAAAGAAGCAACAGAGGTGCAGAAAGAGTAATGAGGGGTGGAGAAAGAGGCAAGAGAAGTGCAGAAAGAAGCAACAGACATGCAAAACGGGGGAACAGGGTTGGAGAAAGTGGCAAGAGGGGTGCAGAAAGAAGCAAGAGAGGTCCAGAAAGAAACAAAAGAAGTGCAGAAAGAAGGATCAGAGGTGCAGAAAGAGGCAAGAGGGGTGAAAAAGAGATAAGGGGGTGCAAAAAGAAGCACAAGTGGTGCAGAAAGAAGCAAGAGAGGTGCAGAAAGAAGCAAGAGGAGTGCAGAAAGAAGGAACAGAGGTGCAGAATGAGGCAAGAGGGCTGCAGAAAGAGGCAAGAGGGGTGCAGAAAGAGGGAAGAGGGGTGCAGAAAGAAGCAAGAGAGGTGGATAAAGAAACAAAAGAAGTGTAGAAAGAAGGAACAGAGGTGCAGAAAGAGGCAAGAGGGGTGTAGAAAGAGGGACGAGGGGTGTGAAAGAGGCACGAGGGGTGCAGAAAGAAGCAAGAGTTGTGCAGAAAGAAGCAACAGAGGTGCAGAAAGAGGGAAGAGGGGTGCAGAGAGAGGCAAGAGAAGTGCAGAATGAAGCAACAGAGATGCAGAAAGGGGGAAGAGAGGTGCAGAAAGAAACAAAAGAAGTGCAGAAAGAAGGAACAGATGTGCAGAAAGAGGCAACATGAGTGCGGGAAGAGAGAAGAGGGGTGCAGAAAGAGGCACAAGGGGTGCAGAAATAGGCACGAGGGGTGCAGAAAGAAGCAAGAGAAGTGCAGAAAGATGCAACAGAGGTGCAGAACGAGGGAAGAGGGGTGGAGAAAGAGGCAACAGAAGTGCAGAAAGAAGCAACAGAGATGCAGAAAGGGGGAAGAGGGGTGGGAAAAGAGGCAAGAGGGGTGCAGAAAGAAGAAGGAGAGTTGCAGAAAGAAGCAAAAGAAGTGCAGAAAGAAGGAATAGAGGTGCAGAAAGAGGCAAGAGGGGTGCAGAAAGAGGGAAGATGGGTGCAGAAAGAGGCAAGAGAAGTGCAGAAAGAAGCAAAGAGGTGCATAAAGTAGCAAGAGTAGTGCCGAAAGAAGCAACAGAGGTGCAGAAAGAGGCAAGAGGGGTGCAAAAAGAGGGAAGAGGGGTGCAGAAAGAAGCACAAGGGGTGCAGAAAGAAGCAAGATATGTGCAGAAAGAAGCAAGAGAAGTGCAGAAAGATGCAACAGAGGTGCAGAAAGATGGATGAGGGGTGGAGAAAGAGGCAAGAGAAGTGCAGAAAGAAGCAACAGAGATGCAGAAATGGGGAACAGGGGTGGAGAAGGTGGCAAGAGGGGTGCAGAAAGAAGCAAGAGAGATGCAGAAAGAAACAAAAGAAGAGCAGAATGAGGCAAGAGGGGTGCAAAAAGAGGGAAGAGGGGTGCAGAAAGAGGCACAAGGGGTGCAGAAAGAAGCAAGAGATATGCAGAAAGAAACAAAAGAATTGCAGAAAGAAGGAACAGAGGTGCAGAAAGAGGCGAGAGGGGTGCAGAAAGAGGCACGAGGGGTGCAGAAAGAGGGCAGAGGGGTGCCGGAAGAGGGGTGCAGAAAGAAGCAAGAGAGGTGGATAAAGAAACAAAAGAAGTGCAGAAAAAAGGAACAGAGGTGCAGAAAGAGGCAAGAGGGGTGTAGAAAGAGGGAAGAGGGGTGTAGAAAGAGGCACGAGGGGTGCAGAAAGAAGCAAGAGATGTGCAGAAAGAAGCAACAGAGGTGCAGAAAGAGGGAAGAGGGGTGCAGAGAGAGGCAAGAGAAGTGCAGAAAGGGGGAAGAGAGGTGCAGAAAGAAACAAAAGAATTCCAGAAAGAAGGAACAGATGTGCAGAAAGAGGCAACAGGAGTGCAGGAAGAGAGAAGAGGGGTGCAGAAAGAGGCACAAGG
This sequence comes from Calotriton arnoldi, assembly GCA_963921515.1. Classification (NCBI taxonomy): domain Eukaryota; kingdom Metazoa; phylum Chordata; class Amphibia; order Caudata; family Salamandridae; genus Calotriton; species Calotriton arnoldi. Next base: position 56,281 of record CAWUFW010001787.1, read on the forward strand.
GGTGCAGAAATAGGCACGAGGGGTGCAGAAAGAAGCAAGAGAAGTGCAGAAAGATGCAACAGAGGTGCAGAACGAGGGAAGAGGGTGGAGAAAGAGGCAACAGAAGTGCAGAAAGAAGCAACAGAGATGCAGAAAGGGGGAAGAGGGGTGGAGAAAGAGGCAAGGGGGTACAGAAAGAAGCAAGAGATGTACAGAAAGAAACAAAAGAAGTGCAGAAAGAAGGAACAGAGGTGCAGAAAGAGGCAGGAGGGGTGCAGAAAGAGGGAAGAGGGGTGCAGAAAGAGGCAAGAGAGGTGCAGAACGAGGCAAGAGGGGTGCACAAAGAAGCGAGTGAGGTGCAGAAAGAGGCAACAGAGGTGTAGAAAGAGGCAAAAGAGGTGCAGAAAGTAGAAGAGATTTGCAGAAAGAGGCAAGAGAAGTGCAGAAAAGAAAGAAAGGTGCAGAAAGAAGCAACAGAAATGCAGAAAGGGGCAAGAGAGGCGCAGAAAGAAGCAAGAGTGGCTTGCACACCATTAGGATCAATTTAACACCCACATTTAGCAAAAAGTAACAGGTGACAAGTCTAGGTTTGCAAAGGACCTTCCACCATGCTGTAACACCTTTCGCTGCATTTTTGGTAACATTTGAGCCGTTTGAGCTAGAAACAAGGCTTTTTTTGTTCAAATCTGCAGATTAGGCAACAGATGATGGATTATGTGGCTAATGCGGAAAATGTATAATTGTGCGAAAGTCGGTGCAGCCAAACAGTCGCATAATTCCAGTGGCCCTGCTCATACCTCTGACTAGGTCCAGAAGTGCTCCTCAGTGATTCCTTCTTTTTTTTGTCTCATTGAGTTCATAGTTTAGGTTCTATGGAAATGAGGAAGACTAAACCTGAGGTTACCACTCCACAACACAGACTACCATACCACATAATTACTCTCCATAACACATAATCCCACTCTACATAATTCCTATACACTAAATACCACATACTTTCTATCCAGATAATTTCACTGCACAACATACCACATAATTCCACTACATACAACGTACATCCACTCCACTCCAAAAAACATTAGTAAAAAACTTTTACATTTACAACGCCAATAGCTCTAACTCTTGCAAATGCGAGACCTATTACATTACAAATGCTTCTTTAACTGGTAGTCGTGTTTGCACAGTGGTGGAGAAAGGGGGCTGGGCCTCCAACCAGCGGTCAGGAATTTCATTGCGTAAGACTTACAGGAGGTACCAGGAGGGCTTCTTGGCCCCCAAAGTCCCTCAGGAGTAAAGTGGACTTCATCCCCCAACCCGTAGTGTGCCAGGAGGTGCATTTGCAGAGTGGTGGAGAAAGGGGGGGCATGGCCTCCGAAGACCTCTTAGCAATCCCACTGTGTGGGACTTACTGGAGGTAACAGGAGGGGTAGTTGGCCCCCAAGGGCAACCTTGGGGGCCAACTATCCCTCCTATTACCTCCAGTAAGTCCCACACAGCAGCATTGGTAAGTACTCATAGCAGGCCATGCCCCCTTTGACCACCAGTCTGAAAACGTGCTCCCTGGCGCGCTCTTCGATGGGGATTAAAGTCCCCTTCGCTGCTGGGGGTCCTTAGGGGCCAACTAGCCTACCTGATACCTCCAGTAAGCCCCAGATAGTGGGATTGCTGAGAGGTGGACTCAGGCAACACCCCCTTTCTCCACCACTCTGCAAACGTGCCTCTTGACGCGCTCTTGGTTAGTGGATGAAGTCCCCTTGCCTCCTGGGGGTCCCTGGGGCCAACTAGTAAGCCCCACACAGCTGTATTGCTGAGAGTGGTCCGAGGCCATGCCCCCTTTTTCCACCACTCTGCAAACGCGCCTCCTGGCGCACTGCTGCTCGGGGATGAAGTCCACTTTAGTCCTGAGGTCCTCAGGACACAAGAGGACCTCATCGCCCCACCAGCAGTGTGCCAAGAGGCGCGTTTGCAGAGTGGTGTAAAAAGGGGCATGGCCTTGGACCACCTCTCAGCAATCCCACTGTGTGGGGCTTACTGGAGGTACCTGGTGGGCTAGTTGGCCCCCAGGGACCCTCAGGATTCATGGGGACTTAATCCCCCAACTTAGAACGTGCCAGGAGGCGCGTTTGCAGAGTGGTGCAGGGGGGGCGGGGCCTTCGGCGAGATGCCAGGTTTTCTTTTTTTTTTGTTAGAAGGGGGGTTGTGTGGCCCCCCTTTTCTTAATATTTTTGGGGCCTTGACCCAAAGGTTACAGAGACTTTATACTTAGGTTCAGATTTTACACATACAAAACCATAGAAATTCAGCATTTATAGTTACCTGAGCTAACTAAAACTTATGCCCCCCGCAATGCACTGCTTATGATGTCACAAATTACATCACACATGACATGGTCAGTGACATCACTGATGACCTATCAAATGACATCACTGATGACATCATCTAGTGAGTGTTTCATAAACGTTTCTGACATTGAAAGATGTATACTGAGCTACTGCATAAGCTAAAATACTATTCTTTCTGTACTACTAATAAGTGTTAGTATTTCTAACATAGATCATCTGAACTGTAATCCCATTTATAAAGTGGGTGTACTATTTATGAGTGAAGTAGCCTTTATGCTGACACATGTCCCCTGCTGATGTGTGTGTATGGTAGCGCTGTGCGGCAATCTAAGGTGTTCATTGAGACTTCACTCCACAGTGATGTCTAAGTATAGTTGTGTTTTACGACATTCTGGTCAATTTGCTTAGACCTCTCTCTTTTGTGATGCATGAGTGTAGTAGTAGTTTGCAATAAATTCATCTGTTCACTAAGACCTCTCTTTAGGGTGATGGCTCAGTGTAGTAGTGGTTTGCAGCAACCTGACCTCTCTGATGACACCTTTCTCCAGGAAGGATAAGAATAATTCTACTAGTGGTTTGTGACGCAGTGGCCTGTCCACTAAGACCTCTCTACTGGGTGTGTATTGTAGTGGCTTATGTAAAACTGACGTCTGCACTAAAACCTCTTTCCAGGCTGACGAATGGTGCTGTTGTGGTTTGTGATAGACTAGCCTGTATGGTTAGATGTCTTACTTTGGTCATTAGTGTTTAGATTTATGGTTTAGAAAAGACAGGACTATCCTCTGAGAACTCTCTACTAGGTGATAAGTGAGTGTAAAAGTTGACAGGCACTATTACAGTGAGCTCTCTGTGTATGTCTCTCACCTAACTCCTTTTCTTATTTAAAAAAATTTAAATTATATTTTATGAAGTATATTGAAGTTTACTGTGCTGGATGATGTCATCAGTGATGTCATTTGAGATGTCATCAGTGATGTCACTGACCATGTCATGAGTGATGTAATATGTGAGGTCATAAGCAATGCATCGCTGGGGACCTAAGTTATAGTAACTGCTTGATTTCCATGGTTTTGTGTGTGTAAACTCTGGACCTAACTATAACGTCCCTGTAACCTTTGGTTTTTTCCAGTGAATTTATGAGTTTTTTTAAAGTTCTATTTCCTAACTATAATGTCCCTGTAACCTTTGTTTTTTTGGGAATTTCACATTTTTTAATATAAATTATACTACAATTTGACCCATAAGTTCAGTTTACTAATATACATTTTCACAAGTTTATAAATACATTTTATTCACACATCCATTCTTATTATATATTTTAAAACTATTTTTTTTTTAAATTAATGTAAGGTAATTTACGTATCTTTCTATAAATGCAATGCACCAAGTCTTTCTTTTTTCTAAATTAATTTTTAATGGATCTGCAGATCTGTTTCCAACCAAAAGCACACATTCAATACAAAAACAACAACACATTTAATACAAACATATGCTATTGCAATTTCTATAAGTGTATCACCACCCATGTGTGTACGTATGAGTAGCTGTGTGAGGGTGTGAGTGGCTGTGTGAGTGTATTTGTGAGTTTGTGAGTGGGTGTGAGTGGCTGTATCAGTGTGTGAGTGGGTGTGTGAGTGGTTGTGTGGGTGTGTAAGTGGGTGTGTGTATGGGTGTGTGAATGGGTGTATGGGAATCTGAGAGTGTGTGTAAATGGTTTTGTAGGTCCGTAAGAGTGTGTGTGAGTAGTTGTATGGATGTGTGAGTGGGTGTGTGTGGTTGTGCGGGTGTGTAAGTGAGAGTGTGAGTGAGTGTGTGAGTGAGGGTGTGAGTGGCTGTGTGGGTCTGTGAATGGCTGTGTGAGTGGTTTTGTGGGTCTGTGAGTGGGTGTGTGAATGATTTTGTGGGTCTGTGAGTGGGTGTGTGAGTTAATCAATCAATCAATTAGGATTTATAAAGCATGGCTAATCACCTGATAGGTAATCCAGGTGCTTGTGTGAGTAGGTGTGTGGGGCTGTGAGTGGGTGTATGAGTGGGTGTGTGAGTGATTGTGTGGGTGTGTAAATGAGTGTGTGTTTGTGTGTGTGGCCGTGTGGGTCTGTGAGTGGTTTTGTGGGTTTGTGGGTGAGTGTGGAAGTAGTTGTATAAGTGGGTGTGTGAGTGGCTGTATGGATTTGTAAGTGAGTCTGTGAGTGGGTGTGTGTGTGCGCGTGTGTGAGTGTGTGTGTGAGTGGCTATGTGGGTCTGTGAGTGGGTGTGTGAGGGATTTTGTGGGTCTATGAGTGGGTGTGTGAGTGGTTGTGTAAGTGGGTGTGTGAGTGCATATATGAGTGGCTGTATGGGTCTGTGAGTGTGTGTGGGCCTGTTTGGATGTGTGAGTAGGTGTGTGAGTGGTTGCGTGGGTGTGTAAGTGGGTGTTTGAGTGGGTATATGGGTGGATGTGTAAGTGGCTGTGTGGGTCTGTGAGTGGGTGTGTGAGTGGTTGTGTGGCTCTGTGAATAGGTGTGTGAGTGGCTGTGTACACTGACTCATAGACCACTCAAACCACTCAAACACCCACTCAGACACTCATACAGCCACTCACACACCCAATCAGAGACCAAGAAACCACTCACACACCCATTTAAACACACATACAGCCACTCACACACCCACTTATAGACACAGAGAACCACTCATACATCCACACAGGTACTCACATACCCATGTACACACTCATACAGCTTGTGGCACACCCACTTACAGACCTACACAGTCATTTATGCACCCACTAACAAACCCAATCACAGACTCACAGAACCACTTACACACCCACACAACCACAGATACACCTACTCATACACCCATACAGCCACTTACACACCCACTCACATATCCAGAAAACCACTCACACACCCACACAGGCAACAGACAGCTACTCACATACCAACACAGTCACTCTTACACCCAGTTACACACCCACACAGCCACTAACACACCCACTCACACACCCATATAGCCATCACACCCTCATATAGCTACTTACACAGCTACTCACACACAGGCAGCGAAACAGTTATATAAATTGTAATAGGGTATGTTTGCATTAAATGTGTTCTTGTTTTGTATTGAAAGTGTGCTTTTGGTTGGGAATGCATCTGTTGCGGATCCACCTGAAACATAACCGACAGACCCCTTATTTGGCCAAGGATCCATAGTGGATCCAAGTGAGAACTTAGAAAAAAGGATTTGAAAACAAAAAGAATCAGTGTTTGGAAAAGGGTTGGCTCTGAAAAGAGCCTTTGTGTTTATGGTGTGTAGACGATAATTACACATAGAATAGGATATAGTCTTTTAAGTTGTTGAGAAACATCCTGTTGCCTGTGAAATAGACTCCGTCTTTTTGATATATTTCGTTCATGTCCAAGCGTAAGTTGTTATTGTATATAGAGCCCATTTTGTGCTCTTGGAGACATGCAGAAACAGCTTTTTTTGACATGTTTCCTGGTTTTCTCTATCTGCGAACAAATTGGGTTGACACTGCCATTTATGTCTTTGTCAAATGTCAGAGAACACCAAGGCAGGATGTGGGAAAGGTGACATTAATTTACCAAATGTATCTTTCATTAGGATTTCCAGTCCTACCCCCAGTAATTGTGCCTATCATAGTGCACAATCATGAGGTCTGGAGGTTGGAAATCCGCAATGCTTTCAACAAAAGCAGCGATTAATGCCACTTTAACACTCTCTGGCCAGCCCAAGTAATATCTACATTAGGTAAACCTTGGTCGCTGTCAATGCCACTCATTCTAGCACTCTGACCATTTTGGAGACACGCAGGAGTAGCACACAGCTAGTTTGAGAGAAAGTCTTGTAAACTTTTGACCTACTGGTATGCAAAGACTATTGGAAACATGGTTACCATGGAAACAGAGCTAAAAGAGTGTGGGGTGAATGGAACAAAAGAGATTGCAGTGTGAAACTGAAAAGCAAACTGGTGTAAAATATAAATAAAAAGCATTAACAGCAAATTATTGAATAATTTTAAGGGCTTTCATGTGAATCCGCAGATCTGCTGCAGATTCACACAGGGGGACAGCAGTGAGCCCCGTTGTAGATCCGCGAATCCGCAAAAAAAAAAAAAAAAATTGGGATTCTTTACAGGAAACATGGAAAGGGTTAAAAAATAGTGACCATTTAAATTGGTATAACAAAAATAGAAGATGAAAGGAAGTCTGTGATTTGCTAAGTACAGGAATATGTGGGAATGCTCAGTGGGAAGGGTAACCATTATTAGTACTTTTATACTGATGATGGAGGAGGATTGACATAGATCTAACTTGAGATTTGCAATGGAAACAGATATTAAAATAAAAGTTGGACAACAGCAAAGAGATTTTACAGGTATGTTAATTATGTTGTACGATAAAAAAAGTATATTTTAAAAAAACTATGAGAGTATATAAGCTGAAAGAAATGTGTAGCTTCTAGACACTACAGTAAAAGGCAAAATAGAAGGGATGTTGGATGAGAACATTAACTAAAAATATAGGGGCAGATTTACAAGCCCCCTGCGCCACCAGTACGTCACTTTTCGTGACGTACTGGTGGCGCAGAGGCTGCTCCATATTTACAAGGAGAGGAAAAGCCACCCTGCGTGACTTTTCCTCTCCTTAAATACGGCCCCTTCACACACAGCACTTTGCGGTGAAGGGGCGTTCCATGGGTGTTGCTGTGGGTGTTCCCACGCAGCACCCATGGAATAAGACACATCTCCAGAATTACGAGAAATCGTAACTCTGGAGATGCGTTTGAAGCTACGCCACCCTAGAGGTGGCGTAGGGAGCGCACCGAGGAGAAATGTTTTAATTTCTCCTCGTTTTACCTCTTTCAATGCGTGCTGCATTCTGCAGCAGCATTGAAAGAGGAAAATGGTTGTAGTGATTGTTTTTGTGCAGGAAGGTTCCCCTTCCTGCACAAAAACAATCTCCCACGACGCAGGCATCCTTGCACCATGGTGCAAGGGTGCCTGCGCCGGCGCATGGCTGCAGTTTGTGGGCCAGCGCAGGGGAAGCACAAGGATGCGACATATTCTTGTAAATATGTCGCATCCCTGTGCTTTCCAAACTAACGCAGCATGGCGCAGCAAAATGACTTGCTGCGCCGTGCTGCGTTAGTTAATTGTAAATCTGCCCCATAGTGAGCAGCAAAGGAGGAATAGCAATTGCTATACTGAAAATATAGTTATTATATTAAGCCCGTATAAATTAATGTGTTTGAAATTAGATGTGGGTGGCTGCTTATAGTATGTAATTCAATAATATATAATTCTCACCCACTCACACAGTCAGACAGGCACTTACACACCTAGTTACACTCCCACAAAAGCACTTATGTACCCACCACTCATATAGCCAGGCAGGGACTGACACTGACACTCAGTCACACATCCATAAAAAGCATTCACCCATTTACTCACCCTGACACCCACTTACATAGTCATTCACACACCCATACAGGCACTGTCACACCCACTCTCACACCTATACAGCCATTCATGTAACCAGCAACCAGTCAGTTACACATGCCCTTACATACCCATACACCTGTTATATACCCAGTCACCCACGCAAGCAGAGGGTGCTCTATACAGGAGCTGCTTTCCACCTAAACTTGAGAACAATCCAGAGTTCTCTGCTTCTTTTTTGCATAATTTATTCCTCACTCTATGCCTGAAAGGGTTTTTTTTTACTTATACTGGGTGCTCCCTTGAGTCTGGACAGAGCTATACCTCTCTGAAGAGCGCTAATGAGAGCGAAACACGTGTCAGGTGTTGCTTTTATTCATTTCAGGTTGGCTTGGATGGTATTTTACCAATCCAAAGCTGTAATACTGTGCCTGGAGTGGTAAAAGGCTTTGGTCATTTTACAGCTCGGCATGGAGAGCACTGTGCTAATCCTATGGTTAAAGACTTTGCTGTAAAAATGGCAAAGGACTTTGTCCCTTTCTATCTCAGCGTGGATGGCACTGTGCTAATCCTATACTTAAAAACTTTGATAGAAAAGCAGACATTTGAGGTGAGCAAATTTAGAGTGTCGCTGGTGTTGAGGGTGTTCTATACAGGAGCTTCTTTCCACCTAAACTTGAGAACTACCCAGAGTTCTCTTCTTCTTTTTTGCATACATATATATATATATATATATATATATATATATATATATATACATATATATATATATATATATATATATATATACATATATATACTTATACATCCTATTTATATAGATATATACCCCAATAGGATATATATATCCTATTGGCAGAGAATTTTTTTTTTTTACTTGCCTATATCTTTGGTGCCGTTTGACAAATCTTCACAAAATGTTACAAAAAAAGTGTCATAGTGAGTCTCGTTGTGCATAGAAAGTTTCCGGTGATCCATCAAGCGGGGCCGAGAAAAAGGGGGGTGAAAATAAATACTATTTCCCATGTTAATTCCCATAGGAGCTTTGCACACGACTGCAGCCCAAACCTGCTGGACGGAATTACCAAATTTGGCAGGAAGGTAGATTTTGGTTCGCAGATCACTCTTTCAGTTATCCGATGTAAATACGTTCAGTAGTTGTTGAGAAATTTAAGAGAAAGCAAATAAGGATATCTGGGCGGAGCCTAAGCATGGTGAGATCTGATTGGCTGTCAGTTCTTCAACCAGAAAGTGATGGCAGCCATCTTGGGACTCGGCTTCAGCTGTGTCCCACAAAAAATCATTGAAAAAATGGAAAGGGGGCAGGGTAGGAATACTCTGACCCACTAGGCCTCTTGGGGGGGTCCCACAGGGACCTCGAGGGAAAAAAGCATTTTAAAAAAGATTTTAGCAGACGTCGCGCTGGATTTAAAAAAATAATTAAGTGTGGTCTCCCGCGCTTCTGTTATGTTTATCCCCTGGGTGGGCCAGGCCCGGTGGGCATGAGGAATTAGAAAAAGAAGGGGGGCACACAGGGCCCCCTTCTCAAGCTTATAAAAGACCCAGGGACCGCCACCTCACTGGGGCACTGCTTTTAATGTATGTGGGGGTGCCCATGCGGCACCCCAACTCCTGTAGACCACCACCTCCCCAAGGCAAATCTCTATAAATAAATGCAGGCCCCCTTGTAGCCCCAGAGACCATCACCTCCCCGGGGCACTCACAAATATGTATGCAGGCGGCCTCATTGCCCTCCCAGGGACCGCCGCCTCCCCGGGGCTAAACATAAAATTAATGCAGGAAACCCACACGACCCCCCTCGCCCCCCGCAGCCCCAGAGATCGCCACCTCCTCGGGCAAGTCATTCAAATCAAGGGAGGGGGCTGCATGGCTGACAGCTCCCACCAAGCAAAAACAAACATATCTTTCTGCAAGCAAGAGCTGTCAAACAGCTCCGGCTTGCAGAAAGTGGAGCTTTCATCTGTTTCCCGGCATGCAAATATGAGTGCAGGGAAACAGATGAAAACATTGCTCCCGCACGCAGAGAGCTGCATTTCCAGCAGCTCCCTGTGTGCAAGAGCAATGCCGGCTCACGCAGGTGGCGGGGAGCCGGCTAGGTCCATAGGGGCCTTGAGTTGAGGCTCCCCCGCAATCCTATTGAGATGACATGGCCGGGCCCTGGGTGATGGGGTCTCTGGGGCCAAAATCGGCCTAGGGAGGGTGTCCGCAGGGCCCCTCTCCCCTATTAAAACAATAGGTCCCCGGAGCGCGTTTCCTCCCAATTTTGAAGATAGGGTCTTGATGCCTAGGAATACGATCGCGTCTTCACCAAACAAAGAAGCACTTACTTCCGTAAAGTACAAATCATCCAAGTGTGTTTTTCTGCATTTCCCTCATGAAAAGTTATCTGTAATCCGTGATGAAGGTGTTTGCATCCTTGCTTTTCTCAAGCGCAATACCTCAGGTAGTGTCTGTGATGGGGGGTTCCTTCTTGTGATCTGCTGCTGAGACCAGAGACGTATTGTAAACTTTTAAAAACTAGAAATATGTAAACTTGCCTAGAAACCCCACCCATTTGGCCCGCCCCATATACATTAATGGTATACAACATCTTACCACCATTTTCCCAAGATGATAGACAGCTTACTAAAAGGCCCCCGAAGCGCATTTCCTGCTGATTTTGGAGGTGGGGTCTTGATGCCTAGGAATATGATTGCATGTCCACCAAACAAACAAGCACTTACTTCTGTAAATTACAAATCATCCAAGTGTGTTTTCTCTGCAGTTCCACCTTATAAAGTTATGTGGTGTAGTAGCTCATGGAGCAATCACATTGGCAAAGTTACAGACATACAAGATCACTGGAGACATTTCCTCAGCGTCCTTTACGTAACTGTATTGTAGGTGATGCACTATGAATTTACCCAACGAGGTAGCACTTACTAATTTACCAGTAGAAAGTAGTCCAGTTGGGTAGAGGTGTTGCACAAAATGGTGTCATCTTCTTGGATAAATACACAGGGCAGGATTCATTGTGGCACGATGCTCATTTCACAGAAATGAAACCTCAACAGGAAGCACTTACAGATATAAACAAAACAGGTGCCCACGTTGAAGCTCCACTTCTGTAAAGTACTAAACATCCTAACTTTGCACGCATGGCTAAGGCAAAGCAAGTGTGTTTTCTCTGCATTTCCACCAAAAAGTTATCTGTAATCTGTGACTGAGGTGTTTGCATCCTTGCTTTTCTCAAGCACAATATCTCACGTAGTGCCTGTGAAGAGGGTTTTTTTTCTTGTCATCTGCTGCTGAGACCAGAAATTGTGTTCTAAACTTTTAAAAACTAGAAGCATATAAACTTGCCTAGAAGCCTCGTCCGTTTGGTTCTGCCCCATATACATTAGCGATATGCACTGTTCATCCTGCCCTTTTCTGAGGATGAAGGACAGCTTATTAAAAGGCCCCCCGAGGGTTTTTCTCACTGATTTTGGAGATGGGATCTTGAGACCTAGGAATACGATCGCATCTCCACCAAACAAAGAAGCACTTACTTCTGTAGAGTACAAATCATCCAAGTGTTTTTTCTCTGCAGTTCCACCTTGTAAAGTTATGTGTTGAAGACGCTTGAGCAACAATCACATTGTCAAAGTTAAAGACACATAAGGTCACTGACGACATTTCCTCAGCGTTCTTTTCACAGCTGTAGTGTAGGAGATGCACTATACATTTACCCAACGGGGTAGCACTAACTAATTAGCCAGTAGAAAGTACTCCATTTAGGTTGAGGTGTTGCACAAAACGGTGGCGTCTTCTTAGAAAAACACGAAGGGCAGGATTCATTCTGACATGATGCTCATTTCACAGAAGTTAAACCTCAACAGATTACAGGTAGGAAATAAAATTTAAAAAACTCTGAAATTCACTGAAAAAGCAAAGGTAACAGGGACGTTATAGTTATAAAATAGAATTTAGAAAACCTTAGAAACCTTAGAAATTCAATGACAAAACCAAAGGTTACAGGGAGGAGGTTATAGTTAGGAAATAGAATTTTTTTTAAACTTAGAAATTCACTAAAAAAAACAATGGTTACAGGGATGGTACAGTTAGGCTCACATTTCACTCATACAAAACTAGAGAAATTCAGCAGTTACAGTTAGCTGTGCTAACTATAATTTATACCCTCGCAATCCACTGCTTATGACCTCACATATTACATCACTCATTACATGGTCAGTGACATCACTGATGACATCTCAAATGACATCACTGATGACATCATCCAGTGTTTGCTTTCTAAAAGTTACTGAGTGTTAAACATATATACTAAGGTAAGTTGCTGTGGTAGTGCCTGTATGGGTGAGTGAGTGGATGTGTAAGTGGTGTATAGAAGAGTGAGTGGGTATGTGAGAGACTGTATACATGAGTGAGTGGGTGTGTGAGGTTTAGGATTTCTTCTCATGAAACACCTTATTAGGTATTTTCCTGTTTTTTTTTTGTTTTCTACTAAGTCTTCCAATGGTGCTGAACTCAATGTTGCTCCGGACACTGTTCCTCCTTCTCAGCCTGCTATCATAATTTCAGGACCAACGTTTTGCCCTTTGGTCCTGATGGAACAAAGAGCTGAAAACAGCAGAGATGAAGTGGTGGAAGCCTGGCTGTCCAGTTGCACTGATGCTCCCTTATGTCCCTGATCTTGGATATGGAACCAATTTGAGGTATCAACTTCCTTACATCAGTCTTTGGTCAGAACAGTACAGTGCAAACACTACTAGGCTTTCCTCAAGCATGAAAAGCCAAGAAAGTGTCATGTGTTTCTTGCATGGTCCATTGTAGTTTTCCCAAGGCTAGCCTAATTGTGCATATTTTAGGCCGCAATTTCATTTCAACATGTTACTACATAAACATATTTGCTTTGTGCCACACTGTAATCAATCAATCAATCAATGCATTTATAGAGCGCGCTACTCACCCGGGAGGGTCTCAAGGCGCTGCGGGAGGGGGGAGTTACTGCTCGAACAGCCAGGTCTTGAGCTGCTTCCTGAAGGAGAAATGGTCCTGGGTTCGCCGAAGGTGAGTGGGGAGGGAGTTCCAGGTCTTGGCTGCCAGGTAGGAGAAGGATCTTCCTCCGGCGGTGGCTCTGCGGATGCGTGGTACGGTGGCGAGGGCGTGGCTGGTTGATCGTAGCTGGCGGGTGGGCGTGTAGAAGGTCATGCGGTCGTTGAGGTACTTGGGGCCCAGGTCGTGGAGGGCCTTGTGTGCGTGGGTGAGGAGTCTGAACGTGATTCTCTTGCTGACGGGGAGCCAGTGCAGGTCTTTCAGGTGTCCGGTGATGTGGCTGTGTCGGGGGATGTCCAGGATGAGTCGTGCGGAGGCGTTCTGGATGCGCTGGAGTCTTTTTGAAGTTTGGCTGTGGTTCCGGCGTAGAGGGTGTTCCCATAGTCCAGTCGGCTGGTGACGAGTGCCTGGGTGATGGTCTTCCTGGTTTCAGTGGGGATCCATCTGAAGATCTTGCGGAGCATGCGCAGGGTGTTGAAGCACGAAGATGAGACGGCGTTGACTTGTCTGGTCATCGACAAGGAGGAGTCCAGGATGAAGCCCAGGTTGCGTGCGTGGTCCGTTGGCTTGGGCGCGGTGCCCAGGGCCGGGGGCCACCAAGAGTCGTCCCAGGCGGAGGGTGATGAACCCAGGATGAGGACTTCCGTCTTGTCTGAGTTCAGTTTAAGGCGGCTGTTCCTCATCCAGTCGGCGACGTCTCTCATCCCGTCGTGTAGGTTGGCTCTGGCGGTGGTGGGGTCGTTGGTGAGGGAGAGGATCAGCTGGGTGTCGTCGGCGTAGGAGATGATGTTGAAGTTGTGTTGGCGTGCGATGGCTGCGAGGGGCTCATGTAGACGTTGAAGAGGGTAGGACTGAGTGAAGATCCTTGTGGAACGCCGCAGATGACTTCGGTGGCCTCGGATCTGAACGGGGGAGGCGGACTCTCTGGGTTCTTCCGGCGAGGAACGAGATGATCCATTCCAGTGCTTTCTCTCGGATTCCGATGTTGCTGAGGCGCTTCACTAGGGTGCGGTGGCAGACGGTGTCGAACGCCGCGGAGAGGTCCAAGAGGATGAGGGCTGCTGTTTCCCCGTTGTCGGTTAGGGTTCTGATGTCGTCGGTGGCTGCGATTAGGGCGGTCTCGGTGCTGTGGTTGGCCCGAAACCCGGACTGCGAGGGGTCGAGGGATCCATTCGTCTCGAGGAAGGCGGCAAGCTGTCTGTTGACGGTCTTCTCGATGACTTTGGCCGGAAACGGAAGGAGCGAGATGGGACGGTAGTTCTTGAGGTCGGTGGGGTCCGCCGTTGGTTTCTTCAGGAGGGCGGTAAGCTCGGCGTGCTTCCAGCTCTCCGGGAAGGTGGCGGTGTGGAAGGAGGAGTTGATGATGTCCCGGAGATGGGGTGCGATGGTGGCGTCGGCTTTGTTGAAGACGTGGTGTGGGCAGGGGTCGGTTGGTGATCCGGAGTGGATGGAGTTCATCGTGCGGGTGGTGTCTTCGGTGCTGATCGGGGTCCAGTTGCAGAGGGTGGTGGTGGCGGGCGTTGGTTCGGCGGTAGGGTGCGTGGTCTGTGCGTCGAAGCTGTTATGTATGTCGGTGATCTTGCGGTGGAAGAACGTACTTTCACACGGAACCTGCATATGTTTTTGCGTTCTGTTCTTTTCCTAGAATTTAGTCTGAACACCCTAGACAAGGTCAAAAAACAATGCCCCTTGTTAATCTCTCTGGTCAGGCACTAGCACCTAGACATAACATGAGTACACAGCTGTTGTTTATGAGCACATATGTCTTATCATATAACTGAGTACAAGTGAGTAAGAAAACACACAGAGCGAGAGTTCTGAGACAAGATCATTGGTGCAGTTGGGATGAAGAGCGTCCATCTGTTTATGCTAAGGTACGGGGTCTGCTACTAATCTTAGAGATCTTTGATATATAATCATTTAGCTACAGTAGAAAGGGGGTGAGGGTTTAGGCTAATCTGTCTTATACAATGATAGGACTTTTTATAGTGTATGGTTCAATAGCCATGCTAACTATATATTTTTATATGAATTTGTCTTCTAATTGTGGCACGTACGCTGCATTTTAGAACACAATAGTTTGAGTAAATATTCTAAACTTCCTTCATGTCTTTTGTTTATTGTATTGTGGACAAGTACAAGTAAGAGAGCCAAAGGGGGTGTCCTGTTACCGTGATCCCTGAGAGGGTCGACAGTGTTGGGTTTTGGGGTGCCAACTCACTTGTTTCTCTGGTAAGGTTAGGAGGGCAAGTGAGGCACTATAGCTAGTCGGACTCGGGCTCATAGGTACTAAGGTAGTATGGTGACTCAGTCCCTACATGTCGATGTTTTATGGTCCCAAGCATAGTTCTGTTCCTGAGCAGAATCCCTGCAACAAAAGTGTTCTTACCCCATTACCATCCAGGGCAACCACCTACACAAAATTCACCTACATGTACTTGTGAGATAAACAAGGATCCACCTTTGCTGGCCATTCCACCTTTGGCACATATTTCGCTTCCATGCAGGAACAATATGTTAACATCAACCCACAGTATTGCAACTATGGTACCACATGTGTGCATTGTGGGCAGATAGTGTGCTTGGCCAAAATATCAAGGGTGTGTCATGATGCCACAGCAGAAGCACATAACCAGATTTTTTTCAATTTTCTTTATTTGGCTATTTTGTGTTGTTTTTATTTGCTCTGTGTCTATTTAATTTTTTGCCATTGAGTTTTTTTTTGTTGTGGCTCAGTCTTGCTACTTTTGTGTTATTGTTTTTTTGGCCCACACTGCTCCCCCAACAGTTGTTTTGTCAGAGCGAGCATATTCTCCCAAAGAGCTTTCTGTGCAGTTATTCTTTTGCAGAAACCCCATAACAATAAAGAACTTTTCTAAAATAATTTTTCTTCAAATTACTTTTATAGCTTTCTTTCACTTCTTCATTCTTTTTTTCTGTACTTTTTCCCATCCTACTTTTTTTATTCTTTCTTTTTGTGTTTGTCTTTATTCAGGCCTAGGTATGGATAGCTTAACAATTCACATGAACCTAAACACCCCTACCTCCAACCCGCCAAGTGGACAGCTGAAGGCTGTGTGTTACTATGGATGCATGGCCTGGAGTTCAGATAAGCCCTGTGCTCACCCTCTGTTCATTCTACCATCGAGATGCAGGATCTGGCTTGTGGCAAGGTCCTGCCTCCAGTCACTTATGCAGCCAAAGACCACTATGCACACCCTTCAACCATGCCACCTGTCGGTCCTACAGGCTGGGTGCAGGGGCAGAGCACATCCATCCATGCGTTCTTATGACTGGGCATAGGGCCTGTGTCCAATGACCAATGTGTTCTACTGAAGGAGTGCCCCAACAGCTATCTGCCTCTATGTTCGACTCTTGTGGTGTACAATCTTTGGCTGTGCAACTCGGTCATTCAACTTAGGCCAGACCCTGCACCCACGCGCCTCAAATAGTCTGCTAAACTAGGAGATACATTGCTAGCCTGAACAGAGAAGAGAAACCTTGGCTTCAAGTCATCCACTCCAACTTCAGTAATAGGTGATTGGGAAGCTCTTGTTGCAGACCTTCAACAGTCGCTCGGGAATGGGCAACGCAAACGTTTGAGCAATAGCCCTGCGATGACATCACACATTCTCCATCGTCCTAAGGACTTAATCAACTGTAAATGCACTCTTCGCAGGGCCTTGGATGCCAGGAAAAGAGGTGGCAAATCAGCAGACGGCCATTCCATCACTGCTCTTAGTATAGCCTACAAAAAGAAAGCATGGGAGCTCAAAAGAGAGCACATCAAATCGGAGTGGCTCAAAGTCTTTACTCTACTGAAAGAAAAGAACCACTCCTGTCTTTGGAGGCATATAAATTGGTTCTGCAATCCAGGAATAATAAAAGAGAACGGCATTGCCAAACAAGTCTGGATGGGGTACGTCGAACAGCTATACTCATCTGATTCATTGGTAGTGGAAGCTGCTTCAATGCCCCTCTCGGAACTAGACACCTGCACCCCTCAAGGCATTTCAATTACTGACGGAGCAGTATTAGCGACCATTAAAAAATGCGGAACAATGGGGCCCCACAGCCGAATGGGATTCCTGCCCCTGTTTTTAAATCGGCATCAGACTTTTGGGCGACAACACTAACGCCCCTTTTTAATTATGCCTTCGCTACTACAATGACGCCGTGTTTTTGGAGTGGTTCAATGCTCTTTCCCATTAATAAAAAAGAGACCGCTCCAACCCGGCAAACTATAGACTTGCTGCCCTGCTCTATTTCGAAGCCAAGGCTTATGCCTGTTCTCTTGAAGGAGCTGCAGATATGGGCAATGGAAAAAGGAATCCTTCCTTGTTTTCAGTCAGGATTTACGCCCGACTGTTCAACTATGGAAAATAGCATAGCGCTGGCATACTTATCTACACAAGCTGTTAGGAGGAAGCAACCTCCTTTGTTCTGTTGATTTATCGATTACAGCAGCGCATTGGATAGGGAGGATCGTGGAAGATTATGTGGGAAATTGTCCGCATGGGGGATTCAGCCCATGCTCCTTAAGACGATCATATCATTATACCAGGGGAAATAGGTTCAGGATAAAACAAGCCCTACCGCAGTAACCACCAGAGTTACCAGAAACAACAGACTTAAACGGGGCTGCGTATTGGCCTCCCTTCTCTTTAACCTTTACACTGCGGATCTGGGGGCAGTCCTGCAGGGCACAAGTCTAGTTACTCAAAGGCAGGGCAGGGTGCGAGTTCCCATCCTGCATTATGCAGATGATATGGTAATCATAGACCACACCAGAGCTGGCCGACAGACAGCCATCAATGCACTCCATCGTTACAATTATGAGAAAAATGTGCAGGTTAATCAGAGCAAAACCAAGGTAGTTGTGTTTGGTAAATATCCTCATAAAAAGCAAACTTGCTGGTAATTGGGAGACCTGCCAATATTAACAGCGCCAGCTTACAACTACCTTGGGGTCTGGCTTTCTGAGGAGGCCAAACCGGCTTCTCATTTAATGCACCTCACTATAAAGTCCAACCGTGTCATTCACACATTGAAGTACCTAAGCAACCGCTTACAAAGCTCTACTGCAGAACCCATGCTGACAGTCCTGAAAGCAAAATTAATCCCGACCCTCAACTATGGTCATTTGTCCTTTCGAGGTGCCCTGGACAGGATCCTAACAGTTGCCCAGATTAAGGCATGCCAGGCAGTGCTGTTAGCCCCGCGGCAAGTCAGAAGAACCAGGACCAGGTTGGAGTTAGGCCTTGGGAGACCAGACCTGGCGAGCCAGGGGGACCTAATAAAGTTTTTCATCAGGGTCCTGCGAGCCCCAGAAGATACACTCAAACACCACCTGAGGGCGATCTATGAGGAGGAGGGCTACCCCTGGCAAACTGGTCTTGGACGGGCAATCAGCGGCCTGAATGTCAAGGCAGAAGGTTTGCACTTCCCTGGCATTCCGCTGTCTGCCTGGAAAAAAGAAGTAAACAGGCAGGTGTTAGTAACTTCATCTGAAAAGAATTATGCAAAACTTCGCACTAGTCCCATCACAGTGGCATTGGACGCATCACACATCTTGTGGCAAGCCTAGCCCTCCATCCGTCTTGCCTTGACAGTCCAGGCCCGCAGGGAAATCCTCTATATGAGGCTCATCGCTCTACCAATCTCGGACTTTAATCCCGCCTTGGCCTGCAAAGAGGCGATGATTTCATGCAGGCTATGCAAGTATCGCAAAGAATCCTGGCTGAATCTTTTGTGCTGTTGCTCCAAACTGACCAACAAGCGACGCCGCCTGCTTTGCCCCATCTTCAGGGCAAGGGGAGTTAGGATCGGCAGGGAGGCCTCGGATTTGTGCTTCACTGAAAACACCGGCATACACCCTGGCAAGACTGGGGAAGTTCACGAATTCCATCAGGTTTGCACTCACCGAACTGCCACAGATCAATACCAGTCCCTGACTGGCCAGCACACCGCACTTTATCCTTTTTCCCTTCCTCAATTTTGAATGTCATCGGTAAGCAGGAAGGAGCCTATTCCAGTACTTGTGCGTGATAAATTCAATAAATGGAAGCTAACACGACAGCACTCCGCACTTTACCCATTCTTTTTTATAGCAGAGCATGCTCCCTTTCCAGCTAGAAGGAGCTTATAGCAAGGACTTCAATGGACAACCTGTTTTAATTGGTCTGGGACACCAAGTTTTTACTTATTTATTGGTTTTAGAATGTGATATGCTCCTATCCATGGTATACAACTGACTGTATTTGAGAATACACCCATAATAACAAAAAGTCGGCATCCCCATTTATTGACTCTTGCACTTGCAAGTACAATGCCACCGCCTTATGGTGACGATTGAGGCAGGGCAGGTGCCCTAAGGTGATGCAAACAAGCGTAGTGTAAAAATGGGATTAGTGCAATTTCTACCCTCTAAGCATTGTAATAGTGAAGAAATGCATATACCTTAACAGAGACGATGACAATGGGTACAGCCGAGAACTGGAAAATGCCCCTAGGTGCTATAGAAGTATAGTGCAATAATGGG
This sequence comes from Calotriton arnoldi, assembly GCA_963921515.1. Taxonomy (NCBI): domain Eukaryota; kingdom Metazoa; phylum Chordata; class Amphibia; order Caudata; family Salamandridae; genus Calotriton; species Calotriton arnoldi. The sequence continues at coordinate 75,641 of CAWUFW010001787.1, forward strand.
CATGGTGCAACACTTACTGAAAGTTAACTTTTTGGTAACATGGAGTGTAATATTGGGATTAGTGCAATCATTATCATCGGCTTAACTTTGATATCACAGAGGCATGACGAAAGAGAGCTTGTAAATGAAATGTGGAAAAAGGCTAATCTATGGATTTGCATGTATTTTATACTTTTTATCCGTGAGGAGGGAGGGTGGGGGGTGTATGGTTGTATATATTTTACTGTAAGGATTTCAATTAATCAAACAGTTAATAAATAGATTGCAAATTTCTTCTGTATCCCTACTCACTGTAATATGGGTCTGGGACATTTTTAAGTTTATACAGATAAGACAGAGTGCATATAAAATCTGCTATATGTAGTTTCTAACTCAGAGCAGGAGATTACCATGTTTCCCAGTGCCCACCCAATATATTATGTATTGTCCATTTCCCAATCCTTAGAAAATCAACCACTTCATTTACTGGAAAGAACTACATTCGCATACTAAAGATTTGACGTTTTTGGTCCTGTATTACCCTTTTAGCATGCGCTTGGGGGATGTTGAACCAAATGACATTTGGGCTCCCCACTCTGATAGTGGAGCAGCACTCATCTCTCAGCTTCTGGGCTGCATTAGATTAACCACTGCCCACCCATCAAACAACTCCATGCCACCCTTCTCCTGACACCGTTGGGATAAGATCTGTAGCATAAATATTATGGAAAACTTTTGTAGTTATACTAGTAGACTCAGCTTATTTTAAGTATTTATTCATGTTGCGAATGACTGTAGATGGTGCTCCCTTTCCAGCCAGCATCAACTGACTTTCCAAGGAACACCTTACATCATTGACCAAGAACACTCCAATACAGAACACTTCTACCTCATACTACTTAAAGCTATATAACAGAATACAACACATCCTCTTCCCTTAACAATTAATACAAAAACATGAATTTATAAAAGCATGAAAGAAAAGAATAAAAGGAATAATAAAACCTATGAAAATAATTATTTACAGACGTAATCTCTCAAATGCCTGGGTGGTTTCCTGTCCCTGCAACACCTTTCATTGGATGCTATCCTACAATCTTGCACTCTATCTCTCAGAACCTCCCCATCATCCATCATCATGTAACCACTACAACCTTCCACATCTCTTTCATCTACATCATTGCATTTATTTCCCACGCATCTCTCATATAATGCAACTCTTCGCTTGTTCCACCTTTCTCCATTCTCCAATACTACATACAGCTCATGCACTTGTTTCACCTTAAAGGGTCCACGAAATTTCATACCATTCCTTTCCATTCTTCCACTTTTGACTTTGACCAAATCACCTGACTTAAGTTTACTACTAGCCTCACGTTCACCCAACGTATCACCTTGATCATCACCCTCTTTCAACATTCTTTTCATTCATGCAGGATACATCTTTGTGCTCATGTCTCGCCCTCTCATAATTTTAAAAGGGATTTCCTTGGTAACACCATTAACAGTAGTGCGATACGCCCATACTAACTCCTCCACCATTTTTTTAACATTGCCTCTATTCGCACATGCCATTTGTACCACACCTTTTATCAATCGATTAGCCCTCTCAACTACACCATTACCCTGTGGGTTATAAAATGATGTACGAGAATGACAAATCCCACATGCTTCCAGGAACCTTTTCATTTCACAAGACGTTAACTGAGTGCCATTGTCAGTAATAAGTTTGACTGGATAACCTTCCTCTCTAAATACATCTTCTAAGACTTCAATAATCTTCTTTGTCGTGATTTCATTCAAATCAAATCAATCAAGCTTTATTCAGTGCATAATATACAACCATAAAAGCATTCTATTCAATAAAATAATATCACTAATCTATACGTCCCATATACAAATTACTGTACGAATTACTACTCCAATGTCAATCACGGTTAAAGACTTATAACAAAGAAACAGTTAATTATACAAAACGTTTTATCGTTACAAAAATTAATCATGGTTGATTATAAAAGCATTCATAAAATAAACATATAAAAACATTTTGATCCAACACATCACATCGCATCATTACACTATAAAAACAACATTTGTAAGAGCTTAAACTCAAGGTCATTTAGCTTATATAAATAAAGGTGCTTACGTGATAAAGTGCAGTAAGTGCAGGGCAGTGACTCGTTTCAGGCTGAGAATTATAGTCCTTCGAATAATTTAAACATATTTTTTTTCATACGTTAAGGCTTCTAAATATGAATTATCTTTTCTTATCCTGATTGCCATTTGTATAAAAACAATAACTGCATTTCGAATTTTATCATTTTCCAGACTACAGATGTAATTAAAATCATGTTTATAAAAATATAACAAAATTCTAAAAAAAGTGGTTTTAACACAAATTTCCGAATGTCCCTGTAAAAACTACAAAAAAGAATAAAATGCAGCGTGGACTGAGGAGACTTTCCGTCAGAAGGGCAGTTTGGAAGGTTATGACTCCACTTTCCCGATCTAGGGAAAGCTATTAGATAATGTAAGGAGCCCAACCTTAGCCTGGTCAAATAGAATCTATACTGTATATTTCTTTCCGATATAATATACGGTTGGATGCCCACCAATAGTGGGCACTCACAGTATGATTTGACACTCTGTTTTAAACCAGCTTCCTCAGCTCTTACATATTCCCTAGAAGTGACTAGCCTTGACTTTAGATCTATTTTGCTATAATACTGGATGGACGTTGGCTCATGAAGGTCAGGGTCCACCTCATATTCTTTTAAAAGATTCTGAATATATTCTAACAAGGGGATTTCCTGCTATAGTCAAGGGCAAGGCAATCCATTATGATATCCTTAGTGAACTTTGTCTCGTCTTTCGTCCAGATTCCATGCCAAAATGCCTTGTCTTTAGATCTCTTTTGCTATAATCCTGGATGGACGTTGGCTCATGAAGGTCAGGTCCACCTCACATTCTTTTAAGAGATTCTGAATATATTCTAACAAGGGGATTTCCTGCTATAGTCAAGGGCAAGCCAATCCATTATGATATCCTTAGTGAACTTTGTCTCGTCTTTCGTCCAGATTCCATGCCAAAACGTAATTGCTGCCGTACTAATAAAATCGCTAATGTAAGGTACACACAGCTCTTTATGAACTATATATGAGGCAGTGGAATTTGGGACTGCCAACACCCTTTTTAAAAAAAGAATTCCTGGGTTTGTAAGAGGGGTGTGTTAGCCCTCCCCCATATGGCTGCTCCTTGGTGGAGAAGTGTGGCTCAATGGTTAGAGCGGCAGACCCTGATGCAGAGATCTGGCCCGGGACCAGGGTTCAATTCCCGCCTCGGCGGGTCTTGGGCTCAATTTCCTCGGACCTGATAATTCTCGCCTCGGTGCCTATTCTAATCATGGGTCCCACTCTGCAACTCTGGGCAATAGCTTGCTTAATCTCCACAACGGCCCCAACAGCGCTGGGATGCCTGGCTTTACCTTGGGGGTGCCCAGGAGTGGACATCTCACAGGGAAAAGCCAGGAAGGGTTCCACAGCGGTATGCGTACAGCGCCGGGACACCCCTTTGGGGGTATAAGTGCGCTTTACAAGTACAAATTTCATTTCATTTCATAGCATGCACCTGTAATACACTTGCTCCTATATAGTGTAAGGATTTCCCGTACCGGTTTATTGCCTATTTTTGAAGAAAATCTAAAAATGCCCTCGCTTGACCGCAAAAATTTCAGCTTGCATAGGTCAATATGTGCGCACCAAGTACCATTCCTATTAAAAAGGATACCCAAGTAGGTAAAGGATGTTATTCTATTAATTTGGGCACCTCCCACATGATGTTGCCTGTTCTTCGCTCTACTTTTCCCGCAAGTCATGACAAAGGTTTTGCTAAGGTTCAACTGTAAATCTTTTTCAGACATGAATTGCGTAAATTTTTCTATTAAACATTGTAAGCCATTCGCTGTCCTCGACATCAAGACCGCGTCGTCTGCATATAGGAGTACTGGGGTGGTACGTGTGCCAACTCTGGGGGCGTCAACACTTAGATTTTGTAAAAATAGATCAACATTATTAATATATAAGGAGAATAAAAGGGGCGTTAAAACACATCCTTGTCGTATCCCCCGAGTGACTCTAAATTCGGGGGTACATTCACCTTTTGTGCCAAACCGCACTCTAGAAGTTAAAAAAGTGTAAATCTGCGCTAAGTAAATAATAATATAATTTGGAGCACCCAACCCTTTCAATGTCTGCCATAATTTGGCATTGTTAACCAGGTCAAAGGTGCTGGTGAGATCAACAAAGCAGAGATGTAACTGACCTTCCTTAGCTAGGGTATATTTCCCTATTAATAGCTCGAGGTTTACACATTGTTCCACCGTCCCAATACCCCTTCTTAATCCATACTGAGCCTCATTCATAAACTTGTCCACCAACCATTTTGAGTGTACATCCACCATCACAAGAGCAAATCTACACTCAGATGTCAAAACTCTCATCGGCCCTATGAAATCCATACAAACTGTATGCCAAGGTTTACCAGGATCACTAATTTCTCCCATGAGAGTTTGACCACCAATTTTGAATCTTTTTTCACCTTCTTTACAATCTACACACCGTATCACCCAATCTGTAACATCTTGATCCATCCCTGGCCACCAATCATTTTCACGTAACCTTTTCTTTGTGAGGGTTTGACTCAAATGACCTTCGTGCGCCAGCTTAATCAATTCCACATGTACTCCTTGAGGAGGAACAAATTTATCACCTCTAGAAACCATATTCTCTCCACATACCGACAATTCATCAATAATTTTCACAAATGGACAAACTGCCACTGACACTGCACTCTCATGTTTGACACCCTAATTTATCATTTTAATGACTTCAGCCATTACTCCATCTTCTCTCATACACTGAATCCAATGTTCTTTTCCCACAGCTCCTTGAGCCATTTCATTCACTTCACACACATACGCAACTGCACCTTCTTCATTGTACGCTTCTACACCCTCTCTATGAACATCTTCCCAAGGTAAAGGTAGTCTTGACAACCCATCGGCTTGGATATTTTTCCACCCAGGCACATATTCAACTTTATACTGAAATTCTTGTAATCGTGCAGCTAAACGAGCTAATCTTGCTGAAACCCTCTCTGCTCCACCAGGCATTAGAATTTTCACTAATGGTTTATGATCAGTGCGCAGTACAATTGGAAACCCCCACACATACAACCGAAAATATTCAGTAGCCCATGCTGCAGCCAACACCTCCCTCTCAACTATTGAATAATTTCTCTCAGTGCTGGTCAACGAACGCGAAGCAAATGCCACAGTACGTTCACCGTCCTTGTGCATTTGCGAAAACACTGCTCCTAATCCCACAGCACTAGCATCAACAGTGAGAATTGATGGCAATCTTGTGTCAAATGGAGTTAACAATTTTGCATCACATATTTCTTGTTTGATATTACAAAATGACTTCTCTTCATTCCATTCAAATATGCAACCTTTTCTTAACAGTTTTTTCAATTGTTCAGTTTTTTCTGCAAAATTCTTTACAAATTTCGCATATTATTCTACTAAACCAACAAATGACCTAAGTTGATCTTTGTCTTGTGGTGATGGAACTTTCCTAATTGCTTCAAGTAAATCTCTCTTTGGTTTGATGCCACTGGATGACAAGGTATAACCCAGGTACTCCACCTCTTCAACACAAAATTTACATTTTTCTTTCTTAAGAGTCAATCCTGCGTCAGCAATTTTGTCTAAAACTCTCTTAAGAACCATGTTGTGGTTAGCAACTGACTCCCCAAATATAAGAACATCGTCTTGAAAATAGACAACTCCAGTAATGTCTTTTAATACTTGACCCATTATCCTCTGAAATACACTGGCCGCTGACGAAAGCCCAAACGGCATTCTTGTGAATTCAAATACACCTTCAGTAGTGATAAAGGCTGTAAGATTTTTTGAATTCGGATGTAGTTTTATTTGATGGTACGCATTTTTTAAATCTAGTTTGGAAAAGTACTTTGCTCCCTTCAAAGATAAAACTAACTCTCCTATATTTGGGAGAGGAAAATTATCTGTAACAATGTTTTGGCTAACAGTGTGTAAATCCACACATAGACGAAAACGTCCGTCAGGTTTGCCCATAACAACCACCAGAGAAATCCAACTCGATGTCTCAACTGGTTCTATAATCCCTTGAGATATCATCTCTTCCAACATACGTTTCACTTCTTGCCTAGCTACTATGGGGACTTTCCGGACTTTATGTTGAACAGGTGTTGCGCCTGGCTTCACTAGAATCTTATGTACATAACCCTTTAGTACACCAATATTATCTGAAAACACATTGCTCGCCCCTTCTACAATATCTTTCACAGTTAACTCTCCCACCACTAATACCTAATTGGGCGCACATGGATTTATGATAATCCCCAAGTCATATTGATGTTGCCACCCCAAAATTGGAGGGCCAGACTTTGCCATGTAAACCTTTCCTTCAATTTTCCTTCCCTGAAAAATGATTTCTGTGAGCATGTATCCTTCTATATCTATTTTCTCACCTTGGTAACCTCCAGGATTTATGTCTTTTGCCAACAACTTTACATTTGGCCAGTGTTCCTTAAACATCTTTTTGGGTAAAATAGTGTATAAAGACCCAGAATCCACCATAAGCTCTACTGATACATCCTCAATCGTGAATGTTGCTTTGGGTCTAGACTTCCTGGATAAACTCTCCTCATCATCTACACACAATATCCTATCAGGTACAATTTTTTCACCAATTGTAGAGTAACTCTCTTGTATTGACGCCACATTTGCATTATTACTAGACTTACACATATGTGCAAAATGTCCTTTGTGACCACATGGCTTACACTCTTTTCCCAAAGCATAACAATTCTTAAAATCAGCAATATGAAAACTGCTTCCACACCGAAAACTTATTTTCCCTTGTTGTTTGCCACCATCTGAAACCTTGGATGATGTGACAGCACCACCCCGTTTGACATAAGTAGCCCCCTTCGTATCTTTTACTCCAGACTTTCTCGTATTTAGCACTGCAACATCTTCACTATCTAAACATGAAATTTCACCATCCATTTTTTTCCCCATTTCTCTCATACACAGGTCTGACTGTTCTACTACCTTTGCAATTTCTATAGCATCATGTAAAGATGGGTTCTTGGCTGCCCACAGCCTTTCTTGCATATTTTTATTTCTACACTGTACAATTAACTGATCCTGAATCATCTCCTCCCTCATGACTCCAAACTGACATTTAACTGATCTACTGTTTCATCCATTTTTTTGCGGTTGGGTATAAAACGTATACCTGCACATGACTATATTGGATTCTTTTGCAAACCTCCTCTCTAACCTGACCTTAGCTTCTAAATATACATTCACTATTTGTTGTCCATTACTACCTATGGCCACTGGTAAATATTTAAATACATGATGGCCTTCCTTTCCCAAAGTGCTTAACAATAAAGCCTTTTTTCTTGCATTACTAAATTCACTACCATCTAACGCTTCTATATAATTCTCAAAAACTTCAACCCATTCATCCCACTCAATAGGAGGAGTTCCTGCTTGAGCTAAAAATACAGGCGGTGGAATAATTGCAGCTTCCATATTTAAATATTACTTAATATAATACTATGTTTAGTAATACTGAGTTTTGAACAAATATACATATAACAAGTCTTATAAACAATTTTGCCTATACTTGCAGTATCCACCAAGGTAAAAGTTTTTAACGTATATCCAAATAAAAAAACAGACTTGTGAGGGTGTGCCTATCACCGGTGAATGTGAAGGCAGCTTAAAAATAGATGCTTGTTGTTGGCTTTAGGCAAAGATGCGTTGCACACTGGGTATCATGTGTTCTCAAAGTAGTGGATTACTGTGTGCCTATCTCCGATGGTCGTGAAGGCACGGTGTGCCCATCACCGTAGCAACAAATAAGCTTTGAAAATACCTGTAACAGTCGATTTTCCTTTCACAGGTCTTGACTCAGTGTGAACACTTTTCGTTTTTTTGTTTTTAACTTTATTCGTCCGATGCAGAAAAGTTAACCGTAATTTGGTTAAACACACATTTCATTATACGACATGCAGATCTTCCCAATCGTCTAAAATGGCCGCCAAGTGACGTGTCCAACGTGGGTGATGACACGGGAACGCTTCTTGCTCTGCGTGCGTAGTGAGACGTCTCTGCTGTTCACTCTACATGCGTTGTATGGGTCGCGCTTGGGTTCTGCACACGGGATCAATCCACGCGACTGGATTTAACGGTCACACGGTATGCGTTCACACTAAATTAAATAAAAATGTACATTATGATATCAGTCGCTCCTCGTAGAATATGTCATTCCTCGTAGTATTTGTTGAAAGACAGATTTCCTTTTTGATGCTCCTCCTTTAGCGCTGTGTAAATATAACAATTCTTCAAAATATCACGTACTTCAGTTTTTTTTTTTTTTGCATGAGTTCTTGCACCACCCGAACCACAGTCGTTAAGGCTGGAATCATTGTCAAATTTTGTAGTTATACTAGTAGACTCTGCTTGTTTTAAGTTTTTATTCATGTGCGAACGACTGTAGATCAATCAATCAATCAATGCATTTGTAGAGCGTGCTACTTACCCGTGAGGGTCTCAAGGCGCTTGGGGGGGGGTGCTGCTACTGCTCGAACAGCCAGGTCTTGAGGAGTCTCCTGAAGGTCAGCAGGTCCTGGGTCTGCCGCAGGTGGATGGGGAGGGCGTTCCATGTCTTGGCGGCGAGGTGGGAGAATATGATCTGCCGCCGGCGGTCTCTCGTCGGATGCGGGGGATGGTGGCGAGGGCGAGGTCAGCAGAGCGAAGCTGGCGGTTCGGGGTGTAGAAGGTGAGTCGCTCGTTGAGGTATGCTGGTCCGGTCTTGTGGAGTGCTTTGATGGAGTGGTAGATGGTGCTCCCTTTCCAGCCAGCATCAACTGACTTTCCAAGGAACACCTTACATCATTGACCAAGAACACTCCAATACAGAATACTTCTACCTCATACTACTTAAAGCTATATAACAGAATACAACAAAAACATTTCTACCGTCCAACCAGGCCATCAAAACAGTTTTGGGGTAATGTGGACTCAACTGTTAAAATATGTTAAGTCCTCCTGGCCTTGTTCAGTTCCCGATCGCAAGCAACTGCAGTCACTCTTAGACATTTATGAATTCATTTCCCTTAGCTCGATCAGGTAGCCAACATAAAGCATGATAGTTTAAATCCAAATTATATTATCACTAGCTACAGACTGCATATACCTTAAAATAAACTGCACTACAATGTTTCTGCTTGTTTAATTTGTAGCTGTCCCACATTTGTCAAATCTGCTCTGTTTTGCTAATTTCATTGTAACTTTTTTAACTGATGTATGATGTTGAAATGTAGGAGCACAACTTGCTTCTACAAGCATTAGTTTGAAGAACAGAAGCAGAGGTACAGGCTATGACACCTTTCTGCAGGAGTTTGGCGTTTCTGCCCTTTGCAATGCTCCTGAGATCGATTGAGCATGTGAAGATGAAGGCTATGTCCATGGTTGTCGCGACTGTCTCATGGTTACTACTGCCATTTTTAGATATGACCACATATATTGTCTGTCTCCTTCTAGAGTTCCTTCATCTACTCAAGGTTCTGTACATAAATCCCCACGTTCTCCTTAGTGAGAGCTCCCTTCGGTTGATAAGATGTAAGCATTTAGGCATACTTGCTCTTTGAGTGCTTTTCATTGTTACCAACATCTGCGTCCTAGCTGATTTTTTTAAAAACTCCAACCTTTAAATGTCAAACTCTGCTTTTGCTAAATTAATCAAGTAGGTTATGGGATTAGCAGGTAACAATACTTCCGTATGGTGGGGCAAGTCTCGCTAGGGAGCAATGGCCTTCAAGTGCTTTTCCTCCGGAAGACATTGTGAGGACGGCTGATCGGGGGAACACATTCAAGGCATTTTATTTTAAACCAATTACATGCTTCAAAGTCACTAAAGCACTTGTCAACATGAAACAACTGTAGCCTTCATTTCTAGCTGTAAATTAAGTGATCTCCTCAAATAGATGTAAGTTAGCATTGACATCGATACACCAAAATGCCAGGGGTAGTGGAAGTGACATCATATACCCTTTAAACTTAATGATGTCACAGGAACTGACATTATATTTATTTTTATTTATATATTTATTTGAAAAGTGTTATAAAGCGCGAACATGACCCTTATGGGTATCAGAGCGCTGCACAGAGTGGCCAAAGCAAGAATAAAACAACACAATGGAACAAATACAGTCGTAAAATAATCACACGGACAAACAGAGGGGGGAACAATCAGGTCAAGGGGGAGGAGAGTAAGCCCGATCAGAGGGGCCAGTACAGTTTCAGCAGGACTATAGAACGAGATAACAAGTAAACAGAAAGCAAAAATTCAAACAACACGGTATAACAGAAGTATCAAACATTGGTAGAGAGGAGTCTGGGGAAGGTAAGTCAGGTTAATGCTGTTGATGTTCACTCAAAATTAGCCATTTGACCTGTTTCTTGAAAGATGCAGTGGATGTGTTTGATCTGATCTCTGGAGGAAGAGCGTTCCAAATTCTTAGAGCAAGACCAATGAAAGCACGATTGTAAGTTCTTTTCTTTTTGAATTTGGGAGGTTTCAAAAGTAGGGTGGTCGAGCTTCTTAAATTCCGACTCGAGCCAGATAGTTCAAGCTTTTTAGCCAAGTAAATCGGGGTTTTGTAGTGGATAGCGTTGTGCGTCAAGCAAGCTATCTTGAAACATATCCTATCTTCTATAGACAGCCAATTTAGTTGAATTAGGTCAGGCGTGATGTGGTCATGTTTTCTGGAGCCTGTGATGAGCCTGGCCGATACGTTAAGAGTGGCTCTGAGCTGCACTAAACTAGCTTTAGGAAGCCCTGCAAGGGTCACCAAGCCATATTCCAAACGAGAGATAACCAGAGATTGAACTGCCGGCCGGATGTCCTCAGACGGAAGGAAGGGCTTGATTTTCTTGAGGATGTTGAGCTGAAGATTGGCTCCCCTAGTAGTTGCGCTAATGTGTGTTTGCATATTTAGGTTTTTGTCCAAGGTAATACCTAACGATTTAGCAGAGTCAACAACATGCGGAGTGCAGTTAAGAGCAGTGAGTTGTTTAAGCCAGTCCAGGGTAGGTGCAGAGTGGTTGCGGGGGGTAATCAGAAGGAATTCTGTTTTGAGAGTGTTTAACAGGAGATGGTTCTGGGCCAGCCATTGTTGAGTTTGTATGAGTGCATCATTTAAGGTTTTAATGTCCTCTGGAGAGGAGATCTTCAAGTACAATTGCATGTCATCAGCATACATGTGGTAGAGAATGTTAGAACGGGTCAGAATATCGGAGAGAGGTTCAATAAAAAAGTTGAAAAGAGTGGGCGAAAGTGCGGAGCCTTGAGGAACTCTAATGGTGACTAGGGCACTAGATGCAAGGGAATGGTTAACTTTAATTCTTTGTGTGCGGTTCTGTAAAAAAGAAGCAATCCAATTTAAGACATGGCCCGAAAGACCCATCCTATGCTGAAGAAGAGCAATCAGGTTTTCATGTTTGATGGTGTCAAATGCTGAGGACAGGTCAAGAAGGATCAGAAGACAAGGGACATTCTGATCAAGGGATCTCAGGGCATCATCAACGATGTGTGCTAGTGCAGTTTCAGTACTGTGCCCAGCTCTGAAACCCGACTGGTGGAGGTCAAGGAGTTGAAATTTCTCTATGTGGTTGCAGAGCTGTGTGTGGATGCATTTCTCGAGCAATTTGCTAAAGTCATGATGTTGGTGATAGGCCGGAAGTTGTTATGATCAGCTAGAGCGGTGTTAGGCTTCTTAGGGATAGGAGTGACTTGACCCATCTTGAGAAAGTCAGGTATCCTCCCCTGCAAGAGAGATTCACGAATGATCCTGGCCCAAAGAGGGAGAATGAACGAATTGAGGTCTTTAAAAAACTTAGCAGGTAAGGGATCGCTGAAGTGATTGGAAGGTTTTAAGGACGCCATAGAGAGGAGCAGCTCTGAGTCATCTGGAAGCAGGAAAGAATTCCAAGAGGCGTTGTTTTTGGGAGAACAACCAAAATGAAGGACAGTGAAGACCCTACTGAAGCTTCTGTGTGTTCATCCGATGATGCAGTGTAGTTCAGCGGCCGTAAGATTGGAGTTTCAGGTTGAAGCTCCAGTTCAATTTTTCTTGCCTTTTCGGAGAAATGTGCTGAGAAGACCTCCCCACTAGAAAGGGGGGTCGAGGGTGTCGCATTAAGGTTGCAAGAGTGGTTAGATTGTTGCTTGATGATTTCGAAGAGCTTCCTGGGCCTGTTTTTAGCGCTGTCAAGCTGAGCCCTGAAATGGTCGGTTTTGGCCTTGCGAATGTGTTTGTTGTATGTGCTTCTCAACTTTCTTAACTGAAAGAGGCTTGCAGTGGAGGGAGAGTGTCTCCAAAGCCTCTCTGAAAACCTAAGTTTGCGACGTTCATCATTCAGGGGACCATTAAACCATGTCACATAACCTTAATCTTGATGACATCACAATCGTTAACATTGCTCAAGTTACATAATAGCCTATTATATATTCTTCTAGGGGAGAACAAAAGGTGGGGGTTTCTCTTCCCTGAGAAAAGTTTGAATAAAATTGGCTTTAGTAGTGCATTTTAATGCATAATTTTCACATAAATAGGCTAAAAAGCCTAAGGCTGTAAAAAATAAACCACTCACTAAATATTCAAGAACTTTCATGGTGTGCCAAACTACTACAATCTGACAGTCCCCGTGAGTTCACCCAATTATGTTTTTAAAATGTCCATGGGTGCCCTCTTATGTGAAAAATTACCTCCCTTGCTAGGACTAGCATTTTGCCATGGTGGCCCCTTTTGCCCAAACATTACATAAAGTATACCAATGCCAGTATTTTCCCAATACTGCTTCCCTTGCACTATGGAGGTCCCTTTTGTCAAAGGTTATGTCTAATATGTCAAGGACAACATTTTGGCATGGATGGTCACATGACCTTGCCACAGTTGTCTTCCTATAGGCCAAGAATTTTCTCCAATGTGTCATCACCAGCAATTTGCCACAGGTGACAACTATGCCAAGAATTTCCTTCAGGAGGCCAGCGTTGGCATTTTTTCATGGGTGCTCCATGCCAAAATTTACCTACAGCATGGCAGCAGTAGCATTTTGCTGAGGCTATCCCATATGCAAGTATTGCCTACAGTTGTCCAGCGCCAACATTTTGTCAAGGGTGCTTCTATAAGCCATGAAGCATGCCAGGTCCAGCATTGGATCTGCAAGCATAACAACTCATGCTCACTTACATTCACTTATTCACACTCATTCTATCATTAGGACTGACTTGCACTCATTCATTTTCACCTACTCTCGTGCATTCACTCTCGCCCTGAATCACTCATTCAGCACTCTTACTCACTCTTACTCTGACTTACATATACTTACTCATTTTGACACACACACACATCCACGATCCCATATACAAACATACATGCTTACACACATACACTCTCTCTCACCCAAACTCACTCTCACCCTCGTGCACACACACACACACACAACATACATTAAAACCATTTTATTTTTCTTATCTTAGATGCCAGTGAAGGTCCGGAACTTGCTGCTCCATTTTTTATTACACTAGTAGCGAATAATAAACTATTATTCACTATTTGACTCTGACTCTGATAATGTGATACACCCCTGTGTTCTTGGCACTGATTTTGCCACCTATTAGGCCTGGGCTCGCCAAAAGGACGGGGTAGCAAGGGGCAAGCTAGGGGTCACAACTGCGACCCCTGGAGACCCCTAAATTACGTCCATGTAAGTTAGTAGAATGGGCACAGACGGTTAGATTTCCTGACTCCTGAATCCTTTCACTTGTTTTTAATGACTGTATTGCATTATTTTAGGTAAAATGGTTTTCCTTTGATGCTCAGCATAATATAAATGCACATTCCAGGCATGATTGAGGTTAAATGATAAGCAGGGATTATTCAAACTGAAAAGGGAAAATGCACGGAAAAAGGGGCTGAAAGTTGTAACACAGAGATGAAAAGGTAGGTTACTATTATTTTAAGGTGTTACGAAGGCCTGTGCATGGACACCTTGGGAAGATTAATCCGCCTGGTAACATTTGGAGGTTTTATAGACACATGCCTTTTTGTGATCAGGTATTTGTTGTTTTATTCCTTTCACGCTCCACTGGGCCTCTGATAGTGTCCCTCCGGAATGAGTAAGAGGTTCTTGGGTTTGCTTGCATTAGTCTTGTCTATGCAGAACAGAGATTCTAAAGGGTTTTGGACAGATTGCTTATTCCACAGCCAATAACGATGCAATAATTTCCGAGTCCCATTCCTTAATCTCAATTCTTTTTACCTTTTTCATTTATTGGAACAGCAGGGTTCAGTCAAACCCTTGTAGCTAGCTAAGCCAGTCTTATTTCTACTGGCCTCCTAGGCTTCTTGCCTAGTTGTTTTAGGGGCATTTGAAATATTTATTTACCACTGATCTTGTCTAAGGGCCCGGATTTTTCCCTCCCTCACTGGTTGCATTTGGTCTTGGGATCTGTTTGATTCCTGGGGACTCCTTGCTGGGGACTTTGATTCTGTTTTTACAAATACACAAACCTCACAAATGAATATTTGGCGAGTTTAGTTATCACGGGATTGGCACAGCACAGCGACTGCTGTGACTGACCTTTAGAACACTCAATAACATCCTGTTCAAACTCTTACATCATAGTGAGGTAACAGCAACCCCAGGTTGAATGAAAGTACACAAAGGTCTATGTGGGAACAGGCAAAAAAGAGAAAACACAGAAGAACATAACACATCTTACCCCTTTTAAAAAAAGAACAATATAGGAAACCTGTGTGTGTGTATACATATATACATAGATAGACAGACAGACAGACAGACAGACAGACAGACAGGCAGGCAGACAGACAGACAGACAGGTAGATAGATAGATAGATAGATAGATAGATAGATAGATAGATAGATAGATAGATAGATAGATAGATAGATAGATAGATATTAAACACAAACAACTTATCAAATACTTATTAACACGACTATGAATAACCAACTAAAAACTAATTTGATACAATGTTTACTGTACCTAAGGCAGTGATTGAAATGAAACAATGTAAAAATTATCTAAGGCAGTGATATTAAAGAAACAGAGAACAATAGCATATGTTAATCCTCCTAACAGTTGTAAAAGGAAAATGGACATCTCAGTGTCCTGAGCCTTGCTGGTGCCCTTCTATCTCTTCCCCGTTGTTTAACTCATTCGGCCATATTGTTCATCAACTTCAGCCAAAGCCAAACTTATATTCTGGGAATCCACACTGTACTCATAGGAATCATAGGAATAATGCTTACAATTTTTCCCCACAAGTTCTTGTCCTAATAATCATATCCTCTTGTCCATCCTTCTATCTATCAGTTCTTCTACTGACACATTTAACCACCCATCTCACATTCCAAACTTGTCCATCTTGTGTCACCACACTGTGAGCATTCACTTTCACTGCCTTGATGAGTTTGCCACAGTTTGTGAATCCTCACCCAGTTACCTACCACAAAAGCAGGTATTGATTCTCTATTCTTAGTATCATGCTCTTCCTTCGTCCTGGTGTGTTGTATTGCGACTCATTAAGCAACTTTTGGTTTAGAATTACTAGCATTATCTTTATTTTCCATTTTTCTTTTAACCCACATCCAGCATATTTTAAATGTTGGCTGTCTACCTTTTAGAAGGTGGAACAGCCACAATTTTCCTTGTAAAAGTCATTCCCACTTAATCCCATTGAATAGTGCCCACATCACATTTTCCTTGATAATCCTATTAAACCATCTACTTGTCCTTTGATTTGCAGATCATATAAAACTGTGGTGATGTTATTAATAACACATGTAGTAAGAAATTAATTAATTACAGTGGAGGCAAGTTGTACCCATTATCCATGACCAATGTCTCAGGGTATTCCTCCTTTGCAAAATCTTCTTTAAAGAATCGTATCACAATGTTAGTGGAAGCACGGCTCACAAACTTCACTTCTGGCCATTTGGAATGGTAACCTTCCATGACCAACACAAATCATTGTATCCTTGTAAACGTCAGAAATATCAAATGCCACCTTCTGCCACTTATGAGGTGGCCATTTTACACAGGAGCGAGTGATGAACTCCTGGTTCTCAAACACCGATCACCGATAGAGCATTCCAAGAACTCCCTGACCCACGTATCAGCTACAACGTCAAGTCCCAGCCACCAAAACATAGTCTCCATAGTTTCTTCATAGAAGATGTGTCAGTAAATCTCCTGCGAATAACATCAGGGGAGTGCAGGTGCCAGCTTTAAATAGCAATCTGACTTGCGCTTCCAACTCCAGAGCAACTTGAGGGAAAGCTTGACATGCAGTAGAAATTTACCTAGGCCTTCCCTTCATCACATATTCCTTTACTGAAACCAGCAATCTGTATTCTCCCAGTTGTTCTCAGTGATTCCTGAAAACCTATCTGAATCCACATCTCTAATAGTGGCTTTAAGGAAATGGACCATTTGTTGTGTGGCCTGCACAAGTAATGGGTCCATATTCACCCTTCTATTAGGAACCAAACACCCCATTGTAGCGACTGACTCTTGCAAGGGAGTGAAGCAGAGCACTCCAAGGCCTATTCAGGGGAAGTGGTGTGGACTAGTAATCACCAAAACTATGTGAGAGGCCCATTCAGGTGATTCAACTTCTTTAATGATCCTCTCCTCCAGTATGCTGTCCAAATCATACTCAATTCTTCCTCACATTTGTTGAAATCCCACATAGGTTCTGCCAACATGGTACTGCTCCTTGTTTAAGTTTAATCTTGTGTACAAAGTCCTTAGTTTTCATAACGCATTGGTAAACACAGTGAGAAAATGTTTAACTATTGTTTTTTGATAGTCAGACATTTTTACCATTAGTTCTTGCTCCTTAGAGCCTCAAGTATTAGCCCTAATTTCCAGTCTCCACCCTTCACCTCTAGCCCCTGACTGCAAACTGCAAACAGTCCTTGGAAAAACTCGCCAACTCTGAATAATTGTACTATGTCTATAGTGTAGCCTTTAAAGGCCTGTTGTTTCATAGACAAACTTTCCAATTCAGACAAATTGATCATATCTCCAAAGTTCTCCATAATTTCTCCTTAAAAATGATTGTCTATGGGGATCCTGAATCCACCATAAGAAAAAGTTTCTCTCCTAGAATGTTAACTTGACACGTATAGGTGGTCCCTTTTTTACCTTGACACATAAGTTGAACTTTTTTCTCTGACTTATACTTCCTTTCTGTCTCTCACAACTAACACAACCTTGCCTTCTTTCTCTGCCTCGATACTAACTTTATTTTTACTATTATAACTCTTGCCCCTCTGATGCACAAGCAATTTTTACTTTTACTTTTATTTTTTTTACCATACTCTTCAGCTCTCTGTAGGTTCCTGCAAAATAATTATCCAATTTTTCCACACATTTTGCAAGCCTTGCTGATGACAGATGACTATAACTGTGTAACACATGCAAGTCGTCTCACCTTTTTCTACTTAATATCGCTTCTTTAGTTTTTTGATTTGTAGTAATACACACTTCTCAACTCTTCCTTTATATTCTTTCTTCATTTACTGTCATGACCCGTGACTCAGATAGTTTGATTTCCAGGGCAGTAGTTATAATCTCTTGCAGGGTAGGGCCACCTATAATTCTCAGACTTTCTTGTATCTTCGCACTTCAGAGGTTTACTATAATTTGGTCTTGTATCATCTCGTCTGGCTTGTTTCCAAAGTTACACGATCTCGACAATGATCGCAGTGCTGTTAGGAAACCACTGAAAGATTCAGCTTCTCTTTGTGCTCTGGTATATAAAAGTATCTCTGAATAGCAATGTTGGTTCGAGGCTTACAATGACTTTCTGATTTCATTATAGCTTCATCCGATTCAAAGATGTCCCCTTAAACTTCTTGTGGAACAATCTCAGGCAATGTGCGAAACACTTCTTGCCCTTATGAGTCTAAACAAGGTTACATAATATTTGTCTGTTAGTCAATAGAAATCTTGTCACCCTGTACAACAAACATGTATGTTGTAAATACTTCCTTCCATTGTTTCCAAAGCAGTGGTGGATCACCATAGCTCTGCAGAAACGTAGGTGTTAGTTCAAATTGTATTTGTTCTTAATATTTTCTTACAGTAACAATACAGACGAATGAATATAAAATATTGAACTAATATATAACTATAGTTAATGCACAATATTTGTGTTCTTGCAGATTGTCCAACAGCACTAAGTACAAAGCCTAGATATATGTGCATGTAAATGTATATTTGCAGCAGGTAATGTTATATAATCATAAATAACAATATGCACTGATTCCAAACACCTTTTGCTTCATTTATGTCTGCATATTATAGAAGTATATTACTCTCTAGATTGTGTGCATATCAGAGATATTATAACATACACAGTGTGTGAGTGTTTACTTTTGTGCGCAGATCACAATTTAATTTGTGCATATCACAGATACTGTGGTACTGCACAATATGCACAGTGTAGGAACTCCTTATCAGATCACATTTGTAAAACAGAGATCTTTGTACTCACAAGAGGAGCAATAATCCAATCCCAATACCTTACTGTTTGATGAACGAGGAGTCTTCTAATCAGTTAATAATCGGCTGCCATTAAAACTTGTTAGAGGAAAAGTTTTTTCTTTCAATTCCATGCAGAAACAAGGGATAGTACACTAATACACAGGTCTGCGCATGCTCCGAACTTGCACTATGTGACTGAGCCAGCGTCCTGTGTTGGCTTCCATGGGTGATGCTGCTTGATCAAATATTCAGCTGTGCCTGCAAGGGCAGTTCTTCCAGCAGTTCTTGTGTACAGTCGAAGTCTCTCAGTGTAACTGTACAAAATTAATTTTTGAGCTGAGGCCTTTTTTTTAGGTCACAACGTTCCACGATAAAGCAGTGTGGTAACTGTCGGTAAAGATGGCAGTGCAGACCTTGGACGTGGGTCGATTGGAGGACAGTTTCCGACTCTTGCGCTTACCTCTGGAAATGTATGCTTGCTGTCGAGAGAATCTGCAAACAGCTTGTCTCCAATCTTACAAAGGCACAAGCCTCACAAACAAATATTTACTGAGTTTATCTGTCGTTTAGATCACTCAGTAACATCCTGTTCAAACTTGCGTGGGAAGAGAGAAGGGAGGGAGGGAAAACAAAGTAGAAAGTAACCGCTTCCTTTACTGGTACTAAACCTTGTAAAGGCGGCGAGGATGGGGTATCCCCCTCGGGAGCTTTTGGACAGAACACAAGACAACACCTTTGGTATGAGTCTGTTGTTGAGGTAGCATCGTTTTTATGAACTGAATCTGTTACTGATGAGTGAGGACAGTTTGGGTGGGAGAGTTAAACCAGGATTACATTTTTTTCTAGGGATTTTTAAATGGTCAGGGTTGCTCTGCGCAGCTCCTGTTTTAGATAGGCAAATACATTTTTCGGTGTCTTTATTGAGCCATTCACTTTCAGGTCAATTTATTTATATTCAGGTTGTGCATTTGTGTGCTTTCAGTTTTTCTCTGGCCTGAATAAAGTTGAACCTCTCGAGGCGAGTTCTTCATCTGATTGTGTCTTACTTCACTTTGAACAGAAGAGGTGATTTCAGTGCCCTCACTGTGACGTTGAGGGTACATCTTTAAGGGGACAAGGTGTTTTAAAGCTGGTCAAGAGGAGTGGAAATAGGGGCCCAGAGAGTTTGAACAACTACCCTGATGCACCAAAAGAGCAGCTGTTGCCCAAGAGACCACAGGCTGTGACACCGAGACCTGATAAAGGGCTTGCCTGTAGGAGCCAGCTGGTGAGGTGCAAACACCTGCTCTGAAGGGCAGCGAGGGAAAGGCAGCGACGGACTACACGGTTGACACCTGTCTTAGAAAAATATATTGGCCATTAGCGTGTGTTTTGGCATTCTGGAAGTGTCAGGAGATGGTACATAAATAAGAATTCTGCTTCCAATTCCTTTTAAAAGCTGTTTAGGAAGAATCCAGACAGCATTACAATTCCACTATTCTTTTGGGGTGTTTTTATCTTCTTTATGCTGTTTAGAGCGGTTAATTTCACCCGCATTTATTTTAAATCATGCTGTGTTCGTTTTAAACTGAATTTGCTCTGTGTTTTAAAATAATATCTAATTTTACTGTTGGGAGATACTCTTTGCACTGTTTTGACCATTTTTAATTTTTTGCGGCACTGCTGAGACCTAAAAAACGATTGCTCGTTTTTTAGAACACTTTGGAAGGGAGGGGTGGGGAGCAGACCACAAACCAGGATATGTGTGTAAAAGGCCGCTTTATTGAAACAGGTGCACATAACAATATAATACCTCGGCAAACAGCCTTACAAAACTAAGCCTCACTAATTAAACCACTTACCTAACCCCCATACCCCGCCCCCACCCCTAAACTTTCCTTGAACCCGCCCCCACCCGTACATTACAACATTACAAACCATACCAAACAATACATCAACGTATAACCCTATATAACCCTATAAATTCAACCCGTCAGTTAAACGACCTCCCCTGCCTGCCCCTTTACAGCTGTCAAACCCCCAACCTGTGTAATCGAACTAAGAAGTAACCTGTCCACCCTTTCCCTGTCGATAACCCAACTTCAAAAATAATCACCAAACCTCTGCCAACCCTGGCAAACTTCAAATAACCCTCGCCACCCAGAAAGTAGGGGGGAAGGAACTACCCCCCCCCCTTTCTGCCCCCCCAGAGTAGGCTATCCCCTCTAAAACTTAAACCGCATGCCTCTGAACGTTCAAGCATCTCGACAACACCTCCTGAATCTCCAGTAAATAAAGGTCCATCCCAAGCCTGGATAAATGCACTCCGTCATCCCGAAAAAACTCCACAGCCTCGAAACGTATCTCTTTGTGTGTCACTCTCCCAAAACCTAAGCTCCGACAAAACCTGGAAATCTCCGTGTTCACCTTCCTCCGTGCCTTGTCAATAGCCCTGGGGTTCACAGCCCCCCTACAAACACTGCGCGGAACCAACTCAGTCCACAAAACGTGACACCCGGACCATCGTTCCCTTAAAAGTGACAAATCCCTCTTCATTGCCCTCAGCAACACCACACCCTTCACTCCGCAAAGATCATTCTCGCCAAGGTGAATCAACAAGACATCCGGGCACTGGCCCCTCACCATCCATTTATTCAGACATGGTAACAATTCTTTCCAAAGCATCCCTCCTTTGCCTTTCCAAACAATTCTAAATACACGGTCATTGAAACCCAACATTTTCCCGAAATAACAGCGGCACGCCTGAACCTGCGCCCATTTGATGAATGAATGCCCCACTATCCATATGGTCAATTCCTTCGATTGAGGCCCAGCCACCGAACCTGCAATGAGAAAAATTAGAATGAGACTCACAACAAAGAGGATGACGCATGCGCCTCCTCCGCGGTCCTTCTCACATAGCGCTGAAAGCAGTCTGCCGACCAGCGCCCCAGCCGCATAATGTCCCCCTGCGACCATCCCCGGTTGTGCGCTTCTGTTGCTGCCCCGATCCTGAACGAATGCGTCCCATAACGCGCCCCATCCATCCCAATACTCTGCAAGGCCTTACGCAGCACCATGTGCAACTGGTAATCTGTTACCCGGGACCCATTGTGATGCCGAAAAACCCAGTCGCCCCCAGCCCCTCCCGCCAAAGTCCTCCAACGGCGGGCCCACTGTAGCGGGCATGTTGACACTGGGGCCGCTGCCTCCAACCAGATTCCTTTCCCTAGGCTTCTCTGATCAGTTTTAGAACTGGCCAGCCAAATATGTATCCCCCTCTCCGCGAAAAACACATCCTGCCAACTAATGCCCCTCTTTACCTTGGTACCCAGGAGCTCCGAGACTCTAAACGCCCCGAAAAACATAAACACCATCAGAGTAGAAAACAAACATGCTTCAAAACCGTCCCTACAAACTGCCGGTAACGCGTCCAACAACCGAGCCAACATCTGCCACGAAAGGGGGCTACGGGACAAACGCTCCCCTCCCCTCTCCCTAGCCCAACCCTCTAGCATCCTCCTCCCCACTTCCCCTGCGGAGGGGGAGTAACCCCAAAAGAGTTTTCCCATAAAAGAAATTCCCGCCAATTTCCCGGCGATGGTCACCCTGGAAAGGCCTCTCTCCATGAGGTCTAGGATAAACTGAATCACATCCTCAGACCGCCGCCGAACCTCCTCCCGCCTACAGGCTCCAGATGCTAGGAAATCCCTCCATGCCAGCGCATATGCCGCCCACATGGCCGCTGACAAAGAACCTACCACCAATTGTAGCACCCTACGTTGCCTACATACCAAAGATGCTCCGGCATTGGGGTCGGTGTCCTGTCCGCCTCCTTGGCCAGCCCACGGAATCTCCCCCACTGCGAACAAGACAAAGCATCGGCTATGTCATTGTCCACACCAGGGATGTGCAAGGCCCTGAACGCAATGTCATGTCTAAGGCAGCCTAACACAAAAACTCGCAGCAACTTGAGAATCTGCTCATCTCTGGCGGACTGTCTGTTAACAATGTCCACCACTGCCATGTTATCCACTCGAAACAAGACCCTCTTGTGCGCCAACTCCTCACCCCACAGGGTCAATGCCACCAGTAACGGGAAAAGCTCCAGAAAGGCTATGTTCCTCCCCCCATCCTTCCATTGTGGCGGCCACTTCTCCGCACACCACCTGCCCTGCCAATAAATGCCAAAGCCGTTGCTGCCTGCGGCATCAGAAAAAATTTGAACGTCCCACTGGACGTCCTCCTCCCTGGCCAATGGCACTCCATTAAAAGAGTGTAGAAAAACTGACCACATCCGCAAATCCTCCTTTACCCCTGCCGACAAGCGGACATGGTGGTGCGGCAAATGCTGTCCTGCCAGTGCCCGACCCAACCGCCTACAAAACGTCCTCCCCGCCCTGACCACCCTGCAGGCAAAATTAAGGTGACCCAGTAACACCTGAATGTTCTTTACTGTCACTTTCTGCTTCGACAGCATTCTGTCCAGTAACTCCAACATTTTCACTTTTTTATCCGCTGGCAAGCGAGCCCGCATTGCCACTGCATCAATTTCGATCCCCAAAAAGGACAAAGCCGTAGATGGTCCCATTGTCTTCTCGGGTGCCAATGGCACCCTCAGTTCCCCCATGAGCTCATGGAAGGTGTCCAGAGCTATCTGGCATTCCGTGGAGCCCGGGGAACCGACAAAGAAGAAGTCGTCCAAATAGTGCGTCACCAACGTGTGACCCGTGTGCTGCGTGAAATACCACTGCAAGAAAGTGCTGAAACATTCAAATAAAGCACACAACATAGAGCAACCCATCGGTAATGCTTTGTCCACGTACCATTTACCCTCAAAATGGATACCCAGAAGATCCCAATCATCTGGATGGACTGGAAGCAGCCGGAATGCCGACTTTATGTCACATTTTGCCATCTCTGCAGTCGCGCCCGCGGTCACAACCAGTGACATGGCCACGTCAACTGAGGAATATGACACTGAGGCCACCTCCTCATCAATAAAATCATTAACTGAAGACCCCTCTGGCCATGACAAGTGCTGAATCAGTCTGTACTGTCCTTCCTTTTTGGGCACCACCCCGATGGGTGATATAATCAAGTTGTCTATTGGCCAATCATCAAAGGGGCCCGCCATCCACCCCTCCCGCACCTCCTTGTTCAATTTATCCTGCACTACCCACCTGTGTTCTGCAGCTGATTTCAGGTTATCCGCCCACCTTCTCTGCCTTGGTCCCCGGTAGCCCAAACGAAACCCCCCCTGAAAACCCTCCAGAAGCACCTGTTTTGCCCCCAAATCCTCGTACCCCTGCAGGACCTCCACCAGCTTCGTTACCCTAACTGGCGTAGGAGCCTTTGGGCCCAGGACCCTGTGGTCCCTTCCCCCCCTGCCGCTCTGGAATTGGTGCGAGGGGCCAGAAGTGCCGGCGCCTGACTGCTGCCATTGCTGACCTCCCTGTGGTTTGATGCCCCAACAGTTAACAAGGGGATGGCGCTTCCCACATTTGGAACATTCATGGCGGTACTTGCAATTCTCCCTTGTGCATAAGCCCTTATTGAAGTCCCAGCACGCCCCAGCTCCAGTTTGTGTCGCGGCTGCGCCTCCCACCCCTCCCCGGGTGGGCTTCCCTTGAAAGGGCCGGTATACCAACGGCAACCCGCTAGCTGTAAAAATGGTTTTACCACCCGACGCTGCCCCCATTGTATGCTGCCATAAATCAGTGTCTAACTCCCCCCACTTTGCCTCGGGGTCCCAGGCCATACGGGCCCGGAACTCTTTGTCATATTGGGCCCAAGCGTACCCACCACCCGTGATGTGAGCCTTCCGTATTACATCCATATATTTAAAAATGGCTACGCTGCGCTCCAGAAACTTTTCGCAGTAAACGCTGGCATAAATCAAAAACGCTGCCGTCCAATTCTCAATGGTCAACGGCACCTTAGGCCGCTTGGCCAACTCATATTCTTCCTCCTTAGAGCCCTCTTTGGACCTCACCTCCCTATGAAGGAGCTTCAGCATTTCCACGTATTCCCCTTTCCAAATGTGTTCCTTGGTTGCCAGCATTAAATGGGCCCCCAAAGACTTCGTCACCCCCATGTAGGGCAGCTTTTTAATTTTCAATTCCTTACTCTTCAACGGCTCCTTGCCCCCCCCAACTGCTTCTGTGTTCGTCCCGCTTTCCACCTTGGTGCCCAGCGCTATTCCCCCATCACCCGTTCCTACCCCCGTATCCTTAACGTATTTGCCCTTGTATAACCTCCCTTCCGACACTCCCCCCCTCTCCCCCGTCCCCACAGACACCATCTTAGGTTTGGCCTGTTTTCTACTGGTCTCACCTGGCTCTAACGAGGATGCCCGGATGGACTCCAACCTCCGTGCCCCTGTCTCTGTTTGATCCACTGTCCGAGGAGCCCTCACTGAGGGGCCGCGCTCCCTCCTGGATCCTGACGCCACTGCCGTTCTGTGCGGCACCGCTCCCGGAGCCTGCAAAAAACTAGGAAAAACATGAGAGGGCCCCCCCTCCTCAGTATCCTGCAATTCCCCCTCCTCGGGGCTGTCCTCATCGTAGTCTAACACAATAGGCTCCTCCACCTGGAGCACCTCAGGAGCAAAATCCACTGCACGGGCCTTACCGGCCCCAACCTGCCCCACACAGGCCCTAACGGCCCCAGAATGTCCTCCTTGCGGGGGAGCCGACTGTACCCGCCGATACTCCCCCATGCGTTGACCTCTCTGCAAATCCATCTCCGCTGGATTGTCGGACCACCTTGCCCTGCCTGTCGGTGGGGCCAGCGAGGTCGTGCAGGACCTTCGTGCCCTGGCCGCGACGGGATCCCCCGCCGGTACGGGATGTGCCGCGCAAGGCTCCACCCTCCCTTCTCCTCGGTGTAATTGGGCCGCACCCCGCCCTACCGAGTCCGCAGCACTGCAACGCTCCCTGCCCTGTAAAGAAAAAGTTTGGACTGATGTGCCGGTTCCCTCACACCTGCCTGACAACCCGACCCCCTGCAAGCCCGGTGAAAACTCCCTAGCCTGCCTACCCCAAGCCTGCCCTGACCTGACCGCACTCACCAGGGGGGGGAAAGACCCCCTTCCTCCTCCCCACTCCATTCCAACATTGCCTGTACCACCGCAGACGTTGGGCCCCAACCCCGTCCTGCACCCCCCCTCCAACGTACCCCCAAACCATACCTCAACCCCTCCACTGGCCCCCCACCAATGGCCTTCCTGACCCGCGTGCACCCCCTACACCCACGAGCCCGCTGGACCTCTGACCGATCCCCCCCGCCGATGCCCTGCACCCCTTCCGCCCAAGAAGGAAAAATATCCAAGCCCTCCCAAGCCTGGACCCCTCCAGCTGGGTCCAAATCCCCCAAAATATCACCCCCCGATCCCCAACCCCCCAGCCCAAGTCCTCACCGCCCATCTCAGGGGCCCCACTCCCCCCAGCTTATAGGGGTGCCCGCCCTGACCGCCCCCTCCTCCCTAGAAGGGAAAACACTCTGCTGGCTACCCCACCCTCCCACTTGGGCCCACTCGCCCTCCCCCAGGGATCTTCCCCCCACCGACCCCGCCTCGGCCCTCCCAGAATATGGGGGGGAGAACAGCAGAGGGCTGTAGATATGCCCATCACCTGCGTCCCCCTCCCCACCTGCCAAAGACTCAGCGCTGCCCCTGCGCCCTGGCGCGAAAACCCCAGCCCAGTCCATTGCCCCAGGGTCACTGCCCAATGTATGTAAACCTTCCCCGCCCTCCACCCCGCTATCGCGCTCCGCTGTCCCCGGCACGCGCGCGGGGGGCATACACTCTCCGCCCGCCCCCGCAGTACTACGGCCGGCCGCCCTGCCAGCAAGCACTGCCCTCGAATCCCCGTCACCCCCAGTCTCCCCTGATGCCGCCAATAAAGGCGTGAAAGGCAGCGAGGCAGAGCGCCGCTGGCCGCCCCGCCTTCCCCCGTGCTGCAAAACCCCCGCGGGGGAGGAAAACAAGCGCTCGAACAGCGCTGGAGCCGCTACCGGCCCAACCGATGTCACCAAATCTTCCCCCGTCCCCGAAGGTACTATCCCACCCCCGCGCCCCATTCCGCCCGCATCCCCAGACGCTCCCCCCTCCCCGGGCTGCAAGGTAACTGTCGGGCCGCCTTTCTGACACGCGGGCGGCCCCGCTCACTCACGTCCCCATCCGCTGTCGCTTATGCGACGTGCAGGCGGCCACGGCCGCTGCCACGCCCGCCGAGGCCTGCCGCACAGGGCGCGCCGTCCCTGCCACCGCACCGATCATGAGGTCCATCCGGCCCGCCTCGCTCAGGAGCCGGAGGGTCTCCAAGACACGGTAATCTTCCCCGGACATTACCAGAACTACACTATCCCAAATCGCCAAAACTTGACTCTCCGACTAATCCCACCACACCTCAACTAACCAAAAAACCTCTGCTAAAGCTCCCGCCCACCAGGTCACCAAACCTAAAATGGTGGCCGGGAGCAGGAGCCCAAAGCACTTATGCTTGGGCTCCAATTGGGCTATAACCAAACCTGAGCCCAAAAACAAAATGGCTGGCCTGAAGCCCGCCCCCCCACCCCTCCCAAACTGCCCGGGGGGGGACCTCCCTGCGGTCGGCTACCCCCCCAAACCCCCCTTGGCAGAATTTGCAATGTTGGGGGGAGAGTAACGCTTTATCAGTCAAATTCCTGCTAAAGACCTGAACTTAGTCACTTTTAGCGCACTTTACTCCACTTCCTCAATCCTCTTGAACCAACGTTGATCCGCCATTTTCTTTAGTTGCGCTCTAGTCGTTTTGTGGTCAGACACTATATTACTCGAACGATGCAGTGGATGTGCAGTGGTTAGTTTCGCCCGCATTTCTTTTAAATCACCCTGTGTTTGTTTTAAACTGAATTTTCTCTGTGTTTTAAAATAATATCTAATTTTACTGTTGGGGGATGCTCTTTCCACTGTTTTGACCATTTTTCGTTTTTTGGGGCACTGCTTGAACCCTAAAAACTGAACGCTCGTTTTTTAGGGCACTTTGGCAGAATCTGCACTGTTGGTGGGAGAATGATGCTTTATCAGTGAATTTAAAAAAAATATCTAATTTTAAGGTTGGGGGGATACTCTTTGCACCATTTTTCATTGTTTGGGGCACTGCTGAGATCTAAAAATGGATTGTTTGTGTTTTTTAGAGCACTTTGGCAGAATCTGCACTTTTGGGGGGAGAATAAAGCTGTATCAGTCAAATTCCTGCTAAAGACATTAACTTGGTAAACACAACAAGATGATGGACGGATTGCTGAAGCTTTTCAACCACTCGCCCCCAGTCAAGAGATCTGCGTTTAATCCATCGTTCTTTTGCTTACTATGCCGCCCCCAGTTTGGATCTAGCCATATGCAAATCAGTCGGGAGATAACGGCTACGGCGAATCCCACCTAGCGTAGCCGCTGGTGACCACATCGCCCCTCCCCCCTGCTACGGAGCGGATTTGCTGATGCTGGCGGTCGAGCGAGGAGACGCCGAGACGCTGGGATTTCGGAGCCGATAACGTGGAGGCTCTTTTTTCACTGGACAGAGGATTTCTGTTTTTTGGGCATTTTCCGACCTGTGCTGGCCCCTGTGATTGGAGAGGGGGTCATTAGAAAGGAATTCGAAGTGACCTGCTGGGGACGCTTTGGCAAGGGGTCTAGGGCGCCTCTCACTTAAAGATTGGCAATTGAGGTGAGCGTGCTTTCAACGATCCAGAGACATTTTGTTTCCTGGAGGGGGGTTTATTTGTTGCTGCTGGGACATTTCTACAGCCCCCCAGTTGGCATTAGTTTGGACGCTCGGCAGTATAAAACTGTAGGAAACTGTATGAAGCATTAATTACTGACAGCTGCTATTTAGCTCGATAGTACAGAATGCCAATCAGCAGGCTCAATATACACACTTGAGAAGACGGCTAAAAAAAAAAAAGTGGGCATAGTACTTGGCATACAACTACGTGTATCTGGATGTTAGTCGATAGCTTTCTCCCTTACAAGAGGTCGGAAAATCACTCTTGTTGGCTTCCTGGACCCCTGTTAGGATGGGGAAACATTAAAAGATTACCAATGTAATGGCTCATGTTGACTCAAATGCGGGTCTGAATTCAAAAACTCGAACAACCCAGATGAAGATTGCCTCAGCAAATGCAAGAGCTGAACGCTTTCAGAAAGCTCGTCGAGGCTCAGCCCCAATATCAAGCCCTTTGAGCTCGGAAGACGATGTCCTGGATCTCGGGATGGGGGCTAAAGGTGATCAAACCCAGGGAATGTTCGAAACTCCCCACCAGGAAAAGTTGACTGTGGAACTAGGTGCTGAGGGGTTAGGCTCGGCCCAATTTGGCTCAGTCACTAAAGGAGTTATTCCTGGTGAAGATAGCTGGACAGCAGGGAATTTAGAGAAGAGGAGGAATCAAGAGATCGCAAAGGAAGACTCCTCTAGCATGTCTCAAAGTAAGACCAAGGAATACCCACCTTTCCTGAAACCTAAATTGCCCTCATTGCCTGCACAAATTCCAGTTTCAGAGCAAGAGTCTGTTGGTAAAATGCAAGTGGGCGTGCCACTAGATGTCCAAGCTTTCACTTCGCCTCTTAGGCCACTGGATGGCCAGCCTCTAGCCTCTGTGGTGGATAAAAATGCAGAGGCGGGACAGCAAGAACTGGTTCGGCTAGCACCGGAAGAGCCCTTAGGAAACCAGCTATCAAAGGCTGGGACCAGCATCCAATATGACATTAAAACCATGCTAAATCTCATTCTTGATGAGATACGCGAGATGAAAGCAACACAAGCAAATGAGATTGCAGCATTACATCTACGCCTGTCGAAAAAGCAGTCAGTACCTATCCGGCAAGATTACAAGAAGCTGAGTCCAGGATATCCCACCTTGAAGATCAGATGACCACGATGCAGCATCAGGCTACTTTGGATAAAAAACAGAAAAATCTATTGGAAACTAAGTTGGAAGAGCTCGAAAATCATTCTCAACGCTCTAACCTGCGGCTGGTTGGGGTCCCAGAAGGCTGTGAGGGGTCAGAAATGCATCAATGGGTCGAGTCATTCATTAAGGAGAATGTGTTTCCCGAATTCTCTGGAGATCTCACTATTAGGAGAGCACACAGAGTCCCAGTCCTGCCATTTCCGAATTCAAAGTTACCACGAACAGTCCTAGTAAACTTCGCAGATTTCCGGGTCAAAGAACAGATTCTGACTAGAGCCATTCAAAAGAATCAGTTCTCAACCCGCGAAGTTCCCAGCTGCCGCATTTTCTCCGATATGTCAGCAGCAGCGGCACGTCGTTGGAAAGAATTTGTCAAGCTTCTCTGCTTGTTCAAGGCACAGGGGCTCAGGTGGCTATAGCTCAGCAATCTAAGCTACTAGTCTTGGTGCAGGAGAAATTTCACATGTTCGCAAATCTCGAGGAAGCACAGGAACTGTTACAGAAAATTACTATGGAAAAGTAGAGAGTCAGGAATTGTTCTTGTGTTTCTTCCCCTTTTTCCTTTCTTTTTTTAAAAATGATTGGGTTTTCTTTTTTGATTGTTGAGACTAAGGGGGTGGGGTGATAGGTCACTAAAGGGTGCAATACCATGGCACCGATCTTAGTGGTTATTCAGGGTGGGGAAGCAGGGGGTATGGTTGGCTATTCCCCAACTGCC
Source organism: Calotriton arnoldi (assembly GCA_963921515.1). Taxonomy (NCBI): domain Eukaryota; kingdom Metazoa; phylum Chordata; class Amphibia; order Caudata; family Salamandridae; genus Calotriton; species Calotriton arnoldi. The sequence goes on from CAWUFW010001787.1 coordinate 105,971, forward strand.
GGAGGATGGAAGGGGCACGGGGAGTTGGTGTGGGTGAGGGATGGGTTAAGCAAGGGAAAAAATGAGCAGGAAAAGAATGAATTATATAGGAAGTGTTTTCAAGCTAGCGAGATACCGCAGAGGATAATTTTTGCAGGCGACGACGCTAAAAGAATGGTTAAAAACGGAGATAAAGTTTCTGGAGTGGTTGAGGCTGGTATATGTTTTTAAAGATAGATCAAATGACACAAAATATAAAAGTGATTATATGTAATGTGAATGGTTTGTTGAATCCGCGTAAAAGCTGTGCATTTCTAAATTGGTTAACATACCTCACTCCTGAAATCTTATTTCTACAAGAAACGCATTTCAGGACTGATACCCCAAGATATCTCTACCTAAGAAATATGCGTTGGCATATTTCTCATCTGCTAATTTAGCGGTTCGAGGGGTCGAGATTTTACTATCAAACTCGATGAACTGGCAGGTTATGGAAGTGCTGCGAGATGGGAAAGGCAGATGGCTATGGGTGAAGGTAAAGCTTGAGGAAACAGTGTTAAATTTAGTTAATTACTACGGCCCCAAAGATGATGAAACCACAGCACTTGAGCAAATTTACCAAATAGCGGTGAATATGGAAGGTATATTGAATATGAGTGGCGATTTTAATTTTTATTCAGAATTTGACACTCGATACCTTGAATAAAACAAAACGACAATTAAAGCCTAAAACCGCAAAGTTAATTAAAAGTATGACAATAGATTTTGCCCTAACAGATCCCTGGAGGCAAGGGCATCCTGATTTCTCTCAATTTACCTATTACTCTTCAAGATACAGAACGGCAATCCCGATTAGATTTTTTTTTGGTGGACAAACTGTTAGCCAATGGTAAAACAGAGATATTGGCCAACTCTTTTTCTGACCACTCTGTAGTTTCTTTTATGTTAATGTTAGGAATCACCCCAAAAAGAAATCAAGGTGGCAGTTTGCTAAATCTTTATTAGAAGATACTATTTGGCTGACAGAAACTAGAATTTTTATCAGGGAGTTTTTCCAGTTCAATGCAAATACTGCCCTAATCTTTATGATTTGGGAGGCATTTAAAGCCACTTTCAGAGGACAGATGATATCCTACAAGTCTAGGTTAAGTAAACAACGCAAGCAAAAGATCGCAGAGTTACAAACCACTGTTGAGAAAGCTAGACAAGATGCAAATTTAACAGCGACAGCGGAGTACACTATTAAGGCACAACAGCAAGAATTATTAAAAGCTAAGGAGCAATTGAAGGATTTTTTTTTGCTAGAGGAGATTTCGGGAAGTAAGGCATATCAACAAAAGCTCTATGAGGAGAGTCAGCATATTGGTAGTTTCTTGGCATGGACCACGAAATGTCAGAAAGCGGCACAAATAATAAGTCATGTTAAAAATCCTTCTACTGGCCAATTAGAAGTAGATAAAGAGGGGATCTCTGAGGTTTTCCTCTCTCATTTTAAAAAAATCTACATGGAAGTACAGACTGTAGAAGAGTCAAAATTGATATCTTACTTTGAATCACTGGAGCTGCCGCAGATATCTCAGCAGCTTATTGAGTCGCCTAATAGTCCCATAGAAATCTCAGAAATGCTGACAGTATTAAAAAGTATGTCCAACGCCAAGGCTAGTGGGTCGGATGGGATCCCGGTAGAAGTATATAAGACATTTCAAGAAGAACTACTTCCTTTTTAAACCAAGCTGTTTAATCAGATGAAGGACGGGATAGATATCCCCAAAAGTTTCAAAGAGTCAGTGTTGGTAGTCTTCCTCAAAAAGGATAAAGATCCTCGTGATCCTAATTCCTATCGCCGTATCAGTTTGTTAAATACAGATTAAAAATGGTTTATGAAGATTTGGGCAAGGAGAATTGCTCCATGTGCCCAACAGCTGGTTCATGGAGATCAAAATGGCTTCCTTCCGACGGCTAATGGCCACTAACACATATTTTCTAATGCAAGCTATTGATTTTCTTTCCGCTAATAAGATCAAAGCGGCAATTTTAATGATGGATGCCGAAAAGGCTTTTGATTTGGTAGATTGGCGTGCCTTATTTTTTATTTTGGGTAAGTTTGGTTTTCCACTACAGATGATACATAGGTTAAAAGAATTATATAGTCAGGCGGAAGCCAGAATTATTATTAATGGAGCAGAAGCCGGGAGGGTAAATATTAATCGCGGAACGCGACAGGGATGTCCGTTGTCCCCCCTTTTGTTTTCCCTGTTTTTTGAACCCCTAGCTAATAAAATTCGTAACAAATTACTGATTTTGCCTCCCATGGAGGGGATGGCAAAAATTAAGTTATATGCAGACGATATAATTTTATATCTCAAAGCTGGGGGTTCTAATATACAGAATGCGTTGGACGAAATTCAAAAATTTACACAGGTAGGGGGATATAAAGTGAATCAAGCAAAGACGGAAATCCTTACATTTAATTCGGAGCTCTCCGATATTCCGGTTTGTTTCCAATATCGATCACCACATCCAGTTAGATACCCTAGTATCTTTGTTACAAACGACTATGGTCAACTATTTCCATTGAATTACAGCAGTACGCTTGCTAACAGTGAAAAAATTATTAGATAAATGGACTTTGCTGCATCTATCACTGAAAGGATGTATTTCCATGGTTAAAATGTCGGTGCTCCTATTGTTTTTGTTCCTTTTTAGTAATCTTCCTTTAAAAATTCCCAGTTCTTATTTTAAAGAATTGGACAAAATGGTCCGGAAGTTTGTGTGGAATAATAAGCAGCCCCGGGTTAAACTAGCCACACTACAACTAGATGGAGCACCGGGGGGATTTGCACTTCCACATTTTGCAACGTACTACCAGGCCTCTTTGGTCAACCTGTTATCACAATTAGGAGAGGAAAATTCAATATTCGATAACTTTTTTTAATACATATGCTAAAGGAAAGTGCCATAAAACTCCCCACTTTTTTACGGTCAGCAAAACTTCCCAAAAGGACCAGATATAAGGTGATACTGGCATTAGTAGCAAGAACTCAGCTCTTTTATAAATCGCGAGATATTCCACCATATCATGCCCATACTCCTATTCAAGATTGTGCAGCAGGAGGTTTAATGTTGCCCAAAGGACTCTACCAATTATGGCAAGAAGTAGGTTTCGTTCAGCTTGGGGATTTTTATAATCATGATACATTAATTACATGGGAAATGGTATGATTACAATCTCGCAACTTAAACACTGCTTTCTCTATGAGTTTTCTTCAGGTGGTGAATTTTCTCAAAAACAAATATACCATGCTGAGTGAGGCTGCACGCCAAATCACCAGGCAGATGTCGAATAAAATAGTGGGTCTAGGATTTTGGTATCGGCTATTACATCAGAAGGCTCACAGTGAAGAGATTATTATGAAAGAGCTTCAGAAAATTCACTCTGAGACAGGCTGTAAGTTTAATACGAAAGAGTGGCAGCAGCTCAGTGAGATATCGAATAAAGCACTGCGAGGTGCTAATTTTATGAGAATTAATTTTTTATCTAGATGGTTAGCATATTACACCCCTTTGAGATTGCATAAGATGTTTCCAATGAATCAGAACCAATGTTTTAGATGTAATAAACAGGATGAAGGGGGCTGGGCACATATATTTTATGAGTGTAATAATCTACAGCAATTTTGGAAGGACGTTTTTATCATGATTTCTCATTCCTTGTCTTTAACAATCACCCCATCATCTATGTTGGATTTATTTGGTTCATCAGGGGAGGTAAAATGTTTAACGAAATATCTGCAGTATTTTATAGTAATTTCTATAGCAGTTGCAAGGTCACTTGTCCTGCAAAATTGGAAAACAAATAAATAACCTAGGATTGACCATTGGGTTCACAAAATGTGCAGGACTTACAGATTTGAGGAGGCCTATGCAAACCATGTAGGAGCTACTGTAAGATTTAGAGCTATCTGGGCAAATTTCTCCATTTATTTCATGTCTGAGTAAAGCATATTCCAAGTGCAAAGGTTTTTTTAAAAAAAATTAGGGATTTATTCTTTGCACTTTACTAAAATACTTGCTGCTAGATGCACAAGCACTTTAAATAGTTTTTGATACTTATATGCTAGTCTGATGTAGCCATTGTATGGATTTTAGAGTGCTAACTGTGCATTATTAGCCATTAATGAACAGATGTATTGGTTTTCCTGCGGAAATACCAGGAGGAAGCAAAAGCTGGTAGATTATCTGAATATGGCTTAGTGCTGAATATATTTAATATTTTCTCTCCTATTCCTACTCGTCTCGAACTGGCTTTTTTATCAATTATATTGTAGTTGTACTGATCTTTTTATGCAATATTAGATGATGTATTTATGTTGTTTGCTATTTGATATCCGCTATTTCCATCTTTTTTTATCCATCCTGTAATGTCATGTTTCTTTTATTCCTGCTCTAATAAAAAAAAAATCCATAGTTCTTTTGCTTACTATGCCACCCCCAGTTTGGACCTAGCCATATGCAAATCAGTCTTGACCCTGTTCCTCATGAGAACAGTCCAGTTCAAACTGCCAAGCCAGGTCCTCGCTGGACCGGTAACAAGCATCCCGGGACCGGTTTCGGGGTTTCACCCCTCATCAGCCAGGCTAGCTTGATTCCAGTGGCACAGTGAGCAAGTGACCCACGTCTGGGCATACCCTTGGCCACATTAGGGCGAACATAGCAAGTACAACAAGATGATGGATGGAGTGCTGAAACTTTTCAGCCAATCACCCCCAGTCAAGAGATTTGGGTTTAAATTATCATTCTTTTGCTCACTATGCCACCCCAGTTTTGGCCTAGCCATTTGTAAATCAGTCTTGACCCTGTTCCTCATGAGAACAGTCCAGCCCGAACTGCCAAGCCACTTCCTCCCTGGACCAGAAACAAGCATCCTGGGACTGGTTTCGGGGTTTCACCCCTCATCAAGGAGAGTGCTGGACTATTCCTGTGAGGAGAAGGGTCAAGACTGATTTGCATATGGCTGGGTCCTAACTGGGATAGCGTAGTGAGCAAAAGAACGATGGATTTAACCCAGATCTCTTAACTGGGGGTGAATGTTTGATTCATTCAGCATTCCGTCCATCATTTATTGCTGTAGCACTTTTTGGCCTAAGTGGGATGGGTATGCCCAGACGTGGGTCCCTTGCTCGCTGTGCCACTGAATTCAAGCTAGCCTGGCTGATGAGGGGTGCTACCCCGAAACAGGTCCCAGGATGCTTGTTTCCGGTCCAGGGAGAACCCAGCTTTGCAGTTCGGCTGGACTGTTCTCATGAGGAACAGGGTAGGGAATGATTTGCATATGGCGGGGGTCCAAACTGGGGTGGCGTAGTGAGCAAAAGAACAATGGATTTATCCTAGATCTCTTGACTGGGGGTGAATGTTTGATTCATTCAGCATTCCATCCATCATTTGTTACCGTATCACCAAGACCTTAACTTGGTCACTTTTAGCACACCTTACACTTTGCTCCACTTTCTCATTCCTCCTGAACCGTCGCCAAGCCGCCATTTTCTTTGGCTGCTTTAGTCATTTAGTGGTCAGACACTTTATTAATCAAACGAAGCAGCGGAAGCACAGCAGTTAGTTTTGCCCGCATTTCTTTTAAATCATGCTGTGTTTTGTTTTAAACTAAATTTGCACTATGTTTTAAAATAATATCTAATTTTACTTTTGAGGTGGTACTCTTTGCACAGTTTTAACCATTTTTCATTTTTTGGGGCATTGCTGAGACTTAAAAGCTGGTTGCTCGTTTTTTAGAGCACTTTGGTAGAATTTGCACTGTTGGGGGGAGAATAACAATTTATCAGTCAAATTCCTACTAAAGACCTGAACTTGGTCACTTTTAGCGTACTTTGAACTTTACTCCACTTCCTCATTCCTCTTGAACCGACATCGAGATTCCATTTTCTTTGGTCATGCTCTAGTCGTTTAGTGGCCAGACACTATATTAATCAAATAATGCAGCAGACGTGCAGCGGTTAGTTTTGCCTGCATTTCTTTTTAAATTATGCTGTTTTTGTTTTAAATTGAATTTGCTCTGTTTTTTAAAATAGTATCTAATTTTAAGATTGGGGGGATACTCTTTGCACCATTTTTCGTTGTTTGGGGGCACTGCTGAGATCTAAAAATTGACCGTTCGTGGTTTTTAGAGCACTTTGGCAGAATTTGCGCTGTTGGGGGGAGAATAAAGCTTTATCAGTCATATTCCTGCTAAAGACCTTAACTTGGCAAACACAACAAGATGATGGATGGAGTGCTGAAGCTTTTCAACCACTCGCCCCCAGTCAAGAGATCTGAGTTTAATCCATTGTTCTTTTGCTTACTATGCCACCCCAAGTTTGGACCTAGCCATACGCAGATCAGTCTTGACCCTGTTCCTCATGAGAACAGTCCAGTCCAAACTGCCAAGCCAGGTCCTCCCTAGACCGGAAACAAGCATCCTGGGACCGGTTTCAGGGTTTCACCCCTCATCAGCCAGGCTAGCTTGATTCCAGTGGCACAGTGAGCAAGGGACCCACGTCTGGGCATACCCTTGGCCACATAGGGTGAACATAGCAAGCACAACAAGATGATGGACGGAGTGCTGAAACTTTTCAGCCACTCACCCCCAGTCAAGAGATTTGGGTTTAATACATCATTCTTTTGCTCTCTGTGCCACCTCAGTTTTGGCCTAGCCATATGTAAATCAGTCTTGACCCGGTTCCTAATGAGAACAGTCCAGCCCGAACTGTCAAGCCATGTCATCCCTGGACCAGAAACAAGCATCCTGGGACTGGTTTCAGGGTTTCACCCCTCATCAGCCAGAGTGCTGGACTGTTCCTTTGAGGAACAGGGTCAAGACTGATTTGCATATGGCTGGGTCCAAACTGGGGTGGCGTAGTGAGCAAAAGAACGATGGATTTAACCCAGATCTCTTGACTGGGGGTGAATTTTTGATTCATTCAGCATTCCGTCCTTCATTTGTTGCCGTAGCACAAAGACCTTAACTTGGTCACTTTTAGCGCACTTTGCACTTTACTCCACTCCCTCATTCTTCCTGAACCGACGCCAAGCCGCCATTTTCTTTGGTTGCTTTAGTCGTCTAGTGGTCAGACACTTTATTAATCAAACGAAGCAGCGGACACACAGTGGTTAGTTTTGCCCAGATTTCTTTTAAATCATGCTGTGTTTTGTTTTAAACTAAATTTGCACTGTATTTTAAAATAATATCTAATTTTACTTTTAGGGTGGTACTCTTTGCACAGTTTTGACCATTTTTCATTTTTTGGGGCATTGCTGAGACTTAAAAGCTGATTGCTCGTTTTTTTAGCGCACCTTGGTAGAATTTGCACTGTTGGGGGGAGAATAACACTTTATCAGTCAAATTCCTGCTAAAGACCTGAACTTGGTCACTTTTAGAGCACTTTGAACTTTACTCCACTTCCTCATTCCTCTTGAACCGACATTAAGACGCCATTTTCTTTGGTCCTGCTCTAGTCGTTTAGTGGCCAGACACTATATTAATCAAATAATGCAGCAGACGTGTAGCGGTTAGTTTCGCCTGCATTTATTTTAAATTATGCTGTTTTTGATTTGAATTGAATTTGCTCTGTGTTTTAAAATAATATCAAATTTTAAGATTGGGGGGATACTCTTTGCGCCATTTTTCGTTGTTTCGGGCATTGCTGAGATCTAAAAATTGACCGTTCGTGTTTTTTAGAGCACTTTGGCAGAATTTGCACTGTTGGGGGGAGAATAAAGCTTTATCAGTCAAATTCCTGCTAAAGATCTTAATTCGGCAAACACAACAAGATGATGGACAGAGTGCTGAAACTTTTCAACCACGCACCACCAGTCTAAAGATCTGCGTTTAATCCATTGTTCTTTTGCTCACTATGCCACCCCAGTTTGGACCTAGCAATATGCAAATAAGCCTTGACCCTGTTCCTCATGGGAACAGTCCAGCCCGAACTGCCAAGCCAGGTCCTCCCTGGACCAGAAACAAGCATCCTGGGACCGGTTTCGGGGTTTCACCCCTCATCAGCCAGGCTAGCGTGATTCCAGTGGCACTGCGAGCAAGGGACCCATGTCTGGGCATAATCTTGGCCACTTAGGGCAAACATAGCAAACAAAACAAGATGATGGGCGGAATGCTGAACCTTTTAAACCTCTCACCCCCAGTCAAGAAATCTGGGTAATACTGGGGATACTCTTTGCACTGTTTAGACCGTTTTTCTTTTTTTGGGACACTGCTGAGACCTAAAAGCTGATTGCTTGTTTTTTTAGAGCACTTTGGCAAAATGTGCCCTGTTGGAGGGAGAATAATGCTTTATCAGTCAAATTCCTTCTAAAGACCTGAATTTATCACTTTTAGCGCACTTTGCAGTTTACACCACTTCCTCATTCCTCTAGAACAGCTGCCGAGCCGCCATTTTTTTTGGTTGCGCTCTAGTCATTTAGTGGCCACACACTATATTAATCAAACCATGCAGCGGACGCATGCAGCAGGCATGGAGTTGGTGCGTCAAAGATTCTCAAGATTCCTCCCCGGGTTGCGGTGTCAGGACACCTACATCATCTTCACTGGCTTCCAGTGAATAAAAGGATCTTGTTTAAAGCACTCATACTTGCCTTTAGGGCATACAACCACAAGGGCCCTCTCTACCTCAGGGCCTGCTTAAAGCCTAACTTCCAGGAGAGATCCGTGTGATCCAACAAACTTAAACTCTTCCATCTACCCCACATTCTCAAGGCCAGAAGAGGAAGCAGATCATTCATCTTCCAGGCAACTAAGTTGTGAATGCGTTTCCAGTTGGTTTGAGAAGTAGCCCGTCTGAAACGGTTTTTAGAAAGAGCTTAAAAACCTTACTTTTTGACTCCTGCATAAACCTCATTTAGCATCATTTCTGTTAGAATTGCTGTGGGTGATTCTTCCACTAGAGCCTGGATGCCTCCTTGGAGGTAGCTGTGCTCTTTACAAATGCTTTGTATTGTATTGTATTTCAATGGATGTATCTATGGGTAAAAATACTGAATTTTAATGATTTGTCTGACTTTTTTTGCCTGCCTTTGCTTAAAAATGTAGAGTAGGCTGGTAAAATACTCATCAGGTTCGCAAACCTCACTGCCAAAAGGCCGCCACCTGTTTCCTCTGTGAGGGTACGGGAGAAACTATGAACATAGTGAGGAGCTTTCTTCTGCTAGAGACACCGCTGTACTGAGAGCTGAAGCGTGTAAGGATTTTGGCCATCTTCAAGAGGGGTTAGCGAAATACGGCACAGAAGAGCCTATTGAGGATAAATACACTGAGGCAGTGTCTGTAAACTGCCAAATCCCTCTAAGAGGAAAAAAAGGAAGGAGACTAAATGAATATATTTGCTCCTCAAGTCTTCCTCTTCAATCTGGGCTAATGGAGATACTGCAAAGATTCATAAGGACACCTCTGCCATTGAAAAGACACACTGAAAGACAAAGTTATTAGAAAACAAACAGAAAAAAATTGAAAAAAACACCCAGGGAACCTGACAACCAGAAAATTAACCCAAATGCTCGTTAAATACTTTCAGAAGGCTAGAGACATCTAATGGCAATCAACAGACGTATAAAATTGCTAGAGAACTCCACCTCATCTACAAATTTGCATATTCTGGGATTCCCAGAGAAACAGGAAAGTAGGATGCAAATATGGCCTGAAGGATAGCTGATAAATTACAAGTCCCACTGGGGATTCTCAGTGGAGGAATGAAGAGATGCTTCTGCCAGAAATCATAAGCGGCAGAGCTGAGGAAAGGAAAGAAAAGTCCAACAGCCATGATGATGGAACACGGGAAGATGATGGTTCCAATTTGGTGACAATCTGAGTCTGAGGCATACAAGCCAAAATGCTCTATTGTGAATTTTAGTGTAAATGCAGAAAGCAAGAGGTACTGCTTTTGAATGTCTGAAAGCTATTCGATACTCATGTATTAGTTCTAAGAGGTGGCTTCTACCCCCCTTTAGGATACTTGAACCTTGTCCATCGTCAGTAGGATCAATGTGATAGCGCTGTTCAAAAGGCTAAATGAGGATCACAGAGAGCCTTGGGAAAAACTCCCCAAATGGGCCTACAACTGTAATTTAGATGAATAAACAATAGACCTGGCGGGCACAAATATATTATGATGTGGGTTTAGTATTGCTGAAGCGTTCTGTGCCCTGGTGCCCTCAAACCACCAGGGGCCTGATATAACATCATAGTGTCTACCCTCCTGCCGCTCTCCCTCAGTTTTATTAGTGTCCCACTTTTCCTATTCACTTTTGTTCATTCTTTTTTGTATTCTACCCTCGTTCTTCAACTCCCTCACTTCTTTGTTTTTACTACCCATTTTGATTAGTGGCCCCTAAGGCACATCTCAAAACAGGTGTTACAGATGCCCCCTTTATTGGGGTGTGGAGCATATGGGGTTGGGAATTTCTACACAGCCAGGCTGGGCACCTATTTCACGACTCGAGGATTATCACTGAGGTGCGAAGAGGTGTCTTGGTGGACATACTGTAAAAAATAATCTGGGCGCTGAAATAATCAAGCGCAATGCAACAACCTACTTTCAGACTTTTGAAATCACCGCATTCTTGTTGGCTATTCCCTCTGATCAAAGAAGATGCTCAAACCACCCCTTTTAGACTGCATTGAACATTATTACATTTCTTAGGGTAAGTGAACCCTTAGATGATCAAATCTGGACTTTACTCATGAATTAAAATACTCTTGTGTGAACGGTGTTAGTGAAGACTTTACTGCAAACAGACTTGAAATTCCATGCTTGAGGACATTTTCAAGATGATGAAATTCTCTGGCCACACTAAACTTGGGCTCTGATGGTTGGGGTGAGTTTGGGGAGTGTACTATGATAACCCTACTGTCCCCCACATCTAAAACTACAATTCAGTTTGAAGCAGGCACTGTACCCACAACAAATCCACAGACAGAATTCTGGTAGGACAAAAGCAGGGCCCTTCAGCAACCAGACAGGCAGTACACACAAAATGTCCTAGCATCCTGTTTGCTCCCTGTGAAGGGCGCAAAATGTTTACATGTGCTTCAGCCAGACCTGACATGCAGGATTTGACATTTGGGTGTAACGAGGTGGGACACAACCCCCATCCTGCATCTTCTATTGAACTCAGAGGAGTTATCTCTGCCCAATCATGTCAGCATATTGTATGCTCCTACGAGGAATTTCACTCTTCATTCTCATCTCATTCAAGGTTGAGCACTGACTGCAAGTAGCAGGAGAGCTTATCCAAATTAGCTTCCTGAAAACTCAGGCAAGTAAAGAGCAACTTTCTAAAAGTGACTTTAACTTATATTTATTAGAAATCTAACTTGATAATTGAATTGGATTTTTAAAAACTATTAAAAATAGTGGTTTGATTCTTTTTCTAGCTGATCCCTTTCCCAAGTTAGCAGCATAAGTATTTTAATCTGCTCTCCGGTTTTCTACACAGGACAGTTAGGTCTGATGCAGTGAAAATAGCTTGTTGGGCCTCACTGTAAGGACATGTTAACATTAATTTTCTACATATCCCACTTTTAAATACCATGCACCCTACCTTGTGGAATACAAGGTCTAAATGGGGTGACTTGCTAATATTTAAAAGGGAGGTTTTTACCTGTCAAAACGGGTTATTTTTACAGGTCACACTTCAGGTGTAAACTGCAGCACTCAGACTACAGTGGTAGCCTGAAGGTATCTTTTCCCTTTCACACTAGAGGATGGTAAATTTAGTGCTGCAGTCCACAAGTAACATTTAACTTTCCATGCCATGAGTGCAGTTTCTACATTATAGGAGAGTTAAATATGCCAATCAGGGATTAGCCAATTTCTACATGTTTTAGGGGTCAGAGCAAATACATTGGGCACTGGACAGTAGTGCCCTATTGTGCAGAGTCTAAAAACCAGCAATAAAATTCAGCAAAAACAGGGAGTGACCATGCAAAAAGGGATATCTTTTCACACTTAGGAAAATATGTAGACTAAGCACTTAATGTAAAAACATGCTGGCTTCATGACTGGGTAAACCTTATTGAAGTATTAACATACTGATAGAAATTAGTACAATTTAATGATTATGATGTAAGCACTTGATACAAAGACTACAGAGTAATATCATCTTAGGGTTCATGAAAACCAACGGATCCTTTGGTTTTATTTTTTTTGTATTTATATCCTCTTAAATAAATGGAATGGAAATACTGTGCATCAAAATGAAATCAGTGTAATAATAAAGGAGTGAGCTTGACATCTGGCGTGTGTGACATGATTGTCCTATTTTCTTAGAAGGGTTGGGATTATTGGAACGCATGATTCATCTATTCTGTTTTATTCTTGGCTAGATATGTATACTTTGTGTTACTCAATAATATGTTTTTTTTCCTTTATGTGCTGCTTCCTGCTAGTCTGACTAACTTCATCATGAAAGCCAAGTCCAAGATGGCTGTTCCCTTTTGTGCCATACGTTTGAACAAGTCTTTGTTGAAAATTATTTTTTGGTCTTCACAGAAGACGTGTGGATTTTTTACTGGTTCATCAAAGGAGTATGACTGTGTGGAAGACACAAAGGGCCTGATTTAGAGTTTGAAGTATGGTATTTACTCCGTTTGGGTGACGGAGTAAAATACTTTGTCACCCTGACATAGTACCGATCGTCCAAATTTAAAGTTGTCTGCCGGCCCAGCAGACAATTCTAGGCATTGACAGGAAACACTGTCACAGCGATTCCTGTCAATGAGTTAAAAGTTTGACGGGTGACACCATCAAACATGATGGTCGCCTGTCAAACTTACTACTTGTTTTTATTTCATTAAAAACAAAATCCTACAATAGGATTTTATTTTTGAAAAAACAAAAACTAATAACCCTCACATCACTGGAGTTTTCTCTGATGGTGTGGGGCTCATTAAATTTTACTGTCCCTTACCACCAGGTTTTTCACGGTTTAAGAGAGTAAAAACTGCCCATTCGACCGTCCACTCTATATTGGGCAGGCAGTTAAATGGCCAAACCTCAGATGGCCTAATGGATTAAGGGTCGTCGAATGAGTATGTCAGCGACAGAGTAGGCACCTGTCTCTGACATACTTAAGGTCTGCCTGACTGTAAATCATTCCGGTGGACCTTCAGTTTAGCAGACACGGAACTTCATTGCTGTTGTGAAGGAGTACCCTCTCCACCAAAATCTAAATCAGCTCCAAAGTTTCTGAAGAATTATAGCTCTTGGATACTCGCTTTTTTTAGCAGAGTTTGTAGAACATGATGCACTCTGTTTCAAATTCATTGAGAAAATCTATGACATAAATTGGACATCCAGCTTTCTAGAAATTCTTCACAAGACTGTGCATCTTTCTTTGAGTCAAATTTTAATGTTGGTGATTGTGTGTGATGGTCTCCGAAGCTTCTGTCAAGTAAATAAAACTTCAGTAGATTTATTGATAGGTTCTTTATGCATTTTAGGACTCTTCAAGGCTAATAGTCCTGTTTTCTGTCTGAAACCCTGTAAGAGAGCTTGCTGAATTTTTTTCTCATGGCAGCTATATTCATTTTACTGACATTGATGCTTGCTTTTGTATATTAGCGTAGGACATCAAGCTTTGATAATCAGTCCTATACTGAATCCCAGTTCAGGGCTTCCTTTAATTGATGGGTAAGGCATTGGTGGTTCATCTTCTGACCCCAAGCTGTGGTTCTGTTTTAATTTTAGCCATTTTAGGAAGAAAAGTTGTTACTAAAGGAACATGCGTACTGCATATTAATTAGATATTTGTTAAAAAAATCAAAAAATACTTTATTTCCAAGAAATACATTCTTACAGAAATATTACAAATTACCCAGTTCATTAGTAAACAATCCAAAATGTCATAAAATTAATAGTGCGCAGCACCCATTTGGATCAATTTGACCGACACGTGACTTTGGCTAATAGCCGTTTAAACACTGAAAATTTCCGATGCTAAAAGACAGTAGATGGTCGACAACTCAAAGTTCCATATATATTAAGAACACATTAAAAAGACAAAAGATGCTGAATTAACCATTTACTTGCAGCTTATTTTGCTCTGGTACAACACTGTAAAATGCAGTGTGCATAGCAGCTTATCACAATCACATGGGTTCTCTTAATCAATCTTGTTAACAGGTTGAATTTCCCTTCTCACGTTAGGCCTTGCCAGATCATCTTCTTGATTTAAACAGGACTCAGTTGAATCTTTGAAACAATCCAGCACATATTAAAAACATTTTAAAAGAAAGATAATAAAAAATAACCAACAGCTTGCGACACATTACTTGCCAGGTCAAAACACCACTCTGACAGCTACAGGCTGACCGGACTTTTATCTTAGAAGAAAGCCTAACCTGAGATGTTATAATTTTTCGCTGGTATTTACCGGTGGCTATGGCTACATCCTGGAATCTAAGATCGCACAGCAATTTTAAGCCCATTTCTCTCAACTGTATCACATACTTTTTTAATCCTGTTTGGGTTCTGGAGTAGCGTGCTAACACCTCATCAGGAGTAGCACGCGCTATATAAATGCAAACCCTTTACTCTTCTACCCTTCCACTATCCTTTTTCAATACAAATAACAAACTCACATGTCCACCGCTCAAATTAATTTCATATTCTCCTATACTAACTCCCCACTAGTTCTGTTTGGGTTCCGGAGTAGCGTGCTACTCGCCAAAAAGCACTTCAACACCTCATCAGGGGTAGCAAGCGCTACATAAATGCAAACCCTTCCCTCTTCTATCCCTTGCATATCCTTTTCAATCCAAATAACAGACTAACATGTCCACCGCTCAAATTAATTTCATATTTCCCTATACTAATTCACCATTAATCTTTTTTGGGTTCCAGAGTAGCATGCTACTTGCCGAAAAAGCGATTTGATGCTTTGTCAGGGGTAGTAAGCGTTATATAAATGCAATTACAATTACAATACAGGTTCGGAGAATCTTTTTCCTTTCCTCAAGGAAGAATCACAATCTATCAATAGGTGGATCACTGATTATTTCTTACCTTGCTTACAGGGGCATTGGCCATGGCACTCGTCTACTTTGGTTTTTAACCCCGATATTCGCCAACCCGGGTTGATTCCCACCCTCAAACTTTTGATCCTTAAAGACTTATCCGGAATTGCTTTTAATCGAGAAATAGAAGCACAAAGCTCTGGCGTATGCCAGCGCACTCCAGGCTACTGATCTCAACTCCCTTCCATCGTTAGGACTGTGGCAAGCTGAAACTAGCAATAATTGACAGATCAGTGTAAAGGATGAGTGTTTCAAACTTAATTAACCATTGTTTTACACTCTAGGCCGTTTAAGGACAATCAACTGGCAAATGCAGTAGGTACCCTGCTATATAATGTAGCAAGAACTCAACCATAGACTTCAATAAGAAAGCATTTCAAGGCTTCAGTGTTGTGCTTTGTAGGTTACATGGAGCTTAGGAAGTGGTTGCATTATTCATTCAACTGTTTTAGGATTGTAATTTGTAAGCAACACACAGATCTCTGCAACAAGCTCATTAACCCAATGAGCTGTGTTAAAATTAAACAAATCTGTGATGTGCAAGTTACACCCTATGCTCTGAAGCAGGCACAATAACCCCCTGTGCTATTTTAAGATGCTTCAAACATGAGACCACAGATGGCATACAACTCTCTCCAGTAAATGTGTTAGCCACCAGAGTTAACTTACCACTATTATAAATTGAAACTTGCTGGAAGCACCAGGTGATGCCTTAACTGCAGTGTGTGTCTACATGTTTGAAGGGTGGCAGCTGGCTAACTAGGCGGTGCACGGGGACTATCAGGGGGAGAACCAGTATCACCAGCAAGGCAAACAGCATCAGAAGGGCCAGGGTTACCAGGAGGATTCGGACCAAGAATGACAGAATCATGAGTTCCTTCAGGACCAGTAAGATCAAAAGGATCAGGGCCATGTAGACCAAGTCCAGGACAACCAGGACTAGGTGCACCAAGACAAGGAAGACCAGGTGGACCAGTGCCTGAAAGAACAAGACCAAGAAGGTCAGGGCTATGGGAACTAATGCCAGGAGACAGCAGGAGGACTGCTGGCATCAAGGGGATAACGAGGGTGAGGAGGACCAAGAATCTAACCAGTACCTGGAGGACAAGAGCCAGAAGGATCAAGGAATAGGACCAAGATAACCATGACCTAGAGGATAAATGGGATCAGGTCTCGGAGGACCAGGGCCAATTGAATGAGGACCAAGAAGACAGAAACTAGGAAGACCAAAAGGACCAGGGCCAGGAGAAGAAGAGGAAGCGACCTGGGCCAGTAGGAACTGGACCAAGACCAATTCGAGGGAGAAGGAGGAACAGGGCCAAAAGAACCAGTACCAGATTGAAAAGGGTCCAGAGAATGAGCAGTAGAACAAGAGAAAGACCAGGACAGGACCAGGAACTGAAATAGGACCAAACCAGAAGGACCAAGACGTCTAGGAGGAGAAAAAAAGACCAAGGTGAGGAGGATCAGTTCATGGCCAGGAGGAGGAGGACCAGGAGGCGACCACGTAGTAGAACGGGAAGATGAGAAAGAGAACCTGGACTAGGGAAGAAGGGCTGAAAGGAGGAACAGGAGGGTTGAGACCAGGGGGAAAAGTACCACGAGAACGAGGATCACAACTGAAAAGACCTGTGTGAAGAGCAGGCAAAGGTATAGAAGGATGGCCAAGAGGAGCAGGGCAAGGAGGACCAGGCCAGATCTAGGATCAAGAAGATGTTCAGGGGGGGCATCGGAGGAAAGCAAAGAGGAGTAGGACAGGGTCCAGAGGAGAAGAATGATGAGAATGTCCTGTAGGAGAGGTCAAAGAGATTCTATGCCACATATATAAGGACATGCCCTTACATACAGAGAGAACACCTCTTAAAAACGATTCCTAGTTACTCTTAGACAACAGCACTTTAAGAAACCCCAATTTTTTTCTACCCACTTAAAGCACAACTTAAACTGCTCGGCTATCTTAAATCGCGGCATCCGTGTGGCCAATTTTGTAAATCAGAACAGCTTTACTTTCCCATTCACACATGCAGCAAATTTCTTTGAAAGTAGGTTTTGTCAAAAATAACGCACAGGTTGACTGTCATTGTCTCTGCTCCTGGTGACATCAGCACCAATGACTGCGACCTTCGCATCGAATAATAAATTTGCTAGCATTCGCACTAAGAATTTTCAATTCTATTAAGGACACTGAGGCAAGGATTATTGCTTCTCTTTCTTTACTGTTAACATTCACAGCTGCCAATGAAAACGTTTCCACATATAAAGCTACATTTCCCATGATGCTTCATCACCAATCATATGCCATCAGACCCTATAACAGTCACCATCTCCTTCCCATGAGCCTCTTTCTTTGCTCGATAGTCTTTTAGTCCAAGTGCGTAACTATTCATTAACAAAAAAAGCCATTGTCGTTGACTCTTCAACATGAATGGAACTTCTTAACGAAGAACTAGGACAACGTCCACCATTGCCGACCACAGAGGCACCTCACTCTGCTTTCTTTTCCGAACCTGGAAAGATCAAAAGAATAACCCGTAATATCCGTGGGCAAATACATATTACATAGGGGTGGGTCAAGTTTAGTACAAAAACAATTTCAAATTGAAATACAACCGGGTGGGATAATCCTCGCCTCCGGGTACTTAATAGAATTGAAAATTCTTGGCGCAAATGCCACACATTTTTTATTTTATTACAGGACCGGAGGCTCAGATTATTGCTCGTTTAACGCTTATCAAATACCACAGTAGTTATATCACCCACCGGTTTATAATAAAATTGCTTAAATGTAGATTCTGATGACCAGTCAGCAGATCTCATAATGTCCTGAATGGTTGAGCCCAACATAAAGGTTTTGGATGCCATGGCACCTCGTACAGAATGTGCCCCAAAAATTTGGGTATCAATGCCAGCCTCCTTCATTACTGATTTTAACCATCTGGCTATTGTAGCTGCCGATACTGGTTTGAACGGTTTTTGTAGTGCAATTAACAGTTGTGTTGAACCCTCTGGTCGCAATGACCGTGTGCACTCTTCGTAGGCTTTTAGGTATTTGACAACACACAACTAGGCATTACTGGGAAAAGCATTATATTCTATGCTCCGTGACAATGTTTTCGTCCTGCCAGTAATGTTAAAAGAAACACCTTCTGGAGTAAATACTCTACCTGTAAGATCCAGAGCTCTCACATCCGAAGAACGTCTGCAGGCAGATAAACACAAAAGCATAGCTAGTTTGGCTGATAATTGTTTCCTGGATAACAGAGCATTATCCGGCCATCTGTCAAAGAGGGATATGACCAGAGATACATCCCACAAACATGAATATTTTGATTTAAGTGGATTAGCCACTCTAATTCCTTTAAGTAATTTACGCACCACTGGGTGCATACCTACCGGTTTTCCGTCCACCTGGCTATGGCCTGCTGAAATTGCTGATCTGAAGTTGTTTACCGATCGGTACGACAAACTTTCTGCAGCCTTATCAGACAGGAAATTCACAACATGGGATAATTCCGCCCCCGCGGGATCCACGTGCCGTTCCATGCACCTTCTTACCCAGCATTTCCAAGCTGATGAATATCTTTTCCTCGTGGAAGGGGCCCAGGCTTGCTTAATGAATTCAGAAGCTTTGTCCGAAAAGCCTGGCATTTCCCATTGTTGCCGGAAAGCCTCCATGCCATCAGGGACAACTGCTCTGATGTCACCATCGGATGCAGTTCTCCGTGAGGGCCCTGGAGCATCGTCCGAGACCAAGGGAGCATCCTGGGGAAGTCGCAGCTCATCTCCAACAATATCGGGAACCAGGGCTGTGATTTCCAAAGGGGGGTCACTAAAATCACTTCTGCCTGCTGCCGGGATATCTGGGTCGTCACTCTGGGAATTAGAATGAATGGAGGAAATGCATAGTTCAGGTTCGTTGATCAATTCTGGGAGAAGGTGTCCGTTGCTGACGCTAGTGGATCCAGCCTCCAGCTGAAGAACATCTGCAGCTGCTGATTCAACCTGGATGCAAAGAGGTCTATTTTGCAAGGACCCCTCACTGCTTGCAACCATTGGAACAGTCGAGGTTGGAGTTGCCAGTCGCCGTAATCCCGTAGATACCTGGAATCCCAATCCGCAACAGTATTGGACTGTACCGGAATGTATTCCGCTATCACCGTTATCTGATGACTCAGGCAATAGTGCCAAAAGTCTTTCGCTATCTCCACCAGCAGGGACGACCTCGTACCTCTCAACTTGTTGATATATCTCACTGCTGAGATATTGTCCATCCTGAGTAGGATGCAACAAGAGACTTGCTTGGGGGAGAGTGTCTTTATCGCAAATGACCCTGTCAACAACTCCAGACAGTTGATGTGGAGGGAAAGTTCTTGAAGTGACCACCTTCCTCCGGTGGATATATATCCGCAGCGTGCACCCCAGCCCCATCGGCCGGCATCTGACTCTATAATGACTTCTGGTTGGGAGCCGAAGATAGCTCTGCCATTCCATGCTTCTACATGGCCCAACCACCATTGCATTTCTTCCCTGACTTTCTGCGCCAATGGGACCAGATCCGTGTATGACCCTTCTGAAGGTGTTGGATCTTGAATCTCTGAAGAGCTCCATAATGAAGAGGGCCCGCAAAGATAGCCTGTATTGACGATTCCAGTAATCCCTCTATCCTGGCAATTGTCCTGAGGGAGACAATCTTTTTTGTTAACACAGATGTGAGCTCTTTCCTGAGATCCCGTAATTTCGACCGGGGAAGACTCAGCTGAGCTGTCTGGGAATCTATGATGAAACCTAGAAAATCCATCGTCTGAGAAGGGCATAAGGCCGACTTGGGTTCGTTTATTACAAATCTCAAGTTCTGCAGAAGGGATCATGTCATCTGTAAGTGCAGGTTGGCTACGGCTTGCGTCTGAGCCATGATAAGTATATCGTCTAGGTACACTATCATGCGAATGCCCTGTTCTCTCAGATGTGCTATCACTGGCTTCATTACTTTGGTGAAGCACCATGGAGCCGAGGAAAGCCTGAAAGGAAGGGCCAAATATTCCAACCACTGGTTCCTCCACTGAAACTACAGGAAACGTCGATGGGGAGGAAAGATTAGAATCATCAGGTAAGCATCCTTTAGGTCTAGACGGACCATCCAATCTCCCTTTTTTAGTAAATCTGCTAAGAGATGGATACCCTCCATCTTGAAGTGCTTGTAGACCATGAAGTGGTTGAATTCCCTCAGATTTAACACTAATCTGTGACCACCACCCTTCTTCTGCACCAGGAAGACGTTGCTGCAAAAACCGCGAGTCTCGTTGTCGCAATAGGCAATTGCGTGTTTCTGCAGCAACTCTTCTATCTCTGAATCTATAAAGGCACATTCTTGTTGGGAAAAAGTGAGCTGTCTCTGGTATGAGTCTTGGCGTGGAGTCTGGTAAAATTCTAGATGAAAACCTTGAATCGTTTGTAAAATCCATGCATCTTGTGACAACATTCTCCAATTGTTTAGGAAAAACTGAGTACGACCCCCCCAGAGGTAACTGAGATATCTCGATAACTCTTACCTGTGGAATTCTGGGATTGGAATCCCACTCTGTGTCCACCTCTATTGAAGCAGCGCTTGTTGAACCTTTGTCTTGTGAGATAAAAGGTGCCTCCCTGGTAGAATCCCAGTCACCTCTGCCGCGTCCGTAATCTCCTCTGGGGGGATCTTGGTAATACTGGCGGCCTGGCGAGCGTCCCCTGCCTCCCCCGGCCCTGTTAAAAAGGCCTGCCTGAAACACTCTCTTGCTCCCGAATTGGGCTTTGTCTAAAGACGTAAACGTGCCTACATACTTTGAGACATCCTTCACAAATCTCTCTCCAAAGACGTTACCCTCTGCTAGGGGATCTGGTTCAGCCGAAGCCAGTTCTGTTAGGTTAGAGTCCATTCTCATGAGTAGCGACTTGCGTCTCTCCGTGGAGATGGCGCAATTTGCATTCCCCAGGAGGCATTTTGCTCTCTGTGTCCAGCTGGCTAGAATGTCTGGATCCACCGGGTTAGCCGATTCCTTTGCCGCTAGGGCCATTTCCAGGATCTTGGCTAAGGGACCTGCCACATCAAGTAATTTGTCCTGGCAGCCCCGCCAGGCGCGGTCAATACCCTTTTTGGGGTCCTTTGCAAACTTTTTCAGAAAGATTAAAAGGCTGGCATCAATGTTAGGTGTTTCCGCCACCTTGTCCGGTATATCTGTTACGGACTTCCTTGTCGAAACCTTTCCTGAGATTTTCGTGAAAGTACTCCGCTACCTCTGGGTCAGGAGCCCAATCTGAGTAGCGGGGGTGAACGATATCAGCCGGGTTGAAAGTGAAAGGGGTGGTGGGGTTCTGGGGTGTCATGTCGGGTAGTAGAATGACCGCCTTCTAAGCCTTCTTCATGGGGGGACCCTCATTATCGGATTTAGTAGACTCTGTGTCAGTAGTGTCAGTGTCTATGTATACCTTCTGTTTACGCTTCGCCTTTCCACCTTCTGTGGTAGGTGTGGTGGAATAACCATGTTCGTCCATGGTCGCCTGTGGCAAACTAGCTAATGCGCCTGCCTGAGGCCACGGCCTCGACTTAGATTTGCTTTTGCCTGAGGGGGCGTCATTTTGGGGCTCGAGAGGGTTCTGAAACCCATGGCACTTTGCGAAGCTTTCTAGCTGCTTGGTGATAGGTTTTAGCGCTGCTGCCAAGGCTTGTTGTACTGTATTGGGAACAGTGCTCTCAATGGCCCTGTTGACAGACTGCTGGACCTTGGCGTCCAGGGTGTCAACAATGTTATCCTCCAAAACAGTCTCCTGTTGTCCTTCATAATAGGGTTCATCCTCCTCATCTTCATATCTAACCCACTCTTCCATTTTAATATTAATTATTTTACTTTTGGACAAGTATGTATATATATAAGGCCAAGCTGATTATTGGAGGAGTCAGGGGGGATCTAACCCACGTGCACTCAAAGTATTCAACAGTTCACTTAGCTCCTCAGCAGTGCGTACTCAACAATTGTTGCAGCCCCAGTCCCAGGGCGTCAAGAGCCGAAAATCTGACTTTTTAGGAGTGTGCACTCACTCCCAGGGCCAATTGTTGTTGCAGCCGGTCAGGCGTTCGATTGTAGGTGGTGTTCTCTCATAAAATCCGGGCTTTCTGAGCACCAGTAATGATTGAGGGAAGCGCTCGACGTGCGTAGCCCAAATCTGCCCAAATGTAGCCCAACTGGGCTACGCACGTCTGGCTGTGTAAGGCTCTGTTTTGTGAAGTCGGGCCCGATGAGGGAAGGCTTCCAACACCTAAACGCGGGAAACCGCAAAGCACACAAGCTGCCCAAACACTGCTTACCTCGGTGTATAACCATGCACTCCCGCTACGGGAGACTCACATCATGCGCTACCAAGCGCTTCCATAAACATGCAACTTTGAGCTTGAAACAACACTCGCACTACCAAGCGCAGTCACAGATCAACCTCCAGAGTAAATATCTAAATAACCTCGCTAATAAGTGATCAACAATCACAAAAAACATTTTATGCATCGTGGGCAGCTCGTTCCCTCAAGCGCAAACGCGTGTAGGAAACAGCCAGGGCCGGACTGGCTACCGGGCGTTTTGGTGGGCTGCCGAGCTGGGGGCTGATTTCACTGCGGTGGGGACTGATTTCGTTGATGGGGACCTGCGTGAGCTTCGAAATGAACAAAGCAAAATGAATGTTTTTAAGCACACGCAGGTCCCGATCAACGAAATCAGCCCCCAGCTCGGCAGCACAACAAAACGCCCGGTAGCCAGTCCGGCCCTGGAAACAGCTGTCTTTAGTGCCAATATTGGCAACACTCCCCATCCCTCCCACAGCAATATCCTGGAGAAATAATCAGACAAGACACATTCTTAGTGGAGAAAATTGCTGCAGGTTTATTTGCATAACAAATATGCCAACATGGTGGGTTATCTTACGGGCGATCCCAGGGCATGCAGCCCCTCGCCGCCTGCCCACCTGATGAGCCAAATTACACCGTGGCCCTAGCCAACCGGTGTTTGTTATATTTGGGGGAGGGGATAGCCCCTCCCACCGGTGGACCGCCAGTCCACCCCCTTACTCACGCCCCCCAGCGAAGGGGGCGGAGCGTTGCAGGCAACCCCCGGTTGCTCAGGTCCACAACCGCCCGTAGGACTAACGGGGCACCGTCGCTCCTCCAGGGTCCAACGAGAAGACCTCCCTGGGGATATTTGGCTTTAGCACCCTTACTGTGCTCCTGCAGAGGGTACCCTTCTGTACCTTACAGCCTCTGGATCGCCCTGTAACTCCGCCTGCAACACAAAATAATAAGTTAGATAAACACCCCCCCTGCCTGTACGCCGGGTAAGCGGTGGGGAGGGAAACGGCATCAGGGCAGCATCAAAGAGGGCGACCAGTGGGCGGGAGAGGTATAAGTACCTCGCCCCCCGCCCCCTCCTGCCCAGAAGTGACGAGGGCATGGGGGACCCTCGAGGGTCCCAAAACACTGGGAGGCTGACTCGTGTGCCATCCTGTGGCACTAAGGGGGCCGCCCTCTTAGGAGGGCCCCTTCGTGGGCCTGGGGCAGCCCTGCATAGTGCCAATATCGGCAACACTCCCCATCCCTCCCACAGCAATATCCTGGAGAAATAATCAGACAAGACACATTCTTAGTGGAGAAAATTGCTGCAGGTTTATTTGCATAACAAATATGCCAACATGGTGGGTTATCTTACGGGCGATCCCAGGGCAGGCAGCCCCTCGCCACCTGCCCACCTGATGAGCCAAATTACACCGTGGCCCTAGCCAACCGGTGTTTGTTAGATTTGGGGGAGGGGATAGCCCCTCCCACCAGTGGACCTCCAGTCCACCCCCTTACTCACGCCCCCCCAGCGAAGGGGGCGGAGCGTTGCAGGCAACCCCCGGTTGCTCAGGTCCACAACCGCCCGTAGGACTAACGGGGTGCCGTCGCTCCTCCAGGGTCCAACGCGAGGACCTCCCTGGGGATATTTGGCTTTAGCACCCTTACTGTGCTCCTGCAGAGGGTACCCTTCTGTACCTTACAGCCTCTGGATCGCCCTGTAACTCCGCCACAGCACTGGGTGTGGCCACCGTCACAACCAGGGCCCCCCACCAAGGTAGGCATTCTTACCTACATCCAGCTGATTCCAGGGCCTCTCCCCAGTCCAGCAAAACAAGTCCATGCCCACTCTAGACAGGTGAAACCCCATCTTCTTCAAAACACCCTGTGGACTTGGCAAGCAAGCCATGCCTGATAAAGTCAAACCCACACTGTTAGTGAATTTACACGTGGCACTGTTAACTCTCCTGCGCGAGGTTTCCCCGGCCTACCCTGACCGGGCTTCCCGCCACACTAAACAAGGGGTTATCTCTGACCACCATAACTCACATGCCCCCAATGGTCGCATAACTTGCACCTGGAGGTCTTCATTTCTTGCAACAGATCCCTCTTCCCCAAGAGAGTCTTGATCATTGTCTCGCCCAGGCTCCACAAAACAAGTCCATGCCCACTCTAGACAGGTAGACTAGTCCTTGCGCACCCAGCCAGGTGGTCCCTAACCTCTACCAAACACCCAGTGGACGTAGAGGCAACCCCCCTAGTCTGTGCTGCAGCTTCTTCAGCAAGCTGTCCCAGTGCATGCCTGGGACCCCCAACCCAGTTAACTTATTGGAGGAAAACCCATGCCTCCATTTCCTGAATTCCGCCCCTCGCGCCCCTCGCGCCACTCTCAAGACGCACAGAAGGCCATTCACCCAGACCCTTGATCCTGGCGCAATAACAAAATGCCAGGTTGCTAACACCCTTAATGAGCGCTGCACACCATCCTATACAACTACTCAAGCTTGCACCTAATTTACCCGATAACACTGCACCCAACTGCCCATTCATAGCCTCCCTGGTATATGACCAGAAAGTTGGGAGGGGAGACACCCCTGTGAGAAGTTGGCCTGGCATATGCTGTCCACTAATTATAGTGGGCACCTTGCACCAGTCCAAACAACCCCTTATTGGAGATAGGTTAAAGACAACCTTTATTGAAAGCTATCCTAGTGGTAGCTATGGAGAGCAGCCTTCAGGCTAAGTCTTGAAGGAATGTAAAGCAGCTTGTTTTACCAGTCTATAATCTCTTGAGTGACCAAATGAAAGAGGACCACACCAGGTATATATTCAAAATATATGTATTTATTACTATACACACCCCTCTAGTCTCTTTATGAGGCTAGAGTTCGAAGTACATAAATTATAAGTTAGTTATCTACAGTAATAGCACAAATACACGTTTGAGCCCTAGGGGCGTACCAAACCATATACCAATAAAGTGGTTTAAGAACCACGACTGAGCTAGACACAGGGCCTAGAGCCTGTAGAAGTGCTTGGACCACAAGGAACCACCCAAGGTAGTGACACAGGGGACCCACGGGGGACGCGTGCAGTGTATGAACACAGCCGCGAATCGCCGTTAACTTCTATGGGGAAAGTCGCGATTTGATTTTAAAAGAAAAGGGACACTTAGAGGAGGACTTGGAGCAAACCCTTTGAGAACTAGGCTGTTCTAGTGTCAATACCCACAGGAGCACCGGAGTACTCGAGTTACCTCACCCAGGGGAGCCGGGTGCATAGGTGTCTTTCGGGGTCGGGTTTCGTCGTCGCTTTCAATGGCGATCTGCTGCAAAGTGCTGCTGGCGGCCAAGTCGAAAGTGTTCGGGTGGATCCAAAGGTGGATCGAAGATCTGAAGAACCAGAAAGCAGAGGGGACAGAGTCTAGGTCACTAGCCAGTGACCAGGAAGGCGATGAGCAGATGCCCACCGATGCCGAGTGCTTCAGGTAGGTTGATGGTCGTCTTGACTCTTCAGCCACGAGGTCCAGGAGGCGTCGATGATGACCAGGAGCTGGATTCGAGCTGTGCCACAACGTCTGTCGATTGCAGGGGTGTCAGCGACCGGATTGGACCCAACAAGCCTTGGCAACGGAAAGTCTCGTGGAAATGGAAGAAGGACGATGTTGCAGACCAGCAAGGTCTGTGGGACTCACCCAGCGAAGATAAGTCAGGGCACGCCTGGAGCAACCAGGGAGCCCAAGCAAAAGAAGATTGGCCTTCGGGAGGGCCTACTAGCCAACGGACTAGCGACCGCGAAGGAGCCTTGAGTCGACGCACGTGGAGCTGGCTCACAGGACACTCGTGGAGTGGAGGCCAGTGATCTTCGGTGCAGTCGGTGCTGGAGGCTGGGGCTACTCGGAGCCCAAAGCACAACTTTGTGGGAGACCCAGAAGAGGATGCACTTGCAAATGCGATCGGTGTCCAGGGGTCACGGTTCCACGTTACCCACGACAGCTACGGGCCTCAGCTTTGCTGGGGACTCAGGGTAGCCTCGGGGAAGTCTGGAAATCTACCTCTGGTGATGCAAAGACTTCGGCGTCCGGCGGGAGCTTCAGCGATGCAGACCGGACAATTGCTTTGTTGGTGCCTGCCAAGCAGGGGAGTCACTCCTTGACCCCAAGGGAGATTCTTTAGTCCTCTAACCTTAAAGTAGAGCGTCGAAGGTCCAGGATTCTGTATCAGAGTTTCGTCCAGGTAAATCTAAAGTCCTAAGGACTGGGGTCCCATACTTATACTAAGGTAGGGGGTTGGACATACTCTGTGGCCCCACCTATGGGAGGGTCAGGGCAGAGGGGTGGTTACACCCCTTTCCCTTTGTCCAGTTTCGCGCCAGAGCAGGGGCTGGAAGCCCCTGAGGCGGTTTGAACTGGGGTATGCACAGGGACACCAAATGTGCCCCCAGTGCAGGACTTCAAAGCACCAGAGAGTGCTCCCGCCCAGCCCCAATACACACTATCCTGTCACGGGAGGTGGTTACACCTCCCTGGGACAGGAAACCTATTGTCCAGGCCTCCCCTGCCGGAGTTTCGGTCAGCAGCAGGAGGCCAGACTCGTGTCTGTGGCAGCGGCATCCATTTTGTGATGCCAGGGCTCTGGAAAGTCAGTACCGGGTATACCGGTGGGTACATGTCTCTCCCTCTAGAAGGGTGGAATGCTACCCCCGCCGCCAGAACTGGCGGGGGGTAGTATTCCAAGATGTTTGACACCAAACACGACATGTTTCCGTGCAGCCATCCCAAAGTTAGCATTTAACGCGAGGTTATAATGCGCTTGAGAGTATATGGTCGGGCTGCACTACAAACAGCATCAGAGAAGGGTCTCTGAACGCTGCAGAGGGGCCCAGCTCATGCAGGGGCACCCTCTCACATAGGAACCACGCACTCTGCCTTCAGGATTGATAAGGCCTGCCATAGGAGTGACTTATAGGTTTATATGTGTGTATGTATGTAGTGATATAGGTAGCCTATATCACAGTAAGGGGTGCATGCACCACCTTACCCAGGCTGCAGTAGCAGACCTGTGGTGTCATTTTGGATGGCCTTCCAGGGGTGGCACAATACATGCTGCAGCCCCTGGTAGGCCTCTGAGGTAACTATGCCCTGGGTACATAGTATACCATATACTAGGGACTTATAAGGGCACTCCAGATTCCAATCAGAGATGTGCCTAAGGCACATGGAAACCATTTTAGGGAGGAAGCAGCTAGGCTGGGGTTCTGATTAGCAGGGCCCCAGCCAGACTAAGGTCGAAAAACAGTGAAGCATCAGCAAAAAGTGGGGGTACCCATGTGAAGCAGATCCTACTCTCCTACACAACCCCCCAAACGTAGGGACATTAAACTAACCTTGCCCAGTTAAGTCTTCATGTTCTAAGTGGAAGTACCTAGAGAGTCCATCTGCATTGGCATGGTTACTCCAAGGTCTATGTTCCACTGTGAAGTCCATCCCCTGTAGGGAAATGGACCACCTAAGCAGTTTGGGGTTTTCACCCTTCATTTGTTTTAGCCATAAGAGGGGCTTATGGTCTGTTTGAACAAGGAAGTGAGTACCAAACAAGTATGGCCTCAACTTCTTCAGAGCCCAGACCACAGCAAAGGCCTCCCTCTCAATGGCTGACCAACGTTTCTCTCTAGGGGTCAGCCTTCTGCTAATAAAAGCTACTGGCTGATCCTGACCTTCATCATTCAATTGTGACAGTACAGCCCCTACCACCAATTCAGATGCATCTGTTTGGACAATGAACTTCTTGGAGTAATCAGGACTCTGTAGAATGGGAGCAGTGCACATGGCCTGCTTCAGGTCATCAAATGCCTTTTGACAGCTAACTGTCCACTGAACCTTTTGGGCATTTTCTTGGAAGTTAAGTCATTCAGGGGTGTCACTATTGATCCATACCCCTTAACAAATCTCCTATAGTACCCAGTCAGGCCTAAAAAGGCTCTCACCTGAGTCTGGGTAGTTGGAGCAGTCCAGTCCATGATGGCCTGGATCTTGCTCTGCAGTGGTTGAACCTGGCCTCCACCCACAAGGTGGCCCAGGTACACAACCTGACTCTGCCCTATCTGGCACTTTGTGGCCTTGATAGTCAGGCCTGCTTTCTGCAGGGCCTGCAAAACATTTCTGAGGTGGACCAGGTGATCCTCCCAGGTGGAGCTAAAGACAGCAATATCATCTAGATATGCTGCACTATAGGCTTCCAGACCTGTAAGGACTGTATTCACCAACCTCTGAAAAGTGGCAGGTGCATTCTTCAGACCAAAGGGCATCACCACAAATTGATAATGCCCACTAGGGGTTGAGAATGCTGTCTTTGGCTTTGCATCATCAGCTAGTCTGATCTGCCAGTAGCCAGCTGTCAGGTCAAATGTGCTTAGATACTTGGCTGAGGCCAAAGTGTCTATTAGCTCATCTGCCCTTGGTATTGGATGGTCATCAGTCCTAGTGACTGCATTGAGACCCCTGTAGTCCACACAAAACCTCACCTCTCTTTTCCCACCATTGGTGTGAGGTTTTGGCACAAGGACCACTGGACTAGCCCAAGGGCTATCTGAGGGTTCAATAACTCCCAAATCCAACATCTTCTGGACTTCTGTCCTGATACAGTCCCTGACATGGTCAGGTTGCCTATAAATCTTATTTTTAATAGGCAGACTGTCCCCAGTGTCCACTTCATGAGTGCACCAGGTAGTCTGACTGGGTGTCAGTGAGAATATGTGTCTGAACTGATTGAGCACCTGTCTGCAATCAGTCTGCTGCTGGGTAGTGAGGCTGCCTGCCAAGGCTACACCATCCACTGACCCATCATCAGGGTTCTGTGAGAGCAGGTCAGGGAGTGGGTCACTCTCTTCCTCCTGTCCCTCATCAGTAGCCATGAGCAAGCCCATGTCTGCCCTGTCCACATATGGTTTTAACCTGTTGACATGGAGAACCCTGTGGGGACTCCTGGGTGTTCCTAGGTCCACCAAATAGGTAACCTCACCCTTCTGTTCAACAATGGTATGGGGTCCACTCCATTTGTCTTGGAGAGCTGCTGGGGCCACTGGCTCCAACACCCACACCTTCTGTCCTGGCTGGTAAACAGTCAGTACAGCCTTTGGTCATGCCAGGCTTTTTGAAGTTCCTGGCTAGCCTCAAGGTTTTTAGTTGCCTTTTTCATATACTCAGCCATCCGGGAGCGGAGACCAAGTACATAGTCCACTATGTCTTGCTTTGGGGGCTTGAGAGGTAACTCCCATCCTTCCTTCACCAAGCACAATGGACCCCTGACAGGGTGACCAAACAAAAGTTCAAAAGGGCTGCAGTCAACCCCTTTTGAGGCACCTCCCTGTATGCAAATAAAAGGCAGGGCAAGAGTATGTCCCATCTTCGCCTAAGCTTTTCTGGGAGCCCTTTAATCATGCCCTTCAAGGTTTTGTTGAATCTCTCAACTAAACCATTGCATTGTGGGTGATAGGGTGTGGTGAACTTGTAAGTCACTCCACACTCCTTCCACATTGCTTTTAAGTATCCATACATAAAGTTAGCACCCCTGTCTGATACAACCTCCTTAGGGAAGCCCACTCTTGAGAAAATTCCCAGGAGGGCCCTTGCCACCACAGGTGCTGTAGTGGTCCTAAGGGGAATAGCCTCTGGGTACCTGGTGGCATGATCCACTACCACCAGGATAAACCTGTGCCCAGATGCTGTTTGGGGATCCATGGGACCAACAATGTCAATCCCCACCCTTTCAAAGGGAACCCCCACCACAGGTAGTGGTATCAGGGGGCCTTTGTAGTGCCACCTGCCTTGCCACTGGCCTGGCAGGTTACACAGGAGCGACAAAACTCCTTGGTGTCTTCAGACATGTGGGGCCAGTGAAAGTGAGGGACAATTCTGTCCCAAGTCTTGTTCTGGCCCAGGTGACCTGCTAAGGGAATGTCATGGGCTAGGGTCAATAGGAAGCCCCTGAACTTCAGAGGTATAACCAACCTCCTGGTGGCACCAGGCTTGGGGTCTCTACACTCTGAGTACAAGAGTCCATCATCCCAATACACAGTATGGGGACCACTAGCTTTCCCAGCAGCCTCAGCAGCAGCTTGCTGTCTGAGGGGTTCAAGAGAGGGGCAGCTCTGCTGCTCCTGGCTCAGATCTGCCCTGGAAGGGCCCCCTGTCCCCAAGAACTCAACCTGGTCAGGTTCAAGCTCCTCTGGGACAGTTCCTTCCTCAGGACTGAGATCATCCCCCTCAAGAGACTGATCTTCCTTCTGAGCCAAGGGGGAAGGCACTGCCTTTACCCTACTACTCCTCTTCTTGGAGGGCACTTGGTCCATTATTCCAGAATCCAAGGCCTGTTCAGTGTTAGTCATTTTGGCTTGTGACCTGGTCACAGCAAACACATCTGCAGGGATGCCCAGCATTTCTGCATGGGTCCTGAGCTCCACTTCTGCCCAAGCTGAAGTTTCTAAGTCATTGCCAAGCAAGCATTCAACGGGTAGGTCTGCACTTACCACAACCTTCTTAAGGCCAGTTACCCCTCCCCAGGAGAAGTTAACAACTGCCAGAGTATGGTCTGTTCTGACGTTGCTAGCATTGGTCACTTGGTACATTTCACCAAGTATAATCTGCCCAGGATTCACAAGGTCTTGTGTCACCATGGTGACACTTGCCCCTGTGTCCCTAAATGCCAAAGCCTCTTTTCCATTTATTAAGGGCTGTTGCCTGTACTTGCCCAGATTACTGGGACTCACAGAGGATGTCACATCCATGCCTCCATCACAGACTAGGATAGCCTGAGTGAGTTCTCTGACTAGGTCAGAGCTCATCTCCTTACCCAGGGTCAACCCTACTAAACCCTTGGCTTGTGTAGTCCCACCACCACCAACTGCAACTGCACTAGGGTGAGCAGGTGCCTTAGGGGCATTGGTGGGGGCTGGAGTAGAGTCTTTGGACTTGGTGCAATCACTGGTCCAGTGGGTCTTTTGCTTACAGACCTTGCACCATGGTTTCCTTTGGCCTTTCCCTTTGTTAGACTGTGAATCCCCACCTGAAGAAGATTTTTGGGGGCCTTGTGAAGACTTTTGATCTTTACCCTTCTCCCCACCCTTATCAGAGTTTTTCGAATCTTGCTTCTTAGGGTCACCACCTTGGTTCTGTAGCTTCTGACTCACCCTGGTTCTGACCCATTTGTCTGCCTTCTTTCCCAATTCTTGGGGAGAGGTCAGATCTGAGTCCACCAGGTGCTGATGCAACAGCTGATTTTGACAGTTATTAAGAATCTGCTCCCTCATGATAAGATTGTACAATCCTGTGAAGTCACATACCTTACTGCCCAATAACCAACCTTCCAGAGCCTTGGCAGAACAATCAACAAAGTCCACCCAGTCTTGAGTCTGTGCTTTTTGGGTATCCCTGAACTTTAACCTGTATTGTTCAGTGGTTAGGCCAAACCCATCAATTAGAGCACTCTTCAAGACTTTGTAATTATCAGCATCCTCCTCTCTAACAGTGAGGAGCTTATATCTACCTTTGTCTGCAAAGGAGAGCCACAAGATTGCTGCCCACTGCTCCTGAGGGACCCTCTGTACTTTACAGGCCCTCTCGAGGGCAGTTATCCATTTGTGGATGTCATCCCCACTCTGGTAGGGAGGGACAATCTTGCTCAGGTTTCTATGGTCATAAGACCTTTCCCTATCTTTGGGGAAACTGCTGCCACCATGGGACTCTAGTCCCATCTTTTGTCTCTCTCTAGAGAGATCTAGGGACTCCCTGTCTATAGCCAATTGCTGTTTTCTGAGTTCAAGCTGGGCTTGCTCATACTGAATCAATCTCTTTCTCCTTTCATGAGAGGATTCCCTCCTATGAGAGGAGACAGAGGTCCCTATTGAGGTGTCAGAGTGGTTGGACTCCTGAGAAGGAGACCTAGACCTTCTGGGCACACTCAGTACTCTTCCTGGGGGACAAAGGGAGGTCATTCTGATCCTCCTCCTCCTCCTCCACAGGAGGAATTGGGTTTTCCAGGACAAGGTCATTTTCACCTTCCTGGCCAGTTTCAGAGGGGGGGGGGCTGGGTTTCTTCACCCCTGGCCCCTTCCTCATCTTCTGCCCCACCCTCTCTGCCTACCCCTTCAGACCCTATGGGCCTGCTGAGATCATCAGCTAGTAACACCTCCCTGAGGTGTTGGGTGCTGGCACTTTTGCCTGCCTTCAACTTCCTAGTATTGCATAATGCTCTCAATTCCAAGAATGGGAGTTTATCACACTTGGAGGGAAGAAGCCCACTGGCTTCTGGCAAGGACTCACTGGGTCCTGGCTTTGAAGACATTACTAGTGAGGTGTGGTGTATGCACTACCTACTCTAGTGTGGCCTACTAAACTCTCTTGAGTTGTAGAAAGGGTGTGCTATCCCTTAACACACAACTCTAAGTTCAGTAGAACTTACTGTATTACTAAGCTTGATTTATATGTACCTTAGGTACCCTTAGTGGTTTTCAGTTGATCAATTCAATTGAGATTATCTGGTAAAACAATAGCAAGCTGGAATCCCACACGCTGCACACCAATGTGAGAAGTTGGCCTGGCATATGCTGTCCACTAATTATAGTGGGCACCTTGCACCAGTCCAAACAACCCCTTATTGGAGATAGGTTAAAGACAACCTTATTGAAAGCTATCCTAGTGGTAGCTATGGAGAGCAGCCTTCAGGCTAAGTCTTGAAGGAATGTAAAGCAGCTTGTTTTACCAGTCTATAATCTCTTGAGTGACCAAATGAAAGAGGACCACACCAGGTATATATTCAAAATATATGTATTTATTACTAAACACACCCCTCTAGTCTCTTTATGAGGCTAGAGTTCGAAGTACATAAATTATAAGTTAGTTATCTACAGTAATAGCACAAATACACGTTTGAGCCCTAGGGGCGTACCAAACCATATACCAATAAAGTGGTATAAGAACCACGACTGAGCTAGACACAGGGCCTAGAGCCTGTAGAAGTGCTTGGACCACAAGGAACCACCCAAGGTAGTGACACAGGGGACCCACGGGGGACGCGTGCAGTGTATGAACACAGCCGCGAATCGCCGTTAACTTCTATGGGGAAAGTCGCGATTTGATTTTAAAAGAAAAGGGACACTTAGAGGAGGACTTGGAGCAAACCCTTTGAGAACTAGGCTGTTCTAGTGTCAATACCCACAGGAGCACCGGAGTACTCGAGTTACCTCACCCAGGGGAGCCGGGTGCATAGGTGTCTTTCGGGGTCGGGTTTCGTCGTCGCTTTCAATGGCGATCTGCTGCAAAGTGCTGCTGGCGGCCAAGTCGAAAGTGTTCGGGTGGATCCAAAGGTGGATCGAAGATCTGAAGAACCAGAAAGCAGAGGGGACAGAGTCTAGGTCACTAGCCAGTGACCAGGAAGGCGATGAGCAGATGCCCACCGATGCCGAGTGCTTCAGGTAGGTTGATGGTCGTCTTGACTCTTCAGCCACGAGGTCCAGGAGGCGTCGATGATGACCAGGAGCTGGATTCGAGCTGTGCCACAACGTCTGTCGATTGCAGGGGTGTCAGCGACCGGATTGGACCCAACAAGCCTTGGCAACGGAAAGTCTCGTGGAAATGGAAGAAGGACGATGTTGCAGACCAGCAAGGTCTGTGGGACTCACCCAGCGAAGATAAGTCAGGGCACGCCTGGAGCAACCAGGGAGCCCAAGCAAAAGAAGATTGGCCTTCGGGAGGGCCTACTAGCCAACGGACTAGCGACCGCGAAGGAGCCTTGAGTCGACGCACGTGGAGCTGGCTCACAGGACACTCGTGGAGTGGAGGCCAGTGATCTTCGGTGCAGTCGGTGCTGGAGGCTGGGGCTACTCGGAGCCCAAAGCACAACTTTGTGGGAGACCCAGAAGAGGATGCACTTGCAAATGCGATCGGTGTCCAGGGGTCACGGTTCCACGTTACCCACGACAGCTACGGGCCTCAGCTTTGCTGGGGACTCAGGGTAGCCTCGGGGAAGTCTGGAAATCTACCTCTGGTGATGCAAAGACTTCGGCGTCCGGCGGGAGCTTCAGCGATGCAGACCGGACAATTGCTTTGTTGGTGCCTGCCAAGCAGGGGAGTCACTCCTTGACCCCAAGGGAGATTCTTTAGTCCTCTAACCTTAAAGTAGAGCGTCGAAGGTCCAGGATTCTGTATCAGAGTTTCGTCCAGGTAAATCTAAAGTCCTAAGGACTGGGGTCCCATACTTATACTAAGGTAGGGGGTTGGACATACTCTGTGGCCCCACCTATGGGAGGGTCAGGGCAGAGGGGTGGTTACACCCCTTTCCCTTTGTCCAGTTTCGCGCCAGAGCAGGGGCTGGAAGCCCCTGAGGCGGTTTGAACTGGGGTATGCACAGGGACACCAAATGTGCCCCCAGTGCAGGACTTCAAAGCACCAGAGAGTGCTCCCGCCCAGCCCCAATACACACTATCCTGTCACGGGAGGTGGTTACACCTCCCTGGGACAGGAAACCTATTGTCCAGGCCTCCCCTGCCGGAGTTTCGGTCAGCAGCAGGAGGCCAGACTCGTGTCTGTGGCAGCGGCATCCATTTTGTGATGCCAGGGCTCTGGAAAGTCAGTACCGGGTATACCGGTGGGTACATGTCTCTCCCTCTAGAAGGGTGGAATGCTACCCCCGCCGCCAGAACTGGCGGGGGGTAGTATTCCAAGATGTTTGACACCAAACACGACATGTTTCCGTGCAGCCATCCCAAAGTTAGCATTTAACGCGAGGTTATAATGCGCTTGAGAGTATATGGTCGGGCTGCACTACAAACAGCATCAGAGAAGGGTCTCTGAACGCTGCAGAGGGGCCCAGCTCATGCAGGGGCACCCTCTCACATAGGAACCACGCACTCTGCCTTCAGGATTGATAAGGCCTGCCATAGGAGTGACTTATAGGTTTATATGTGTGTATGTATGTAGTGATATAGGTAGCCTATATCACAGTAAGGGGTGCATGCACCACCTTACCCAGGCTGCAGTAGCAGACCTGTGGTGTCATTTTGGATGGCCTTCCAGGGGTGGCACAATACATGCTGCAGCCCCCGGTAGGCCTCTGAGGTAACTATGCCCTGGGTACATAGTATACCATATACTAGGGACTTATAAGGGCACTCCAGATTCCAATCAGAGATGTGCCTAAGGCACATGGAAACCATTTTAGGGAGGAAGCAGCTAGGCTGGGGTTCTGATTAGCAGGGCCCCAGCCAGACTAAGGTCGAAAAACAGTGAAGCATCAGCAAAAAGTGGGGGTACCCATGTGAAGCAGATCCTACTCTCCTACACAACCCCCCCCCAAACGTAGGGACATTAAACTAACCTTGCCCAGTTAAGTCTTCATGTTCTAAGTGGAAGTACCTAGAGAGTCCATCTGCATTGGCATGGTTACTCCAAGGTCTATGTTCCACTGTGAAGTCCATCCCCTGTAGGGAAATGGACCACCTAAGCAGTTTGGGGTTTTCACCCTTCATTTGTTTTAGCCATAAGAGGGGCTTATGGTCTGTTTGAACAAGGAAGTGAGTACCAAACAAGTATGGCCTCAACTTCTTCAGAGCCCAGACCACAGCAAAGGCCTCCCTCTCAATGGCTGACCAACGTTTCTCTCTAGGGGTCAGCCTTCTGCTAATAAAAGCTACTGGCTGATCCTGACCTTCATCATTCAATTGTGACAGTACAGCCCCTACCACCAATTCAGATGCATCTGTTTGGACAATGAACTTCTTGGAGTAATCAGGACTCTGTAGAATGGGAGCAGTGCACATGGCCTGCTTCAGGTCATCAAATGCCTTTTGACAGCTAACTGTCCACTGAACCTTTTTGGGCATTTTCTTGGAAGTTAAGTCATTCAGGGGTGTCACTATTGATCCATACCCCTTAACAAATCTCCTATAGTACCCAGTCAGGCCTAAGAAGGCTCTCACCTGAGTCTGGGTAGTTGGAGCAGTCCAGTCCATGATGGCCTGGATCTTGCTCTGCAGTGGTTGAACCTGGCCTCCACCCACAAGGTGGCCCAGGTACACAACCTGACTCTGCCCTATCTGGCACTTTGTGGCCTTGATAGTCAGGCCTGCTTTCTGCAGGGCCTGCAAAACATTTCTGAGGTGGACCAGGTGATCCTCCCAGGTGGAGCTAAAGACAGCAATATCATCTAGATATGCTGCACTATAGGCTTCCAGACCTGTAAGGACTGTATTCACCAACCTCTGAAAAGTGGCAGGTGCATTCTTCAGACCAAAGGGCATCACCACAAATTGATAATGCCCACTAGGGGTTGAGAATGCTGTCTTTGGCTTTGCATCATCAGCTAGTCTGATCTGCCAGTAGCCAGCTGTCAGGTCAAATGTGCTTAGATACTTGGCTGAGGCCAAAGTGTCTATTAGCTCATCTGCCCTTGGTATTGGATGGTCATCAGTCCTAGTGACTGCATTGAGACCCCTGTAGTCCACACAAAACCTCACCTCTCTTTTCCCACCATTGGTGTGAGGTTTTGGCACAAGGACCACTGGACTAGCCCAAGGGCTATCTGAGGGTTCAATAACTCCCAAATCCAACATCTTCTGGACTTCTGTCCTGATACAGTCCCTGACATGGTCAGGTTGCCTATAAATCTTATTTTTAATAGGCAGACTGTCCCCAGTGTCCACTTCATGAGTGCACCAGGTAGTCTGACTGGGTGTCAGTGAGAATATGTGTCTGAACTGATTGAGCACCTGTCTGCAATCAGTCTGCTGCTGGGTAGTGAGGCTGCCTGCCAAGGCTACACCATCCACTGACCCATCATCAGGGTTCTGTGAGAGCAGGTCAGGGAGTGGGTCACTCTCTTCCTCCTGTCCCTCATCAGTAGCCATGAGCAAGCCCATGTCTGCCCTGTCCACATATGGTTTTAACCTGTTGACATGGAGAACCCTGTGGGGACTCCTGGGTGTTCCTAGGTCCACCAAATAGGTAACCTCACCCTTCTGTTCAACAATGGTATGGGGTCCACTCCATTTGTCTTGGAGAGCTGCTGGGGCCACTGGCTCCAACACCCACACCTTCTGTCCTGGCTGGTAAACAGTCAGTACAGCCTTTTGGTCATGCCAGGCTTTTTGAAGTTCCTGGCTAGCCTCAAGGTTTTTAGTTGCCTTTTTCATATACTCAGCCATCCGGGAGCGGAGACCAAGTACATAGTCCACTATGTCTTGCTTTGGGGGCTTGAGAGGTAACTCCCATCCTTCCTTCACCAAGCACAATGGACCCCTGACAGGGTGACCAAACAAAAGTTCAAAAGGGCTGCAGTCAACCCCTTTTGAGGCACCTCCCTGTATGCAAATAAAAGGCAGGGCAAGAGTATGTCCCATCTTCGCCTAAGCTTTTCTGGGAGCCCTTTAATCATGCCCTTCAAGGTTTTGTTGAATCTCTCAACTAAACCATTGCATTGTGGGTGATAGGGTGTGGTGAACTTGTAAGTCACTCCACACTCCTTCCACATTGCTTTTAAGTATCCATACATAAAGTTAGCACCCCTGTCTGATACAACCTCCTTAGGGAAGCCCACTCTTGAGAAAATTCCCAGGAGGGCCCTTGCCACCACAGGTGCTGTAGTGGTCCTAAGGGGAATAGCCTCTGGGTACCTGGTGGCATGATCCACTACCACCAGGATAAACCTGTGCCCAGATGCTGTTTGGGGATCCATGGGACCAACAATGTCAATCCCCACCCTTTCAAAGGGAACCCCCACCACAGGTAGTGGTATCAGGGGGCCTTTGTAGTGCCACCTGCCTTGCCACTGGCCTGGCAGGTTACACAGGAGCGACAAAACTCCTTGGTGTCTTCAGACATGTGGGGCCAGTGAAAGTGAGGGACAATTCTGTCCCAAGTCTTGTTCTGGCCCAGGTGACCTGCTAAGGGAATGTCATGGGCTAGGGTCAATAGGAAGCCCCTGAACTTCAGAGGTATAACCAACCTCCTGGTGGCACCAGGCTTGGGGTCTCTACACTCTGAGTACAAGAGTCCATCATCCCAATACACAGTATGGGGACCACTAGCTTTCCCAGCAGCCTCAGCAGCAGCTTGCTGTCTGAGGGGTTCAAGAGAGGGGCAGCTCTGCTGCTCCTGGCTCAGATCTGCCCTGGAAGGGCCCCCTGTCCCCAAGAACTCAACCTGGTCAGGTTCAAGCTCCTCTGGGACAGTTCCTTCCTCAGGACTGAGATCATCCCCCTCAAGAGACTGATCTTCCTTCTGAGCCAAGGGGGAAGGCACTGCCTTTACCCTACTACTCCTCTTCTTGGAGGGCACTTGGTCCATTATTCCAGAATCCAAGGCCTGTTCAGTGTTAGTCATTTTGGCTTGTGACCTGGTCACAGCAAACACATCTGCAGGGATGCCCAGCATTTCTGCATGGGTCCTGAGCTCCACTTCTGCCCAAGCTGAAGTTTCTAAGTCATTGCCAAGCAAGCATTCAACGGGTAGGTCTGCACTTACCACAACCTTCTTAAGGCCAGTTACCCCTCCCCAGGAGAAGTTAACAACTGCCAGAGTATGGTCTGTTCTGACGTTGCTAGCATTGGTCACTTGGTACATTTCACCAAGTATAATCTGCCCAGGATTCACAAGGTCTTGTGTCACCATGGTGACACTTGCCCCTGTGTCCCTAAATGCCAAAGCCTCTTTTCCATTTATTAAGGGCTGTTGCCTGTACTTGCCCAGATTACTGGGACTCACAGAGGATGTCACATCCATGCCTCCATCACAGACTAGGATAGCCTGAGTGAGTTCTCTGACTAGGTCAGAGCTCATCTCCTTACCCAGGGTCAACCCTACTAAACCCTTGGCTTGTGTAGTCCCACCACCACCAACTGCAACTGCACTAGGGTGAGCAGGTGCCTTAGGGGCATTGGTGGGGGCTGGAGTAGAGTCTTTGGACTTGGTGCAATCACTGGTCCAGTGGGTCTTTTGCTTACAGACCTTGCACCATGGTTTCCTTTGGCCTTTCCCTTTGTTAGACTGTGAATCCCCACCTG
Organism: Calotriton arnoldi; assembly: GCA_963921515.1. NCBI lineage: Eukaryota > Metazoa > Chordata > Amphibia > Caudata > Salamandridae > Calotriton > Calotriton arnoldi. The sequence continues at coordinate 145,432 of CAWUFW010001787.1, forward strand.
AAGAAGATTTTTGGGGGCCTTGTGAAGACTTTTGATCTTTACCCTTCTCCCCACCCTTATCAGAGTTTTTCGAATCTTGCTTCTTAGGGTCACCACCTTGGTTCTGTAGCTTCTGACTCACCCTGGTTCTGACCCATTTGTCTGCCTTCTTTCCCAATTCTTGGGGAGAGGTCAGATCTGAGTCCACCAGGTGCTGATGCAACAGCTGATTTTGACAGTTATTAAGAATCTGCTCCCTCATGATAAGATTGTACAATCCTGTGAAGTCACATACCTTACTGCCCAATAACCAACCTTCCAGAGCCTTGGCAGAACAATCAACAAAGTCCACCCAGTCTTGAGTCTGTGCTTTTTGGGTATCCCTGAACTTTAACCTGTATTGTTCAGTGGTTAGGCCAAACCCATCAATTAGAGCACTCTTCAAGACTTTGTAATTATCAGCATCCTCCTCTCTAACAGTGAGGAGCTTATATCTACCTTTGTCTGCAAAGGAGAGCCACAAGATTGCTGCCCACTGCTCCTGAGGGACCCTCTGTACTTTACAGGCCCTCTCGAGGGCAGTTATCCATTTGTGGATGTCATCCCCACTCTGGTAGGGAGGGACAATCTTGCTCAGGTTTCTATGGTCATAAGACCTTTCCCTATCTTTGGGGAAACTGCTGCCACCATGGGACTCTAGTCCCATCTTTTGTCTCTCTCTAGAGAGATCTAGGGACTCCCTGTCTATAGCCAATTGCTGTTTTCTGAGTTCAAGCTGGGCTTGCTCATACTGAATCAATCTCTTTCTCCTTTCATGAGAGGATTCCCTCCTATGAGAGGAGACAGAGGTCCCTATTGAGGTGTCAGAGTGGTTGGACTCCTGAGAAGGAGACCTAGACCTTCTGGGCACACTCAGTACTCTTCCTGGGGGACAAAGGGGAGGTCATTCTGATCCTCCTCCTCCTCCTCCACAGGAGGAATTGGGTTTTCCAGGACAAGGTCATTTTCACCTTCCTGGCCAGTTTCAGAGGGGGGGCTGGGTTTCTTCACCCCTGGCCCCTTCCTCATCTTCTGCCCCACCCTCTCTGCCTACCCCTTCAGACCCTATGGGCCTGCTGAGATCATCAGCTAGTAACACCTCCCTGAGGTGTTGGGTGCTGGCACTTTTGCCTGCCTTCAACTTCCTAGTATTGCATAATGCTCTCAATTCCAAGAATGGGAGTTTATCACACTTGGAGGAAGAAGCCCACTGGCTTCTGGCAAGGACTCACTGGGTCCTGGCTTTGAAGACATTACTAGTGAGGTGTGGTGTATGCACTACCTACTCTAGTGTGGCCTACTAAACTCTCTTGAGTTGTAGAAAGGGTGTGCTATCCCTTAACACACAACTCTAAGTTCAGTAGAACTTACTGTATTACTAAGCTTGATTTATATGTACCTTAGGTACCCTTAGTGGTTTTCAGTTGATCAATTCAATTGAGATTATCTGGTAAAACAATAGCAAGCTGGAATCCCACACGCTGCACACCAATGTGAGAAGTTGGCCTGGCATATGCTGTCCACTAATTATAGTGGGCACCTTGCACCAGTCCAAACAACCCCTTATTGGAGATAGGTTAAAGACAACCTTATTGAAAGCTATCCTAGTGGTAGCTATGGAGAGCAGCCTTCAGGCTAAGTCTTGAAGGAATGTAAAGCAGCTTGTTTTACCAGTCTATAATCTCTTGAGTGACCAAATGAAAGAGGACCACACCAGGTATATATTCAAAATATATGTATTTATTACTAAACACACCCCTCTAGTCTCTTTATGAGGCTAGAGTTCGAAGTACATAAATTATAAGTTAGTTATCTACAGTAATAGCACAAATACACGTTTGAGCCCTAGGGGCGTACCAAACCATATACCAATAAAGTGGTATAAGAACCACGACTGAGCTAGACACAGGGCCTAGAGCCTGTAGAAGTGCTTGGACCACAAGGAACCACCCAAGGTAGTGACACAGGGGACCCACGGGGGACGTGTGCAGTGTATGAACACAGCCGCGAATCGCCGTTAACTTCTATGGGGAAAGTCGCGATTTGATTTTAAAAGAAAAGGGACACTTAGAGGAGGACTTGGAGCAAACCCTTTGAGAACTAGGCTGTTCTAGTGTCAATACCCACGGGAGCACCGGAGTACTCGAGTTACCTCACCCAGGGGAGCCGGGTGCATAGGTGTCTTTCGGGGTTGGGTTTCATCGTCGCTTTCAATGGCGATCTGCTGCAAAGTGCTGCTGGCGGCCAAGTCGAAAGTGTTCGGGTGGATCCAAAGGTGGATCGAAGATCTGAAGAACCTGAAAGCAGAGGGGACAGAGTCTGGGTCACTAGCCAGTGACCAGGAAGGCGATGAGCAGATGCCCACCGATGTCGAGTGCTTCAGGTAGGTTGACGGTCGTCTTGACTCTTCAGCCACGAGGTCCAAGAGGCGTCGACGACAACCAGGAGCTGGATTCGAGCTGTCCCACGAAGTCTGTCGATTGCAGGGGTGTCGGCGACCGGATTGGACCCAACAAGCCTTGGCAACGGCAAGTCTCGTGGAAATGGAAGAAAGACGATGTTGCAGACCAGCAAGGTCTGTGGGACTCACCCAGCAAGGGTAAGTCAGGGCACGCCTGGAGCAACCAGGGAGCCCAAGCAGAAGAAGATTGGCCTTCGGGAGGGCCTACTAGCCAACAGACTAGCGACCGCAAAGGAGCCTCGAGTCGACGCACGTGGAGCTGGCTCACAGGACACTCGTGGAGTGGAGGCCAGTGATCTTCGGTGCAGTCGGTGCTGGAGGCTGGGGCTACTCGGAGCCCAAAGCACAACTTCGTGGGAGACCCAGAAAAGGATGCACTTGCAAATGCGATCGGTGTCCAGGGGTCACGGTTCCACGTTACCCACGACAGCTACGGGCCTCAGCTTTGCTGGAGACTCAGGGTAGCCTCGGGGAAGTCTGGAAATCCACCTCTGGTGATGCAAAGACTTCAGCATCCGGCGGGAGCTTCAGCGATGCAGACCGGACAATTGCTTCATTGGTGCCTGCCAAGCAGGGGAGTCACTCCTTGACCCCAAGGGAGATTCTTCAGTCCTCTAATCTTAAAGTAGAGCATCGAAGGTCCAGGATTCTGTATCAGAGTTTCGTCCAGGTAAATCTAAAGTCCTAAGGACTGGGGTCCCATACTTATACTAAGGTAGGGGGTTGGACATACTCTGTGGCCCCACCTATGGGAGGGTCAGGGCAGAGGGGTGGTTACACCCCTTTCCCTTTGTCCAGTTTCGCGCCAGAGCAGGGGCTGGAAGCCCCTGAGCCGGTTTGAACTGGGGTATGCACAGGGACACCAAATGTGCCCCCAGTGCAGGACTTCAAAGCACCAGAGAGTGCTCCCGCCCAGCTCCAATACACACTATCCTGTCTGGGGAGGTGGTTACACCTCCTGGGACAGGAAACCTATTGTCCAGGCCTCCCCTGCCGGAGTTTCGGTCAGCAGCAGGAGGCCAGACTCGTGTCTGTGGCAGTGGCATCCATTTTGTGATGCCAGGGCTCTGGAAAGTCAGTACCGGGTATACCGGTGGGTACATGTCTCTCCCTCTAGAAGGGTGGAATGCTACCCCCGCCGCCAGAACTGGCGGGGGGTAGTATTCCAAGATGTTTGACACCAAACACGACATGTTTCCGTGCAGCCATCCCAAAGTTAGCATTTAACGCGAGGTTATAATGCGCTTAAGAGTATATGGTCGGGCTGCACTACAAACAGCATCTGAGAAGGGTCTCCGAACGCTGCAGAGGGGCCCAGCTCATGCAGGGGCACCCTCTCACATAGGAACCACGCACTCTGCCTTCAGGATTGATAAGGCCTGCCATAGGAGTGACTTATAGGTTTATATGTGTGTATGTATGTAGTGATATAGGTAGCCTATATCACAGTAAGGAGTGCATGCACCACCTTACCCAGGCTGCAGTAGCAGACCTGTGGTGTCATTTTGGATGGCCTTCCAGGGGTGGCACAATACATGCTGCAGCCCCTGGTAGGCCTCTGAGGTACCTATGCCCTGGGTACATAGTATACCATATACTAGGGACTTATAAGGGCACTCCAGATTCCAATCAGAGATGTGCCTAAGGCACATGGAAACCATTTTAGGGAGGAAGCAGCTAGGCTGGGGTTCTGATTAGCAGGGCCCCAGCAAGACTAAGGTCGAAAAACAGTGAAGCATCAGCAAAAAGTGGGGGTACCCATGTGAAGCAGATCCTACTCTCCTACAACCCCTCTTAGTCTGTGCTGCAGCTTCTTAGCAAGCTGTTCCAGTGCATGCCTAGAAACCCCAACCAAATTATCTCAGTGTCGGGAAAACCATGCCTCCATGTTCTGCTTTCCGCCCATCGTGCCACTCTCAGAACGCATGAATGGCCAATCACCCATACCTTTGACCCTGCCCCATCCCGACCTTTTCTGGTGGATACCAGGTTGTAGACCAGAGGATGGAAAAGCTACAGGGATGGTGAAAACAATAGGTGCAGATCACCTGCCCTTTCTAGACTTGTTGTGATGCCAAAAAACATAATGTGTCATGTCCGGTTTCAGCGAACGAATGTCTTAAGTGAACCAGACCCCGTATACGGGCGGATGTATGCCTATACAATTGCGAATCCCCAAGCTGCGCTTATGGAATGGTGGGAGCAAGAGAACCACATCCCCGATTACCTGCCACGTTCTTGAATCGTGGGAGGGCTGGCTGCTTTCAATTAACTGTGGCCTGTTGCACTAACCAGTGTTTCCTAGCGCTTTGGAGCCACCGCATGGTTTAGGATGACCAGCTGAGCAACCGGCCCAGCTGCGTGGCGGTAAGGCGGGCAAACTGTAACAGGCGCTCGCTTATCCCTTCTACTGATGACCATCCTGTGGTACCCACCGGTTATGCTGAGGGACATTCCCTTTAACTGGTCACTAAGTTTGCACCTCCCCAGAAAATTGATAAAACGAATTGAACCAATGTTGTTTCATAGTCCCGTACCTTTGGGGAATTGTCATTTGTGCATCACCCAGTCCGTTAGTCCCCTGCTCATTTAACCCTATTAAATTCTATCAGTAACTTCATACTCTTATGATGATAGGTCCCAGGGGTTTGACCTTGTGACCCTGCTGTTGAAACCACCACAACACCCAGGAGGTGAATCATTTCAAGTTCTTTGGCCTGACCCCTCCTATGCCCTTAGAAAGCACCCTGAAACCTGCAAGTGGCCAGGAGGGAGGCCCAAGCGGGACCTATCAGTCCTAACCTTCCTATCCTTGCATAGCTGCACGGACTGCTGTAGCTGCCCAGGTCCCTCCAATACTTGGCCCTATTGAAATCAGTTATATCTATACTAATATTGACCAATGATGGTACACATGCAGCTGAAATTGGTCCTTCAGATCTCCCTCAGAGACAAGAGACAAGAAGAAGCATGCTAACCTGCCCCCATACTCAGCGGAACAACCACATGTGCGAGCTTGCCACCAACTTCTGTAAAAGCATGCCAACCCAACAAACCATCTCCAGCACTCGGGGGCATGCGGCCGCTCCTTGCCTTGAATCCAACCATGTTGGAATCCTGGATGGTCTTGAAGGACCCATCTCTTGGCGCCTGCTTGCAACCCATTCAACATTATCACATTAGTCGGAAAAGACTACTGCCAGGTAGCAAGCCAAGTTAAGCCCCCGCAGAAATCGCCTGCCTGTGTGAGCAGCCCAAGATTCATCGCTCCCCCTCCATCACCATCTTTCTTGCCTCCCGATGTTGGCATTATGCCGTGAAATATGGAAGATATCTCCCTTGGCATGCCATCCCTTTAGCACAAGGTTTACAGCTTTAGGCATGTCGCTTAAAATATCTCCATCATGCGTTTAAGGCTAATTAGTTTGATCTGTTTTAAACAACATCCCTTCTAACAAACAGTGCTGAGTAACCACTCATGTTCGTCTCTTGTACCAGTCGTCCCCGATTGCCTGGCACTCGTTAGACCAAAGGAAGCTTTTAACAAGCTTCCTATACAAAAGGTATCTGTGAGAAGTTGGCCTGGTATATGCTGTCCACTAATTATAGTGGGCACCTTGCACCAGTCCAAACAACCCCTTATTGGAGATAGGTTAAAGACAACCTTATTGAAAGCTATCCTAGTGGTAGCTATGGAGAGCAGCCTTCAGGCTAAGTCTTGAAGGAATGTAAAGCAGCTTGTTTTACCAGTCTATAATCTCTTGAGTGATCAAATGAATGAGCACCACACCAGGTATATATTCAAAATATATGTATTTATTGCTAAACACACCCCTCTAGTCTCTTTATGAGGCTAGAGTTCGAAGTACATAAGTTAGAAGATATTTAAACACAGTAATAGCACAAATACACGTTTGGGCCCTAGGGGCGTACCAAACCATATACCAATAAAGTGGTATAAGAACCACGACTGAACTAGACACTAGGCCTAGAGCCTCTAGAAGTGCTTGGACCACAAGGAACCACCCAAGGTAGTGACACAGGGGACCCACGGGAGACGCGTGCAGTGTAAATACACAACCGCGATACGCCGTTGACTTCTATGGAGAAAGTCGTGATCGGGAAATTAGAGAAAAGGGACACTTAAAAGAGGACTTGGACCAAACCCTTTGAGATCTAGGACTTTGAAGAGTCTCTACCCACGGGAGCACCAGAGTACTCGTGTTACCTCACCCAGGGAAGCCGGGTGCATAGGTGCCTTTCGGGGTCGGGTTTCGTCGTCGATTCGAATGGCGATCTGCTGCAAAGTGCTGCTGGCGACCAAGAGAAAAGTGTCCGGGTGGATCCAAGAGTGGATCGGAGTTCTGAAGAACCTGAAAGCAGAGGGGACAGAGTCTGGGTCACTAGCCAGTGACCAGGAAGGCGATGGACAGATGCCCACCGATGTCGAGTGCTTCAGGTGCGTTGACGGTCGTCTTGACTCTTCAGCCACGAGGTCCAGGAGGCGTTGTCGGCAACCAGGAGCAGGATTCGGGCTGGTACACGATGTCTGTCGAGTGCTGAGGTGTCGGCGACCGGATTGGACCCAACAAGCCTTGGCAACGGCAAGTCTCGGTGAAGATGTAGATCGTCGATGGTGCAGACCAGCAAGGTCTGGGGAACTCACCCAGCGAGGGTAAGTGAGGGCAGGCCTGGAGCAACCAGGATGCCAAAGTTAGAAAAAGATTGGCCTTCGTTAAGGGCTACTAGCCAACGGGCTAGCGACCGCGAAGGAGCCTCGTGACGCCGCACGTGGATCTGGCTTACAGGACACTCGTGGAGTGGGGGCCAGTGATCTTCGGTGCAGGTGGTGCTGGAGGCTAGGGCTACTCGGAGCCCAAAGCACGACTTCTTGGGAGACCCAGAAGAGGATGTACTTGCAAATGTGCTCGGTGTCCAGGGGTCACGGTCTCAAGTCACTCACGATAGCCACGGGCCTCAGCTTTGCTGGAGACTCAGGGTAGCCTCGGGAAGTCTGAAAATCCACCTCTGGTGATGCGATGACTTCGGCGTCCGACAGGAGCTTCAGAAATGCGAACCGGACAGATGCTTCTTTGGTGCCTGCCAAGCAGGGGAGTCACTCCTTGACCCCAAGGGAGATTCTTCTGTCCTCTAATCGTGAGTAGAGCGTCGAAGGTCCAGGATTCAGTTTCAGAGTTTCGTCCAGGGATAATCTAAAGTCCTAAGGACTGGGTTCCTATACTTATACTAAGGATAGGGGTTGGACTACTCTGTGGCCCCACCTATGGGTGGGTCAGGGCAGAGGGGTGGCTACACCCCTTTCCCTTTGTCCAGTTCGCGCCAAAGCAGGGGCTGCAAGCCCCTGATCCGGTTTGAACTGGGGTATGCACAGGGACACCAAGTGTGCCCCCAGTGCAGGACTTCAAAGCACCAGAAAGTGCTCCCGCCCAGCCCCAATACACATTATCCTGTCTGGGGAGGTGGTCACACCTCCCTGGGACAGGAAACCTATTGTCCAGGCCTCCCCTGCCGGAGTTTCGTCCAGCAGCAGGAGGCCAGACTTGTGTCTGTGGCAGTACCATCCATTTTGTGATGCCAGGCTTTAGAAAGAAGTTACCGGCCAGGCCAGGGTTAACATGTCTCTCCCTCTAGAAGGGTGGAATGCTACCCCCGCTGCCAGAATTGGCGGGGGGTAGTATTCCAAGATGTTTGACACCAAACACGACATGTTTAGGTGCAGCCATTCCAAAGTTAGCATTTAACGCGAGGTTATAATGCGCTTAAGAGTATATGGTCAGGCTGCACTACAAACAGCATCAGAGAAGGGTCTCAGAACGCTGCAGAGGGGCCCTGCTCATGCAGGGGCACCCCCTCACATAGGAACCACGCACTCTGCCTTCAGGATTGATAAGGCCTGCCTTAGGAGTGACTTATAGGTTTATATGTGTGTATGTATTTAGTGATATAGGTAACCTATATCACAGTAAGGGGTGCATGCACCACCTTACCCAGGCTGCAGTAGCAGACCTGTGGTGTCAGTTTGGATGGCCTTCCAGGGGTGGCATAATACATGCTGCTGCCCCTGGTAGGCCTCTGAGGTACCTATGCCCTTGGTACATAGTATACCATATACTAGGGACTTATAAGGGCACTCCAGATTCCAATCAGAGATGTGCCTAAGGCACATGGAAACCTTTTACAGAGAAAGCAGATAGACTGGGGCCCTGAATAGCAGGATCCCAGTCCAACTAAGTCATAAACCAGCAAAACACCATAAAAAAGTGGGGGCAACCATATAGTCAGATTCCACCTTCCTACATAACCCCCCAAATGAAAGGAGATAAGGCTAACCTTGGCCAGTTGAGCCTTCATTGACTAAGTGGTCATATAAGGAAGCACCTGCACTAGCATGGTTGCCCCCTGTCTTATGGTCCACTAAGCAATCCCTCACCCTAAGGGTATGAGAGGGTCTCCACCATGGGGAATCACTACCTGTGGTGTGCTTAGGTAAAGTACAAGGCTGGTGAGGTGTCTGAGTAGGGAAGTGAGGCCCTAGGAATGTTGGCCTCAGCTTCCTCAGATCACTGGTCACCATGTATGCCTGTCTTTCCATGACTGAGTTGCACTTTGCTCTAAGGGTCAACCTTTGGCTGCCTACAGCTGGGGGTTGGGTCCCTTTGGATGGACTACTGGAGGGACATGGCAGGTTTGGAACCTTCTGGTCCCAGGTTTGCCCTTGCCTACCAGAGTCCTTCTGGGGAGGTCCCTACATAAAGGTATGGGGGATCCCTCAGTGTGTAGAGGAATTTTCACCTGGCTAGGGCTACTAGACTGGGTGCCCCTAATCTGCTGATGGGGGCTTCCTCTGGACAGGGGGCCCTGGGGGGTCCACTGACCTCCCTGACCTCTGCAGCCCTGGGCTGACTGAGGCAGGGTAGAGAGGGGCAGGTTACCTGCTCCAGACTGGGTACCACCTTGGAAGGGTCCTCTGCCATCAGGGGTGTGGCCAGGCCAGGCCTGACTACCTCTGTGGCAGTTCCTTCACTAGGGGTAGGGTCAGTTCCCTGAGGAGGCTGACCCTTACCTACTGTCTGGGGGAAGAAGACTTTTCTTCAACCCTTGTGCTCTCTTTGGGGGAGAGTGGGCCATTCTTTCAGGCTCCATCTCTCCAAATTCTTGGGCTGGGGCTGTGGCCATCACAGCCCCACTAACCTTTACAGGGACGCCCAACATCCTAAGATGGGTTTGGTGTTCAACTTCAGCCCAGGCTGAAATTTCCAAATCATTGCCCATCAGGCAATCTACAGGTAAGGTGGGGGACACTGCCACTCTCTTTGGGCCTGTGACCCCCTCCCAGCTGAGATTGACTATGGCCATGGGGTGATCTGTTCTGACACCATCAATGTTGGTCACCTGGTACTTAAACTCAGGTAAAAACTGGTGAGGGGGGACTAGTTTCCCTGCCACCATGGTGACACTAGCCCCTGTGTCCCTAAATGCCACAGCTTTCTGACCATTAATTATTGGCTCCAATCTGTACCTGCCCAACGCTGAGGGGCCCATGGTAAAGGTGGCAAATCCTATACCACCATCAGAGTCAGAGGAGTCTGTTGAGGGGTCCCTGTCTAAACTAGGGCTCACCTCTGTTCCTCTTGCAAAAGCACCCAACTTTTTGGGTGCACTACTCCCAACTGGAGGATTACTACTGGTAGTACCAGGAGGGGTGGTAGTAGTTGTGGGAGGAACATTTTCTTTATTGCCAATCCTGGGGCAACTGGGATCAGTTTTCCAGTGCCCAGGCTTTTTACAGACATGGCAATATGGTTTCTTTTCAGGAGAGGAAGGAGTTTGGGACCCACCCCCAGAAGAGGAATTTTGGGGCCCTGTAGGGGACTTATCCTTAGATTTATCCCCACCTTTCTCTTGGGACTTAGTAGAATCTTTCTTCTGGTCACCACCCTGATTTCTAGTTTTTACTCTGGTTCTGACCCATTTGTCTGCCTTCTTTCCCAATTCTTGGGGAGAGGTCAGATCAGAATCCACCAGATACTGGTGCAAAAGCTGGTTTTGACAATTATTAAGGATCTGCTCCCTCATAATCAAATTGTACAATCCTAAAAAGTCATGCACTTTGTTGCCATGTATCCAACCTTCCAGAGCCTTTGTAGCACAATCTACAAAATCAACCCAGTCTTGAGTCTGAGCTTTTGGGTGTCTCTGAACTTCAACCTATACTGATCAGTGGTTAGGCCAAACCCATCTATCAGAGCACTCTTCAAGACTGTGTAATTGTCAGCATCCTCTTCTCTTACAGTGAGGAGCTTGTCTCTACCTTTGTCTGCAAAGGAGAGCCACAAGATTGCTGCCCACTGCCTCTGGGGGACCTTCTGAACTTTACAGGCCCTCTCCAGTGCAGTTATCCATTTGTGGATGTCATCCCCACTCTGGTAGGGAGGGACAATCTTGTTTAGGTTTCTATGGTCATAAGACCTTTCCCTATCTCTAGGGATATTGCTGCCACCATGGGACTCTAGTCCCAACTCTCTCTAAAGAGATCTAGGGACTCCCTGTCTATGGCTAGTTGCTTCTTTTTGAGTTCAAGCTGAGCTTCCTCATATTGAACCAGCCTCTTTCTTCTCTCATGAGAGGATTCCCTCCTATGAGATGAGACAGAGCTCCCTATTGAGGTGCCAGAGTGGTTAGACTCCTGAGAAGAAGATCTAGACCTTCTGGGCACACTCACAATCCTTCCTGGGGGACAAAGGGGGCATCATTCTGATCCTCCTCTTCATCTTCCTCAGGAGGGGTTGGATTATCCAGGTCAGGGCCATTGTCGCCCTCCTGGCCAGTTTCAGAGGGGGGGCTGGGGGTACTGGTACCCCTGGTCCCATCCTCATCATCTGCCCCACCCTCAGCTCCTACCCCTTCAGTCCCCAAGGGCTTACTAAGGTCATAAGCCACCAACAACTCCTTGAGGTGTTGGGTGGTGGGGCTTTGGCCTGTCCTTATTTTTCTCAAGTTGCATAAAGCTCTCAATTCCAAGAATGGGAGTGTATCATACTTGGAGGGTGGAAGCTCAATGGCTACCTGCAAGGATTCTTTGGATCCTGCCCTTAAAGACATTACTGGTGTGGTGTATGCACTACCTACTCTAGTGTGGCCTACTAAACTCTCTTGAGTTGTAGAAAGGGTTGTGCTATCCCTTAACACACAACTCTAAGTTCAGTAGAACTTACTGTATTCTAAGCTTAAATTATATGTACCTTAGGTACCTTTAGTGGTTTTCAGTTGATCAATTCAATTGAGATTATCTGGTAAAACAATAGCAAGCTGGAATCCCACCGCTGCACACCAATGTGAGAAGTTGGCCTGGTATATGCTGTCCACTAATTATAGTGGGCACCTTGCACCAGTCCAAACAACCCCTTATTGGAGATAGGTTAAAGACAACCTTATTGAAAGCTATCCTAGTGGTAGCTATGGAGAGCAGCCTTCAGGCTAAGTCTTGAAGGAATGTAAAGCAGCTTGTTTTACCAGTCCATAATCTCTTGAGTGATCAAATGAAAGAGCACCACACCAGGTATATATTCAAAATATATGTATTTATTGCTAAACACACCCCTCTAGTCTCTTTATGAGGCTAGAGTTCGAAGTACATAAGTTAGAAGATATTTAAACACAGTAATAGCACAAATACACGTTTGGGCCCTAGAGGCGTACCAAACCATATACCAATAAAGTGGTATAAGAACCACGACTGAACTAGACACTAGGCCTAGAGCCTCTAGAAGTGCTTGGACCACAAGGAACCACCCAAGGTAGTGACACAGGGGACCCACGGGAGACGCGTGCAGTGTAAATACACAACCGCGATACGCCGTTGACTTCTATGGAGAAAGTCGTGATCGGGAAATTAGAGAAAAGGGACACTTAAAAGAGGACTTGGACCAAACCCTTTGAGATCTAGGACTTTGAAGAGTCTCTACCCACGGGAGCACCGGAGTACTCGTGTTACCTCACCCAGGGAAGCCGGGTGCATAGGTGCCTTTCGGGGTCGGGTTTCGTCGTCGATTCGAATGGCGATCTGCTGCAAAGTGCTGCTGGCGACCAAGAGAAAAGTGTCCGGGTGGATCCAAGAGTGGATCGGAGTTCTGAAGAACCTGAAAGCAGAGGGGACAGAGTCTGGGTCACTAGCCAGTGACCAGGAAGGCGATGGACAGATGCCCACCGATGTCGAGTGCTTCAGGTGCGTTGACGGTCATCTTGACTCTTCAGCCACGAGGTCCAGGAGGCGTTGTCGGTGACCAGGAGCAGGATTCGGGCTGGTACACGATGTCTGTCGAGTGCTGAGGTGTCGGCGACCGGATTGGACCCAACAAGCCTTGGCAACGGCAAGTCTCGGTGAAGATGTAGATCGTCGATGGTGCAGACCAGCAAGGTCTGGGGAACTCACCCAGCGAGAGTAAGTGAGGGCAGGCCTGGAGCAACCAGGATGCCAAGTTAGAAAAAGATTGGCCTTCGTTAAGGGCTACTAGCCAACGGGCTAGCGACCGCGAAGGAGCATTGTGATGCCGCACGTGGATCTGGCTTACAGGACACTCGTGGAGTGGGGGCCAGTGATCTTCGGTGCAGGTGGTGCTGGAGGCTAGGGCTACTCGGAGCCCAAAGCACGACTTCTTGGGAGACCCAGAAGAGGATGCACTTGCAAATGTGCTCGGTGTCCAGGGGTCACGGTCTCAAGTCACCCACGATAGCCACGGGCCTCAGCTTTGCTGGGGACTCAGGGTAGCCTCGGGGAAGTCTGAGAATCCACCTCTGGTGATACGATGACTTTGGCGCCCGACGGGAGCTTCAGAAATGCGAACCGGACAGATGCTTCTTTGGTGCCTGCCAAGCAGGGGAGTCACTCCTTGACCCCAAGGGAGATTCTTCTGTCCTCTAATCGTGAGTAGAGCGTCGAAGGTCCAGGATTCAGTTTCAGAGTTTCATCCAGGGATAATCTAAAGTCCTAAGGACTGGGTTCCTATACTTATACTAAGGATAGGGGTTGGACTACTCTGTGGCCCCACCTATGGGTGGGTCAGGGCAGAGGGGTGGCTACACCCCTTTCCCTTTGTCCAGTTCGCGCCAAAGCAGGGGCTGCAAGCCCCTGATCCGGTTTGAACTGGGGTATGCACAGGGACACCAAGTGTGCCCCCAGTGCAGGACTTCAAAGCACCAGAAAGTGCTCCCGCCCAGCCCCAATACACATTATCCTGTCTGGGGAGGTGGTCACACCTCCCTGGGACAGGAAACCTATTGTCCAGGCCTCCCCTGCCGGAGTTTCGTCCAGCAGCAGGAGGCCAGACTTGTGTCTGTGGCAGTACCATCCATTTTGTGATGCCAGGCTTTAGAAAGAAGTTACCGGCCAGGCCAGGGTTAACATGTCTCTCCCTCTAGAAGGGTGGACTGCTACCCCCGCCACCAGAATTGGCGGGGGGGTAGTATTCCAAGATATTTGACACCAAACACGACATGTTTAGGTGAAGCCATTCCAAAGTTAGCATTTAACGCGAGGTTATAATGCGCTTAAGAGTATATGGTCAGGCTGCACTACAAACAGCATCAGAGAAGGGTCTCAGAACGCTGTAGAGGGACCCTGATCATGCAGGGGCACCCCCTCACATAGGAACCACGCACTCTGCCTTCAGGATTGATAAGGCCTGCCTTAGGAGTGACTTATAGGTTTATATGTGTGTATGTATTTAGTAATATAGGTAACCTATATCACAGTAAGGGGTGCATGCACCACCTTACCCAGGCTGCAGTAGCAGACCTGTGGTGTCAGTTTGGATGGCCTTCCAGGGGTGGCATAATACATGCTGCAGCCCCTGGTAGGCCTCTGAGGTACCTATGCCCTTGGTACATAGTATACCATATACTAGGGACTTATAAGGGCACTCCAGATTCCAATCAGAGATGTGCCTAAGGCACATGGAAACCTTTTTACAGAGAAAGCAGATAGACTGGGGCCCTGAATAGCAGGATCCCAGTCCAACTAAGTCATAAACCAGCAAAACACCATAAAAAAGTGGGGGCAACCATATAGTCAGATTCCACCTTCCTACATAATCCTGTTGCGCAACTTGGGACACTATTACTTCATCACTACGTTCTTTCAGGCATGGAAATGCTGCCAAAGGTATCCCCACATTAGTACCTGTTTAACCACTAAATAAATACTGTATATATCCTGGCACTCATTTACAGTTGTTATTGCTACCCACCTCGAAGATACTCAATTTATCGGCCTCAGGAGGGTGAAAGGCTGAGGGGGGCGGCACACCTCTACAGGGATAACCTTAGTAAAGGTTGCCCCGAGTAGTTTCAATATGCTCCCTGCTTGTGGGTCATGTGTGCAATTATAGTCTCCTAGAGTGCAAGGCTTGCTAAATACCTTCCTGCTAGCTTGTGTCTTTGCATGGTCTTGCAGCAGGCCCGCGAGAACAAGGGTTCCTCTTTTCACATCAAAGAGTGCAGCTACCAGTACCAGATAATCCCAGGCCATGAATTAGGAGAGGGTCTGCAAGCCAGTCTTTTCCCTTTCCTGATCACAGGTCAAACCCCCACTGCGAGAAAGATTCCTCCCTTCTCGCCGGGCCCTATTGGTCACAGCAGATTAACGTTCTGCTCTATCTGTACCAAGGCAGCATTCCTTCCCTAAAGTAAATAAGACAGACCGTGATCACCCAAGGTGGCGCAAGCATAGAAGTGCCAGTACAACCTAATAAAATCACTGCACTCTCCCTCTCCAAGCAGTATGCACACATGTGGCATACGGCCTGGATATTGGCTGGGATGGAGAAGGGCCTAGCCACATGACTGTGTCTCTCCTCCAATAGTGCCACATTCCTAACTTACACATGTAGGCGACCAGGTAATGCTGTAAAAATACCAAACGAAACCAGGTGCTACCTTGCTTGCCTCATACAAGGTGGAATAAGGTTAAAGACACAATGATGTGCTCACCCATGGGAAAACCTGGAAGAAGCCCACCCGTGAGGTGAAGAGACACACAACCTCCCCCTGGCACGCCAAATCATGCAGGTGACCGAACCCCGGTATTTGGACCCCCGGCATCTTGGACGGGCCTGGCCATGGGGGCGCTGGTCTAGCTCTCGGTCTTAAAAGTATAAAACAAATCTATTAACTCTAAATGAGGTTGTCTGGTACAGGGGAAATCAGTGTCTGCACGACCCGCAGAGAAACTTGTGGTACGTCGGGCCCCACGCCCCCTCACTGCACAGAAAGAAAACCGATGCTGGCTCTGCTCGTTGCAGAGCTGGTGCAAGGACCCCCATCTGATGAGGGTAAGCAAGGATGGGAGCACTAATGGGTCAAAGCACACAATTTAAAGGCATCATCCTGTTTTTTTTTTTTTGGGGGGGGGGAGTAAGTGTGTGGTGGAGGTGACCATGCCACATCCGGTGGGGGGCTTGAACCCTCGCCTACGAGCGGTCCCAACACCCATGCCGAATCCCAGCCCCTGTGACCAAGCTCCTGCCCCAGTCTGCTTCCAGCAGTCGTGGGCGAAAACCAAGCAACCTGAAACGTAAAAATCTGGATCTGCGTCTCGCTGTGGACAACATGTGCATCGGCTCCAAGACACACGTGTATGCCAAAGCCCACCCAGCCTGTGCCGTCCCACAGTGCCCACCCTCCAGACAAATGCCATGTCACATCACTCATGTCCCCCAGGTCCTTCACCGCTCGAGTCACCCGCGCCGCATGGACCCAGGCGAAACATGCAACCAAACATCCCAATGATGTTCTCCCCCCCATAGCAGCACCACTGCCCCAAACTCAAGCCCCCACGCGAAATTGACAGCCCCCCAAATCGGGAACAGAAACATGACAACTCGGGTGAAAAAGGGGGGGGCAACAACAATGTGGCGGCGTCATCCGGTGGCACAGTCACCCGATGGCCCCATATCAGTGCATAATTTGTAAAGGAATAAGTGCCTGAGCCCCTGTGACGAGGCCACCGCAATTCGCACCCCACATTCCCACTGCCAGCGCTGCCAACGTCAGAGCGCACCCAACTACCACCCATCACACTGCTACCAGTGGGACAACCCAGACTGGTCGAGCCCCCCAAGCCCCAAGAATTGTCTGGGTGGTAGGCATTAGTTGCTCTGAACATGTATTGAACCACCAAACAACTGATAATCTGCTCATTTCCAAATGTGCAGCTGTCCTAAGTGCCGCGCCCGCCCACAAGTGCCGGTGCCGAGCCACGGAAAGCACCCGCTCAAATCAAGAACTGGCCCATATAGGATCAAAATTTAGAATGAACTCCGTGCATAACTGGAGCGCACAATGCGCCATCGCCAAACCAACATCTCTCCCCACGCCATCGGGCAGACGCCACATGGCAATGCATTACCACTGTTCAGAAGTTTGGCAAAACCAGCGTCACCCTCGCTGAAGAGACCCTCCCCTGAACGCTCCAAGCTACGCGACTTCTGCCCGACTCCCTTCCGCTTCTCCTGTCTAAGCTGCCTGAGACAACTGGATTCCCAACTTGCATAATATGTGCAATCCATAGGGCCCCCTGACAGTCAGAAGCCGTGTTTCACCCCGGCTGCCGCACCGACTCATGCATGTTTGACTCGGGCCTCGAATACTCCGTGGTGGAAACCATCCATCTGTGTGCCAAACCAAACCGGCAACGCCGCTGCCCTCCGGGAGGCCACGGGCAAGGCACAGCGCCAAGGAGGAGCACTCCAAGAGAAATTTCCTGCGCGGACACCACACGACCGAAAATCATGCTCTGCCCGTGAGCCGCTGCACCGGGCCAGCCAGCCACAGGACCGCTCGGTCGCAAGCCACCCCGCATGGGGCCGAAAACGAAGCCGGGCAAAGACAACGCAATCAAACACTGTGCTCATGCATCCCTAAACGATGACTTGAAACACTGGGAGCAGAAAGGCAAGAAGTCACCTGAGGTCTTCCCCTCCATCAAGGGCACGGTGGGGCCAGGGGAGGAACGTCTCGGAAGAGAGCACCAGCCCCCGCTCAAAGGGGCGCCGGATTCTACAAAGTTGGGCCACAAGTGCATAGACCAGCGCCCTCGGCAGCACCACAAGCACGTGCAAATAAGAGGGGCCGCGTCGAACCTCCAGTGCAAACACCTTGGACATGCGGGCAGCGACCAGGCCCTCCTCAACTCGAGCCCCTCCCATATGCTAGCCCACACGGAGGCAAATGCTCGAGCACAGCTCCTCCCCCAAAACCAAACTGCCCGAGAAATCGCATGGCCAGCACAGCCACCGATCCGTCCCCGCCTCCGATGCACCCGAAAGACACTCGCTACTCCGCCCTATATGGCACCAACTTGGAGTGAATCCCAAAGCACACAAACATGCGCGCATCCTCCCCCCACACACAACACAATAGCACCGCCACCAAACCACTGCGGGAAAGCTACACGCTGGACTCCATCCAGACCAGGACACCGAAACCAAGAAAAGGTCCCCCCCCCGCGATGCCAGCCGGGCTCCACAGCCCAGCCCACTGCAAGGGGCGGTGCACAGTGCATCCATGACACTCCTTGGCAACCCTGCCCCCTCGCCCAGCATCAGCCCCTTCAGTCCTGCCTGTGTGTGAGCGGGATAGCCCAGAGCCACCTCATCTCGCCAGCCCGCCAATCCGCTGCCGGAAATCCACTCCAAACTGGGGCCTGCCCTCTGGGCACAGGTGGGCCGGTGTGCACTGCAAGCAACGTGCACGACTACCCAATTGGGGTGCAATGCCACGTACATACCCCCCGTGCGTGGAACGTGCTCTGCGGACCTGGGGGGCAACAATATGCAGGGTTCAGCACCATCTGCTAAGCGCTAGACATTGATGTGTGCGACTCCAGAAGGTGCCGCCGTGACTAGCGCCCAGAAAGGCGGACGAGCACAGAAAACCGAAAGCCAAGAAGGACTCCAGCAAAGACAGGCATCAGCAGCACGTAGCTCGCCTGAGGCGGCTGAAAATCAAATACGTGACAATAGTGAAAAGGACCGGCCCCGCCCCTTTCACACGGAAAGCCGAGAACTCAATGGCACCCCCGTTCACAACGCAACCAATCTACATCCCCTCGCCACGGACCACATCTAGACTAGTCCCAATTGAGGTAGGTGAGCGCCCACAACAACCGCAGGACCCCCGCGCGTGCCGCTCCGAATACCCGCTCCGTCCCAGGACCAAAGGACAGACACCGCGCAGCACTGCCCCGACAAAAAACTGCATGTGCTGCAGAGCGCGTCCAGACACGGGACAAACGCCCAGTCTACCCTGCCATGCACACAACTGGGACGACAGGAGGCCCACGCCCAAATGAAGGACAAGGGCCATCCCCAAAACTCACCGCGACGGTCAACACTTGGTCCCGGGAACGCTACGACCCGACACAACCCAAACGGCGTCAGAGCAGCATCAAAGAGGGCGACCAGTGGGCGGGAGAGGTATAAGTACCTCGCCCCCCGCCCCCTCCTGCCTGGAAGTGTCGAGGGCATGGGGGACCCTCGAGGGTCCCAAAACACTGGGAGGCTGACTCGTGTGCCATCCTGTGGCACTAAGGGGGGCCGCCCTCTTAGGAGGGCCCCCTTCGTGGGCCCGGGGCAGCCCTGCATAAATATCGCAATTACAGTTTAATAAGGATATGATCAAAATAGCACTTATCTCTGCCGTGAGCAGCAAAGAAAGAGGCTTATGGGAAGGCGATGGTGACTCTTATGGGGTCTGATGGCATATGATTGTTGATGAAGCATCATGGGAAATGTAGTTTTATATGTGGAAACGTTTTCTTTGGCTGCTGTGAAATTTAACAGTAAAGAAAGAGAAGCAATAATCGGAGCCTCCGGTCCTGTAATAGAATTTCTAACACCAGATTCAACCTTCCTGTAAAAGATATGCACGAAAAGCTGAAGCAGTGGGTTCGTCATGGAGGCACGCAAATGACGTTCCGCGCGTTCATTTCAATATATTAAGAGGGCGCGTGGCGACGCTTGTCATCTGGCGCGCTTCGTGATCACCTGACCTCTTCACCTGTGTACACTTTTAATATCCACGGACCTCGGAATAAAACTCCTTATAATCTGCGTATGTCGTTTCCAAATGCAGAAACAGGATATGCCAGACTTGCGCGAGGAGGGAAACGGCCTGACCGGGAGATATGTATTTCCTCAGAAGAGCGAGCGTGTAGAGACTTCCACTCAGAGGGATGAATACCTTGAGTGGGGTGGGGAGAATCCCGACGAGGAGAACCGTTCATAACAAATGGACTGTTTACAATGGAGGGACAGCTTGCGGTATAAATACGGGCAGGTTTGCCGCAGGGCAGGCGTGGGCTGAGGCAAAGGAAATGAACACAAAGGGGGTGAGGCAAGTTGACTAGGTTCCTTGTTGACCCGGTCAGGTTTCCTGTGAAGATATACAAGGGAAGGGTCGTCTAGGCCTAGGGCATACGTTTAGGGACTGGGGTCTCCTGAAGTTAAAAGTGAGACAGCTCAGAGTGTATTAGAGCAGGCAGATGGCTCCAGGTCATCAGTGCCACCATTTTCCAGTCCTGTATTTTCCTTAAACATCTTAATGCTTTATGGCAATTTTTAGTGTTGATTTATTTCATCTGAATTGTTTGGCGATAGAAACTGGCCCATGGGTAGAGAGAGCCCCCGCAGGGCCAAGAGACAGGCAACGGAATGGGTGGAAAGGCAAGGTGGAAATTGGAAGCAGGTTAAGAAACTAGACTGGCAGTAAGAGACTGAAGCTGCCATGAAGCCAGTCAGTGAAGACGAAACAGAATTAAAGACGGGTCACAAAAGTGGGGGAGGGGAGGCCTGGAAGGGAGAGAGGTAGGCACTGAAGTGTGATAATAGCAGTCCAGGAAGGTCGAGGCCTAGGCGACCAGAAAGAGGGAGCCAGTGAGTGAGACCACAGCAAGTGAAAGATACAAGATACCAGAAGAGGAAAGTGACTGTGAGAAAATGCGGGACAGCACGGGAAAGACGCTGAGATCTAGGCGGATAGTATGAACGACTGGGTGTGTGCACTGAGGCAGTACCGCGTACAAGCTGCGGAGCTGAAATACAGAAAAAGAGAAGCCGAGAGAGGAAAGGGAGGGGCTACGAGGCGCTGCAACAGGCAGACAGATGACAGAAAAGACACCTTCAGCTAGACGGGAGTCCTCTGGTGAGCGAGAGCAGGCTGTGAACCGAGAGGAGGGGGGACTTTAAGGAGAGATGAACAGGGCTCCGTGTGAGGAGGAGACGATCAGCACCAAGGAGCGATGAGGACCAGACTGTGAGGGGTGGCGCCTGGGAGAGAGAGCGTCGGCAGCGAGGAGAAGCGAGCAGCGGCAGGCGGAGAGGATTGTCCGCGTATGAAAGAGCGTAGGAGAGATGAGCGCGACCAGGCTGTGAAAGAACCCCGGTGGTCGGCATCGACAGTGGATTTGGAAGCAAGGTCAGGCTGTGGCGAGGAGCCGCGTCTATAACGGGCACCATGCAGTCGATGATTCCTGGGCACCCTGTGTAATCCTACCGAGGTACCCTCTGCTGCTGCAGGGGCACCGACACTGCTGCAGATGCGTGTCACTGCCAGTGTAATCCTAACGAGGCGCAGATAATGCTGCAGTCCCGCTTCACTGCTGGGTGATTACAGCAGGGCTTTGATAATACCGCAGCCACGCTTCACTACTGCTGTAAACCCAGCCGGGCACCCGTACTACTGCAGCCCTGCTCCACTGCTGGGGTAATCCCTGTGGGACACCCCCGTAGGCTTGCTCCACTGATGCTGCGATGCTCTGAGGCACTTCTACGGCACTGTTCTAATGCTGCCTGCCTCCCACTATGTTCTGACACTGCGGCAGCCTCTCTGACGTGAAATACTTTACAACTAAAGACATTTTACGGAAACGCCAATATATCTGCAGGTTTGATTCGGCACGTGACATCCGTCTGGGATACCAATCCTGCAATACCTTTGATACCGGTGGTGGGATACTACATGGGCCTTGGGACACTAATGACTACTGTTGCGAGTCTGAGAATTGAGATTTCTATCTCCGTCTCCAGTACTGCTATTTTAAACTGCAAAATTATAGCTTTACCACTCTAATGCTCCCATGTGTCCCGATTCAGCAGACCTGAACCTTTGCAAATCTGACAGTAATTAGTTACTGATGCTTCTGTGGCTCTGTTAATACCGAGAAGATTAACACAGACATTCAAGACTGCTATCTTCATTGCTCAGATACTTCTAACAGTCTTGTAAGTATTGCTGGATCTCTGATGTGATGCTACGTGGAGTACTTGTAGAATAATTCGCACTGATAATATCACTGCTCGGATTCCTATGAGGGTATGATGACTCTGCTTCAACTGAGAGAATCCTGTTTTTGGTACTGACACTGAAGGGTTGTGCCAGTACCTCTTCCTTGGATACTCATGGCGCTGGTACTGCTCTACCCACGCGGCTGATACTGACACTGGGACCGGCAAGGTTGGCGTCGTCTGGCCTTCTGGAAACAAGTCCCATTGAGCTGAGGCCTATCTGAAAGATGAGAGGGTTGTAGTATGAAGGTGTAGATCTGTTGCAGCCAGCGGGAACAGCCATGGCCAAGACCAGCCCTGACATCTCCAAGGAGCTCCAAGGTGAGGAAAGGACTGCAGCTGTGCTAATGTGTGCCTTCCCCATGCCTACATGTGTGTCACGTGGCCTCTTAGTGATTGCCAAGCCAGCAGCCTGATACTGAAAAACTCCCATACTCAGTCTTTCTCACAGGCACCTATTAGTTCCTAGAGGGGTGTGTAGGGAGGATCTCACCCATCCATCCTGTGCATGGTGTGGTTCATGTCTTCATTCTGTTACCCCAGGATACCCTGTGGGGAGGAGTAACTCCAACGGCTCGGTTTACATTCTTTCTATTCATTCTCTGTTTCTCATTCTTCATATCCTCTCCTTATCGCCTTCTCACCCTGTCCTCTTAATCTCTTCCTTATCTTCTCCTGTATCGTGTTCTCTTCATCTTGTTGACTCATTCTCACCATTCTTTGCTCCTCACGTCTCTTAATCCCCACCATCTCCTTGGCCCCCGAACCTTCCTCTAAATTTTTTCTCTGTCTCCCCGGCTTTATTATCTCCACAGCAACCCAGCTTATAATTTACAAAAAGCCTCCCTTAAAGTGAGTGTTTTCACTCTTCTTCCTTTGGTCCTCACTGTCTTAGAAATCTCAGAAGCAATAGCAGTGGTTCCAAGGTGCACTCCTTGCACACCAAGGTTGGACTGGTCTATAGAGGCAGTGCCACTGCAATGATGCGATTCTGGTTTTCCCCATTAATTATCGATTTGCCACATCTCCTGCATAATGTACAGATTTTAACAAAAAAATGTTTCTTGCTCAAACTGATCGAGTAAAAAAAAAAACTCTATTGTATGCCTTGTCGTGCAGTGGCAGGCCTTCTATCAAGCACAGGCAGGTCACCTTTCAGTTGCTGATTGCTGTATTTAGGTGTTAAACTGATATTAATAAGGTGAAACTTTTGTCCTTATGATGTTACTGTGTGCAACAGTGACAGAAGTGAAGTAATACTGCTTCAAAATGTGCTGTATTATGCTGCATAATTTTCTTTATCTTTCTGCATGATTTAGTCAAGACTGCAGCATACTTTGGTCCTCCACTACTGCATAATTCCAGTTGCCCTGCCTGTAGGATAATATGGCAGTGTCATTGAGGCTGGTTGGACCTGTTAGTGGGTGGCTGTTTCTTTTGATGGCTGTTTGTGGGCCTGTTATATAATCTGGTGGACCAGTTTTTCTGTTGAGTTCCTTGAAATTGCTACAAACATTGCCTGCAGCAAGCAGAAATGTATGCACTCTCGCATACCTCTCGAAAAAACACCTATACTGTAAGTCTATAAAACTGCCCTGATTCGTAAATGTGTGCCAGTATTTAAGCTATCTGATTTGCTAATTGGGGCCACTTTTATATTGGTGCCCTGGTCTATTTTCTAGTCCACTGTGATCCTGTTGTTCACCCCGCACGTTTCTTTCTCTTGCCCGGTAGTTAGAACAATACTGTGTGGCAAAGTGTATCCCAAATACATGCTGTTCTCTTATCAGAGGCTATTTACGTAACTAGCCACATTGCTTCCTACGTTGGCTGCAGGCTGGAAGCAGGCAGGAGTTTCTGTGTGGTAGGCCTTGGTGATAGAATACAATGTAGTACAGTGTAATGGTGGCGGTAATATTTTTTCACGATCTCAGAACTTTATTTATATACTGATAATGGCATTTCGAGTGGGTGGCCGTTGCTTCTCAGTTTTGGCTCCCACTGTGTGGAGTGCGCTGAAATCTATATCCTCTCAAATGGCAGCTCCTCCGCTAAGGCGGAGGAGCGTCTCCCCACTGCTGCTGTGCAGCAGTAAAAGAAAGGAAAAATAAAATGATAACGCAATGTTATTATCATTTTATTCTTCCCTGCTGCGGCAGCATGAGGTTGGGGTGGGGCTGCTCTGCTGACAGAGCAAGGAAGGAGTGGTAGGCACACTAAAGTGCGCATGATGCTTTGACCGGCCCTCTCCGGCCGACCAAACAGTCATGCGCACCTTAGCATGTTCTCCATGAGGGCTGCATTACAGCCTGCATGGTGAACATGCCCAGGCCCCCAGTCCCCGTCTGAGCGCCCGAATCATGGCGCTCCGACCAATCACAATGCTGCATTGCAGCGTTGTGATTGGCTCAGGGGAGCCTGGTTGCTTCCTCTTCGGCAGAGGAGAGACGACGTGGGACAGAGCGGCGAGATGTAAGTGAAGTTTTCTTTTTTTATAATTATACCTCCTTACCCCTTTACCCCCTCGCCCCCCCACCACACCACCTCAGATCTGTGCTGGTCGCCACTGATCCTGTCACTGGGTTGCCGTTGTTCTTTGGTGGCGTCGTGCCTATTTTAATTTCCTAGGCATGTTGTGTTTTTTTTCTCCACTAGCAGCTAGCACCCGTGTAGTGCTCTGTGCAAGAGATGCAACAGAAACTAACATACCAAAGTCAGCTGTTCTTACGGTGTATGGTGCATATGTGGTCGAAGTACATAAAGAAAATTATGGTAAGTGTGATCCTGAGTACAGTGGAAGCAGGGTCAGGGACGTGGGTAAAAAGATTAAAATATTCTCTATCGTGTTGGCCTTTCGCCTACAGGTAACTGGATATAAAATATAATTCACACACCGTAAATTAAAAATAAATGCAACTTAAATGTTTCCGTGGGAAATGCATTGTTCTTACAGGAAAGCTCGGTCGGTTAATTTTATCAAGTCAGATGTCTGTAGGTTTAACCGGACTGTCGCTGATTTGAATTCTGAGTGGTGCACCAGGGAAATAGAGACATATATTTGTAGTGCTAAGCGGTCCAAGCCTGTGACAGAAAGCACTGTGAATGTGTCATTAGAGTGAAAAATGGTACACATAGAATGAATAGGCTATCATAAATTGTGCAAATGATCGTTTAAATCTTTAGTGCTTTCAAAAGTTACATCTCTAGTAAGACGTTGAATGTACCTAAAGTAAACCTTTTTAATATGTTTCCATTAAATTGACAAATTCTATCAATTAAAGCCTGTGCTGACTTCCAGGCAGCATTTAGATTTTCTGATTAACCAATTGCACACATTTTCATTTCATCCAGGCATCAGGCACCCAGGAGAGAAGGCTTGTTTCTTCTTCAGCTGCTTCTCCCTCCTCTCACTTCACATTAAAGAGACTCCTCTTTTCTCCTTTCAACCCGCGGTAACTCAACAGTTCCGAAACCTTTTTTGTTTAAAAAAAATAAAAAAATAAATAGTATGGGAACTGTTTGAACAAATTAAAGCTTCGGAATGTCTCTCTCTCGTTCCCATGCCCACTTCAACTTCTGTTGTGCTGTCAATGCTTTGCAAGCTGAGCAGTGTTAGGCGCGCTTGCAGTCTTGGGGCTTTGAGGAGCCCTAGTCACACTGGTTCATTCAGAAGAGGAAGAAGGCAGAAGCACACGGGCTTCTCGCAGTCAACAAAGGGAGGCTTCGCTAGGAGCTCCTGGCCCCGGGCCCAGCATCTGCAGGCCCTCGCGGCTTCATTCATTGGCTCCATTTGTTTTGTGTAGCGGCACACGCGTCCACGCTCAGCCACTCGAGAGCACTTTCACAATGAAGTAAAGCATAGTTTCTTATTTCCATTTTATTTATTAATTTCATACAAAACCTGCATCGATATACACAAGAAAAGTATTTAATTTACCAGTATCTTCCTAGCAATTATTACACAACGAACTGAATGTGCGGTAAATAGCTTCTCCTGTTTAAGCCCTTGAAGTGGTCATCCCAGCGATATGACAACCTAATGTTATTCAAAGAAGTTTTGCTTGTGAAGAATACCCTAGTTTTATATGAAGCCAGTCCGCTGCCATATGCATCTATAGCACAGGATGCAAGCCCTCATCCGCATATGGCGACATGCTTCACCATTGGGCTGTCCATCTAGCAATGGGTACTGAGCTGCATCAGTTTAACAGAGGCGCTCAACGCCCATTGGGCCAGAACTGCTTCAGCACGCCTCCACACCCCCCTGTCGTGAGTCTTAGCCCTGGCCACTGCAGCTTCCAGGACACACACAATTATTTAGCTGATTTGCGCTGGAGATGGGGGCCTTAAAGATACAGGTCACCCAGAGGCTGAAGTGTATAAAAAAACCAGTATGGGATCTGTGATCGTGAGAGCAGTCTAAAAAAAAAAACAGTTCTACAGCTACTTTGTTGTCTTTTCACCTTCAGGTAAATACATATCAAAATATAACACACATACTTTAAATGAAAAATAAATGCAAGTTAATCGGTGCAAAATGCATTAATGAATGTTATGAAAGCTCATATTGTTAATGCAATCACTGAAGATGTCTGTGTGTGTAACCAGACAGTCGTAGAAATGAATCCTGATAGATGCACTGGTGAATAGTGCCATATGTATTTATAGTACTCTCAGATTCCACCCTGTGACTGAAAGCACTCTAAAAATGCAAGTAATTTTTAAAAATTGTATTACACACAGTATACAGTAGGCTGCTGCATTCAAAAGCTATATACAGGTAGTTGAGGCTTTAATTATTTTTTCATTGCTTTTCCTGGCACATTCTGTTGCGTTATCTCTGAGTAATCAGCCCACTTGCATGGTGCCCATAAAAGACATGGGCCCTGAATTGGAACTGTGCTGAGCAGAATTCATGTGTGGAATTCTGATCCGCACAATTATAAGAGGTCCATGATCCTGCACCCGGATTTACTGGGTGCGGGAACAACAAACCTGATTTTACCAGCTGGAAAATCCAGCTTTTCACTGTGGGAAAAGCCTGCAGTGTAGCCCAGATCCCTTTCATGACCATTGTTCAAACCTCAGATAAGGCACCGGAGGGACATTACATGGCCCCCACACCAGCCAACCTTCTCCATGCCTTCCTTCACCTTCTTCCATCCCTGTCTTAAAACACATTTTTACTACATCCCCCTGCACACCTTTACCATCTGCTGAAAGCAGGCAGAAAATGTATGTGTAAAACCCTATGGAAAAGAGAATACCATCTTTTAAATCTGGGTCTGCACTGTAATTCCCCATTGTTTGTGGTTTAACTCACACTTGCATGGTACTGGTGCATTGTTACCACACAGTACTGGTAAATACTGAAGTGGAGTTTGCTTCCCGCCAGTACTGTGCAACTTATAATAAGGGCTATGATGGGTTACTTAAAGTGCCTTTAGATAGATCAGCAGGATTGAAAGGACCAGTTATCACATCCCACCAGATCTACAGATACAGAGCATAGGTACTTTACCTCATTTTAACTGTTGCATTCCTGATCTAGGAAATTGTTGCCTTAAGCAGAGTGTATTATGGATACTGTTGGCCCTGTTGTACTGTGAAGTTGATATGGTGCATTCCTGCTACAGAGGCTATTATATGGCTGATTGGATATACTTTCGAGCTACTACGGGTAGATCACTTAATCTCTGTGCACTTTCTTAGCCCCATATTCTATGTGGTTGGAACTGTATATAAACAGATCACTCCATAGATGGCTTGTGTGGCCATGTCCATCCTTAGACTCCTTTCCTCACACACATGAGAAAGCATAGCTACACACTTGTTTATGACATAGTTTCAACAATATCCACACACCAAAACATTTCACACATAGACCAGACTGCACTGACACACATCTGTACATCAATTAGAAATGAGTGCTTAAACAACTCATCACTCACTTATTTTCTCTTCAAATTAATGCAGAGCCAGAGCAACAACATATTAAGAGCATAACTTTGGTCCTGACACATAACATCAAAAAACTCCCCATACAGGCGGCAGGACAAACATGCACTGTTCCACCTACATCACTCCCCTCTGTAAATGCGCTTTGGTGCCTCACTACGAGTATGAAGCGCTATATAAATAAAACTACATTATAAACTACCATACTTGAAGCCTGCAACACTGCCATGCTATACAGAGCTAGGCAAATCTCGGTTGACATAACCTATCCCTGCCTTCTAAAAGCATACAGAATTTACTTAGACCGAGATTCAAAGTTGTGTGTAAAATTCCAATCGATGACCAAGTGGAAGCTGCATACATATCTAAATTCTGAGTTGTGATTCAATGTCCATATTCTGCCGTTTTCTCCTGATAGATTTCACTAGGAGAAGACAGGAAATCTATCAGGATAATATACTAAGATACAAGTGCCCAACATGCAGTAATCAGTGTGGTAACCACAGATTCCACATGCTAGGCCTGTTTCTGAGTTGGGGATCTCAGGAGAAATTGTTACCCATTCAGTAATCCACACCACTTTAGCGGTAATGACCATGTTCAATAATTATCACCCAAATTCTATTTAACTTGGGACCATGGACTCAGTCTCCATATCTGTCCTTGTGCTTCTATCATACTGATATTCATAAAGGTACTTAGCTTACAATATATATTAGTCTCAACTTGGTGTCATCAACTGCACCAAGTTTGTCCATTTTCCATCTGCTGTATCTTCATAGCCTTTAATAAATCTCCACATCTGTCTTTGTCCAGACAATATAATTACATATAAACAGAGAAGGTGTGCTGTGTGTGTGTGTGTGTGTGTGTGTGGGGAATGATAAGACTCATCTATTCTGTCCATTTTCCTGCAGTCAGTTACCGGCTCAGTCTTTGTTTTTGCACTATCATAACCTCATAGAGGATGGCTTAATAGATACGATCAAGCATAGATCTTGATAATACAGAAAGATCACAATACTCACCTGGTATGTGAAATGCCCTGCCTGCTATAATTTTGGAGACCATGCTTAGGGAGACATTTAGAACCTAGTGAAAAGTCAGCAGATCTGCCAGAAGGGATAAGCCCATAGCCTCAGCCACTCGGGCAGAGGACCATTCACCCTGTTTAGAGATGCCCACCTGCCTGGCTGGGATTTCTGTGCTATGAGGCAGCCACTGCAGCAGCCCCCCCTTCAAAGCACTGCAGGCTTGTTGAGTCGGCACCATTTTTAAAGCACCCACTATGGAAACTGCTATTTATTGGGAAAAGAAACTCTAAAAGTGGGAGTTTGTTTTCTCAATACAAAACACAAATGACCTAACGTTCAGGGAGCTATCCCCATGAGTATTGGGACTTTCAACATTTTCACTGCCTATATCCACCATGTCTTGGGCAGGGAAAATGAGTGATAGTAGCCCTGCCCTCAATAGCATGAGACAAGTCATTGTGATTTGGCGTCCTCCTGGCAGATGGGCCTCCAGGTCGGAGGTTTACACAAGCAAAGGCAGCTGAGGCTCCACAGGTGCAAACATGGCCCTTCTGTGAACTCTAAACAGAGTGGGTGAACAACAAGTTTGGTGGGGCAGATTCACCGTAGAGATATGGATGGTAGTGCATCCACAGTGGTAAACTCTAAATGAGGCCCTCTGTCTTTGCTTCAGCTTCCTTGAAGAAGCCAGCATGTACTATTTAGTGTTAAAGAAAACACCAAGGACGGTATGATAAAAAGCAAAGCATCGTTCTTTAGTGAGTAGGAAAGACTGGAGTAGCTTGGCCACATCTGGTTGAGGTCAGAGGAAGAGTAACTGAGCTGCAGCCCCTAACTCTATGTGTTAAAAAATACAAGTTTGCACTAAGCAAAACACAAACTTGTATATATATGCACACATATCAGACTTTAAAGTACCATATAAATGTCAATAGCTCATGCATTAAAAAGTGTCTCTTATTGCTACTAAGACCCCTTTTATTTCAAATTCTATGTCTCAGACCTCCAACTCCTCGAAGACTCTTAGGCAGTCGAAAATCTCCCCAATCTGCCCCATGTCAAAATGACTTTTCCCTCCCAAGTTGTTTGTGGCAATTTGCCTCTTTTTTCTGTGAGAAGATCAAGATTGGCAAGGTCACGAAGATCAGTATCAAGATGGGCCAGATTGTATTGCCCAGCTACCAGTTACATCCTGTCTCATGCAGCATGATTACAAGCCTTCACCCTTTTTTGTGACTCCTCTCACAGCTCTCCAAGCGATTAAAAAGAGGAGGTTTTTGCTGTGCTTACCTCCCTAAAGTTGCCAAGCAGATATTGTGTATATGTTGTGTTCACAGTTTATGTAAATAGCAAAAATACAGAATTTTAAATCCAAGCAGCAGTGCGAGTTAGGAGAGGCGGTGAGAACTAAGGGTTGATGTAGTAGTTAACACCTTTCAAAAATGACCTTGTCTCATCCTAGCAAAGCTGCATAACTACACATACATCACATTCTAATATTCATTTTTAGGAAACGTACTAGTTTTATGTTTTTGGTACCAACAGTATGTAACATTTGGGGCCGGCTTATGATGTCAACATCATTGTGGAATTGAGACCGACCGACCTCTGGTCGGCGGTCCCGACCGCCTAATTACGATGCGACCACACATGATGTGGTCGCATACTTACATTTCCCCATGGGAGCTGTAGGAGAGTAGGATCTGCTTCACATGGGTACCCCCACTTTTTGCTGATGCTTCACTGTTTTTCGACCTTAGTCTGGCTGGGGCCCTGCTAATCAGAACCCCAGCCTAGCTGCTTCCTCTCTAAAATGGTTTCCATGTGCCTTAGGCACATCTCTGATTGGAATCTGGAGTGCCCTTATAAGTCCCTAGTATATGGTATACTATGTACCCAGGGCATAGGTACCTCAGAGGCCACCAGGGGCTGCAGCATGTATTGTGCCACCCCTGGAAGGCCATCCAAAATGACACCACAGGTCTGCTACTGCAGCCTGGGTAAGATGGTGCATGCACCCCTTACTGTGATACAGGCTACCTATATCACTACATACATACACACATATAAACCTATAAGTCACTCCTATGGCAGGCCTTATCAATCCTGAAGGCAGAGTGCGTGGTTCCTATGTGAGAGGGTGCCCCTGCATGAGCAGGGCCCCTCTGCAGCGTTCAGAGACCCTTCTCTGATGCTGTTTGTAGTGCAGCCTGACCATATACTCTTAAGCGCATTATAACCTCGCGTTAAATGCTAACTTTGGGATGGCTGCACGGAAACATGTCGTGTTTGGTGTCAAACATCTTGGAATACTACCCCCCGCCAGTTCTGGCGGCGGGGGTAGCATTCCACCCTTCTAGAGGGAGAGACATGTACACACCGGTATACCCGGTACTGACTTTCCAGAGCTCTGGCATCACAAAATGGATGCCGCTGCCACAGACACGAGTCTGGCCTCCTGCTGCTGACCGAAACTCCGGCAGGGGAGGCCTGGACAATAGGTTTCCTGTCCCAGGGAGGTGTAACCACCTCCCCAGACAGGATAGTGTGTATTGGGGCTGGGCGGGAGCACTCTCTGGTGCTTTGAAGCCCTGCACTGGGGGGCACATTTGGTGTCCCCGTGCATACCCCAGTTCAAACCGGCTCAGGGGCTTCCAGCCCTGCTCTGGCGCGAAACTGGACAAACGGAAAGGGGTGTAACCACCCCTCTGCCCTGACCCTCCCATAGGTGGGGCCACAGAGTATGTCCAACCCCTACCTTAGTATAAGTATGGGACCCCAGTCCTTAGGACTTTAGATTTACCTGGACGAAACTCTGACACAGAATCCTGGACCTTCGACGCTCTACTTTAAGATTAGAGGACTGAAGAATCTCCCTTGGGGTCAAGGAGTGACTCCCTGCTTGGCAGGCACCAACGAAGCAATTGTCTGGTCTGCATCGCTGAAGCTCCCGCCGGACGCCGAAGTCTTTGCATCACCAGAGGTGGATTTCCAGACTTCCCGAGGCTACCCTGAGTCCCCAGCAGAGCTGAGGCCCGTGGCTATCGTAGGTAACGTGGAACCGTGACCCCTGGACACCGCATACTTTTGTAAGTGTATCCTCTTCTGGGTCTCCCACGAAGTTGTGCTTTGGGCTCCGAGTAGCCCCAGCCTCCAGCACCAACTGCACCGCTCCAGCACCGACTGCACCGAAGATCACTGGCCTCCACTCCACGAGTGTCCTGTGAGCCAGCTCCACGTGCGTCGAATCGAGGCTCCTTCGCGGTCCCTAGTCCGTTGGCTAGTAGGCCCTCCCGAAGGCCAATCTTCTTCTGCTTGGGCTCCCTGGTTGCTCCAGGCATGCCCTGACTTACCCTCGCTGGGTGAGTCCCCCAGACCTTGCTGGTCTGCAACATCGTCCTTCTTCCATTTCCATGAGACTTGCCGTTGCCAAGGCTTGTTGGGTCCAATCCGGTCGCCGACACCCCTGCAATCGACAGACGTCGTGGGACAGCTCGAATCCAGCTCCTGGTCGTCGTCGACGCCTCCTGGACCTCGTGGCTGAAGAGTCAAGACGACCGTCAACCTACCTGAAGCATTTGACATCGGTGGGCATCTGCTCATCGCCTTCCTGGTCACTGGCTAGTGACCCAGACTCTGTCCCCTCTGCTTTCAGGTTCTTCAGATCTTCGATCCACCTTTGGATCCACCCGAACACTTTCAACTTGGCCGCCAGCAGCACTTTGCAGCAGATTGCCATTGAAAGCGACGACGAAACCCGACCCCGAAAGACACCTATGCATCCGGCTCTCCTGGGTGAGGTAACTCGAGTACTCCGGTGCTCCCGTGGGTATTGACACTAGAACAGCCTAGTTCTCAAAGGGTTTGCTCCAAGTCTTCCTCTAGGTGTCCCTTTTCTTTTAAATTCAAACCGCGACTTTCCCCATAGAAGTTAACGGCGATTCGCGGCTGTGTTCCCACACTGCACGCGTCCCCCGTGGGTCCCCTGTGTCACTACCTTGGGTGGTTCCTTGTGGTCCAAGCACTTCTACAGGCTCTAGGCCCTGTGTCTAGCTCAGTCGTGGTTCTTATACCACTTTATTGGTATATGGTTTGGTACGCCCCTAGGGCTCAAACGTGTATTTGTGCTATTACTGTAGCTAACTAACTTATAACTTATGTATTTCGAACTCTAGCCTCATAAAGAGACTAGAGGGGTGTGTTTAGTAATAAATACATATATTTTGAATATATACCTGGTGTGGTCCTCTTTCATTTGGTCACTCAAGAGATTATAGACTGGTAAAACAAGCTGCTTTACATTCCTTCAAGACTTAGCCTGAAGGCTGCTCTCCATAGCTACCACTAGGATAGCTTTCAATAAAGGTTGTCTTTAACCTATCTCCAATAAGGGGTTGTTTGGACTGGTGCAAGGTGCCCACTATAATTAGTGGACAGCATATGCCAGGCCAACTTCTCACATTGGTGTGCAGCGTGTGGGATTCCAGCTTGCTATTGTTTTACCAGATAATCTCAATTGAATTGATCAACTGAAAACCACTAAGGGTACCTAAGGTACATATAAATCAAGCTTAGTAATACAGTAAGTTCTACTGAACTTAGAGTTGTGTGTTAAGGGATAGCACACCCTTTCTACAACTCAAGAGAGTTTAGTAGGCCACACTAGAGTAGGTAGTGCATACACCACACCTCACTAGTAATGTCTTCAAAGCCAGGACCCAGTGAGTCCTCGCCAGAAGCCAGTGGGCTTCTTCCCTCCAAGTATGATAAACTCCCATTCTTGGAATTGAGAGCATTATGCAATACTAGGAAGTTGAAGGCAGGCAAAAGTGCCAGCACCCAA
This sequence comes from Calotriton arnoldi, assembly GCA_963921515.1. Lineage (NCBI taxonomy): Eukaryota > Metazoa > Chordata > Amphibia > Caudata > Salamandridae > Calotriton > Calotriton arnoldi. The sequence continues at coordinate 179,107 of CAWUFW010001787.1, forward strand.
CACCTCAGGGAGGTGTTACTAGCTGATGATCTCAGCAGGCCCATAGGGTCTGAAGGGGTAGGCAAAGAGGGTGGGGCAGAAGATGAGGAAGGGGCCAGGGGTGAAGAAACCCAGGCCCCCCTCTGAAACTGGCCAGGAAGGTGAAAATGACCTTGTCCTGGAAAACCCAATTCCTCCTGTGGAGGAGGAGGAGGAGGATCAGAATGACCTCCCCTTTGTCCCCCCAGGAAGAGTACTGAGTGTGCCCAGAAGGTCTAGGTCTCCTTCTCAGGAGTCCAACCACTCTGACACCTCAATAGGGACCTCTGTCTCCTCTCATAGGAGGGAATCCTCTCATGAAAGGAGAAAGAGACTGATTCAGTATGAGCAAGCCCAGCTTGAACTCAGAAAACAGCAATTGGCTATAGACAGGGAGTCCCTAGATCTCTATAGAGAGAGACAAAAGATGGGACTAGAGTCCCATGGTGGCAGCAGTTTCCCCAAAGATAGGGAAAGGTCTTATGACCATAGAAACCTGAGCAAGATTGTCCCTCCCTACCAGAGTGGGGATGACATCCACAAATGGATAACTGCTCTAGAGAGGGCCTGTAAAGTACAGAGGGTCCCTCAGGAGCAGTGGGCAGCAATCTTGTGGCTCTCCTTTGCAGACAAAGGTAGAGATAAGCTCCTCACTGTTAGAGAGGAGGATGCTGATAATTACAAAGTCTTGAAGAGTGCTCTAATTGATGGGTTTGGCCTAACCACTGAACAATACAGGTTAAAGTTCAGGGATACCCAAAAAGCATAGACTCAAGACTGGGTGGACTTTGTTGATTGTTCTGCCAAGGCTCTGGAAGGTTGGTTATTGGGCAGTAAGGTATGTGACTTCACAGGATTGTACAATCTTATCATGAGGGAGCAGATTCTTAATAACTGTCAAAATCAGCTGTTGCATCAGCACCTGGTGGACTCTGATCTGACCTCTCCCCAAGAATTGGGAAAGAAGGCAGACAAATGGGTCAGAACCAGGGTGAGGCAGAAGGTACAGAACCAAGGTGGTGACCCTAAGAAGCAAGATTCGAAAAACTCTGATAAGGGTGGGGAGAAGGGTAAAGATCAAAAGTCTTCACAAGGCCCCCAAAATCTTCTTCAGGTGGGGATTCACAGTCTAACAAAGGGAAAGGCCAAAGGAAACCATGGTGCAAGGTCTGTAAGCAAAAGACCCACTGGACCAGTGATTGCACAAGTCCAAAGACTCTACTCCAGCCCCCACCAATGCCCCTAAGGCACCTGCTCCCCCTAGTGCAGTTACAGTTGGTGGTGGGACTACACAAGCCAATGGTTTTTTCTGGTTGACCCTGGATAAGGAGATGAGCTCTGACCTAGTCAGAGAACTCACTCAGGCTGTCCTAGTCTGTGATGGAGGCATGGATGTGACCTCCTCTGTGAGTCCCAGTAATCTGGGCAAGTACAGGCAACAGCCCTTAATCAAACGAAAAGAGGCTTTGGCATTTAGGGACACAGGGGCAAGTGTCACCATGGTGACACAAGACCTTGTGAATCCTGGGCAGATTATACTTGGTGAAATGTACCAAGTGACCAATGCTAGCAACGTCAGAACAGACCATACTCTGGCAGTTGTTAACTTCTCCTGGGGAGGGGTAACTGGCCTTAAGAAGGTTGTGGTAAGTGCAGACCTACCAGTTGAATGCTTGCTTGGCAATGACTTAGAAACTTCAGCTTGGGCAGAAGTGGAGCTCAGGACCCATGCAGAAATGCTGGGCATCCCTGCAGATGTGTTTGCTGTGACCAGGTCACAAGCCAAAATGTCTAACACTGAACAGGCCTTGGATTCTGGAATAATGGACCAAGTTCCCTCCAAGAAGAGGAGTAGTAGGGTAAAGGCAGTGCCTTCCCCTTGGCTCAGAAGGAAGATCAGTCTCTTGAGGGGGATGATCTCAGTCCTGAGGAAGGAACTGTCCCAGAGGAGCTTGAACCTGACCAGGTTGAGTTCTTGGGGACAGGGGCCCTTCCAGGGCAGATCTGAGCCAGGAGCAGCAGAGCTGCCCCTCTCTTGAACCCCTCAGACAGCAAGCTGCTGCTGAGGCTGCTGGGAAAGCTAGTGGTCCCCATACTGTGTATTGGGATGATGGACTCTTGTACTCAGAGTGTAGAGACCCCAAGCCTGGTGCCACCAGGAGGTTGGTTATACCTCTGAAGTTCAGGGGCTTCCTATTGACCCTAGCCCATGACATTCCCTTAACAGGTCACCTGGGCCAGAACACGACTTGGAACAGAATTGTCCCTCACTTTCACTGGCCCCACATGTCTGAAGACACCAAGTAGTTTTGTCGCTCCTGTGTAACCTGCCAGGCCAGTGGCAAGGCAGGTGGCACTACAAAGGCCCCCTGATACCACTACCTGTGGTGGGGGTTCCCTTTGAAAGGGTGGGGATTGACATTGTTGGTCCCATGGATCCCCAAACAGCATCTGGGCACAGGTTTATCCTGGTGGTAGTGGATCATGCCACCAGGTACCCAGAGGCTATTCCCCTTAGGACCACTACAGCACCTGTGGTGGCAAGGGCCCTCCTGGGAATTTTCTCAAGAGTGGGCTTCCCTAAGGAAGTTGTATCAGACAGGGGTGCTAACTTTATGTCTGGATACTTAAAAGCAATGTGGAAGGATTGTGGAGTGACTTACAAGTTCACCACACCCTATCACCCACAATGCAATGGTTTAGTTGAGAGATTCAACAAAACCTTGAAGGGCATGATTAAAGGGCTCCCAGAAAAGCTTAGGCGAAGATGGGACATACTCTTGCCCTGCCTTTTATTTGCATACAGGGAGGTGCCTCAAAAGGGGTTGGCTACAGCCCTTTTGAACTTTTGTTTGGTCACCCTGTCAGGGGTCCATTGTGCTTGGTGAAGGAAGGATGGGAGTTACCTCTCAAGCCCCCAAAGCAAGACATAGTGGACTATGTACTTGGTCTCCGCTCCCGGTTGGCTGAGTATATGAAAAAGGCAACTAAAAACCTTGAGGCTAGCCAGGAACTTCAAAAAGCCTGGCATGACCAAAAGGCTGTACTGACTGTTTACCAGCCAGGATAGAAGGTGTGGGTGTTGGAGCCAGTGGCCCAGCAGCTCTCCAAGACAAATGGAGTGGACTCCATACCATTGTTGAACAGAAGGGTGAGGTTACCTATTTGGTGGACCTAGGAACACCCAGAAGTCCCCACCGGGTTCTCCATGTCAACAGGTTAAAACCATATGTGGACAGGGCAGACATGGGCTTGCTCATGGCTACTGATGAGGGACAGGAGGAAGAGAGTGACCCACTCCTTGACCTGCTCTCACAGAACCCTGATGATGGGTCAGTGGATGGTGTAGCCTTGGCAGGCAGCCTCACTACCCAGCAGCAGACTGATTGCAAACAGGTGCTCAATCAGTTCAGACACATATTCTCACTGACACCCAGTCAGACTACCTGGTGCACTCATGAAGTGGACACTGGGGACAGTCTGCCTATTAAAAATAAGATTTATAGGCAACCTGACCATGTCAGGGACTGTATCAGGACAGAAGTCCAGAAGATGTTGGATTTGGGAGTTATTGAACCCTCAGATAGCCCTTGGGCTAGTCCAGTGGTCCTTGTGCCAAAACCTCACACCAATGGTGGGAAAAGAGAGATGAGGTTTTGTGTGGACTACAGGGGTCTCAATGCAGTCACTAGGACTGATGCCCATCCAATACCAAGGGCAGATGAGCTAATAGACACTCTGGCCTCCGCCAAGTATCTAAGCACATTTGACCTGACAGCTGGCTACTGGCAGATCAGACTAGCTGATGATGCAAAGCCAAAGACAGCATTCTCAACCCCTAGTGGGCATTATCAATTTGTGGTGATGCCCTTTGGTCTGAAGAATGCACCTGCCACTTTTCAGAGGTTGGTGAATACAGTCCTTACAGGTCTGGAAGCCTATAGTGCAGCATATCTAGATGATATTGCTGTCTTTAGCTCCACCTGGGAGGATCACCTGGTCCACCTCAGAAATGTTTTGCAGGCCCTGCAGAAAGCAGGCCTGACTATCAAGGCCACAAAGTGCCAGATAGGGCAGAGTCAGGTTGTGTACCTGGGCCACCTTGTGGGTGGAGGCCAGGTTCAACCACTGTAGAGCAAGATCCAGACCATCATGGACTGGACTGCTCCAACTACCCAGACTCAGGTGAGAGCCTTCTTAGGCCTGACTGGGTACTATAGGAGATTTGTCAAGGGGTATGGATCAATAGTGACACCCCTGAATGACTTAACTTCCAAGAAAATGCCCAAAAGGTTCAGTGGACAGTTAGCTGTCAAAAGGCATTTGATGACCTAAAGCAGGCCATGTGCACTGCTCCCATTCTACAGAGTCCTGATTACTCCAAGAAGTTCATTGTCCAAACAGATGCATCTGAATTGGGGGTAGGGGCTGTACTGTCACAATTGAATGATGAAGGTCAGGATCAGCCAGTAGCTTTTATTAGTAGAAGGCTGACCCCTAGAGAGAAACGTTGGTCAGCCATTGAGAGGGAGGCCTTTGCTGTGGTCTGGGCTCTGAAGAAGTTGAGGCCATACTTGTTTGGTACTCACTTCCTTGTTCAAACAGACCATAAGCCCCTCTTATGGCTAAAACAAATGAAGGGTGAAAACCCCAAACTGCTTAGGTGGTCCATTTCCCTACAGGGGATGGACTTCACAGTGGAACATAGACCTGGGAGTAACCATGCCAATGCAGATGGACTCTCTAGGTACTTCCACTTAGAACATGAAGACTTAACTGGGCAAGGTTAGTTTAATGTCCCTACGTTTGGGGTGGGGGTTGTGTAGGAGAGTAGGATCTGCTTCACATGGGTACCCCCACTTTTTGCTGATGCTTCACTGTTTTTCGACCTTAGTCTGGCTGGGGCCCTGCTAATCAGAACCCCAGCCTAGCTGCTTCCTCTCTAAAATGGTTTCCATGTGCCTTAGGCACATCTCTGATTGGAATCTGGAGTGCCCTTATAAGTCCCTAGTATATGGTATACTATGTACCCAGGGCATAGGTACCTCAGAGGCCACCAGGGGCTGCAGCATGTATTGTGCCACCCCTGGAAGGCCATCCAAAATGACACCACATGTCTGCTACTGCAGCCTGGGTAAGGTGGTGCATGCACCCTTACTGTGATATAGGCTACCTATATCACTACATACATACACACATATAAACCTATAAGTCACTCCTATGGCAGGCCTTATCAATCCTGAAGGCAGAGTGCGTGGTTCCTATGTGAGAGGGTGCCCCTGCATGAGCAGGGCCCCTCTGCAGCGTTCGGAGACCCTTCTCTGATGCTGTTTGTAGTGCAGCCTGACCATATACTCTTAAGCGCATTATAACCTCGCGTTAAATGCTAACTTTGGGATGGCTGCACGGAAACATGTCGTGTTTGGTGTTAAACATCTTGGAATACTACCCCCTGCCAGTTCTGGCGGCGGGGGTAGCATTCCACCCTTCTAGAGGGAGAGACATGTACACACCGGTATACCCGGTACTGACTTTCCAGAGCCCTGGCATCACAAAATGGATGCCGCTGCCACAGACACGAGTCTGGCCTCCTGCTGCTGACCGAAACTCCGGCAGGGAGGCCTGGACAATAGGTTTCCTGTCCCAGGGAGGTGTAACCACCTCCCCAGACAGGATAGTATGTATTGGGGCTGGGCGGGAGCACTCTCTGGTGCTTTGAAGATCTGCACTGGGGGCACATTTGGTGTCCCCGTGCATACCCCAGTTCAAACCGGCTCAGGGGCTTCCAGCTCCTGCTCTGGCGCGAAACTGGAAAAAGGGAAAGGGGTGTAACCACCCCTCTGCCCTGACCCTCCCATAGGTGGGGCCACAGAGTATGTCCAACCCCCTACCTTAGTATAAGTATGGGACCCCAGTCCTTAGGACTTTAGATTTACCTGGACGAAACTCTGACACAGAATCCTGGACCTTCGACGCTCTACTTTAAGATTAGAGGACTGAAGAATCTCCCTTGGGGTCAAGGAGTGACTCCCCTGCTTGGCAGGCACCAACGAAGCAATTGTCCGGTCTGCATCGCTGAAGCTCCCGCCGGACGCCGAAGTCTTTGCATCACCAGAGGTGGATTTCCAGACTTCCCCGAGGCTACCCTGAGTCCCCAGCAGAGCTGAGGCCCGTGGCTATCGTGGATAACGTGGAACCGTGACCCCTGGACACCGCGTACTTTTGTAAGTGCATCCTCTTCTGGGTCTCCCACGAAGTTGTGCTTTGGGCTCCGAGTAGCCCCAGCCTCCAGCACCGACTGCACCGAAGATCACTGGCCTCTACTCCACAAGTGTCCTGTGAGCCAGCTCCTCGTGCGTCGAATCGAGGCTCCTTTGCGGTCGCTAGTCCGTTGGCTAGTAGGCTCTCCTGAAAGCCAATCTTCTTCTGCTTGGGCTCCCTGGTTGCTCCAGGCATGCCCTGACTTACCCTCGCTGGGTGAGTCCCCCAGACCTTGCTGGTCTGCAACATCGTCCTTCTTCCATTTCCACGAGACTTGCCGTTGCCAAGGCTTGTTGGGTCCAATCCGGTCGCCGACACCCCTGCAATCGACAGACGTCGTGGGACAGCTCGAATCCAGCTCCTGGTCATCGTCGACGCCTCCTGGACCTCGTGGCTGAAGAGTCAAGATGACTGTCAACCTACCTGAAGCACTCGACATCGGTGGGCATCTGCTCATCGCCTTCCTGGTCACTGGCTAGTGACCCAGACTCTGTCCCCTCTGCTTTCAGGTTCTTCAGATCTTTGATCCACCTTTGGATCCACCCGAACACTTTCGACTTGGCCGCCAGCAGCACTTTGCAGCAGATCGCCATTGAAAGCGACGACGAAACCCGACCCCGAAAGACACCTATGCACCCGGCTCTCCTGGGTGAGGTAACTCGAGTACTCCGGTGCTCCCGTGGGTATTGACACTAGAACAGCCTAGTTCTCAAAGGGTTTGCTCCAAGTCCTCCTCTAAGTGTCCCTTTTCTTTTAAATTCAAACCGCGACTTTCCCCATAGAAGTTAACGGCGATTCGCGGCTGTGTTCCCACACTGCACGCGTCCCCCGTGGGTCCCCTGTGTCACTACCTTGGGTGGTTCCTTGTGGTCCAAGCACTTCTACAGGCTCTAGGCCCTGTGTCTAGCTCAGTCGTGGTTCTTATACCACTTAATTGGTATATGGTTTGGTACGCCCCTAGGGCTTAAACGTGTATTTGTGCTATTACTGTAGATAACTAACTTATAACTTATGTACTTCGAACTCTAGCCTCATAAAGAGACTAGAGGGGTGTGTTTAGTAATAAATACATATATTTTGAATATATACCTGGTGTGGTCCTCTTTCATTTGGTCACTCAAGAGATTATAGACTGGTAAAACAAGCTGCTTTACATTCCTTCAAGACTTAGCCTGAAGGCTGCTCTCCATAGCTACCACTAGGATAGCTTTCAATAAAGGTTGTCTTTAACCTATCTCCAATAAGGGGTTGTTTGGACTGGTGCAAGGAGCCCACTATAATTAGTGGACAGCATATGCCAGGCCAACTTCTCACAGGAGCTTGTGCTACAGCCGTAGACCGGTCGTAGCACAAGCTCCCTTAGGGAAATGGGAGTTTGTGTTCATCCCTGCACCACGTGGCAGGCACCTCAGGGTGCGTGCCACACGGTGCAGTGATGAACAGCGGGGCACCATAGGTGCCCGTTCGGCCCCCAACCAGAGGCTGCAAAGAGAAGGGGGCTCTGCTAGGAGCCCCCAAACTCGCTTTCCGACAGGCTTTCCATGTCAGAAAGCCCGGCATGGAAAGCCTGTTGGAAACCGAGCATTGTAATCCTAACAGCGGAAACACCGTCCATTGGGATTACGGGCTGGCCTTCGGCTGGCCGACGGGCTCCTTGAGCCCGTCGGAATCCAGCCGGAATGACCAGCCGGTTTTAATTCCGACCGTGTATATTGTTATTAGGCTGTCTGAAATGAAACCGACAATCTTGGTTGGAAAGCCTCCTACCTTAGGCCAGAGGCTTTCCGACCGAGATCGTAATAGGCCCCTAAGTGTGTGTGACTGCATCTAGAACAGTCAAAACATATTATAAAAAATGTATTGTAGTTAACAAAAGTGACAGTTCATGTTTTTATTTTATCCTGAGTTTAATGAATAAATTCAATATTTAAATTACAATGCGCTGCTCTGACTGCACCCACTGTGTTACTGGCTGCTGTGACAGAATGGAGTGGCACAGGACGGGTCCAGTTGGTACCATGCTACGCTGAGCGAGGATGGGCAGGTGGGCCACCAGTCGATGCTGAAATTATTGCAGGCTACGAGGCCTACCAGGACTTGGACTAGCCTCAGGATAGTAGTGCAGTACTTCATACTGTGCAGCTGCTCCTTTACTGCTTAAATGTGCTCAGAGGGAGAGACTGCTTGCTGATTCAGTCTGTGCTTTTGCCTGCCAGCGCTGCTCAGAGTCTGGCATCCTAGTAAGTCTTCATCCTCGAGGCAAGCACAGAGCTCTGTGTTTTCAGGTGTGCACTAGGGCCCAGATGGTGCACACAAGTGTGTCACATGACCAGAGGAGGCCGCCAGGTGCAGATAAACTCAACAATATCCTTCCTATGGAAAGAAATATGAGGGGGCTGTTGGGCTTCAGAGAGTGGCTAGCAGTGGTGGCTGGTGATCTTTGAAACTGGTGGGCGTAATACATACACTGAATTCCAGTGAGCGAAGCGAGGTTGCCTAAATTATTCTAGACTCTTGTTCTCATACACACTCATTCACACTCACTCCCCATCACTCACCACACTTATTCTCCATCACACATGGGTATTCTCTCTCACTCACTCATTACTCACTCTCACTCGTATGCTCTCCCGTACACACCCACTCTCCTCACCTGCGAAAACTGCATCTTCTTTTACTTCACAGCTGGCAATATTTTAATTACTCTGTATACCTCCTTTACACTTTCACATCAAATGGTAATTACTATTGGCGCAAATGTGACTATTGCCCTGTGTGTTCAGCAGAGAGGCCATCCCAGGTGCTGATGAGCATATAGTTTGCACACCATATGATCCAATGGAACCTATAACTGCCATCAGCCTCAAATCTAGAACTCTCAATTATATCCCGTCATGAATATCTACCCACAACCTGAACTCACCCAGACACCTAGAGGTGGTCCAGTGCACAGTAACCCCCAAACAAGAGTTATATTTTGTATGAAAAAACCTACATTGGCACAACATTTAGAACATGCATTATCAAATCCAATAGGTCTGACTTTTATGTCCTTGGTGAAAGCATTTCTTTTATTCAGACAGACGTGCAAGCTGCTGACCATGAAAGTGGCTTGTAAACGAAAATGAAATAAGCACAGCAGAAATTTCCAAAACACACCTCGCACTGTCACCGAGGAGTCACAGGTCTTGTGAAAGCATTAAAAGGAGAACACCTTTTCATCTGAAGAATATTAAAGATGTGTAACTGTGGGTATAATCAAAATTAACTGAAAATGGAGTTAGCGGCTGTCCTGTTGTGAATATTACAACAAAGAACAAGCATTGGCATAGCCAATAGGTCTCGCCTTTGGGACCTTATAAGTGTTTAGCTATGTAACAGTTAATGTTGTTGCATCAAGGATATTGTGCTGGATAACTAAACAGTTATAAGGTCCCAAAGGCGAGACCTATTGGCTATGCCAATGCTTGTTTTCATAGTCATGGGTCCCATGCTTTTGCTACTGAACCCACCGTCTACTGCATAATTTACATATTTTATCCCTCAAACGATGAAAGATTGCTAAAGTCTTGAACACTGAATGGAATGCGGCTCCTGACTCTGTAAAAGTTAAATTATCACCTTCCACCTTTTGACAGATGTTTTCAGGGATTAGGAGGTAAGAAGTTTGCTCAGATGGCTCTAATAGCCCCCACTGATGGACCGGGTAGATGACTTGTGTGTGCAGATTGTGAGGCCTTCTCTCTGCATTCTGGGGTAGCCAGTGGCGACTGGCAGTATTATTTGTGGATAATGTCATTCATCACTGGTGTTAGAGGGCCACCGAAACTGTTGTTCTAGTAAAAAGATTTACTCACAAAGATTGTCATGTGATTGTTCGAGGGAAGGGGGCATTCCAGGGCACGAATGGGGGTGCACACACGTTTGTGGATATTCTGTTTGTGGGTAAAAATTAAACTTCCTTCTAGAATGAAAAGGGAACACCACAATTGGTGGGGGTATTAAAGAAGAGGTTTAAACATGCACAAACATATTCTCCCAACGAGGGAACATATTTTCCCTATGCATTTGTGCTGCCGGTTTTCTATTGCAAAAATATACCCGTTTATATTAGTACATGCGAAAACTGAATTTGCAAGTTTCTCAGGAGTGCACATGGAAACCTGAAACTGCTGCGAGTTTCCGGGAGTAAACTGGAAAACTTTTCTGAATTCTTAAAGTGAGTACATTTCTTGTTTGGGAGTAATAATCCTGAGAGTGTTTACTTTCTCATTTATTTTTGACTTAGGCCCATATGTTTTGGACTAACAATAAAAATGAGCCGTCCCATTTAGCGCCTATGGGAAGTGTGGTCATTTCTAGCTCCGATGATACAAGCCATTGAGCTACCAATCACAAACTGCGGCAAAGAAACATAGCTTTCCTTCCCACAATACAACACTTTAAAATAAGAGGTAAACAGACCAAACTGGGGCTTCACGAATGAACTCCAAGATGGAAGAAGTGGAACTGTACCCACATTGATGCCCCATCAGTTCAAAAGGCCAAGCCCCGGGGCAGCAGGGGTCACCTTCACTGTGTCCAGCAGTAGCTTGCAGGAACAAGCTGTCATCAGAGACCGCCTCTGTCAAAGTGCTTAAGTGCAGGCTGCATGGCTTCTCACCAAAGGGACCTGGGCTGTCCCTGGAGATAGGAGAAAAGGCCGTTGAATGAAGGTTTGAGTGACAAGTACAGACTGCCCGACGAAATGTACTTTTGTTGGGAGAAGTGACATAAAATGTGTTTATTAGAGGTCTCTTTTAGATAGCTGCTCACACTTGAGCAATGCCTGCGCCTGGTAGCACTTGTTTCTACCTATAGATCTGTGCCAGTCATACCTTTATACACACATGCAATAAAACACATTTATTTATATATTCACTTATTTTACTTTGCATGTCTTTCATATACTTAAACCAGCTGTTTGCATCTACCTGCCTGCACTTAATTTACCCATGTTTTTTTTTTTTTTTTTTAACCAACATCCGTTTGCATGTTTGGAACATGCGATGGTACATAGAACATGGCCCTGTAGAGAGTACAAGCAGTGTGTGCAGACCTGGCTATTGGTAATGTGGTTTGTAACAAGGCACAGGGCTGCAAAACAACTCGTTTCTGCAATACTGTACAGAAGTGGTAATGGAGAAGCACAGCCCCAAAATCTAAAAATGCACATGTAATAAATACATTTTTTTTTAAAAACACAGGTGTTTCAGGCTTCTCCACACAAGTCCCTGCCATGCCCCTGAAAAGCTAGGCTTAAGGGTTGGGTGTAAAAATACAGAATAATTTAAGAAACAAATTTGAAAATGTAATGACATCAAAAACGAAACTTTAGGCAACACCGATGTGTCAACGCTCTAAACGTATAACCGAATTCAATAACATATTCTAAATGAATGTGTGTGTCAAGATAATATTTTCTATAATGACTCCTCACACTCTACAATAAACAGAAATGTTTCGTTGAGGCAAACTATGAGGCTGGTAAATAAAAAAAAACATTAAAGGATGGTTAAAGAAGCTATGTCACTCGAATAGCACGCATTGAAAACTTAAAGATGTGTCATACCAGTTTTCCTTAAATGCGACAGAAAATAAATTGCTGTTTTGCACAGTTGTACGGCTGCCATCCGATAAGTGCACATGACATTTCACAAGGACGAGAAGGTGAAACTAAAGCTCGCTTGCTTACAAATTACTTTTTAAACATGCCTACGGATTTATTTGATATTGTTTTCCCACGAAAAATCTTAGAGAAAACAATTTGTGCTCTTACCAAACGTGCTGTAGGCTTGCTCCTACCAAAAATCCAGAATCCAGAATGCAGAGACCCCAGGCCCGCGGTATGTGTCTGTATATGGTCACCAGAAATCGACGCAGAGCGCGCGGCAAAAAGCTTCGCCCGCTTGGAAATTGAATTTGGCAATCTTTCATGATTAGAGTGTCAGCCACCGGGCACGCTCCAGGCCCCTTCCAGACATCTGTGGCCCCTGTGACCCGGCACACGCCGGCACCACAACAACAGAAGCCACTGCAAGGCCACACACCGCAGCGCACGGCCATATGCTTGTAGGGTCCGGGGCCCTACACACATATTTCAATAACCGGGACATTCGGACAATGACGCTCATGGGCCCCGGGGAGAAGATTAGCTGGCCCGGCCCATTCATACTCTCAGCACAAAGCGTGAAAAGTTCTGGGACGGGAAACTTTTACCCGAGACGAAACCCGGCGCTCACAATGCATTTCTTAGTTTAAAAGTCCCAATTTTGGGGCAGATAGTTAAAGTGCAACGGAGAAGGCTGAAATAATGGCGCTCGCAAGCCCAATATGTGTCCCCCATGTCGTGATAAAAAGGAACAAGCCCGGGAGTGGTGCATGCGCACGCCTCGCGCAGAAAGTTTAAAAACAAGCATTGTCCGCACGCCCGCGAAAGTGACGCGGCGGCGCGGCTGCAAAAGTGAAAGAAAACAAGCACACGAGTGGTGCGTGCAGAGAAAGCCAGATGGCAGCTCTGGTGGGGGAGGGGGAGGGGCGAGCAAGACAGAGAGGCAGAGCGAGGCGCGCGCGGGAGAGCGAGAGGAAAGCCCGATGGCGCTCGTGCCTGTGCGCGTAACCGCGCGCAGAATGCCACACAAAAAGCTGTGGTCGCATTTCTGAAAGCCCACTGACTAAATGTCTCGCCCAGACCAGCACAAGCGCTGGCTCAGGGCGAGACCTAAAAAGGGAGGGAGCCAATATAACCTTCTAGTGCGTAGGGGATATTTACTTCATATTAACCTGCCAGTTCTCGCATTGCGTACGCGACCGGCACCAGACAGTTGAGGATTTTCAGGTCCCTTTTATTTCAATTAGCAGAGCGTGTACTGAAAAATATCTGCACCGGCTGTGCTTTTACGAGAGGATGGACTTTATTCCCTTCGCCAGCTGGAATAGGCTGGCGAAAGTTACGTTGGAGTTTCCTTCGGAACTCTCTATATCCCCGTTTAAATCAGCTTGAGTTTGGGTGATTCTGGTCCCGCTATGTCCTGAGGAGGCCATAATTGGAAGGCCGAAATGCATCGACCCCATATTATCCAGGATCAACGTCACTTCTTCTAAAAGAGAAAGATGTATATGTAACCCATTGGTTCCTTGACCATAAAATTATTGTTTGAGGCAATCAGTTAAGCCAAGTATTAGATGGTCGATCTTTAATTTGACGTTGCTACTTGAAGACGTCGTATTTCTGTTATCATTGCCTTAATAAGGGCAAGTTGTCTGTCACTGCGGTTACTCGTGTTCACCTATTTGACATCATATTCTGAATTTTTCTTTGTACTTTGTCTGATGATTTGTAATCTTAGTGGTGTACATTACTTATTATTATGTTTGTAAAAATGATAAAAGATTTCTTTGATAAAAAATATTAAAAATGAGAACAAGAAATTAGTTGTGCGGTCATTGTTGTCTTGTTGACTTTTTGTACAGTAATGCCTCTAAATAGTTAAGATTTTCACAATAAATCCAGGACCACGACTAATGATTAATCCATATTAGGCGAGTTTCTTTCCTGCCAGAGGTGACAAATAGTAAGTCTGCCTCTTGATAATTCATTGAATGTTTCCTGCTAGAGCTTTCCTTCTTTTTGTTCTGTCGCAAGTATTCTGCTGTTTTACAAGCATCAGGAAAAATTATTCACAACAAATATAAGCTAACAAGCAGAAAATGCAAAATAGCTATAAATTTTATGTACAATTTAAAAATGACGCTCTAGGCACTCACAGCAGAATCTGAGACCAACCAATCAGCATCTTCTGAGACCCTTGTGGGAACACAAATCCCGGCCCTTTCAATTGTGAGGACCGCCTTACCTGCAGTCGCGGCTCCTGGAGGGAGTGCTGCGGGGCGGTGGGGCGGGGCGGGGGAGGGGCAGGGTGGGGGGTAGTAAACTCCAGCATACGGCCGAACTGAGTTAAGTACATAAATAAATAAAGAAAACGAATTACATTGCGCGCGCCGCATCGCCAAATGGCGATGCGGCGCTCGCAATGTAATTCGTTTTCTTTATTTATTTATGTACTTCACTCCGTTCGGCCGTATGCCGGAGTTTACTACCCCCACCCTACCCCCGCCCCGCTCCACCGCCCCGCAGCACTCCCTCCAGGAGCCGCGACTGCTTACCAGGCGTCACTTCCCACTTCCAGCAGGGCTGGCCACTCGCCACAGGAGCTCAAAACTGTTGTCCTGCTAAAAGAAATTAACACAGTATGACTGCTTTGCAGGCCATAGCCATGTAAAGTGACATGTAAACTGATATGATGCATGAGTAAAATTGTAGGTGATGTAAAATATAAGCTCTCTTGTAAGGTAAAATGCTTGCAGTTCTACAGCTCCCTTCGGTCCTGCGGGGCCATCCCCTGTCAATGGCGTTTGCTTTATGTAAATCACCATACCCATTCAATGTTCTATGTACACTGAAAACATTGAATTTGTATAACTACTTGAAAATTGTGATTTGTTACTATAACAAAACGCAGAGTCTCTCAAAGTGGAGGTTAAGTTGGAGGCTACAAGTTGCATATGGATCTCTCCAGCAGGCACTCATGCCGACTGAGCTCTACCTTCCAATACAGGTCTTGTTTAAACTTCGATATGGTATTTTTTTGGTGTTCTCTTGGCTTTCTACCCAGCATCCTAATGGGTCCCTACCTGAGCCCACCCTCGCCATAACTTTAGGAGGCAGACAGAACTGTGTCTGTTGCCCCATGCTACAGTCAGCCCGTACCCTGGTGTGCCAAAGGTGACATACCTGCTGTAAGCATCCCTCCATTCTCCTAGGTTTGGCACTAACAATCGGCTGTAAATGTGGTGCAGTGGTTCTTCAGACCTCTGAGCCCTGGTGCCAATGTACCTGCTGCACTGCAGCAACCTTTAGCACATAAACAGAGAGGTGGAGGGTAGGCCACCGTACATCCCCCTGGAGTATCAATGAAAACACAAAAATATGTATGGCAGAGCGCGGAACAAAAAGAGAAAGATAGAAGATATGTTGTTTTGTAATCTCACAGAAACAATCAGGAATCCAGGGTTTGGATTTCACAGGACTTCTGCCACGCTTACGAGGAAAGTTATCATTTACTAAAGAGGAAACCTCACACACATAATAGTGCCACGCTTCATCATTGGCATCCTCTTCCCACCCCTGTAGGTCAGTGCCATCAGGGCGGACTCAACCTCCCCAAAGACTTAAAGGAAGGAGGGAGTTCTTAAATAAAAACGACTGGACAAGGCAGGATCCAGACTTACTAATAATACCTCGGGGTTCCTCAGTATTTCACATTTATTGGTGAGGACCCCGGGTATATCTAAAAACAAGAACAAGTGCGTATACAGAGGATTATGGCTCAGACCCGTCTCTTATCTGTCAACATGTTTCTTCCCATGGATTATAGCCTAACAGGTCTGGGGCATTTTTCAGGATTTATTAATCCCTTAACTAGCTTCAGTGGCTCTAAATGTCACATAACCAAATTCTGGTATAAAGTGTAAGCTACCTTTATCCCACGTGAATCCTACTGATACTGGATCTAGTTTAATACATTAACCTATTTGGAAAGGATTTTTAAACTGAAAGTAAAAACGACTTTCCTACATCAGCATATACTTGGTACTTATATTTGAAACATGAGCATTCAAGTGCACTGTCAATGCAAACCACTGCAAACTGAAGACGTGAAGAGTGGGAGGGCGTGAAAACCCTCGAAAGTGCACATGCAAAATTGACATATGACATCAACAGTATCCTTATAAACGAATTATCGTAATACAGTCACAGAGCTATTCCTTACCCTAAACTTTAGGGGAATACTGCCTTCCTGGTCAAGGAGGGGGTGGTGTCCTTTGTAGTCACACACTAATCACAAGGAAACAAAGGTTAGTGGCATAAGTAGGTTGTCCTACTAGGAGGAGGGTAGCTGGCTCTCATATCACATCTACTGGGGGCTAGTAGTGCCTAAAACTAGTACTCTGCTGGGGAGGCACACTAGAAGCTATGAGAGAATTATTCTGTGTATGACTCCACTGTAACATGTCACGCCGGGCCGCAATTTCTCCTCTGATCAGTGATGTCACCAATCCATCATTTCAAACATTTCTGTTACTTAAGTGAATATTAGGTCGTTCAAAACGTTGCGGCTGCTTCTATGCACTTGAGTCCACCAAGTAGTCATCCTTTTTGGCTAGAATCTCCTTCCCACATACTGTGTACACATGTAGCCAAATGTGTAACATATGGCGATCGCCATACAGTTAGGCGCTTGGTACTCTTATGAAAACGATATGCACATTGTCCTATGTACATTCACGATAGGCAGTTTTTTCAATCATGCTACGATGTTTTTAGAACTCAATGCTTGCATCTGTACGTCATGGATAACAGAAAGTGATCCCCATCGCATTAGTCAATCTGCACTCACTATCATGCAGAAAGCACTTCATGCCATACAATATCGTGTAAAACATGAAGCGGAAATGCCCATATACTGCTTCTTGTGAGTATGTACTTCCGCGTCATGTTGTTGCATCTTACTTGCACGCATTACGTACATATAGCCAAGGCCGGGTTATGCTCTTGATTAGAAACCCATTTAAAACAGTAAACCCTGGATACGCCGGGATCTTTCAATTTACAAACTGCCTGCGTAGTGCTGAAATCATTACACTGCCCAAAGCCCCCGTCCCAAAGTGGTGACAGCATGGGCTGAAGGGATGTGTTGGAACCCATATTGCCCCACTACATCAAAAGGTACACCACATGGGGTTATCTACATATAACCACTCCGGACCACTGGTACAGGTGGTGGGAGCGGCTGCCTTAATAGGCGGATGTCGGCCAGACGCCCAGAGGGTGTGTACAGGAAGTGAGGGCCCGGCAAGTGCGGAAGTCAAGGGAATTGTAGTCTTAACTCATGCAGAGTATGTACAGGCTACACAAGGAGCTAATGGAAACCTTACTGGTAGCCGG
The DNA here is from genome assembly GCA_963921515.1 of Calotriton arnoldi. Classification (NCBI taxonomy): domain Eukaryota; kingdom Metazoa; phylum Chordata; class Amphibia; order Caudata; family Salamandridae; genus Calotriton; species Calotriton arnoldi. The sequence goes on from CAWUFW010001787.1 coordinate 196,433, forward strand.
GTGGCTGATTTCCGCCCTGAGATCTTATTGGTTAGGCGTGTATCAGGATGTGATGGCCCTGCAAGTGCGGGGTATTTGTGGGAAACGCAGTCTTTGCCCCCACTGAGCAAACAGGGCATACATGAAGACCAGTTAGAGTCCCGGCTGGTAGGTGGATGGCTAATTATCGCCCTGTGATATTTTTTTTACTGAGCAGAATGCCTTGCATAGCAGGGAATTAATAGTCCAAAAACACTTTTTGGGCATCATTCTACCCCTCCAGAGGAGTTTATCCAAGATTATTTAAAACAGAGTTCCTATCCCAATATTATTGAGCCTAGTCTGTCACGAAAAACCCTGAGCATGAACTCAAGCCGTGAGGCCTACAGTGGTCAATGACGTAGGGTAAAGTGGAGAGTTCCAGGGGGATCCTAATAGTCCAGTAGAATGTGTTCCCTTCATGCTTTTCATCTGTTCCAAACGTTCTTTTTACCCGTAAACAGGGACGTTCTATTGTCAGTCTTTTGTAACAATGCTTGTTTGCTTTCTTGACTATTCTTGGGGAACAGTTCTCCTTGGATAGTTTTTCAAACAGTTTCTTAGCATGTGTCCTATTACCGGTCACATCTGAACAATTGCATCGCAGACGCAAAAACTGCCCCACTGGCAGATTTTCCCGCAATCCGCTGGGTGAAAACTTTCGAATTGCAGAAGGGTATTACGGTCCGTCGGTTTGTAGAAAACCTCACTCTCCAGCTTTCCATTTTTAGGTCTCGCCTAGCAGCGCGCATGCGCTACATAGGTAAAAAGACCTTTTGGGATCGCTTTGGCTTATCAACCAAAAACGTGCACGCGTTCCATTGCCTTCAATGGCAACGCGTGCACGTTTGGCGATTCACTTGCGGGAGCGAGCGGCGCCATATGGTAGCAATTATCGCTCCTGGCGCCGCTCGCTCCCGCAAGAGAAACGCTTTCACTTTTGGCGACAGTTTTTTTTTTTGAGTTGATGCGCGCACGCTTGTTAAAATAGGTTAGAGAAAATCGGTTTACAAATAGACTGCTCGGGTATGACGAACTGATCCTGGGGGCGCAGCGTTTCATGACTTCAAACCGGAGGCGTTCTTTGACATGTCAAAACTATGGTTCTTTCCACAAATGCGTGTTCTAATACAGGATTCCTGCTGCAGGTGTGATTTACACTGCTACCTTAAAAAGACTGCCTTCTTAATAGTATCCGCTGTTAACAGCCATCGCTGCAATCGAGTAACAATTACAACGTTGAGCCTGGTGTGAGCGTTGCTAATGACAGCTGGCGGACAGCAATACTTAATTCTGATTGGCCAACAGACGAGATATAATATACACGTGCAGTGCTCTGTTGAGCTCTCAGATTGATGGCGTGGAAACATGTAGATGTGCATATAATTACGTATAGTGCACAGCACGGGAGCGCGCTTCTCAACCCTTCATCAATCTGCCCTGATACAGCCTCGTTTCTGGAGCAAGGGAACCAGCTCAAGCCAAGGGCTCAGTATATCGCGTCATTTAACGAGGCATCCTGCTAACATACAACATCTGCAAGCCTCTGTAACATGCATGCAGCCAGGATTTACAAGACTGCTGACTCAACACAAAACTGCGAACCACCAACATATAGTCCGAATATATGGCAGAAGGGCAGGTAAATGGCATGTTCGGGGTCATCATCTTCAATAGGAGCCATTAGGGCTAGGAAGGGGGGCGGGGTTATCCTGACCACTGTTAATCTGCTTTGGACACCGAAAGCCAGACTTCCAATACGAACCTCAAAACTGGCCTGCTCACAGCAACTGAATGCACAAAGACTAAAATAGCTATGCTTTAAAGGTCCACTATCAATCAGTGTGTGCAGTGGCGTCACTTCCGCCATCCAGGTGATGGGCCAGTGTGTGGAAGTAAGTGCTATTCACAACTTACTCCTTGCTTAAAACCATTGATCACTAAATGAAAGTCACCAATAAATGACACCAGTCAGAATCTGTTTACAGCTGAATTTGTGGACTTGTGGAATAGCAGTGTAACTGGGAGAATTACAAGTGCTCTCTTCTAAAAAAAAATATATATTCTCCAGACTGAAAGCAGATAAAAAATCTGACCAGCAGTGCATACAATATAGGCAAGGTGCGCTCTGAAGACATCACATTGCTGCAGAAAATGTCCCTGCCAAGTCTCTTTCAGACGTTGAATTTCAATCAAAATAACGGAGCACAGCCAGCTAAACATTTCGGAGACTAGCTGGCGCTCACTGTCTTTACCTGGGCGGAATGAAAAACCACGTGCCCCCTTGACGCTTCCACCAATCAGAAGGCTGTGAGGACAGGGATATGTGGAGGGAGCAAATATTGTCTTTCCACAGTCCCAGCGCTACCAAGTAGCTGTCACAATTGTCCTAGCGCTTCACAAAACATAGCGCTTCACAAAACAACTAAATAGATAACTAGAGCCAGGTTTCTAGGAATGGATGGAACCGGACAACCACACGAACGCTGTGACAAGGCCTTGTCACAGGCCTTATATAGTGGATACATGACATGCATATTCATGGGATCTGGCACAATCAGAACACTCTCACACGGTGAAGACCTTTTCTTCACCAGCAAAATAACACAAACACAGGAGAAAATAATGACAAAGAGTGTTTGCAGTGGGATACGCAAGAAAGCGGGACCCTTGTGGGACTGAGTTTTTTGTTCACTTGAACTATATATGGTCGAATTACGTTTAGTACAGTGAGTGTAATATTTCAACTCCTCAAAGGATAAGCATCCTCAATTTGTATGTCCATTTCTATGTCCCCCCTGCATGAAACGACCACCCTGCGTCATCAAGATGATAGAACTGGAGCACAATAACACTTTATTGCACCAGAGCTTCACACAGATTTTTAACATTATTTCATGCACTGGTTTTCAAGCACCGACGTTAATTCTTAGTTAAGTGTATTTTGTATCCAATAGCTAGATAGGTTGAAAAATAATATGCAATCTTTCCCATATGCATGGTGACAACAATAGAAGCATGTATGCGAGAAAAGGCTCTATTTCATTAATTTGAAATGCCACTGGGGTAGATTTCATAGCAACTTCAAATCGGGCTGGCTTGTTGCGCAAGACGTACAACGTAAGGGTTTCCAATAGACAAGGACGGTGAGGACGAGGAAGGAGAGCGGTCATGGCGAGGAGGAGGCAGCCACAGCAGGTAAGTGCCTTTTTAAAACAAGCATTGGCATAGCCAATAGGTCTCGCCTTTGGGACCTTATAAGTGTTTAGCCATGCAACAGCTGATGTTGTTGCACCAAGGATATTGTGCTGCAAAACTAAATACTTATAAGGTCCCAAAAGCGAGACCTATTGGCTATGCCAATGCTTGTTTTCTTTTATAAGGAGGTCAATGAAGGGGAGTTCACTTCCACCAATGGGTATAGTGAACCGCAGGAACAGCAACTTACACCCAGGAGCAGGTAGCTCACTACCCTACACCTCCGCCATTCGGTAGGGGACCGTTCTGCATCTTTTATTGCCACTGCCAGACAGTAAAATTACAAGGTGACAGGTTCTCAGGGCACACAAAACAGACGCAGCTACTCTGAAAAAAGTGTCTTCTGAGAAGGTAGATGGAAACAAGTATGCCCGTTTACACAAACAGGCGAGTGTATACAACACCCAGCAGTGTGTTGGTAAATGTGTCGTCACGGAGACGCAGCTCACAAAGTGCATCTCCCGTGACCCGGGTACAGACTGACACACCACTCTTCACCTAAGAAAGGCGGGTTAGGATTTCACTCACATTTGACATAGTTTTGGTTTGGTATGTGTTGTGGTTATCCAAAGTCTCTTAGGGAGCAACAGTTTAGTGCTTGGTTTCATTCTTTGAGGCACTTTTGCTACCATCTGTATTTGGTCATTTAGAATGTTCTATTATTATTAGAATGTTTTGAAACTGCCCTGCAAGTTTACTTCTACAGTCATTATTAAAATGCATCTGTTTTTCACTCTGAAAGGTCCCTTTAGCCCATTTTACTTCTTTTTATTATGCTACATACCAGAGGGGCATGAAGGAGACTTAGGAACTGGAAAAAGGCTGGCAGGACAGGCGAGGAGATTTACACTTTAAAGGAGGCACGGTCAGACTTCTTGAACTCGAGTTCTCTGACAAAGGAGAAAGTGAAAGTAAACAGATACAATGTGCATGCACAGCTAAAACATGCACAGTGTATCTATTTTCTATATTTGACCTGACGTCACAGAGTGATTAGAGCTTCTGATGACGCCAGGTCACATGGTGAAGGCCTGATCAGCCCTCCTCCCTCCTGCATGGGCAGCCTCTTCCACCCCAGCCCTCAGTGATTGACACTTAGCCCCAGGCAGAAGAAGGCTGAAACAGTGGCGTAACGATAATTGAGGGGGCCCCCCTGCAAGGTACGTTGAGGGGCCCCCTCCGGAGTCTATCAGGACTCGAGGAGCTCTCCGGCCGAAGAGCTGTGCTGAGGGGGGCCCCTGGAGCTTGGCCCCCCCGCGCACTGCGGGGGGCCTCTGTTACGCCCCTGGGCTGAAACACACAACGCCCGGGGCTACCTTAAAAAGAGAGATTTGCAGACCGTCATAATGGGTGTACCTAGGAGGGCCTGAAGATGGACAGGCCAGTGATGGAACAAGTAAGCCCTGCTTTAAACCGACATAGCTACAAAGGTTGACACATGCGCGGTAGCTCACATGTCCGTGAAAAGTGCCTGGCTGGCAGATCCTCGCTGACGTCTGCATCAGAGAGCGATACCAAGCCAGACAGAACTAATTTTTCTATTACCATTGTAATATTTACAATAATTATAACTTTCACCTGTTGATTTTGAAGTAAAGTGGGTGGGCGGTGCCCCTTTGCCCAAAGCAAGAAACCGCCACTGGCTAGTGATTATGATCTCTGTGACTGAGAGGTCGGAAAACGTCATGTGCAGAATGATGGAGCCAGTATTTTTTGTGACACCAGATTAAAGCCTTCCTGGAGGACACAGTTGTGAAGCTTTTTAGTATACAAACCCAGGCTGTCACCTAGCAACAAATACCACACCTCGACCTTGGCCCGGCTCAGTATTGCCTGGGGTAGCAGTGCATTGCAACAGCGCTGGCAGCTTCTTTGTAAATAACCCCACACAGTCAGCTGCCTGCAGCACCTAGTTAAATGTGCATGACTAGGCACTGAAATGTGTTAGTCTCACCCCTGATGCGTGGTACTTGGCAGGGCTGTTGATGTCTTCGCGTCTCAGCCAGTCAAAAGTGTTTCCTTCTCCTGAAGCTGCATACATCTAAACAGAGTAATTTTGGTGAATATTTGGTAGGGTGTGTGGCAGTCTGAAAGTCCCTCTCTATTCCATTTCAGAGTATTAGTATACTTCTGATGTATAATCTTAGCAGTACATAGAAATTAGCCAATACTTTCCTATTCTCAGAATCGAATACTGTTTCCCAGGTGGCTTAAGAATAGCAACCCTTCATTTAAAATAGCTAAGGTTTTAGAATACTGAAATAGGGAATGGAGTGCCACATGCATCATTTAAGCATAAGTGTTTCCAAAACACTGTAAAATCAAACGGAGCCAACTCAAGTTTTCATTTTTCTGAGGCTAATAAATTGAGTACTGGTATTTTGGATAACAGTACTACCTATTATTTACAGAAACATCAAAACTGCCATATTGAGCATTGAATATTATATTTACATGGCTTTGTGTTAAGGAGACAGACACTGGATGTATTTAAAGAAGTTTATTGACTTCTAGGCGCACCACCAACTTTCGCTGAGAGCCTGTCAGATCTCCGGTCTCCAACTGTCTCAGCAGAGACATCACCATGGAGACCAGAATCACAGGCACGAGCAGATGCACATGGCACAATAAGTCATTACAACACATCCCCCTTACTTGAAACACAGAAAACCAAGAAGGAAAAATGAACACAAAGGAAGAGGAAAGCATGATAACAAAAAGATAATAAAAACAATGAAGTGGAAAATATCATAAAGAATTACAAAACAACATAGCTTCAATACATAGTCCTTGAAATGTTCTGGAGAACGACGAGACCTAGAAGAGAAACCTCGTGCATGAAAATTTGAAGAAGGTTTACTCTCGGACAAATCGGGACCAGGCAGATTAGCACCAGGACATGAAGGATGCAACGATCTGTCACCTCTAAATTTCACAAGCCGTGACATACTCCACATACCACCATTGTGTACCGTCACCACGTTCCATTTTATGGAAGTAATAATAAAAGGGCCCATAAATTCAGAGACCCCCTTCCTATGCCACCTAGGTTTCTTTATGAGCACCCATTCACCAACACTCCATGTCCTTGCCTTCACCGATTTCTTAAAATCATATCTTTCCTTGTATTTTTTTTTATAAGATTCAACTCTAGCATCAATCTCCTCTCTATCCAAACCTACACCCTCCATCAAAGGCAACCACCCAGGATTCAGCTTGGACAGAGTTACCCTGCCTCTCAACATCTGAAACGGGGAACTTTGCAAAACTCCATTAAGTGCAGTGCGGTGTGCCCACCAAGTATCCCTCAAAACTTCCTTAAGAGGAACCCTTGTCTCCATGGCTCTCTGAACACAAGCCTTGACCACCCTATTCATGCGTTCCGCAAGTCCATTGGCCTGCGGCGCATAAAGAGCTGTCCTCTGATGAGTTATGCCACAATGTCTCAAAAACTCTTGCATCTCTTGTGAAGTGAATTGCACCCCGTTATCTGTAACAAGAAATCTAGGGACGCCCTCACTCATGAATTCATCTTTAAGAAAATCTAGAACCACTCTGGTGCTAACAGTGCTCACACATCTGGTAGAAACCCACTTTGACGAGTAATCCACCAAAAGAATCACAAACCTTTCAGAGGGTCTTAACAGTTCAAAAGGACCCATCAGATCCAAACCTAACTTAGTCCATTTCTCATACGGAATCTCCACTGGAGACAAGGGAGCAGAGTTGGTGACCTGAGATTTATCATTGGTAGCACATTGATAACACTCCTTGACCACCTTTTCCACCTAGCAATCCATCCCTGGCCACCAATACCTTTCTCGGAGTCGAGACTTGGTAAGACTTCTTCCCAAGTGCCCTTCGTGAGCAAGATTTATAAGTTTGGATCTCAAATTACAGGGTGGCACCACCCTCTCACCACGCATGAGATGTTTTTGAAACAGGGTGAGTTCGTTCCCAACAGACCAGAAGGGCAAAAGATCAGAATCAACCCTTTTGCACTCAGGCCACCCCTTAATTACAAAGTCCACAACAACAGGAAGAACTACATCATCAGACAAAGCCTTATCCCACTCTTCCTCTGTGATGGCAGGTTCCTTGACCCAACATACTCCAGGGAGCTCAACGTCATGAACATCACAACTGTTCTCTATCAGCAATCTAGATAAACAATCCGCAGCTTTATTAGCTACACAAGGAAGATACTGCACTTGAAAATTAAACTCCTCCAAACCTTCACTCCACCGTTTTAACCTAGGTGTCAACCTCTCACTCTCCATGCAGGAAAACACTTGCACCAAGGGAAGATGATCCGACCTTACTAAGAAAGGTATGCCCCATAAATAAAACTTAAAGTGTCTAATTGCCCACGTTATAGCAAGAGCCTCTCTTTCTATGCAGGAATATTGTTGTTCAGCTTTCTTTAATGCTCTGGAAGGAAATGCAACAACTTTCTCTTCACCTCCATCGAGTTGAGAAAGAACTGCGCCAAGTCCACAAAGACTGGCATCAGTGGTGAGAACAGTTTTCTTCCTTGTGTCAAAATGACGAAGAGTGGGCATCGTACCAATAGCGTTCTTAACAGAGTTAAAGGCTATCTCGCATTCTTCAGACCAGGCAAAATGTATTCCTTTTTTGAGAAGAGCCCTAATAGGTTCAACGATGGTGGCAAAACACTTGATAAACTTCGAGTAAAACTCAGCAAGGCCAAGAAAAGACCTCACCTGTTCCTTGTCAGTGGGTGCAGGAGCATTAACAATACTCTTCGCCAAGTCCAGTTTGGGTTGAATGCCTTCTCCAGAGATGACATGTCCCAAATATGTAACAGATGACACGCCAATCTTGCATTTCAATTTGTTCACAGTCAACCCTTTGTCAGATAACCTCCCCAGTACATCTCTCAACACTTTATGTCCCATGTCATCTTTACCATAAATCAAGATGTCATCTTGGAAGAACAAAATGTTAGACATATCACCAAGAATCATTTTCATGATGCGTTGGAAGCAAGCAGCCGCCGAGGCTAGCCCAAACGGCATTCTGATAAAATGAAATGCCCCCAACGGCGTCACAAAAGAAGTTAAATGTTTAGAGTCTTGGTGCAGGGGTACTTGGTGATACGCCGAGGACAGATCTAACACACTAAAAACTTTTACACCATCCAGCATGGTGATGGACTCTGCAATGTTAGGGAGAGGCTGACGGTCCACCCATATCCACCTGTTCAGACCTCTTAAGTCCACACACATTCTGATGTTTTTTCCACCATCCTTTGGGGCCAAAACCACTGGAGCCAACCATTCGAAGGATTCAATCTCCTCAATAACATTCATAGCCACTAATCTCCTTAGTTCATTCTTCAAGGGCTCCAACATCATATTGGGAACCTTCCTCACCTTATGCACACACAGCACAGCATTTTTTTTTAGAACAATACGATGTTCAAAGTCTTTTAATAAACCAAGTTTATCACTAACGACTTGTGGAAATTCTTCAAAGAACTTGTTAGAGGCTCCACAATCATCCACTAACATGACCTGGTCAGATGGGTTGCGTGCATTGGGGTTAAGTATTATACCCAAATCTCTTTGGTGCCTCCAGCCTAAAAGGTTATCACCACGTTTGGCCACATAGATTTTTCCAATAGTTTCTCTGCCCTTAAAGTGTATCCTCATAACAGCATATCCAATCACATCAATATGCAAACCCCTATAGCTTACTGGGTTAATATCAGGGGCAAAAAGTTGTAAATCTGGAAATGTTTTGTCCCACAATTCATTACCCAACATGGTAAAGGGAGAACCTGAATCGGCCAGAACAACAAACAACTTGCCACCAATTACTACCTCACACTCAGACATGCTTATGAGGTCAGCGTCCACAACACCATTACTTCTCACATTCAGCATTATTGTTTTTGGGTTGACCTTGACAGTCTCAACATTCTCTACAGTGCGCACTTTTACACCTGATCTACAAACTCTGGCATATTGTCCCTTAATCCCACACTTTTGACAAGTGGAATTTTTAGCATAACAATTGGGATTTTTGGAGGTGTGATTGAGACTTCCAGAACAATAGCATTTCATTTTCGAGAAGTCAGTGGAGACTTTTCCTTTAGATCCATGAACCACTTTAAAAACATTGTCCACAGAGTCTTGTTGAACATCATTGTGTGTCACTTCATGTATGCTACTAGGAGTGGGAATATCATCGGTTGCAGGTTTATGAGTCTTCATTTCTTTGACTCAACCAGAAGTATTCTCTACACCCTCCACAATAGCAATAGCTTCTTTAAGTGAAGGATTCCTTGATAGAATCTTTTCTTGCACCCTAGAACTGTTGGTGCATCTAACTAACTGATCACGTATTAGGGAGTCTGTCAGATCACTAAATTCGCAAGTGCGGGCAAGTGTTTTTAAGGAAGCAATGTAATTCCCAACCTTTTCATTGGGTTCTTGAATACTCATAAAGAATTTATGACGTTCCAGGACAACATTAATCCTTGGACCAAAATAAGACTCTAACATTTTTATGGACATCTCAAAAACATCTGAGGGTTCACCATCTCCCTCACCAACTGGTATTTGGTCAATGCTTTCGTAAATACTACGACCCTCAATGCCTAAATTATGAAGAAGAATAGCTTGTCTCCTGTGTGCAGAGAATTTTTCACCTCCAATTGCCATCAGGTAGGAGTCGAATAACAGTTTCCACCTTTTCCAAGGGAGTAATGGTTCACCTTTCTCACATAGAAAGGCTGGTGGCTGATTCATAGATGTGGCTGACATGCTGGCAGAATTTTGTTGCAAAACAAGATGGAAAAAAATAAATAAATAAATAATTTATTTTACAATTCGTAAACTGTCTCTTTAAAGGAAAAGACCTTTGAATACTGTCTCAATTTTGTATTGCAATTCATGAGCTGTCTCTTTAAAAGAAAACTGTCTCTTTACCTGAAAATGCCTTTGACAGTCCCACATAATCTATAGGTAACTAGACAGCGTGGTGGTAAAATGAAGCTTCTGCTTGCTTAAAATTAAACTCTGTGAACGTGTTACCATAGGAAGCTTCCAGTTGCTTCAACTCGCTTCAAATTAGCTCCGTGTAGACTCTGTGTACGTGTTACCAAGGAAACAACACAATAAAGATGGCGGTACGCAGCGTATGCGTACGTGATGTAATGATGTACTGCGCGTCAGGATACGTGCGTCAATTCGTCAGCAGGCACGAGCATGAGCACGAGCGTCACCGCGCGCTATGCGGAAAGCCGTTGGCAGAGCTGAAAAGTATCTACAATAAGGTAAAGGCTCACCAGATTGCCAAACACAGCATAGCGCGGGTGCAAAATATCCTCAAACAGAATTGTAGAAATTAAAGTTGTTTCCTTCCGATCCTTCCGATCCGATCCAAACAGATTAAAAGTTCAGGTATCCGTGGGTCCAAAAGGGGAATTGGTGGTGAGCTTGTCCCCCACAAACATCACTCGTCGCCAGTGTTAAGGAGACAGACACTGGATGTATTTAAAGAAGTTTATTGACTTCTAGTCGCACCACCAACTTTCGCTGCCAGCCTGTCAGATCTCCGGTCTCCAACTGTCTCAGCAGAGACATCACCATGGAGACCAGAATCACAGGCACGAGTAGATGCACATGGCACAATAAGTCATTACAACACTTTGCCTGTGTCCTGTGCTGACCATGACACTGTCAGATGCCTGCTAGTTTTTCAGAGTAATTGGCATGTCTGGAAATGGATTTCTTTCTAGGAGCATCTCCCCTTGATAGGGCCCGCTAAATTTACTCTTGCCTTTCGCTGTTTATGATAGAGAAGAGTCTACCTTTCCAGGTTGATTCTGAGTGAATTTGAAGTTCAGTTAGCCAAGTCATTTTATGAGATTGAAAAACACCATTGCAGCCTTATTGCATTTTAAATCTAGAAAGCCAACCTAAGCTTTAGTGGATTTTTGATTAAGAATTCCACCCCTATCCTAAATGTATTGTAGACTGGGAACATTGTTGCCAGCCTAAATATGCAACAAACATCACCACAGTTTAAGGTGTTTTTTAAAATAAGATCTTTACCCCTTGTCTAAATGTACATTAGATCGAGAACTCCGCCCCTGTGGCAGTGTCCCAAATTCTTACTGGTCATTTTCATCAGTCCTCAGACTATTTTTTAAGTCCTATTTTTTTTACTTCATGATAAGAACTACCCAAAACAGTCACCTGTATGTGTGGGTTTGTGTTCTTTTGAACATCCCTTAAACTGCTAACATTTTGTACAGTGGTACTCTGAAAGGGTTTCTACCTTTTACAACCTCCTGTGGTTACTAAATAGACAGCTCCGGTCGGAAAGCAATACCAAAAGCGTGAGGAAAAGGTATTAAGGAATGGCACAAGAGGATGGCCTCAGGATTAATGAAGATTACAGGTAAGCAATCCAGCATTACATCCTGGGGCCGCCACTTTTGCGTCCTTTTCCTTACTTCATGAGAAACTATCAAACCAATGCCTTTGACTAGACAATCGGACACTGGTAGAAATACCAAGTGAGTCAATTAGGCTGCAGGCACACATGAAATTTAATGCAACAAAACCGAACACCATCAATCCAAGGAGACAGAAGCCAAGTCCTTGGATCCATTCTCTAACGCACCACCTCCTCTCACCCGCAAATAGCAATGATAGATGAATGTGAGGGACCTGATCTCAGATAAACACCTCTGCGGTTTAGCCCAGGAGGCAGACATTCCCCACTTGTAGCACCCCTGAACACAAAAAAGGAGGCTCTGCTCTAGCTGTATTCTAGGCAGTAGAAATTATGGACTGGACATCTGCTGAGAGAAGGTACAGAGTGTTTATGGCCCTTTGGAGCACAACTTAACTGACAACCCAGGAATCAAAGCCACGGAATTCTGCAGCTCTATATTAGTAGATACCAATTGCACTGTATACGTCAAGAGAAAGAATTGTCTACTCTGTATCCTAGAACCCTAGAACATTAGGGTTGATGGAAGAAAAAGGCACAATTTGCCTTAAGCAGAACATGAGGAAGAAGTGAGTACCCAGCCTGAGAACCATCTTATCAGAAAGCAACACCTTGAGATTAGGAAGAACACAAATGAGAGCCCAGCTTCCTCCAACTGCTTGGTGGAGGTGAAGAAATGAGAAATGGATCCATGAGAGAGCACTTCAAAGAAACCTTCCCTCGGTCCCCCAAGCCTCAAACCAGGAGATGGTCCTGAGGAACTCAAATGAGGAGACAGTCCCTAGGGAGAAACACAGGCTTGGACAGGGGCCTAGCTACAGGCCATTGCTCCCAGGAGACATAATGCATAGGGATCCACCTCCTGCAAAGTACTCAAATGTTTCCTGAAACCTGATCACAGAACGCTTAGCTATTACAAAGCATGCCTTCCCAACCATTCTAGACTCACACCTTTCTTTCCATACACAAAGCCTGAAAGGCGGCCCAATGATGATCAATGATGATCATGCACCCCCCAAGTGGACTCCCTGAATGACTTTTGGACTCTAGTTGCCACCTTGCTGAAAAACCCTTGAACCGCCATCCCACCATTCAAAAAGCCAGGCCGTCAACCTGAGTTTGATGAGAGAGGAAGACTGGAGAAACTGCCCAATAGAAGAGAATGGAACTGTCTAGAGAACCCATTCCCTTTCTACTGACAAGTGAACAGTAAGACATTCTCAGCCAAAATAGAGTGCTCACCAACAACCTCGTTCTTAACCTTTTGATACAAAGCATTCAAAGGAGGAGACTCGGGATCAGGGTGGAGAAATTGAAACTTTATAATTATCTCCCGTGATGGTAGAGAGCATCCTTTGCCCATGTCATTGGATCGTGAACCTGGCAGCAGTACAGAGGTACCCAACAGTATCCGGGGAGACAAACGAATGCGAGATAGGATGATCAAACATCATGCACCATGCAGAGAACAACTGGGTGAATCAATCAATAGTCCAGTGATGAAATAAAGTTCTGGCTAAAGACCTCTGCTTGATAGTTACCTGGATCTCAGATGGAAACAGCTAACATGGAAACCAAAAGAGATTCTACTCTGTGGCTGATCATGAAGATAAGGCCACGTCACTCAGGCTGTTGCCATAAGACTTATTGTTTATCTTACAGAACAGTGTTATCCTGAGGTGGTTTTGAAACACCAGCAATGTCTGAAGCACCGCTGCTGCTTCTCTCAATTTGAGGGAAGTCTTTCCTCCCACGAGACCAAAAGCCCTGAGCCAGAAGGTTGCATCTCGGCCCTAGCTGCTGCCATCCATCATGGCCATGATCTGTGGAGGCAGAAGAAGAGGAACCCCACCATTAAGAAGGTCATGCTCATCCACCAGTCTCACTCCTGCCTGATCAGAGGTAAGACCAGAATTAGTGTTCATAAAGTAGGCTGCCTTCATGAAACATGTGAAGCATATGAGCATGCACAGCGTAAGCGTATGTCAAAGATGTATGATTGTAGCGTGCACTGGAGGTATCACCCTCTGGGAAGGGTGTTAAAAGATCTACAAGGTAGCACCACTCGCGTGAGCGGTGTCCCTCTAGGCACAGCTTTTGATCTGCCTGAGGCAGATTAGGAAATTGTAATCCCAAGGGGTTGTAAGCAAAACAGGAATTTGTAAACGAGTTTTTAAACTCTTCTCAAGTTTATTCAGTGTTTGAATTGCATTCATTCAAAAGCACATGACAATGATATAATCAACTTCACTTTCCAAAATTCGGGAATCCATCTCCCGATGCATTTCGGGCTTTAAAGCCCTTCGTCAGGGGAAAAGATCTAAAAGATGCGGAGAAAACAGAGCGTCACTATGCTCAAAACATAAACAAACTAGGTGTCTCATAAATAACTGAAAGCATAGCCTTATCTAAATGTTAGACTTAACAACGACACATGCAAAAAGGTGTAGAAATATCGTGCTCTGAATAAAACTTTAAAAAAAGAAACCAGCTGTAACGCAAACATAACTGAACAGTGCTCGGCTCAGCCAGAAATAAGAACCCGAATCAAGTGCACCAAGTGAAACGGTAAAAAGTAAGAATTTCCCATTAGTTCGAAGAGTATACTGTGGAAACACAGAACGTGCTTGTAAAAGTCACTGAACATGCTTGTAAAATCGGTGTGAAATGCTCCGGTGAAGGTGACAAAAGTAAAAGTTTTGAATCGATGTGACAACGCTACAAAGTAAGGGCAACGGAAAACATAATCAAACAGGCAATCACAACGTATGAGTGATGAGTGCGGCGGTTTAAATCAGCGTGAACACAAGTGCACCAGTGAATGTTAGAAAACAAAAGAAAACTTACATCAACCCGACGTGTGTGCTGCATACTCCATGAGTTTGAAAAACGCTAGTAAAGTGTACATCACCTGATATGTACGATCTAAGTGTGCATGAAAATGGAGAAAGGACTATCTAATATATAAAACAAGCCGACTAAGAAGTGTCTATGGGTGCCATATTGGAATGGTAAAAGAACGTGCTAATCACTCAAAGTGTAAAAGAAACGTGTAAAAGTGGCATATAAATGCGTGTATGAAAATTATACATAAACCAATATGATATGAGTGTCAGGATCTGATAATCTAACAAAACATCATGCTGAAAACATTCACTTGATGATCTCAGATAAACACGGTTCATGGAACCATCAAAAATAAGAAAATCATAAACAACACGCAATAAACATGTTAACAAAAGTGCGTTAAAGCATTGAACGGATAGTCACAATAGTGAGAAAGTTAAAAACCGTGTGCTCCATAATCAAAATAAAAAGAAATTAAACGTAAGATCTCATAGAGTGAGTGACAGCATAAGAACAGAGGAATATCACAAGAAAAGAAAACTGAGGAATATAACAAGAAAAGAAAACTGAGCTAAATTCGAACCCATGAAACGTTAGGGCAGATATATATAACTAAAGTGACAATCTATGAGAAGATAACAAGGAATGGAGTATGTAATTACGTATATGCAATAGGATATAGCAAGAAGCTGAAGAATAATCAGGACATAAGGCAGTAGATGGGAGAACCGTACTGGGTATAGCCAAAATGGAGTTACAAAAGAAAAATAATAACGCAAGAGGTTTATCAACATAAGAATGAAGTGTGAACCAAAGAATAAAAAACGTTGTAAGGAAATAATATTCAAGATGGAGAGAGGATAAGTGAAAAATGCAGTGAGAGATTCTGAAGCAAATGAAAAGATTATTGTGAGAAGGTGAAAAATATGAAGAAATATGTGTAAACAAGACAGATAAGGCATGGATACCAAGATGAATAGGTACAGAGGTAATGTTATCATAGATAGCATTGAAATTCCATTCGGTCATTCAGACCGTTCGGTTTCATCGTGTCCAGGAATTTTATCCAATGATTTTCTCTTTGTAAGATAAAGTTACTGTTGTTTCTGCCCTCGCGTCTGATGATGGATTCCAGGACGGCAAACTGTAGTTGGCTGATGTTATGTCGATATTCAGTGAAATGTGTCGCTATAACGGATTTGATGTTGTTAGTGCGTATGTTGCTCTTGTGTTCATTCAAACGAATTTTAATCTTTCTCTCCGTCTTTCCGACGTAAGCCAGTCCGCAAGGGCATTTCAGCATATAAACAACGTTTTTAGAATCACAGTTGGCGTTCACTTTTAGTTTAATTTTCGTGCCTTTCATAGGATGTGTGATGAAAGATCCTTTGATAATATTGTGACAGTTGTTGCAATTGTGACATGGTGAGTTCCCTTTAAAAACCAACTCCGGAGATGTTGTAGATGTCTTGGTGATAAATTCTTTAATGTTCTTCCCTCTGGTATAGGCAAAGGTCGGTGAGATTTGAAAAATGCCTTTAAAGTCTGGTTCAATCCTTAAAATCTGCCAATGCTTAGTAATCGATTTTTTAAAGCGCGAGCTGAGAGTGGAAAATTTGGACACAACCACGGTTTGTTTAGATGTTGTTTTGTCAGTGGGTGTCAAGAGCTGTATGCGGTTCTTTTCACTGCATCGTTTGTTGGCTTGTTCAAGGATCTCTAGATGGTACCCTCTCTGTTTAAATTTATCCAACATGTTTTTGGTTTGTAGTGTGGAGTTGTCGGGGTTTGAAACAATTCTCTTCACCCTGAGAAGCTGTGAATAAGGTAAATTGTTTTTGAGAGACGTCTGGTGAAAGCTTTGATAGTGCAGTAAATTGTTCCTATCAGTCTCTTTTCTGTAAATATTGGTATCTAAGGTGTTACCAGATCTGCTAATCAAAACATCCAGAAAAGGTATGGATTGTTGATCCATGTTGAAAGTGAACTGAATTCTCTCATTGATGTTGTTAAGAGCGTTTAAAGCCTGTACCAGGCTGAGATGAGGACCATTCCAAATAATCAAGATGTCATCTATATATCTGAGGAAGGTGATAACGTGTTCTTTCCATGGTGTGTTGTTGAGTATGTTGTGTTCCTCAAAGTTGCACATAAAGGTATTGGCATATACAGGCGCAGCACAATTGCCCATAGAGGGAAGAAAACACCGTCAACTTAGTGATTAATATCTCTACACACCAACTACAGTCCATTGAGATGAAAGTCCTTCAAAAAGGAACTTCTTTTGTGCCCACTAGTCACACAAACAGTTTAGAATTGGAGATCAGTTTATTCAAACTGATGCGCAACCTCCGTTTGAGACATTTTTTTGACAACATTATCATGGACCACAAGAGCGATAAAGAGGATCAACTTCGTGGTTTACAACTCAAAAGTACATACATGGCCCCAGTGAGCCATAAGAGTTTAGATACCTTTGAGAATCTAATCAAACAAGACATTCTCAAATTCAGTTATAGACGTTCATCCAAACATTGCAATCTGTCCAACAAGGAATTCGCAATACTGAAAAAGTTAGCTGAAAATCCCAACATCATTTGCCAAAGTGCGGATAAAGGTGGAGCCATAGTGATAATGGATACCAGTTTTTATCGGGAGCAAGTCCAGTCACATCTTTCGGACACCAACACGTATTGCACTATTGATTATAATCCCACCGAACAATTTGTTTCTTTTCCCAGTGACATTATCAAGAGGGCTACGGATAACAATATCATCACGGAAAAAACCGCAAAATATTTGATTCAACCTTTTCCACGCACTCCGTCTCTATATATGTTACCCAAAATTCATAAGAATCTTCAACATCCTCCCTTCAGACCTATAGTTTCCACCAAAGGTAGCTTACACGAACCAGTGGGGAAATTTGTTCATAAATATCTACAACCGTTTGTGGTGAGCTCAAGAACCTATGTTAAAGACACTACAGATTTACTTGTGAAAATTTCAGGTATCCAGTTTCAAAATGAAGATGAGATTTGGCTATGCACAGCAGACGTGAAATCGTTGTATACTTCAATCTCCCATAACCTTGGCCTTGAGGCCATTGAAGAAATGTTATTGAACTCCGATTTAAACACTGATTTTCAACTTTTTTTAATGGAATTGGTTCAGTTCACCTTATATCAGAGTTATTTTGAATGGGAAGATCAATGCTACCTTCAATTGTCAGGAACTTCTATGGGCAATTGTGCTGCGCCTGTATATGCCAATACCTTCATGTGCAACTTTGAGGAACACAACATACTCAACAACACACCATGGAAAGAACACGTTATCACCTTCCTCAGATATATAGATGACATCTTGATTATTTGGAATGGTCCTCATCTCAGCCTGGTACAGGCTTTAAACGCTCTTAACAACATCAATGAGAGAATTCAGTTCACTTTCAACATGGATCAACAATCCATACCTTTTCTGGATGTTTTGATTAGCAGATCTGGTAACACCTTAGATACCAATATTTACAGAAAAGAGACTGATAGGAACAATTTACTGCACTATCAAAGCTTTCACCAGACGTCTCTCAAAAACAATTTACCTTATTCACAGCTTCTCAGGGTGAAGAGAATTGTTTCAAACCCCGACAACTCCACACTACAAACCAAAAACATGTTGGATAAATTTAAACAGAGAGGGTACCATCTAGAGATCCTTGAACAAGCCAACAAACGATGCAGTGAAAAGAACCGCATACAGCTCTTGACACCCACTGACAAAACAACATCTAAACAAACCGTGGTTGTGTCCAAATTTTCCACTCTCAGCTCGCGCTTTAAAAAATCGATTACTAAGCATTGGCAGATTTTAAGGATTGAACCAGACTTTAAAGGCATTTTTCAAATCTCACCGACCTTTGCCTATACCAGAGGGAAGAACATTAAAGAATTTATCACCAAGACATCTACAACATCTCCGGAGTTGGTTTTTAAAGGGAACTCACCATGTCACAATTGCAACAACTGTCACAATATTATCAAAGGATCTTTCATCACACATCCTATGAAAGGCACGAAAATTAAACTAAAAGTGAACGCCAACTGTGATTCTAAAAACGTTGTTTATATGCTGAAATGCCCTTGCGGACTGGCTTACGTCGGAAAGACGGAGAGAAAGATTAAAATTCGTTTGAATTAACACAAGAGCAACATACGCACTAACAACATCAAATCCGTTATAGCGACACATTTCACTGAATATCGACATAACATCAGCCAACTACAGTTTGCCATCCTGGAATCCATCATCAGACGCGAGGGCAGAAACAACAGTAACTTTATCTTACAAAGAGAAAATCATTGGATAAAATTCCTGGACACGATGAAACCGAACGGTCTGAATGACCGAATGGAATTTCAATGCTATCTATGATAACATTACCTCTGTACCTATTCATCTTGGTATCCATGCCTTATCTGTCTTGTTTACACATATTTCTTCATATTTTTCACCTTCTCACAATAATCTTTTCATTTGCTTCATAAACTCTCACTGCATTTTTTCACTTATCCTCTCTCTCCTTATCTTGAATATTATTTCCTTACAACGTTTTTTATTCTTTGGTTCACACTTCATTCTTATGTTGATAACCCTCTTGCGTTATTATTTTTCTTTTGTAACTCCATTTTGGCTATACCCAGTACGGTTCTCCCATCTACTGCCTTATGTCCTGATTATTCTTCAGCTTCTTGCTATATCCTATTGCATATACGTAATTACATACTCCATTCCTTGTTATCTTCTCATAGATTGTCACTTTAGTTATATATATCTGCCCTAACGTTTCATGGGTTCGAATTTAGCTCAGTTTTCTTTTCTTGTTATATTCCTCAGTTTTCTTTTCTTGTGATATTCCTCTGTTCTTATGCTGTCACTCACTCTATGAGATCTTACGTTTAATTTCTTTTTATTTTGATTATGGAGCACACGGTTTTTAACTTTCTCACTATTGTGACTATCCGTTCAATGCTTTTACGCACTTTTGTTAACATGTTTATTGCGTGTTGTTTATGATTTTCTTATTTTTGATGGTTCCATGAACCGTGTTTATCTGAGATCATCAAGTGAATGTTTTCAGCATGATGTTTTGTAAGATTGTCAGATCCTGACACTCATATCATATTGGTTTATGTATCATTTTCATACACGCATTTATATGCCACTTTTACACGTTTCTTTTACACTTTGAGTGATTAGCACGTTCTTTTTACCATTCCAATATGGCACCCATAGACACTTCTTAGTCGGCTTGTTTTATATATTAGATAGTCCTTTCTCCATTTTCATGCACACTTAGATCGTACATATCAGGTGATGTACACTTTACTAGCGTTTTTCAAACTCATGGAGTACGCACACACACGTCGGGTTGATGTAAGTTTTCTTTTGTTTTCTAACATTCACTGGTGCACTTGTGTTCACGCTGATTTAAACCGCCGCACTCATCACTCATACGTTGTGATTGCCTGTTTGATTATGTTTTCCGTTGCCCTTACTTTGTAGCGTTGTCACATCGATTCAAAACTTTTACTTTTGTCACCTTCACCGGAGCATTTCACACCTATTTTACAAGCATTTTCAGTGACTTTTACAAGCACGTTCTGTGTTTCCACAGTATACTCTTCGAACTAATGGGAAATTCTTACTTTTTACCGTTTCACTTGGTGCACTTGATTCGGGTTCTTATTTCTGGCTGAGCCGAGCACTGTTCAGTTATGTTTGCGTTACAGCTGGTTTCTTTTTTTAAAGTTTTATTCAGAGCACGATATTTCTACACCTTTTTGCATGTGTCGTTGTTAAGTCTAACATTTAGATAAGGCTATGCTTTCAGTTATTTATGAGACACCTAGTTTGTTTATGTTTTGAGCATAGTGACGCTCTGTTTTCTCCGCATCTTTTAGATCTTTTCCCTGATGAAGGGCTTTAAAGCTCGAAATGCATCGGGAGATGGATTCCCGAATTTTGGAAAGTGAAGTTGATTATATCATTGTCATGTGCTTTTGAATGAATGCAATTCAAACACTGAATAAACTTGAGAAGAGTTTAAAACTCGTTTACAAATTCCTGTTTTGCTTACAACCCCTTGGGATTACAATTTCCTAATCTGCCTCAGGCAGATCAAAAGCTGTGCCTAGAGGGACACCGCTCACGCGAGTGGTGCTACCTTCATGAAACATGTCCCACAATGTGTTTCATGGATGGAGCAAGCACTAAGTAGTCATTGCGGGTGCACCATCCTGGACCTGTTGTGAAGAATCCCCGCAAACAGGGCCAGCAGGGTGGACTTGACCAAAGGGGAGGATCTTGAACTAGTATTGGCAGAACTGAACAGAAAAATCAAATGAATCATTGGTCTTCCCACCAAACTGTAATGTGAATATACACATTTAGAAGTGCTAGGAATGCCAGAAATCCACTCCCTTGAATATTAGTGGATGATCTTATTAAACCTGCCATCTCAAAATGGACAGCGGGGAAGTAATAATTGAGAGTTATTGTTCAGTGTAGGACCAAAGAAAGTTTCTGGAAGTCCGTGAATAGCGACTAGGAAGTGTAAGTGGCATAAGTCCCTGCCCCCTTTGCAAAATTCAACCCTGCATAGGCCTTTTTGAGGAACCCATACACCTTGTGAGCCACAGGCTTCAAAGTGGTATGATCATTCCACAGTGCTCAACAGGTTGGTGACCATAGAAACTATTGTAATTGACTGGGGGTATCTCCGTTTCGGCACACTCCAGATAGCAAAGGCAGGAGAGGAACCTCAGGATTGACCCCCTTTTCGGGCCCTTCAATTTCTTGTGAATCGGATCCTTTGTTCGGTGGCGAATAGGAAGGAAGGAGCAGAATCCCTAAGAAACTTGCAAAAAAGCCTCCCCCATGTGCTAAGAGCTGCCTTTTCAGGTTCTCCAAGAGTTAGCTACGAATCTTGCTAATGTCCTTTTCTGTGAAAGTATTTTAGTTTACAGTCATTCAGAGCCAACTAAAATAACCTAGTGATTATTCAATTTTCTACCTGAAGACAAATGTAGCTCCTTAAAGGGTTCCTTTATTAGGTTGTTGAGAGCCACCTTGCAAAAGTCCACCAGCCCAAGAAACTCGACTGCATCAGTGCCTGTAGCAGGGTCCTTGTGTGGGTTGATCTGCAGTTTTTCAGGCTCAAAATCAAACTTATCACCAGGCAAGGAACTCACATGTCTCTGAAAATGTTTTCTCAATGACTAGGTATAGTATAGACCAGCACACAAAAACTACAACCCCAAGACAGGAGGCGCGCCCAACGAACACTGTTCACCCCGCTCCCATTCACAATACACCAGATTCAGCTTACTCAAAACAAAGAAAGGGAGCTTAAGCACCAACTCTATGCCAAATATCCAAAGGCCCAAGCAGGGGAATACACCCAAGTTCATGCTAAACTCCCCCAGAACCCTCCTCTGAGCTACTGTCTATGGTTATGTGACCTCAGAGTCAGTGGCGGCTGGCAGGGGACGGGGGTGGCTGGCGGGGGAGGGGTGCGGAGTGGGGAGACAATTTTTTTTTTAAATTCCACTCACTGGCGTAGCAAGGGGGGGCAGAGGGGGCGGTGCGGCCGCAAAAATCATCGCCAGCAACCCCACCCCCTCAGCGCGGCAGCAAAAGACAGAGTGACTAGCTACGCCATTGATTCCACTTACCTTTTGCTTCCGGCTGTCTCTCCCCTTCGGTCCCTTCAGCTGCCTTCTCCTCTGCTTTTGTAGCGGAAGGAAGCAGGGAACACCCAGACTCCCTCCCCTAAGCCAATCACAATGCTGCAATGCAGCGTTGTGATTGGTCTGAGCGCTGTGACTTGGCGCTCAGACGGGGACAGTGAGGCTTTGCACATTCCTGCCCAGGCTGTGTAAAGCACGTGGGAAAGATGCAAAGTGCGCAGGACTGTTTGACCAGCCCAAGAGGACCGGCCAAGCAGTCATGCGCACTGGGAGTGGGAAAACCACTCCTCCCCCGTAACCATAACCCCACACCCGCCCGCCCTAACCCAGCCCGTAGTGACAAATAAAATGATAATAACCATGCTATTATCATTTTATTTTTCCGCTGCACTGCTTTTAAAGCAGTGGGGCGACACTCCTCCGTCTTAGTGGAGGAAGCACCACTGCTCAGAGTCAATCATTGATGGGAACTGTGCAATCACATGGAAGCGACCATGTTCTTTCCCCACTGTACTGCAGTGCAGAGTGGGAACAGACTCTCTGCACATGTATTCTGTAACTGTGACTGAAGCTGGAAGACTGCAGGGAGGCCCCCATGTGCAGCAGGTTAGGGAAGAGAGGCAACCAGCAAACCTCCCAGACATGGGGCTCCACTCTAAACACATGAATGGCATAGCCTGGTCTTGCCTGCAGCAGCTGTGGAGGGGGGCAGAGAAGGCCCCAAGCAGGCTCAGCTCCTGCTGAACACTGAGGGTCCAGTGAGTTGATGTGAGCTGGTGCAGTTTCTTCCTGTTTAATCAGAGGTCAGCACTGCCTTGACAACACATTAAACACAAAAAACAAAAGCAAATGTAGACAAACCGAAGATGTGCTGTCTAGACAACTATATTGAGCCCCCAAGAAGCACTGTTGGCATAGTCGCTGAATAAAGGGGGTGCTCCAGCATTTCCTCCATGCCAGTACACCACCGTACCCTGCTCTCTGTATATGCACTGACCTGCTGTCACTGATCATATGACTCCAAACCCCAACATACTCTGTAGCAACAGCTGACGAGATGCCATGGGACACTCGCGCTGCGCATGGTGTTGTCTGAAGATGCTGGGAGTACATCAGTTCTGACTTGACTCTTATCAACCCTCATTTCCCATTCCAACCTTGCACCCTGCCCAGGAACATTGTAAGTGTTTTCATCCCATAAGCCAAAGTAATTATTACAAACTCACTGCCCATACCATCAAAAATAATGTGGCACCTTCTTCTGCCCCCTGTTGAATGCACCTCAAGGTAGCTATGTAGCAAATTAAAATCCACGAATAATGCCCTGACTGCCTTTTGGCCATGAACACCCCGGATCCAGATACAGAGGCCCATTATTCTCATCCTATGATGTGCATCATGTTGTCTGGACCCTGCTAAACACCGTTGCACAGGTTGAGTAGAGTGCTGAGGGGTTAGTTTTTCTTGCCTATCCCAGACTGCAAGTTAATGCTGCTAATGAGCAATTTGTGCTTTTTCAGACTAACTGAAGGAGAATCTAGACACATTTCCAGGTCAAGCTGAGAGAGCTAAATAGGACATCCACCCTGGTTAACAAAGAGAGGGAGGTCTGTGACCAACTAATTCAAAGTTGAAGGTCACCTAAATTGCGCAGGCTGATTGTAACAGAAGCAAACATCTCTCTTGCTGGTCGCAATAGATCTAAATTGTACATGAACAAGGAGAAGTGAACCTAATAAATCGGATTAGATTTAAGAAATTGAAGAGGCAACACTAAGGCCGACAGTGGTAGGTCTGAGTGCCCAAGCCCTCCATCACTTTTAAACTTGTGTTTTTATCTGTTCTATTTGTATTTTAACTCGTTTTTACAGTGATTAACTGTGCATTCTTGAGCGCCTTCTTATTATTGTTACTATCCCCCTTTCTCCTGCACTAGCACTTTTCAGCAAATTCTCCCGGTTCATTTTTAATCAGCCCTGGTCTGCCGTGGTTTCCACGCCAATTGTGCAGAGGGCTGGCCTATTACTGCCGGGTGCCTCACTTCCGCCCAAGCACCACTTCACTTCCTCTGCTGCGCGCGCGGTCTAGTTTGCCCCGACTATATATTTGGGATGTAAACCGACGCGCGTAGCGCGCGCGCGCGCCGCTGCCCGTCTGCGCCCGTCAGCGTCCTGGAGTCGTCCGGCGCTGGCCATTTTGCTCAACTACCTGCAGGTGAGCCTTCCCCAATTCGGTTTACCAGGGGCGAACTTTTCTCTTTTAGGCGATCACCGCCATTTCAGTGCAACACAGCTGATCTAAGTTTAGGGATTGATTTCTATTGCAGCAATTATGACTGGCATCTTCCTCAGGTTAAAGCACTTACTCCCAAAAGCCTCCCGAGTAATATCAAGAGCAAACGTACGAGTGAGACACTGGGTACCAAAGCTATCTTAGTTAATTGCCGATCCATGCAAAAGCATGCGTCACACATTCATGATCTGCTTTCAGACGAGCAGCCTGATCTCCTATTTCTTACGGAGACATGGCTGTCTGACGCCTCCAACCCCACAATCGCTATGGCCATTCCCACGGGATATAAAATTCTCAGGAAGGATCGTCAGGGGGGAAAGGGCGGAAGGGTCGCCATAATCTATAAGCATAGCTTTGACTGCTCCCTCATCACGACGGAAACCATAGAGAGCACGGAATTCTTAGGCTTCCACTGTATTCTATCTCCCCACCAAAGCATCGCAGGTTTTCTGATTTATAGACCCCCTGGTGCTATTAAAAACTTTATCACCTCTCTTTACTCAGCCATCGCTGCCCTGGCCTTAAAATACAAAGATTGTCTGATCCTGGGGATTTCAATATCCATATGGATAATGCGAAAGATCTCCAAGTTACTATCCTGGTGGAAACTTTGCAGACCTTTGAGATGACCACAGCCACTATTTTGCCTACACATGAGAAAGGTCATGTCCTTGACCAAATTTTTCATAATTTTAAGTTGGCTGTCAATGCTCCTTTGCCTATTATTTGGGCAGACCACTTTCTTCTCAAATTTGATATATCCCATTCTGGCTCTATCTCTTCGGTGACCGCTGGGAAAAAGACTTCCAGCTATAGAGCCTTTCATAAGATATTCGTTCCAAAGCTAGCTGATGCTCTAGGATCTTCTCTACCCGAGCTATCCAATATCCCTGATTTAGGTGCCCTTCAACTCGATTCATGGCTTCGTACAAATATAGAGGCAGCGGCTCCAGTTATTACACGTTCCTCTAAGAGGCTGGCCGCACCGGCTCCCTGGTTCAGTGACCTCCTTAAAACCAGTAAGAAGAACTGTCGAAAAATGGAACGTAAATGGCGCAAATCTTACTTACCAGAAGACAAGAAGGCCTATAAAGAAATCTTAAAAACCCACTACTCTCTGGTAAAAACAGCCAATAGGAATTTCTTTCAAACAAAGATTGATATTTCCCAAAACAAAAGTAAAGCTATCTTTAGGATAGTGAAATCCTTCACCTCACCGAGAGCCGGCTTAACTGAAGGGCCATACACAGAAGATTGGTCAAGGCAGATTGCCCAATTTTTTCATAAAAAGATCTCGCTGATTAAACAAGCCTTCTCCAACATCCCAGAAGATGAGCTTTCTTTCTATCACAGTACAAATAATGAATTTCAAAACCGAGACCCGCCACTTCTACACGCTTTTCCGGAGCTCCAGCTGGAAGAGTCACTGTCCCTCATCCAAAGCATTAAGTCGGGCTCTCCGTCCGACCCTTGCCCAGCCAATATCCTGGCTTTACTTGCCCCCATTATTAACCCTATAGTACATCAGCTCTTCAATGCCTCCCTCTCCTCTGGCATCATGCCAAATTCATGGAAACACGCTAAGATTCTCCCGCTGATAAAAAAAGTCAACACCAATCGGTCGGACCCGGCCAATTATAGGCCGATATCTTTGCTTCCAGCCCTCTCTAAAGCATTAGAGAAGCATGTAAACAAGGCCCTACAAAGACACATTGAAGATGGTAAGCTTCTCCACGAATCCCAGTCTGGCTTTAGAGCCAAATTCAGCACTGAGTCAGCTTTGCTAGAGGTGACCGAGTTCATTAGGGGCAGCCTGGATCAGGGCGGCAAAGCCGTTCTGATACTACTCGACCTGTCGGCGGCCTTTGATACGGTCCCACACGTTAGGCTCCTTAACAGGCTCAAAGATATCGGCCTGTGTGGGACCGCCTTGACATGGATGTCCTCCTTCTTGGGAAATAGATCTCAGGCTATTTGGCTCCCTCCGTTCTCATCTCCGGTGCCGACCTCTGATGTGGGCGTCCCTCAGGGTTCTATCCTCAGCCCCACCCTTTTTAATATCTACCTATCTCCCCTTGCATCCCTGGTAGAGGAAGAGGGCGCCAAGATTGTCTCGTATGCTGACGACACTCAGCTGGTTTTCACCTGTGATAAAGGCTCAGATTTTGATGGGGCAAGGATCAGGGTCTGTTTAACGAAGGTGCTCAACTGGCTGAAGATTAATCAGCTAAAGTGTAATCCTGATAAAACTGAAGTGGTCTTCTTCGGTTGCCCTGAAACTCCGGAATGGAGCGCCTGGTGGCCCGATGATCCTCCTCCTCCCGCTGAAAAGGAGAAAGCAAAAAACTTGGGAATTACAATGGATAAATCTCTTTCCATGCATTCTCAGATCTAGAATCTCACTGGCACCTGTTTTGGCATACTTCGTATGCTCAAAAAATTCCTGCCATTACTCCCACTGGAGAGCAGAAAGATAGTGGTGCAGGCGTTGATAACCACAAAACTTGACTATGTCAATTGCCTGTACCTGGGCCTTCCTAAATTTCTGATCCAGTGTCTGCAAGTGGTTCAGAACGCGGCAGCCAGAGCTATCATTAAACCTAAACCCAGATCCAATATGACCTCAATTCTTGCATCCCTACACTGGCTCCCCATAAAAGCACGGATAGATTTTAAAGCCTTAACCATCTTTTTTAAAGCGTTCCACAAAGTAGGGGCAGGCTACCTAACCAAACGGGTCAAGCACTATATTCCCTCTAGAGCTCTACGCTCCTCAAATGCCAACTTGGTCTGTATTCCCAGGATATGTCTGGCACGCACAGTAGGCAGATCTTTTGGCTATCTAGGTGCAAAGCTGTGGAACAGCCTCCCGGAAGCCATGAGGTTAAACACAAACCTTCTGTCCTTCAGGAAGAACCTAAAAACTTGGCTGTTTAATCATTAACTGGATCTCTCTCACTCTTTAGTCTACTGCTGTCAAATGGCGCCAGGACACTCTTGTTTGAGTAGCTGTGCGCTCGAATAAATACCCTATTTCATTTAATTTCATCTGTTGGTCTTGTGAACCAATGTCTGAGTGTGGATGCTCTAATAGTGAGGTGCATCATGAGGAGCTCTGCCTGGCCAATTTCAGCACATGCTTACTGTGTGGTAAAAGCAATTATTACCATACATTCCACATGGATGCCCTCTATGATTAATAAAGACACATCAAAGAGAATTGGTGAGACACCATTGTACATATTAACACAGCCAAGAGAACAAAGTTGTCGGATGGACAAGATTTGGATTTGCTGCCTTCAAGTATCACCATCTTGTCAGACAATTTTAAATGCTATTTGAAGCTGTCAGTTTGGTCACAGCTGGACGTGGACAAAGGGTGACTGCATAACAGTGAAAGTTCACCACCTCATTGAGTTTTTAACAGTCAAGAGGGTCATTCGTGGAAAGACAAGACAAAGTGAATCCATTTCAGTAGTTGGGTGACTCACACTATCAGAACACCGTGCAGGGGTAAATTTCAATAAAGTAATCCTGCCTCCCGAAACATCGAGAGGAAATGTGTTGTGCAACAACAAAGGCATGGGAAGCCTTGTGATTCAACCACTGGACACTTCCAGAGCAAATGGAGACACTGTGATAATGATTAACTAAAGGCATAAGCTAAATCGAATCAGTTAGGTTTTTATGCCTTTTTCACTTGTTTTTGACAGATTTGATTGTATTCTGGAAAGCTGGCGCTGAACCCTTTAAGACGGCAAAGCAGCACACGCACATCCGTACACTGTTGGATCCCACCTGATTAAGTTTTTTCTTCTGATTGAGAGGTTTCTCTGGATCACTACACCACTGCACCCTGATCTCTGTGTATGCAGTATCCACAATCATTATAAAAGACCCTCACTCCAGCACACTTGCCCAACAACCTGCTGAAAGCTGCTGGCAAATGGTTTTGTCCACTAATTTGGTTAAGAATGCTTTTTCTATCGGAGACAGTTCGGTTTGACCATTCATCTGAAAAACCTGATGCCATGAGGTACAGGTTTCATCAGATCACCCCTGGAACTAGAAGTCCTCATTTAAGACCGGAGTGCCTCATGGCTATCACAGTCTGAAATGGAAGGAGAAGAACCAGGAGGAAGCCTCCATGACAAGAGAAAGAAGAAGCGGTGGTACTAGAATCGATGCCACAGTGTGAAACGTGAGGGAGAGGTGCCCAAAGGACCACCAACCATCCCCAGACGCCTTTGCTCTGCATGGGCTACAAGTGCAGAGCGTGATTTCCAAGATGGCACTCGATTTTCCAAAAACCACTTCACATTTCAAGGGGGTTTTACCCCATAGTGAAGCATTATTGAAGCCAATGGCCAAACAGCAGCTTTAAAAGCTTCACAAGAAGTCACTTCTGTATCTGAAGTTAAGTGGGGATAGTGAGTGAAAAATAAGAAAATGATTCAGAATAAATATAATCCTTTGCCTTGCTGTTTAAGGGCCAAGCGCTCACTGCATCGCATGCTAATTTTAAGCTCCATCCTAGGACCACTGTTGATTCTTGGACCGAAATAACCCCAGTGCACATCTTGCCTGTATACTCCTAGAGGGGATTATATTGTGGGATGGGGAGGAAGGGGGTTAAGGAGTAGATGGGATGCCCTGAGCACTGATGTGTCCACCTGTAGGCGAGCATTGGAGTAGTGGTCTTTATTTGATGTGCCCCCTCTCTTACAAGTGAAGGCAATAATCTACTCCTGCAGTGACAGGCTGCACTAGTTGTGTCCTCTGGATGATGCCAAGCTTAATTGCAGCATTCGGTGGGCGGGGTGACAGGACGAGGGGTGGAGCATGAGTAGTTTTGATTTTCCGGTGATGTGTTCCTCTACTGAAAAGTCAGGGTTATGGTTGTTACAACCGCCTGGTAGCATTTTGCCTTCCTGCCTGCAAGGACTGCAGTCTAGTGTCCTCTCACAGTGGGAGGATTGGTTTTCTCACCTGAAGCTACCAGTGAATGAGATATATCTCGCAGTGGCGCTGTAACGAGGGTGCTGGAGGTGCTGCAGCCACCCTAGATAACCTTGAAAGAGTTTAAATGAATAATGAGCTATACCAGTGGTTCCCAAACCTTTTACGACCTCAACCCTATTTTTAGAACGACAAACATTTGCGACCCACTAACTTTACTGGACACGAGGCAGGGCGATTTCATAATAACAGCAATTGTTTGTAAACATCACGCCCTTGACCACACCCTTCAATATTGAACTGTGTCCAAGATATTGATCTGCCCAGAAAAGTGTCAGATCATGAACTGCATTGGAGTGTGGAGCTGTAACACTTTTCAGAGTGGGGTGCTGGCCTGTGGCATCCGTTTACTAAAATCACAAGGTTTCTGAAAAATCTTGGTTTAGAAAATTTGAGAAACCCCCTTCAGCGGCAGAGTATGGGGTATGGCCTCGTATTCACTTTTGTGTTAAAACAAGGTCCAGTGGTGCATTTTGGACTCCATATATATATTTTGCAATATTATATATCACAAACCAGGCAAAGGACATTGGAGCGCATTACATAAGCACCAGATTACATTATACAAGCTAGATAGAAGCCTTTGATGTGTTTTCCTTCCACAGGTATTTGAAGTGTTTTGTGATTTGAAAGGCTGACTATCAAACAAATTCTATTGAAAAACTGCTGATAATTACTTAAACAGGAAGATGTTGTATTTCAATTTCTCTGACTGAAAAGTAACAGAGGTAACTTTATCATGGTGACACTTTTACTGGGGTAGGCGAGTGTATGGAAAGAGAAGGCTACATCAAGGTAACGATTTTCTAGTACCCATGTAATTAAAACGTTGTTTTTCCTTTGCAAATTAACCTTTACAAGTATTTCTGAATATTCCGGTATCCTTCTAAGCATTGGCATTTAATTTTGAGGTTTGATGGCAGCAAATATGTTAGTAGAATCAAAACAAATCAATCCACAATAAGGTGGCTGTTTAAAATATGGCAGGTGGTCCGTCAATCCTGTTCTGCAGGTGAGATCTTGCTTTGTTCATCCCGTTGCCAAACCGCCCACCATATCCCCCTTTTATTTGCCAAAGAACTTGAAGCAATGATGCATGCTGGGCAAGCTGCTCTGCGGGGTTTGTTCTATTTAAATAAGTATCCCTAACAAATGTCTTTGATGTGCTGGGAATTTTCTCCTGGCACTTTGGGCACATTTTCTTATGTTCCCTCTAAGGCCACCATGCCATAAATGGCCGAGCCACGCACGGGGGCTTGACTTTCAAATATACAATTGTGTTGGGGATTTTAGGTGGTAACCCACATAAAAAGGGGCTCAATCTTCAAAATGTGCACTTGAGTTTGTGATTTTCTTACACCCCACAACTTTACAGAGCTGCTGCTTCAGTGCGCGATTTTACCATGGATGTTAGGAAGCTGCGGAGTGCCTGCAGCCTCAGGGTATTCACAAAGAGAAAACAAAGCTGCATATGAGCAGAAGGTTTAAAATGCAGTATCATGGTCCTCATTGGGCTTTTCACATGGTTTGTAGCGTTTTCTTCCAGAGGAGCCAGCAGGAATTGTAATGAGGAGCCTCATGGACCAGGATTAAAGGGGCTTATTCAAGTCTAGTGTAAGCACTACTCCAATGCCTCCGTCACACACTTAAGAGCATTTCTTCAGTCCTTCATAGAATCTGCACCACTGGTTTCTCCTCTTGTCAACAGTATCTTCACTGTAAGGGCTCTGGACCTGTCCTCCTTCCCACTGCTGGTGGTCTCCTGACCTGGGGCATTTCAGCACTTCACGGGTGCTCACCAGCAAATCGCTCAGTGACAGCATTCCACAGACACCCAGGGGCACAGCCTCCTCTTGGGCACTAGAGTCCAATGGCAGAAATCCAATGGTGATGCTTCAGAAGTTAGTACAACAGAGCTGAGTCAAGAGCACAAATCCACTTAAGTCCAGGTGATGAACTGAATAGCTGTTGCCACAAGCCCGGAGAGACACAATAGAGTCCAGGATTATTAGTCTGGAGTAGGTGCACTACTAAGCATAATGGTAGGAGTCGTATCTGGGCTACTAGGTTTTCCTTCTTATAAGTCTCCTTCTCAGCACAGCCTGTCTGCATAGAGGATTAAAAGGGGAGATTGAGAATTCTGCCATTTATGATTCCTCGCCCCATCATGATCCGTGGCTCCCTGGCACTCTGGGCAGGCGATGCAAAGCGCTGTTCTGACCTTCTAGTGTATTCAAGTCTTTTGAAGTAGAGGAGGCCAATGGTATGGGTGAATGCTGCTTGGTGTGAGGCTTCATGTCTGTGACACTGTCACTAAGCAAAACGTGAAGTCAAGACAAACTACATGTTGCAGAGCACCACAATACTCCCACAAAACATGTAATGGCGGCGGGCATTTTTGATTCGTAATGTATAAGTTCCTGATGTTTCCAAGCTTTCTTTACTAGGCAACCAAGATGTCTATTTATGCAACAGAGACCCTTGTTGCCAGAGTTTTGAACCCATGCATTATCACACAGAGATGTTGCAGGAAATACGCCTTTTCTGCGTGGTCACCCCAGATCTTTTACATTTTGCTGTACCCTATATTTTTGCTGGCTTTGTAACTTTGTGAACTTTGCCCCTGTTAACTAATAGTGAAGTGCCTCTTCTCTCCCTTATATCATGGTCAGATTGGCATATTCCGAATTGGTATATTTAACTTGCCTATAAGTTAGAAGCATTTGGCAAAAAATGTACTCAGGGCCTGGAAGTTAAATGCCACTAGTGGAGGGCAGCACCTATTGGGTACAGTGCCTGCATCAAACTGGAGTTTAGTTTTAGATGTGAGAGGACACTAGGAGTACCATAGCACACTCATATACCCGGACCTCAAAGCCCAAGTTTAGTGTAGCTGAAGACTTTCACTATCTTGAAAATGCCCTGGTACATGGCATTTTGGGCCTGTTTACAGTAAGGCAAGCAGGAACTACTAGAAAAGTGGGTAGAGGTGGCCCTAGGAACTTTTATTACAGCATTGCTTAAGGCATGCCCCACCCCCTTAGATGCTTCCAGGCATAAACTATGGCACTTCCAGGTGCCCACTTCAGAACACTTTCTGGATCAGAAGAAGATCACAGAAGAGGACTGGACCTGCTGTCTGTGATCTTAGAAGAGTCCTGAGGGACTGAACCTCCTCCCTCCTGTACCCAGGATAAAGATGTGGACTCCAAGGGTCAGATGGCTGACCTGTGTGGTTGCAGGGTGACACAAAGCTGTAAAAGGCCTTTTCCTGGAAGTACCCAGCTGACCAACGACAACTGAACCAGAACTGGGCCCTGCTGTTGGCCTCTGCCTGCCTGACTCCCTGTGAGCCTCTGAGTGCCCCTGAGGTCCTGGGCGGCTTTAGAAGTCTACTGGTGAAAGCCTGTGGTGGATTGGAACTTAAAAGACTAAGAGAGAAGGCAACTTCTTTGACCAGGACAAACCTCGGTGGTGTATCTAACTTGTGCTCTATCGTAGTTGGCCTCAAATTGCGTCTAGATCCCGGTCTACCGCGACTATTGACTATCATTGGAGCTTTGTGCTTTTTGATGTTATTTTCCTTAAATCTTTAAAAACTCAGTTCCCTGATTGGATTTCTGTCAATTTGGTGTAACTTTGTTTGTTAAAATGTACTCTTATTTTTATAATTTGGTTTGGAATTTAGATTGTTTTGCATTTTGACTATATTACAGCATAAATACTTTAGACATTGCCCTAAGTTAAGCCTCACCGGTCTGTGCTATAGCTACAAGGGAGATGAGTTCAGGTTAATTAAGTGACTGGGTGTGTTCACCCTGACAAGGGTTGTGATTATTCCTTGAAGCATGCAGGCACCCACCCCAAATAATAATCAATTTTCTTACATATATCAACGACTTAATAGATACAGAGAAGTATTCTGACACAGTGCTTGAGATCACGTATTTAGACTTTGATATTGCACGCTATTATTGAAGGCCTCCTTCCAAGGATTACGAACTGTCAGTCTACACTTATTCTTCTATTTGAGGAGTGGAATAATCCTCATGTGTTCCGGCTGTGTGTATATGTTCCTTTGTGTCTTGTATGGTTTTAAGCTTATGAACATATGAAATCGAGAATCATTTGGAGCACAGATTTATATTTTTTTATTATTGATTAAATACTGAAGCTGTAGGAAGTCAATATTTCAAGCTTCTCAAGAGAGAAAGATGGAGATTGCAATAAAATGTCAACGTTCTGCATATAAATTTCATGATGATTGATTAGAATAAAACAATTGTACTACTTAAGTACACAACAGTTCCCGGAACATGGTGCATCTATATGATGTAGTTATGTGTATGTGCTTACAGAATCAGAAACAGAATATTTTAGACAGTACTTAGAGGAGAATTTAGATAATGGATT
This sequence comes from Calotriton arnoldi, assembly GCA_963921515.1. NCBI lineage: Eukaryota > Metazoa > Chordata > Amphibia > Caudata > Salamandridae > Calotriton > Calotriton arnoldi. The sequence continues at coordinate 230,521 of CAWUFW010001787.1, forward strand.
TATAAGACCATTACTATCTCCAGCCTACTCTCCTTTATTTTTTTGTGCTATTTTGAGTTAAGAATATATGTTGTTCATAAAGCAGTCAATCGGATTACAGTTACAAACAGCTGACATTTGTTTTCTTTGATCAGATCAAACAAGCAACAACTTTAACCAAGCATGATCAACCAAGCATGATCATTGGGGAAGGGGAGGGGTGTGAGGGCATATCACTCCGTTAGAGTATGTGAGGATGATGAATGGAAAACTGCATGTGGCACTATATTTGGACTGTCCGGTCATACCTCTTGACCTCTGTAATGCTATAGCTGCTTTTTAGGTTTTTTTTGTATTAAGTACTAGGAGTATTTTCAGGTGTATTTTGTACAGTGTAGCTAGGTGTTATCTTGATCTACTCTGAATCCCTGGAAAACATGTGCAACATGTTAAAGCAGTGTTACAAATATTGAGACTGTTGTAATGTTATAGCTTCAGCTAGTCATTTAGCATTATATTGTGATGTATATAGGGTTCCATTAACATTATTGGTCCTGTTAAGTACCTGTTCTGCATTGGTTCCACAGATGACAGTTTAACCATAGTAATGTGTGCAGTTGACAAGAGATGCTGTAGGAGTACGAGGTGTCTAGGGCTGTATGGAATAAACTTACCTGTGAACCTAAATCTGCTGCCTGGAGTCATTACTACAAATTTGGCGACAAGTGATAACAGCCCTAGATGCACAGCAGTGCTGTGGAACTGGCCAGCTGGAGGTAAAAACAGCAAAGTGGTGATAAATCGCCACACTGAGCCATTCTACTGGAGTTTTAATCCATAAGTGCGGCGTGTGAATTCGGCAGTGCAGCGTACCTGTAAGCGGCATGATGCTCCACTACATGAAAGCCAGTGTTTGGATTTCCAATTGGAGGAAAATCTGAGCTGTAGGAAAGTTGAGTAACGTCATCAGCTGCGGGCTACGAAGGTCATAGTGGGTCTGTGACACGCATGCGTGAGAGTAGCTCTGTTGAGTTGTTCAACTCAGAGCGCCGTCACAAAGGAAGCCTGTCTGGTAGCTATCAGTGACGCACAGGTGTAGCCCAGCTCCGTCAAGTTGTGTAACACACAGCGCTTTACATCACAAAGGGAGCGGTGTTGAATTACAGTGGGAGTTCTGTGGCCAATGATTGATTCCGCTGTGTATGGCAACAAGTGCTCACATCACAAACAGAAGCCGATGTGGTAACGTGGGTGGTTAAGCGAAGTCAGACATCGCAATTGCCAACTGCTGTGCATGGGAGACTATGCATCTCAATGATGAGTATTTTATGAGGAGTGCTGAGTGCAATAACTTTAGTGCGTGAGTTGGTTGGGGACTACACATGCGTTATCATAGCAGTAAATTTAGCGCATGTGTTGTTCACTGCCAGGCTTTGCACTGGTTGTCAATTTTTTGGCATTTTCTGACTGGAACTGCAGCACACTAGTAGCTTCTAAAAAGCATAATATTTAAGCAGTAAGATATTGCAAGTGTGTTGGTCAATATTTATCTCTATGTGTGCTCTAAATTCACTGAATTTAACAAATCCTTAGCAAAGCAGTTTTATATGAAGCACAATATGTTATGGTGGTGAATAAAATTGTGCCTTCTAAAAACAAGAGAGGAAAAGAGAAAAATAAAGGGGGCTTAAGTGCAAAAGAGGGGAAGTTGAAATAGTGGTGTGAGAAGAAAGGCTCAAGCATGAATACAGGGGCAAATTCTAGTCGCAGGAAGTGTTATTGCTGTAGTTGTGCAGATCACCTAGCGTATTACAAAAAGTGTCCTGCCAAGAACCAAAAGTGCTCCAATTGTGGTACTATTCTAAAGTTTACAAGAGAAAATTTAGCAATACAAAGAAAAATATAAATTGTGTAAATGAAGACAGTGATGAGAATTATGGTAATTCTGACATGACAAATATTAATCATGTATTCTGTATTGATTATGATATTTTAGATGTGAATCAAGTAAAGGTGAAGACTGTGTGTGAAGTGAGCATGGGTGGGGTGATGCTGAACGTAGTAGCTGATTCAGGGTCACCTTTTACTACTGTCTGTGAAGATATTTGGAAAAACGAATTCATAAGTAGACTTAGATATCATCTGTACAAATCTGAAGTAATTGGAAGGAGTTACACTGGTGACAGAATAGATTTTGTAGGTTGACGGAATCTAGAATTTCAATTTAAAAATAGGAAAGCTAATTGCAAGTTGTATGTGGCAAAGAAATGCCTTCTGTTTTAGGATGGGCTGATTAGGGTGAGTTGGGAATCATTTTAAATCCCAATTGTACGGATCCTGTCTTATCAGTCGGTGATGGGAGAGAAAACCTTACTGATATTTTTAAAGATTACCCAGAAGTTTTTCTGGTAAGGTAGGACTGTTAAATGATTTTGAGCAAAGAACTGAATTGAAGCCTTCTGCTGTTGCGCGTGTTCACAAGGTTAGGCACATACCCAAATCCATAAAGGAAGACGTGCACATGGAATAAAAAAAATGTTAATGCTGGTATAATTGAACAAGTTGAATCTGCGGAATGGGTTTCTCTATCGGTGGTAGCGGGGCATCCTAACGTAAAAGTTAGGTTATGCGTGGATCTTAGAGAGCTTAATAAAAATATTGTAGTGGATCAGTTTCCATTACCCCGTATAAATGAGATGTTTGCGGCTACAAAAGATGTGTGTTGGTTTTCAATCTTGGATCTAAAATCAGCCTTCCACCACGTGCCATTACATTCAGACAGTAATATATTGACAATATTAATACACCCTTTGGCTGTTTTCAATTGACCAGGGTACCTTTCGGTTTAGCATCCGCAGCAGCATTATTCCAAAGAACTATGAGTAACATCTTCAAGGGGGTGGCGGTTGTAATGTTTTTCCAGGATGATATACTGGTCATGGGTAAAGATAGAATGGAACATGATGCTAGACTTAAACAAGTCCTTGAGACTCTAAGAATGAAAGGTTGGACAGTGGAATGTTGGCACAGAAAGAACTTGTATGTCTTGGTCACAGTATTAGTAAGGGTGGTATTAAACCAAAGCAAGAATTCGTTAAAGCTATAAAGAAAGCACAAAGTCCTACCAGAAAGGATGAAGTTAGGGCCTTTTAGGGGTAACTGAATTTTATTCAAAGTTCATTAGAAATGTTTCTGAAACATGCAAGAGTGGGGCGTGGCAGAAGAAAGCCGTTCCACCTTGTCAGGTCGCGGTGGTGTTGTTGTTTCAGTTTGATGCATAGTCTGTTCAACGTCTAGAATCTTCCTGTGTAATGTGTGCTTGACAACCCATGACGTGTTTATCCAGTGGCCCACACTACCACCTTGAATGCCTCCTGTTGCTGTAGTGGAGGTTGCCCCTTCATTGTCTGTTAAGTATTGCACTATCTGCGTCCCTATAGCGTTGCGGAATGGTGCATCCTGTAGCGCCTCCACTCGCAGTTGCCAGATCGGGTCTTTCGATTTGGCTCTTCCCCATTGTTTGTCTTCAGCGAGGAGTAATTCCAAGATCGTGTGGGCTAGGTATTTCAATTCAGTCACTTTAAAGCACAGTGGTGCTCTGCAGAAAAACATGTTTAGGTGCGTATGTAATTGATGCACCGGCAGATAATATGAATATTCCTATTCCCTGGGGTGTACTATCCTCCATACCTCATGCATCTGTCTGCTGTCTGTCCAACTCGGGAAGTATCATGCCAGTCTGCAGAATGTGGATTTGGCATGGGGGGTGGATCCAGCTCCAAATCCAGGACACAACTGAAGTCCCTTCCTCACAGGCACGGGCCTGTAAGTTATGTATGAGGGCTGGAGTAAGTTGTTCTAAGAAATTAGAGTGATCTACTTTAGGAGCATAAATCACCAGAAGTGTTAGATATTCTCCATTCATCGCATATCTACCCATAGAATAAATTCTACATATGTCCAGGACAAAGGGGACCCTCTGGAACTATCCATATCGACACCCCTCGGGCATATGCTTAGCAGTTTGTGCCGTAGACCTGTCCTTGCCATCTCTTATGAAGCTTGAGAAGCTCTGCTTGCATCAAGTATGTGTCTGTAAGAAGGCAATGTGGATATGTCTGTGTTTGAGATCTGCATGCACTGCATGGCTTTGTTTGGGTGTCACCATGCCTGTATGTTCCAGGTTATGATGTTATATGAAGGAGCATGGGTTCTGTTAGCCTGCACCCTCATGCAGGTTTGTAGTCACTCGCAGCCCCTGTGTACAGACACTACATTGTCGCCTAGCTTAACGTACTGCCTCCTGACCCTCCCCAAATATGTTTTCCAGCGTTGGGTGGTATGTATGCTTGATGGAGTCTTGTGGTGTACCATGTGTAGGATATCATCAACTGTAATAACATCCCCTGTAACATTCCCTTCCCTCCAAGCATGATGCATCACGTGTACCTTGCCATCAACATCTGAGCACTTTAAACAGGAAAAGACCTGCACTAAGTCTAATGTAATGTCTGAATCAATCGGTGGGAGTATGCCATCTGGCCTTGTGCCGCTTCTGCATTGAGGGCCCCCTGAGTACTTCCTGCCAGTCCAGCCGGCACCCATCCTTGTTACTTTCATCCACTAGGTCTCACCCCGATCCCCATTCTGCGTCAGTCATCATTTCTTTTTCATAAAAACTTTATTCAATTTAAAAAAATCATAAAAGCATACTGTACATACATAAATAGAATACAACAACAGCACAGAACTATTTAAAGTTCATCAATTACTGTGCCAGTCAAATGTCCGAGTTTGGATATCAGGCGAGGTCATCCGCCAATCTAGGTGTCAGGTGAGGGTCTTGCTGTTGGGTTCCCTTTGTGGTCTCAGATTCTGAGTCAGACCCATGTTCTGACCTTAATGCGGCGAAGGGGTTTCTACAATGTTGTATGACATCCTCTACCACTGGGGCCCTTGCCTCAGCTGCCTATTCCTCCATTGGGGGACTATGAGGTTTCTTACCCAGTCGCCTGGTAGATTTTGCACGAGCCAATCCCTTTCCAGGTGACCCTCCTTCTGTCGAGATTTTGGCTCCCTGCAATTGCAACCATGTCCAAGCTTCCTCTGGGGTTTGAAAGAAGTGTATCTAACCCCCCTCTATCGCTCACAGCTTAACGGGGAAAAGGAGAGTATGACTCAGGCCCATGCTTCTCAATTGCTGCTTTACTGCACGAAGGAGTCGCAGTGCTTCTCTACCTCAGCAGTGTAGTCAGGGTAAGCAATTACTCTTGCGCTTTCAAAATGCCTGGGCCCTTTAGTGCAAAAAACTTGCAAGATGAGGTCCCTGTTGCGATAATTGAGGAGCCTGGCTATGATGGGGCGCGGGGCAGCTCCCAGCGTTGAGGGCCTGCCTGGTAAATGGTGCGCCCACTCGATGGAGAAGATCTTTGGGAGCCTTCTAGCAAGAACCGTTTCTGTTAACCGCTCCACAAGAAAGAGTTCCATGTTCGGGCCTTTAGCTAGTTCAGGTATCCCCAGGAGGCGAATGTTATTGCGCCTGGATCGGCCTTCTGCGACTTTCGCTCCTCGCTGCAGCTCCTACACCTCTGCCTGTAAATCCTGTACTTTGGTGTGTATCTCTTTTATCATGGGGCACCACGAGGCTAGCATCGACTCTGTGTCGTCCACTTCGTCCACTAGGTTCTTGTGGTGCACTCACAGCAGGTTCACCTCTATGGTAACTGTTTGAAGGTGGATTATTATTAGGGGTAAGTATACACCTACCGCTAGCAATAAGGCCACCAAAGCAATATAAGGTCCAGACAAGCTCTCAATAAATTATTCCCTTGCTCAACCCTTGGTAGCTGGCAACGAGCAGGCAGGCTTAACTTAGGAGACAGGTGTGTAAAGCATCTAAAAACACCTATACATTAAATAAGTAAGACACAACAGACAATACAAATCCACAATCAATTTATAAATATAGGAAATATTTTATGATTAAAATGACATCAAAACAACACAAATCCAGTGTAGCGAACCGGATTTTTAAAGAATAAACACTTTCTAGTGCTTAAAAAACATAAAGGGGCCGATTACGATGACTGTTGGAAAGCAGGTCGGAGGCTTTCCGACACTCATCATCGGTTTCAATTCCGACCGGCTGGTCATTCCGGCTGGCTTCCGACGGGCTCCAGGAGCCCGTCTGCCAGTTGGAGACTGGCCCGTAATCCAAATGGAAAGCGTTTCCGCCTTCTGGATTACGATGCATGGTTTCCGGCAGGGTTTCCATGGTGGCCTTTCCGACTTGGAAACCCTGTCTGAAAGCATGTTTGAGGGCCTCTAGAAGAGCCCCCTTCTGTATTTGGCCTCTGGTTGGGGCCCAAGGGGGCGCCATAAGTGCCCCCTTGTTGATCCCCGCACCTTGTGGCAGGCACCTTCAGGTGCCTGCCAAGGGGTGCAGGAATGAACACAGACTCCCATTCCTCTATGGGAGCTTGTGTTATGGCCGGTTTTCGGCAGTAACACGAGCTCCCATAGAGGAATGGGAGTATGCGACCACACCATGTGCGGTCACATCTTGATTAGGCGGTCGGGACCGCTGACTGGAGGTCAGTCGGTCCCATTTCCGCGATTGTGTCGGGAGGACATAAGTCCGCCCAACATCGAAATAAGCCCCATAGCGTCAACATGGGACATCTGGTCACGTTTGACCAGGAGAAAGTCAAAGTTTGAGGCTGACCACAATGGAGCCCTGGTCGATACACTAAGCGGGAGGCTTCGATCAAAATTTTACCTTCGCATTTAGAAACTTTTCTGGAGGAGTTTCTCACGACGTTGAGTGGGCCTCTCCAGCAGGCCGGTTTCACAGCGGCTTCGTCTGCCTGGTTCAGTGGGAGCCCCCGGTCAACTACTGGAAGTCTTGAGCTCCAAAGCCTTCAGCGGGACAAACCTAAAATTCTGGCAAGGTCTCGGTTATATGTAGTCAGCTTGACTCTTGACATCGGGTCGGTAACCCTATGGAGCTTTTTCCAAAGTTGCTCCAAACTTCTGGAACTTCTTCCTGAAGTTCCTCTTGAGGGTTCAAATGCCACAAACAAAATCCAAGGTTCCAGAGTCTCTGAGTTGCTTCTCGCAAGTTGGGACTACAGTTCCCACAATGAACCTGCCAAATCCTTTAAAGTCCAGCTGAAGGCGGTCAGCTGGGTTCTTCTTGCTGGTGACGATGCAGGTGAAGCTGTTTTTACCTGTTGGTTACAGGGAGTCACTCCTCTTTTTGAAGCAAGGCAAAGTTCTTAGGGCTGTAGTTCCTTAGTGTGCAGCAGGCGCAGTCATTCAGAATGCAGTCCTCTTGGTGCAGGCCAGGGTTCTAGCAGGGCAGTCCTTCTTCTTCTTGTATTTTCAGGCAGCAGATCTGAGATGCTATGCAGCTCTTACATATTTATCCAATGTTCTGGGGTGACAAGCAGGGGGGCACCCCTGACTAATAGGGGACATGGTGCCACCCAAAAGCATGACAGCTTCCTCCAAAGTGTGGCATGTTCTTGTCGCAGAAAGCAATGCATTTAAAATTCAAGATGGAGAATTCCTCTCCTTGGGAGTATGATCTGGCTAAGCCAACCTTCTGGTGTGGCTCATTTCTCTTAGCACTCCCTTTCCGGACCTTCTGCAAATTCCATTCCTGGGGCTCCTATCTGGCTGTGGGGTATGGGAAGAGGGAGTAGGCTTGACTGGCATTCCTTAATGTCCTGCTCTCTTTGAAGCCCAGTTTGTTTTACTAAGCCCCATTCCTGGCCTGATCTCTGCAGCTTCAGATCTCCCCCCCACCAGATAACCTCTGTCTCTATGCAGGCCCTCATCACCTTATCAAAGCAGTTTGGCTAAGCCTGTTAAGGGCTGGCCAATCAGGAGAGGCTGCTAGAAAACTGGATTTTGACTCACAGAAAAGAAAGTTCTATAACTTCATTTCTGTATTAGTTATGATAATTTCAACAGTAGCAAGTTATTGGGTTTATCATTATCAATCTTTTAAGTCCTTGAAATATTATTTTAGCTCTCTCCTGTCAATAGTTGCACTGAATTACAGTATTCCTTTGTTAGCCTCTGAAGCTAAAATGCTGCAATGGGGAAAAACAAAATTGGTAGTTTTTCCCTCACCAGAGCATATAAAACATCTTTTAAAATGTCCCTGCTTATTTTTACATGGTACCCAGCCCTGAGGGCACCTAGGGCAGACCTTAGGGGTGACGCGTATGTAAAAATAAGGTAGTTTAATACTTTGGAAGTACCTTTAAATCCAAAGTCGAATGTGCATGTAATGTCAATTCAAAAGCAGCTTGCAAAGCAGGGTTGTCTTTTAAAATAACAGCCGGCAACACAGCAGTGCTCACTTAAGTGTAATAACCCTGCTGGGCCTCTAAACCTGCATGCCCTACCCAATGCTAGGGATTTACAGGTAGGTTGTCAGTGCCAATTATAATTGCACCTAATTACCATATACCTTTTTAATCATAGCACTAGCCCTGGGCCTGGGTAGCAGAGCCCAGGGCACAGTCAGTCGGTTACCACCAGTATCAGTCAAAATAAAATGGGGTTGATCAGCTCAAAAAGGATGACTTTCTCACAGTGACTGAGTCTATTTTGTTTCTAGTACCATTTTGGTGTCCTGTATTGCTTGGAGGACTCTCTTAAATTGTACAGTGTATTTCTCCAGTGTAGACTCCAGCTCGCTTAGAAGGCCATCCCGATCATTGCGATGGGAGCATCCCCACTATGTCCCTAGATGGACTAGGTAGCAACTTGGGTCCCTTGGGTTTGACCATTACAAGAGGGATTGGGGGGGCTGTAGCATCCAGTGTATGTGGGATTCAAGTCAGCTGTCTTTCCTCTTGTGGTATTAGGCGTCAGGCGTCTGGCAGGGCCTCTATCGAATGTACTACAGTTCTCAGTGTGTCATCTGCTCTGTCCTTCTGTAGTTTGTGCCACAAGTGCACCTTTCTTTCTCCAGGGTCCCCCTCTCCAGCCTAGCAATCAGTGTTTTCCTCCCAAGGGAGGAATAACTAGCTTTTCGAGTTAATTGCAGTCTCCTTTGAGTCCAGGAAGTAGTAATGTCGTGGATTATCAGCATTCAGGAGTGTCGTCCTGTGTGTTGTCACCGTGGTATCCAGCCCGTGTCGCTTGCTGGGGCTTCGGTCCCCATATATTATATTTCTTGGAAGGTCATAGGGGGGCTGACCATTGTCAATGAGCATTTAGTTGTCCACCCCCTCGTTAGATCAAGCATGTCCTTAATCGCCCTGGTGAGAGAGCGGTCAGCTCCTCATGTCCTCTCAAGACCCCCCCGCATACTGGCCTGGTTTCGCTGTAGGATGGCACCAGTGAGGAGCAAGGACCAGTGAGTTGTCGCAGCTGCTGCACCATGGTGCGCGGGTCTGTAGTTCGAGCCTCTGTCCCACCATTAAACATTTTTAGGGACCCCCGCACCCGTCTTGTATTTCATGTGCCTCTAAAGGTCCTCCCTATCGCCTGGCCCCCTCGCTCTCCTCCGACTTAGAGGGTCTTGGGTCCTGCCACCTTCATTGTCATCAGGGCGCAAATGCGTCATGGCTGCCAGCGCTGAGCTGGAGTCCCCTTTCTGATAGCACCAGCCCTGTGTTTCTCTGGGCGCTGGCTGGAAGTGGGCGGGATGGTGAAGGATTTTGTGCCGGACCGCGAGCTAAGCTTTTTACAACATGTCCGTCGCATCCGCCATCTTAGAAAAACCCTCCAGAATGACTGTCTTTTAACAAAAACTAGGGAAACTGTTTTGGTTAAATTAAAAAAATCTATGGGCACATTGTGCCCCAAAGATCCTGACCACTTTCACCTCCAAGTATGGGCCCTATTCACATATATAGCAGTATATCCGCACCCGCAGAAGAATGTCTGTGTACTTGTGCAGACTAGCTGCTTTTTGCTATTCACCAACATAGCCAGTAGTATGCCTGGAAAGCTGTGCCATGCATGGGTTTCCAGCAGTACTACTTGTCCATTCGTGCTACTGGGAATGTCATTTGATACCTTCCACAAGATCCTATTACCTCTCTGTGGAATTCTACCTTTTGTAAAATTCCACACAAGGATACATAGAGCCTTCTGTGTAAAAACACCATTTTTGTGCTTACTGCATATTGGTGTACATGTTTCAACCAAATGCCTGGTGCTGAAACATATTGTGTGCAGATTGTTTACACTATTGTATGGGTTCCTACGTGATCTTTGAGTGAGGGAATAGAACAGAAAAAGTTTGAAGAAAACTGATGAACTTTCCTCAGATACACTTTCAGAATTACCCAACTTTTTCTAAGCTGATATGACTGACAGGAATGGATCTGCAGATGCCACTGTCATTTCTCTGTGATATGTTTAACACTACATCAAATAATTTATTGGTTTTAGATTTTGCAGTGTTCAAAATGACGTGGTCGAAGAGAACTGCTTCGGTGTATGTTACTTGGTGAACATAACCTTTGCTGAATGAATGCTGTTTCTAAACGACCTTTGTAAATATTTTTAATTCGGAAGTTCCTAGGTATTTATAATCAAGACATATGTTTTCTCTTGGGAAATAAATCCTCATCCTATTTGTACCTTAGGTATAATTTGCACCTTAGGTATAATTTGCAGGCTGAATTTAAATTTCCCATTTACTTGAACCTTCTCTTTGAGACAGATCATATGGAATTCGTGCTGATTTACTTTGGGCAGTTACCATTATTGATGGTCCAGTGATTTTGGATGGGTACAGAAATGCCAAAGGTTCAGTAATGCTTAAATATGAATAAGGCAATATTTCATTTATTTTGATGTTTTAAAGTTTTTGTCGTTTTGTGAATTTGTAGTGTTTATGTTTGAAAACCTAGGTGTAAATTTACTTCAACCACTTTGTCATCTACCCTGTATTTAGACATTTTGCAACTTAAGTTCAAAGTAGTTATAAATAATGAAATGTACAACGTCTTTGTTTCACAGAATTGTAAATTATGAAATTTTGCAGAGTTATACCATCCCTCTTCGACAAGACGTAAACACCCAAAAGAATTTCTCTGATTTATGATCAATAACCTAACATATCGTGTATTTTTAAAGCGCACGTTCACCCAGAAGGGTATTGTTGTAATCTATGCCTGGATTTTACTTGTTGTGCAACCTGTTACATATATGGTATCTTCTCGTTCTTGAATGAAGAAGGAGAACCACTAATTCCTTGGAAGAGATGGGTGAATCTTTTTGAATCTTACTTAGTTGCTATTGGGGGAGACAGATTTTCTTCTGTACGCAAGCACCATATTCTGTTACATAATTTGGGTAAACATGCGAGAGAAATTTTTGATGATCTCCTGACATGATATTTGAAGGTGAAAGCGGTAGTGAGGATGCACACGGAGATCCTCAACATGATATCTATCAAAATACCCTTAAAAATTGGAAATCCAATTTGGAGAAAAAATCAATGTGGTTCTAGAACGCCACAATTTTTTTCTAGATTACAAGGGAAAAATGAGAAAGTAGTAAATTACATTGCAGTGTTAAGAGGACTAGCCTCTACTTGTGAGTTCGGCACATTAACAGAATCTCTAATCAGGGATCAGTTAGTTAGGTGTACTTGTGACAAGAAAATTCAAGAAAAGTTACTAGCTGATGCCCCTGAATTAAAAAAGCGATTGATATTGCTAAAAGCATTGAGCATACCGCATATTGCATGAGTGAAATGAAAGACGCTGTTGAAATCAAACAAATTAATGATAAGGATGTACTTAAGGTGTCAACTAAGGATATGAAGAATAAGTTATCTCCCACTGAACAGGTGAAACAAAGTACTGTTGTTTCTAAATTTAAATGTTTCCGTTGCGGTAATCCCAATCATTTAGCCAACAATGTAACTTGTCCAGCTAGGAATGTTGTGTGTAGGAAATGCAACAAACGTGGTCACTTTTCCAAACTGTGTAATGATTTAAGAAGAAATGTTACTCACATGGTTCTCAGAAAAACAGTACCAGCGCCCAATGAAGATATTGTATTCCAGGTAGCAGCCCCTAAGGACCTATCTCACAGCAACTACCCAAAATGTGAAGTCCTCCTTGATGATATGCCTTATGTGATGTTTGCAGACTCATGTTCCCCCTATGCCCTTATCAATGAAGCCACGTTCATGACCAACTCAGGGAGCAAGGATTATAATATGTTATCCCCTGATGTTAATCCGGGTGGGTACAACCAAGATCCGATACCCTTAGTGGGAATGCTTGTTATGCAGATCAACTTCAAAGACAGGGTTACTGTAGGGAAAGTGTACATTACAAAGAATGGGTCAAATTTACTAGGGTGGAAACACCAGAAAGAGCTTGGGATAAAATTGGATCCCAATGCGCCAGAACCGGTGTATTTAGTTGAGAGATCCAGTGTAGGGAAAGAAGTGTGTGAAGAATTTCCTGAGGTATTTTCAGAAAAGTTGGGTTTACTGAAGGGTTTCTCACATGAAATTAAATTAAAGAAACAACACAAACCAACTGTTCACAAATCTAGATCGGTCCCTTTACTTATAAGAGATCCTCTCAAAAGAGAATTGGAGAGATTAGAAACCTGCAGGGGTAATTGAAAGAATAGAAAGCTCGGAGTGGTTGGCTCCCATAGTGGTAGCATCTAAGGATGGAGGGAAAGGTATCCGCCTATGTGTGGATCTTAGAGACCTTAATGCCAACATTTGGGTGGATAGACACCCTCTTCCTAACATTAATGAGATGCTCAGCGTGATACAAGGTGCCAAGTATTTCAGTGTTCTTGACCTTTCCGCAGCATACCATCAGGTAGCTCTCCATCCCGATTCTAAGTCCCTTACATCCTTCATCACACCCTTCGGAGCCTACCAATTTAACAGAATGCCGTTCGGCCTTGCTTCTGCCGCAGCAGTGTTCCAACGGATAATGCAACACATTTTGAAGTGTTTGGGTAAAGTGCTGTGTTTCCAGGATGACATTCTGATATATGGGGAGTCAGAAACGGAACACAACAAGATACTCAGAGAAGTCCTAAGTAAACTAAGCAAGGCAGGATTCACCACCCACAGAGATAAATGTAAAATTGGGGTGGAGTCCGTAGTGTATCTGGGCCACACTATCTCTGGGGAAGGAATTAGACCTAAAACAAGCCTAGTGGACGCGGTCAAGCTTGCTCCAGCTCCCACCAATAAGGACGAACTCAGGTCCTTTTTGGGTTTAGTAGAGTACATGTCCAAGTTTGTAGAAAACTTTGCTGGACATGTGCATTCTCTAAGAGAGCTATTAAAGAGAGGGTCCCCTTTGATTGGAATTCTAAATGTCAAAGTGACTTCACTTTTATTAAACAAGCCATAATAAAAGCTCCCACGTTAGGAATGTTCGATCCCAGCGCTAAGACCACTTTGACAACGGATGCAAGCATGAAAGGTCTAGGAGCCTCACTCACTCAATTGGTAAATGGCAAAGAGAGAGTGATAGCGTTTGCATCCAGAACCTTGAAAGAGCCTGAACGTAACTATTCCACAATTGAGAAAGAGGCCCTTGCGTGCTATTGGGCGATAAACCATTTCAAGTTTTTCTTATGGGGAATTCCCTTTATTCTTCGCACAGACCACAAACCTTTACTCCCTATGTTTTCCACAAAAAGCATTGAAAGAGCCACTCCCCGTATCTCTAAATGGGTTTTAGGTTTACAAGGATTCAATTACACTATGTGTTATGTTTCAGGTGACAAGAACTTAATTGCCGATTGTTTATCGAGACTTCCTATTTACTATGGGGACTCACAATTTAATCCGCCAGATGAAACCATCCTGGCAATTGACATTCCTGCCATTAACAAAGAAGAATGGGAAAAGGGGCTACAAGAAGACATAGTACTAAAAGACTTGAAAAACATTATCTGCAAAGGTTGGCCCAGTACCATTAAAGATCTTCCTGAGAATCTCAAGCCCTACTGGTTGGTGAGAGATGAATTATCTATAATAGGGGATCTAATCTACAGAGGCAACAGAATTGTTCCACCGACCAACATGCTAGAACGCATCATTGAAGTAGCACATGAGGGACATCCGGGAAGGAGTATGACCAAAAGTAAGATTAGACTAAGTTATTGGTTCCCTAACATGGATTGCATGGTGGAAAGAAAAGTAAAAGATTGCCTAGCCTGTGGATTGTGTGACAAATCCAAAGTCACTCGTAAGGCGCCCTCATTCCTGTGTCTGTCCCTTCCAAACCTTGGGACAAACTGGGTTTAGACATTATCGGTCCTGTAAACTCACTAAATGGTTCTCAAAGATTCATGTTTGTACTCATTGATTATCATTCACATTGGATCTCTACAAAAATGGTTCCCTCCATCACCACATCATACCTAATTGAATTTTTGAAAGACATATTCTCTAAAGAAGGAATACCCAGTACCCTGGTCACTGACAACGGTGTTCAATTCAAGTCAGACGAAATGAGACTATTCTTATTCAATTTAGCCATCTCACATGTGAAAACTCCTTTGTATTGTCCAAAGGCTAATGGGTTGGTGGAAAGGGCAAATAGAATGATAAAGAACACTATTCAGTTGGCGCTCACATCCCATGAACCCATAGAAGAAGCCCTGAGACGGATGCTATGGTCATATCATTCAACTCCCAATGCCGTTTCAGGGGTTTCACCTTTTGTGTCTCTTAAAGGGAGGAATCCAGGCTCGAAACTCACTCCAAATTGGCTGAATGGTGGAAGCCCCGTCTGGGTAGATAGGGAAGCTGTCATGGAGAAAGTGGGCCAGCATCAAGATAATTACAAAGCCAAATACGACACGAAGTGGGGAACCATCAGGAAGGATTGGGATGTGGGCCAATGGGTAATTGTCAAAAGACCCCAGGTAGGCCATTCCAAAGTATCTGCATTCTCCAAACCTCTAAGAATCCAACGTGTAAACAACAATTCGGTAGTTTTGGAAGATGGGAGCAGTTGGAGCATGGACAATATAGCTCACTGCCCCAAAGTGTGTATTCCATGGCCTAATAGGGGAGAAGGTCAGGATGACTCTTTCTCCAACATGCAACAGCCCAAGGAAGTCAGGACACGTCAACCCCGCGATGGCAAGAGGACTATGAAATGTGACACTTCTCCCTCTTCTGTTTATTGAGGGTACATCTTTACAAACTTTTAGAATGCATTGTTCGCTTCCCTATTCAAAGGGAGGTGTGTTGTAATCTATGCCTGGATTTTACTTGTTGTGCAACCTGTTACATATATGCTATCTTCCATCCCTTCCACCCCTCCATTCCCTCTACCTTGGTATGTCCCCTCTTTAGAATGTGAAGAGTGAAGCTCACGTTAGAATGTTGGTGACGGCGAGTTGTCAGCCGGTGCCTGAGGATCTGGTTCATTAAACAGCTTCTCTTCTTACATGAGTCTGCTGCTTCTTTCCAACAGGTATCTTGGCGCTGAATAATAACCCAACTCAATGGGCGCTGAATAATAACCCAACTCAATGGTTCTCATTTTATCGACCTCTGAAGGACTAAAGGCTGAGTGAACCCGCTGGGATTTGAACCTGTGACCTTGAGATCAAACACAGGCCAATACAGTGGATGCATTAATCCACTAAGCCACCAAACTCGGCTAAATGTCACCAGATGGATGAAAACCAACTGCCTTAAGCATAACACAAACAAGACGGAAGTAGTAATCTTTGTCAAAGACACCTTGCTCTTGCACTCCACCTGGTGGCCTGCTGAACTCTTACCTACATCCTTCCCAACAACCCACACAAAGAACGTCGGAATAGTAATCGGCAACCAACTCACCATGACCAACCAAGTGAACCGAGTCTCCGTCTCCTGCTTCCACACACCCAAGATTCTCAAGAAGATCTTCAAATTGTTCCCCACCAACACTTGCAGAATTGTCACCAAAGCCTGCATCACTAGTAAGCTAGACTATGGCATCACCCTGGTTAACACTTCCATTGAACAGAGTTTGTTCCCGGACTATCTAGAAGTGGGTCAACTTTCCTCTTAAAATTCTTTTTTAAAATCCTCTTGATCCTGACAACCCGAGCAACTTCATCCAGTCGCCATCCTTCTGTTTCTATGTAAATAGGGCGATTGAAAGCTGCATAGGCTCTTAACTGTCATCCCACATCCAAGCAAAGAACCAGACTTCAGTGAGGACCACAGAACATAAACTGCAATTCTTCAGACTGTGCAAAACGCCCTTCACAGCATAAACCCGGGAAATTCATGCCGTGTTCTCCTGTGCCTCACTACATCATTTGACACTGTCATCCACCGGACTCTGTAAACACTCTGTAACAGCGGATGGGATGTGAAAGTGTAGTCCTGAACTGGTTCTCCTCCAAACTGACCAACCGCTCCCAAATAGTGAAATTCAGGAACTCTGTCTTGAAGCCAGTCAGCCTGTGGCAAACGGTTCCTCAAGGCTCAGCCCTCTCTCTAACCCTTTTCTACCTCTACATCGAACCCCTTTGTGTGATCCTTCAGAACTCTGGAATCCTCTTCCACTTGTATGCTGATAATACCCAAATCTACCTGAAGGTCACATGCCAGGATGACAACACCTTCCTAACCAGCACCCTGACAAAAATTAATTGTGGATGTCAAATCACCAGCTTAAACTAAACCCAATAAAAACATAATTTCTTCTATCTACAGAGAAAAAGAAAGCTAATCCTTCAGTTCAAGACTGGTTCCTCCCTGCCCTGGAGGGCCATCCCTCCATTGTTCAGAATAACAAGACTCTCAATTTCGCCCTCGACAGCCATCTCAACGCCTAGACCCATATGGCAGCAATGATCAAAAACAACCGTTTCCAGCTATAACTGCTATGGGGAATCAAGCAACTTGTCCCTGAACATGTTCTAAAACACTCATTCAGGCATTGGTTCTCTCAAAGCTGGACTTCGGGATTGCAATCCTCTTAGGCATCCCCAAAGTTCACGTAGGCACTCAGAGCAGTCCTACATGAGGCAGCACACTTTGTGACCAGTTACAGGCAATTCGACCACATAACTCTTATCCTTCTAACCGTCCAGTTGCTTCCTATAGTATCAATAGCTCAATTTAAAACCGCTTGTACTACTCACAAAGCACTACACTCATCTTCTCCCTTGTAGCTAACTGAATTTTTGAAAAAGTTTTAGCACCAACCGGGGGGCTAGAAATGCTTCATCTCTTCTCTTTGAGCCTCCCACGGTCAATTGAGTGATTCATGAGCCCCTCAATCCCTGAGAGTGCCACAAGAATGGCACATACAAACACAAGGAGATGCTGGACGGAGCACTGAAACCTTTCAGACACTCGCCCCCAGTCACAGATCTGGGTTGAATCCATCATTGTTCTTTAGCTCCCTTCGCCACCCCAGTTGAGACCCAGCCAAATTCAAAACAATCTTGACCTTGTTTCTTATGGGAACAGTCCAGCCCATACTGCAAACCAGGTCTTTTTTGGACCGCAAGCAAGCATCCTGGTACCGGTTTTGGGGTAACACCCCCTATCAGCCAGGCTAGCCTGAATCCAGTGACAAAGTGAGCAAGGGACCCACGTCTGGGAATACCCTGCCAACTTAGGGTGAACAAAGGAAACACAAGGAGATGATGGATGGAGCACTGACATTTTTCAGACACTCACCCCCAGTCACAGATCTAGGTTGAATTCATCATCGTTCTTTAGCTCACTTCGCCACCCCAGTTCAGACCTAGCCATATGCAAGTCAGTCTTGATCCTGTTCCTAATGGGAAAAGTCCAGTCCGAACTGCCAAGCCAGGTCTTCCCTGGACTGGAAACCAGCATCCTGGGACCGGTTTCGGGATAACACCCCTCATTAGCCAGGCTAGCTTGAATCCAGTGACAGTGAGCAAGGGACCCACGTCTAGGCATACCCTGCCAACTTAGACTTACACGTACCATGCCACCTTCAAAAAAGATCTCCGTCAGACACTTGGGTTAAGTCATCCGGTCCTCATCTGCTCCTTCATTTACGCTTTAATCAGTCTGAGGTTGTTTATGGTATTCATGATATGATTGATGCCGAAAACTGGAGAAGATCTGGCTCCACGAACGGACAGCGGACAGCTACGCCGCCCACAAGAGCGCCACCCGCAGTCACCATCACCTCATCAGATCCGCCAAAAGGGCCTCACTCAAAGACCGCCTAGACAACAATGCACACAACAGCAAAGAGCTCTTCAACATCGTGAAGGAACTCTCCAACCCCAGCTCCAATACCAACGACATCCAGCCGTCGCGAGACCTGTGCGACTCACTGGCCACCTTCTTCCACCGCAAAATCGCCGACATCCACGACAGCTTCAACACCACGACCGCCCCGGCAACCACCGAGACCACTGCCCCCACAACCACCAACCGCCTGCTCTCCTGGACCAACATCAACGACGAGGACACCAGCGAGATCATGAACACCATCCACTCCGGTTCACCGCTAGACCCGTGCCCTCACCACATCTTCAACAAAGCCAGTACAGCCATCGCGCCCCATCTCCGGAAAATAATCAACATCTCCTTCGAGACAGCAACCTTCCCGGAAAGCTGGAAGCACGCCGAGATCACCGCCTTACTCAAGAAACCCAAGGCAGACCCCAAGGACCTCAAGAACTTCCGACCCATCTCTCTGCTCCCGTTCCCCGCGAAGGTCACCGAGAAAATCGTCAACAAACAACTGACCCGCTACCTCGAGGAGAACAACATCATGGACCCTTCCCAGTCCGGCTTCCGCAGCAACCACAGCACCGAAACCGCCCTCATCGCCGCCACCGATGACATCAGGACCCTGCTAGACAATGGAGAAACAGCAGCCCTCATCCTCCTGGACCTATCAGCCGCCTTCGACACGGTCTGCCACCACACACTACGAACACGCCTTCACGACGCCGGGATCCAAGAGAAGGCCCTGGACTGGACCACATCCTTCCTTTCCGGCAGAACACAAAACGTCCGCCTCGCCCCCTTCCGATCCAAGGCCACCAAGATCATCTGCGGCATACCCCAAGGCTCCTCCCTCAGCCCAACGCTGTTCAACATCTACATGGCACCCCTCGCCCACGTCGCCCGACAGCACAACCTCAACATCATCTCCTACGCCGACGACACCCAGCTGATCCTCTCCCTCACCAAAGACCCTCACACCGCCAAAGCCCACCTCCACGAAGGAATGAAGGCCGTCGCCGAATGGATGAGGACCAGCCGCCTGAAGCTGAACTCGGACAAGATGGAGGTCCTCATCCTTGGTTCCAACCCTT
Source organism: Calotriton arnoldi (assembly GCA_963921515.1). Taxonomy (NCBI): domain Eukaryota; kingdom Metazoa; phylum Chordata; class Amphibia; order Caudata; family Salamandridae; genus Calotriton; species Calotriton arnoldi. The sequence goes on from CAWUFW010001787.1 coordinate 249,799, forward strand.
CAGCCTGGGACGACTCCTGGTGGCCAACATCACTGGGAACAGCCCCGCCACCCACCGACCACGTACGCAACCTAGGGGTCATCCTCGACCCCACCCTCTCCATGACTAAGCAGGTCAACGCCGTTTCCTCATCCTGCTTCAACATCCTCCGAATGCTCCGCAGGATCTTCAAGTGGATCCCCACCGAAACAAGAAAAACAGTCACCCAGGCCCTCGTCACCAGCAGGCTGGACTACGGAAACGCCCTCTACGCAGGAACGACGGCTAAGCTCCTGAGACGGCTGCAACGCATCCAGAACGCCTCTGCACGTCTTATCCTCGACATCCCCCGACGCTGCCACATCACACCCCACCTGAGAGACCTGCACTGGCTCCCTGTCAACAAGAGGATAACCTTCAAGCTCCTCACCCACGCACACAAAGCACTCCACAACTCCGGACCAGCCTACCTCAACAGACGACTCAGCTTCTACACCCCCACCCGCCAGCTCCGCTCGACCAGCCTCGCCCTCGCCACAGTCCCCCGCATCCGGAAAACGACCGCCGGCGGCAGATCCTTCTCCCACCTCGCCGCCAAGACCTGGAACACCCTCCCCACCAACCTCCGACAGACCCAAGACCTACTGGCCTTCAGAAGACTCCTCAAGACCTGGCTCTTCGATCAGTAGCAGCACCACCCCCCTCTTCCCCCAGCGCCTTGAGACCCTCGCGGGTATGTAGTGCGCTTTATAAGTGACATGATTGATTGATTGATTGATTCTTGTGTTTTGGTCTAATTGTAATTGGTATTCACAATGTGATTGTTTTGTATGGGTCCTATTGTAAAGCGCTCAGATGCCAATAGGCTAAGTCCATGCTATAAAAAAAAATCCCAAAAATAAATACAATAAAAAATAGGAACCCAAGAGGGGGAAGAGATTGTCAGTAATGTGTCTCCTATGACTCAGCTGTAATCTTGTACTCCCCATCCCTATCAGCAGGCTGGTAGGAAGCAGACTCTTATTCAACTCGGTATCACTTGACAGGGTGCCATATTTCACCATGGCTGTCCTTCCATATTGCCAGTAATGACAATTTGAGCGTATTCATTCTTTAGTACGATGAGATTGAAGCCTATTAAATTGTCAGAGCCAGCCATGGACTCCAGAAACTTAAAAAACAATCAGTGCAGGTTTTCTAAACACATAAATAAAAGGCATTATCATTTGCAAATGCGAGACCTATGTGGCACTCGCGCTTTAGCTGTACATATCGTAAGCTAAAATGCGAGTGCCGCGATTGTTAGGTGCAAGTATTGTGGAAAGTTGCTTTGTTAAAGTTTTGTTTTTATGCTCCGTATGTGTTTTTTTTGGCACATTGCAAGAAAACTACAATGGTAAAACCTTATACCAGTTGTACTGGACTTTTGGCAACAGTCTCCTTTAATTATCGACATTTCTCCTGTTACTTCCGCGCTCTTGACAGCTGGATGGATATAGCCTGTGTGCAGGGAGAGCGTGTGTGCTGTTGGAGAAGGTGCCAAGGTAAATAATCAGAGACTGGAGGAGAGAAATGGAATACCTTGCAGGCCTTGCGCATCTTGCGGGTTACAGTTATACCCTTTTGACAAAGTGTTGCGGAGACGGGGACAGACAATTGTGCACGTAAAAAGATGCACCCCAATGACAATAAATTACAAGGATACACGCGTTAGCATCGGAAACGTAAAATTTTTAGTAAAAACACAAGAAGCAATAGAGGTCTGTGAAGTGATGTGGATTAGCAATCCATTGTGCTTTGCACGCGTGGGTTTGTATCCCATCCTCGTCGCCAAATTGAAATGATGTCCTCAAAAGGAATCCAGGACTCGTAAAAAAGGTAAGAACATTTATTGTACATGAATAGATGTTCCCAATAGCAAATATACACGGTCTTTCCAGTCCTCAGCCTGACTCCCACATGAACATTCTAACCTGCACTCCCAGGGGTTCCGAGGGTTCTATGGGAGAAGGAACTTGGGTAAAAAGGTGGGGGACAGTGGAGGGATACCAATTATATTAAATATAGCTAAAGGCTATGAAGGAAGTATAAATATATATATGTGATCAAGGCCCTGCGAGGCCGAAACGCGTCATGGCAGCACAGCAATAATAAATATCAAGCACAAAGAAAAAGAGGAGTCCGTTTCCATCTTTTTTGGCGTAAAACCAGAGACAAGAAGGAGAAAACGTACGATATATATATATATATATATATATATATATATATATATATATATATATATATATTATCTACTGGCAGACGCCAGTAGATAGTTATAGTTAGGACCTATTTTCCATAGGAAATCCACAACATTCTATTTGAAATAACTTTGGCGCCGGTTGACGAATCTTCGCGAAATTTTCATAAGGTATGGCCCGCTCCGGTCCACTCCTATCCTGAAAGTTTCGGGGTGATTCAGCAAGCGGGGCCGAGAAAAAAGGGGGGTCCCAAAACGTGTTTTCCCCATGCACTTTTCCATAGGAACATTTCATCGCAGCTACAGCCCGAACTGCTGAACGGAATTACACCAAATTTGGCAAAAAGGGAGCCCTTGGTTCAGAGTCGTGCCTTTTGGTTAAATGGTGTAAATCCGTTCAGTAGTTCCTGAGAAATTTGAAAAAGAAAACACATATATATCTGGGCGGAGCCTAACCACATATGTCATCGTGAGATCTGATTGGCTGTCAGCACTTCATCCTGGAATTGCTGGCAGCCATCTTGGAACCAATATAAATGATAGTACCCCATTGAAATGCATTGTAGTGAATCGAAGATTTTGAGGGTTACCAAAAGGAGAACTATAAAGGGTGATAACAGACTTTAGTTACATTAGAATTCATTTGTTGATGGTACCATACTAATTTCAGGAATTGTGGTGTGTTCTAAGGTGATTTTACCCTGTGAAAAACCTTCTGCTGGGATATCATGAATCATGTTTGAGAGAAAACTATTTTCACATGCTTGTCCCATACAGTTTTGGAAGGTGCTCCAGAAGCTAAAATGAGAGCATATTTTCTGTAAATTCACATTATCTTTCTCAGTCATGTGAGAATGAAGTCTGACATTCTCAGTAAAACATGTACATCCAACAAGGGCAGAGACTGTCAGTTGATTCCTTTGTGTTCTACTGCAGCTTCCCAGAGTGTTCTAAAGAACAACTAGAGCGCTAACAGTCTTACTTATGACAAAATTATGGCACACCTGAAGCCATCTTGATTGGAATAAACTGGTAACTTTTAAAACATTTAATTTAAAAAGGAACAAAATGAGGGGTTCATTTTGTCATAGAAATTATGGTTAGTGCTGTAGAAAGAAAAATTAGGACATGTTTTAAGTGAGATCTCAAATATCTTCCTGTTATATTTCAACAGGAGCAGCCTGTCAGTTGATACCTTTGTGTTCTACTGCAGCTTCCCAGAGTGTTCTAAAGAACAACTAGAGTGTTAACAGTCTTACTTATGACAAAATTATGGCACACCTGAAGCCATCTTGATTGGAATAAACTGGTAACACTTAAAACATTTAATTTAAAAAGGAACAAAATGATGGGGTTCATTTTGTCATAGAAATTATGGTTAGTGCTGTAGAAAGAAAAATTAGGACATGTTTTAAGTGAGATCTCAAATATCTTCCTGTTATATTTCAACAGGAGCAGCCTGTCAGTTGATGCCTTTGTGTTCTACTGCAGCTTCCCAGAGTGTTCTAAAGAACAACTAGAGCGCTAACAGTCTTACATATGACAAAAATATGGCACACCTGAAGCCATCTTGATTGGAATAAACTGGTAACACTTAAAACATTTAATTTAAAAGGAACAAAATGATGGGGTTCATTTTGTCATAGAAATTATGGTTAGTGCTGTAGAAAGAAAAATTAGGACGTTTCAAGTGTGATCTCAAATATCTTCCTGTTATATTTCAACAGGAGCAGCCTGTCAGTTGATGCCTTTGTGTTCTACTGCAGCTTCCCAGAGTGTTCTAAAGAACAACTAGAGCGCTAACAGTCTTACTTATGACAAAATTATGGCACACCTGAAGCCATCTTGATTGGAATAAACTGGTAACTCTTAAAACATTTAATTTAAAAAGGAACAAAATGAGGGGGTTCATTTTGTCATAGAAATTATGGTTAGTGCTGTAGAAAGAAAAATTAGGACATGTTTTAAGTGAGATCTCAAATATCTTCCTGTTATATTTCAACAGGAGCAGCCTGTCAGTTGATGCCTTTGTGTTCTACTGCAGCTTCCCAGAGTGTTCTAAAGAACAACTAGAGCGCTAACAGTCTTACTTATGACAAAAGTATGGCATACCTGAAGCCATCTTGATTGGAATAAACTGGTAACACTTAAAACATTTAATTTAAAAAGGAACAAAATGAGGGGGTTCATTTTGCCATAGAAATTATGGTTAGTGCTGCAGAAAGAAAATTTAGGGCATGTTTTAAGTGAGATCTCAAATCCTCTTCTATTTCATTAGAAAATTCTGACATGCAGACTGAAACAATCACTTTCAATACCAGCAGTAGACTTCCAGTTAACTCCCTGGTGAGCAGTAGCTTTACTATAGTGATCTAATGAACAAGTAGAGTGCTAACATTCTGAATTTATGGCAAATGTGTGACACATCTGAATGCCTTCTTGATGGAATCAAAGTAAAAACTGAAAGCATTTCCTACTGAGGAGACTGCAGTAAATGACGAAATTAGGAAACTTCATAACAAATAAGTCTCCCAAGATGGCCACCAGAGAAAAAAGAGCCCAAATGTAGCACAAATATCACCCAGATGTAGCCCACATGTAGCCCAATGACAGAAATGTGCAAAACACTTTTTATTTTTAGTTTTTCTGCAGTTTTATATAGTGCAAATTGGTCAGGTATTGGAGCGTTACATCTTACTTGGACCCCTTATTGCGTATTTTGCACTAAGTACATGAGATTGATCTTGCGAAACATTGAACTTTACGATTCTGTTAACCTGAAGTTGCTCTGAACCGGGCTTTGTAACACCCGTTTTTACCTACTGGTTTTAATTAATTCTCACTGTATTGTATTAGGAAAGAGGAGTTACTGTTTTTATGTACACTTTTATGATCTATGTTTCTAAATCAGATCAAATAAAGTTTAATGAATTCTATGGCAGGACGGAGGCGAGGATTATGCATATCTTTCCTCACTTTATTTGCATAGCAGTTCAAAGAAAACGTAACACAACAATCATTAAACAAAAGACTACACAACTCATGAACCATTAGGGGGTAGTCTCCAAGGCAACTATAGTCCAATCATATCACAGTCCATCGTATATAATATCGTGACGTCCCTTCCGCTTCCTCTTTCTTCACTGCTCGTCAGTTAAGTGTATTCCTTACATTCTTGGCTTAATCTGACGTTGTTGCTGTTTGTATAGCGGTTTCTTGTGCACTTTAGTAGCATTATTGCCTTGGTATTGCCAGAGCGCGTTCTCCCCCTCGCAGTTTCTCCCGCTGTGTGTTCTGCGCGCGGTGAGATCCTGTCAGGCGCGTCTGGTCCGAGCGAGGCAGCTCCGTCGAGCGCTCCCGCTGGTCTTTACGCGCGTTTGGGAATCCGGTCACTCCTTTAGTGTCCGCTTGATTCCCGACCATCCTCGCCTAATTTTGACACCGCTACGCAGTGATTTCCCCACACGGCCACGTTAGTGACCAGCGCCACCTGGTGGTGGTAATTGGTATTGCGCCTCAGTCTATTCTTATAACAGCTTCGGGGAAAGCCCAGCTGTTGGAGCACCGGCGAGGGGGCTGTCTTAAGGATTTTAAGGGCATTTGTTCTGTGCTCACACCCTCTGCTATCATGGCTTCTCCAGAAGACCATTTTTACTCCTCCTACCAGGAAGTGGAGGAGAAATGGCCCCCCAACTTCTCCCTCCAGCAGTGGACCAAGCCCTCTCTCTGGCTATTTCTAGGGCGCTGGCTCCTCTTAGGGATCAGGTTGATAAGCTGGCGAAAAGCATCCCTGGGGTGTTCAGTGACCCAGATCTGGTGGTGGCGGGTCCAAGTAGCTCCCAGATGGGGAATAAAAGGGCCGTTAAGCATAACGCGGGGCACTTGGAAGGATTTGATAAACTTACGGAGACCTTCCTCAAGAGTGCGCAAACGCTAAAACATGCACCCTGCCGGGAGGAGGAGGGGCCCGGAGAAAATTGCAACACTGTCACCACTATTGTAGACCCCGACGGCGGGTTTCCCTTAGAGGGAGAGGGTGTATCAGAGGACGATTTCTCCTCCGATGAGGATAAGGACTCGGGGCGTCCCTGGCGTCCAGAGTCCCACTCCTCTCAGTCCCCGGTTGGGGACGGGGTCCACTCGTACTTGTTCAAGCCTACCCAAATTTACCATCCTAGGTCGGCAAAGTGGACACCTGACGCCAAAGTGGCAGAGTATGTGGTGGGGAAAATCCATCAACCCCTTGAAAGGGAGGTCAGGAATAGGATGAGGGGAGAATGCCCCAGGCCCTCACTGAAGGGAAGGTGGCACACACGCCTGAAATTGATGAGAAACTATGTACTTTTTTCTCCAAGTATATGAGGGATCCCAAGAAAGGAATTGATAGGTCTTGGACGTGGTAGGGCCCTTGACCCAAATTGTTCAATTGACGGAGCGTTCCAAAGAGTCAGGATCCCCTTTGTCCACGGATATTGTGGCTGGTTGGGCGCACTACCCTAAACCCTAAAACACTACCCCCTCCACTACCCAAACACCACTGCACTACCCTAAACCCTAAAACACTACCCCCAGCACGACACCCTACACTACCCAAACATAACTGCACTACCCTAAACCTTAAAACACTACCACCAGCACGACTCCCTACACTACCCAAACACCACTGCACTACCCTAAACCCTAAAACACTACCCCCAGCACGACTCCCTACACTACCCAAACACCACTGCACTACACTAAACCCTAAATATACCCCCAGCATGACCTCCCACACTACACAAACACCACTGCACTACCCCAAACCCTAAAACACTACCCCAGCACGACCCCCTACACTACCCAAACACCACTGCACTACCCTAAACCCTAAAGCACTAACCCCAGCATGACCCCTACACTACCCAAACACCACTGCACTACCCTATAACCTAAAACACGACCCCTTACACTACACAAACACGACTGCACTACCCTAAACCCTAAAAACTACCCACAGCATGACCCCTTCACTACACAAACACCACTGCACTGCCCTAAACCCTAAAACACTACCCCAGCACTACCCCCTACACTACCCAAACACCACTGCACTAACATAAACCCTAAAACACTACCCCCAGCACAACCCCTACACTACACAAACACCACTGCACTACCCTAAACCCTAATTCTACCCCCAGCACGACCCCGTACACTACCCAAACACCACTGCACTACCCTAAACCATAAAACACTACCCCCAGCATGACCCCCTACACTACACAAACACCACTGCACTACCCTAAACCCTAAAACACTACCACCAGCATGACCCCCTACCCTACTCAAACACCACTGCACTACCCTAAACCCTAAAACACTACCCCAGCACGACCCCCTACACTACTGCACTACCCTAAACCCTAAAACACTACCCCCAGCACGACCCCCTACACTACCCAAACACCACTGCACTACCCTAAACCCTAAAACACTACCCCCAGCACGACCCCCTACACCACCCAAACACCACTGCACTACCCTAAACCCTAGAAAAGAAACCCCCACCCCATGCCCAATCCCCCTTACCTCTCACTCCTCATGGTTCCTCTCTCCTCGTGGTTCCTGCTTCACATCATCTCTGAGGGGCGGTGCATGTCGTTGTGAGGAAACGGAACAGCCTCTGTTTCCTTACAACGACATGGATCGTCTACATGTTTTTTAGAACGCATGGTCATTTACCATGCATACCTTTACAACAAAATTTGTTGTAAAGGCATGCATGGTAAATGACCATGCGTTCTAAAAAAATGCGTAGTAATGACTTCGTTATGTACAACGCATGCGTGGTAATGCATGCGTTGTAATGGTATCGCAAAGTAAAAAAGTCGTTGTAACGGCTGTTTACCGATCGAAGCTGGCCCCTGTTCTTCAGTGAGACGTTTATTTGATTAATTAGGAGGAAGGAATGTGGTTTTTACCGAAAAGTGCATTCCCGGCTGTTGTATTGTGAAAGTGTCCGCGTGGCCTGGTTTCACTTCCGGTGAGAGAGTGGAAGAGTCTGTTTGGATCTAAAGGAGTTCTGTTGTTGGACGGGGCCGGCGCGACATGTCATCAGAAAACATAGCTAATGGAAAGCGTCCTCCCTGAAGTGTGGAGCAGTGCCATGAGAGGTCAACGAGTGTGCGTCCCACCGCAGTATGACCGTACCGCGTGACCCATGTGCCGCCTCCAGGGTACGGGAGGCAGAAGCGGCATCGCAGGTCCTCTTGAAGACCGTTGTAGCACTAATTCTACATTTTGGTACTAGGGCATTTTAACTTCGTTGTGCCTGCCAGATACAAAGAGAAGATCCTGTGTTATTCAGTGCCCTCGTTACCTTTTTTGTGCGTTGTGGTGCTTGTCACTTCGCTGCCCCGCCGGTGCACACGACTGGGCACCCCACCTCGTGTGCCATCTGCAGGGCCTCTGCCCTCAGATCACTGGTTTCGGTTTCTGGAGTGGCAACATAAACAGTTGCTCCCAAAGGACTAGCCTGAACACTTAGGTGAATATCCCCTGCACCAGCATTCCACGGAAATTCTTTCCTAGCTCTCCCACGTCAACGAGCACGGCTCCGCTCGTGACACCGTATGACGTCATCGGAGCCATAAGAGGACCTCGTCGTCCTGCTGACGTCAGTTCCACCCATTTTTTCCATGCCACTGAGGCAAACAGGGGACCGAGACATTTTCACATGTATTCAAAATATATATATATTCACTGAAAAAACCATAGGTTTCAGGCACGTTATAGTTAGAAATTAGCATTTAAAAAACCTTAGAAATTCACTGAAAAAACCATAGGTTTCAGGCACGTTATAGTTAGAAATTAGCATTTAAAAAACCTTAGAAATTCACTGAAAAAACCATAGGTTTCAGGGGCGTTATAGTTAGTTGGACATTTCACTCGTACAAAACCATAGAAATTCCCCGTTATAGTTAGTTCAGCTAACTATAACTCGCGCGCCCGCAATGCACTGCTGATGACGTCACATATTACATTACTCATGACATGGTCAGTGACATCACTCATTACATCACTGATGACATCTCAAATGACATCACTGATGACATCACTGATGACATCATCCAGTGAATGTGTGTTTTTCTGAAAATTAAATATGTTTTATATATGTATATCTCAAGGTCGATGGAAGAATAAATGGGTATATAAGTGTCTAAATGGATGATTTTGTTTTGTAAAATTGATTGTATAACTGACTAAGTGTATCTTAGTGAATACATGGGTTAGTGAGTAATGTTTAAATATGAAAATATCTGTATCAGTCTCTCACTTTGTGTATAAGTGGCTGCATGGGTTGGTGAGTAGCTACATGAGTGTCTATATGGGTTATTAGTTGGTTTTTTGAGTATCAGTATGAGTGTCTGTATGGTTCGGTGGGGGTATTACTTAGTGCATAGATGCATGAATGAGTGACTCACTGTTTGTATGTGTTGAAGACAGCATGTGTGCAGGACTGTATAGGTGGATGAGTATGTGTATGGGTGTGTTAGTGAGTGAATGACTGTCTCAATAGTGTCTTTATGAGTAACTACATATGTTTTAAACTAGTATATGTGAGTATTGGTGTATATAAGTGAGTATATGTGAGAGTGAGAGATTGGAAGAGTTCCTGTACAAATAAGTAGGTGTTTCTATAAGTGATTGTTTAAGAGAGTAATTATGTGTAAGTTTCTGTAGAAGTAAGTGTGGTAGTGTGTGTATAACTGTATATGCAAGTAAATGGATGTTTGATACTTTGTTTGCATGTGTGACTATGTGTGTGAGTAACTCTATGGATGAGTGGCGGTGTGTAACAGGATGTATAGGTGTATGAGTACATATGATGAGTGAGTACATGTATGAGTGACTGTATAGGGACTGTTGGTGAATGAGTGGATGTGTGTGTAGATCTTGGAATTACTGAATAGGTGTGTTGTAACTGGTATTGGTATGTCCATTGTTTTGAAAATGTTAGTTTGTATTTTTGAGTGTGTGTATCAAAGGTTATATTAGGGTGAGAGGAGGTCTGCCACTCTATCACAAGGATGATGTCATCAGTGATGTCATTTGAGATGTCATCAGTGATGTCATGAGTGATGTCACTGACCATGTCATGAGTGATGTAATATGTGACGTCATCAGCAGTGCATTGCGGGCGCGCGAGTTATAGTTAGCTGAACTAACTATAACAGGGGAATTTCTATGGTTTTGTACGAGTGAAATGTCCAACTAACTATAACGCCCCTGAAACCTATGGTTTTTTCAGTGAATATATGTATAAATAGGAAATTACAACAGTCTGCTTACGAGAATAACAACACTCGGAGCAGTAGCGGTACTGGATATGACAGGACGTGTACTCAAGGAGCCCTGCCCACAACAAGGCGGAGTAAGGGGCGCAGCTGAGAATGACACCTACATGATGAAAGTAAAGGCTGTGTGGCTCTCTGGCGACAAGTCATAGCGAAAGCTGAGTTTGGCTTCAATAAGATGAAGCTTGCCTCGGTTAGGAGCCCATTACCTGAAACCTTGTTCACCACTGCAGTTATAGTAGCTGCTATTAGAACTGAATTTTCTGCTGTTCTGTGCTCGAAAAAACAGAAATAAACTATTGTTTTGTTTCCGTTTAATTACTGTTATCGAAATTCTGGCACATCTAGTAAAGCAAATCCACGTTCCAAGATGGTGACTTAGTTTATAGTGGGCTCGTTTTGAATGTGCAAAGGTTTTCCGTTTATGGGAAGGTAGAGTGAAATTTGGAAGGACTGTGCAATCGGGATGATTGTTACAAAATGTACGTCCCCGTATGTGTTCAAAAGAAAAAGTTACAGAAAAAAATGCAAACGTCGCACTGTAGTTGCGATCAGGATGATTGTTATGAAATGCACGTCCCCGTAAAGGGAAAGGGAAGACGAACCCCGATGAAGTAAAGGGAAAGGGAATAAGAAAAGTAAAAGTTGCACTGTAGTTTCGATCGGGATAATTGTTACCAGACGCACATCCCCATAAAGATTAAAAAAGGGAAGATGAATGAGTGGCCATCGCACGCTAGACAGTTTGATGGCCAAACAAATTGTTCACTAAGTGAAATCGCCACAAACACACATGGGAGGGACCCTTGCAGAAATGCACCAATAAGAAGCCTGCATTTATGAATGGCACAAGCAACAACCAATGAGAATCAATTGAAGTTCTAAAACCCATAGAATACAATACAACAGATCTGGCTCGTCCTAAAAAGGCTTACTTGCTTGAAATGTACACCTCGCAGCTAAATCGGAAAGGGCTTTCTCAACAGCCGCGTCGGTCTTCAAATGCATGCGTTGATCATTCGACTAGTGTGTGTAACTTAGAACCCTGTGTTGCATTAGTCAGAAGTGTGTTGCAAAAATATAAATTAATGTTCTGTCTTTGCTTGTTGTACATTTTCAGTTACTTCAGTTGTTGCTTTTTTAAAAGCCATTGCTCAATATTGCTGCCTACCATTGGACCCATGTCAGCTAACAGCTCTTAGCATTCTGTTACTCGTAAATTTGATTTTTGCATTGTAAATATTGGATTGAATATCCCAGCTTGCAAAGAACTGTTGGCTATTGAAATATGCTGATTTTGTGGGGAGACTCCGAATAAAAAGCAGATGTTCGAAAAAGTTATTTCATTTTTTAAGTGTTTTGATATAATTTTACATGACAATATTAACATTAATATATTTTTCAGTGGTTTACAAAATATTATGTTGTATGATTTAGATTTCCTTGACTGGCTCAGGTTTTGGCTTTTATAACCAAGCCAGACCCCTGATTCGACTATGGTTTGGATCTTTCGATGAATTCTCTGGCTTACCCTCCTCCATAGCACACTTGTTTCGCCGATGCTGCAAGGCAAAAGCAAACACTGGCAAAGCCAATACGTCTGACCGCTTTTGTTATACACAATTGCACACATGGAAAACACTTTGAAAGCATGCAGTGTTTCACACGGATTTGTCCACATTACCAATCTCTCAAATACACATTCAACACATTCTGAAATAGACAAGCAAACATGCACAGTGCCGTTACATACATACACAGAAGTATGCAAGTGGAAAGTCATATTAAGCTGATGAGTCATGCTTGGGCTCTTGCTCATGAGTGAGGCTACCATGAGTAATCCATTCATTCCGGTCAATGAGTTGTGCAATAAATGTATCATAGAGAAATAAGTAAAAAGGTAGCAAAGGCAAGGGAGAAGTGAGAGACTACAGAGAAGTACACAAACAATAATAAGAGATACAAGTAAATTGAAAATGCGACACAGAAAGAAAGAGAAAGCCCGGTAAAAAAAAACATAAGGAGCACAGAAATGGAAACTATGATAAGCAAGCCAGGATACTAAGAAATAACCACAATATGCTAATTTAAAAAATGCAAGAGAAAGGCCACAATAAAGAAAAGGGAAAGCCAACAAAAAAGAGTGATGACAGGAGATGTATAGTTGGGGTGAGGAAGAAATAGAAAACATTTGGCATTAGAGCGATAACACATCGATAAAGGCACTGAAAGTCTTTCGTTATGTAAAACTCCAACAAACCAATAGGCAAGAAGGCTGAACCTAAGCCTCTTATGTTATTACTGTAGGGATGCATAATTTTTCTGAATTATAACAGTCTAACAGACATGAAATCTCGCTGACATCTGTTGTGAGGAGTCACAAGTTTACATCCCAACATAGCTAACTCAGCTTTTCATTCTTCCAAGGGTGACAATCGAGCAGCATTAAATAGGGTAATGGTATCACCTAGTTTGAAATTCAAATGTCACTAATATTTTAATAACTCTTCTTCCAAACGTAAATCCACTGATGCACAGTAAAAACGGCAGCTCAGTAGAATATCTGGGCCTCAGTGTTGTCAAACGTGGTGCACTTCTATAGAAACGTAACAGGCATCAATTCTCAGGTCCCGACTAAAAATTCACATTTTAATTCCCTTTTTTTTAAACCTGTTTTTATTAGATTTTTACAAGTTTTGCAAGCATGCATGGTTTGTACAGTTGATCAAGATATTGCGTTGCGCAGTGACTGGTTACATTGGCAATACTATACGTCTTGTCAAACATAGTCTGTCTTGTGTTGCGTTATGGGACATTTACGTTATGCCATTACAATAACTGCGTCGCATAGCAACGGCATGTGTAGTCCTTCTCTATTTGGCAGGATGCAAGTATATGCTGTGGTGACAATTACCCGTTGTTGTTGGGGCCTGCCGTGCTTGCACGTGCTTTGCTTGTGTTTAAACATATGTGTTGTTGATCTGCGGAGGCGGGTAATAACTAAACAAGGCATAGCTGCCAAGGTTTCACATTGCTTATGTGTGACATTTTCATAATTTCAGTGTAATTATGAGTGACATTCAACCACTATGAGTGACACTTTCTCACTAACAAAATCAAGCAATAAAGACAGAAATTACACCCATTTGAGCAACGAGAAACTCTAAGAAGATCTTAAAACTGCTGTAAAGCACAGGTTCACAACATAGTTTTGTTGATTTTCGTGGTTCTTATTTATACACCAGCACATATTGCTTTTTGAGGCCCTGCACAATGTTCAGCCTCTTAATTTCTTATGTGCACAGTCTCTGGATTTAACTGCCTACGGCAAACCCACTCGCACTGACTTGCACATTGATATCAATCTCCAAGCTCAAACACAAACTGTCACTACCAGATCCCACTCGCTGTGACTGTACCAGATGAACAAAGTCTCTAAGTACAGGCGTTAACTGTCAAGAGCAGATCGCACTCACCGTGACTGCATTATGCTCCATTAAGGCACCAAACAATATTTCAACCAATGCAGGCAATCAGGAATGCTATGCTCATCTGAGCCCATTCAATGTGGAATGTACTATGAAACAGAAATTGCCAGTGCAGATCTCACATAACCATGTCAGTTGAATTCGTGCATGTGAACCCTTACCATACTGCTGACCGGCCTTTCTAAACTTTTGCCTTGACAGCTTTCCGGCACACTCTGCTCAGCTGCCTCTCTGCTGAAGAGCACAATAATGAGTGGTGAACAGAATGGCGTGCCAGATTTATACTGCAGCCGGCTTGCTGACAAGGCAGCAAAACAACCCGGGGGTATCATGGGACTTGAAGTCTCAGATGCCCACATTCTATTTTACAGGATTACAAGAAAATTAAAAGCATATTGTGTCTAATACAGAGACGCTTGGGCAATGCCAGTCATTTAACTCCTTGTTCCATAATGCGTGACTTTGCATGTCAGTGCAGTGATGCGGACCACCACACTGAAATGCGTTAGTCAAATGTGTGATGCATGGTACTTGGCAGGTCTGGCCTGGGGAGCGCTTTCTAGAGAGACATGCACCTGAACTTTTTCCAGTCCAACAGTGGTATATGGCTATGTGCTTGTGTGTGAACATGTGTGATGTCTGATTGCGCTTGAGACGCTGTGGGCATAGATATCTGGATATCTGTACACAGGGGTGACTGTATGTCTCGGTCTCTTTTCATGATTGCTTGTAAACTGTGTGGTTGAGTACATATATACTTGTATGTGCTGGTGTCTGTAAGTGGCTGCCCTGCTAGGCTTTCCATGTTCAGATGTGATGTGCTGCTATGAAGTGGGCTGGTGTGTGTGTTTTTTATCCATCTGTATGCAGGTAAAATACATCATTCCAAGAGTTTTACTAATGGTTCGGTTTAAACTTACATTAAGAATCCCTGGCAGGATTGCCAAGAAATCAAATTAGAAGATTTAAGTTAAAAGAACACAAATCTTATCTAGCTGCTTTTAGAGGTAAAAAAATAAAGCGAATTTGTAATTATGACTCATATAAGACATTTTAGATACGAATTAAAGTTATTGTCACCCGTTCAAAAGTATTACTCATTTTTATCAACCTAGGAATGATGAAAGACTTGTCAACCCTGCTGGGATTCAAACCATTGTCTTGCAAATCATTCACAGCTCTCAGCAGCCAGCATTTAAGTCACATGTATGTTATCTTTTTTTTGTATAGGTAATTAATCACCCTTGTATGCCTGCACCCCTGTGAGGTACCTTAGCAGAAAGCATAAGTGATATATAAAACTTGTCAGAATTGGAATAGTTGGACATTTGACGAGATCAGACTGCATTTCATATTGATCATATCCGAGTTTGCTTTAAAACTTTTCATTTTGGGGCTGAACTCGGGCAAAGTGTTATAGTGGTAGTTTTCATAATATCAAGTCCCACAGTGAAAAATATGGTATGAAGATTATATACTCATACCGCTTCCTTCAGGCGAATGCCTTCTGCCTTCCCTGTTTTCATGCAGGAGATGACTCTTTCGGTTTCACTTTCGCATCTATCCAGGAACCAGTAATTCGAACGACCTCCAAATCTTCATTTTGATGATAAGAGAGAGCAGCTTTCCAGAGGAGCGAAAATTGGCATCAGGGGAAATATGTATATATCTTGCCTCAGTGGAGTTCATGTCAGTACCTAGACGGATCCCTTTTGGCGATTTCTGTATTTTATGTCCACCGATGAGGCTTTCTTGACGTGAAATAACACAAGTAAGTGGACCCGCAGCACTTGCGGCGCGCTAGCGCTATTAATAACATAATTAAAGCACAATTTTTAGGAAGAGAGAGATACCTAAGTAAGGCACAACTTACTTAGCAAGGCGACTCGATGAGCGGCAATTGTACAGGCGGCTGCTCCGTCTATGGCCCAGCAGCAGCTGTACAGGAGGGGCTGGTGTGCTGGGCTGCTGAGGGACAACTCCATCCGCAGCGGGCCATCCGGGATGTAGCTGATACCGCCGGTCGGGTCCCTAGTGTCCATGGCAGACCACCTGGCTCTGATGCCGGGCAAAGTGCACCCCCTCCAAGACACGAGGTGCCTGCTGTCCAGCAGCCATCATGCGGCCCCACTTGCTGACCTAGCAGGACGGTCGCGGCCCCACTCTGCCACTGGAGTCGACGCCAGCCCACCTCGAGTAGAGTAGCACTCCCATCAACCAGTGCGGCCTCCCCTGTCACCGGCCTCCGATCACCCTGCTTTGTGGTTCGGCCCACAAGTCCATGGGACTGGGCCAACCATCTCACAGGACGGGCCCCACTCCTCCTCCATTAAGACTTTTCCTTCACCAGAGCGAGGAAAGGGGTTTGACGGAATAAAATAACAGTGGCATAGTGCGGGCACGGAGTGAGCAGCATACTGCCGCCAGCCTGCTCACCACTCGCGCTGCAGCGTCATGAACCCATAATCCTTAATCATGCTGCAGCGCATGTCAGGCTATTGTCTGTTACATTGTAGCACCTTACAGCTGAGCTGCAGACTCGCCCTCGAGCCTACCAGAAGCAGGGCGCACGGCGCGCCGGCCACTCCAGACCAGCTTTCTGTTTCAATCAGACAGTATTGGTGCATGATTAGTTAGCGCTGAGGAGGCGCTATTATGCGTGACTTAGCATTTCAGTGCGGTGATGCGGACCACCACACTGAAATGCGTTAGTATCACGCCTGATGCGTGGTACTTGGCAGGACTGGGTTTGACGGAATAAAATAACAGTGGCATAGTGCGGGCACGGAGTGAGCAGCATACTGCCGCCAGCCTGCTCACCACTCGCGCTGCAGCGTCATGAACCCATAATCCTTAATCATGCTGCAGCGCATGTCAGGCTATTGTCTGTTACATTGTAGCACCTTACAGCTGAGCTGCAGACTCGCCCTCGAGCCTACCAGAAGCAGGGCGCACGGCGCGCCGGCCACTCCAGACCAGCTTTCTGTTTCAATCAGACAGTATTGGTGCATGATTAGTTAGCGCTGAGGAGGCGCTATTATGAGTGACTTAGCATTTCAGTGCGGTGATGCGGACCACCACACTGAAATGCGTTAGTATCACGCCTGATGCGTGGTACTTGGCAGGACTGACAAGGACAAAATAATACTTAATAGGGAGTGGGTGCGAACTTCGGAACTGGCTCCCTAGCACCTCGGACCTTGCTTTCTTGAAGATGATGTATGCGGCTAGCATTCCAGTAGTGGCTGCTTGCTTGGTGTGGTGTGCGCATGTGGGCCTGGTTTATTTTCCCTTAGTGTCTTGTGGGGACCTGTGCAGGCTGGGGCTCTGCTTCCGTTGGGGTCTGGGGCGGCGTCTCAACACTTTGTGAGAGGGTCAGAGCAGTTAGGATTGCGTCCCAGCTAGCGGCGAGGGGAACACTTTCGGATTCCTAGTGTGTCCTCGCGGCAGAGCGCAACGCTCTCCGCCTTGGCCCAGGTAAGCATTGAGTTTCTCCACATTACTATGTTTGGGGGGTCAGGATGCTTCCACCGCCTTGTGATCAGTCGTTTAGCCACTGCCATTCCAAGGTCAATAACCTGGAGGGGACTCTGTTGTTGCGGTTCCTGCGGTATAAGTGTAAAAGGTAAATGTGCCATTCGAGTGGCAGGGTGCGGTTAGTACATTGTGTCAGTGTATCTGCCACTGCGGACCAGTATTCTGCTAGGGAGGGACATCGCCATAGCATGTGCAGCAGATCCGCGTCAATGCTTGCGCATCTGGGGCAGGCCGAGTCTTCGCGTTTAAAGTACTGATTGATCTTTGCAGAGTGAGATATGCCCTGCATATAATGTAAAATTGGAAATGGCGCAGGCGCGCGTTCCTAGGGACTTGCGTCGGGCACGCCAGTACCGAGGTCCACTCCGGGTCTGTGAAATGGCAGCCTATGTCGGCTTCCCTGTGTTGGCGGAGGGGCGATAGATTAGTTGCTGTGTGGTGCCTGAGTGATGCTGCAAACCATCTAGTGAGGTGCCCCTCTTGTCCCATGACGTGTAGATATTGTATTGTGAGATGAGTCGCCGGCTCGGCTTTTAAGTCTCCCCACTTAGCGGTGAGTGCTGTCAGTAGGGAGCGGTGGAGTAAGAACCGACCGGGGGGTAGGTCGGCTTCTTCCACGAGTGCGGTGTATGGGATTAGAGTGCCTTCGCGGTATAGGTCTCCTATATCTTGGACCCCAGCCTCGTGCCAGCTTCTCAGTTCTATCGCTGTGGTGACTTTGTTGCCTCTGGGCATGCCCACCAGTGGCAGGGCTGGGGCATATGGGATAAATGCGCGGGTGATATAAAGCGCTCTGCAATAACATCTGTGCGTTACCGTCAGTAGAAGTGAGTCTGGCGGTTTGGTTTTTGAGCAGGGGTGGAATAGTGCTGTCAGTTCTGTGGTAGACAGGGGTGGCTGCATTGTGGCTGTGTCTCCATTGTGCCATTCCGCCAGCCATCTAGATACCCATTGTAGTTGAGCTGCTAGGTAATACTGCTCTAAGTGCGGGACTGCTAATCCTCCTTGATCTACAGGCAAGTAAAGCTTGCTGATTGCCACCCGGTGTCTGGAGTTACCCCATTTCATTCATTTTTCCAGGGGGCATAAAAAGGACGGTGGGATGTAGTGTGGAAGGTTCGTAAAGTAATATAATAGTCGTGGCAGTATCACCTTCTTTGTTAAGGCTACTTTCCCTGTCACTGACAGTGGGAGTGTGCTCCAAAATGCAGACTGTGATCGGATTGCGGTCAAGGACCTGCCTAGATTACCGTCTTGCAAGTCCGTTGGGCTCCGGTATATGCGGATTTTGAGGTAACGGAATGTGTCCACGCACCAACTGACTCGCGTCCCGTTGAGTACGTAGCCAGGGTCTTCGCATTGTGCGCTGAAGGGGTATAGGTGGGACTTAGAAGCATTTATGCGTAACCCTGATATGGAGGCGAAATTGTCTATAATCGTTGCCAGGTTTTGCGGGATATGATGAATGTCTCTTAGAGGTCATCAGCATATAGTGATATTATGTGTGAAGTGTCTCCCAGCGTTATGCAATCACTTGCCCCGTAGCGTATTGCCTCTGCTAGTGGCTCAATTGCCAGTGAGAAGAGCAGCGGGTAAATGGGGCATCCTTGCCTCGTCCCTCTCCTGATGTTCATTGGGCCTGATAAGTAGAGGCCTGTTTTTACACTCACAGTGGGATCACTGTATAGTAGCTTCAAAATATATCTAGGAAAGAATCTCCCAGTTTGTATTTGTCCAATGCAGCAAATAGGAACCCCCACTCTAAGGAGTCGAATGCTTTTTCGAGGTCCAATATGAGGCAGCCCGCTCTTGGCCATTGGGTCGTCGAGTAGGTAGCTATCCTGAAAAAGCGCCTGAGGATCAAAGAGGTGCTTCTTGAGGGCACAAACCCATTTTGGTCTGGGTGAACCAGAGTGGGGACCGCCTGTGCAAGCCAGTCTGCCAGCAATTTTGCTAGCACCTTGTAGTCGACGTTGAGGAGTGCTAATGGCCTGTATGAGCCTAGTTCCATGGGGTCCTTATCAGGTTTAGGTAAAGATACTAGATTGGCTTTGTTCATAGAAGGGGAGAGACGGCGTTCGCTTATGGCTGTCGTATATAGCTTGTGTAGGTGAGGAATAAGCGTTGTGGTGTAGGCCTTGTAGAATTATTCTGGGACTTTGTCTGGACCTGGGGTTTTCCCGCTTGCCAGTGCCATTATTGCGCTGTGAATTTCCTCAGGCGTGATGGGCTCATTTAGCTGTTCCCTCTGTTCTGGTGTGACCTCTGGCAGGTGTATTGACTCTAAGAACCTGGCGAGGCGATGCTCTGCCTGTGGACCCGTGGATTGGTATAGTTTGGCGTAATGGTTCGTTAGTGCCTCGTGTATTTCATGTTGTGTGTATATGGTCAGCCCGCGTCGGTTCTCAAGGCAACTATTGGGTGTTGTGCCTGCTCCTGGCGTAGCAGCCACGCCAGCATTTTGCCTGTGTGGTCTGCAGTGGTGTGCGTCCGTGCAGAGTGTGCTGCACAGTTATGGCATCGGAGCTGTTCTAATAGATTGGCGTGTTCTGCCCGCAGTGTGTCTAGTTTCCTTCTGTTCTCATTCCCTTCGGATTGTTTAGCTTCTAGGTCCAGTAACTGCCTCTCGATTTTGCTAAGGGCCGTATTAAGGCACTTGGGTGTACTCCAGGTGGCCCCTAGGCAATGCCCTCTCAGGATTACTTTAAAGGCGTCCCATTCGAAGAGGTGGTCATTGGTGGAGTGATCATTAATCTCGAAATGCTCTAGTATTGTTGTCTCTATTGAGAAGCGGAACGTTGGGTCTTCTAGCGCTGCTGACTGTAAGTGCCACGTGGGTATCGGGGGGGCGTCCTGTGTCCCATATAAGCTGTAGTAGTTGGGGATTGTGATCTGAATGTGTGCGACCTAAGTATTCTGTCTGTTTGGTGAGTGGGATAAGGGTAGTTGACCCCACAAAGCGATCCAGCCTGACATGGAGATCGTTGAAGGAAGAGTGAAATGAGTAGATGCGTAGCGTAGGGTTAAGGGTGTGCCAGATATCTATCAGCGCCCAGTTCGCAAGCCAGTCCGACAGTGATTGTGCATTGGAGGTTGCTGTTGTGCGCGTCAGGGGTGGGTATGATCTGTGTAGCTCTATATTTAGCACCACGTTGAAGCCTCCTCCCAGTAGCCAGGGGAGCCCACTCCATTTGGCAAGCACCTTCGTAAGCTTTCTAAGAAATGCAGCTTGCTCTACATTTGCCGCATATATGGTGCCCAGTATCATCTCCTGCCCGTTTAGTTTTGTCCCTCACAAAGACGTATCTCCCCTCTGGGTCTGCGACCACCTCTTCCGCTGTGTGTGGGACGCCTGCCTTAATCCAAATTATCGCTTGTGGAGGCGGTCTGCTTCAATCTGGGTTAGATGCGTTTCCTGCAAGAAACTAATGTGAGCGCGCCTGCATTGCAGGTATGCATATACCGAGTACCTGCGAGTGGGTGTGTGCATGCCCCTCACGTTCCACGTTAGATTGTTGGTTTGCGCCATATGTGCACTGTGTGATGCCCCTCACATGGGGGGCTGAAATGATGGGTAGCAAGCGGGGTGCCAGTTGGAGTGTCAGGAGGTGGAGTCAACATAAAGGGGGTTGAGGGTGTAACTGAGCTGCATGCAACTTCATGAGGGCGAGCACTTGGATGGTGTTCGCCCAAACTGTGAGGCCTAACCGTGGCAACTAACGTGTGCAGCACGTTGAGACGTGGGGGTGCGTAGTGCATAGCCATGTGCTTTGTTCTGTACCCCAGTGGTTGTTTGGAAAAGGTATTAGGTCCCTCCCCTTAGTGTTTCGCATATGCGTTGTTCTGCTCCTGTTATGTCCAGAATGGCGGGGGGGTAAATGTGCCGCGCGCCAGGCACACGGGGAGACATCAGCGCCCATTGGGCGTCACTTGTGCCAGAGCGTGAACCCGTGGGATTCGGGTGGGCGGCCGTGTAAGCATGTGTGATGAAATTAGTAGCGAAAGGATACAATCCATTGAAAGTCCATTGCCTAAATGATATCGTCAGAAGTCTGTGGCGTGATGTTTGGCATCTGGAGGGAGTCTCGGTCTTCGGATCTCAATGGCGACGATTCGGCTATGCTCTGTGAGCAGAGAGAACGTGTTTCAGTCTCGGAGGTCGAGGAGTTGGCACTGAGGGCTGCTGCCACGTTGAGGGCTTCTTGGCGCTCCAGCATTCTCTGCTGTATGTTGGGCATTGCTGCCTGCGGGTGTACTTGCCTAGGGCTTTTCCCTCTGCCCCAGCGGCGATTTCTTCTGCCCCAGCAGGGAGCCTGCGCTTCTGAAGGCAGTTTGGATCTTCCAACCAGTCCCAGACCTCAGTTGGCGTTTCGAAGAATCTCGTTTGCTCTTTAACGACTATTCCCAGCCGTGCTGGGAACATGAGA
Organism: Calotriton arnoldi; assembly: GCA_963921515.1. Lineage (NCBI taxonomy): Eukaryota > Metazoa > Chordata > Amphibia > Caudata > Salamandridae > Calotriton > Calotriton arnoldi. The sequence goes on from CAWUFW010001787.1 coordinate 271,805, forward strand.
GAGTACCGTACATCCGGCGACCGCAGTTGGCGCTTAACTTCCGTGAAGGAACCTGTGCCGTGTAATCAGGGAACAGCATTACCTGCTGATTCTGTACTCGTATTTCGGTGAGTGTAGAAAATCCAATCCAGTTGAAGTAAGGTGTATAAAAGGTTTATTCCTGCGACACAGCAAACGCAGCCACCAGGTAGCAGCTGCAGCACTAACTCATCTGGTCCCTAACGTTCCGCCAGAGCATTCCAGTGGAACACCGGAACCAGATGAAAATAAACAAAGCACGTGCAAATAAAGCAACAGAATCCAACACATCTCCCCCCTTAAACAAGAACCCAAAGAAGAACAAAAGGGAAGAAAGAAACAGAAAAGAGAAAGGAAGGAAGAAAGAAGCAAAAAGAAAAAAACAGATGAAGGAGCAAAAACAAAATTACTTAACAAAATCAATGTAACGTTTGGGGGCAGGATAATTCCTGCAAGCTTCCTTAACACGGGAAGCAACTGACCCCAGCACGCGCACATGGTTACTGGATCTCCGCAAGGCATTGGTGGCGGAGCACACAATACAAACACTGAAGGCGCCTCGAGAACCCCCACAGGCCAACCCCATGCACTGGCAGGATTATTTATCTTTTGTGGAAGGCAAATTGAATACATCTAGCGCCTCATTAGCCTGAATGGGCATCCTCTGCTTGGCATTTTCTGCTAGGCACATGTAAGAACATGCCCCCACATAACAGCGTGCGAGTCGAGATGGCCACCGCACCAGGCAGGTCCAAGCCTACCCAAGCAAGATTTCCGGCTCCTGCGAGCACGCGACAACGCGATAAATGCTACATCCAATAAATGCTACACCCTCCCCTCTCTCTCTCTTTCTCTCTCTTTCTCCTTCTTTCTCCTGTCTCTCCGCCCCCCCCCTTCGCCGCTCCCGCTGTCACCCCCCCCCCCAACATGTAAGCAGTCACCCTGGCCCATAGACGACCTGAATCGCAAAACGTATATGGGTTAGTTCAGATCGTACAGTTTGTATTTGTGTTTTATGAATAGTTTGGTGTGGAGTTATGGAGATGGGAAAAGAGTGTCAATTTCTTTATTTTCTGATTATAAAGTGGCCTACATGCATAGACGTGTACAATTGTTAGACAGGGTTTTCTTTGTCTTTATTCTTTCTGTCACCAATATGAAGCGCAGCCTGGTTCCCCACCAAGCGTCAAGAGTGTAAATGTCACACTGCTGTTTTGTATGATAATGCTGGCAGATTGTATTATGCACACAGTGTGAAAAACCAATAAAGGCGATTTAAAAAAAAAAACACGGGAAGCAACTGAGCTTCCTGGTAACTCAGACACCACAGGAATGTCATGGAGAACATCGTCCGGAAGACAATTACCCTCAGGAACCTTGAATCTCAATAAAAAATCCCTGCCACATCCATTATCACTTTCACACTTCTGGCAGTCTTCTACAGGTTTGTAACACTTGGAAACTTTTCCAACATTCCATACCTTACCATCTTGGGTTACAATGGAATTGGAAAACACTTTTTGTATCTTCATGGCTTTACCGAATCTCGGAGCACCCTTGCCTTCATACACAGGTCTGCGCACTCTCACCCAATCCCCAACATTTACATTGCTTGTGGAGGACTCTGTCAGCTACTTCACTCACATCACACTCCTCGCCCAAACAACACCATTTCTTCTTGAACCACTGATCCAGCGCTAACAATAAAAATTCTTCTCCTATATGCTTCGGTCATCCAGGTGCAACTTATCCCTCCAACACACAAACTATATCCATATGACGGTGGGGCCCATAACACCGCATATACATTCACTTACTCATTTATTCCCTGGATTACCTCCGTCCTTAACCTAGGAGAAAACGATTCGCTGGAAGGAGACGGGATACCTCTTTTTAACACGACATAATGTTTCTCATTGCTTTTAAGGTATTCCGCTCATTGGTCGATGGACCAACTAGTAGGAATCAGTTGATGGTGATTAAGACCAGCTCAATCACAATAAACTCTTTAACATTTTACCTTAATTATTGAGCTAAAGAATCACTGAGTCATTTGTTTAAAGAATAATAAAGTTTATATAAGGTTTCGAAGCAAGATATAAGTTTAAGCTTATTATTCAGATTATTACATTTATCATCATTATAAGAATAAATTGAAATTGCAATGCATACCTATTAGACGGAAAAATAAGGTTGTCACAGCAAGAACTCCAAAAGATCAATCTATTTTTCAGTCTTGGAAAGTCTAATACTTCTAAATGAAAAATCTATCAGGAATAAAAAGGCTCTCCAAAAGCAGCATCTTATACTCAACTAAAAATATTAAATAGCAGCAGCAGCAGCATCAGCTCGTCAGCATCAGCAACCGCAACTTCACCCATCTACAGCATCCACTCTCTCCAGCATCTAACCCCTCCCCACCAAGAGTAGGTCTTCTTATACCCTAATTCTAGCTTACTGAATAAAAATGTTGCATCTCTATGGCGTGATTCTCTCTTATTGGTTCATTCAAGTCCATATACATTTTAATCAAACTTCCTTGTCTTAACCAGTTCTTTGTGGAATGTCCATGCTTGCATCGTTTCCCACAGTTCATGACATTGCTCATCAGTTTCGATCAGTCCAATTTGTATCTTTTTCTGATACTTTTTAGATTCAACAGTTCCGTCCATTTATTCAGTTTGACTTCTCACGCTTCTTGCTGATCATCTTGGCACACATTTGCTCAAAAGGTCACAATAGCCTTGACCATACTTCCATCTTAGGCTCTCAGCACGAACACGTGGTCATCCTTTTTCACAGCCTTTCTCCTCTACCACACGGCTTCTTGCTCATGCGTACTCTAGCAAATGGCGGCCATTTTATATCGCTGCTCAACAGGCCTAAGCGCACTATTTTCAAAGATAAACAAAATATTGTTAAAATAAAGAATATAAACCCTTTCGTTTCCCTCCCGTCTTTCTACGTACCCCAATTAGGTATTACCTAGCAAAAAGCAACATATAAAGCCGTCCCTTACTTACCATCGCTTTATTTTGCCACCACACGTTTTATTTTCAAAGCACAAATCATGCGTTTATTATTTTATTAGTACGCAAATATTACGTTTATGTTAGACACGTAAACAATTATAAGTTGATTAATTTGCACACAAAAATAGCGTGTTACCTTTAACCCTTTACATGTAACATACATTGTTGGTTATTTACTTAAACGAACATGTTTATTAATTATTTTACGAAAATTATTAGGAGGTTAAAATTTTTTCATTTATCCTGCTCCATCAACTCCCCCTTTGGTGATTTTTAATATCACCACAAAACCCAAGTTATACAATTTTCTCAGACAGCATATATCTTTTATCCGTTTGCTTTTGTTAGTTTACACAACTGTATCCCTTTCAACTTGTCTCTTCGTTTTCTTGTACATGTTCTCTTTTATCTCTTCTAGCTCTATTTCACCCATTTCTCTCTCTCTCTCCTTGTTTTTCATGTTTTCTTTTTCTATTTTATTCTGTCTTCTTCTTTTCTTTATACATGTAATTACAAGCTTCAGCACTAAAATTATTATTATTATCATGGTCGCTATTATTATAACTTTCCCTATTATTAATCCACTCATTCTTGTTAACCAATTTATTACTGAAGAAAACCCTTTACCAAGTTTTCCCAATGCACTTTCAACCTCCAGTGGAACAAGTTCTTTGTGCAAACTTGTGATATTCGATTATATACTTTTGTATATTTTCACTTTTATCTGGAATGTAAGTGCAACAATGTTGGACTTTCAGCATTCCACAAACTCCACCCTCTTTTGCCAAAAGAATGTCAAGGGCAAGTCGATTTTGCATCACCATAGCTCTCATGGCAACCATCTCGGTATTTACCATAAAGTACCCTCCAGCAGTATCTGTAGATAAACGATCTACCACTGTGGATAATTTCCTAATTCTAAATGCATTCAAAGATATTCCCACTGCTGGTATCAATGCACCAAAAATATCACCTACTATTTCTGAAAAACTTTCCCTTTTTCTACGTGTAAAGGTATTTATCATTTTGTGTGTTCCTTTTTCTTTTCTATCCATATGAAAAATCTTTGGAAAGACCAGGCCTAAATAACATGACCCATACCAATGGTCCAGCAACCTGTAATAAGCCCTATTACCGCAAACATAATAGATCCCTGGAAATATTGGATCTTTTCCCCCTTTGAATCCCCATCCACCTAAAATTTGATAATTGTCATGGCAAATACTGGAACCCACAAAATAATTGTCATATTTTGTTTTATTTCTTCTAATGCACAACCTTCCCTGTTGGGGCCAATCCAGAGTCATAGCTGCATTTGTCTTTTTCTTGTCATGATTGTCTTCCTCAAACGCCCAAAGAGGTGTTTTTGTCTCTTCTATCACTTTTCTTTGAAGTTTCACTCTTCTTTCTTCAACCATCTCTAAAAATACTTATTCTTCATTCTTTAACTCACAGGTAAGGTTGTTTTTAACTATATTCTCTAATGTTAAAATCTTATCTTCTATAAAATATTCACCAAACGTTTTTCCCTCTTTTATTTTGTTTAGCTCAGGAACTACAGAAACTTTCGCAAAAATCTTATCTATGTCAGTGTAATAATATTCTAATCTACCTGTTTTATAAAATAAACTTGCTAAAACACTACATGTTATTCCATACGTCAAAGGAAGGTGATGATAAGTCACACCTTCTGCTACAGACGCAGGCAATTGCATACAAACATAGCAATCTCTTACATCCATTGTTTCTACATACTCATATAATAATTTAGTAAAAACATTCTTTGAAAAATCTGTTATTGATTTATCTTTATGTAACTCTGCACTACTTTTTAATATAACTGGTTCTTGAGTGTTAGCTCCTTTTTCTTTCTCTGTTTTATTAGACGTTTCTACTACAGCTAAACTAATTGGAATAGTGATTGCTAAAACCACCCATACTGTCATTAATAATCCTGTACAAAAGAAGCACATCTTACACCATTTACTTAAAAACTCACATTTACATTTTCTATCTCTAGTATCCTCCATTTTGTTTTATAACCTTATTTATTTATTTTCAAGAAAATTGTGTCACTACACCTCAGAAATGACTTATTAGCCACTCTGCACTCCGATGTTTTTGTTTTTGCTTGGTACTTTCTTTTAATTCTTTTCAGAATTCTTTCTTTGTCAAATCCAGTATTTTGTCAAATCCGGTAGAAATTCGTCAGATCCAGTGTTTTGTCAAGTCCGGTAGAAATTTGTTTAAATTTCTTCAAGTTTGTTGCACCTCACCTTCACCCATTAGGTTTCTTTGTTCTTTGTTCTCGTTAGTGTTCTTTTCTTCTTTGATATCAGTCAAAGCAAGATACAACCATTCAGGCGATCTATACTTCGGATTTACCTTCTTTACTCTTTTCGTTTTCTGCAAGTGTTTTCCACCTTGTTTTTCTTGCTCTTTCTGGCTTGTTATTTCATTCACTTGTTCAGCACTTTTTCCATCTAACCTTATGATCCTGTATCTTAACTTTCTTACTTCGTTGAGCCAATTGTCTCCTTTTCTTGGCCTTTTTGCCTCACTTCCTTTTTCCTCTCTTTCTGTTTTCCAATTCCTTTTTCTTGACTCTAGTTTTTGGTTTCTTTCTTCTCCACTTTCTTCGGACTCTGTTTCAATTTTTTCTTTATTGTCTCTTATTTTGAATCTTATAATTTCATTTTCTTCCTCTACTTGTGGTTCTTTTCTTATCTTCCTTCGTTCACCTATTTCTGTCCCTCCTCGAGGTTCTTCCGAATTTGTGTCAATCTCTCTACCTGCTTCTAAATTTCCCTGTTCTTTTGTTTGGCTATCTGTCCCTATTGCTCCTCGGGGATCTTCCGATTTTTCTAACTTTCTGTTTGAAACTCTCCCTTCTTCATCTATTAATATTATCTCCGAAGGATTTTACCACAACTTGTACTTGGTTGCTCACTGTTACTATCTTCTTGCTCAGTTTCTTCTCTTATGCTTTCAAATTTCCAATTTCTTTTCAGAATTTCTTCACAATCCGAATGATCTGTATCAGATTCTGAACTGGTATCTGATATTTCCAGATGTCGACTCACATGTCGATCTTCAAGTTCTGGAACTTCAGCTATTTCCTCTACTTCTTCTGTCGTTGCACTTGTAGTTGTGTCTTCCAGATGTCGACTTACAGGTCGATCTTCAGATTCTGGCACCCTGTTTGTTTCTTCTTCTGCTTCTGATGCTGAACTGTTATCCAATACTTCCAGATGTCGACTCACATGTCGATCTTCAGGTTCTGGAACTCAGATGGTGTGACTGTCATGCACCCAGTGTTTCACTCCTGCACATTTGACTGCAGTGGTTGTCACCAGGATCACTTGTTGTGGTTCGTCCCAGCGAGGAACCAAACAGTTTCTTCTCCTATGGACTTTTATGCGGACCCAATATCCTGGATTCAAGTCGTGAGCTGGTTTTCTTTCAAGAGTGGTCGCATCCGGTCCAACCTGATGAAACACAGAATGCACCACATCAGCCAATCCTTTGCAATAATCCAGCACCAGATCATCAGTTATAGTCAGTAGTTTGTTGACAGGTACATGTGCTTGTCTCATTGCTCGTCCCATAATTATCTCATGGGGACTGAGTCCAGTTTTCCTTTCCGGAATACTTCTGATTGTCATTAAAACTAATGGCAAGGCATCTGGCCATTTGAGTCCTGTAGCTTGACACATTTTTCCTAACCTGTTCTTAATTGTTCCATTCACTTGCTCTACTATTCCAGAAGCCTCTGGTCTGTATGCACAATGCAGTTTCTGTTTAATACTAAGTGCTTCACAAATCAGTTTAACTAATTCATTTTGGAAATGTGTTCCTCTATCTGTTTCAATCGTGACTGGAAAACCATACCTCGGAATGAATTCTCGCAGCATAAGTTTTGCTATTGTGATTCCATCATTCCTTCTGGTTGGGTATGCTTCCACCCAACGGGAAAACAATCAGACGACTACTAGGACATACCTTAGTCTGTTGCTCGGGGGCATTTCAATAAAATCCATTTGCATTCTAGTGAACGGACCTCCTTCTCGTCCTATTGTTCCTAGACTCACTACTGTCTTCCTTCCTGGATTTAACTGTTGACAAATAAGACATCTTTGACAAAGACTCTCAGCTATGGCTCTGAATTTTGGATTATACCATGTTTGTCTAAAAAGTCTGATCATTGAATCTCTCCCAATATGTGCTTGTCCATGGTACATCCGTGCCATGTCAGAAATCATGCTATCAGGCATAACTGGTCTTTCATCTCTGTAAACCCAAACATCATTTTCCTCATGTTTTCTACATCCTGCTTTTATCCATGTATCTTTTTCCTCATCATCTGCTGCTTCCTGTAACTGTCTCACCTCATCCCATGTCTCAACAGGGTTAGTAAAAAGCAAAGGACAAGAAATTTGCTCTCTTTCTCGGCTTTTGTTTAAAGAAACCACATTCTTTGCACAGTACTGTGCAATCTCGTCAGCATATTTATTGCCGACAGTTATGTAGTCTTCCCCATTTTTATGTGCATTGCACTTCACAACAGCAATCTGTTTAGGCAGCTGTATCGCCTCAAGCAACTTTTTCACAAAATCTCCATTTCTAATTGGCGTTCCTGCAGATGTCAAGAAACCTCTTTGTGACCAAATCTGACCAAAATCATGCACCACCCCAAAGCCGTACTGGCTATCTGTCACAATCGTAACCCGTACATTTCTTCCCAACTTGCATGCTTGAATCAGAGCTACTAGTTCTGCGACTTGGGCAGACCGTATCCCTTTCAGACAAGATGCTTCCATTACAGTTGCTACTGTGCAAACTGCATATGCTGCACTTAGAACTCCATCATTCGTTCTCAAACATGAGCCATCCACAAACAGAATATAATCTGATTCCTTTAAGGGCTCATCTCGTATGTCTGATCTCGGTTTTGTACAATATTCAAGCACGTTCAGACAATCGTGATCTACTTCATCCATTTCAATCACACTCTCTTCATCTGGCAATGATGTCGAAGGATTCACATTCATACATCTGTCAATGGTCACATTATCTGCACTTAAAATTACTTTTTCATACCTAGTCAGCCGACTATGTGTCATATATTGTGTTTTCGTTCTTGTCAAGAGAATTTCCACAGAATGGGGAACATATACTCTCAGTGGATATCCCATCACTATGCCTTCACTCTGTTCCAGACTCACACAAGTAGCAGCAACTGCTTTCAAACATCCAGGCAACGCTTTCGCTACAGGGTCTAAAACAGCTGAAAAATATTCAATGGGTCTTTTCATAGTTCCATGTCTCTGTACCAAGACTGAAAATGCACATCCATCTCTTTCACTGCAATACAACTCAAAATCTTTCTCATAGTCAGGCATTCCCAATGCTGGAGCTTCACACAATTTCTTTTTCAGCTCTCTGAATGCTTTCATTTCCTCATCATTCATTTCAAAAGGATCTTTAACATCCTTCTTTGTTAGTTTTTGCAACGGTTTAGCAATCAGCGAAAAACCGCTTATCCATTGTCGACAATATCCAACCATTCCCAGAAACATTCTTACCTCTCTTTGCGTCATTGGAGCTCTCATTCCTTGAATCATTTTTATTCTTTCAGTCGTTACCTTTCGCACTCCTTTCTCAATTTTATGCCCTAAATACTGGACTTCTTGTTGACAAAACTGCAATTTTGATGGGGACACTTTATGCCCTCTTTTTGCTAAATGATTCAGCAAAGCAATTGTATCATTGACACATGCTTCCTTCGTTTTTGATGCCACCAGTAGGTCATCAATATACTGAACCATCACTGACTTTTCTGGCATTTTTAAATCTTCCAAGGATTTCTTTAGAATCTGATTAAAGATTGAGGGGCTTTCTGTGTACCCTTGAGGAATTCGGCACCATGCCAAAATACGCTCTCCAAACCTAAACGCAAATAATGGCTGGCTATCTGGATGCAATGGAATAGAGAAAAATGCATGACATAAATCAATTACTGTGTACCATTCTGCTTCACGTGGAATCTGGTATAGAATCACAGCAGGGTTCGGTACTATTGGGCAACAAGGCACTACAATTTTGTTTACCTTCCTCAAATCCTGTACAATTCTATATGTTCCGTTTGGCTTTTTCAGTCCCATTATTGGCGAATTACATGGACTGCTCATTATTTCTTTTAGAATCTCTTGTTCAATCATTTTATTTATTACTGGCATTATTCCTTCAATTATTTCTGGTGTCAATTTATACTGGGGCGTATTTGGGTAACTCGTTCCTTCTTTTACGGTTATTTTAACGGGATCTATTTCTTTCATTAATCCTATATCTTCTCCTGTAAAGTCCCACACTTCTTCTTTCACTGTCTTTTTCAATTCAATTGGGATTTTCTCTGCATCAAATACAGGAAACAAATCGTTTACTTCTGGTTCTAAATTTACCATTGTCATTTTATACAGTACATCTTCATCTGGGGTCTGAAATGCAATTCCATCTGGAGTACAATAGATAGTGCAATTCATTTTGCACAATAGATCGCGTCCTAATAGGTTCACGGGACTACAATCGCATACCACAAATCGGTGCATTTCACTAAATGGACCAATCTTTACCTCCACTAATTTAGTAAGAGGCGTCTTTATTTGCTGATTCGAAACTCCAACTACTTGGATATGTTCACCCGAGAGAGGAAGGTTTGGAATTTCCACTGACCTAACAGTAGAACGGGTAGCTCCAGTGTCCACAAGGAATGTTACATTTGCACCATTCACTTCTCCATCCACAAATGGACCAGACTGATCTACCTCTAGAGTTGCGCCAAGCACGCACTCTTCCCCCTCTCCTAGGCACCGTCAGAAGCTTTCATCCGTTTCATCCTCATCCTGTCGTAACCAATATTGAGAAATGGCAGCTGCACGCGGCAACTGTGTTACCTGTTCTCCTCCGTAGAATCCTGTTTCTGCACTGTATTTCTGTTGGTTAACACTCTTGGGAAGTGGTGGTTGTGGCACCTGACTCTGTTGAGTAACTACCTCACTCTGCACCTGTGAATTTAATGATTGATTTTCCACATTAAGTTTTGGAGGAAATTTACACTCGTTTCTCCAATGCCCTAGCTTTCCGCAGTTGTGGCATGGCCACTTTTTCTTTGCCTCATCTATGCTCATTTGTCCTTTTCCTTTACCTATATTTGGTCGAGATCTAGCCTGTCCTGCTTCATTACCTGTATTACTCAATTGAGCTTCTTGCTTCTCTGCAACTTTCACCTGTGCCCACATGGATTTTTCTTTCAATTTACGCTGTCTACTCTCAATATCATCACTGCAATACTTAGCATATCTTAAAACTTCGTCGACTGTGCTATTCTGCCAACAAATCATATGCTGTTTAATCATCTCACTTATCTCTGGTTTCAACCCATATACAAATCTATATACAAAATGACTCATATCCTTCTCATTTAGTGTCTCATAACCACTATACTGTTTGAAGACTAACAACAGCCTTTCATAATAAGCATGCACTGATTCTTTACTTTCCTGCGTTGTTCTGTCTATTTTTACCCAATCTGTTTCTTTAGGTGGAATCTTATTCTTCTAAAAGGTAATTACTTGATCATACTTTCTCATCACTTCTGGTCCTGGCGCTCCTATTATAGCGTCCCTTGGATATTCTACAGTTGGCCAATCAATAGTAATCTTACATTCTGTCCACAAATAAGCTGGCACTACTATATCAAACAATCCATCCAAGTCTATCCACAACACCTTTGAAACTTTAACAAATCTCTCCACTTGTCTATACCATTCTACTGGCTTTTCTCTCAACTTTGGAAAGTCATTTGTAAATGACAGTATATCCTGTCTAGTCCATGGAACATGCACATAACTACCTCCTGGAGTCTCTCTCATCGGGTACTCCCTTACAACTGGTTCCTTATCTGTCACTGCAAAAGCCAAAGATGCTTTATCTGTAACTTTCTCACTCCTTTTCGTCCATCTATTTCTCCATCTATCCACATCACCCCATTTTCTCAGTAAAACAATTAACTCTTTTATTTGGGTCAATCTTCCTGATGTATTCAGATTCTCTATATCTTTCTCACAAAAATCTACTCTGTATGGTTTCTGCAACGTTCTCATTTTTGCAAATTCTACTCCTAGTTCACTTGCTGTCTCTTCTAATTTGTCATGTAAATTCCTAGCTCTCCATGTAAGACTTTTGCATAAAAACATAATCTCATCATCCTGATAATTTTTTAATTTTTCTGTACCAATCGTTCCTAAAATCAATTCTTCCATGTCTATTTGTAACCTAATTACATCTAATGGTTTTACTTCTGTTTCTTTTGTTTTTAGCGTTTTCATCCATTCATTTAACTCATCTGGAGTCGGACCTACAGGCGTACTATTTAATTCTATCCAATTGTTATTTCTTTCTGGTGTCCCTGATGCAGACTCCGTTACCATGGGTATTCTCCTGAACTCATTCTCGTTTATCGTCAAATTAGTAGGTGGGCTTGGTCTATAGGTACTAACCAAATGGTGTGCACCTTCATTATTCAGTTCCATCCCTTCTCTTTTTCTTTGCAAATGTGAATTCATGGGAATCACTAAAGAACGTTCATCAATTTTCTGATTCTCAAAAATTGGCATTACTGGACCTATCGTCACTGGTACAGTTACAGCTTCCATATTTTTTGTCAATGCTCTTATTTTCTCAGTCAATTCTCTTGTGGTTTTTGCTAATTCAGTTGCATTGTCACTTTCTATCTCTTCATTTTGTGAAGTTTTTAATTGATCTTGTGACCTATTTATCTCATCTCTTCTTTCGGGATTTTTATTCCTCCCAGTTTCCATTGGCGGTGCATTAGGTGTCACCACCGCAGAAGTCTGTTGGTATGGAGGTGGGTTCCTGTTTAAAATATCTTCCAGCAATTCGTCATCCGTTTCACTACCACCATACCCATACTTTTCTATAACTACATGTTTCTTTTTCTCTGTACACTTTCTCTTTGCTTCTTCCTCAACTGTAAAAGCTGGAAACAAACCTCCTGTCATATTAGCACATCTCCAACGCTTTATTCTGTCCTCATGATTTACTCCCCATAACCTTCCAGGCACAAACTCATGATTCTTTAATCCTCTGAATCTCTCTCGTTCATACATTTCATCTTCCCATTCAGTTAAAGCTTCAAACTGTGTCGGTCTAGGTCTAGGTTCTAACATTGCCATCTTCTCTCTCAAATTCCGTAGTACAGCTACAGTAAATGAACCATTCTCAGGGAAAGCCAATGCTCCATCATTCTTGGTATATTTTGTCCAATTTTCTAACCATATGCATGTATGATATCCATATTTCAGCATCATGTGCGAAGCTGGTGATTTCGGCGGAGGAATTACTTGTCCCTCTCTAGTCACTACCTTTTTGTCTTTCTTAAAGAAGTTCTTAACTTTCGACATCCACGACATTTTCTCTCTACCATATTCATAATACGACATGATTCACAATCGCTTTCTCTCCTCAAACTATCCGTAATTCAACACTGTTCTCTATGCGTTATTCCAACCAATACTAGCGCGACTCACACCAACACTCCAATCACAAACTTCCACGTCACTATTCTATTCGACCAATACTAGCGCGACTCACACCAACTCTCCAATCAGAGCAGTTTCTGTCTACAGCGCACTGTCCAATCCCAGCGCAGTTTTTGTCTACGTCAGTTCTGCTCTTGACCCCTCCTTTACAAAATTTATCGGCAATTTCTTTTTCAACAATTCTTTGTTAGTTACAACATTCAAAACACATTTCCATTGTCTGATTCACTAAACAAAAGAGATAGCTTTGTCCATTTACACAAGAATTCTGTATTTTCCAGTAGGCAGCGCTTACCTCTACCCTACCACAGAATTTTCTTTTCGCCGATAAAGTAGCACTTCCCTCTACCTTACCCTTCTTTCAAGCAAGCGGTAAACCCGTTTCTCTGGGGATAAAACACATGTGGAGACTATACTGCTCCTGAGAATTAAGGCCAGAGTTTCACAAGGAAACCGATCACTAATTCACTTACACACCTTGTATGCGGAGAATGTCCCTATCATAACACAACCTGTGTTATCACCAATATGAACTCAGACAATGCATTATTCCATGTGACTTCTCTTGCCACACGTGTTCCACTTCCTACTTCCCGGAAGCGTGAAAACTTACATATAACATAACGCGACTCAACATAAAGTGTTAGACATGAACTTATCAATAATCACCAAACTAATCTATAGTAACCATAACTCTGCTACCAAGAAATCTGATCCAGCGCTAACAATAAAAATTCTTCTCCTATATGCTTCGGTCATCCAGGTGCAACTTATCCCTCCAACACACAAACTATATCCATATGACGGTGGGGCCCATAACACCGCATATACATTCACTTACTCATTTATTCCCTGGATTACCTCCGTCCTTAACCTAGGAGAAAACGATTCGCTGGAAGGAGACGGGATACCTCTTTTAACACGACATAATGTTTCTCATTGCTTTTAAGGTATTCCGCTCATTGGTCGATGGACCAACTAGTAGGAATCAGTTGATGGTGATTAAGACCAGCTAAATCACAATAAACTCTTTAACATTTTACCTTAATTATTGAGCTAAAGAATCACTGAGTCATTTGTTTAAAGAATAATAAAGTTTATATAAGGTTTCGAAGCAAGATATAAGTTTAAGCTTATTATTCAGATTATTACATTTATCATCATTATAAGAATAAATTGAAATTGCAATGCATACCTATTAGACGGAAAAATAAGGTTGTCACAGCAAGAACTCCAAAAGATCAATCTATCTGTCTTGGAAAGTCAAATACTTCTAAATGAAAAATCTATCAGGAATAAAAAGGCTCTCCAAAAGTAGCATCTTATACTCAACTAAAAATATAAAATAGCAGCAGCAGCATCAGCTCGTCAGCATCAGCAACCGCAACTTCACCCATCTACAGCAGCCACTCTCTCCAACATCTAACCCCTCCCCACCAAGAGTAGGTCTTCTTATACCGTAATTCTAGCTTACTGAATAAAAATGTTGCATCTCTATGGCGTGATTCTCTCTTATTGGTTCATTCAAGTCCATATACATTTTAATCAAACTTCCTTGTCTTAACCAGTTCTTTGTGGAATGTCCATGCTTGCATCGTTTCCCACAGTTCATGACATTGCTCATCAGTTTCGATCAGTCCAATTTGTATCTTTTTCTGATACTTTTTAGATTCAACAGTTCCGTCCATTTATTCAGTTTGACTTCTCACGCTTCTTGCTGATCATCTTGGCACACATTTGCTCAAAAAGGTCACAATAGCCTTGACCATACTTCCATCTTAGGCTCTCAGCACGAACACGTGGTCATCCTTTTTCACAGCCTTTCTCCTCTACCACACAGCTTCTTGCTCATGCGTACTCTAGCAAATGGCGGCCATTTTATATCGCTGCTCAACAGGCCTAAGCGCACTATTTTCAAAGATAAACAAAATATTGTTAAAATAAAGAATATAAACCCTTTCGTTTCCCTCCCGTCTTTCTACGTACCCCAATTAGGTATTACCTAGCAAAAAGCAACATATAAAGCCGTCCCTTACTTACCATCGCTTTATTTTGCCACCACACGTTTTATTTTCAAAGCACAAATCATGCGTTTATTATTTTATTAGTACGCAAATATTACGTTTATGTTAGACACGTAAACAATTATAAGTTGATTAATTTGCACACAAAAATAGCGTGTTACCTTTAACCCTTTACATGTAACATACATTGTTGGTTATTTACTTAAACGAACATGTTTATTAATTATTTTACGAAAATTATTAGGAGGTTAAAAAATGTTCATTTATCCTGCTCCATCACCACCAAGGGCACAACCGAGATGCAGGATTTCTCCCTTTCAATAATTTGAAAGGACTGACTTTGGTACTGGCGTGCGGAGTAATCCTGTACATCCACAACTTCTCCCTCAAAATGTTCCTCCAATTACTCCCAGAAGCATGCGCCTCCACAACGAAACCTTTCAAAACATGATTAAATCTCTCCACTTGACCGTTTTCATGAGGTTCATATAGAGACGTAGTAACATGTTTTATGTCACAGTGTTTAAGAAAAACTTCCATGTCTTTACAAATCAATTGCACACCGTTATCAGTGACCAGGGTGGAGGGACAACCCTCCCTAGCAAACACCTCCTTGAGAAACTCAATCACGGCACCAGTGGTAGGGTGTGGAACAAACTTGACTTCAGGCCACTTAGAATGGTAATCCACCAAAACCAAAGCGAAACGGAGCTCTACAGGCAAAAAATTGAAAGGTCCAGAAATATCAAAAGCTAACTTCTGCCACGGTAAAGCGGGCCACTCCACACTTTTCAAAGGTGGAACATAAACCTTTAACATCTTTTCATTAGATGCACACACATCACATTCCTTCACCACTCTGTCTATCATCCGGTCCATGCCCGGCCACCAAAAATGGATTCTCACCAACCGTTTCATAGCTGATATTCCTGGGTGTTCTTCATGGGCTAACTTGAGAATGACATCACGAACACCGTTCGGAGGAATACATTTCCCACCTTTAAACAACAAACCACCCTCCACCTCAAGTTCCTCAGCCACTTTGTAAAAGCACTCCCATTCTGACTTCACTTTACCTCTTTTAGGCCACCCGTCCAGCACAAAACTCTTCACCACATTCCACACTTCATCAGCCTCCTCGCACTGTCCCCACAACTCTACAGAAATGCAAGCAAACTGCCCATCAAAAATATCTCTGATCCCAGCCACCATGTCAACTTCGCCCACATCAGCCATATCAACAAACTGGCATGGCAACCGGGAAAGACAGTCCGCAGTGACATTCTTCTTCCCTGGCACGAATTCTGCAGTAAAAGTGTACTCCTGAAGCTTGGAAGCCAACCTACCGATGTGTGCTGTGGAATTCCACCCACCACCAGGAGCCAAGATGCTGACTAAAGGTTTATGATCAGTCCTAAGAACAAACCTGCAACCCCACACATAATTCCTGAAATGTTCTACCGCCCAGACACAAGCAAGAAGTTCCCTCTCTATAACTGCATACCTGCGCTCTGTTTCATTCAAAGTGCGAGAAGCAAAAGACACATTCCACTCCTCCTTACCACACCTCTGAGACAATACTGCCCCCAGACCATATAGACTGGCATCCACAGTGATCACACACAATTTACCCATACAAAATGGTTTAAGCGTAGGAGCTTTCACAACATCACCCTTAATGCTATCAAAAGCCAGTTGTTGAACACTAGACCAGACAAACGAAGCATTACGCCTCAACAACGCTCTCAGAGGTTCCATTTTGGTGGCAAAATTGTCAATAAATTTGCTATAATATTCGCACATGCCCGCGAAGGACAATAGCTGATCTTTTTTGGTAGGAGCAGGAGCAGACACAATGGCTTCCAGGTACCACTCCATCACCAGACAGAGTGTGACCTAAGTATTCCACAGACCTCTTAAACAATTTACATTTCCGTTCCTGGAGGGGGAGTCCATAACGTTGCAATCTACTACACACTTCTGTGAGATGCTCCATGTGATCATTTTCATTTTTTGAAACAATCAAAATATTGTCCTGAAAACATTTTACATAACAATCAATGTCTCTTAAAATATGCAACATAGCCCTTTGAAAAACAGAAGCGGCCGAATCCAATCCGAAAGGCATCCTGGTAAATTGATATAAACCTTGCGGGGGATGAATCCTGTTTGGACTCCTTAGCCAGTTCTATCTGGTGAGAAGCTGACCTGAGGTCCAAGGTCGAAAAAATGCTAGCACCCTCCAACATGAAACCATTTTGTTGATATTGGGAAGGGGGTGACAATCAATAACAATGTTTGCATTTAGGGCTCTCAAATCGCCAGCCTCAATTTCTGACCCACCTTGCGTGCCAAAACAATGGGAGAAACCCATTCAGCAGATTCAATCTCCTCAATTATACCTTCACTCACAAGACCGTCCAACATCCCTCTCAGTTCCTCTCTCACATTAATAGGAACTCCACGTAATCTTTGTTTCACAGGAACAGCGTTGTCCTTAAGTCTCTTTCTGTGAGAAAAATCACATAACTTCTCTAAATTCTCCGAAAAAACATCTTGAAAACGGTGTATCACTTCACCACACTCATTCACATCCACAGACAGAACTTGTGAAGAGTCAGTTATCTCACACAACTGAACAGGATCCACAGCTTGTGAGTTGAGGATGATTCCTAACTTCCACTGGTCTCTCCACCCTAGTACATTGACACCCTTGACCGCAACATACAACTTGACTTGAGCTTTTCTGTCCTTGAACCCTAAACAAACATCCACAAAACCATCCAAATCAATCACAGACCCATCAAAACTCTTAGCTACCACATCCAGTGTATCCAAAGAGCATAAGCTAAAGGTACCTTGAAATTTCTCAGTGAAATACTCACGAGAAATAATGGTCCAAGGAGACCCCGAATCCACCATTAATGACAAATCTATGCCAGCTACGGTTACGATACACCTGGGAGAAGATTGTTTACTGTGATCTGAGGAAGTGGCTACGGCTCCTCTTTGTTGAATGGACACAACAATACCTTTGTGGGAGTCACATCCACCACTGCACATGCACCCAGACTTATAGGTAGTGGAATCCACTGTGCATTAAACTTTCCCAGCACTTTGACCAGAACCTTTCTTAGACTTTTTACATACACAGGCAAAATGCCCCTTTCTACCACACTTCACGCACTCTCTGTTAATAGCAGGACAACCCCTATATGAAGCCAAATGGGAACTACTCCCGGATCTGTAGCATAACTGTGGACTGGACTTATCTGTCCTGTCCCACCTTTTGGCATTGCCACCAGTATTGACCCGCCAAACACCGCCATTGGTACTACCCTTATCCGAGCGGAAATCATCTACTCGCTTCCCAACCTCCGCCCGCTTAAGTGTACACACCTCATCCTCCACCCTCACATGTTGAGTTACATTTTTAACAGTAGATATCCATTTTTAGGTCGAGCCTCGAGTAGCGCGCAAGCGCTGCTTAGAGGCGAAGACTTTTAGTAAGCGAGTTTGAAAAGCAGTCCCAAAAACGCTTGTGCGTCGTGGCTGGCCTTTGGGATGGGTACGCGCGGCAAACATGTGTTTCCAACTATCGTGCCCAGACGCGGGCGCGATAATTGGAAACACATGTCTACCGCGCGCACCCATCCAAAGGCCAGCCACGACGCACGAGCGCTTGGTCAGCTCTGCAGGCTGCCGCGCCGCTCGCCCCCGCTCCTCCGTTTCGATTCCGTGCTTGTTAGTGCAGGGTTCTAGTGTTCCATAAGAATTAGTGAGTGTTCAGGCTTTTCGCGCGCAGCGCACTTCAACCTTCGTTCCCGAGGAGAAGGCAGCATTCCTGTGCTGCGCATTCTCCATGACAAAAATTCTCATCAGGGGATTAGCGTTTCAATGTGTTTCTCCGCCTGATACCTCCCGCTGCCTAGAAGGAGTATTCCAGAGCAGTTAGAGTTCCTTCGCCAGTAAGAATGTTCTGCAGAAAGGTTTGTCTCCAGTCGGCGCTTCAGTGAAATTCTGACTGAAAGGGTTTTTCTGAAGGTAAGGAAGAAACGAGTAAGTCCAGCCTTTCATTACTTTAAATGTCCACCGCGCTCTACAGTTCTACAACTCCAGGCAAAAGTCACCCGGTTAGCGCCACTTCGTATTGGGACTCATTAAGCGCTAGTCAGGCTTTTGCAGATGAAAGAGAGGTTAAGAGTTGCGCAATTTTGGTGACTCTACTCCACGCTTTTCAGTTGCTGCGAAGCTTATGAGCGCCAGGGATACTGCGGGATATCAGTTTTGCTTTAGTGCTGTAATAAACCTGATGATTTGAAGCCATTATGAGCGATATTTTGAACATTAGTGGTGCGTGGGAGCACGCTGGGGTGTTCATTACATGCACGAGGTTACATCAGATATCCCCCGTGCCACATTTACAGACATCGAGAGGGGAATGGGCCAATCAGATCTCGTGCAGGCTGGAGGTGATGACATTTTAAATGACATGGTTGTTTTCCAAACTGTGGTAAAGGAAAAAAAAAAACTTTACGTGCATGGTCAACTCTTTTATTAAAGCATCCTTTGGCCGAAACATGACCCCTCAGACATTGGTGGATTGTATTGGTGGATACTTGGGTGTGATCACATTGGTTACAATAGGTAATTTTGATTGTGCCTTGCCTTTACCCAGCCACCAGCCTATATGCACCCCTTCTGCTCTTTAAACACCCCCGCCAGCCTTCGGAGAACTTCAGAGGCCCCCCGCTGGTCCTTTCACCCCCAGATAGCCCTTCAGCAACAGTCATAGCGCCTTCAAAGGCCTTGAGCAGCACTCTCGCGTTTGTTTCCCAGATGCATGCGCGAGTTGGTCATCCAGTCCAGGTTTTCACTGTGCATTCTGGTATTTGGAGTTCTGGATTCCACCGCAGGTGGAGCACAAGCACGAGTGCTTGAAAAGCTTGAATTAGCGTGGTCGCTTTCACCACTCTAATTCGAAACAGATGTTAATTAGCGCGTTCGCGGGGTGCCGGGAGCGGCGTGTGACCAGTGCTTGTTTTACCAGCCACCGCTCTCCCTTGCCTTTGATCTTCCTCTTGTCATTTTCTCTAACACCCCATCTGCCTCATGCCGGCTTCTCATCTACCACTCTCTCTCTCTGCTTTCTCTCCTTACTTCTCTCTCTCGCTCTTACCTCTCTCCTCTTCCTGTGTCCGTTTTTCTCTTATTCTCCTTTCTCTTGCTTCTTCACACTATTATTTTCTCCCTCTCTTTTCATTCCCCCTCTCTCTCCCTCTGCCTTTGTCTTACCTTTCTTTCGCCTTCTCTCTCCCCTCCCGCTCCCACTCTCTTACTTTTGTTTTCCTCTCTGTCGCTCCTTCTCATCTCTCCCCTTGCCTCGTTGCCCTGCTCCCTCCTTCCTGCTTCTCCCTGGAAGCTCTGAGTGGAATTACCCCAGCCTTAAAAGCTTCGGAGGAGGCCCAGCTAAGAGCTAATCAATGCAGGGCAGGCCCCTGTCTCCTGCCCCTGCCGGGCAGCGGCGCGGCCACTTCCCCTCTACCCGCCATGATTACAAACGTCAGGCCCGCTTTGTCCGACGG
Organism: Calotriton arnoldi; assembly: GCA_963921515.1. Classification (NCBI taxonomy): domain Eukaryota; kingdom Metazoa; phylum Chordata; class Amphibia; order Caudata; family Salamandridae; genus Calotriton; species Calotriton arnoldi. The sequence continues at coordinate 292,084 of CAWUFW010001787.1, forward strand.
CAGGCAGAGGGGGAAAATCTCATTTGGTGCCCAGAGAAAACGCGGCCTCGGTCACGCTGCTTCCCTACAGCCCAGGAACGGAGCCTCGTCCCTAGGTGCCCAGGGGGCGAGTGGAGAGTGACCTGTTGGCTATGCCAATGCTTGTTTTTTTGTACGTTTTTTTTCTAATTTTCAAAAACAAAGAAGGCACCACATTAGGTGACGATCGCACATGCCAAATTTTGACATCATTTAAAACGAAAACATTTACAGAAGAGTGAAAGAATGAAAAAGCAGGGTATATAGGATGGTCCAGACCGATATCTGAAAGACTATACTCCGAAGCTCCGGTAACTTGCAATAGTATTGTGTGTGGCGATTTGAAGCACCTTATTTGGGACTATAGGAAAATAATACAAACATAATTCAGTGCACAACCCAAATAGTAATATAAGCTTTGTGGATATGGTCTATGAGGTATACGTCCCACATAGTCAGTCCGGGGAATTCTGGTTGATTTGGTTTAAATAGGTTTGTAAAGGCTGCCCTTTGAGCCCTATGGGCGTTGCGCGCCTGCAACTACTCGCTTGCCCTCCTCTCCCCCACCTTTGAACTCTGCGCCGCCATGGTGCTTTCATACTTTTGCTACCTGATGTTTCAAACCAGCCCGGTGCAGGGAGCTGTTGGGTCTACTTTAACATCATGGCCTGTCTCAGTGTACTCACTACATTAGAGGCATGAATATTCATAAGCGGGAAGGAGCTCGTCAAAAGAGCCAGGCTTAACTGCAGACTTATTCGTGGTAGAGTAGGACAGAGAAAACACGCACAGACGGTTTCACTAAAGGCTGATCGTTTTATTTGAAAAATTTCTCGAGTTGCATTCCACATTCGCCGTGTGCGCCATCACAACAATCTTTACGTGAGCCAGTTACATTTCACTTGGAAGTAAATTGCAAATTGCCTCTCTTTTTTTTTGCATTTTTATATAGCACAAACTCTGACCCAAAGGTGAGCACCAGAATAGATAGATAGACACTACAATAGACACATTGAAGTATACTTCCATATTCACACAATAACGTACAAAGGCTAAGACCAGGGCCACTGGAATTATACGGCACGGCTAAGTAAATTATGTGGCAGGAGAAGGCAAAATTACATCAACTCACCACAACTCAAACAGACTAGGTATGGAGATCGGTTGATAAACACAAGACCTCAAACACACTTACAGTCACGTATCACAGACTAAACAAAAACACGAACACACATGCTGCTTTACAGCACAGCTTAAATACATTGGCAAAGCCAATAGCTCTGGCTAAACACTTATACGGTTCCAAAGGCGAGACCTATTGGCTATGCCAATGCTTGTTCTGATTGTTCTAATTCCTTGGCAGTGGAAATAGCTTCTTCCAATTTGGGATAACCCATAACCCAGATTTGTTCCTGAGTTTTCTCACTCTTCACATGCACAATTATTTGATCCCTAATCATTTCGTCTGACATTTGACCAAAATTACACTGCATAGATAAACCCCTCAAAGCTGTGAGAAACTCATCAAACGATTCTTCTTCTTTTTGAGCCCTGGTATAGAATTTAAATCTGTTCAAAGCAACACTAGTGGTAGGTTTGAATCTTAGTTCCATCCTTAGTATGGCTTCCTTATACGCATCCATGTTGCCTTGTCCACTTGGCAAAGTAGCTTGTTGCAGGGTCCTGAAAACAACTTGACCCTTGGAACCCAAACAGTGCAAAAAAATACTTTTTTCCCGCCCCGCCCCCATCCGTTCTCCATCTATTGCTTTCATATAGGTGGATAATTCCTCTTTCCATCTTCTCCAAGGAATGGGAGGTTCCCCTTTATTTTGGAGAAACTTCGCTGGAGGATCGAACTGCATTATACAAGTGTCACACACAGAATCTCCTCTGAATAATTCAGAATGGAAAATGTAAAACTCAATTTTTGTAGAGAGTGAGGAAAAGGAATAAATAAATAAACAAAGAAAGTGTAATTAAAAATGCCACCAGTCCAATTCTGGGAACACCTGCTGTTCGAAAATATCCAAAGTAGTCACTAGTGCCACGCAAAAAATATGACTCCTGTCATGCTTGTACTAAGTTCCATTACTCAGAGGAAAATCTCACTGAATTACTGCCTAGACAATGTGGGAAATTGGTGCACCAAACGGTATTGAATGACATAGCAAATGACCCCAAAAAAAAACAACAAGGAGACGGGTACCAATCAGTATTTAAATGGAGATTAAACAAAAACTTACTGTCACTGTAAAAAACGGTGTACCAAAAGATAGATAGAAGTAATATAATGCCCACACGCAAGGAAATCACTGTTCCGTTGGCTGCAGACACTTCAACTGACTCCAAACGCGCGATCCAGAAAATTGCTGTTCCATACGCTGCAGACTCTTCATCCGGCTCCTCGAGATTCAAAACACACCGCCCAAGAGGGCTGCCATGACGTGTACGCGCATTGTACGTTGCACAGCGTGAGGGTCAAAGATTGTATATGCAAATGAGGTAGCGGAATCTCCGTAAGCAAAGAGTCTGGCTGGATGCGTAGTCACGGGAACAGGCAGCAACCGAAAGCGTCAAGGCAACAATGGAATCGTAAACCGGTGAGAGCAACGCAGCAGCGTTATTTGAAAAGTGATAACGGCTAGGCATGGAAAATAATTAAAAATAAATATGTAACATCCAGGAAACCCAGCGTAAGCCACAAATAGGTGCCGGAAATCGTGAACTGCTCTAGACATAGAAATTAACGCAGCGTAGTAATGTAGAACACGCAGGAAGTCGAAAATTGTAGAAATTGTAGAAAATTCATGTGGGTAAAGGAAACAATCCATTCCTGTGTCACAAAGATGACAGGAAGTTTCCTTTAACTCGTCGCCATTGTAGGAAATCCAATCCAGTCGAAGTAAGAGTGGAGCAACAGTGAGCTTGCGGGTTTCCCTCAGTTTGGTCTCCCTGTCCCTGTAATTGAGCAATTTGAAGAGTAGTGGTTGTGGCCTGGCTCCTGCCGGCGGCCGACGGGACGGCACCATGTGTGCCCGCTCCACCACAAACTCGGGCGAAAGTTCGATCACCGGGAGAAGTTGTCTTAGCCAACGTTCCACATATGCAACTGGGTCTTGTCCTTCCTCTCCCTCTGGGAGGCCCACCACGCGTATGTTATTGCGCCTCGAGCAGCCTTCTGCGTCTTCCAATTTGTCTTCCAGTGTAGCCACTTTGTTCATAATGTTCTGTAGCGCTGCTGCGTGACTACGGGTGATTGGAGTCAAGTCAGACAGGGTTTGCTCATTTGTTTGGACTGTCTCGGCTTGTTTTCGGTGGTCCGCCCTCAGTAAGGGGAAGTCTGAAGCTACTTTATCGATTTTAGATTCCAGCGAGTTGCGGGAGTGTTCCAAGGTGGCGCCTATCTTTTCCACAGCCGCCAACACAGTATCAAGTTTTGTAGAAAGTGCTAGGCCTGGGGTCTCACCTGCTCTATCATCCTCCGCGTGTTGGGACACTTTTGTGCCTAGGGGTGTGGCTGACTGTTGTGTGTTGGTACGCAGGTGACCCATGACCAATTGCTGGGCGGTAGGCATGCAGGTGTCTGGCAGGGTTGGTGGCCTTATCTGTTCTGTTATCATTGTTAATAGTTACTCATAGTCAGTTTGTGTCATGATTACATGTAATGTTCAGTCACTGGGGTTTCCTAAGTGTGTGAAGTCACCAAGAAAACTGGTATGCTAACGGCACTATGCTAAGATGGCAATAAAAGCAGCTTGTAGTTTTCTCCTTGGTAACACTATATAAAAGACTTCCCTTTTCGAAACGTGAATAATCTTGCAGAATAAATGTTTGCGCTCCACAGCACCCACTGGATCTTTATATTTGAGCTAAGATGTCATTACTTTTATTTTGCTTGCCTGGTACCCATGTGCCTCTGGTTCATAGAACAGAAGAAAGTTTCCACTGTTGCAGCCTGCTTTCATACAGGGGCAATGGAGGCATGAGCAGAAATGTTGTATTGGACAAATATTTCAGAGCACCCCCACCTCAACAAATTCAATTTCTTTCACACATTGATAGTTAACCTTTTTTCAGACAAAGCATGCTGCTTGTTTTCTTGCACCCCTTTTTGGATAGAACACATACTGCATGGTGAGATGGAAAAAAGCAAACCAGTAAGTGTATGGGAAAATGCCAACGGCAATACAATTATTGTATCATGATATTTATGTATTCATTCACTTAAAGTGAAGTTCAAGCTTGCCCAACTTTGAAAATATATCCTGCTTATGATGAACGCTGCCTCTGTATAACACAGGTGTTTAAAAAATGAATTTGAAGGCAAGGAGCTTCAAAACATTCAAATTATGTTTGCTGGTGTATTAAGCTGATTTTAGGACTCAGGTGTACGACTTCAACACGCACTTTACAAAAAGATTAAATCACAGTCAGTCATTGGATACAAACTGCATCAATAAACACATGCAGTGCAGTCCAGTAACCACAGAACGCACCAAATTTCGGTTTAAGGAAACCAAAAGTGAAAAGAAAAAAGCAGCAAAGCACCGCATATATGTAACAACCGGATCCTTGGAGCAGATAACATCACAAAAGCAACAGCTTTCACTTGCAAGCATCTGACAGTGAGCCCCGAGCCTCCCAAAGGCAAGAAAGGAGAAATGAACATGGAGCATCTTCAATGCATCTCAAACTCCCTGATCCCCTTCGTCACGAAAGAAAAGCGCTGCAAAAAAGTACAGCCGGGATGGCACCTGCCCTCAGAAAGCTCTTCACATGCAGCTTTCCTGTGCTGAGCTTCGTAAACAGTGGTGTACCAAGGAGGAAGGGTGGTGGGGTGCCCCGGGCGGCACGGGTTTTGGGGGCGGCAGTTTGAGATGCCACCTCTATTGAAGGCGCAGGGTGCGAGACCCACACATTCAGCTAGTTTGCAAGTAATTGAATGAACAAGAGCAAAGAGAGATTCACAATCTCGCCTTAATATTAAACTGTTCTTTTTAGTAAGCCTGGGTGGTGAACTTCACTCCGCTCGCAGAGTTTGCGGAGTATTCTGCACTCCGCGTTACGTGGAGCTTGCGGACTTCCGAAAAACTCCGCTTTTCCTCGCTCGCGTTCTTGAACATCAAGGTGGCGAACTAGGAAAATCCACCTCCCAGCGAGATTTTTCCTCATTCGCGCTCGTCAACGTCAAGTTGGCGAGCGAGGGAAATCAATCTCCTGACAAGATTTCTCTACGCTGGCGGTCGGATTTCTCAATACGAGTGCCCGCGACCGCTCGCTTTGAGAAACCGTCCGTTCGCGTTGAGAAAGCTGCTGCTCGAGTAGAAAATCTACTCGAGTGGCAGAAAGGAAGCAGCGCCCGCTTGTGCTGTGCATGCTGCCGTTCGCAATAATTTCACAGCGCAGACACACACCGGGCGCTGAAAAATACAGCGAATGGCATTTTTCAAATGCACTCCGCCGCTTGCGGAGCTCCGTGTAGCGATGCAGAGTTTTGTTTTTTACTTCGTGGAGTTCCATTTAGCGGAACTCCACGAACTCTGGCCAGGCTTACTTTTTAGGCGCCAGTGCACATGTTCACAGACAAAATAGTGTCACTCACAGTGATTGGAGCTAGTAGCTTAAGTGGGCTGTCCCATGTCTCCATACTGTATGCTGTGGTGGGCGGAAACAAAGAATGAATGAGAACTAAACAGACCAATGGATGAAGATTGCTGACCAAATAGCCCCTACATGTATGTATATTATACATATATACATATTTTAAAACAATAGTCTGGCGAAACAGCCAAAGCTGTCTCGAAGGCCAGACCTAAAAATATGCGAACATGAGGCCCAGAGATGCACAAAGGGCAGATGACAAAGCAGCAGATGGCGAGCACAGAGGCTTCTGGGAAACCTCGGGGCCGTGTCAGCAGCTGCGCGGCGTTGCCCCTCAGCAGCGAGACTGCTTGGAACATCCATGTCCCCAAGGGCAGCTCACACTGCATTGTGCAATATCTGATACTGTCTCTGCAAGCTCACGTGCCTCCCTTTTATGTCAGGCGCCACGGAAAATGTTAGAACCATATAAAGAATTGCTGATAATGTGGAAATGTTCTGTAGAAAGACCTCAGATAGGGAGGTATCGCCGCTCTGCGCTTATTAATATTTCAAGCCTGCGTCTTTTAAAACCAGCTCCGTCTGTGCAGGTCTGGTGCCTGGGCGCCCTTCAGCTCGGGCATTGTGCGGTATAGTCATGCGTGCTGAACAGTGTATTTGGGAGACTGGCAGAAAAGGGCGCAGTGTACCCAAGACCTCCCCCTCTCAGTGTGGCTCCTGCACGATGTCATTAAGCGCCGCAGATGAAATCTAATTACAGGGCTTCCCCGGGAGGAGGACTTGCGCAGGAAGGCATCCAGTGTGTAACCCATGGAAACCATATTCCCTAACAATGATCTTTCAGGATTCATCATTTCGCGTGTATTTTTTCATGGCTGCAGTGTTCGCCTTCGCATAATTTCTCAGTTGAGAAGCTTTTTGTTGCCTTTTATTCGCACCCAGGCGCTTATTTTTATATATAAAGAGTTGCCTATTACAGAGTCAGGGCAATGACTCTTTAGTGGTCATGAAATCTAACTGTCGGTTGAAAGAGGTTTTATTGGGTTGCTTAGAATGTTTAACAATCTGCACTATATTAGCTGGTACTGGCTGCCTTAACGTAATGAGACTTTTGCCAAAGGAGATAACTGGTATTTAAGGTATTTCAGGTGAAGGCTTATTGGGACAGCTCGTGGTTGATGGGTGCCCTCCTGTGTAGTTTCAGAGTTAACCTGATTAGCAGAGGTGCAGCTAGATGTCATATTGTCCAGTCAGTGCTATCTTGGCCTCCAGGGATTGCAAAATAAAACCACCAACTGGACACCTAAAGCCACTCCCTGTCAATAGCAAGGAGGCAACAACAGGAAGTGGGAGGCTTCGGCATGGGGACTGAGCAGGCAGCTCCTCGATGCAGTGCTTTTATAGTGATGTAATACCAGTAAATAAAGAAAATAATCACACATGCTACACAGTTTGACTCGTCAAACTGATGAGCAATTGACACTATTTGCGGTTCTATATGTGGTAGAAGATGTTGAGATAATGCTCAAACCTATTCAAAGTACTGGGAAAGATGAAGGACTTTGAGGTCAGATTACATATGGGTGACACAATAAGACCAGTAGCCCTACACCATCGGAATATCCAGTTTCGCCTTCAGAAGCTCGTGTAAGAGGAACTACTTGCAGCCAATATCTTCAAAGAATCTCAAAGACCAATTCTAAGAGTATCTCCAGTGGTGGTAGTGCTCAAGTGCAAAACTGAAGGAAAGGTGTGTCTCTGTGTGGACATGACTTTTCCTAAAACTGCCATAGAATGAGAACTTCACCCTAGGCTCGACATAAGTGACATGATCACACTTATTAATGGGACTAGGGTTTTCTTGTAGCTGCACATTAACAAAGGCTACAATCAATTTGAACTCTGCCAAAGACTCTCAATACATTGCAACTTTACTATTCTCCTTGGACAATAATTTAATGCAAGCGACTGAGCTTTGGGGTGTTGTTGGCGGCAGAGATGTGCTGAGAAGCCATCAGGTGGCTCATCAGTGCACTACATTACAGTGACAATAGCCTAGTATTCAGAGTCTTTCTGTAGGAATTGAACAAAGCCTATGTCAAGCTCTCCAAGAGCAAAATTTGACATTCAGTGCAGACAAATGCAAATTCCACAGGCATCATCTGAAGTTTTATGGGCATTTCTTCTCAGACAAAGTGTTAGGAAATTAGGCTAGAGGTGCCACTTTTTGTCAAGCCTTTCTCAAGTGAGTGTAAACACCTTGAGGCAAGTCATGCTGAGTGTATTTCAGCAGCTAAATTAAGGCTGGCAGTCATTGTGGGTGCTTACTGGAGTCAGGCTGTGCATGCGTTGGGATTGTGCTGCACGGTAGAGCACTGTCAGTGAGCTACGTTTTCCAGTGGAACAAGGACTCTCGCATGTCTAGATAGACGGTGGCCAACTTGGATTTTCGGGTATATTTTTCTTGTGGTGCTAGTTTCCTCGTCAGGCAAATGTTCTACAGTGTTCATGCAGCTGGATCTTGGCACATGGATGTTGGTTTTCAAAAGTCAATCCTAAAGGATTGGATTGCATACATTTTGGTTTACAGAGAAGCATCCTCCACACTTGCATGAACAGCTAGGTGGTATGTTCTGCTGAGAATTACTATGATGGATCAGAACTTATTTGTAAAGGGGCATTTAACATGTACATAAATAATCAAAGTAGTGTAGAAAGTATTAGATTTTAATTTGTATGTATTGCCACGTGTAGGGAACAATGGGATGGTAATGATGATCCTTATTTTCCCTGCAATTAAGAAGCCATATAAAAACTATACACATCTTCCACAGTGGGGCGTAAAGTGACGTAGCTTGAGGTAGTGATTCTGAACACCAGGAGATGTGTAGGTGTATACGTATTTAGCAAGATGCAGCTGTCTGAAGTAAAAAAAAAAAAGGGTGGACAAAACTGTGTAGACATTTTAACGACAACTCTCTCCCTACCATTGTAAATGCCAAAGAAGATAATGCATTCAGATTCGTTCTGGATGAGCTGCCATTGAGGGCCTGCGACATCCTCTAGTGGGATAGAAGAATTATGATCCAGCCAACTCTCTGAAGACAGTCATTGTCCTGATGCATAAGGGTAAGAAGGAATCATACCAAGAAAAGAGACTTGCGACAAAGTGTATTGTTCTCTATACTGGACCAGATGGTGGAAAAAGCTCTACGGAGATGTCATCAGTGTCACACAGACAGTCGAGGAGATATGCCCCATCTCCTACAGATGTCCCCTTTTCCAGGAAAGTCGTAGTGCAACGTGGCTGTTGACTTCTTAGAGCCACTTCCAACAGGGAAGCATGTGCTTGTCATCAGCTTTTTCAGATTCCTCCCTCCAGCCTACACATCCCAGCGGCCTCCGCTGCTGGGACGAGATTGGATCTATTCGCCCTTTGCTTTTCCTGCCCAGGCGCATTTAAGACCCCGCGCCGCCTCCCGCATCAGGGTACTCAATCAGATTTTTCCCATCTCCCTTAAGCTTGACCCCCAGCTTAAGGGACTGTGCCTGCCCCCCCTGTCCCTGCGTTGCCTGCAGTCACTGTTCCTGCGCTTCCTGCTGTCCCTGCCCCTGTGTTGCCTGCTGTACCTGCGCTACCTGCAGTCCCTGTCCCTGTGCTGCCTGCTGTCCCTGCCCCATGCACTGCCTGCTGTCCCTGCCACTGCGCTGCCTGCAGGTCCTGTCCCTCTCTTTTGCTTGAACCTCAGCATAAGGTACTGTGCCTGGCCCCTCTGTCCCTGCGCTGCCTGCAATCCCTGGCTGTCCCTGCACTGCCTGCAGTCCCTGTCCCTGCGCTGCCTTCAGTCTCTGTCCCTGCGCTGCCTGCAGTCCCTGTCCCTGCGCTGTTTGCTGTATTATTTCGTTTTTTTGCTGTTTTCTGCTTAGGCCTCAAAGGATTTCTTTCCTTAGCTAATGTTAAGTCATGTGGAACCGACACCCAGCCATATGAGAACTTTCTGTAAAGTTTCCATCTGTATTCTTGTTTACAATGGACTAATTTTTCACATTTAGTACGTTCCCATCCCAGTCGAAAAGCACCTTAGAACGGACTGATGACAGGTGACGAAATTTACTGACTACTTCCAAGGATGTTACTAGACACTAACTAAAAGGAATATAATGATCCTAAAGAAAATATGAGAAGAGGATTACTTAATTCTTCTGGATTTGTATATTTGACTGATCCCCGCATAACAGCCCATCGTGAGCGACCAATGAAACCCCATAGACTGATGAAATTGATACTTTAAAGGGTGTAAACCTGGATCTATTGGAGTATAATTGCCCAAATTAAGGAAGAATCAGGAGCTGACTGGCTGGCTGTCTGATTTTTCCTTGCTTGACATGCTGTCTGGTTTTTCTTTGATCCACGCATGTTGCTTATTGCAAGTTTTCTTTTACTTTGCACCAATCGCTCGTTCTGAGTGACATAGACTCTAACGAACTGAACTTTAAGCGAACTGAGACCTTATCCTGTGCTATTGCCGGCTGGCAAGTGGGCGCAGAAAGATAACCTTTCTCAGCTGAGGGGTTATTCTGACTCCTGATGTGGCAATCGAAGCTGCATAATGGACACAAACTGATTTCTTGACAGAACCTGAGACGACATTGATTGGTTTGTATGAACATCCCTGAACCTGAAATTTCATGTACTGTGTGGTTTCCTTTGCAATCTTTACTTGTCATTAAATCTGATCTTTAATGTGTTTCTGATTTTACTGCATTAGATAAATGTTTTTACTAAATTACGTATATCGATTCTGTCTCATTCTTTTGGTGATATTCTTTGTCTCTAGAAATCTATATTTATGGCTGATAAAAGTGTTAGGTTATGGTGAAACGCCAGTTTGAAACAACAATTATCTATTCCAAGTCCTCATAGGATAATTGTTCATTCTCCGAATATTCTAGTCCCTTATAGCGTAACTCAAGATCCATCGGAGGACCTATGTGATGTTGGGTAGCAGTTGTTAGAAGGTTGTTTGTCAAGAGTTAAATGATGAAAAAATGGGCCTGATGAACTGAGTTTTCGCTATACCAGAAAAGGACAAGATGTAGTAAAAGGTTTTCACTCTGAAACAACCCGCTTCCGCTGGCTCAGTAGTCTTGTGCACCTTCAGCATTTTGCGGGCCCAACACCAGACGTATTTAAAGGAAGCTGTGATTGGGTTGAGGGCTGTTCCTTTGCGTGTATGGGATGTAGAGTAGATGGTGATGTAATCTTTCGCGTTTAGAATATGTTTTTCGATTGATGTTCATATTGCGGTGGTTGTGTGAACTGCCAACGTGTGGATAAAGTAGGCCAGTAGGTGAGAACGCTGGTATTTCTCCATGTGAGGCAAGCAAAGCCCACCTTTAGATAGGTTTGTGTACAATTTGGAGCCTTTCAGTCTGGGTTTCTCTCCGCCCCATACAAAGTTAAGAATTTCTTCATGTATATTAATTAGAGTAGGTTTTGGTCAGAGGAGTGGCAGCACTCCGCATAGATAATTAAATCTCGGGACCACATTCATTTTGATGATTTGGACTTTACCCGACAGGGAAAGTTTTACTTTGACCACAGTTGAAAGTCTCATTTTATTGTATGTAACAAAGAGGTTGTTATATTGTATTGGATCATATATCTGAGGCCTCGATTGATGAGTATTCTTAAGTACTCTAATTTGCTGTGCAGGCTTTTGAAGGGCAGGTCCCCCAAGGATGCCCTGGTTGTGCTCCTGGTGAGAGGCAGTGCCTCATATTTCATCCAGTTTATTATATACCCCAAAAGGCAGCAAAAGAGTGTAAGCCGTTCAGGATGGGACAGCGTTAACAGATTGACTGTGTATTAAAACACTCTGATCTCGCCAGCCGGTATCATCACCCCCTGATCTTGTCATTCTCCTCCTATCACAATCACCAGAGGAGATTTCCTACACTCGTTAGTGGTGTCATCGGGTGTGTAAGCCCCCTGCACAACTATGAATGGCCAGGATCGCTTGGTTGGACTCCGCTTTATGGAGCTATAAAGGTAGCAACTGACCTGCCTTCTCCCCCACTGATAGATTTCTCCATCTCAGATGTGTAAGTACTTTAAATCAGATGTAGCCTGGCGCAGTGCTGACAAGTCAGTGAGCGCCTGGGTAATTGAGTACTTCGCCTACGATAGTTGAACCTCTCATTCCAGACGTACCCTTTGAGCACTATTATAATTATTGTTGCTAATGGTACCTCTCTCATTAGGATCCCGCGTATACATGCTTTGCCTGCGCCCCATTGGACTTGTGCTAAGGACACTGAATCCCCATTGTCCGCTAGGAGCATCCTCCGGTGCGATCACAGGTGTTCTTTAGCCTTTGGGCCTCTATATTTCGAGACATTTCATGCGCCAAGGACCTCTAGGGGGCACAGTGAACTCAAGTTCTAACTAAATTTTAAATAAAATCATGGTCTGAAACCCCGCTCTGTACTGTTGAGGCCCTCACTAGGTAGCATGTTAGCTACTTGCTTATCACAAAATACTGAATGCAAGTTTGTGTACTGTGTGGGCAGGAGGTAAGTGTGTAGTCCCTGTCCTGCAGGTGGAGCAATCTCCATGGTTCAATAAGGGTCGTGTCTTGTATCAGGTAACGTAGGATATGCCTATCTCTGTTGAGTCTAGGAGCGTGTCCATAGTCATATTCCAATCCCCTCTCATTAGTACTTTGATGTGTCCGAAAGAGCAAAATAGTCTGTTTATGAGAGAAACATCACCGTGTCCCACACCGGGGCATATATAGATCCAAGTATGAAGCATGTATGTTGAATTTTTAGCCCAAACCATATTGTCTGTCCATGTTCGGGACAGTTTATAAGCTAGTGACTTGTAAAGAATGATCGCTACTCCCTTTTTCGGTGTTGGTCTCGTTGTGCCACCCTCTCCTTTTCTTGAAGTTGGCATGCTAGCAAGTATAACCCGTCCTACCCAATCTTTATGGAGAATGTCACACTCTTCAGGTGACAGGTGCTACTGTTGGAGGAGTGCTACATCCGGCCTAGGAATGTAATATCTCTTTGCTTTTGACAAAATGTGTTAGAACATTGATGTTGAGGGCACAATTTTCAGTGTTTGAGAATAGAACACATATATCACTACTATTCCCTGACCTTGGATGTATCTGTGTGGCATAGCGCCTGTGAAATTCGGTGGGCTTCCTGGTTATAGAAAGCACCCAAAGCAGCGGTACCATTTACGGGTACTTGGGGTGTGAGTAGGAGGGGATTGAAGATAGCACTGATTATTCAAATACACAGGGGCCTATTCTGTATTCCTAGGGCTGTAGGTAAGAGATGAACTCAAACAGATGTAGGCAGTCCATATGCATTTAAATCTTCGATAGGGAGGTCCGGTAAACTTGAGGATAAGGAAATGAACAATCAAGCAGCAATGGGGAAGCAAGATACTTGCTAAGGGGGAGTCTGTGAAGTATCTTAACTTAAAATAAGGCCAAACTCTCTTTATTCGAGAGGTAGAGTGAGAAATGGAACCGATGGCTGCAGGACCCTGGAGCTGCTCAACCAGAGTATCTTTTGAAAGTGTTGGAGGGCAGTATGCTTTTCACCCTCGGGACGTGTGGGTACCATGCCTATCTCGTTGTTGTCACCCTGCTTATTGTCGCCACATCCCTCGTGTGCGGTTGCCTACGTAGAGCAATTGCTTGGGGTGTAGAAGAGGAAGGAGCCTTCTGCCGGGCACAAGAGTAGAAAAAGAAAGGGGGGGAGAAAAGCATGGGAAAGATCCAAAAACATCAACAAACCCCTCAAGAGTTCCAGATAAAAACCCACTGAACGGAGGCACAGGAGAGCTAATGAGTGAAGATCCACAAAGGCGGTCCCCGCCTCTACAAATTTAAACATAACCATCCTACCTCAACAACACTCCGCTCCAAGGATCTCACAACAATTGCAAACCTATATACTGATTGGATGAGAGGCAATATAGTTGAGAGACAAATTACACAATTAAGCACAAAAAGAAAGGTCGTCAGCATGGAGTATTTTTCGTTGTTTTATTCTCAGATGTGCTTGGTATGTGATCCATTGGACCAGCCAACGCGTTTCGCCCAAACATGGGCTTCTTCAGGGCTGTAATGGCATACAATGTAGAAATGTTTTAAAAAACTTTCGGTCTAAGACCACGGTATTTAGTGCACGAGTGGACAGGGAGTCATAGTTGAAGAAAAAAGGGGAGAAAAGAAATTAGTGCGCTAGTGTAAAATTGGAATAAAGGAGGGGGAGGAGAAACAAGAAGATGTGTAGGAAACACAAGTGATTCCGGATATTGGTCCGGCGGTATGTGCTCACTGTGGAGAAAGAATGGAAGCTGATGAGACCCCTCAGAGGATTGAAGGTGAGCTAGTGAGTTTGTGAGATAATACCACCGTTTGTGAATCTTAATCTAAAAAATCCAAGTGCATGTGCATGGGGGTAGATTTAGACTAGTCACTTGATAGCCAGCTTACCAAAGAGAGATAAAAGTTCTGTTGTGTCCTCGGTACACAAGGCCAAGAGAATGGCAGTATAAGAGCCTGTAATGGGAGAGGAAGCTACGTTAAGTGGAGAAGGCCTAGGGAAAAGCCTGCCACTGAAAGAAATTCAGCATTTGGATTGTCAAAGCGTACCTGTGCGGTTTGTTGATTATATTCAATTCAGGGGAAGAACCACACTCAGTAGTGAGGTATACCTGTGAAGTAGCAAAAGTGAAATTATGACTACGTGTGAGTTCCATGGTGAATATGATATATCAGAGCGCGCAGATTAAAAATAAGGTAAAATAATAGACTAGCGTCTAATATTCAAATGAACTAATCCCTGGACAACAAGTAAAATGGCCCAATAGAGACCAGTATAAAGCTAAGTTGTATCGCAAGATATTAAAAGTGACATCAGTCAGGCAATAGTAATAATCCTTTGGGAAGTGAGTAGAAATATCCAGTGATAACCAAGTCAGCGAATAAACAGTAGCGCGTAACTAACTAATAGAAACTTATGGAACGTGTAAGTTTAAAAATAAAAATAAAATCAAGACTAAGAGTCGGTGAATCTCATATATAATCATAGTGGCAACGGAGCTAGGAGTAAATGAGAGAGGCTCCAGTACTCGTAACAGCAATCTGGGCTTGTATAGCCAATCAACTCTGAGTGGGTGATCTGGAAGCCATAAAAGGTCGTGGCTAACAAAAATATGCCTGACTGTTTGAAAGGAGGAGACTACATGAAGAAATTAATTTAACAAATGCCCAGAGCGAACGCTGCCATCAAAAGTTTGAAGAACCAACGCGCATACAGGGCAATCATTCAGAATTCAAAGCGTGAGTAATAGGATAATTTAAAAAGTACAGCAGTGCGCAAATTAAGTCTCCCTAAATGGAACGCAAAGTTACTTACTTCAAGCGGTATTCACCGTGTGTGCGATACGGAGCCGTGTCCGGATAACGTCCTGGCGTCTTCAGGTCGAAGTCAGTATGAGCGTAGTCAGAAAGATCCGCTAAGTAGCGTGAACTCCGTCAGTCTACTTCCGGGTGTCGAAAGACTAGACTGCCTAAACTATGCGTTGGGGTTACTCACTTCCGGCGAGTAGGGAAGCGCTCGAGATTACGGCAGAGCAAAACTGTAAAAGCCATAATCTTGAAATTGCAATGACTAATGAAGTTAGCCGAGCCGGCTGCTCTCTTTCTTTTTTGGAACAATTGCAAACCTGTCCAGTAGTGCTCCATTGAAGTGAGAGATTTATGTATTGGTTGTTGGCAATCCTTTGTCACCTTAAACTTCAAATCACTTTTTCAAGTCTCCATCTTTCAGCCCGTCTATCATCTTTATCTTTTGTCTTGAGGTTGGTCTGAGGGTTCCACCCCAGTGTGACATGCCTGATGTTTCCAACTCGTCCACGGAGAATTCAGGAGCATCCGGTTCCTTATAATCTTGTGTGCGTCCATTTAATGTGATAATCACCATTGCCGGTTCCAACAAGCCATATTTAATCTCCTTTTTCCTCAGCCTGGGTCACAGTGCCAAGAATCTTTTAGCGTTGGTGTTGTATAAGAAGTCCACTGCTAAGAAAAGAAAACCCTGGGTGTCTTCATACTGGTACAGGCCATGTTTTCCGGCTGCTGTTATAATTTGGCAAGCTTGTTGGTGTTGGACACTACAAATCAAGATATGTTGTGAGCGGTTTGAGCAAGACTTGAGGTGTGATCTCCCTCTGTGTACGCATTGGAGCTCCAGAAGGAGGCTGAATGTGATATTCAGTGTTGCAGGGATAAATGTGGTCAGGAATGCGATCATATCTTCCTTCTCATCTTGGTTGGACCCACCCATGATCAGCACTTTGTCTCATCTGCTTTGGTCTTTCAATTCGACAGTCTTTTTCTGAAGTTGCCATAGTCAGGCTGATGATCCAGGCAAGATTCCACGTCCGTGACACTCTTGTCTAAGGACACAATCTGTGTCCTGATGGTGGCAATCCTCCCGCCCCCAGGTAGTGGACCCCTTGTAGTCAAAGCCTCTACCGTAGTGTTCACAGCCTTGATGGATAGCTTGATATCCGTAAGTTCCTTCAGCAATGTGGCAAAGGTTGATTCCGACATATATGGTGCATTTGGTATGTTTGCATTGAAGTTTGCGGACGTTTGGCTAGTGCCTCCAAAAATAGCAGTTGTTGTGCATGTTTTCCTTTCTGCATGTATTTGATAATGTGGGAGTGCTATTAGAGCAAAAGTTATCCACACAGATATTATACAGATGGGTAACGACTATTAGCTTGTACCTTTCAGGGGGCTTTTATACAACGGTAATTGCAATGTTATGAAGTCTGTCCCTGGGGGTGGGGCCTCTTCAGAAATATATGCCCTTGTCTTATCAACAGCCCCTGCTGCAGCTCATGATTCAGCAATCATGTAAATAAAATGTAGTTGTGCCCAGTCCAAGATTGCGCCACTACAGTAGATATTAGTGCTCTTTCTAGCACCACCTCTTAGACCTGTGCGGCTGGAACGATGAGTTCCGTTTTAATTATTGGATGTAATGGACCGGGCCATTGCAAATAAATTATCTGCAGGGCCGCTCCCCTCCAACTTCTCCCTATGCAGCCCTCCACCTAATCTCGCCACCCCCTCCCTGCTGCCTTCGCCAAATGGTGTTGGTGGAGGCTGCACACCGCTGGTCCTAGTCAGGGTATAATTACTGCCTCCATCTGCTGATAACACCACTTGTCAGGACTTCACCTGTCTGCTGCAGCTTCTGTCGCAGCTCCGCACTGCTGGTATGGGGTTGCCTGGCTGTCACAGTGTCACGGCTTTTCCGGAGGAGGAGCCGCAACCTGGAGTGTTGCCGCTCCTCTCCGCTAGGCCATTCTGGAGTCTGATCGGCACGATGAAGCAATGCTGTCTGCAATGCTGTTTACATGTACAAAATGTTATTCCCCAGAGTGTCATCCATATCTAGCATGCCAGCAGTGGTTGGATTTGTGCACTCGAGCATGATTTCATGGCCCGGGGCTTGCGACTGCCTTGGAAGCCTCACAGGGGTGCCCCCATTCGCGCTCGTGCTTAGCCCAGACCCCCACCTTATGAACTTTTTAATGTTTTTAATAACCTCCATAAGACTTGATAATTACCAAATGGAATCCCCAATCATAAGCAGCAAGCACTTCATTCCTCTAAAGACTGCATGCCCAGCATTGGTACACCACCACAACAAACCTCTGGAACATATGAGTTATGGAGGCCAATCTTAGTAAGAATTTGACCCTAACAATACCCTTCAGTCCCTCTTCTCATTCTACACCTGGGTTCCCTAACCCTCAAGCCCACTCACCAATCCTACCTCTGCCTATAACAAGAGCAGCACACCCTTTGACCCCTACCCATACTTTCCATTTCGTTTTCCCTTCTACACCTGGGTTCCCTAACTCACAAGTCCATGGTCCAATCCTACCTCTGCCTAGAACCAGAGAAGTCTTTTAACCCTCTACCCATGCTCCCCATATCCTCCCTCAGTCATCTACACCTGGGTACCCTAATCCACAAGCCCACTCTCCGATTCTACCTCAGGCTTCAACCTGAGCATCCATCCCTTTTACCTCTACACATAATCCCCAGTCCCTCCTTCTACACCTGGGCTCCTAAACCAATAGGGCCACTCACCAATCGCACCTCAGGCTACAACCAGAGCACCCCACCCTTCGACCACTGCGCATATCCGCATGTCCTCCCTCCTTCTGTACCAGGTCCCACATCCTAAATGCATTATTGCAGCAGGAGGATAAAGACCCAGTAGCTTAACTGCTTGATCTTCAAACCACCACAAAATATTTGACCTACTTTCAGAATTCGCACAAGATCTTACTTACATCATAGAAGCCTGACTCGGTGAGAATTCCACACCCTCATGCATAAAGCCATACCACCTGACTACATCTTCAACAAAAATCATGTCGGCGAGATTGGAGCGGGCCTAACTGTCATCCACAAGTCTTTACAAATATGTCACATTGTAGACTTCACGATGACTGTGAATCCTTGCTGGTAAGATGTCACTCCACTCCAACCTTCGCTTGTTCCTTTCTCTGGATCTTTAAACCACCTCCCAGCAATGCAATGCTTAAGGACGTCTTATTATATGTAGTGACCAAGACTCAAACCAACCCAAACCTATCTATCCTAGTAGACTTAAATACTTTATTTGACAAGAAGGATTTGACAACAACCGCTGCCATTATACCAAATCTTAAGAAATTCAACCTCCCAACAAATCATGTTGGACCCAACACTCTTCACTGTTCACACACTGGACATTATATTTGATCCCCTATGACATGCCTCATTGATTAACTCCACAGTCATGTGGTGTGATCACCATGTCATTACCTTCAGGGTCTTTAAAAACACCTCCAAGACAGCAAATACCATGAACAACAAATTCATAAACAATGGAAATATTGCACTTCCTAACATTTAACTCCCACCTCAAAAGAATACAAATCACTGGACATACCCACCATCAACAACTGGAGCTCCACTGCACTGGGCAACCAGTTACTGCTAAAGACCAGTACCAGGACTAACCCCCAGAAGAAGGTCACATGGTTTAATGCTATATTCAAAAAAAGGAAAACGCAACAAAGTGTCTAATAACGCAAGTGAAAGAAAACAGGAATGAAAATGACACTCATATTGCACCACTAAACCATAGTTTACAAATCAGCCGTTACAGCCACAAGAAGACAAGACTGCTCCACACTCATATTCAAAGCTGACTGCCCTTCAAAGGAACTCTGTAAGTTTCTAGCAGAATTGGGGAGAGGATGTGGCCTAATGGCTAGAGCAGTCGACTTCGAAGCTGGGGAACGGGGTTTGAGTCTCGGCAGGGATGCTCAACATCCTGTGAGTCAAATCACTTAATCTTCCTGTGCCTAACAAAATGAATGTGTCTGTCTGTAACACAACTGGTGCGCATCTAAAGCGCTCTGATACCTTTGGGTCGAGTTTGCGCTATATAAAACTCCCCCCCCAAAAAATTCCACAATCCAGAGTGCCAAAACAGAGAGCCCTGCAATCTCAATCCTTCTGTGGCAAAATCTCCATGAATCTGATCTCAGAAAATGAAAAGCAAGAAAGCCACCTTAGGTTCAAAACAGAGAATGCATGCGTGATAGCATCACTGCAATGATGGACAACAGCAGCCTCTTATGTCTAGGCACCTTCAGTGTGTTATGTAGTGTTAACAATGCAATGGACCACTTTTGGACTTAGCTCACCCTTCAAAAACTTCAAAGATATCCTTCAGACCTCCTGTGCATGGGAAGTAGTTAAAAGCATACTAAACATGTCCTTGGTGCAAGGATCTTTCCCATCTGAGTTGATTCTGCTGCAAAAAGGATTATGACTCACCCAGTGCAGTAAGCTACAGGCTGTCACCAATGGCCCATTTATATGTAAACTATTCAAAAGAGCAGTTCTGGTTTAACACCACAAAGACCGAGCTCATGACCATGGCACAAATGCCAGCCTATGTATGTATGGACCAAGGAACTTTATGCCCCACCAGTTACGTCAAGAAGTGAGAAACTTGGGTTTAGCAGTGGACTCTGATCTGTGCCTGATACCTCATGCCAATGAGGTTACACAGAGCACCTCCTACACAGTGAGTTGTGATCTCCAAGCTCGACATTGCCAATAGACTATAGTGCCCCTTCTTCATCATATGCAAAATTCATCATATCCAAACTGCTGCAGCAAGACTCGTACTCCGCCTTCACCCCAGGGCACTCATGATGCAAATCCTGCACACACTTCAGGAGCTTTCTGTAGCTTGATGATCATTTTAAAGCACTGGACCATCCAGAGTCTCTCATGGAAAGGAGGAACACTAGACCTACAATTACATTTTAAACAGCACAAACAGAATAGGACACAGCACTTCTGGTTAGCACAATATATCATACCTGCCCACAATAAGGAATCCATTGGAGGCTCCGCTTTCTGTATAGTTTGCCAAGCTTTGGAATCCATTGCCTGCCAAGATTTGAAGCATCTGTGAGCATTCAAAGTTCAGAAGAGAGGTGAAAATCTGGTTGTTGCCAAGATAATTACATTAACTGCCGACCCTCGGATAGAACACACAAAATGATAGCCCTTTTGGCAGTATAAGCATTGTTGAGTGCAAAGGAACAGTCCAAACCAGCACATCATGCCAAGAGGACAAATGCACTGAAGTATACAAAAAAGGGATGGATGGAATGCTTGAATTAATCTCAGCCACTGGTAATTTTTTCGGGCCGCATCCCAGTCAATCGTTATTTTGCACACTGTGCCACCTCAGTTTGGACCCAGCCAAATGCAAACTAGTTTAGACTTGTCTCCAATAGAAACAGTTCATACTGAACTGCCAGACCAGGACCTCCATGATCCAGAACACAAACAACCCAAGATTGGCTTTTGCCAGATTGGGGCTCTTCATCCAGGTGTAGCTCGGCTCCAGTGGCACAGTGAGCACAGGACCCATGTCTGGGTATACCCGTGGCACATAGGGCATCACATTGAAGTTTACAAAAAAGTGATGGATGGATTGCTTGAATTAATCTCAGCCACTCTGGCTGAAAAACAATGAATGGAATGCGGCCTGAGCGATTGTCTACGATTGAGATTTAATTTGTAGTTGTTGTTGCAGTTGACGCCTTAAGTGTGACGGATATGCCCAGACTTGGGTTCTGTGTTCACTGTGCCATAGGACTCAAACTACACCCTGCTAATGAGCCCCAAGGAGAGTAAAATATTCCTGGAGTTGCATAGGGTCCCTTCTGGAGGTGGTGTAACCTGGCAGTTTGGGACGGACTGTTCCCACCAGGAGCAGGGTTGGTACTAATTTACATAAGGAAGGCCTTTGTCTAGAGTTGCATGGTAGGCAAAAAACAATGGACTGGAATGTGGCAGTGAGCATTTGACAGTGGCTGAAATTATTTGAGCATTTTATCCATCACCTTGTTGCAGAAGAAGACAGCTGCAGGCACTTGACCCAAATTGGAGAGCTGTACCCAACACAACCTCACAAATTTGACATAGGGATGGAATATAATAACTAGGCCTCTCCAGTCAATACTAATAGTAACAGCTGGTACTCCGCACCAGAAGATCCACAACCTGCCTAATTACATATGCGACTCTAGCTCCTCCACTACACTTAACAGTCACAGTAAACTATGTCTGCCCATCCCTCTACCTCTAACTTCAAGATAAACAACAGTTACTCTAGTCTTTGTCAGCCCTCTGAGCATCTCTTTGATATAACCCATGTCATCATATGATATCATACCAATTCAGTACCTGGTCCCTTAGCATTAACAAAGCATGTATATAATATGTTAAAGAACCTGTCTGGCAACAGTATGGCTCAGAGGCTGTCTTTACAAGCCTGTTTAAATAACCAATGATTACTTACCATAAATGCCTGCTTAGACCGAAGAGATTTGCCCCAAATTGCTGGTCAACAGAGGATTTTATTGTAGCCTACCCTGTAGGTCCCGAATAGTCACCTACTCCCAGCACTGACACCCTATAATGACATAAAGTACAACTGTAACACAGTCCATCTTGGCAAATCTCTTCAGTTGTGGCCGGCATTGCTCGAGGGTGAGGGGGCGGTCGCTGGGGGGAGAGGTGCGCGGGGGTCGCGATGGAGGGAGTAAGCAAAATATTTAAAAAATACAAAAAATCTCTTACCTTGCCGCTGCCAGGTCCCGCGTCTCTGCTCCTGCTCTCCTGCTTTCGACTTCAGGAACAGGAAGCAGGCAGCCAAGCTCCCTCCCCTATGCCAATCACAACACTAAAATGCAGCGTTGTGATTGGTCTGTGCGCCGTGACACGACGCTCAGCCAGGGGCTGGAGGGGTGGGCATGTTCTCCATGCAGGCTGTAATGCAGCCGGAATGGAGAAGTGGCAAAATGTGCATGACTGGTTTGAGCGGCCTGAGAGGGCCGACCAAACAGTCATTGCGCATTAGGAGTGGGCAAACCACTCCTCCCCTGCCCTGCTCCGAAAGCAGAGCAGTCCCGCCAACCCGCCCGCCAGCAAATGAAACATAAAATGATAATAACTGAAAGTTATCTGATTGTGAACATAAATGGTAAACTATGAACACAGCAAAAGTACATGCAGAGTTACTCAAAGCTGCCTTCATAACACATATTATAAAAATGTGCATCTGTGACTCCCGTTTCCTCATCTATCACACTGCTAAGTGCTGCGTCTCATAGCATGATACGCTGCTCCAATTTAGGATACGCTGGGATAATTTTGAATGTGCTGCTCCAATTTATGAAAGAGTTAAAGACACATCTCTTTAAAGAACACCACATCACAATAGTTAACCGCCCACAAACCAGCTTCCTTGCCGATCACTCGTTGACTTAATGTTTGTCTTGGACCCTGTACAGCACTCCACTGCCTTTAGGCTAGGTTTCCGCTATGGAAATACCACATGCATGAAAACCTCACCTTGGTAGTCTTTATGCACAACATGGAAACACTTCTCACATTGCCTTAAGGCAAAGACAACACTCTCCAACTACACACCCACAAGGTGTAGCATTCTAACCATGGTAACAAGCTCTTCAACACCCTATGTAGAGGTAGTAAGTGCTATACAAAAGCCAGAATGGAATGCAAAACAAGTATGCTTGTTTCTAAGTGATTTTGTCTACGATGGTTGTGAGTGTTAAAGAAATATGTGTCTGTTTTTGCAGGATTCGTGGGCGTATTGAACATTTATCAGGACAGAGATTTGGTTTTCTGCTTCACAGTCTTGATCAGTTCTACTTGTTTATGTGTCGGAGGTTCCTATTTGTACAGAAACATTTTCTACCTCCGAATTGGGACCTGTATCCTTGAATCTAGTTGTACCATGAGCAAGGGTGCTCCATTATAGAGTGAGTGGGTCAATATTTTTTAGTAGGTCACAGTTGTAAGTCTAAATGGGAGGATGAGGTGTCATGTATGCCTGGTTCCTTTGGCATACTGATGGAAGTTCGGTGGTAAAAGCTCAGCGGGTTGACTAGTCTTTGAGGGTGCCAGGACAACAGGACATAGTAAGGTAAAATGCTTGAACAAGCCTGGTCGCCGTTGAGGGCATAAGTATGAATATTTGTTTACTTGTGGTTTTACGCAAGAAAAACCAGGTCAACTGGACGTCGGAGTGCTTTGTAATAGAAATAAAGGGAAAACATTGTAGTTAAGAGCCAATACCTATTTACAATGCTGAAGTTTCATTATTTTACATTTTATATAATATTTTTACAAAATAATAGCTTCCTGTGTGATAGATTATTTATTGAGGAAGTTTATTATGCCGATCTAGAGTACTTTCTAGAAGCAATTTCATGGAGATCAAACCTTATTCCTATTCATTTCTGGCTGAGGGATCAGGAGGCTGAGGGCGTGTTTGAGGCCTGTCTGTAGGGTGGTGAAAGTTTGGAAAGGGGGAGGCAGGGGAGAGAGTTGTCTACTAAAGAATGGAAGAGTACTGCTGGTGTTGGAAGGGACAGAAACGACTCTTGCCTCCATGGGTAGGGACAAGATCCAGGGAGGGTAGTCAAAGAATTGGGCAGGTGAACAGCAGGTCGTCCTGAATCACGGTCTGACGGCCCCAATGGAAAGTCTGGACATTCACCACTCAGTTAGGGTTGTAGTGGCGGAAGGCTCCATAGGCAACCAACCTGGGCAGCAAATGTGTAAGAAATACAGCAACTTGGCCTTCACTTGAGGCTGCCAAGTCTCTTGGTGAACTAAGCTTTTAGGCTGCCCTGTCTCTTAGCCCGGGTGGGTCCTGGCTGCCAGGGACTATGCGGCAGGTAAGCTGAAGTCATTGAAATTCTGAACTAGACGCATCTCAACCTAATGTAAGTGAGTGCGCACATAGGTAGGGAAAATAGGGATGGTTCCCCTATATAAACTGCCTAGAAACCGACACTCTCTGCTTAACACAAGGGTGACCTATATGATTAGGGCAGTGATGCTAATCCTTCCACAAAGGTAGCCTAGACGCTGAGGACAAGTAGATAAGTCACATGTGCTCTCTAGGGTCCTTTTATCCACAACATCCTAATGAGAGGACTTAGAACTGTTATTGGTTTCCCTGGATGTCTGTTTGTTCAGTCTGAATACTCCAAAGCACCCCAAGGGCAACTCATTCCTCGGTGTTGAATATACACATTGATCATGCACAGTACATGTTTATGCAATAAATAGTTTGACTCCCCAGTTGTAATTAGTGCGTTGTGAGTATTCTATAATTTCTTGGTTTCGGAACAAAGCGAATGCACTCTATTTAGGACAAATGTCTCCCTTTGGTGGGATAAGGATGCGACAGGATAGCAGCCTTGGGACCTTCCGCCTCAGTCACTGAAAATATTATTTTGTTGAAGCACAGGTTGCACAGCTCCTGGTTCGTTCTGTCGCACCAGCAGATCCAAATGACTACAGATGTGTTTTGAAAGGCAGTAGTTAGTGGTGCTCCGTTCCAGCGGTACACTAAGTGCTGGATAGGATGTCATCCAAGGATGCGGGTCACATTTGAGCCCTCGCCACAGAATGCACAAAGACAGTCCTGCCATCTTCATTCGCTTTCTGTTTGTGTTGGTAGGCACCTGATCCAGTGTTAGTTATATGTATCATTGTGGGGTGCCACTGTGTTATTTGAGTCCATGTATCTTTCTTTTTACTGATAAACGTGCCTGACACAATTTGATGTGAAAGGCATCAAAGCACCGACGGTCTCCTTTATAATTTGGATCTGGTGTCTTCTGTTTATCTATCTTCTCTTGCCTGTTTACAACACTCCTCACTTCATCTTGATTGTCGTCTTTCGCGTCTAACCCTTGATGTGGGGTACTGACTAACCCTGGGCAAAGCACTACGCTACGCTCGCGTAGTTTGCGAAGTTTGCGCAACTTCGCACAACGCGAATTGCACGTAGCACAGTGCAAACACGCGTAGCGTAGTGCAGCGGTCATTTTGCTTGCTCGCGGTCCTCAACGTCAAGTTGGCGACCGCGAGCAAGCAAAATGACATCCCGGCGAGACTTTTTCTCGTTCGCGATCAGCAACATCAAGTTGCCGATCGCGAGCGTGGAAAATAAACCTCCCGGCGAGATTCTCAACGCGGGAGGTCAGGTTTCTCATTGCGATGAGAAACTACCAGTCCGCGTTGAGAGCTGCCGCTCGAGTAAAAATCTACTCGAGCGGCAGTAAAGGACAGCTCGCACTGTGCAAGATGCCGTTTTCAATGATTGCACAGTGCGGACAAGCAACCGGCACTGTGCAATCATTGCGAACAGTGCACTACGCAGTTCGCGTAGTGCTACGCGTAGCTCGCGTAGTGCGAACTGCACTTTGCGTAGCTTCGCGTAGCGCTACTTCGCGAACTACGCCCAGGCTTAGTACTGACACTACCGTTCATGGAACTGAACCATAGTACAGGCAGTCTGGAAAGACAAGGCTGAGACCTAAAGAACGACTGTGTTGAAAACAATCATAAAAGTATTTTTTATTGAATTTTCAGTCTTCAAAAAGGGGCGAGCTCCAAATCCGTGAAGGAGAAGAAAGGCAGCGTATGTTTTAGTCATTTCCTGAGGGCTGAAGGCATGATATAACAAATCTGATTTTCCACAATATGGGTGGGTTCTTAAACAAAAGTTATGTTTCAGTTCAGTTTACTCTAAACCTGAACCGATCCTTTATAGTATAATAATTCGATTGTGTAGGAACGGGACATGATAGCCCCTGTAGTTTCTGATCAAATTGTGTATGAGAAAATGACGGCTGCTCCAGGCTGCCTGTTAGGACTGCACTCAGTGGTTTGCCATATCTGCTCCGGACCGTGGGCACTTTTCACTGAGGATCAGTGCATCAAAAAACAGTTTTTTTCATCAAATGAAATATGCAGAGAAAAGTTACTTCTGCTGGACATTTTTTTGTATTTTGCTTCTTTGTTGTTGTCATGTTTCCTGGCTAATCCCTCAAATGTCATTGTAGACCCTTGATAAGTATTAAATGTTTTGGGGTGAGTTTTTCTCTGTGTCTGGTTCTTACAAGGCCTGTGTGCCATTCCCTTTATAATTTTCATCTGGTGAGTACATGCTTATTCTGCACTGAAATCTAACTGGTATTGCTGAGAACAAGACTTAGTTCCCTGGATGTCATTTTGCCCCTTGCGACCCCTGGCCCTGGCCTCAGTGGTGGCAAAATTCGTACAAAGATCACAGGGGCAGCTTGCCCTTATGGGCATCTGGGTCCTGCCTTCCTTTTTTCTGCCTAATCTATGAATCGCTATCAGTGTAATACAAGCATTTGTAATGCAATAGGTCTCGCATCAGTTAGAGGTAGAGTTATTGGCATTGTATTTCACATTTTGGTTAATGTTTTTGTTCCTATGGCGTACAGGTTTTTTTTGTTTGTAGGAGGGTTTATGACACATTTATATGCGAGTATTAGGGGTGCTGCACTCTATGCACGTTTGAAGTTGTGCTATTGTTAAACACGGCTCGATAATTCATCTACCACACACTGTGCACGCAAAAGGGGTGGTGTCACATCTTCAACCTGACTACTTAGTTGTATTATTGGTTGAGCAGAAGCAGTGGGTATGCGGACATGCCTTTGTGTCAAGTGAACAGCTGCGGGCATTTTGTTCCCAGACTTGGTAAAATCTGCTTGTTTGTTAGCTGCCAGAAATTGAATGACCGTAGCCCTTCCTATATTAGTTACTTGGAGGCTTTGACTACTGCTTGCAGACACAGTTTGTTACACAACAGTGGGGCGATTGGGTACATACTGTAATAGACTGAAACGTTTAGCAAAACTGTGACTAGCGCAGTAGGAGCTCTGTCACAGCGGCCTGGGAATGGGTGCATATTGATACTAACCTGTGGGCGAGGTATATTTATTGGGTGTAGGAGGGTTATGACACATTTAGTGCGAGTAATAGAGGCGCTGCACCCTATGCATGTTTGGAGTTGTGCTATCGGAAACACACCTAGATAATGCATCCATCCTACAAAGTGCACGCGGAAGGAAATGGGGGTCACATCTTTAACCTGATTGCTCCTTTGTATCATTGCTGCAACAGACAGCAGTGCCTATGCGGAGATGCCTTTGTGGCAAGTGAACAGCCGCGGGTATTATGTTTTTAGACTCGGTAACATCTGCCTGTTTGCTAGCAGACGGAAGTGGAATAACCGTACCGCCTTTCATGTCTGCCACCCAGAGGCTTTGGCTACGCTTAAAGTATTTTAACATACCATAACCAGTAAGGTATAACAGTATATCGAGATGGAACTTATATGTAGATTTAGAATAAATGCAACAGTTATTGTGTTTGAATGGACTATATTATTGATATTTTTGGCGGAGTTCTAAGATGCTGCTTATACGTAGATGTAAGAAAAAGACCAGCTGTAATTAGACCGTGAGTTGCTATGAAACTCTGCGTATTGGTGATTAAACAAAAGCGTTGTAAAGTTGTAAAAAACCACATACTGAAAAGAAAGCGTTGTGTGTTGGTAAAGTGAATGCGCTAAGTGGTTTTAAAGAGGCACGCACTAAAAACAAAAATGCGAATGTGTAATGGAAGCGCTGTGAAAATGTCAGAAACCACACGCTATATAATATAGCGCCGTGGGTAGCAAGTTGGGGTTCCCTTTCTCTGTTTATTTGTAATCTGTAATATATACTTCGCGTGAAAATATTTTCTTACACGGCTTTAAGGTAACTCACGCCAAAGTGAAATGCCAAACTGAAATATATACCGATGCAGTTGTGCAAGCAAAAGCGGCAAAAAAAGAGAAAAATGTTTGTATATAAAAAAAAAAGCGTCGCGATGTTTTATAAGTTGCCGTCAAATAATAAGCTAATGTTGTCACAGCAAAAGCGTCTTAAATGTAAGTAGCTACAGACTGCAAAATGTACCCCTCTATTGCACAAGCAAAAGCGGCAAAAATATCAGAAAAAGGCATGCCAAAAAAAAAAAAAATGCCGCTATGGCCTGAAGTGGGAGCCTTATGAAGATGGAAGCAGACATATAACACCCAGTAAATGCTAAAAAACTAGGAAATAACAGGTAGATGCGCGCAAGGCGTCTTCTAGTCTGCTTCGTTGTTGTTTGCAATAGAATTAAAGGTATGCATCAGGAACACGAAAAAAGGCGCAGCACATGTGGTTTACAAACTACAACAGTTTGCTTCTAGCAGCTAATTAAGTGCGCACAGTAGATGGTGGTATAGATAAGATTAAGCAATTTGCAGCCTAGACATCAAACAAAGTGCTGGAGGGCATGTATCTGCCCTGACGAGGAGTCCAGACGCAGCGCGCATCCCGGGTGGGCGGGGCCTAAGGGAGACAGGGCGGTCACCAACCCCACTTTTAAAGAAACCCGGACAGAAACAGAGCGACAATAGATCTCGCCAGAGCGCGAGCAGCGCACGGGCTGCAACGCTAGGCGAGACCTAAAAAATTGGAGGCCTCTGAGGGCAGCTGAGGTAAGTAAAACATGCTTTTAAATGCTTATATGTATCGTGTGTTCATGCTTGAGGGTAGGAGTGTGTTTGTGTGAGAGATGCATGCTTATGTGTGAGCTTGTGGTGGTATGTGTGAACGTGTATAAATGAAAGTGAGTCAGTCAGTGACAAGCAGTGAGTATGTGTAAGTCACAGTGAGTGAGAACGAATGTGTCAGAGTAAGAATGACTGCAGTGAGTGAGAGTGTGTGGGAATGAATGAGTAAGAATGAGTATGAGGGAGTGTGAGTGAGAGTGTAACGCATAGAGTAAGAATGAGTACAAACAAGCGTGAATGAGAAAGTATGAATGAATCAACTGAATGATTTTTGAAGAATAACATTAGAATTAAGGTACTCGTTTCCACCTTTAATTCATATATCTATGGAAGTGAATTCTCTCTATCTCATCACAATCTGTGACTTACCTTCATCCTCTCATCGACCATAATTATCAAACGGTCTACGATCCCTCTGAGGAGATAGGAATAACAAGGGAAGTCCTTTCTCTAATGCAGTGTTTTTAATCCACATCTACCCGTCCTGACCCAAATCCTAGTATAGATTCCAGCCCCTGTGAGCTACAATGAACATATCAATAATTGTATGTAAACAAATGTGGATTTTACCAACTTGTGCCCCTCACTCTTTATCATAATGTTTATTCATCTGCTCTTATGTATTGTCTTCAACACATTTCTCACTAATTTCTCAGTCATGTGTGTCTCACATAATCCTGTGCTTCAAAATTTGTCACGTACTGTGATCCACCCTGTGTTCACTCAGAGCTCAGTTCTATTCAGCATTAATTATGAACATTGCCTGCAGCTATGCCATGTATTGGGAAACACGTGTTGGTTGAAAAACAACAGAACTATGAGTCTTCTAACAAATATGTTCACGCACTATGATTTTTTTTTAAATTGAAAGTTCTTATTTTCAGTTGTATTTTTCACTGTCATGACTTCATATTAATTCAACTTTTGAAATGTTGTATGTTTATGACAATTACTGTCTTTGCTTGTTTGGTAGTTACATCCCATTACTGTAAACTTCAAGTGCAACTGGGAAAGCGGGCACTACCAGGAACAGATGCACACACATCCCATACTCATAATCTTAGTTTCGCAAAAGACCACAGCTAATATTTAGTTGAGTAGGAGTCATGGGCCCTTTTATATATGTGCGCACCCAATTAGTAAGCCTTTCTCCTTTACAGTCCCACTTCTCAAAAGTTTCCTGCGGATTCCCTCGGGAATCATCTTCAAGTCCTACCCTTTTTTGTGTGTATTGTATATAGTTGACCAAGGCGAGTTCTCTAGAATTTTTATATAACAATTGTTTTATAGTCAATCAAAAAAATTATATTTGATACGTTATGATCATGCGTAGAGGGTCAACATCCCTTTCAGCTGACAGAGATTGGATTTTCCTAGGACCGGAACACTGACTGCAGGCTCGACGTGTCCGACAAGGCTAACAGGCGATCACTCAGCCATCTACTTATAGCAGCCGCAAACGCCGGCTCTGCTTCTACAACATGAGTTACAATGACCATTCACGCCTTGAAAAATCCCCAGGCTTGCATGCTGTAGGGGGCGAAACGCGTGTTGGCTGTGTTACCATCAATAAGTCGAACACTGATGATTCTGACACCCTAACAATCATCCTTGACCATGGGACCGTGGTTAAATAAACAGATCATCATAACGCATCAAATAGAATCTTTTGATTGACTATAAAACAATTCTTATATAAAAAAATTCTAGAGAGCTCGCCTTGGTCAACTATATACAATTTTGATTATAATGGGTGAGGGGTTCCCCATTTCCAAGTACGAGTGATCACCAATATGCCCTCATTATAGCAGGTTGGGACAGTTACCAGGATTTCTTACCCCTCTTAACCTGTACCTTTTTATTGTGTACCTTGCACCCTAGCAAAAATGATCAGATCACAAGGCTTCAAATTCATATCTTACACTGACGACACTCAGCTCATCATCTCCATATCCAATGACATTTAGGCTACTCAATATATCTTTAACACTTGCATGCTGGAGTTGGCCAGACTCAATAGCTGCAAGACTGATGTAATCCTGTCTAGAAATAGTACTGAACACTGGTTCAGCAGCTGGTATCCAAGAAAATTGAGTCCTACTCCCACCCTGGCCACTTCAACGGAGGCCCTCGGGATCATAACTGACAATCCGCTTTTGATGGCAATCAAATTACAGTCTCAGCCACCTGCTTCAGCATTCTAATGCGTCTTTGCAAAACCTTACATTCACAAGATTGGCACTCAAGCCCTTCTCACCTGCAGTCTAGACTATGGGAACACTCTATCTCTATATATGGGTATGCCAGACTATGTGGTTGAAAGGCTATAAGTGGCTCAAAATTCGTCTGCCAGGCTTTATTGAACCTTCCAGCACGCTCATCAATTGCTTATAATTTTCAGGGCTTTCACTGGTTCCTGGTGCAAAAATGTGCCTTATTTAAGATTCTCTGTCACACCTTTAAAGTCCTCTATAACATCGGCCCCAGCTATCTCGACCACTAAATCTCCTTCCGCAGGCACATTATAATTCTTCGCTTCTCCGGTCTCTATCTGGCTCATACCCCTTGTATATCCCTCACTCACAGGAGGGCTCTCCTTTTCCTACTTGGCAGTCAAGCGTTGGAACCAACTGCCACTATTCCTGCGATCCCTGCAGCTCCTTTCAAGCATTAAAAAATAAACTTCAACCCGGGCTTTTCTAATATTTTCAGAATCTTCTCTACTTCTCCAGTTAGTCTAGTAATCTCTCAGTGCCAGGATACCCGGATCAGGGTGATGTGTGCTTTAAAAATCCCAATAACATAACAAGACCATTTTTAACCCTCTGCAAAAGCCGAGAGTAACCAATTGCCAATTGGATCAGAGACTTTCTCTTCTGAAATGATGGTGTTTGCAATCAGTGAGGCCAACATCATGTATCATTTCTGAAGCCCAGTGAGATACTGAATTTAACGAAAAGGTAATATGCGAACGAAACTTAACAGCTGTAAAAAGATTACTTTGAATTTTAATTGCCAAAGAATCAGTACAGCAAGCAGCCACTGAAAGGGCATTCCCTAAGCATCATAGAGAAACCTTACTTCATTGTAAATGCCTCTCTCAGTCCTCGCTCTCCTCTCCCTCCAACTTGTTTGGGATTGCCAGCTCCCATAGGCAGGACCAGAAACCGACTCCAAAAGAAAGTTGATAATTTAAAATCTATGCTGCTGTTCCAGTTTTAGCGTCACACACGTAGGCGCCGCCACCTACTCTTACATCACCGTTTCTATGGCACTTTCCACATGTCTCATTCCAACATTTATGGTTGAAGCCTGACAAACGCTATGAAAGGATGGATGGTTGGTTGGGTAACATGCATAATGGAATGAAAGAAATAAGAGAGGAATAAAGATGATAACTATTCTTACTTTTGCATCCTGCTGTGCTTACTTTCCCAAAGATTGGGAATCTAGTCTCACAGCTCAGTTATGATGGAAGGGGCGCAGCAAATGACGACCAGGCTCCAAAAAACATATCGCACAGACCTTCGTCAAAACTTCCCGCTATTTAAGAAGAAAAGGATTTATTGCTTACAAAAAGCACGGGGAATGGCCAAAGTTGCTGCCCTGCAAGTGTTTGCTATGTGTTAAATAACTACTTTACTGATGCTGCCTTTGTTCAAGTGGAATGAAACCCCAGAGGAACTTGAAGTCTTATAATTTCGTAAGGTTTTGAAAGGCTGAGGGTTTTCCATTAGGCAATATTGACTTTTGCAGCTTTATGCTTGGGTTGGCCCATATTAGCAACCCATAAAATGTTTATCTCGAAAAAGTAGCTTCTTTCAAGGAAATGTTGCAATGTTCTAAAAACCGTCTGTGTTTGTAACGTTTATTCAGCTGAAGAAACGTGGTCTAGGCTGGAATACAAAAGAAATCTGATAGAGACTTCTAGCCATAGATTCCTTACCTTAGATAATTCCCCATGCGTCAGACTGGATCCAGAAACTTTTCAAGCAGTATTCCTGCGGTCTGACAGGTGATGTCGATCAGCTTCACTTCACGGTCGTTGGTACCAGAAGTGACATGCACAGTGCCTATATAGGCACCACCCCAGCGCACTGGCATCAGTACTTTTCTTTCAGTGCAATCAATGCAGATCCAGAAAGAGCCTTTTTGAGACTTTGTTTTCCAGTGTATGTAGGGATGCCCCCCAAAAAAACAGTGGGGTTTATGGTTCCTGTCACAGACAGTTGTCTGTGACAGACTCTCATCTGCTTTGAGCCAGACCACAACTCCAAGACTTGTGAGGACTGACAGGCCATGATCCCCTAAGGTGCTGAGGGAAGGCACCCTGAAGCTCCTGGTATCCCCACTCTTGTTGCGCCCACGACGTCCCAGGTCCCGGTCCCGTGGAAGGTCCCAGGCCCGTTGTGCCAAGTCATTCCAGGTGCTCGTCATTGCGCTCAAAATCATCGGGTAAGTGCTACAAGAAGTCCCAAAAATCCAAGAAGTCGAAGAGCTCTTTGACTTCACCACGCCGGTCTAAGTCATCGGACGAGGCATGGGAACAACATCACTCTAGGTCTGGCTCCCACACGGACCCTGCCTCTGGGTCCGCTCTGCGCCTCCCTGAGATTCGTGGAGCCAGAGCGACCCCCGCCTAACTCTGAAAATCTTATGAGGCCATGCACCTCATTTTTGGGTGGGAAGACCCCTCTGGCGCGCCTTTGGACCCCATGGGTTCAGCAGGTGCTCAATTGGATTTCCGCTGATGGGTCTCCCCTCAGAGGATGTTCCAGTGACGTAGTTCCTGGCACCGCCTACACCACACGGCGGCGCTGACCCCTTGATCACATCTGACTCAGATATGGAGCTGGATCAGCGTCGTCCCAAGTCAACTCCGAGGCTGGCTGCATCTTGACCATCCGAATCAGAGCCAGGGCCTGCTTTTTTCGAAAGGGGCTGACTAACA
This sequence comes from Calotriton arnoldi, assembly GCA_963921515.1. Classification (NCBI taxonomy): domain Eukaryota; kingdom Metazoa; phylum Chordata; class Amphibia; order Caudata; family Salamandridae; genus Calotriton; species Calotriton arnoldi. The sequence continues at coordinate 325,817 of CAWUFW010001787.1, forward strand.
GTATGATTGTGGAGGATCTAAGGATCTTTATGGATACACCTTCCCTCTTGATGAAGCAAAAGACAATTGGTACAAGGAACTGGCGGATGCCAGTGGTCTGGACACCTCCCCAGACACTGGCCTTGTCTCTCCCCCAGCGTGGCTACGGAGGAAGGGGCTTCATTTGCTATGGTGGTGAGGAGGGCGGCTGAGGTCCTGGACTTTAACACTGCCCTTGTTGGCAGTCAAGACTAACGTCTTGACAGAGATGCTTCAGCCAGGAGTCGTCACTTTTAATGAAGCACTCACAGATGTCCTTCTCGGGCCTGTACAAAGCCCTGCACAGGGCCGCCTATGTACAGAACCATTTCCTGGCACCACCGCCCTGCTCTGGGGGACACAGCATTCCTTACCCAGCACCACACCCTGGAGAGTCTGGTTGTCCAGGCCTCCACATTCAAACTCAACCCTGGCGCATTCCCTACCGCACCACTGGATAGGGAATCCACAAGGCTGGACACCTTTGGCAAGAGGAAGTTCTCTTCCGCCAGCCTTGCACTGCGGTCAGTGAACGCTGTGTGCCTTATGGGCTGATACACCCACACGGTCTGGGATTCAGTTCTGCAAGCGCTGCCCATGGTCTTGGAGGACGCCAAGCCATACCAGCACAGGCTATTGCAGATGGCAGAGACACAGCACAGTTCACCATTGGGGACTGGGTATGACCGACTCGCTAGACAGAGTGATTGCATTGTGAGTGACACTCAGGCAAACCTGCCTGGCTGAGGCTTACTGGCTTTTTAGGAGATTTCCAAGCATCTCTTATGGACATGCCCTTCGATGGCACCCGCCTCTTCGGCGGCAAGGCAGATTCAGCGCTTGTACTCTTTAAGGACAGCAGGGCTACTTCCAGGCCCTCAGGCCTCTCCATGTTCTCACGCCAACCCCATTCTGTCTTTCGTCCCTTCCATGGCTATGGTAGGGACTTGCAGTTGTGTCCATTCCTGCCCAGCCATTAAGGTCAACAGACTCCCCTGTCCTTTGTGGCAGTGGACTCGGATCCCACAAGCCTTGTGGGACACAGACCCAGAGGTCTACCCAGTTTGCCAACCCCCCCCAGCAGCTGCAACTTCAAAACCCCTGTAGGTTGCCCCTGTTCCATCACGGGCAACCAGTGTGCTGCAGGATCCAACACCACCTGCCCCAATGCCTTTCCATAACATTGGACAAGTGGGTACTCTACTGCCAACGCCACTATCTTCGGACCGGCTGATGGAGGACCACCTCTCCCTGCTCTATCAAGAAGTTCAGACTCTTTTGTCCAAGGAAACCATCGATAGGGTGCAAGCATCAGAAGTGGTTGTTATAGCTGCTACTTTCTGGTTCCCAAGAAGAACGAAGGCCTCTGCCCAATTTTAGACCTACACCATATCAATTTCTTCCTGTAATTAAAGATGCTCACGTTAGCTCAGGTTCTGTCTGTCCTAGACGCTTGAGACTGCATAGTAATGCTGGACTTGTAAGATGCCTACTTCCATATTCCCATCCTGCCTGCCCACAGCAGGCCTGGAAAAATCATACAAATCTTACTAGATCTGCAGGTCTAGTGACTTAAATAATCTACTCAACCTAATTATAATGCTCTAGACCCATAAACTGGTTTCTAATTATGTGATCCTGGGCAAACATTTTAATTCACTGAGCTGCCATTTTCTTCTTTATCACATATGAGAGCACCTTCAAATACACAAGTTCAGCATGCCTGCTGTACAAAAAACACTTTTGTTTGATTTATAGATTAAACTGTTGCTCCATATATAATAAAAATCTAGCCATATATAGGATACACATGACCACTAACTTGCCTCTTAGTTTATTAACCACATTGTCATTAGGGCGGGGGCAGGAATGTTTCTCAAATCATGTTTAAAAACTATCACTTTTAATAGATGCTTATCTGAATCTTGAAGTGGTAGCACACTTATTTGCAATAAGCAGATTTTCAATTGAAATGGCCACAAAAGTTCCCATTGACATGGTTTTACTGATAAAACTATACAGTGGCGGGTTGTGGGAGCTGCAGTGTTTGGAATTTGAGTTTCTGCAAATATTTGTCATTTGAACATCACCAAGTAAAGTGTTCTGATTTGTTTTGCTCCTTTTAAATGTTTGTTTGCATCACACGTCTGAATTACAAAGAAAATGTTCTTTCTTAATTCCTGATATATTTTGAAATATTTGTACTATTCATTTGCAAGCTGTTTAAATGTTGTTTGATAGAAAAAAACTGACATCTTATAGCCTTTTGTTTCACAATGATTGTCAGACAGCTCACTTGACTAAAACCTCTAACTGTAATAAGAGAAAGAAAAGTAAACACCATTTTGCAGGATAAGATAAGTAACAATTGGTAAAAAGACAAACTGACATTTGACCTGTGTCCTTGAGCAGACAGCAAATGTGTCAAGATAAAAACAAGATTTAAAGGCATCTTTATTGCTCATTCACTTTCTGAATGCATAGAACACCTGTTCCTTTCCAGCTTAAGATCACTCGCCAGAGCGGGCTTGTAGGTGCTAAAAATAGCTTGGTACTCATAAAATCTGACTCGCCATAGCGAGTGGGCAAGTAGATTTTTCGATGCCTGCACAGCCATTACCTGCGGTTCACGGTGGGCCACCATCCTTTCAGTTCGCTGTGTTCCCTTTTGGCCTCAACAGTGCCCCTCAGGTGTTCACCAAGGTGATAGCGGTGGTTGCAGCACACCTGCTGGGGTGAGGGGTTCCAGTATTTCCCTACCTAGACAACTGGATGTTGAAAGCAGGCTCGCCCCAGGCAGTCGTCTCCAACCTCCAGACTACGGCAAACTTTCTGCATTCGCTGGGCTTCACTATCAACAAGCTGAAGTAACACCTGACTCCCTCTTAGACTTTCCCTTCTATTTGAGGCATTCTGCACATGGTGCAGTTTCTCGCCTATCCTGCGATGCGGCGGGTCCAGGATACGCAGGCTACGATTCCGATGCTTCAGTCTCTCTCCTGAATTTTGATGAGACTGATTCTAAGGTTGCTGGGCCTCATGGCCTTCTGCATCCTGATGTTAACACATGCCCACTGGCATATGTGTGCTCTGCAGTGGGACTTGAAGTCCCAGTGGGCGCAGCATCAGGGGCTCTCTCTGACCTGGTCCAGATATCGGAGGGAACTGCTAAAGATCTGCCGCTATGGCTGATGAACCTCAATTGATTTAGCAGCAGACCCCTCTCCCTTCTCCACCTGGAGCTCACACTGGTGACAGAGGCATCACTTCTGGTTTAGGACGGCCATCTGGGGCAGGTGGAGATCAAAGGACTCTGGTCTTCGGCGGGATCTCTGATCACATCAACCTGTTGGAAGTAAGAGCAATCCGGTGGCATTGAAAGCTTTTCTTCTTTCACGAATGGCACAAGTAGTGCAAGGCCTCTTCGGAGATTGGGAGAACCTTGGTTAGATCTGTTTGCCATCACCAAGGACATGCAATCTCCGCACTTCTGTGGGCTGGAGTTTCTAAGGCGACTCTTGCACGTAGATGCTTTTCGTCTCAAGTGGAGCTCAGGCCTTCTGTACACCATTCCACTGAAAGCACACCTGCCCAGAGTTCACAAAAAGATCAGGAACAACTGGGCCCAATTCATTTTTGTGGCTCTGGATTGGTCACAGAAAGTATAGTACCCCAAACTCCTGAGCGTAAACATCGTTACTCCAATCAGGCTGCCACTCTGGGAGGATCTACTCTCTCACCAATAGGGCAGGGTCTGGCACCAGAACATGGGCACGCTCCGCCTTCATGCATGGAGATTCAGCTGCAGCATTTAACAGACTTTGACCTCTCTACTGAAATCTGCAATGAAATTCTGGCAGCTAGGCGTCCCTCAACCAAGACAGTTTAGACCTGCCATTGGGAGAAATGTGTGGCTTGGTGTACTGACAAAAATACTGATTCCCCTTTCTGCATCTCTATCAGAGTTTCTGTAATTTGTTCTTTCATTAGCCCAACAAGGCTTTGCTTTGGGCACAGTTAAAGGGTATCTTTTGGCCATAGCCACATTCTTGTGGTTGCTGGAACAGCCCTCCTTGTTAAAGTCACGTATTGTGACTCAGTTCCTAAAAGGTCTACAACATATGTTCCCTCATAAACCCTTCATTTTGTCCCAACAGGACTTGAATCTGCTATCAAAATTCTTGATGTGCTCTCCTTTCGAGCCTCTTCAAAATTACCCTTTACGCCTTCTGACTATCAAAACTGCCTTTCTTGTGCCCATTACATTGTCCAGGAGGGTTAGCAAACTCCAGGAACTCTCCACACACCACATTCTTTCCAGAAAACTGATTCTGAGAACACATGCTTTTTTCCTGATGAAAGTTCTGTCACCATTCCACGTCAGGCCAGTCCATGAGACGGCCGACCTTCTTTGCTCTGCCTCACACTTCTAAAGAGGAGGAGGGATTACATCGACTGGACCCATAAAGAGCATTATCGTTCTGCATTGATCGTACTAAGGAACACCGGTAAATGGTCAACTCATCATTGGGTTCACCGGAGCAATGAAAGGAAAGGCTGTGCAGAAATGACAGTCTCTAGATGGGTCATGCTCTGCATTAAAATCTGCTATGCACTGGCCAAGAAGCAACCCTCTGAGGGCTTGCATGCTCATCCCAACAGAGCCAAGGGTCCGACCACTGCGGACATCTGTCAGGCAGCTGCCTGGACTTTCAGGTCTGTTGTAATGGCCACTTTGCCTGCTCGGTCCTCCAAGACATCTTGGGCTAAATCTGTTTAAGACATCTTGGGCTAAATCTGTTTGCAGACCCTCCTGCGGAGAGATTTTGCTACAGTATTCATTCTAAGGTAAGGAATCTGCGGCTTGAAATCTCTATCAGACGAACAGGTTGCTTACCTTTGGTATTGCCTTATTTGGTAGAGACTCTATCCAGCTGCAGATTCCTTACTGACCCGCACATCCTCCCTCCCTGTTCTGCAAACAGATTTTTCCATATAGGGTGATCCTTATGAGGTCCTTAGTGTGTGCACACTAGTACATCAGCCTTTTACTTGGCTCCATGCTTCTGGAGCGGAAGCATTGCAAAAAAGTAACTGATGTCAGTGCGCCGGGCTGGCGCTTATATAGGCACCGTCACGTCACCTCTGGCACAGATGACAACGCCGACGCGGAGCCGATCAACGCCACTTACTGGCGCCCAGAGGTAATGCTCGAAACGTTTCCGATTCCAGTCTGATGCCTAGGAAATATTCTAAGGTAAGGAATCTACTGCTAGATAGAGTCTTTACCAAATACGGCATTACCGAAGGTAAGTAACATGTTCATTAATCCACTTTATGTTAAATTCAGTTCATTTTCATAGAACAAATGAACACCTAGAGGAACCCATAGGGGCAATTTACAAAGTACATTTTGTAGGATGTGAAGTGGTTCTACTCGTACCATAAAATGCTATTCACTAACCTACATAGGTAGACCTTCAACACCTATTATTTCTGTGCGAAGATCTCAGCACAAGTAGGTCTACATTTTAGTAGTAAATGTGGGAGGGAGGTGGGGGTAGCAGGGAAATGGGACTATTTACACCTAAGTGGGATAGGTTTAGAGAGGGGCATGCAGATACAAACATATTCACAAAAAAAGAAAGACCATTGCTATTCACAAACTACACTTTGTCATGTCCAGCATGTCACGTGGCCACTCGCAGGTACTGCAATACTCTCCAGTTGAAAACAATGGAGGTTGGGGACTTAAAATAACACCCATAGGAAATATAAAAAATATAAAATATATTAAATAAAAAGTTATTTCGACTATATATATATATATATATATATATATATATATATATCGCCAGTAGGTAGTTATAGTTAGGACCATGTTTCCATAGGAAAAGGTTTTTTGACTTGCCTATATCTTTGGTGCCGTTTGACAAAACTTCACAAAATATTTCCCAAAAAATGCGCCAATAATTCTAGTTGTGCATGGAAAGTTTCAGGGTGATCAGTCAAACGAGGGCTGAGAAGGGGGGGGGTCAAAAAAAGTGTGTTTCCCTTGTTAATTCCCATACAGGTTTTGAACAAAACTACAGCCCGAATTGCTGAACGGAATTACACCAAATTCGCAGAAAGGTAGATTTTGTTCTGCAGGTCACACTTTTTGTTATTTGGTGTAAATCCGTCAAGCAGTTTTGGAGATATTAAAGGAAATCCAAATTTGGATATCTAGGGACGCGAAGGCTCCACAAATAATCTCATGCTGAGATCTGATTGGCTGCCATCCCTTCAACTAGGAAGTACTGGCAGCCATCTTGGGGCTCGCCTTCAGCTGAGTCCCAAAACAAAACGCAAAATAAAAAGAAAAGGGCGCAGGGTAGGAATACCCTGACCCCCTAATCCTGGTCATGGGGTCCCAGACGGACTCCGCCAGGGCAAAAAAGCACTTTAAAAAAATGTTTTGCTGCGAAATCACAACGGATTCGTGAATCCGCGGCAAAAAAAAAAAAAAGATTTTTTTACATTTTTTTTTATTCTGTTTATTTAGTATTTTCATGTATACAGATATACCAGCATCCTTGCAGTGCACAATGACAAAGGTCAACTGAGCCTCAAAACTTGCAAAATTATTATATATCATATAAGCTTAATCGATCATGCCTTGGAGCCCCGAGGTCAAATATCGCCAACAGAGATTACGGATAGGCCAGGGCTGTAAATTCCGTTCCGCTCGCGTAGTTTGCAAAATTTTGGCAATTCCGCGTTCCGCGGAGAACGCATGATTGCCAAAAATTCCGCGATCCGCGGCGTAGCGGAATTTTTTCCTTGTTCGCGCTTTCAAAATGCGTGATCGTGCGCGCGGTAGCGACTTACCGGGATCCCTGCGTTCGCCGACGAGTTTTCCTATCCGTTTGCGCGATCCCGCGAGAGTGTGCGATCGCGAACACGTCATTCGAACGTGCCATCGGACATCTGTGTTCGCGAACAGGAAACACGCATCGCGAGCGGGCGGGACAAGTGAAACAAGATGGCCGCACCAATTGGCGACCGCATGGGCAAGTTCGCGAGATATTTCCCCCCGAGCACGCAAACAGCGTCCCTGAACAGGAAAAACGCATCGCGAACGGGCGGAACAAGCAATTCCGCGTGCTCGCGGAATTCTGCGTGCTCGCGGAGATCTTTTACCGTTTCGCGGAATTTTGCATAACGCGACTACGCAAATTCCGCCCACCCTTAATTACGGAGCAGAATTGCAAGGTGCATTGGAACAGATTAAAAAAAAAAACATATTGCACATCAGAACTGTTACGAGAAAGGAAAGGAAAAGTAGGAACAGAGAGAGGAAAGGGGTGACCGGCCTCGATCTCTTGGTACGCAAGTGGGAACGGGCCACATGAGTTTGTTCAGTTAATGATCCCCGTGCTACTCCCTGTTGCTCGAGGTTTGGGAGTGAGTAGGTGCCTCATTCTCTACGCTAGACTGCATGTATAGCTGCAACAGGCCCCATATGTCTCTGAGTCGGGTTTGAGGGGGTAGGAGGTCCCAGTACGCTGCCAGCTGCTCCTGACAAAACGCCGCATTCCTGAGCCACTCTTCTCTTTGTGGAACTTGGCATCTCCTCCAATTCATTGCAATGCGTCGCTTTGCAAGCAATAGGAGCATGGCCGCAGGTTTTTTGCCTTCCTTTGGCAGGTCTTTCACATTACCGAGCAGCGCAGTCAAGGGGGATCTCTATAAGTGCATGTAAAGCATCTTCTCTATTGCATTGAAAATAGTCATCCAGTAATGCTGAATCTTGGGAAATTCCCGGGCTAGGTGACGGAAGGTCCCCGTGGGGGAGCAGCATCGCTGACAGCGCAACTCATCTGTCAATCCCGCTTTGTGAAGCCAAACTGGTGTTCTATATAATCTATGGAGAAATTTAAAGGAAATGAGACGGAGCCGATAGTTTGGGGAAACTGCCCGCGCCCGCGCACAGCAGAAGGTCCACCGCTCCTGCGTGACTGAGATGTCAAGGGAGGCCTCCCACTCCTGTCAGGCTTGCGGGGTGCCGTGCTTTGCATATCTGTGTATAAGCATGTAAACAGCTTGCTTGGTGAGGGGTTCCCCAAAAAGTACTCAAGTATATGGAATGTGGGTGGTGCAGCTGGGAAGGAGGGGAGATAAGCGAGCAATGTAGCTTGCAGCTGAAAGCATGTCATCTGTTCCAGTATAGGCAAGACCTCCCCCTCCCACACCTGATGCGGCTCAATAAATTTACCCTGCGGGAACACATCTCCCATTTGCAGTTTTACTCAATCGAACGCAGGGGCATGCTTCTGACAGAAACTGCACCGCGGGGTGTCTGACCAGGGGGACCGATGGGGCTTGCATCACCTCCAATTGCGCTCTACGGCGCAGCTCGTGCCACGCCAACACAGAACATCCCACCGTGTCCATACCAGCGCGGGGAAGGGTCTGAGCTCTGTATATAGCTAGGTGGAGAGGGAGCAGAGCCGCTTGATCGTGTTCCGGCGCAGTATGCGCCATGAATTGTGTGGGGCTACAGTAATATAAGTCAAGTCAGGCGCGCCAAACCCCCCCTGCTCAAATGATATGGTAAGAATTTCCCAGGAGATTCTGGGCTGTTTACCCGCCCATATCAGAGTGATCATGTTAGATCGCAGTCTTTTACTGAAGTGATTAGTGAGTGAGAGTGGGAGATTTGTGAAGAGGTAGAGGAGTTTAGGCAGGACCACCATTTTTGCGATGGCCATCTGTCCAATAATGGACAGTGGAAGGGCAATCCAGCTCTTTATACGCTGCTCAAGCCAGCCCATTAGTCGGCCATAGTAAGAGCACCATAACTCCTCAGTGTTGCGGCTAATCCACATGCCCAGGTACTTCACTGGTCCTTGAGACCACAGCAGTGGAAAGTTTGAGCGGACTTTATTTGTGACTTCCGTCAGAGGAAAAAACGTTGATTTCTCCCAATTTATCAGTATCCCCGAGAGCCCACCAAACCTAAGGAACTCCCTGATCAGGGGATCGAGATTGTCCTCAGTGTGTTTCACATATAGAGTGACATCATCCGCGTACAATGGAACAAGTACCACCCTGGGGGTGAACGCTAAACATCTATGGGCATGATGTTGCTGTAATCGAGCTTCAAGGGGCTCCATGGACACGGCAAAAAGTAATGGCGACAAAGGGCATCCTTGGCGTGTTCCACTAGAGACTGGGAATGGAGGGGAAACCACACCATTAACCCTGATCCGCACGGAAGGGAGAGAGTACAAGAGAGCAATAAGCTTTAAGAACTTAGAGCTAAGTCCTATACGAGCAAGGAGGGCGAACAAATCAGGCCACTCGAGCGAATCAAATGCCTTGGTGGCATCCAGGAAAATTGAAGCTGCCTGCAACTGCGGGTCCACCTCCTGCATTGTGGCGAAAAGCAGTCGCAGGTTGTGGGCTGTGACTCTACCTGGAACATTGGTTCGGATGCAGCACCAGGGGCAGCAGAGGGAAGAGTCGCGCAGCAATGAGTTTAGCAAGTATCTTACTGTCCACATTGATCATGGACAGCGGCCGATATGAATCGCATCTCAGGGGGTCTTTATCAGGTTTCAGAATTGTAATAATAAGTGCCTCCCGAAGCGAAGGGGGAAGCACCCCACGCTCCACGAAGTCTTCGTACATAACAATGAGTTGTGGGGCAAGTAGTGCAGCATATTCCTTGTAGAAGTCTGCAGTTAGGCCATCAAGGCCAGGGGTCTTATCCCCAGGTAGTGAACGTTTAGTTCTGATCACCTCCTCCTCAGTGAACAGTGCATCCAGGTGGGCTCTGTGTCTCTCCCCAACCACAGCAGTTGTATAGTGTCAAAGAACTCTGTCAACTCGGGGGGTACCTCTGTTTGTTGAGCTCCATAGAGGAGCGAATAGAAGGAGACCGTTTCGGACTGAACAGCTTTCTAGCCCATCGCCAGCTCGTCCTCATCTGTGCATAACTCTGGGATATAGTCTATGGTTTCCTGAGGAGTCCTGCCAGCGTCTTTCCTGCATGGTCACCCTCTCCATATCAGCAGGCTCTTATCTCCTTACTGAGGAATTGAGATTCCCGCATGGCGGCTTCCTGAAACTCATCATTTTATCTCTAATTTGACACAGCAAGCTTCTATTTTTGCTGTCATAAAACTCTTGTTCTAAGGCCTGTATTTCCCTTTCTAAACGCTTAAGGTCCTCTCCTAGCGACCGGAGCACCCCCACTTGTTTAGCAATGCATTCTCCACTTATGACAGTTTTGAACAATCAACAGTACCTTCATTGAGTGCAAAGTATTCAGCTATGGCCTGTCTGATAGTTTCTCGGAACGCTTGATCCTGCAGCTCCCCAGGAGGGAGCCTCCAACTAAAAGCATGGGTCAGATACTCTGGGATATCCAATGTAAGCATCACCGGGGAGTGATACGAAAGGGTCCGCGACAGGTGTACTGCTTCGGCGACCCAGGCCGCTACATCGCGGAAAACTAGCCAATAGTCAATCCGCGGCCAGGAGGGTCCCACAGACGACACACATGTGCCTTGCGTCTCATTGGATGCCTGCGCTGCCATTCGTCTACCAGATCTCCATCAGTTATTATGGTCTGCAATTGTGCTGCCGCCCTAGGGTGGGGGCGACGAGAGTCGCCTGATCTCTCTTTACAAGCGTCGAGCACGACATTATAGTCCCCTCCCCATATGATTGCACCCAGCCCGAGAGAGTCAGCGAGCCTCAAGATCTCTGTGAAAAATTCTGGGTCATCAGTATTGGGACCGTATATTGAGAGAAGTCTGATTGGATGCCCCCTCAGTGACCCCACGAGCATCGTGTATCGTCCCTGTTTGTCGCATATGGTTTTGCGCGTGCGCCAGTGCAGACCCTTACGGATGAGTATGGCCACCCCACGAGCAAAGTTGGAGTAGCATGCAACGTGTCTTTTGCCCATCCACCTTGCTCGCAGTCGCCCGCCTGTGTGCTCTGTGAGGTGTAGCTCCTGCAAGAAGCACATGTCCGCACCATGGCGGTCAAGCTGTGCGGCAACCATCCTCACCTTGCGCATGTCATTCAGGCCACGGACGTTCCAGGTAATACACTTTACTATAGTTATGTTGCCCTCCCCAACAATGTGCCTGAAGGTGACCCCACTTGTGACAGGTGGAGCGGAGACTGGTTGGGGGAGAAAGAGAGGAAAGAAGGGGGAAGCAACATCAAAAAACACCCTCCAAAATGCTCGCCCCCCCCGACCCACTCCAGCACCCCAAACAGGCTGAGCATTAGTCCCCATCACCCACCACCCCGACGTAGATCTTGAATTTCACATAGCTTCGGAATCATCCCTGGGGGAGAAATATCTAGGAGCCCGGCGAACCAGCCGTGGAGAGCTGGGCAGCAGGGCTTAGATTACAAAGTGGGGCAGCGTGACCTAACTCAGGCCAGGCAGCCCCTGCCAGCAACAACAGCAAATATACTACCAGAAGGAAGTAATGGGGAAAGTCTCTGTCTTTCAGGGCAGCTCCAGCCGCCACATTTTAGTCATCATGCACAAACACTTATGGAGCAGCAGCCCTAAGCATTAGTTAATCATTGTCACTGGTACGGCCCCCCCTCCTCCACATCCTGTCCTGATCGCGATGTCTTCTTGGTGGTCCGAAGATCCTTCCCGCACCTGGCTGCGCTCTGCGCTCTTTGGGTCAGTAAAATGAGGTCTTTCCGGAGTGGAACACTTGCAGTTTTGCCAGGTACAACAGCAAATATTTGACGTCCAGTTGTTGTAAGGTATGTTTAACCACTTGAAATTCTCTTCTGGCTGCCTTTACTGCCAAGGTGAAGGCTTGGTACACTACGTTCTGCTGGTTTCTTGCCAACCGGAACACCGTATCTCTGTCCCGATAGTTCAAAAGGTGCGCAATGATTGGCCTAGCTGATGCGCCCGGCGGGGGCCGGGTACCCAGAGATCTGTGCGCTCGTTCCACAATGCACACAGCTGACAGCGATTCACCAAAGAGAGCCCACAGCATTTCCTCCACTCGCATCACTGCAGTGGACTCTGGCACCCCTACAATACGCAAGTTGTTGTGGCGTGATCTGGCCTCCAAATCCTTGTTCTTATTCCTTATCACCTCCAGTACCTTTTCCATGATGAGGAGTTTTCCCCAGGTGGCCCCACTCTCATCCTCCAGCGCAGAGGTGCGTTGTTCATCTTGTTCAAGGCGTTTTTCTTTGAGGCGATCGAATCTGTCCGTAAGGGAGTAGATTTTATTGTCAATGGCGGTGAGGAATTGTTTGAGGTCTCGAAACATTTCTCGGATAGCCGGTTTAAGGCGGGTTGCACCACCCGGTTCCGAATCTTGCTGGTTGCCCTCCATGGCTGGGGGACCTCGGGTGGGCATATGTTGCTCGAAGACCAGTTTCACCTGCTTGACGTCAGCTTTCTCCATTCTGCTGGCACGCCCTTGGTCCCAGCAGGGCTGCGTTCTCTCCTCTTCAAGGGCTCTGGCCACAGGGCGGAGTTGTCAGTCGGTCTCCCAGGCGCCCCAAGAAGAGGAGCCACCTGTCCGGGCCGAGTCCTCCACTGCCTCGAATCCCACCCGTGGGCCAAAGGTGCTCCTGCCCTCTGTCGCTTCACGGGGGACAGCAATGTCATCAGCTCCTCTAGGGGGTGCTGGTTTCTCTCCGTTGTCTAATGGGGTCTCTATCCCTACGCCATCTCACCTCACCTCCAGACAGCTGGCGGGGTGACCATGCCCCAGTTGTCCTGGGCTCAGGGCCGGGTGGTGGTAACTGGATATCTCTGCCCACCGGGTTGTTGCCCTCCCAAAGAGTTGCAGACTCAGCCCCCCACAGTCCTCTCCCCACGGGGCCACACTCCTCACAAGGATAAGTAGATTATGGGTATCATTAGCTAGCGTCTCATGCAGCTCAGCAGTCTTATACGCAGGCTTGGCGCAATGTGTGTAGGCGACTATTTGCTGACGCTCTGACCTTGATGCGTCTTAGTGCCCAAGGGATGCACAGCGCCGCTACAAGGCAGGCAGGGGGGTGATGGTCCGAATCTAGGCCACCGCGATCGTGGTCCTCCAGGTCCCCCGCGTGCAGACGGCATCTAATCTTCGGGCGGGGCTGCAGTTTACCTCCACGCATGCAGGGCGGCCCACCTCACCGGGAGCTCTCTCGGCATTGCCTCTCAGCCTGTGCCGCTCCGGCTGAGCAGACAGCGCAGGCCAGCCAGCCAGTCCAGGTTCGTCACGGCACAGTTCTTTGCTCTCCCGCTGCGGACGCCCTCAGTGCGGGCCTACCTTCTCTGTGGAGCTCTCCGTCCATCCTCCCCAACGGCTACAGGCGCTCCTCTGCACCAAGGTCCTTGAGGCTGCACCGCCTTCCAGCTGGGCCGCAGCTCGTTGTTAGAGCTCCGCCAGCATTCGAATCAGCAGCAATCAGGCCGTCGGTCTCTCCACGACTTCCCCCATACAGTTGCAGACGGTGATGCTAGCATCAGATGGGGCAAAAAGTGCAGATTTTCTGCCCCGCCAGCAGAGCCTCACAGAATGGCGACCATCTTGCTGCCAGGCTCTCTAGCGCCACCCCCCCCCCAAAAAAAAATTAAAGATTTGAAGAAAATTTGAAGATGTGCCCCCCGGGTGAGCCAGGTCCTGGGGGCTTTTTTAAAAAAGAATAAGAGATGGGGGCGCATGAGGCGGGGGCCTCATGCACCCCCTTCCATTATTTAAAAACACCTCAGGTCGAGGTGTGGCCATGTGGAGGGGGTCCCCATGGCCACACCTCGACCGGGGACCACCACCTCCCTGGGGCTTTATAGGCAAAGGAGAGGAGCCATGTGGACTCCCCTCCAATGCTCTCCTTGGACCCGGGGATCACCACCCTGCCATGCCCATGTTTACAATAATGGGAGGGGTCCCACGTGCCCCCCCCCTCCTGGACCATATGCAACTCTGGGGACCACCCCCTTCCCGGGGCCGGCCCATGCAGAAGAAAGGATGGGGGGGGCGCGCGGCTACCCTCCTAGAGGCAATAATAGCCCTGGAGACTGCCACCCCCAATGGCCGTCTCCTGCTATGTCCTGGGATGCCCACCCCCAGGACATAGCTGTTTGCTTTTGTTTGGCGGGAGTGTTGACAGCTCCCACCAACCAAAAGCAAACACTCCCCTTCCAGCAAGAGGGAGCTGTCAAACCCCTCCCACTTGCTGGAAGCAGAGTTTTCATCTCTTTCCCTGCCCGCAGGCATGCGGGCAGGGAAAGAGATGAAAGGATTGTTCTCGCATGCAGGGAGCTGCATTTCCAGCTCCATGCGTGGAATATCAATGCCAGTTCCCACAGGAGGTGGGTAGCCAAATGGGACTGCGGGAGCCTTGAGGGTCCTCCGCGGTCCTATTGTACACTGGGTACCCTGGGTGGGTTCCTGGGCACCGAGGGAGAGATGGCCGGGCCCCGTTGATAGTACAATATGCTCAGCGTAGAGATTGAACAAATATGGTGATAGGATGCAACCTTGCTGAACACCTTTTGTAACATTGAATCACTCCGTTTTGCCATAATCGGTCCTCACTGTCGCTTCTTGGTTGGTGTACAGATTCCCCATGAGGCTGATCAGGTGGGTTAGGACACCCATATCTTAATACATTCCACAATTTTCCCTTATAAACGAGGTCAAAGTCCTTGGTATAGTCTATAAAGCAGAAAAAAACATTGTTCTGAAATTCTCTACCTTTTTAATTATCCATCGCATGTTAGAGATCTAGCCATGCGTTCCACTTCTTTTTCTGAATCTACCTTGTACATCTGACAATTCTCGCTCAATGTATGGTTGTTATCTTGCTTAGATGATCTTCAGCATGATCATACTGGCATGACACTAAGGGGTCGATTCCGATTCGGGCCGGAAATTTCTCCGACCGAGCCGGACCCGGAGAGATTTCCGACCGAATCGGACCCGTGCAGTCCGACCGAGACGAGTACGATGCGTCCGTATGTTATCGGACTCGGAGTCGGTCGGACTCCCATTGAAGTCAATGGGAGCCGGTCGTACAACGCGTACGCGGGCTCCATTGACTCAATGGGTGCGAAGTCGGACAAGTGCGCCCCCTACAGCGGGTGCGCGGCGAAGCGAGCTCGCGCCGTACACGCACAGGTAGGGGACCCATGGGTCCCCTGTGTGCGACTCGCGCGGCTACGCGTACAGGGGGTCCGACACGGACCCCCAAAGTACGGCTCCGACAGCTCTTTCGAGCCGGAGTGCGCGGCTCGGTCGGACTGCTCGCGGCGCGCGCATCGTACTTACCCGGCCGGGAAACGTCTCCATTGCGCGGTGCGAGTCGAGGTCCGAGCGAGTCGGTCGGAGCGGTTCGAGCCGGGAGCGAGTCGGTCGGAGCGGTCGGGACGCCCGGACGAGTCGGTCGGCGAGTCGCATCGTACTCGCTCGGCCGGACCCGCGTACGGTTCGGTCGGGAAACAGGGCTCCGAATCGGATCCGGTAAAGCCGAATCCGATTCGGAGCCCTACCGGCCGAGATCGGAATCGGCCCCTAAGGCTATTTTGTGATGGTTTGAGCAATCCTTGGCATCCCCTTTCTTTGGGATAGGTACAGATATGGATCTCTTCCACTCTTTTGGCCACTGCATCCTTTTTCATGCTGACAAACAGCCACCATTTCTTTGATCGAGGCGTCCTCTGTTATTTGGAATAATTTAATTGCTACTGCATCCGTTCCAGCTGTCTTGTGCGTAGCTATGGGTTTCAATGTCAATGTAACCTCACTTTCCAGAATATCAGCCTCCAGCTCCTCTGAGATTTGATTTTCAAATGGCTCTGAATGATTTCATCATGCTTATATAGTTTCTCTGTGAATTCTTCCCATCTTCTTTTTATGTCTTTTCTGTTAAAGAGATCTTTTCCTTCTTTGTCTTTCAATGATCAAATATGTGGACAGAATTTCTCCTTTATCTCCTTGATCTTCCGAAAGAAGTCTCTCATTCTGCCTCTCTGATAGTTATCCTCAATCTATTGGCTTTCTTGTTTCATATGTTCTTCTTTATCCTTCCTCGCCTTGTGCTGAAATTCAGCATTCAGCCTGGCAGTTGTATTCCTGTCTCCAGTAGTTTTTGCCTGCCTCCGTTCTCTAGCTATTTCCAGTGTTTAATTGAAGAGGCAATTTGCTTTCACCAAACTTTGGGTATGTTATCTAGGTTGTATCTCAATGGTATTGGGACCTTCTTGGTTTTCTTTAGTTTTATCTTCACCTTCAATATTAAAGGTTCATGGTCTGTGCCACAATCTGCTCCTGGATGTGTTTTAGCTGACAGAGCCGAGCTTTTTCACCTTCTGCTGCAGAGTATGTAGTTGATTTGGGTTCTGCGTTTCTTGTCAGGTGAGGTCTACGTGTACAGTCTTCTTCTGGGTTGTTCGAGCTGCGTGTTCATAACGCAAAGTGAGTTTTCTTGGCAGAACTCTTATCAGTCAGTCTCTTGCTTCATTTAAATCACCAATTCCTCCTTTTCCAGCTATTCCAAGTTCTTCTTTGCCTTCAATGATGAGGATGGCGCCTTCTTTGGCGTTGTGTCAATCAGCTGCTGTTGGTCAGAGTAGAATGTTTGAGATAATGCCACAAAGGAGGCCTAGTGGGATAATGCCATAGGGGGGCAAAAGTGTAGGTAGTTTATGATCCGTCATTTATGGGTTCAGATTCATATTTATGATTGCCCTTGTTAGCAAGTCCTATTCCATCCTGTGCCACAAAATGTTGTGTGTTAAATAAACTTTAATTTGTTCACCATACCAAGTTAATGCACTTCGTTTCTCTTTCGAGACCATCCCATTTGCTTTTATCGTTTAAGGAGGGTTTTTAGGCCTTCTTCAGCTGGATAATCGAGTTGTGTAAGTAACACCTACAAGCAACACCTACAAGCCGTAAAAGGCCTTGAGTTCATTGGGGGATTTTTCAACACCAAATAGAGCAAAATTATTCCTCATAAAAATCCAGTCACATTTGAGGACCATCCTGTCTGCTGAGGTTTCATCTTCTAATCTGTAGTGTCAGCTTCAAGCCGACATAGATGGTCGCTTTCGTCACAGTGCAGTGGATGAGGTTCCATAGGAGGCCTCTATTTCATGGCATGTTCTTTCACTGGTGTCTAGATTTGTGGCTCTAGAATGTTATTACCAATGATATTATGCTAGGCTCAAGATCTGCTTGTGGCTTGACATTTCTCACACATCAGCATCTCTTTTTGCAAAATGCCCAGAATGTGGCAGAACAATGGCAAACACAGACCTGCACAGTATCTGTACACTATGTTTACCAGATTCTCATGATTATAAGACATGAGGTCACTTCAGGACCCTCTCCAGACGTACTTTGACAGAAAAGATTTGCTTGCATGGTCAAATGGAACCCAGAGAAGGCAAGAATCACTGGCTGGAGAGACCACTCTGTGGCGAGGAGAGACTGTTCCCTCTAGCAGTGTCCCTCTCTCACCCTCTTAGGCGTACCGTAGGGCGAGAACCAAAAGGAAAAGATCTGGTGAGAAACATCACTGTTCAGTGTCCAGGATTTCGAAGTCGAGAAGAGGTACAGCACCTACTTGCTGGCTGTCAAGGGCTGGTTCGGTGTTGAGAACACACATGCCAAAGAGGAGGTCACTGTTGATGTCGAGAGGTCCTTCAAAATCGAGACTTCGGTCGACGTCAAGACATGGTTCTACATTGAGAAATCATGTCCCTTCACAGGAAAAGATGGCAAAATTACTTTTGTGTATGAAATCTTCCAGACTCCCATTCTAATCAGATTCTGAGTACTCCAGAGCCTTTTCTCCTTCCTGACCGGCTTCTCCAGTCGTCATGCCAGGTTCTCCACTTCCCATGCCTTCACACGTTCCAGTGGAGTCTTGACCTCCTCCATCACCACTATTGGTAATTCTGGCGATTTCCCCTGCCACCAAATCCTCCAACCAGTCCTCCTCGGCTGCCACAGTCACCTGTAACAGTGGCATCTCAACCTAGGCGCTCTAGGCATCGCTCACACCATACCAGACCTTGCAGCAACAGGTCTAGATCCAGAACAAGGTCATGATCCTACCCTCATCATCATTGCTCGAGAGATTCTAGACGTTCACGCTCCAGACAGAGATGGAATTCCCCACCCCGATCGAGAATTTCAAGGTCCTATCACTCCACCTCGTCATTTGGTGCGTATTCTCCTACACTGTCAGACTCCCCACCAGTGAGAATCTCTCCTGTCGATGACATCACTCATTTCCAGGATGTTCTTATCAGAGGTGCCACTATGAAGGCTGCAAGTGCGTCTGCCCTCTCGGAAGATATGACAGGTCACTTTGGGACTCTATTCAGCAATAAATATAAGACCTTCCCAGGGACAGACTTCAAACTTCAAGACTTCCAAGAAAGTATTAATGAAGGTATGATGGTATCTAGTCAGATCATCAGTGCTGCAGCTGATACCTATATCAGCACATGGATACTGTTAGGATCTAGTGCTATGCCGCTCATCCTGCCTCAGACTCACAGGGTTGAAACCTGAAGCCCAGGAACACATTTTGAACATCCCTTTTTCAGAGAACACTTTATTCGGTTCTCATGCTGATGATGAAATAGCTCACATGAAGACTGAACTTGACATTCTAAGGGCAGTTGGACTGGAGGAGAAATTCCTATAAGCCCTATGACCGCCGATATTTCCATCTGAGAGTTCAAACCCCTCATTGACCTCAAGGGCAACCACAACACAGCCACAGAGGCATCAACAACACATACGTCAATCAAGGGGCAGAGGAGGTCAGCAGCCATCTGCCCAAGCCACTAAAACCAACCACCGGTTGAAAGAAATGAGTGCTGTCTTCCCCCTCCTCCGTTACCCACTCCTGTAGGGGAAAGCATAACATCTTATCTGAAAGAGTGGGGCAATATATAACCAGTGACAAGTGGGCTCAGAATATTGTAGAAAATGCATATTTTCTCAGATCAAGTATCCTCCACCATCCATACCGCCAAAGAAATCCTCCCTGTTCCATCGGGAAGAACTACGGCAGAAAGTCTCCATCCTCTTGCAAAAATATCCAGTGGATAGGAGGTTAATCCTGCTACTTTCTCATGAACAATGACCAAAAAACGAGTACAGACCCACTTAAGACCAGAAAAAGCACATAAGCGGGTTCGCAAAGAAAGTTCAGAATTTTGTGCTCCATCAAATCTACCCTCCATTCCACTAGGGGAACTGGCTATGATCAATAAATCTGCAAGATGCCTATTTTCACATCCAGATGGTCAATAAACATAGAAAATTCCAGAGGTACATGGTAGGAAGAGACTATTACCAATGTAAAGTTCTTCCTTTCGATCTCAAATCCGAACCGCAGACTTTCTCCAAATGCATGATGGTCGTTGCAGATCACCACAGGAAAATGAGAATTTTCATCTACTCATATCTAGATGACTGGCTCATCAAGATGTCTTCTTACTAACAAACGTACCGACTTTAGCAAATGTCTGTTTTGACTGTCAATTGATTGGAACTGCATGTAAATCACGAGAAATCTATCTCTGAGCCAGTTCAATCACTTCACTACATGGGCGCAGTCCTAGACATAATGCACACAAGAGTGTTTCATTCGGAGGAGAGACGAATATCTATCCTTCAGAAACGTTGCAGTCTGAAGACAGTCTGAAGACAAAAGCCCATCCAATAGTGAGACAAATATCCTCTCTTTCAGGATCAACGGCATCATGCATTTTTCTGGTCCTGAATGCACGTCTATACATGAGGCCCCTGCAACAGTGCCTGGAGGATCAATAGGAACAACTCTCAGGAAGATGGGAGGACAAAGTGATCCTAACAACTCATGCAAAACTATTACTCAACTCTATTGCTCAGAGAGCATTCTGAAAGGCATGAATTTCCATCAAGACATCCCAACTCAAACCATAGTGAGGGTCTTGGGACCCCTTCAATTTCAAGACGTGGTCTCCGAAAGAACAGACCTACCATGCCAACCTACTGGAGCTGAGAGCAATGCCTTTAGCCCTGAAGACCTTTTTCCCATCCTTCAAGACAAATTTCCTCCTTGTTCAACAGGCAGTATAGCAATCCTGCATTATCTAAACAAGAAGGGAGGAATAAGATCCAGACCTCTGTCTCTGAAGGCACAAAAAATCTTTAAATGGTTAATCTCAAGGACTCTCAGTATCACAGCTGTCCATCTACCAGGAATCAGAATGTTCAAGTGGATGCTCTCATCAGAACCACTCAAAAGAAATACAAATGGGTATTAAACAACTCCGACATCTTTTGCGACGGGAGTTTCCCTCAAATAGATCTTTTTGCAGATGGAAAAAAACAAAAAATGCCAAAGCTTTGCCTCAAGGTTTTACCAATCAGGCACGTTGGGGAATGCCCTATGGATTGACTGGTCAGGCAAATGTCTTTACATCTTTCCCCAATTCCCCTGCTGCCAACAGTTATCATCAAGCTGTCACACTTGACGGCAGAATGATGCTCATTGCTCTGGAGTGGTCCTGACAATGGTGGTTCACAGATCTTTTTCACCCCTCAAAGCATTCCCACAGGAAGCTGCCGTGCAGGCTGAACCTTCTTTACAAATTCGGAGGTTAGATTCAACGCCCCAACCTTTAGTCTTTGAACTTGGCAGCTTGGCTCCTGAACTCATACAATAAGGTCACCTGACTCTCTCTCAGGAGTGCATGGATGTTTTGAGAGAAGCCAGATGACCATCTACTAGAACATCCTGTTCTTTCAAATGGAAAAGAGTCTGCATTTGGTGTGCTAAGAACAATTTAAATTGTCTCATCTGCATAAGAGGAGGTTCTGTCATTCTGTTTTTATTTTGCTAAGGCCAAGCTGCAATTTTCTTCTATTAAAGTACATCTTGCAGCAATCATGGTCTATCAAAAATGCCCTTCACAAATGTCCTTTTTCAAAATGCTGGTAGTCAAGGATTTCCTGTAGGGCATTAAGGAGATATATTCTCCTCTCAGTAGACCTTTTCCTCCGTGGTAGATAAATAGTGTCCTTTTTCACCTAATGGCTCCTCCCTTCGAGCCTTTACATAAAGCCTCACCTGAAAGGCTTCCTTCTTGGTCGCTATAACCTCGGCACATAGAGTTAGTGAGATACAGGCCTTATGGTGTCACAAACCTTACACAGTATTTCATAGTAATAGAACCCATCCTAAATTCGTCTCTAAAGTAGTGTTGGATTTTCACGTCAATCAAACTATCTTTTTAGCTACCTTTTTTCAAAACCCCTCTTTGCCTGCAAAGAGATCTCTCCATACTCTCAATGTTGGTAGTGTGTTGAAGTTTTATCTGGATAAGACTAAACCTTTGAGGAAATCAAAGGAACTCTTTGTAAATGGGGCTTGGGAGGGCGAATTGAAGGTAGCAGGAAATGAAAATGGCTATTTTTGGCACAATAATTTGCAGGAGATCATATTGGAACTTTAGAGAGTGCGGAATCCAGAACACTCCACATGATTGGAGATATTTGGAACGCCACCTGTATTTAGGGTAAGATTAAATAAATCTCCACGATATTTGGATATGCATAACAGTGATGCTTTATGGACGTATTAAGAGAGTGATATATGACATTGCATTAACAGGGGAACACTGCATTGAAATAGAATGACATACGATAGAGGACAATAATATATGGACAGCCGGGACGGAAGTAGAACCGACGGAGAGGTAAAAGAGTTGGATATATTTGGGGAATATGGAGAGTTGGGCTTTATATTTTAAGAGGAAATGTGATTAACAGACTAAAACACTTGGTATGGTTTTGATTCGCTCTCCATTGCAGGTGGGAGAAGAAGGTCGAATTTGTGAGCCTGACAGGTAGTCTTCTTCATTATACAGTCGGTTGTGGGGGCATGTCCCTTGGAGGTCTCTAGCTTACGTCACGAGTATTACAGGTTGAATTGGAGGGATTGAGATTATGGGCACCACGCTCGTAGGGACTCAGATGGGGATGCCCAGTTGGTTCAATGAATCATGGGCTTCTATCAAAACGATACTTTTTTACATAAAAGAGTATATTCTGCATGGGTTTCCACCTTATGAAAGTTGCTGTGAATTTCTTTTTTTTGATGTGTTAACTGGAATGATACCTCACAGTGGTGATATCATGTTTCAAATGTAGTGTTTAATACACTGTATATGGATGGAAATTGAAATTGGTCTTATCATGTTCTTATAGCCCTGAAGAAGTTGCGGGGTATTCCCCTATCGACGAAACACGTGTTGGCTGGAGACAGAAAATTAAAGACAAAGACCAGAAAAACATACAATTTCCTTGTGTGATCATTAAGAATGAAATGTTTTATATAATTAAGCGTGTGCTGAGGATTGAATTCATGTTGTAAAGACCTAAAGGGTCTGGGTTTGGAGGGGTTAGAGTGATTCCCCTCCCCTGGAGCGCCGCAGTAATTTGGTAGTGACAAATAATTAAGACGTATATTGTGATCGCCAGGAGTCTCCTAGAACAAATTCACCCCAGTAGGTTTAAAAAATATCCTGGTCCCCACATGGCGGACATGAGCATGCAGCTGAACGGAGCCAAAGTCTTCTCCCGTCTTGACCTGAATAAAGGATGCCACAACTTGAGCTGCAAGAGAACTGTTGGTACATTACTACTTTTTCAACTCATGTTGGTTTGTTCAGAAACAAAAGACTGAGTTTTGAGTTATCTTCTACTGCAGAGATATTTCAGGATGTTATTCGCCGAGTATTTCAACCTGTTACACATGCATTCAATTACAGTGATGACATACTGGTATTTGGGATAACACAAAAGGAGCATGACAAGGCTCTTACACAAGTGTACCAATTGCTTGGTGATGCAGGTCTCACTTTGAATGCAGCAAAGTGTGAGTTTCACTAAACCAGACAAACTCTTTGACACATATTCTCTGATGGGGAATGACTCCTGACCTGGATAAAGTGTAAGCATTGTCATCTACTTGCCCCCCACAAGATGTAACCATGCTGCGATCCTTCTAAGGCATGACCAGTTATTGCTCAAGATAAATTTGTGGCTTTCATACAATGAGTGCCCCGTTGAGAGACTTAGCAAAGCGAAATGTCCCCTTCCAATGGTCTCCTGAATGCGAGCAAAGATTCAAAGAAATAAAACAAGCGATTGAGAATGCAACTGAAATTACCTATTTTGATCCCAAGTTACATACTGAGATCACAGTAGATGCGAGCCTGGTGGGGCTGGGGTCAATTCTTGCTCAACTCAATGGCCATCCAAATGCTCAGAGACACATTGTGGCTTATGCCAGTAGAAGTCTGTTTGAAACAGAACGTACCTATTCTCAGCCAGAAAATAAGTCTGGTGCCAGTGTGGGCCTGCAAACATTTTCAGGTGATTCTATATTGAAAATGTTTCACTGTTGTCACAGATCACCAGGCATTGCTCATCTTTGGAAACCCAAAAAGCTAATGGCCCCCTGGCATCGAGAGGTGGGGGTTGCAACTGCAAGAGAATGACTATGCAATTGTACAAAAGCCAGGGAAAGATCGAAACCCTGCAGATTACTTGTCACAAATGCCGCTACATCGCCACAGTTCGACATCCAAAGCGACTGAAGAGTATCTCAACTTAATTGTGAGGTCCAGCACACCAGCAGCTCTATCCATTGAACAGATTATTGCTGCTACCAGCGCAGACAAAGACATGCTCATCCTCAAAGACCTCATTAGAATACAATCTTGGAAGAAGAAGTATTCAAAAATGTACAGGATGAACTATCCATCACCCGAGAAGGTATCATATTGAGAGGTTTGAGAATTGTCATACCTGAGAGCCAGTGACATCAAGTCATAGATCTTGCCCATGAAGGACACTGTGGCATTGTTGTCACCGAAAGAGCTCTAAGAGACCGAGTGTGGTTGCCTCGACTAGATGAACGAGTTGAGAAAGAACATAAAGCTTTTCACCTTTGTAACTGTTTATCCCCCATGGTGAAGCAGCATCCATTGACAATGTGTGACCTTCCTGCGCATTCCTGGGAGAGAGTTGCAGTTGACTCCTTTGGGCCTTTACGAAATAGACATCATCTCATGGTAGTCTTTGATGGATATCTGCATTTTCTGTTGGTGGAAGACCTATCATCGACAACCCATGACAAAGTCATCGAGTGGCTTGATGACATCTTTGCAGCATGGGGCATACCCTGCTATTCTCAAATCTGACAATGGCCCACCAGAGTACACCTCTCTGGCCCCAAGCCAATGGTGTTGTTGAATGATTCATGGGCACCCTCAAAAGGGTAATTTAAACAGCATCGATGGAAGGAATCTATCTACACCAAGCTCTGTGTCAAACCCTTTGTGCCTATTGATGAACTCCTCACTCTACAACTGGTGAGAGTCCTGCCACCTTGCTATTTTGGGAGAGCCATCCGAACCAAACTTCCACAATGGACACATTGGACCGATTGATAAATGTGATGAGGTTCGTGTCATAGTCACTTCTGGAAAGTGCAAAATGAAAACATATGCCGTTCAGCGCCGACGTGCCCAGAAAATAGTCTTTATAGAAGAGGACTGGGTACTGGTCACAACAGAAAAGGAAACGGAAAACAGACACTTGGTTTGCTGTTCACCCTTTGAGGGTTGTAATGTGCAAAGGACACAGGATGACAGCGCATCGTCCTGGAAAGTCTATCACACTGGACTCGTCACACTTCGTCCGCTCCTGAGTGAGGCAACCCCGCCTAAGTGTCCAGATCAAGCACATGAGCCTATGTCATTGGTACACAATCAAGGTGCACCTCAACTACCACATACCATCCGATCTGGTAGGCCAGTGCGAGCGCTTCGACAACTCATTGAGGAACTATGATGCTAATGTTGTCTGTACTTTTTAGTTAACAAAGGGAGAGATGTAATATCTTGATACTATAAGCGCTAGGACCCTTGCGGTCCTGGGCAAACTCTACACCGGAATTACGTGATCTGCTAGGAGATGTTAAGGCAGGGTTATATTAGTTATGACCCAACACGTGCAGTGTGTGATCGTATGTGAAGAAATAAAGACAACTGTTATAGAGCTCCCTGTGTGGCGTGTTCATTTACATGCTCCCGGGCTGGGGAAGATGCTGCAATGCCCCCCTCACCCAGCATGGGAGACTGGCAGACCCCTAGTCTGTGAAGTCTTGGTCACAACAGGCAGAACACATGCTGAGCTTCTCCACTCTAGTGTGCAACTTCAGTTTGACAATTTGGGAGTCTCAAGCTCCCCTTTTTATAATCCATTTCCTGACTTTAATGTGATGTAGTGTCTCAGTCTTTGAAGTTTGTGTTCTGCGAGGTTGCCTCTTTGAAGTGCCCATTTTTCTGTCTTGCTCTTTCTCTAGAAGGCAGCCTATCACAGCAATGGTGTCTCTAAACACAGGCCATGGAAGTAACTACATGTCTGGATGTCAGCCTCAGTGATGTGTGTACCAAAAGGTTACAAAATCCTACGCATCACTCTTTATGATTACGTTATCTGCACCATCTCCTTCCTGATATGTGTCCAGGCCCTTTTGACCAATGACCTCTTTCAGAATCAGAGCCCTTTTGAAAAGTGTTGAAGAGCCTTGCTTTTCCTTCCTCAGCCTAGCTCTTTCTTCCTCCAGTGTGTGTCCTTCCCAGCTCTCAGGAATATAGCAATCCACTAATCTGTCTTGGGTGTTCCTCTCCTATCATCCTTCCACAAGTTCCTCCATCAAACCTGGGGTTCCTAATATGGGACCCACAGACCCTCATGCACTGTTCCACCCACAGATTCACACAAACACGTATTTAGCCCTTCACGTCCTGTACCACTTCCCAGGCACCCTTACATACAAGCGAGATGCACTTGCACATGCACGGACTGTCTCCATGTACTGTAGCACACACTGGCTCTTGTACATACCAGCTGGGTGCTCTCAACACAAAGTTCCAGTAATACCCAGAGAGTCCTAACTATTCCATCACTTTCACCTGGCTAGTAGGGACATCTTACTTCATCACATACTGCATCTTGGCATCTAACAGGCAAATCTTCCCATTCCCAACTTAATGCCCAAGGTAGACTACAGATGACTGTCCCACCTGGCACTTGCTTGCCTTAATGGGCAGTTTTACCTCTCCTGTCCTGGGTGCTAAATACCACAATGTCATGCAGGTAGGCCACACAGAGTTTCTTCAGCCCTGTGAGAACACAGTTCACCAGGCACTGAAAAGTTGCAGGAGCATTAGTCAACCCAAAGGGCATCACCTTAAACCAATTCAATCCCTTTAATGTAGAAAATGCAGTCTTCTGCTTGTCAATTGATGCTAAGGCAGTCTGCCAATACCCACTGATCAGATCAAAGGGGCTCAAGTACTTTGCAGCACTTAATGGATCCACAAGCTCGTCCACTCTTGGGATTGGATGAAGATCGGTTTGTGCCACTTCACAGAGGGCTCAGTAGTCCACATAGAACCGCAAGTCAGTAGACACTAAGAGAACTCTCAATGATCCCCAGGTTCAACATCTTGGCAATTTCTGACTTAATTCATTTCTGAACCCGTTCAGATGTTCTGTACATTTTGCGCTTCACTAACATACTGTCTCCTGTGTCTGTCATGCACACAGACAGATGCCAACCCTGGAACCAGTGAGAAGAGATTGGAAAACCGTCTCAACACCTCCCTACACTCTCTCTGCTGCTCAGGCGTTAACTCTGGGGCTAGCATAATCCCTTCCACAGTGCCAGCCTTCATGTCACCATGCAGTAAGTCAGGAAGAAGCTCCCTGTGTTCCTTATCTCCCTTTGGAATAGCCATGATATTCACTTTGTATTGTCTTCGGAGACAAGGCTTAAGCCTGTTCAAGTGAAACACATTCTTGGTTTCCCTTATGGCACCTATGTCAAAGTAGTTTATCTCAGAAACCTTCTGAACTACCTTGTATGGCCCACACCACTTGTCCTCCAAAGCCCTGGGAAAATAGGCCACCAACCTCCTGGACCTCCCTTATACCCAGTTAATGTAGCTCTGTGGTTGTGTCACTCCTTCATCAGCGCTTGGCTAGCCTGAAGGTTTTCCTTTGCTTGACTCATGTAATGCGCCTTCAACTTCCTGAGGCCAACCATATATTCCACCAACATCCTTCTGTGGAATGTGGTACCTTCCCACCATTCTCTAATTAATGTGAGTGGAACCCCGAACCTGGTGCCACACAGAAGCCCAAATGGACTGAATACTAACCCCCTCTATAGAAAGCTAATAAATGACATGAAAAGAGAAAATCCCACTTCCTCCTGAGGTTCTTTGGCAGAGTTACTATCATGTTCTTCAGTGTTTTGTTAAACCGTTCCACCAAACCATTGGTTTGTGGGTGGTATGCTGTGGAGAAGTGGTATGTCACCAGCTTGCGCCCACATCTGTCTCATGTAAGACGAGATGAAATTCGTTCATAGGTCTAAGATTACCATCCTCGAAAATCCAACTCTAGAAAAAATCCCAAGGAGAGATTGCTCTACCACCTGTGCAGTCATGCTTCTCAGAGGTCCCTGGTGGCGTGATCTACCACAACCAAGATATACTTGTTGCCTGACTGTGTCAGGGGGTCAAATGGACCAAAAATGTCTATTCCCACCAGCTCACATGGAACACCTACAACAGGTAGATTCACCAACGGTGCCTTTGTTCTCTCTCTTGTCTTACCACACACCGGGCAAGTGGGACAGGTTCTACTGAACCACTCAGTGTCTCTACCCATTTCTGGCCAGTAAAACAGAGGGTCCAACTTATTCTGGGATATTCTGATGCCCAAGTATCCTGCCAAGGGCACTTCATGGGCCAGTGACATTAGGACATTCCTTTGAGTTCCGGAACCACTAGCCTTTTGCTAGATGTTGGCTCAGGATTCACCGGCTCACTGTTCTTGGGCTTCCTTCAGAAGACCCTCAAAATTGGGGCACTCTTGCTATGCCTTGCAGAAATCATCCCGGGTAGGCTCCCCATCAGCTAACAAACCCTGCTGCTCTAGAAGCAACCCAGACTCGAGCACCTGGTCTGCTTCAGGAGCTTCATCCTCCTCTCCCTCTGGAGTAGAAGCGATGACCTCCACCGCCAGTGTCTTTCCCGGAGTCTGCCCTTTGATGCAAACTGCCTTGGTCCGGTCCCTGCAACTCAGGAATAGATTCAGTCTGTCTTTCAGAGACTGACGTGCAGCCTGTGGTCTTGCCAACATAACTGATGTGGCCCAAGCCACAGCTTCTTGTCCTAGCACCAAATCAGGGGTCATTGCCCAAGAGACAACCAGCATTTTGCCTTTCCCTTACCCCAACATTGACCATCGCTGCCTTGCCATTTGATTTGATTTGATTTGTGATTTGTAAAGCGCAAACTCTTGCCCGAGGGCGTCTTGGCGCTGTAGGAACAGTTATAGCTACGGAGCTGATGGGAGTTCTTGCAGATACCCCGATATCTCCTAGTCCTGAGAGAAGAGCCTGGTCTTCAAGGCCTTTCTAAAAGCAAATAAAGAGGGGGCAGCTTTTAGTGTCAGTGGTGGGCTGTTCCAGAGCACAGCTGTAGTCCTGAAAAAGCTCTTTCCACCCTATGTAGTCCTCTTAAAAGGGGGGATTGTCAGGTTCATAGCAGAGCCTGAGCGAAGCGTCCTCCCTGGGATATACCATTTGAGCTTCTCCTTGAAACGGACTGGCACCAGTCCATGCAGTGATTTGTATGCCAGGCAAAGAGCCTTAAACCTGACACGTTGTCTGACTGGTAGCCAGTGGAGTTTCCTGATGGCTCCCCTGGCTGATTCATATTTAGGAATTTTAAAAAGAAAACGTGCAGCTGCGTTCTGGAAGCCTTTTCAGGGGACCTAAGCCAAGATTGCGGTAAAGGCTATTACAGTAGTCGATCCTTGCCGTTGAGTTTAATTTCAACCTGGGCAAGCAGGTACTCCATGCCCGCTCCACCGGCTACCAGACCTGTATTCTTGGAACCAGGAATAATCTCCTCAGGCTGAAGGTACTTCCTTCCAACCATAGTACTGAAGGCTCCAGTATTGGCCAGGGCAGGCACTTTCCTCTACTAACTTCCTGCACAGTCCTCTTTGTGTTAGGATGAATGTGCTTCTGATTCTCTGTGTCCCTCTACCAAATGTTCATAGCCACTAGATTAAACACGACCGGACCCTCCCAGATTTCCTCACCCATGTGAAGCATGCTCGCAATCACAGGTGAAGCAGGTACAGGGTCCTTCACCTGACAGTCTCTCGTGAAGTGTCCCAACTGTTAGCACTTGTAGCAGGTCAACACCTTGGACCTGGAAGAACTTCCCTCCCCTCCTTTCGTATGATGCTCCTTACCGGACACACCATTCCCATTTTTTCCTGGCCCTCCTCGGGCTCCATGGGAATTATCCTAACCCTTACCCTCATGTTTGGCATCTGACTGGGGAGAACTCTTCTACCCCTTTGGTTTAGAGCCATGCTGTTCCATCCCCTTGTTCACCTTGTTATCTAACCACTTGCCATCCAATTCTTCAAGCTTCTCTGGATCCCTTTCTGTCAGATAGGTATTGCCTAAATGGTGTAGAGCACTCCTCCTTGAGTTGCTCTATCACCATCAATTGGTTAAGGAACTGAAAATCCTTGGTGTTCATCGCTCTCACCCACATATTCCAATCTTGTAATACTCCATGAATCCATGCCTTAAACTGAACACCATCCGCTCTTTTGCATTCCTTGAACCTTTGAAGGTACTGAGCTGGATTCAGCCCAAACCTTTGCATCAGAGCTTCCTTCCTTTATTACCTCACTGATCATCTGGCCTGCCACGGGCATCCTTCCAATGATGATTACCCTTCGATTGGCAAGTACCCCATTAATCCATTAAGGCAACTGCCTTAGACACTTGTTCAAGACCTGTGCCTTAGAAGCGGCCTCATAGCTCAGAAACCATTCTAAGATGTCCTGACCTTCCACATACACAAGATTTCTTGGAGCCTTGGCCACAGCTTGGTCTGAACTGGAGGTAGAGTTGCTTCCTAGATGGAACTATCACGGTATCATCCTAAGCTTCTCTCTGTTTCAAGGGGTATCTTTTGCCTCTCCAGCTCTCTTTAGCTTTCCCTCTGCTGCACTTCCCAGGCCCATCCCTCCTGTCTCTCCTGCCTCCTCTCCTTTTGTTCCTGGTGAGCTAGCATCAGTTTTTCCCTCTCAGACTCCCTTACCTTCTCCTCTTGCTCAGCTTTAGGTTTAGAGAGAGCCTACTGCAAGTTCAGCTTCTCTGCTAGACTCAAACCACCCAAAGGATTTACTCCTGGAATTGGTGATAGCGGTACTCCTGAAATTCAAAGTGGTGTACACACCTGGGCCATTCCAGAAACTAATAGGGAGGGAGTGTATCTGGGAAACTCTGGAAACTCATTAGGGGAAACTTACTGCGTGTGTCTGTATAGAGCTGTGCAAAGTGGACCTGAGAGCTTGGCTGTCCTCCTGGGTTTCTAGCATGGCTCCCTCTTCAGAGTCTACCACAGTCTTTTCCCAGTTCATTCAGAGTCTCAAACTGATCTCTAATGAAATCAGCAAGGTGCTCTCTTTCTCTACTTCTGGGAACCTTTCACCCTCTGTCCCTACATAGATCCTTCATCTGATCTGCAGACATGGTGCGTAGGTCTATTGCCAACCCTGTGTTCTCCATTATTTATGTGTGTAGGCTTTGTGTGTAAAAACTTGACTTATTGTGTTACTGGCATACGTTGGAAATGGGCAATGCCACACCTGGACCATGGACTCCTAATCGTTAGGCATCCCATTGATTGCCGCCAATTGTCAGAACCGGTTTCCGACAGCCACAGATCAAGCAGGTTTTACTGGGCCTAACCGTGGGGGTTGAGGCATTTTATTCCTGATATCCTGGGGTCCAGATTACTCAGGGCTCTGAGCATCTGGGACAATCAATCAGGATTTATAAAGCTCTGCTAATCCCCCGATATGGTATCCAGGTGCTTGCGGGCCCCAGAGGCTTATGCAAACAGCCAGGTCTTGAGGGCCATTCGCAAATCTAGGAGTGAGGTGATGGTCTGGAGGTGCGTGGGGAGGCTGTTCCAGGTCTTTACTGCGTTGTGGGAGAAGGAGCGTCCTCCACTTCTGTTTCGGTAGAAGCGAAAAGTATGGGCAAATGCAAGGGAGGTGGAGCGTAGTCTTCTCAAATGTTGGTGGAAGTTCAGGCAGTGCTTAATATAGGTGGGTCCTTGGTTGTGTAGAGCCTTGTGTGCGTGGGTCATCAGCTTGAATGGGCATATCTTCTGTACGGGGAGACAGTGGAGTTTCCTGAGGTGGGGTGTGATGTGGGTTCGTCGGGGAAGGCCGAGGATGAGTCCGGCTGCGGCTTTCTGTCTGTTCTGAAGTCT
Source organism: Calotriton arnoldi (assembly GCA_963921515.1). Lineage (NCBI taxonomy): Eukaryota > Metazoa > Chordata > Amphibia > Caudata > Salamandridae > Calotriton > Calotriton arnoldi. Next base: position 357,285 of record CAWUFW010001787.1, read on the forward strand.
CTGTAGAAGGTGTGCGCCGATTCCTACGTAGACGGCATTGCCATAGTCCAGTTGGCTGGTGATGAAGGTTTGTGTCACGGTGCATCTCATTTGTAGGGGTAGCCACTTGAAGATCTTATGTAGCATGCGCAGAGTGAGGAAGCAGGTGGAGGAGACGGCATTGATTTGTGGTTTCATGGTGAGCATGTTGTCAATGATGATTGAGAGGTTTCTAGCATGGTTGGAGGGAGTGGGTGCGGGTCCTAGGTCTGGGGGCCATCAGGAGTCGTTCAATGTGCTGCTGTTGTTGCCAAAGATCAGTACTTCTATCTTGTCTGTGTTCAGCTGCAGGCAGCTGTTCTTCATCCAGTCGGCAACATTTGTCATGCATCTGTGGAAGTTGGTTCTGGTGGTGGTTGGGTCGTCGGTAGGTGAGAGGATGAGTTGGGAGTCGTCCGCATAGAAAATTATGTTGACACTGTGTGATCTGACGATGTTGGCCAGCATGGTCATATATGCGTTGAAGAGCGTAGGGCTGAGGGATGAGCCCTGGGGGACACCGCAGGTGATCTGCTTGGGTTCAGAGGTGAAAGGTGGGAGGTAGATCCTCTGAGTTCTTCCTGTGATGAAGGAGGTGATCCATCTGAGTGCATCTCCTTGGATGCTGATGTGGTGGAATTCTTTTGATCAGTGTTTGGTGGGTTACGGTGTCGAAGGCTGCCGAGAGGTTGAGTAGGGTCAAAGCTGCTGTTTCTCCTCGGGCAAGGAGGGTTCAGATGTCGTCGGTGGCAGCAATTAGGGCAATTTCAGTGCTGTGATTGCTGCGGAAGCCGGATTGGGAGGCGTCAAGTAGCTGGTTCTGTTCCAGCTACTCGAGCAGTGCCCCTTCAGCACTTAACTTTGTGGTTGAGCGGGTTGAGAAGCCAAGGCTTTTCAGAGAGGAGATAGGTGTAGGGTGAACACAGGCTCACAACTCAGTATGCATCCAGCAACCCCAAAAAGTGATTGTCCAGTCCAATACATGCTTTAATGAAGAAAAGGAGTATTTATCTACTAATACAAAGTACAATGCGGCACACCACAAATAATATACACAGTATTCATAAGGCAAGCACTCTAGCGTTACCCAGGTCAGCTCGGAGTCCCACTTCCAATTCTCTTGACTGTGGTTATTCCCAGTTTATATGAAGCGACATCCAAGCTTGGCCATGCCGGTGAGTTCAAGCCTTAGAAGTTCTGCTATGACTTTGCAAAAGTCAAAGTGTCTCTGTGCTGTATTGTGTCAATCAGAGTAAGTTTCCCCAGACGTGCGGCGGCCTGGCATTCAGTCTTATCTGCTCTCGCTGAAGTGCTGGTTCAGAGTCTTGGAGTGCACATCTGTGGCCCATCAGTAAACAGAATTCGGGATGCTCCAGTCGAGGTGGCAGACTTCCATGGCACTCCTCCCTTCACGCGGTAAGGTCTTGGGTGCCCCCAGATTCAGATCATTGAATTGTTGCTCTACCTCCGCGGGTGATGACCTGCTCCTTCTTCACAGCTGCACACCTACTTCAGGGTGATGGCCCTTTCAGCTCACCACGACCTGCTTCGGACACATGGACGCAGGGTCATAATAGCGCACACAGTGTGATGGCCCCTTCAGGCTACAACAGTACACAGAGTGACCACCCTCTTCTTGATCTAGCACTGTTTGGTTTGACGGCCCTCAATCTTTGCTGCAGCTCCCACCTGGCATACGGGCTCGCAAGTAACATGAAGAGAATGACGGCCCTCCTCAGGGCGCTGCACAGGGCGACAGCCTCTCTCTTATTCAGCACAGTATCAAGGGCGATGATCGTTTTATGTAACGTGGCCCCTACCTGGCATATGGGGGTCACAGATTACACCTATGGGCAGACAGCCAATCGGTTAAGCAGTCCTGATGGACCAGAATCTCATACTCCACTTTAGGGGTCTCCTGGATGACAGCCCTTTCGCTTCACCATGGCCCCCTCCGGACAAACAGGAAGTCATTACAGTGCACACAGGGCAGCGTCTACTCAGGCCACAGTGGTGAACGGGTTGAAACCCTCTTTTTGGTCTAGCACTGCACCAGATTGATGGCCCTTAATCTTTACCCTGGCCTCACTTGTCATATGGGAGGTCATGAACAACATGAAAAGGGTCATGACCCTCCTCGGCTTACAGCGCCACACAGTGCGACAGCCTTTCTCTTTTTCATCCCAGCTCTTAGGTTTCTTCATTACGGCCCCTACCTGGCATACGGGAGTCGTGGAGTACGTACACTGACATACGCCCGATTGGTGCAACAGTGCACACAGGCAGACAGCTCAATCGGTGCCGTGGTCCCTTTGAACCAGAATTTCACACATCTCTTCCGGGATCCACGTGGCAGGATTCCCATTGGACCTCGCTTCCTCCAGACGATCCCCTTCTCCTAACAGGGACCTCTTATCTTGGGTCAGGCAGAAGCTGGTGCTAAAGGTGATTGTTCTTGACTCTCATGACTGATGTCCCCAAACCCAGCATGGGAGACTGGCAGACGCTTAGTCCCCAGTTCTGGTAACAACAGGCAAAACTGATGCTGAGCTTCTCCATGCAGAAGTATAGCTGGAGTTTGACAGCTTAGGATCATCAAGCTACTGTTTTTATAATCCATTTCCAGACAAAAATGTGATTTAGTGTCTCTTTGAAGTTTGTGTTCTGGAGGTTGCACCTGTGAAGGGCACATTCCTCTGTCTTGCTCTTCCTCCAGTGATCAGTCTATCACAACAGGAGTGTCTCCAACTCTGATAGCTTCAAACACATGCCATGGGAGTACCAAGAGGGTCACACTTGGATGTCAGACTCAGTGATATGTGTATCAAAAGGTTACAAAGGCTCCAGTCCTACTCTTTATGATTCCTGTTGGACTTGGCCCTTTTTGCAGGGTCATCTCTGAACTATTTGCCTTCCTCCTGTACTTTTTCTGACCTGTTTTTGTTGGTTTTATGACTCTGGGCACTTTACCACTGCTGATCAGTGCTAAAGTGCATATGCTCTCTGTTATAAATTAACGTGTGGATTAGTGACTCCATGTTTGGCCTATTTGATTCACTGTCAGACCCTAGTACAGTGCACTGTTTGTGCCCAGGGCCTGTGAATCAAATGCTGCTGGTGGGCTTGCAGCACTGGTTGTGCCACCCACAGGAGCAGCTTGTAAGTGTGTCTCAGGCCTGCCATTGCAGAGCCTGTGTGCAGTCTGGTACTGCCATGTCGACTTGGTTAGTGCACCCACTTACCAGTCCCCAAACCTTCCCTTTCCTGCATATTAGTCACCCCTAAGGTAGGCCCTAGGGCAGGGTGCATTGTATGTGTAAGGTAGGACATGCCCTGGTGTGTGTGGCATGTCCTGATAGTGAATTACAGCCAATTTCGTTTTTCACTATTGCAAGGCTACCTGTCCCCATAGGCCAGAATGGGCAGTTTGATTATAACATCTTATAATCCTAACTGACCCAGGGAACATGGTAGAAAAACGAATTTAGTATGCCTGAACTCAGAATGATAAAATACATATTTTAGTGAAGTTGGTTTTAACATTCTGTGTTTGAAAATACCACTTTTAGAAAGTAGGTATTTTCTTGCCTAACCATCCAGCCTGCCTCTGCTAGCTTGTGTATTGTATGTCTGGGTTTGTGAGTGACAGGAGACAGGGTGAGTCAGCACAGGGCTGAATAGACCTATCTGCATGTAGAGTGGTGGGAGGAGTAGCACCTGGGCCTGAATAGGGCTGTGCCTGCCTTCCACAATGCTGGCTCCACCTCCTGTGGTGCGTCTGATGTCCCTGGCCCACATTGACAAAGGAAGAAGGTGTGCACTGGCAGAATGCACCCAGAACTGGTTTGGACTAGGTACAGGACCCTCTGCCTTCAGAGGACAAAGGATTTGCTAGTATAAATATTGGGACCCAGACCCCAAGATTTTAGATCACTTCTGGGAAACAAGAAGAACCTTTGCTGAGGAGAGGAACCAGAGAAACTGAAGGAGGAGACTATCCCTATGCTGTGTGCTGTTTGAGGGATTGGCCTGCAGTGGTTGCCTGATTGCCAAAGAAAGGAAAAAGGAACTTTGTGCCTACTTTCATCATCTTGCAGAAAATCTCCAAGGGCTTGAAGATTGAGCTTGCCTCCTGCTGAAGTCTCAGGGATACAAGACTTCAACAACCAGCTCCCCTGAATTCCCTTGCTGGGAATTTGAAGTGCCTACTGTTGTGTTGGGCCTTCTGAGAGACTGCGTGTCGCTGGGAGCTGGAAGCGCGGCTCACGAAGGAGAAGCGTGTCGCCGCCGCAGCAGCTGTTGTTGCATCGCCGAGAAAGCGTGCCGCCGCTGTCGCCATTGCATCGCCGAAGCACCTCACATCACCGGAGAAGAGTGTCGCCGTCGCAGCAGACGCCGTCGCATCATCGGAGAAGCGTGTCACAGGGCCTGTCGCGGCTCAGAAGATTCACAGAGTCGCCGCACGGCCGTCGGGCGTGCACGCATCGCCCCCTTCATTGTCGCATCAAGAAGAAGACGCCATTTTGTTTCATTGCACCGGGTCGTCATCGCATCAAGGCGCTGCTGGTCGCATCGCCACAGAAGCGCAGTAAGAAACCGACGCATCACCTCCCCACGCGGTGAAGAACCAACGCATCACCTCCTCTCCGGTAAGGAACCGACGCATCACCGTCCCCTACGCAGCAGTAGGGAACCGACGCATCACCTTCCCCGGAGCAAGGAACCGACGCATCACCGTTCTTGCGTGTAAGGAACCGACGCATCACCTTCCCTGCAACTCTTTTGTTTGTATCGCGTTACGCATCCAAAGGTACATTGAACGTAAAGTGTCGCATTTACCATCTTTATTGAACTGAACTATTTTCTACCATTGACAGTCATATTTTTCATAGTGTATTGTGGATTTTTGTCGTTTTGGGTCTTGTGTTAAGTCTATATAAAAATACTTATTTTTATACTACAACCTGTGTGGTGTCCATCTGTAGTGTTGTCACTGGGTTACTGTATGTGTTCACAAATGCTTTACACACTGCCTCTGAGATAAGCCTGCCTGCTCGTGCCAAGCTACCAAGGGGGTGAGCAGGGGTTATTTTAGTAGTGTATCCCCCTTACCCTGACTAGAAGCAAGGGTCCCTATTTGGACAAAGGTACCTACCTCTGCCAACTAGAGACCCCCAGTTCTAACAATTCCCTTATCAGCCCCATTTCCTTCCTGAGATGTGTCTAGGCTTCTTTGACTAGTGACCTCTTTCAGAATCAAAGAGCCTTTCTGAAGAGAACTGAAGAGCTTAGCTCTTCATTGCTCCAGTATGTGCTCCACCCATCTCTCAGGAAGGCAGCAATCCACAAATCTGTCTGGAGGGCTCCTTTACCTCCACATGCTCCTCCAGCAAGCCCTGGGGCTCCTGATATGGACCCCATGATACATGACCCCCATGCACTGCACCAACGATAGGCACTCTTGAGTTCTCAGCGCTGCTTGCAAACACATGTAGCCTTTCAGACACTGCACTACTTCCCGGGCTTCCATACATACCAGCACAGTGTACTTCAACATGCACGTGCTGTCTCCTTGTACTGTAGCACACACACTGACTCATGTATATACCAGGACACTGCTCTCTCCGAAATGAACGTGCCTTGTTCATGTATTGTAGTACACACTGGCTCACTGGTGCACTCCAACATGCAGGTGTTATCTCCGTGTACCGTAGCATACACTGCCTCACACACATACCAGCGCGGTTTATTCAGAAATGTGCACACTGTGTCCCCACATCCATCCTGATGTAGCCCAAGTTTGAGCTGAGCACACAGCCATGGAACTTTCTACCAGTGGGCCACAAAGCCCCACTCCCATGACGGGTCAGAAGGCCTGGCCATATTACTTGATTGCTTACTATAAAAACGGTACTCTGCCATCACCACACTTGTGCTACTCACATCCTGGAAAGGACCGTAGACCCCCACCACAATGGCGGTAGCACATGGTAGCCCTCCCACACGCCCCCACCCTCCAGCTTAACCAGACTGGAATCTGTCAGACAGGCCTAGGTCGTGGCACACAGGCATGATCCATGTTCGCACATTACCCAAAAATTGATACCAAGGATCCAGATATTGCAGCCGCTGGAGCACTCGGGGCAGGGGCTGACGTCTACTAACAGGAGAGTGACTTTGCTGTTCGAACACACCCATATCCCAGAGTGGCAAAAGAGGGATGATTAGATGTAGCGAGGATTAAAGATAAGTAATACTGACATTTTAACTTAGTTAGATACTGTGTTGCCCATGGACCCTTTGTTGCCTTCCTTGGAGCCTGTTTATTTATAGTCTGGTGACCTAAGCTGCAGAAAAAATTCACCCTTAATTTGTAGACCTGCTAGTAGTCTGCCAGTAACCTCCTAAAAACTTGTTTGTGAAAGGATCGTTTGTATTTAGGCAAGTTGAGTCCTCAGGCTTCAATGTTTTCAATCATGAAACACATCTAACTTGCACTATGATTGGTACGGGCTGTGCCATTTCTCTAATCGAATACATTTTCTGTTTTCTTATTGACATTGCATACTACTCTGCACATTCTTTTGTATGTTATACTTCTGTTTGTCTAATATACGTTCACTAATTGACTACTATGCCCATCGTTATGGTGAATGCTCATCTGCTGAAAGTAGAAGCTCTGCTCCTCATCTCCAGCATGGCCTGCCTGTCCCTGGACACCTTGGCCTTGTCTCAAAGTACCATTAACAAATCCCATTCCCTGCCTGTCGAGCTGGTCATCAATGATGTAACGCAAAGCACTCTCCAAGGTTGCAAGAGATGGAAAGAAGCCCAGGCTTCAGAGAGCAGCACTGAACAAGATGTGCGCTGAACACACTGATGAGTGCATTGAACCATCCCTGTGGGCTGGAGAGCTCATGCTTTCCTCCTGAAACCCATGACACATCTACTCCTAACTCCTGTCTCTGACCTCATGGTTAATTACTCTCTCGTCAAAGTAAGTCGCTCATGAAGTTTACTCAGCATGAGATTCTGGGGTCATCCTGTTTGACTGCACTGTAAATGCAAAGGGGAAAGTGGGTGGGCAACTCACGCACTATGCATTGTGAAATTGGAACGAAAACCATCATTCTGAGTAGGACGTTCGAGCATCTAAACGTGTGTATGTCAGGAATTGGTATGTGTGTATAACTATAAGACGTAAGTATGAATCCTGGATCTAGTGCTCGGTGTCTGTCACCAAAGTATGTGGGTATGAATCCTGGGAGCATGCGAAGGAAGGCACTGACAATATCACACAGCCCTAACTGTGATATTGTCAGTGCCTTCCTTCGCATGTTCTCTTTTCCTCTCAGACCCAAGGATTTCGCTTGATTTATTGTTATATGTAACTGGGGATATAATCCTTTGCAGGTCTTTAAAACTTTCCCTAGGACCCTCTTTCAAAATCTTTCTTTGCTTGGTATGAATCCTGGACCAGCTTCTCAGTGTTTGTCACCAGAAGTTGTGGATATGAATCCTGGACTTAAGCCCAGTGTCTGTCACCCGAGTCTGTGGGTATGAATCCTAGACCTAATACTGTGTGCGGAGTATTGCCTGAGTTTGTGCGCATGTGTGAATCCTGGACCCGGTTTTGACTGTGGATTACTGTGCCTTGGTGTTTACTGTTCAGTCGCCAGGGATGTGCGTATGAATGGTTGACCGAGAGCTCACTGTGGATTACTCCATGCTGCCAGTGTGAATCCTGAAACTAGTGTTCATTGTGCAGCATCTGGTGCTGTGGGAGTGAATCCTGCACCTAATGTCCAGGCGTAGCTCATCTTAGACTGTTGGAAATTATAGACCTGGTGCTCAAGGTGGCGCTTTGTTTGAGGTTGTGGGCATAAATCCAGAGTCTAATGTGCAGTGTGGATCATCCCAGGCTGTGGGTGTTAATGTTGAAGCATGTGTTATGTATGCTGTGAGTGAGGGGAAATGTAACAAACTGGCTTCATTTAGCCGTTGGAAGTATAGGATGTGCTTTGCTCGCAAGTTGACAAAAAAAACCTGAAGCAGCAATTGGAGATGATGTTCTCTTTACCCTTTGATTCTTTAGTCTAATTACTTTCAGATTGCATGTTAGATACGATCCTGCAGGGGAAGGATGAACTCCCTGCTCAGCCCTTGCCTGGCATGTGACCGTCAGTTTGAGCCAACACATGCATCCGCAGAACATCAGGCACATCATGCATTCTATAGTGGGCCAATGACACCCATAAACATATGCAGAAATGTACAGAAGGCAGTAAGAAACATAGGACACAGCACTCTTCCCTCTCAACACTTCACCAGGCAGTACGAGCCACAACAGTGCCTTTTAGTTTCTAACAGCTTTGCTACTTTTCCTTAGTCTGGGTCCCCCATTTTTTGTACTTCCGCGTGTTCTCAATATGCACAGGTATTCTGGTTGCTTGAGTTGAGGGAGCACACTTGAGTATGGTGGCTAATTTTGCTGATATGCATCACACGTTAAAGACCACAAACATAAATGTGGAGGTTGACACTGGCCACCAACGCTATTTGTCAAATGGAAGTGTTGCTTTCAGAGGCTGGATTGGGATTGGGAACCCGGCTTTTTGCTTGATGTGCATCACTATAGACTGTAGCCATGAATCCTGGATCTTGATTCATGCATATTGGAGACGAGAGCATTTTGCATTGGTGTCGTGTTTGTTCAATTAATATTTTTACACGAGGTATAAACATGAAGCCTGTTGGTGAAGATTATGCCAACATTTCAAACTTTATTAAATTGTCTTGATGCTGTACCAATAGAATATGCCCATAATGAGAGATTATTTTATGAGTGTTGTTTGAAGGAATTAATTTTTTCAATTTCTTTGTTCTGTTAAGAGAGAAGAACCTACTGGTTTAGACAGCCACCTTTCTGTCAGACTCATGGGTTGTCAATGCTGGCTACAAGCTAGAAATAATTTTTACGTAGCACAAGGTAGGCTAAAAAGAAGCCTTGTCATATGTGTGGTTTGTGTGTTCCCCACACACCACCATGCCCATTACCTTCTAACCCCCATCTCTCTCTTTGCCGTTGTTAGATATGATATTTTTGCTTTTCGTTAGGTGCGTACCTAGTTTTCAAGTTCCATCCTTTTCTCTGTCATATTTCTTGAGAGTATTTTTATTTTTCCCTGTAGCAGTTGCGTGATGCGGTGGTCCAACACAAGGCCTTCTCTAGGAGCCTACAGTCTTCTCTACGAAGTCCTCTCATTTAAGATGCCGTGTAGAGTTTAACACCAGCCTTTGCCTCTGGGCCCACATAAATGACTGGGCCCAAGGTGCCCTGTGTGACTAACAATAGACTACAGGAAAACTCTTTCTAAATGTGCTTTAAGGCCATCTTTTCATGCCTTTCAGGATCTGCTCTCTGAGTTGCTCAAGAGGTCCTCTATGCCTAGCCGTTGTTTGCTCAAAGTGCTTCCCGGTATGCATACTTATAGGGCTACACATAGGCCTCTATTTTTATTCCACTGTTTTATTATTCTTAAGATTATATGCCCAAATCTCCCTCGCTTCCAATTTCTTTATTTCTTTATGAACCTACAGACTACTTTGTACAAAAGCAACTCTGAACTATCATAGGAGGAAATCTGCAAAAAATGCCAATAGGATTCAGCATTTTGGTGCAACGTCCGAACCCCACAACATCCCCTTCACACGATGTCCAGCTAGAAAGCCAATATTGCAGTACATCATCAGGAGAAGACACAAAACACCAACCCCTTATAGGTAGAGAATTCAGTTTGTACTATCACTCACAATGAACTCCCATGGCCGCCTTGGTATAACCCCATCTTTATCTGCATGCATGTTTTCTAGCAGTTTCTGGGAGATACATTTACAGAGTCTATTTTGTCAAACAGCACTTGAGTTATAGCTAGTTGCTACACTGTGAGTTGGATCCCTATTTCAGTCAGGGATTTCCTAATGGGCTGCAGTGCACTTCTGCGCAGAATGGTGTTGGGACACAGGTCAGATAAAAATAACTTTTTATCTCTAGGGTATAATGCTTTCTTCAGTGCTGTTTATTCCAAGATCTCCTCTCTGTAATGTCCATCGTGTAGAATGAGAAGCATTGTACCTAGGTCATCCTGAGATCCTCTTTTTGCTTTTGATAGGAATCAGAAGGATGTTTTCAGTATTTGCAAGTATTCCTTCAGTAGTTGGACTGTCATGTGGCACTGGTGGTAAACTCCATCCTGCCAATGTAATGTACACTGGGCGACCCAGTACAGTGGTTTATCCCTCAATAGTAGACCTTCCTTGTTACACTAACAGGGTTGTTTCTTCTCGTGTGTAGTGGCAGCTACTCCACATCCCAGTCGGTTGAAGATGCTCTTTAATTCTCTAATGAGCTTAGAGGAAGAGGAACTGGATGTACAGCCTTTTCACTGCAGTGAATCATGTGCTGGTAGTCGCAAGTCATTCTTAGCCAAAAGACTCAATGGCCTAAGCCTCTCTTCTACGCTTCCCCTTGGGCAGTGCCCTTCATGGAGAGATTTGTGATGGGGATCTGGAAAATGTTGAAATTGTTGTCCTCTCCAAATGAGAGAAAGTCCAAGGCCATGGCTCAACTCGTCTATTTATACCTGTTATTTTTGTAAAAGTGTATTCCATCACCAGTTGGCTCTTTGTTTGATACTTATCTATGTGAATTAACGAAAATTATGTTCAAGCTATACAGAACTTTCTACCAGTTCATAAATTACACCTGGGTATCTGTTTTTTTCCAAAATTGTCAGTTGAGGTTTTACACCAATCAGACATACAGGAGGATTAGGGAAAATCTCTGAAAAAAAGCCAGAGGCGAGAACTCTCTGTGGGCTTTTTTGCAGGATCTTTTGTATGTTGACCTATATATCCCCTTGTTAGAAATGTCGATGCATTTTCACCCTTGCTTTGACCCGCGTTTCATCTTATCTTTGACCCACATGGCACTTCAAAATCATTTTTATCTGTTTGGGGATCAATTCCTCTTCCAAATCGAAGGCACCACAATGGGTTGTTCTTTTGCACCCATAAGTAGCCATTCTTTTCATGTTGGAATTCGAAGAAAAAACTATCTATGAGAACAACCCATTTGCCCAAATGATATCCTTATGGCTGAGGTACATAGGCGACATTGGTGCTGAAAACAATCTCAAATTATTTGTAGAATGGATGAATTACTATTTCGAAGACCTCAAATTTAACATGTCTAAAAGCACCACAACTATGTTTTTTCTCGGCATATGGATAAAAGAGATGGACCATTCCCAGTGTCCATCACTCAACAAAGAATCTACTGACAAGAATAACGCTCTTAAGATACGACAGCTACCATCCAAGGAGCCTAAGCGACAATCTCTTGTACAGACAGATCCTGCAGATCTTTTGCAATTGCCCGCTCAAAGCATTGACGTAACATAGGCCCCCGCAGCCCCAGCGGTGCGGGGGCCCCCAAGCTCCAGGGGGCCCCTTCAGCACAGCACTCGCAACGAAGAGCTCCCGATTTAATCTGGAGGGGGCCCCTCTGCATACCTTGCAGGGGGGCCCCCTCAAGTTTCGTTACGCCAGTGACTCAAAGAAGATTACTTCCATCATGCCACCTTGCTCTCTAGCAGACTTTAAGAAACAGGATGCCCCAGAAAACCAGTAAACAATTCTTTGAAGAGAGCTAGGTACACACCCTGAGGTCTACACATTCTGCCCAGGCACAAACGGGGGAAAATAATAATTCATCATAACTGGCACGTTCTATTGAGCCTAAACTGTAAATCAGAAAAACTCTTATTTGCACTGAAAAAAAAACGGAATCTTCCGCAACCAACTGGTAAAAGCATATATTCCTCCTGATACTATGGCAGAAAAATCTCTCCAACCATTGGAACCTAAAACCCATCAAAGTACACTGCAAATGTGGAGAATGCAGTTCATGTACAAAAACAATTGAAGGAAGCTCTTTCATGTACAATAACAAAAATGGAAACATTCTGACTTCTCAAACTGTAAGACCTAAAAATGTTTGTCTAAGGCATATTATGTCTTTGTGGAATATTGTGTATCGGGAAAACCAACCAAAAAATTCTGAAACAAATCATCCAACCCAAATCAAGGATTAGATGTAAGAACCTGCCCAGCTGTCCTAGTGAAACACTTTTTTGACAACTCCAATAGTGAAACTTATTTGAAATGGACAGTAATGGAAATTATAATGAAAGATCCAAGAGAGGGGTAACACTGAAACACTTCTCTTGAAAAAAGAGGCGAGCCTGATATTACACTTTAGCAGATTGTCCAAAGGCCTCAATGAAATGTCTGAAATTCAAAACCACTAACTTGATAAATTTTTTCCGGAGTAAGGTAGGCCCTATGCAATATATAGAAGTGTACCAGTTGAAATCGAGCATTCCTTGTGCTTTTCCATGCCCGCTCAACCAGTTCCGCCCATACTTTCTCAGGGATTTCTTCATCTAAATCCTCTTCCCACTTTTGCCGTAGCGTCAGTAACGGGGGCAGTGCCTCCTGTGTCATCCGCCGATATAGGCACGTGACTGCCTTAAAAGTTCCCGCCGCCATAACCACATACTGGCAGACCATAGAAGTCTGAGGTTCACTTAGCCCCTCCTTCCAATGCACCTGAATGGCCGCGATGAGCGCCGAGTGAAGCAAGAAATCTCCACAAAACCACTAACTTGATGCGCAACTACCACCAGATCCGACCGAGATGCTCTGAAGTATGCCATTACATTCATCTTCAATCAATGGAACTTCACACCAGCAACACTCCACACACTAAGGCAATGCGACTCCTTTTCAATAATGTTTTAAATCACCTACAACTTTGCTTCATACCCCACCATGGTTATAAGTGACCACCTAGTTATGATGTCAACACGCACCCTGCAAGAGGAATTCAGCCCTGCATATCGCCACAACAAATGGAGAATGGTCACACTGGTAGTAAGATAACCGAGCTGTAGACAGACGTCCCCACTGACTGCATTACACTCAGAAGTTGAAATACACAAGCAGGAGCCAGATGCTGCTGGCCGCTCCCAACTCAATAGGGCCTCGCTTTCTTCAACTCCAACCAGGCATGAGCACTGAATTGCCCGGTGAATTATATTTACAAACCAGTAGCCCGAGCAGCAACCTTACGTAGACCACAACACAAGCCACAAACGTTGGTACCTTCGACCTGAGCTGCCACAAATAATTGTCTATTCTATCTCTTTATGCAGAGAGGACAGCTGTAAGGTACATGCATCTAACTTATTTGCCTCACTAATGTGTATGTATCTCATGGCTTTTTACTGCAGTTTCCTGCAACTAATACATTTTTATCTTGATACTATTTTTTCAATGATATCTAGAACTTATACTAAGAAAACTCATATGTCTGGGACAAGATACTTCACATTTCATTTTTTCACCAATTATGGGTGGCCATAGTATTAGATTTTCAACAATAGAATCCTCTCTATTCTTCCTATATACAGGCCCAACCAGTTCCCCGTCTTGAGGAGACCCTTAAACAGGAAGAGGGTAGAAACACGTTGGCATTTCTAACACAGGGATAAATGGGACGATATTCATAAAATCCTGCAAAAAATCCCACAGTAAATTACACAGTTCTTTCTAATCCCTGGCTTTTTCACAGATCCTCCCTAATCCTCCTGTTAGTTTGACTGGTATACAAACCGCAATGGACAAGTTTGGAAAAGACGTACACACAAGTATAATTTATGAACTGGTACAAAGTTTTGTATAGCATGGATTTTTTGGGGGTTTAATTCATGTAGAATCCGAATCAACCAAACAGCCCACTGGTGATGGCATACACATTTGCACAAATAATGAGTTGATGTTTTGTTTGTATGTTTGTTTTTGAAAGTCAAATGTTTTTCTTGTGTCTGATAAAATGCAAAAACGACAATATATGCAGCTGCAAAAAATATATAGATATATGCAATCAACAATGCTCTGATCAGTGGATTTGTCTTCCTTTGATCCTGTTGGTAATATCAATTATCACGCATGAAGAATGCTTCTTTTTGGTACAACTGTTTCTGTGGTCTAACCTCACTGCTCTCTAGTTAGAGAAGGGATATCTTTGTTCTCTCTCAGGGCCACCTCACCCTGCCCTTCCACCTCACCTTATCCACAGACTTAAGTAGCTCTCTCACTACATGTATTCACTTACATCAACATCCACCTTTTCCTTTTCCTCCTAAACTGTTTGCCTGACTACAATATCTTCTTTTTCTCACCTAGCAACACCTAGATGCGGAAACCCTCCATCATGAGGTTTTACTGCATTACAACTTTGACAATCTGCATCACAAAGCTCTGCATCTTCTATGGCGCTTCTTCTTTGTTCAGACCCACTATCAGACCATCTTACCTACCTATGGCCGCTCTGAAATAATCTGTTGTGACAAACACATAATTTACCTGCCTCAGGCCCACCTGGGTAGCAGACACATCAGTAACCACTCGCTAAGAAGAAATGCTCACTTAGCTCAACGAAAATAGAAGCGACCTCAAAGTTTTCTGTTTTCTAAGATTTTTCTGATCACTCGCACATCAAACACTACCTGACATTTTTTCTCTTGCAGATCTTTTCGATGCCGCCAACACAAGTCATCTCTCCTTTTTGTTTTACGTATTCCGCTACCAAATCAAATAAAATCATGTTTATTTCGGTTAAAGAAAACCATAGCTTGTGTATCACAAATGATAAAAAAAATCACAAACAAATGAAAACAATACCCTTGTTCAGGAAAGCAGAATCAGCCTGCATTATCTAATTCACTTGCATCCCTACCTGTTTTGCAATGCCTCTGCCTAGAGAACCCATTGTACTGTGCACTTGTGGCAGCACGAGGAATGATAGCAGTGCATGGGTAGCACAGCAGCGACACCCCATCCCCTCTTGTTCCACATGGTAGCCTGTCTTACACTGCCGCTTACATAATCCCAAATATAAAGTGCAGTTGTGACAATATATAATTTTTGCTAACATTTCACTAACAAGCATTTGTAATGCAATCGGTCTCGCCTTTGGGACCTTATAAGTTTTTAGCTATGCACCATATTATACATTGGACCACCTGCACTCACTTTTAGTTAAAGCCCATTGCTATCAAACACCCTGTCTTGTCAAGCACTAGCTCCGGCCGTCAGGCCAACCTATTGCCCACTTTTGCTACTATTGTCCACCTCACCACTGCATCTCCCACAAAACATTAGGCCAACCGTCTCTCCTGCTGAAGTCACTTCCCTACCACCATCACCATTTACTAATCCCACACTAAATACTTTGTCAACAGTCTCTCCTGTTCAAATCACACTCCTGCCGCATCCCCACCCTAAGCACTAGGCCAACAGCCTCTCATGCGGACGCCACTCCCCTGTCATCAATATTCCTCATCACGCTAAACCCATAGCAATAGCAACTTTGCTCACGTTACTTCCTTGACATCACTAATGCCCAAGCTACTCCATGCCAACAATCTATTCTGCTGACGTCACTCCCTGCCATGGCCACTGCCACCAAGCATGCTACTACACCTTCTAGCCACTTCCCTTACTTCCCTCCTAGCCCTCCGTACTGTGCAGGTTTGTATCATTGAACCCCATGAAGGCAGCATACCGACCCCAGCCCTCCCATTTTATACCCCGGTTCACGTTTATAAAGAACTGCTGTTCCTGGTATGGGCTGATACCCGATATCACAATATCACCCGATATCACAATGATGGAGAAAGCTTGCAATCCTGGGGGAATCTCACACACTGCTAGGGGAGCTCAGGCTACTGGAGGAAGCTAGCACTGCCGGAAAAAGCTTGCAATGCTAGGGGAATCTCACACTGCTCTACTGGAGCAAGTTCAGAATGCCTTGGAAAGCTCATACAGCTAAGAGAATCTTACACTTATGGGGGAATTTTACACTCATGGGGGAATCGTACACTCATGGAGGGAATCTCAAGCAACTGGAGGAAGCTTACACTGCCCAAGGAAGCTTGCACTGCTGGAGAAGCTTACACTGCTGGGGGAAGCTCGCAATGCTGGGAAAAGCTCGCAATGCTGGGAGAATCTCACACACTGCTGGAGGAACCTTGCAATGCTTATGGAATCTCACACTGCTCTGCTAGAGGACGTTCATTCTGCTGGGGAATCTCATACTGCTAGAAGAAGCTTGCAGCGCTCACAGTTTCTCTCAGTGCTGCAGGAAACGGACCATGCTGGAGAAACTCCCATTGTGGGAGCCCAAGAGTAATGACAGAGGGAACTCGTGCTGCTGGGTGAAGCTTGCGCTGCTGGTTGAAGCTCGCGCTGCTGGATGACGCTCGCACTGCTGGTGGAATCTCGCATTATTGGAGTCCAAGAGCAATGGCAGACGAAACTCGCACTGCTGAAGGAATCTCACACTGATAGAGGAAGCTTGCAATGCTGGGGGAATCTCGCACATTGCTAGGGACGCTCAGGCTACCGGAGGAAGCTGGCACTGCTGGAGAAAGCTCGCAATGCGGGAGTAATCTACTATTGTGCAGGAGAAAGTTCAAACTGCCTTGGGAATATCGCACAGTGCCGAAGGAAGCTTGCAATGCTTGGGGCTGCTCACAATGCTCTGCTAGAGTGAGTTCAGATCGCTGTGGGTAGCTCATGCAGCCGGGGTCTCTCAATGTTCGGGGATTCACACACTATTGGGGATTCACACACTGTTGGATCTCTTTAGCACTAATAGTAAACTTTTAGATGAATCGGACATAGCTGGAGAAAGCTGCCATCTTTTAAGTCGTGTCCTGCCGTTTGGATATTATGTTGGCATAAATATGTGGGTGAAGCACTTTCCGTGGCACACACCACACTTTTTGATAGCTCTGGAGGCCACAGGCCCATCTCGAACCCTTCTCTCGGCACCTGGTCCCTAGCGCTGCCGATAGCTTCTGTGCGCCTCAAAATCCCGCCCCTTCACCGAACCCCCCACCTGGGCCTGTAAGATGTATGATGCCGCCACGCTACAAAAGTGGATTCGTCTTGGGTCGGACAAACCGCGCCGAGGTCCATAAATCAGAAGCCGGCACAGTTTAATAAAAATGTATTGACTTACAAGTGATTATTAATCAAAAGGCCATTAATAGCGGCGGCCGCTACGGAGGGGTGTGCGAGAGTGATCGGAAATCCATGGCGGCTGCTGGACGCATGCGTAAGATAGCCGTCTGTATTGCGCATGTGTTCTGGACAGGTCAGGCAAAATTGAGTGCGAATTCACCCAGCCAATCCCAGGACAAAGCAAGCATTTAAAATGCAATAGGACTCGTATTTACACGAGACCTATTGCATTCAAAACGGAAGTGCGGGCGTCAAAGAAGGCACGAACGGGGGGGGGGTGGTGGGATGAGAAGTCATGGACTGCGGGAGGGAACGGGGGGAGGCAGAGGAACAAAACAGTTTTTAAAGTAAAGGGGCCGATAGCCACGGGAGGACAAAAATGACGACATGGCCGTCAGGAGGCGGGACTAACAAGCCGAAAACCAATCAGAATGCAGCATTTAGTATTTCAGCCACTCAAAAAGATAGGCGGAAAGTGGGCGGAGCTTCCCCCGCTATACTGTATACTGCATGCCTCGCAAAGCCAGCAGCGCATGCGCTGCAACGCTAGGCGAGACCTAACAATGGGGGTAGACATCATTTACCTCGCTGTCCCCAAATGGTAAGATCTGTAGTAGGCATTTTATCTCGCAATGACCACTACTTATCTTAAGTCATCCTTACTTGTCGCTAATGGGGCTTTCATTAGGACCGCCACCAAGCATGTCTTCATTTTCATTCCTCATCTACAAATGTGTTACCTTGAGCTCCTCAATTGTACATCTTACATTTTTATGAGTCTTTTCTATGTAAAACTTTAATACCAGCTCAAGCTCTTTTTCATTCTGTTGACCTGCTCCATCTTGCCTGCTCCCCTTTTTTAGGAAACAGCTCTCATCATCAGACCCATGAAAAAGCCACACATCAAATCCTGAAACACTGTGGCCACCGAGGTCAGGCTAAAAAGCATCCTTTTAAACTGATAACATCCAAATGAGAATGTCATTTGAGGTCTGTGCACCCAGTGCAGTGGTCTTTGATGGTATGCACAACTTATATCAATATGTTTGAACACCATTCTTCCTCGCACCAGTTCTGGAGTTGTTCGTATATTTTTCAGAGTCAATCTGCATGTTCTAATTCAGTTCTATTTCGCTCATATACATTCTGCTTTTGTCATAGGCCTTTCTGACAAACCATAAAGAAGATGCGACGGTTCTGTTACACCAGCTTCCAGTCTCCTTAGCTCCTCTTACACCTTCTGCGTCAGTGCAAAGGTTTTATTTCTTAGTGGTATTTTTTGCCTTGGATTTTCTTGTACCCTTATCTGTTGCACAAAACCCTTGAGCTTCACTACTGCCCCACTTAATAGTTCAAGGAAGAACCTTCCAGCGCCTATATGCGCCTGGCATTTGGGGTCTAACTTTATCCCTAGTTTTCCTCATACAATCCAAACTAACTCCGAGGGTCTTTTCTTGTTTCCCAACTGCTCCATGTTTTTCATAGAAATGTTGGCATGGCGTAATCAAGTGAATTGGTGAAAAAACCCAATATATGCATCAGAATGCACGTCATGGGTGTTAGGTTTATTACCTTATCGCCTGTAAGTGATTTTATAGCCTCACTGGTGTGGAGTGATTTAGCATCTCAGTGATCTTACCCCCAAATCGCTCCTGTGTCCTGTGTTTTATTTCTCCTTCTATTGATCCCTTTTCTTTTAACGCGAAATTACGTCCGTCACAATCCACAAAAGAACGGACACTGTCCCCTTTTATGATTTTACACACACATGCGGCAAGTCCCTTATTTCTGCATTTATTTACTTCAAGGCATTTCTTACTATTCGGAGGAGGCTCTAACTGCCCCATCAGTGACAGCATTTCACAGCCCACTCTTTTCCATTTACTTTTTAACCACTGCCCATCTTCTAGAATGCTGTGTTTGTTTTGTTGCCTACTAATGTTTTTCATTTCTATTTATGGCCCATTTTCCTCTTTTTACCCTCATCGCTTTGACTCATAGCCCTTTAATCTGGTCCTTGATTGCCACAGTTATGGCTTCTGTAGCAAGTATTTTCACTTCACTTACATCCTTTTTATTAACTCATTGCTTGCATATTGATTTGATGTGATGTGTTCTTTTTACAATGTACCAACCTTGCAATTAACTCAAGAATTTTGACACTGGTGACAAAATCATCATTACTTTCCTCTTTTTCATGGAAAGCCCTATGCCAGTCTACTGACACAAATCTTACCTCTATAGCATGCATCCCGTGAAGCTATGGCTTTTATTATGCCATTCACATTATACTTTGGCCCAATACAGCATTCAGCATGGGACAGTGAGTCATCCCACTACAGCCACTGGCGAACTTCACTGTGAGTGACGATATTCTTCATTCTCATAAGAAGAACATCCGCACACAAAGTAGTCCCTTTAATTCAAAAGGACTACTATGGCAGTGTCAGAATTTTGAGACTAACACCATATTTTTGGTTTTAGCCAATGATTTTTTTTTTGATTGATGAGGGCCTGGCAGCTATAAAATTAAGTTTTGCAAAAACAATGAATAAACAAAATAAGTATTGACAAAGCCAAAAGGCGACCAAGAGCGAGATCTGTTACTTTGCCAATGCTTGTTTGGCCTATGTCTTGGCCTCTGGAACAGCAGTAATATTGTTCAATGTTCTCTCTTCCCAAGCCAAACCTGTGTGTGGCATTCAGTTCCGTTGTTCCTTGTGGTTTGACTCCGGTCAATAGTAAGGTCTCTTTTTATGTAGTACCTTTAATTCTTTGTCGATCCTCACACACCCATCTCAGATTCCTTCCAATTACATATACCTACATGCTTCCATCTGTAGTATTTTTGGGTGATGTCATGCACATATTGCACTGCAGCTGATAATTTTGCTTACACTATGCCTTTCTGCTTCATCCATTTCGGGTCGCGAACCACTCTCTCTCGGGTACAGTGCACCCTAATGTTTTTAGATGTGGAATCACTATGTTATTTAGTGCTACTTACTTGTACCTCTGTTCCGGGAGACATTTCAATGCTGCCACTTTGTTGCTTGGGCTGAGTCTGTGTTTTATCTTGCACAGGGGCTAAACATCTCTCATTTGGCTCCACTCCAGAATGCTAACCAACATTGCCCTCCAAAACGTTTTGCTGTCCTCCTTTTATATGGATGACCATATTTCTATATAGATGCTTAGTTCCACATTCCATGCCTTCCTCACCTTTTCTAGGTCTGGCGAAGCCTACCGCTTGCATACAAGACACACATAGAGTGGCCATTGGGTCAGCCCCATTAAGCCACTGGCTTGCACGGTTTAGTCCCTTCAGGCGTTGCTTTGAGACAGTGTCTGTCATATCTCGGATCCTAGAGGATCATTTCTGTCTCAATATCGTGCCATTGGCTATGGGATATATTATTCTGCTTCCTTTGGAGTGGTTTCATTGCCATGCAGTGCGTTTTCAGCATGTCACAGGGAATATTTAGTAAAAGCTGAAACAATCTTGAAAAGAAGGCTTTTCACTCTAAAATCAACACATTCTGCATTATAACTGAATAATTATTTGAAGTACATTTCTATAATATTTTTCATGTGTTGTTTTAAAGAAGTTATTTTACTATGTGCAAAAAAGCTACATAAAATTCTAGATTTTCTTCCAACATAACATCTAAACTATATTATAGAACAGTTCCATATGTTCCTTGCCATAGTTCAAGTAAGTCAGTCTTTCTTATCAGGGGTGCAACTATACCCAAACTCCAGGGGGACTAAGAGGTCAACCAATTGAGGCCAGACAAACACTTCAAACAATGGGGTGGAGCTATCTTTAGAGCCAATACAAGAAAATAGTGATAAATTGTGCATTTGAAACATTGGTGAAACCTGATATAATTACAACAAACATGTCTTAGTGGATTTGTCAATGTTTATATACTACTGACAAGTTTTAGTGGATTTGACAATATTAAGTAGGCTACTGACAGAGATCTTTAAAAAGGTGAAACAGTGATTTAACAACTAAACATCAGCTTCTAACGATTTCACTGCAAAGCATTTTAAAACCAGTTTTCGCAAAGTTGTTTCAAGACAACATCACTTTTTGCCAAAGCTCCAAAAATTCCTTCTGTGAAATATTTTTACCTATATTTTCAGAAGGGCCCTGTTGCCTGACTATTGACCAAAGGTACGTCTTTAGTCTGCTCATCAGGACGTTGCAACATATGCTCATTTGAGGCCGCACGCATGCACAAGGCTCAAGATATTGACCTTGTTGGGTTACTGCGCCTGAGTTTGCGTTGTTTGACTGGCGAGTCACGGGCTTGATTGCTATTGCATCTTCCATTCCTGTGGCGATTGAATACGTGAGTGCCAATCAGTTGACAATATCACCATTTCTTCATTACTCAGCCATGAATCTGCGCTATCCTAAATCAAAATAAAATAGTCAGATAGCACCCCACATTGAGTAGTTCTCATATAAGATGCCTGAATTATATTCATGCAGGAAGCCACCAGGCCTAAAGAACTGGTAAAATGGTAATTACCTTGAACAAATGGTGTTCTAGCATACAAAAAACAATCCTCTCTTCAATCTCCAAAACACACACAGAATGTATGGCTGACGGACAATGCCCTGCAAAGAGGTCACCCCAACAGAAACAATGCCTCTCAATAGCATATGTTATAATAACAAAAACATGACTCTCTCTCAGGGGCGGCTCCTCTGCTATGGCAGAGGAGCGTCGCCCCACTGCTTTTAAGCAGTGTAAAGAAGAGAAACATAAAATGATAATAACTTTAAGTTATTATCATTTTATGCTTCCTGACCTGTCCTGCTGCTTTGCGGCGAACGGGTGGGCGGGGCTGCTCTGCTGTCCGAGCAGTGCAGGGGAGGAGTGGTATGCCCACTCCAAAGTGCGCAATGACTGTTTGGTCGCCCAAACCAGTCATGCGCACTTTCCTGTTCTCCATGCAGGCTGCATTACAGCCTTCATGGAGAACATGCCCATCCCTCCAGCCCCTGGCTGAGAGCCGTGTCACGGTGCTTAGACCAACCACAACGCTGCCATTGCAGTGTCGTGATAGGCTTAGGGGAGGGAGCCTGGCTGCCAGCTTCCTGTTCCTGTATGAGGAAGGAGAGCAGTAGCAGAGAAGGCACGGGACCCGTCGAGGTAAGTTTAGCTTTTTTTAAATAAAATTATTTTGGCCCCCCCACCCGCAACACCACCCACGACCCCCCCGCTTCTCCCTCCCCCGCTTTCCCCATCCCTGCTTCCCCTCCCCCGGATCCCCCCTCGCGATTCCCATGCCTGCCACCCCACCTGCGAGCCATGCCGGCCGCCACTAACCTCTCTGAAAGGGAGGGGGAGGGGTTCTCCTGTTCTGAGAAACCAAGGAAGAGGCAGACAGAAAAGTAAAACAAGCATTTGCAATGCAATAGGTCTCGCATTTACATGAGTTTGAGCTATTGGCATTGTAAATGACAATGCCTTTTATTTATGTTTTGGTTTTTGCAATGCCAATAGCTTAAACCCGCGTAAATGCGATACCCAATGCATATTTTTTCAGCCACATCTGCCTAGATAAGTCAGTTTTCCCTGAAAACAATTCAGCCTTTATTGGATTTAGGCACAACTACTTTTGAGACAGCCTGTCCGCCTAATGTACAATGCTGCAGATGTCCCTTTCGATGTGAGAGCATCAAACAAGCAAAAACCTCATGCCACCCAACCCAGTACTAAAATTCAACAGATCTTTGTCGTTCGTATACAAAAGGACAGAAGGAGATTTAGTCATTTCCATAACACGTGCCTAAAGCACCCAAACTTGCCAACAGATTTTCAAAGGAACAGGAAATGCCTAAGAGAAGCGAACACAAAGGAAAGTGTTTTGGTCACCTGTCATAACCGGTAGCACACCTTGAGTGACAAAGGCAATCAGTTTTGGCAACAATCCAGCCCTCAAAATGTCCCAGAAATACATAGATAATTACAACCTGCAAAAATAGTTTCTGCTAAAGTTATAAAACAAATATACCTATTAGTTCCTATTGACTGATTTGGAATTACACACTTAAAATTCGAGCACTCCAAATTATCAAAGTGATTACATATTTACACTACAATCTTTAGATCATAGTCGAAAGTGCTAAATATTTAATGCCCAGGGAAGCTTTTAGTCCTTTTCCTTGCTTAGTTTACATAACAAAAGGTCAGTGAGAGCCTTGGTCCTCACACTAAGAATATGCAAAAAGGGGAGTGGACGATAAAAGAGACCCATGACAATAAACACAACGGTATCCATTCACAACATCAACCACACTCTTACAGCAATCATAAGCTAAAGACTTCTTAATGAATCAGCACACCCGCCTCCATCCCTCACTCCACCGTAAGGCAAGCAAAGAAAAGAAAGCACCGGAGTCCTAACAAACATAGCCACACCCATGGATAAGGGGCAAGCAAGGAAAAAGTACTGCAGGCTTAACAGATTCACACTCACTGGTGAGAGTCAAGCAAGAAAAAGAAAACGATTCCAGTGCTAACAACCGGAGGCATGGACAGTATCAGTACTTATGGGACAGTATTGGTACTTGTTTGCCGGATCAGAAAAGTAATAATGTTAAACAAATAGGGCAATGGCGAAGGGGGTGAACTTGCTCCTTACCTCGGAATAAACGTGGCTTCTTCCCCCAGCCGTAGCTGGAAGTCCTCCCAAGCCAGGTTAAAGGGGTCTCCTCCGTGCTTGTCCTCCGGCTCGCTGGGAGCCCTCGCTTCGGCCCCCGAGCCTCCTCTCCGCAGCCAGAGTGAGCCCCGGGTCCCGTAGAAGCCCATGTTGAAGCCTTTGAAGGTAATGGCCCCATCGCGGTTAGTGTCCAGCCGCTGGAAGACGGCCTCTGCCTCCTCCGGGCTGACGCAGAGCTCAACGCACAGCGACTCAAAGTCCTCTCGCTCCAGGCGCCCTAGAGGTTGGCGTCACAGGAGAGGAAGAGAGCGCGGAGCCGGGACACCTCGCTCTGCGAGTCCTACGCCATTGTCCCGGCTCAATAAATAAAAAGTACACGAACAGTGTAACATCCAAGTAAAGGGGCCAGTAGCCATGGGAGGATTCAAATGACAACATGGCCCTACTAAGGAGGGACTAACAAGCCTCATGATGAATCAGAAGACAGCATTTACAAAAGACAAACACACAAGCCAATGAAAAATAAGGCCGGGAGGAGTGGGCGAAGCTTCTCTCCGTACTGAACTACCACAGATCTTCTCAGAGCAGTGCTTGCGCGCTGGCTCAGGCTCAACCTAAAAATGTATAAGTTGAGGCCCAGATTTTGCATCTGAGTTGCATCAATATTTTGGCACAACCCCAACGCAAAATCTACTTTGTTAAATATTTTAATGTGCTCAAAATGTACTGATGATAGACCTGCTGCACATATGTGAGGTCTTATGATCTGACGTCACTTCCTGTGAGGTCATGGGTTGTGATGCCACATCCTGTGATGCCACATGTGATGTCAAACACCCTGATGTCACTTCCTGTGATGTCACGTGCGGTGATGTTACACCCATTCTGCCTAACTTGGTGAGTCCCCCCACTTCTGATTTTTAGGGCTTGAGCCCTGTACTTGGAACATTAAAAGACCGCTAGCGGGTTTCAGAGTGCATATGTTTGTTTACTTTCAAAACACAGGGGCAATAGACATCGTTCTTAATTTAGTTTTACTCATAAATATGCCAGGTGCCCAAATTCAGCTCACGTACACTGACACATGCCCCAGTATAGCCTCTAATGCCAGGTGCCACCATCAAATGTTGGATGCAGACGATGCCCAAGTTCAACCGAATATCCACCGTACAGTGCCATGTGCATCCTTAGGTCACAAATGCCGCTGTGCCACCTTCAAGTGCCAAGGTGAACTGATACCCATGTTGTTGTGTTATGTGAGGTAACTGCTTAATTGTACTGTGTTGTTATTGCGCTCTGTTGAATTGCACCGTTCTGTGCTGTATCGCTGTGTACTTGTGTTTTGCCACGTGTTGTGATTTGCTGTTCTGTTTTATTGTGTTGTATTTTGTCATACCGTATGTTGAGCAGTTTTGTGTTATTCTGTTGTTTTTGCTTTACAATATTGTGTGTGTTATTATTGTGTTGTACTGTGACTTTGGTGGTACTGGGTTATCGTTATGTTGTTGTCTGTTCTGTAGTTTTTCTGTAGATATATAGTTTTGTGTTCTTGTGTGTCATGTAGTCTTATTGTCAGTCTTAAACAAATAATGCTGAGTTTCCAACATAAGGCAGAACACTCCATTAAAGTTACAGATAACAATCATTTAATAAGATATATGATGCCAATCAAAGGTGGTAACACACCACTGCTACAGATGTACCTCTTTATATGATGCCAATCAAAGGCGGTAACACACCTCTGCTACAGATGTACCTCTTTATATGATGCCAAACAGTGTAAATGCAGGTCACTAACCAGGCCGTAAAAGATCAATTAACAGGCATGATGGCTCTTTAAATCCGGTTGGTCCAAGCTAGGACCAGGAAGGCTCGATGCATGTTAGTTTCATATGAGATTAATTTACGTACAACTACGCTAACCAGAGCTTATTTACATAGGAGTTTCCCTGAAAAGCCTGAATGCAGCCAGGTCCCTTACCTGCTCTGGATGCCCCAGACTTACAAGGAAGCCCGTGAGGGTGCGGCAGGGGGGAGAGGCAGGCTCCCCTGACAGCCAGGCGGTTCCTCTCTGGCTGGTTCTGCCACGCACTGGCTGCCCCTCCCACGCACTGGCACCCCCGCCCTGGGCGTGTATTCTCGCCTTTCAAACACAAATCCAGTTCTGCGTGTTTACATATCACTCCTGCGCGGTGCTTAGAGGCCAATGCCTAGAAGCAGTCCGTGGCACTGCCCTAACCCTGGCATCGATTACACCCAGCTGT
Organism: Calotriton arnoldi; assembly: GCA_963921515.1. Lineage (NCBI taxonomy): Eukaryota > Metazoa > Chordata > Amphibia > Caudata > Salamandridae > Calotriton > Calotriton arnoldi. Next base: position 383,405 of record CAWUFW010001787.1, read on the forward strand.
GGTACCCTCTGCTGAGGGCCGCGCGCTCACAATCGATTTATCCATCAATAGATATCATTTTGAGGAGCTGCTCAGCCAGGGCGGTCGAAGGCAGGGTTCGCAAGTGGAATGTATAGAAAACAGACATGTTTTGTATTTATTTCAATTGCGAATCTTTCTACCAAAATCTGCGCTATACATTGCATTTTAGGATTTGTGCAGAGCGCAATGCCGACGACTCAACTTTTAAAGCTGTACCGAGAGTATAGAGATGTACACAGGACAAAGAACAGCACGTGCACGTGGCTACAGTTACATTAGCGCAGTAAATAGGCACGTGAACAGGTGCACACGTATATAAGTACAGATAAATGTGTACAGGTGCACGTTCATATGGGCGTATGTAGGGAGGCGTGCGGCCCTTTGGAAAGGGTTTAGTGCATGAGGAAGCGATGTGTAAAGTTCAGTCCGATGAAATAGCGTACACAGGTGTTCATGCATAGGTACAGATCTGGACAGAACCTGTTACATTTACATGTGCAAGCATTCACATGTTCACAATAACAAGCTTACTTGACACGCACATGTAAAGGTTCATCTGTACAGATATACTAATGCACAGTATCACATAACTAAGGGACGTTCTTCAAGTACGCCTATACAGTTTGCATATACAGGTGCTTACCTGCATGTATAAAGCTATATGCGTACATTGGTATACAGGGACATATGCACCGGCATTGAGGCACAAAACTGCATAGGTACAGGGACACTTTGCAGGATCAAATGCACACAGGTGGGGGAACTTATGTGCATATGTACATGAACCTTTGTACGAGTTCATATGTTCCGTATGGTTACATATGCACATCGCACAGTAAGTATGCCCAGGTACGTGGCCACAGAATTGCACAATAGAATGTATACTAGCACAAATTCATATGTACGTCTGCTCATATGCACGGGCACATGGGACAGCATAATTACGTAGCGGTACATAGGCATGTCTCTCTATAGATGTTAGTCCCTATGTTACATGTACAGGAAAACAGACATCGAACTGGGCATTACCCTAACTACAGGCACACGTGATTTAAATGCACAGACGCTCCAGTACTTACGTGCATGCGTAGTGTTACATAGGTACGGGTGAGCATAGGAACACTTGATTCAAATGTATATATGCTCAAGTACTTATGTGCATACGTACATGTGCATAGGTGTGGGGGTGACGGTGCCCATGTACAGGAACACGTGATTTAAATGCACAAATATTCTACTTCTTTTGTGCATACATACAGGTACATAGGAACGGGTGACGGTGCCCATGCAGAGCTACATTTGCACAGGTTCAGATATACATGTAAAAGTACACATGCACTTAAAGACCTAGGCGGGTAAGCTGCGTATGTACAGATTCATGGGTGCAGGTAGATGGGTCCAGTAGCTGAGGTACATAGGCGCAGATGCATATGTACCTAAGCGCATGTGTATATGTACTTACAGAGAGGGCATTTGCTGGACTAGAGCACCCTGGTCGGAAAGTATTGTGGCACCCTCGCCGCTGCTGGTGAATAAACTGAAGAAGCAGCGGGGGGGGGGGGGGGGGCAGCTTTTCGTGATCCCAAGCAGTCCCTGGCTCATTAGGTTAGAGGAGTGACTGATTTCTCACGCGCATATATTAACTCCTCCTCCAACTCACCCAGATCACCCAGATTAGCTCAATCGATATGAAACCCAGGCGCGGGGAGAGTGGGTGTTGTTGCTGTGTGGCAGCAAGGGGTGAGACGGGGTTCAGGGGGTAAGAAGACGGCTGATGGGTTGTTAAAAACGCCGCGCGCGGCACGCTGAAATGATTAAAAGCATTTTAATATGAGTAATTGGAATCAACTGAACATGACGCTGCTGTTTCCAGGCACCTAAAGCAGACAGCGCCACGCGCCCCTCTAAATGTTGGCGCCCTGGGCCTTGGCCCAGCTCGCCCATTTAAACAAGCATTGGCAAAGCCAATAGGTCTCGCCGGTGGAAGATCTATTGTCTTTGTCAATTGTTTTTGTAGCCATGTTGTACCGCCGCTGAAAGTATCAAGTATTAAAATGAAACTAGGCTTCATGAACACATTTACATCTTGATTAGAGCGGGTGCGCGTGCCACGAATTAGACACTATCCCAAGCACCAAGCGAAGTGATTGCTAAATTTTTATTAAAGTACGGGTAATTGCTATAGCCTCCCCTGGGGGCCCTGGTAAGTAACTTGTTCTTCTGGTCAGCAGCGGTTCTTTGGAAACCCTACAACCATAGGAACACTGCGCCATCAGTGCAATCATGAAGGTAAACCCCACAATTAAACCCCATGCTCTATAACGAGCCTGGACCTGAGCCATGGGAAGTGCCTAGAAGTCTAGGAAAGAGGAGTGCTGTTGTATGGAGTAATAGACCTGTCCCAGGGTGTTTCAGTGTGAAGGCGCGTGGCATCTGCATAAGTGTTCCAGAGACCCCCCAGGGCGCACAGCCTGCTTCTCTCGGCCTTTTAGGAATATCTAATAACTAGTTGCTCCCCTTGTTTAAGGGACCCCTCATTTGCAACTTTGGGCTTCCATTAAAAACAATTACTGTTTTGTGCGTTAAGCCCAGTGCTTCAGCTGTGCCCGTAGGACTACAGCTCCCAGAATACATCAGTTTGAGCAGCCATGTGCTCACCAAGGCACCCCCTCCTGATCAGGGGCCGGTCCCTGTCAGCAGCGCGAGGACCGGCAAGTTTCGCTTTCCTGTCAGAGGGTGGGGCTCCAGAGCTGGAAACAGGGCGCCTGAGAGGGAGGGCGAGGGTGAGACAGGCAGGGGAGAGATAGTAGAGAAACAGAGGAGGAAGAGAGGCAGAGCACAGAGACGGGGGCAACCGAGGAAAGGGAGCGCTGAGAGCACAGGAGCGAAACCGGGGGGAGAGGCGAAAAGAAAGGAAACGAAAAGTGGGCGAGCGACCGGGCAAACCGGATAAGGGAAAAGGGCAGAAAAGCACTAGTGTGGAAAGGGGGGAACGGAGGAACGCAGACTAAAGAGAAGAGGGGGGACACCCTGGTGACTGGAGACAGAGAGGCCCGCGAAGGAGGCGGAAAGGAAAGCAAAGGCAGCCGGAGGACGTCGAGTGAGCCGACCAGAAATGAAAGAATAAATAAAGGTGCTTCACCATGCTGTTGGCAGGCAGGAGGCACATTAACAAAGCTACCAACTGCAAGAGCCCCTGTAAACGCAGGTCCCCGGAGGCTCAGTGGGCTATGCGTGTGGCAGCTCCAGGAAGCGCCGGGCGCCATGATAAAAAAAAAAAAACAAGCCTGCGAGTGGTGCGCGCGCACGCTGCAAGGAATTTAAGGAATGCAGCTGCCAGCCTTCGCACCGCTGCTCGTTCCCACAAGCAAAACGCTGTGGGAGTGAACATTTGTAAAAGAGGTGGGACATGCGCCCGCCTTTAACCATTTGCAGCCTCCCATTTAAAATTGACACAGCCAACAGCCAACCAAATGCGTGGGGGGAGTCAGACCCACACACAAAAGTTTACAGTGATTACATGTAGCCTCTCATAGGGCAGCGCATGCGCGCTGCGCTTGACTCAACCTAAAAACACCCCCTATGCACAGGCACATGGTTACAGGATTACTTATACACGGTCACGTCTTTCTTCCTACATATGTTCATATGCGCTGGCAAATTGCACAGGATACATATGTAGTGATTCGCAGGCAAAGAGCTGGACAGATCTCGGTGCTCAGACTACACAGATAACAAAGGTGTTACCGCCCTTAGGAACGGGGGGGGTGAAGGGGGTTACTTTTGAGAGATGAAATACCGATAACCTGCAGGCTAAAATTACCAGGTGCCTGCGCTGATTGTTCCACCCACTGAGCTCCTTGAGAATGAAGCAGTAAACTGCTAGATACATGAATATCTAATAAAATATTTTTGCATGGCATGTTTTGGGTGCAATTTTCAGTATACTCCTGAGAAAGCGTTGCTGTGAAAAATCGTAAATGAATCTGAAAGAGGACGGAGAGCTGCCATTTTTGGATGGCATATGACGTGAAACTTCGGATGTAGCGCTGATTACACTCCCTCCCCCGAAAGATGAAAGGCTGGGTCTGCTCTGCCGGTTAAACTAGGCATATCTCTCTAGCAGGATCTCGGCTTCAGTGAGCTATAGCACGGGTTTAGTGAGAGGAGGTACATTTCTGGTTTATAAATGACTACCACAGAAGAATATGTGCTATTTCTGAATGGCTGAGGTCCTTTCAGAGCGCCGCGAGTCCTGTGGGGCGCTGTTTACCCCCTCCCCTCCAGGAGGAGGTGTGCATGCTCACCAGGAAGGGCAGGCCCGGGCTACTCCTGGCGGACTCGGTACATCTACCGCCTAGTGCTCAGCCCTCAATTGTACTGTGGAAATGTACCTTTTTAGGGGTACACTGGTGCAGGGTCACCCTCTCGTCCACGGGTTCCAAAGACTAACAAAAAGAGATCGGCACTGGAGTTGAAATAAAATAACAAGTTTATTAATCACTCATGAGTGGGACCACGTCCACACAACACTCTCAAGTGCTGCAGGAGGTAGTACACTGAATTCACAAACCATCGTCCCTTTTATACCATTTTGTTGCAATGTAAGCATGTGAACAGAAATGGAAAGAACAAGTTTTAGAAATAGCTATCAGCAAACAAGGGCAGATGAATAACCACTTGGTCAGTAAAGTGGGAGGGGGAGCAGGAATGCTTATGGCAGCAGTAAATGGTCGACAGTTAACATCTAAGACCAGGTGCACTAGCAGCTACAAACCCTCAGCTCGTACATTGCTTTAGCTGAGTCAGGAAGTCAACTAAAATAGATAACACAAGCAGAGTGAAAAGACGAGCAGCAGAGGACGGAAGAATTACGAAGGAAACGAAATGGACACCACAGCCAAAATGGCTGTTGCTTATGCTAATGTAAAATATTACACGTTTCCACAGACGACCCTTTTAGCATAAGCTAAGACATTTTCTTATGCTTTAAAAGGGGTACGATAAATATCATGGATGTCAGTTAGCATTATATCACAGATTTCTCATTCCATTGCTGAACGGGCATTTACATTTTGGACATTCGTCTTTGATGGTAAACAAGTAGTACAAGTGGAAATACAGAGGGAACAGAGCATTGGCCCGCATTGGATACATAAACAACAAGAGAAAAGAATTGCAATAATTATAAATAAGGCCGACAATATTTTCAGACCCCATGCAGAAAATATGTTCCAGAACCATCCAGTCCAAGTCCATGTTCCTGAGTCTTGATGGATCTCAGTGGCTATTTTATGCATTTTGGAAATAGCATCATAAATAGAAGGGGCGGGGTCAGGATGAACACACAACAGCTACTACCGATAATGCGACATGCTCTACCACGATCAGCTAGGATAACATCTAGCACCATTCTATTTTCCAATGTCACAATTCTCGTCATTTGAAGTTCTTCTGTAATACTTCCAAGCGCCATTGCTGTTTGATTAGTCACAGCCTCTACTACACGGGTCAAGCGTCTGATTTTCCTGCTATTTAGAGCTGCACCAACAAAGAAAAAGAGTCCCAAATTAAAGTCAACATATTGCTGTAATGTAGTGTCAGTTTGATCCACTTCATCATTATTTATAGTTCTTTTGAATCGGTTCAAGGAAATGTCATTAAACAGTTTTTGATCTTTATGATAAGATGCAGGTGCTAAGAACACAGGCGGAAGCAAGAAGGACACATAGCATATTCCGGACCATCCAATTGGTAGATGATAGTAGCCTTTACTTCCGCAAATGAAATAAGTGTTGTGTGAAGATAGAAAACTGCTATTGTTCGTTCCAGTAATGTTCAATACTGTAGTACAGTCAATTTTTCCCACTGGGATACTGCCAAAACTGCTCACACAAAGATTTGCTCGGGCTCTAGTAACAGCGATAACAGGAGGCCCGTTACCCTTGGCCGTTCGAGTGTTGGGGAAAACATAGCTTGTGGAGGAATCTCCTTTGCGATACTCCTCCATTTCCCATACAGTTCCTTTGGCTTGTGGGTCCCCTTCCTCATCGGGGTAGCAAATCTTATTGAGTTTCGCATTAAGTCCTCCTACATCAGCTAGAGTAATATTACTGATTTCAGAGGCCCACAACAGTGCGAACCAGGCTCTACAGGAGCCATTATGCGAGAATGGCAGGGGAATGAAAGGCGTTCCTCCCTTCTTCTGATGGGCTGGCATCATTCCACATACCCAGCAGTTGGTAGTGTTCGTAGCATTATGAGTATGATGCAACATTTGTATGAAAGTGCTATTGAGATATGACATTCGGTGCTTCTTTTCATGATAGGGAAGAGTGAAATAATAATGTTCGGTGGGGACAGGAGTAGTAGCAGTCAGTAAGTTTCAAGCCGGAGTTACTTCCTCCACAACCCACATTAATTATCACAGCAATGATGACAACAGTCAAAGTTAGTCCAATAACGATCATTATACTTTTACTACAGACTTTTGTAGTATTCGATTTCTTCTCCTCAGGCATGTTCATCTCGTTGGCAAACAAAAAAACAGATGGTGGCCTAAGGTCCTGGGCAGGCGTTGGTTTCTTCACTAACGTTGAGACGAGTAGTCACTAAAAGGCTACCCCCCTTTGTAGTCAGTCTTTAACCACCCAGGACAGTGGCTCAAACAGTCTCTTTCTGCGATGAAGTGTCTTCCTGGATCGAAGCAGATATCTAGATGTACCAGGGATCATGTGGTCCAGGAAGACTTCCTCAGGTCCTTCGGGTGGCGCAGCTCATCCTCTCTCGGTAACCAAAATGTCGCGATGATCTGTCAGCACAGCAGGGCTCATGAAGGAAGAGCTTCCCGCACCTGCTGATAAATAGAAGACAAGGTGTCAGTTAACTGGGACAAATAGTCACTCATCAACATGTCTGGGGTACCTAATACTGGTGCAGAACAAAGGGCTTCGCGTAACTCTTGGAAGGCGCTCTGGCACTCAGCAGTCCATGGGAGGGGCATCGGAGTGTCTTTAGTCAAAAGGGCCAACAAAGGTTTAATAATGTGCGAAAAACTGGGGATCCACTGCCTACAAAAAGAAGTGAGGCCAATCAGTGCACGGACATCCTTCTGAGTGCGGGGTACAGGAGTGTCTAGAATGGTCTGCATGCTGTCTGGTGTGAGTGCACGTCCCTCTTTAGACAGAAGGTGACCTAAATAGGTAACCTGCTGTCTACAATATTGCAATTTCTTTCGCGAGACTTTGTGATTATGGGAGACAAGAAATGATAACAATAACAGTGTTCCTTCTTCACACTAGGTAAGGACGCCAGAGCGGCATCCTCATTGATAAGACAGGATCTCTCAACCATTGGATAATTGTTATTTAAAATAACACACACACCTTCCGGAGAACAACGTATTGTAGCACGAAAATATTTAAGCATATCGATACCCACAATGTTGTCTGGCGTGTTAGGGGAAAGCAAAAATGGACATGCTGCAGTGAATTTGTCAAGTCCAAATTCAAGTGGCTGTGAAAGCGGCCTAGGTGTAGGTGTTCCATTGAACCCTATCGATGTTATCATTGTGCCGGATAGGGGAGCCCTAGAAACCAATCTTTTAGACAGAGCACTACGGGTAGCCCCTGTATCAACCAGAAACCGATCAGTAGATCCCAAGACAATTGCGTCAACATAATGACCCATTTGATCTACTGGCACCTCAACCGGTTCCTTACCCCATCCTAGGCATCCCAATGCATAATCGGAATCTGCAAGGGCATCAGCAGAATAATCAGACATTTGGTATTGATTTCGTCTATCAAAAGTATTAGAATAATTTGGTCCTTGTTCAACTGCCTCAAACCTGGGACGAGCTCCTGTACCTCCCCTATTTCCTGAATTCCCTGTGTGTCCTCTCATACTTCCCCTTCCCCGCTGGTACTGCTGACCTCGCAAAAGAGGGCACTCAGAACGCCAATGCCCAATCTCTTTACAATAAGCACACTGATCAGGGGACAAATTTGCTCGAGGGAGAGGGGGCACTCCAGGTGTATACCCTGCACGTCCGCCTCTTCCACCTCCCCTAAATGGTGGGCCATATACTTGAGCCAACATAACTTTTGTCTTTAAATCTTTAACCTTCTTATCCTCCCTGCCTTTCGCTTCCAATTCCTGCCGCTCATAATATTGGGCCATAGTCAAAAGGGAAACTGGGGAAGACGTGGTCCAAGAACTCTCGCTAGCCTTTAAGCAACTAGCTATTTCCGGTAACATATTAGCGACAAATTTGTCAACAAACAAATGCTTACTCGTATCATCGGCCAATGACTGGCCACTAAAATCATGGAATGTCTCTTCAAATTTTGAAAAGAAATCAGAAACTAGCTCATCCTTTTTCTGTTTACAGGACGCTAACGTAGTCCAATCTATTTTCTTAGGGGGTATGAGAGTTTTTAACTTAGTCACAATAGCTTTAGGAAAATCTAATATCTCCTTCTGAGGTTTCTGCGCAGGCTCTCTTTCCGCATCTATTTCTTCTAAATGTTCCCAAGTATCACCATATGCTACATTATCATCTATTTTACGTATTGTTCTCCACATATCAGGGGGCAAAATAAGTCCAAAGAACATATCAATATCTGGCAAGGTCATAGTGCAGGAGCTGATGGCTCCTTCCACCTCCTCATAGAAGGCGGCGGGATTTTTCTGGAGGTCAGGCAAAGCAGCTTTAAGAGCCATAACATCTGCTCTTCTCCAAGGAGTGTAGACCCAATTATATATAAAATATCCCTTTGCATCATCTGAAGTTTTATCATCACTTGTTCCCGCACCTTTTGGGGGAACATACAGGGGTGTAGCTTCACGCATTAGTTTCGTAGTAATTTCACTACCACTGGATTTATTCCGATCCACCGGAACATCTACTGTCTGTGTTTGGGTTTGAACTGCTTCTACAACTTTAGTTTTTCTAGCTAAGTCTTGCTCCTTGCGTAAACGCAATGTTTCATCTTGCATTTTAACCACTCGTCTAATCATATCAGGTAAGTCCGAAAAAGGGAAAGTCCCATCTGTTAATCGTTTATAATCAGTATTTATATCACTTGGCTCTAGTTATTTAGAAGTTTGTCTAAAATCAAGTATTACCTCCCAAGTGAATTTTTCTACAAAATAAAATTGCTCTATATCTTGCCACTGTTGAACCATAGCTACGATGATCGATGCAGTGGTACTCCGACGAGCTTCCTCTCTAGCAGCGGTTTTTAATTAATTTTTTTCTGTTTTAGTCAAAGTAGAGCAAGTCTGCCGCCCACCTTGCTTATCTTTATCTTTTTCTTCTGAAGACAAATGCTCCTCGTCAGAAGCCTCATCCTCAGGGGTATTTGGAGTGGGAAATTTATAGGGGGGTGGGGGTCGATTTAATAAAATAGAATCATCATGAGGTTTATTAAGTATCGGATAAATAGGGCGTCTAATAGGGTACTGGCCATTTACCTCTAATCAACGTTCTCTATCTTCTTTTTCTATTTTTTCCTTCATTTCTTTATTTTTTTAATTATAGTGCTTTTTTATATATCGTTTTCCGCTGTTCTTTTTCTGCTATAGCTTCTGCTCTCTTTGCGTTCTCTCGCACTTCTTTTTCCCACATACACACACAATCAAACATATCGTGTCTACTTTTTCTTTTAAATAAACACTGCTCTACATATTGAACCTTTTTAGAATCGAATGACCCATTCACTGGCCATTGTAAATCAGACTCTTTCTTTGTGTATTTGTTCCATAATGAACCGTACATTATGGGAGAATTACCATATTTGATATACATCTCTCTATTAGGGGTCCCTTCCGGAGGAGCCGGCTGACTTTGCTCTAAACTATTATTGGTACCACCAGAACAGCAACACCACTTACAGAGTGTGCTGAGAACAGGCATGTTTTTCCAAGTATATGTAAAATATTACTACTCCAAATAAATATTCCAAAGGAGGAAAATATCCACATTACCTGCCTTCACTTTTTGCAAAAAATGAATAACAAACCAAACCAAAATCTTGGCCAAGCAAATCAAGAGTGCCGCTTCAGCGACCTTACCAAACAGAAGTCTCCAACTCCCACCTGCCGATCTCTGGTCGACCTAATGGTCACTGCAGAAATACGCCAAAGAAAGCCCCAGTCGAAACCGGCCACCACCCGGAGGGTCAAATCGGGAAAACCGGAAAAGTCACTTCGGTCTGCAAAGACAAGAGTCTGCTCATGCAGGGCGCCTCCTCAGTAATATTTCAGTCCTCAGTCAAGACCACTCCTTTGGATGGCCGCATCTCCGATGGGGCCCCACGTGCCGGGCGCCAACTGTGGAAATGTACCTTATTAGGGGTACACTGGTGCAGGGTCACCATCTCGTCCACGGGTTCCAAAGACTAACAAAAAGAGATTGGCACTGGAGTTGAAAAAAAATAACAAGTTTATTAATCACTCATGAGTGGGACCACGTCTACACAACACTCTCAAGTGCTGCAGGAGGTAGTACACTGAATTCACAAACCATCGTCCCTTTTATACCATTTTGTTGCAATGTAAGCATGTGAACAGAAATGGAAAGAACACGTTTTAGAAATATCTATCAGCAAACAAGGGCAGATGAATAACCACTTGGTCAGCAAAGTGGGAGGGGGAGCAGGAATGCTTATGGCAGCAGTAAATGGTCAACAGTTAACATCTAAGACCAGGTGCACTAGCAGCTACAAACCCTCAGCACGTACATTGCTTTAGCTGAGTCAGGAAGTCAACTAAAATAGATAACACAAGCAGAGTGAAAAGGCGAGCAGCAGAGGACGGAAGAATTACGAAGGAAATGAAATGGACACCACAGCCACAATGGCTGTTGCTTATGCTAACGTAGAATATTACACGTTTCCACAGTACAGGTGGACGAGCGGGTCCTGCTGCCAAATTCTTTCGGTTCTCAGGGAGTGGTGCGAGTGAATTCTTAACCGCTCCTAAAAAGGCTTAGCTTCCCTCACACACACACCAGTGACAATCTGGGGATAGTCGAGGCACCCTTCGGCAACTTTACCGACGCGTGTTTTCCACACGAGGCAGGCTGGGTCGTCGTTCAGTCCCCTGTCCTTGGACCGCCGTGGGAGCAGAGGCGAGGATGCGGCCGTAAGCAGAGGCTGGTAGGCGCTCTTTGTAGGGTCGCTGTCTGGGATGAGGCGCTCTTCCAAGAGCAGGCTGGGAGCTTGGGGGACACTTTCATATTAAAAGCCTTTTGATTCAACGAGCAGCCGCGCAGCTATCCCAGCTCTCTGTAATCGTACAGTGTAATACTCGAAGTAAAGGCACCAGTAGCCACGGAAGGATACAAATGATGACATGGCATAATAAGGCGGGACTATCAAGCCTCATTATCAATCAGAAGACAGAATTTACGAAGGACAAACACAGAAGCCAATGAAAAATATGGGCGGAGAATGAGGGCAGCTTGTCTCCCCATACTGGACTACTGCATGCCTCGCAGAGCGAGCAGCGTATGCGCGCTGCCGCTGAAGCTCGACCTAAACAAGCCTACTCGCCAGGGTGCCTGCTACCTGAATGAAATGTAAATGTGTGCAATTGGGTAATAAGCAAATCCAAAGTCTGATTAGGAGCCAGTATATATGGCTTTTCTTGATGGAGTCATTTGAGGCTTCATGGTGACAAAAATGTATTCTTTTCTTGATGGAATCACTTGAGGCTTCGTGACAAAGATTTATTATTTTTGAAGAGGTAATGCAAGGGTATTTTGGCAGTGCTCTGGATTGCATCCTTCTAATGGAAACTTATAAAGAAAAACGTTTGCACTACCTACAGTCTGATTGCGTATTACTGAAAATATATATATATTTAACACACTCGTTTCATGTTCTAAAGGGACAGATTTACTCACTTATGTGGCACCCCAGTGAGCACCGTTCCTGCAGTGTGTTGTGTGAAAGAGCAGAACAGCTCCATATCTAGTAAGATATGGTGCTGTTACCTTTCTATCTGCACTGGTGCACTTTAGGGTGTCTTGCACCACGCACACATCATAGTGCAAGAGTGTAAGTGTGACATCAAGCATACGTTTTGTTCTAGAAGGGGACCCTTCCAATACAAAAACTATGCTTTAGTATTTTTCCTATTTTGTGTGCTGTAAAGTACAGCATATATGTAAAGTTGGAAAAATGTTGCAACTTTTAAAGTTGCTCCACTGTTAATGCCTGCCTCAAATAGGTAACGTTTTTGGAGAAAATCCCTGTCTACCAATATTAATAGATAGAAATTTGCGACAAAACCAGTGTGTGGTTGCCTGAGAATGCCATGTGCCACCCATAGTACGTCCCCTTGATGCTCAGTAGTGCATAGTGGTACTTTTGACAACTTTCCAGCAAGCCATGATTTGTTTTGAAAAGTAAAGCCCGCAACACTTTGCACTGTATTTGCATTACTTTTGTGGTGCAAATCCAGCTTTAAGTGTTAGTAAATCTTGGCCTATATCTCCTTGTATATTTTGCGGCCGCGTATCCTATACTGTGTGTAATACAATTTTTAAATAATGACTTGCACTTTCACAGTGCTTTCAGTCACAGGATTGGACCGTGTGGAACTATAAATACACGTCCCTTTTCCCCAGTTCTCCAACAAGCATTCAGTTTTGTGACTGGTTACACCACAGACTTACAGTATTCGCATTAACCAATTGAGCTTTTGTAACATAAACGAATGCATTTCCCATTAATTACTTTAACACAGTTCCCATACGTTTTTATGCACTTGTGGATGAACTGCACAGTACTTTGTATGAGGCTGTCACGGAGGCCCCATCACTAGCACAGTCCAACCATTATCAGCTCAGGACGGGAGAGGGGACTGAATCACATTTAGACCAATGGGCTTTTGTTCAGTATGTGGGTAATGTTCCTAACCTTCTTGCACTGTTTGGGATAACCTAAAAGAGGCAGTATTTATGTCTAAGAGCAAAAAGAATGACTTTTTCAAAACTGTCATTGTATAAATCCAACGCTGAGACAAGAGCTTTGAAAGAGCTACTACCCTTTGTTTACATGCTACCTATAGAGGTGGGGGCAAGACTTTCAAGAGGAAGACCACATTTGTAACAGACCATCCTTACTTGATGCTCTAAATATATTGTGAAAGAACAATAATGAAGTTTAGTTTTGTTCCCAGTGTGTATGCAGAAACTGGTGAAAAAGCATTTTTGTAGAAGATATATATACATTTGCATTGCATGTATTATGCAAAATTCAAACACAATTAATCCTTTCTCTGTTTCATCGTTCTCTGTTTGCATGTGGTACGCATTCTCGATGGATTTAGCTCTTTAACGTTGTTAGACTTGTGCAGGAAGAGGGGAAGTGCCTACTCTTGCATCTTGCAACATAGGAGATGATACAAGTTCTGTGCACTACTAACATAATCTGATTTTCTTTGTGCATTTGCACATATTGGCTTTAGAGAGCCTACTCCACTCAGTGGCGTAGCTAGCCACTCTGCCTTTCCCGCCCCGTGCTGGCCCGTAAGAGTGTGGGGCAAGGGGGGGGCGGGTGCTGGCGCGATATTCCTGCGATTGCCGCCCCGCGCCAAACGCATGGAAGTAAGAGGGGGGGAAAGTGGGGGTGTTATTTTTAACTTGCCCACTTGGTTGCGAGGTCATGGCAAACTGGCGCAGCGCTCACTGTCATGCTTTAGTCATCCACTTGGGTATGTTTGCCTCTGCAGCACTCCAGCACACAATATCTTAGTAAGGTGCTGTTAGTCTGCTGCCTTTCAGTACTAGGCAAAACTGTCTGGTCAGCTACCATGCCAGAGACTGCAGACTGCACTGTAACAGCTCATGATTGGTCAGGTGGCCACCAGGGTTTGTTCAGTTTGTGGTTCTTGTCACCAGTTTAGAGTAAATGGTGACAATATCTGGACAGGGTGGTTAGAATATTGCATTGTATTCAGAGGAGAACCTAGTACAATCTCTCTTGGCAAATATAGAACATGGTGACATCTCTTAGCATCATGAGCTACTAGAGTTCCACAGTGGAATGATGTAGCCTGGTTCAATTGCACAGTGGAAGTTCTGTCCAGATACTGCAGCATTAAGTGGTGTCCCAAATTGTCCACTGTTCATTCTTGTGGCATGCTGAAGTTCTAGACTAGGTTTGGTCGAGACATGCAAGAGGTTTAAATTACATGGGTGCTTGTTGCCCACTCGTCTTCAGTGAAGTTGTCATTATTACCACATACTTCTACAAGGCTGGGTTCTGCAAATGTGTCTTCAGTGTAAGGTAGGATTTGGAGCCTTCTGCTGGCATTGTTATTTTTTCCTTTGTTATAGTAGGTCTTGAGTCCCTGGAGGATTTGTCCAATTTCTGTAGTGAATAGAGGTTTAGAATTCCATCTCGAGGTGGCTTGTTCTTTTGTTGCATCAGTTGTCATCTATAGGTCTACTGTTTAGGGAGGTGTGAGCTGGGACTGTGTTTCTACTAAGAGGAGGTAGTAAGTCTCTTACAGTGTTTTTCATTTCTTGCAGTAGGAGATGCCTAAAGTGACTAGTTCAGCTTCACGCTTATTCAATGATTGATCGACCAATCAATATGATAGCCTCCACAGTAGAGTACCAGACTGCCCCTTTTGACTCACCATGTCACATCAAAAATAGAACGTCAACCAGATGGCTGCTCAGTGGTTTTAAAAAACTCACTTATCTGGGGGCATGGCCTGGCACACTCTGAGGGGCTGCATCTTTTTGAGTCCCATTGGCCTTCTGCATTTGTCTCTGTGTTCCCCTCCCAAAATGAAGGTTGAAGTAGACACATTTAGATCTAGCAGAGAAACTGGTTCTGGATATTGATTCCTTTTTGTCAGTGCTCCAATGGTGAATTAAAAGGTCAGAGCTGCCCGGCCAGTTATTGAGTCACACCCCAAGCTCGATGTAATTTATTTATTTTCCGTGTCTCGTTCCACTTTGAACTGGAGAGGTGGAGCAAAACAAAGAGGTGGATCGACCCAGTAGAGCGGTTGTGAAGGGTGCTTGCTTCCAACTATATAAGGGATATATCATGAAGCCCTTTCAATAGAGGCAGTGCATCATGGGTTGCCCTGGGTCATACTAAGACACAGTATAGCCATGGCAGCACTATATGAGAGACACTACTCCCTTCCTGGTGGTGCTCTCTTAAGAGATCTGAGGAGCTGGTATTAGTAGTGACAGCAGAAGCTTCTCCTGTCCTGTTGAGAAAAAACAGAAAGCAGCATTTTGTTAAGAACGATTTCTTGCAGCCAAGTGGAAAAGGGATGCTTTGAACTTGAAAAAGGCAACAACTCTACCAGTGTCTGGCCTGATGAAGGGGGGTAAGGCCCTCAAGAACCTTCAAAAACTAAAATGGCTTCTCTGGATAGTCTTTATAAGTAGTCAGACAGTATAGAGAACAGGTTTGTATCCTTTGAATGCCGCATTTTGACACTGAAGTCAAAAGTATTGTACCTGAAATCTGAGATTTCCAAGCTGAAAATCAGAGATTTGGTTGTGTCCTGTTAGAAGTGTCATAAGGAGTTACCAACATGTGCAGTGAAGTCAATCTTCAGGTGTGAAAGATAATTGGCGACCCTGGAGAAGGTGGAATGGGTGACCAACATCAAAGTTTTGGGAATGATGGTGGAGGTAAACTGTACAGAACCAAAGGCTGAACTTGAAAGCTTTTTCAACTTGCCAGTAAGTTATGTAATAAATGGGGAGCCTAGACTCCTGAAAGAAGGAAGCTGGCTTCCATCTCACAGTCGAGGTGTTCCCTCTGGTTAGTTTAAAACAATGTTGTTCATGCTAAAAGTGGAGATGCCTAGAAAAAACGTTTTAAGAATGGCCAATGCACCGAAATAGATTCACTACAAGGACAGGAGAATCTTATTGTTTCTGGACATAAGCATGGAGACATTAGGTCAGAAGAAGAGTATCAACGTTCCACAAGGAACTGGAGAATACAGGGGTACAGAGTTTGGTCTGATTCCATTCAAAACATTGCGAGAAAGTACACAGGGTCACCAATGTAGAAGCAGATGTGGGCACGCTGTTCCCCAAAAATCTTACACCACAAAAACCACGTTCACTGGTTGGCTGAATCATGGATAGTGTAAACTTCAATTCCATGAGGCAATGTGTCCAAAGATAAGGTAGAAAATCAGCATATCAAAATTACACTCAAACTAGAAAGGAACAGCTCAGTAAGTGAGTTCTAGGGCAGAATTAGAAATTGATGAAGATTTATTTAAAATATTCTAAAGATACAATACAGAAATAGTAAGCGCATGTGCAATAAATCTCACTTAAATGCATAAAGTCATTCCCATGAAGGCTTTCAGTAATAGGGCAATACATAATAGACAAAATAAAAAATAGACTAAGTCCCAGATATGAAGCAAAATCAGTAAGAAATTAGACTGCATCCCTAGCAGAACCCAAAGATCATCTGACTCGCTTCCCAAATCGAGGGTTTATGTAGAATATGTCCCCCTAGAACAATTTGAAAACTGCAGTATCATTGTGGTCTGAGCAAAGAAATACATTTTCACCAATTCATAATACAAACTTTAAAATCGTCATACAGCCCTACCATCTAAGAACTAACTCACTACAAGTTTATTGATTCTGAGCTTCTGACCTAATGTCATCTGGAGGTGTCACAAAAAACTAGTTACATAAACAACAGTGAACCATTGTGAATGAATGCAATACAGTGTGCAAGCGTAAGATCCTTCATAAAATGTTTACATTAGTGAGCCCACGCTAGAGAGTCTTCTTTGGAAACAGTGTCATTCAGGAATAAACATGACTTGCTTGACTACGTGCAGCAGAAACAATAAACAGTGAATGTGACATACATTTTGAACAAGATGGCGTTGAGGCCTAACTGAGGACTAGTGTAAGCTAAGAAAATGCCCTTTAACATTCCATATCAAATTTGTTTCAAAAGCATTAGCATCATGTCAGTGTACGCGTAATTTCGGGTGTTGATTACTATTCTGTACATTGTTAATAATGCACGTTTTTAATGAATACACAAAAGCTTCCTCACTGTTAAGCAGTTTGTTGCTAATTTTAAAGCCAACAAAGGTGAAGAATAAATGATGTGTAGATATTGGTGAATGAATGAACTTTGCATTTTGAGGTAGGGCTGTAAGTGAACTGAGTTAACTAGTAACTAAAGCTGCATTTGGTTACTTTTGTTTCTGCTTTTCATTCCTGAACCGGAAGGGGCCTAGATAGTGGCAGGTTGGTGGAATATCCTGCCCATATCCAAGTTTAAGACCATGACTTCCACCCCCTCTGATGTGATTCATGATAAGATTTTTATACTTTACATTCTATATAGCAAGATGTTGTTTGCATTGGACGTTGATTACTTTTTTAGAGTCCTTACATTATTTGCTAACATTTATAAAAGTTTATGACATTCATCTATCTTGTGAAATGTTTCTTGCAACAACTAAAACGCTTTAATATTGAAAGAAACAAGAGTGGTTAATGCTGTGTAACTCCATTTACAATAGTAGAATCTTCTGATCCTGATTTCTGCTTGTGAATCCGGTAATGAGTAACCTGCGCCATGGATCCTGCTCTTGAGCAGGGATGATAGCTTCTTGTATTTAACTCTGTAGTTCTCTGCAAGCACCATGTGATTAACTGTTGAGTTTTATGTTGTCTGTAATATGACCATGTGACCAGGTCTTTGGTTTTTCCTTCAGAAAGTATAAAGAAACTTCTGAACAAGCAGGATATTCAGCTACAACAGCGAGTAAAATTGGAAACGAAACCCAAAAAATACGAAGACAGAATCTTGGTAAGTTAATATTCCCATTAGACACATGCACTGTATCTTCTGTGACTGTGTTCAGGAATGCTACTTTCTATATCAACTTAGAGACGGGTTTTATAGATTCAGCCTGCACACTTCAGAATTCCTTGAGCCTGTTGGCACTATGGACATATGGGCCAATCTCTGCTTGGCAGAAAAGACAACTTTTAAACCGGTGTTAAATAATTTAAGTTTCCAAGACAAGTGAAGTGCCCTGAAGTACAAAGAGACTCCAAATGATAGTTCTTAGTGCACAAAAACACAGTATAAATGCCAGAAAGAGACAACACACCCAGCTGCTGTTGTATGACATTCTAGCCACTGAGGGCACAGACACATACATACTTTCAGTCACCTGCTGTGGAGAGTGGACTGTTCTGATAGCTGTTATTTGGTCCTGCAGCCATTCTATGTGTGAAATGCACCCACAGTTCTCCTTTTCTGATGGTCTCCACTTAACATGCTTTCCTCTCGTCTAACTGTTTTAGTGAGGTTAGTAAGTGCCCAGTGGTGACATTTAAGCCTCTGGTCAAATGATGCTCTTCGTTTTTGGGCTTCTTACCCTCCCCATTTTGGGTTTTATTTTTCCCAAAGTGTCCACTAGAAATGTATTTTTTTTAATATGTCCTGTATTGCAAAATCACCTTATTTGGGGGGGGCGGGACTATGCTGAGTTCACAGAGACTGCAGAGAGAACTGTATATGCACGTTGCGAGGGACTAACTATGCTGTATTTTCCTGTCCTCGAGCCATTTGCTGATGCCACTTACCTGGAACCGTTGACCCTATTGCGCAGGCATTACAGGCAACACATTGTAGTGGTTCTTGGGGCCAGAGGACAGCACTAGTTAATTTTAGGGGACTGAGGGTCAGATCTGATGGGTCCTCTTTCACATGGTCAATCTTGGGCTAATCTGTCTAGACTGAGGCAGAGGTCTTCTGTATTTATAACTCAGGAGAAGGAGACAGGGCAACTTAAGAATCGTGGAGCTCCTTAAGATTTGGCTGGATATGCTACTGCCAGGTGCCTACTTTCTGAACAAATATGTAAAGGTATAACATAGGGTAGTTAGTATAAATGCCAACACACCCTTTCAGATGGAAGTTTCCTGATTTTTAAAGCCAAAAATTTCTTTAGCTCAGCGTTCTCCCTCCTACAATTGTCTTAACTTTAATACAAGTCAGTGGTTTCAATAATTTCCTCAATTTTTTTCAAACTCTTTCTCCCTTCTGTATCCAAATGTTAGCATGTATGGGTTTGCATACGGCTGCTAGGGAAGCACATATATGGCTTCAGTTGAATGCCACTGCTTACTCTTATTGGAGCATCAGCCCCACAGTATTATCTCTTTAAAAATACAATCTTAACATTTCATTTACTCATCGAAAATGGACATTTTAAATATACCTAAAAACCTTGCATGCCGTTTGTTTTAAATTGTTGTCACTTTGAGTAAGTTTAAAACTCCACTCCTCCTAAATATGTGAAAAAGATTTTAAATAGGTAATATACTTTTGTGTTTACATTTCTGTGACTAATATCTAGTTTCTCTAGAAAGAAACCCTCCCCAGATCAACACCTTAGACTACTTTCTAGACACCATACCTTGGAAACACAAGTATATATATATATATATATATATATATATAAATATATATATATATATATATATATATCAGCATGTGAATCCCAAAGTATCCAGCCACAGCGGCGCAACACGAGGGCACAGACTCCAAGGCAGTGATGATGGCAAAGTGTCTTTATTTAAGTATCAATGTCCAAAATGACGCGTTTCGGCCGCCAGACATGCGGCCTTGTTCACATAGTGCACTGCATGTGAAAGGGTGCTTTATATACATAGGTGGTGAGTAGTAGTCTTTTTACAGTGTTTAACATTTTACCACATGAGTTGGCACTTTTACTACAGTAAGCTACTTTACTGTAGTGATAGTTTACTGCTACAGTGTTTAACATTTTACCACATGAGTTGGCACTTTTACTACAGTAAGCTACTTTACTGTAGTGATAGTTTACTGCTGCAGGTGAGTCAGCAGTTAACCAGGCACTGTGCAGTATATCTACATGGAGATAGAAGACATCTGTAATGCTTGTGTGTGTGGGAAGGTATGAGCGTTGAAACGGCTGTGCATGTTGCAGAAGTTGCCTGTCTATGTGTTTTGTGGCGCCACTGCGTTCGCGATAAGGTTTCATGAGTCCTAAAACCGTGGAAATACGAGGCAAATGCGAAGATCACGGTAAGTGACCCGTGTGTGAATGGAGTGTCACAATGGTCTGGCGTGATCTAACTCAAAGAGGCTGAGTATAATTGGGCAGGTTAACTATTGCCAAGTGTACACTCATGTATTAGAGTATGTCTGTTGCCGGGTGATCTGTCATACCTCAGTGAGTTATGCCGTTTGTGCTATATTTAATTAATATAAATTACATTTAAGTTTAAAAAGCGCCGCGAGAAAATATATAAATATATGCCAGCTATAATATGTTTCTTACCGCTTGGTGCCAGGTGTGGGAAAAAAATGTTAAAAGTCAACTGGTACTATTCATACGTGGGTGCTAATAGTGTGTAATGTGAAAGGGAGGGGAGTGTTGGGTTAAAAGAGTGAGACTATGTGTGAATACTAATTGGCAAAATTGGGCGGAGCAGTATGGTCCAATGTGTTAACTGGATATTCACACACAGGGTATATGTGTAATCAAGAAACTAACATTATTTCAATTATTAACAAAGTCCACTTAACACAATCACGCGTGGCTTTTCATAGTAGTAGATTACAAATGACATGCTCAAATTAAAGTATATTAAGTCATATGCATACAAAACATAAGTTAATCAGTGTACTGAAAAAGAAGTTAGGTTATACAAAATTCATGGCACAAATGCACAAATAGTACAGGGTATCAGAGATGGGAGCCAAGGTTACAGACAGATGTGGTTCTGATTTATCTGAGATGTTTTAAATGGGTTCATGAATTTAGTTTGTTAGAATGGACACCATAGGCCTAAATGCTATTAGATGATATGGGATGTTTTAGTTTAAACATTATATGTGACTCCGTTTTATAGGAAGTTGTGCATATCCTCACTGATGTTCAGTCCTGCGGGGCACTTAGTATTAAATTCAATGATGTATTTGCTCTCTAGTTGGCGCAGGAGCTTCTCCCGGTTGCCACCCCTCATAAGTGCTGGTATGCAATCAATCACTGAGTAATGTAGATGGTTAAGGTTGTTACTATGCTTTTCCTTGAAATGTCTCGCTACAGGGTATGCAGAGTCATTATTGACTATGGCCCTGAGATGTTGTAGGATGCGTTGGTGTACTGGTAGCTTAGTGCTGCCAATGTACCAAAGGTTGCATGAACAGACAAGCAGATAGATAGCAAACTCAGTCTTACATGTGAGGCGATGTTTAATGATGAGGGGATTCTGTCTGAAAGCTGAATCAACTTGGGTAATGTTTTGACCAAATTTGCAAGCCCGGCAGCTATTGCATTTAACAAATATATATACATATACATATATACATATATATGTATATATATACATATACATATATATGTATGTAGATATCTTTATTCGGTTTGATAAACCATAAAAGATACAAATTTATACATTTAAAACATGTCAAATAAATAAAAGTATATATTCACTGCAAAAAACCAAAGGTTACAGAGACGTTATACTTAGGCTGACATTTCACTCGTTCAAAACCAGAGAATTCAGCAGTTATAGTTAGCTGAGCTAACTATAACTCGAGCCTCCGCAATGCACTGCTTATTACCTCACATATTACATCACTTATGGCATGGTCAGTGACATCACTGATGATGCGGCCCCCCCTCTAATGTTAAACTAAGCCCTGGGGAGGTGGCGGACCCCGGGGCAGCAGGCTAGGCCGTAGGGCCTCCTCCGCATTACTTAACCCCTTTGCTGCTATGCCTCCCCGTGCTAAGTCTTTTTTTGTCTTTTTGCTTCGGCCTCTGTAACTTTTTGTCCACATAAGGTATCGATGCCAAATTTGCGTCTTTTTCTTCCAACATCTTATGGATTTTAAAGGTACCCAGGGTTTGTGTATTCCCCTGGAGAGAACCGAGAAATTAGCCAAAATACAGCTAATTGTTTTTTCTTCTGAAAAATGGGAAAAAAGTGCTGCAGAAGAAAGCATTTGTTTTTTTATCTGCAAAATATATCAACAAATGGGTTGTGGTGCTATAATCATCATCTTCCCAGCTTTCAGGAACAGCCAGACTTTTGTCAGAAAAACAAAATTTTCTACACAGTTTTGGCATTTTACTGGTACATAGCCTATTTATTTCTATTTTTGTGCTTTTTAACCTCCTTAGTGGTAGAAATGGGTGTGAAAGCAATAATGGATCCCAGAAACCGATACATTTCTGGAAAGCAGACAGCAGTCAGCAAAGGGTCATTTGTGTAGATCCTTCAAGGTTTTCCTATAGAAACTAACAGTTGAAATAACAAAATATTGAAATTGAGTTGAAAAAAACAGCCATTTGTGCTAACTTTTTCACCTGTAACTTCTTCTAAGTATAGCAGGTTTTTGAAAGCAATATACGTTACGTCCACTGGACGCTTCTGGTTGTGGGTATATGTAGAACTTGTAGGTTCAGCAATAACTGCGCTGCGCCTTGTAATGGTTTTTCATTGTGTACCGGGTATATAGCCATTCATTTGGTAAAATATAAAGAGTGAAAAATAGGTATCAAGGGAACCTCTATATTTCCGAAATGGGAACATAATATAGAGTTTAGAAGCAGTGGTTATTTGCACATCTCTGAAATTGTGGATACCCACACTAGCATGTGAAATAGAGGACATATTTCAAAACGACTTCTTTTTTACACATTGTCTTACATTTGGAAGGCAGAAATGCAAAGAAAGTCAATAGGTAATGACACTTGTTTTACTATACTGTGTTCCCTTAAGTCTCCCGACACAAATGGTACCTCACTTGTGTGGGTAGGCCCAGTGTCCGCGACAGGAAATGGCCCAAAACGCAACTTGGACGCATTACATTTTTCCAGTGAAAACTGACCCTTTTTTCGCAATGTGCCTAGCTGTGGATTTTGGACCCTAGCTCTGCTGGCAACCAAGGAAAGCCAGCAAACCTGCACATTTTTTAAAACTAGACACCCAGGGGAATCCAGGATGGGGTGACATGTGTGACTCTCACCAGGTTCTGTTTTCCAGAATCCCTTGCAAACCTCAACCTTTGTAAAAAAAAAAATCTTTCCTCACATTTCTGTGATGGGAAATTCAGAAATCTGTGGGGAGCCACAAACTTCCACCCACCCAGAATTCCCCCAAGTCTCCCGATAAAAATGGTACCTCACTTGTGTGGGTAGGCCTGGTACCCCCAACAGAAAACTGCCCAAAACGCAACGTGGACACATCACATTTTTCCAGTGAAAACTGACCCATTTTTCATTATGTGCCTAGCTGTGGATTTTGAGCCTAACTCTGCCGGCACCCAAGGAAACCTAGCAAACCTATATATATCTGAAAAAAAGACAACCAGTGAAATCTAGGATGAGGTGACTTGTGTTGCTTTCACCAGGTTCTGTTACCTGGAATACCTTGCAAACCTCAAATTTTGTAAAAAGAAAAAACATTTTCCTCACATTTCTGTGATGCAAAGTTCTGGAATCTGCAGGGAGTGACAAACTTCCACCCACACAGCATTTCCCCAAGTCTCCTGATAAAAATGGTGCCTCACTTGTGAGGGAAGGCATAGTGCCCGCGACAGGAGATGGCCCACAACGCAACGTGGACACATCACATTGTTACACTGAAAACTGACCCTTTTTTTGCAATGTGTCCAGCTGTGAATTTGGGACCCTAGCACAGCCAGCACATAGGGAATCCTAGCAAACCTATACATTTTTAAAAACTAGGTACCCAGGGGAATCCAGGATGGGGTGACTTTTGTGGCTCTCACCAGGTTCTGTTACCCAGAATCCCTTGCGAACCTCAAACTTTGTAAAAAATAAAAAAAAAACACACTTTCCTCACATTTCTGTGATGGAAAGTTCTGGACTCTGAGGGAAGCCACAAATTTCCACCCAGCCAGCATCCCCCCAAGTCTCCCGATAAAAATGGTACCTCACTTGTGTGGGTAGGCCCAGTGCCTGCGACAGCAAACAGCGCCCAAAAAGCAACATAGACACATATTATTTTTTCCAGTAAAAACGGACCCTTTTTTCGCAATGTGCCTAGCTGTGGATTCTGGACCTTTGCTCTGCCGGCACCTATGGAAACCTAGCAAACCTGTATATTTTTTAAAACTAGACACCCTGGGGAATCCATGATGGGGTGACTTGTGTGGCTCTCGCCAGGTTCTGTTACCCAGAATCCCTTGCAAACCTCAAACTTTGTAAAAAAAAACATACTTTCCTCAATTTTCTGTGATGGAAAGTTCTGGAATCTGTGGGAAGCCACAAACTTCCACCCACCCAGCATTCACCCAAGACTGCCGATAAGAATGGTTCCTCACTTGGGTGGGTAGGCAGTGCCCGCAACAGGAAACGGCCCAAAACTTACTGTGGAGACTTCAAATTTATCGATTACAAAAAGACCTTGTTTTGTAAGGGGGTCACCTGCGTTTTTGGTCCTGGGCTCGGCAGCCATCTAGGGAAACCTAGCAAACCCACACATATCTGAAACCTAGACTCCTCGGGGAGTCCAGGGAGGTGTGGCTTGCAGGGATCACCCAACGTTTTCCTACCCAGAATCCCCTGCAGACCTCAAATTTAGCTAAAAAGTAATCACATTTTACTTACATTTCTGCATTGAGTTACTGCACCGGCACAAATGTCCGACCACCCAACGTTTCCCTAGGTCTCTCGATAAAAATGATAACTCACTTGTGTGGGTGTCCAATGCAGAATCGCCTAAAAACTTATATAAAAAGAACATATAATGCTTAGAGCTCGCTGTGCTATCCCCTCAATTCCTATGTTTTTGGCCCTTCTAATTCGCAGGCCCTTGGCCCACCCACACAAGTGAGGTATCATTTTACTTGCGAGACTGAGGGAAATTCTAGTTGGTAGGATATTTGTGCTGACGCAGTGATCCCAGACAGAAATGTGAGGAAAATGTGAGGAAAATGTAATTATTTTTAGCTAACTTTGAGGTTTGAAGGGGATTCTGGGTAGGAAAACTTTGGGGGATCCACGCAAGCCATACCTACCTGGATGTCTAGTTTTGAGAAATGTCTGGGTTTGGTAGGTTTCCCTAGATGGCTGTCTACCCCGGGACCAGAAACGCAGGTGCCCTCCTTGCAAAACCAGGCCGTTTTGTGATAGATAATTTTGAAGTCTCCACAATATATTTTGGGCCCTTCCCTGCAGCGGGTACTTGGCCCACCCACACAAGTGAGGTGCCATTTTTATTGTGAGACCTGCGAGAATGCTGGGTGGTATGAAATTTGTGTCAGCCCAGTGATCCCACAACTTTCCCACACAGAAATGTGAGAACATTTGATTTTTTTCAGCTAAATTTAAAGTTTGCTGGGAATTCTGGGTAGGAAAACGTTGGGGGATCCACATAAGCCACACCTCCCTGTACTCCCCAGGGTGTTTAGTTTTCAGAAATGTCTGGGTTTGCTAGGTTTCTCTAGATGGCCGCCTAGCCTAGGACTAAAAACGCAGGTGCCCCCTATCTATCACAAAACGACCTGGTTTTGCAAGGGGGGCACCTGTGTTTTAGGTCCCGGGTTCGGCGACCATCTAGGAAAACCTACCAATCCAAGACTTTTCTGAAAACTAGACAGCTGGCGGAGTTCAGGGAGGTGTGGCTTGCGTGGATCCCCCAACGTTTTCTTAATCAGAATCCCCTACATACCTCAAATTTAGCTTAACAAAAATACATTTTCCTCACATTTCTGTTTGGGATCACTGCGCCGGCACAAATTTCCTACCACCCAGCATTTCCCTCGGTCTCCTGAGTAAAATGATACCTCACTTGTGTGGGTGGGCCAAGGGCTTGCGACTGGGAAGGGCCAAAAACATAGGGACTGAGGGGATCACACAGCAAGCTCTAAGCGCTATTTTTTTTATATGCATTTTTAGGCTGACTCTGCATTAAACACCCACACAAGTGAGGTATCATTTTTATCGGGAGATCGCAGATTCCAGAACTTTCTATCACATAAATGTGAGGATAATGTGTTTTGTTTTTACAAAGTTTGAGGTTTGCAAGGGATTCTGGGTATCAGAATCATGTGAGAGCCACACGTCACCCCATCCTGGATTCCCCTCGGTGTCTAGTTTTCAAACATGTACAGGTTTGCTAGCTTTCCTTTGGTGCCGGCAGAGCTAGGGTCCAAAATCCACAGCTAGGCACATTGCAAAAAAAGGGTCTGTTTTCACTGTAGAATTGTGATGTGTCCATGTTGTGTTTTTGGCGTTTTTCTGTCAAGGGCACTTGGCCTACCCACACAAGTGAGGTACCGTTTTTATTGTGAAACTTGGGGTATGCTTGGTTTGTGGAAGTTTGTCGCGCCCTGCAGATTCCAGAACTTTCCATCACAGAACAGTGAGGAAAATGTTTTTTTTTTTTATTTCCAAAGGTTGAGGTTTGCAAGGGATTCTGGAAAACAGAACCTGGTGAGAGTCACACAAGTCACCCCATCCTAGATTCCCCTGGGTGTCTAATTTTAAAAAATGTACAGGTTTGCTGGCTTTTCTTCGGTGCTGGCAGAGCTAGGGACCAAAATCCACTGCTAGGCACATTGCAAAAAAAGCGGCTGTTTTCACTGGAAAAATGTGACTTGTCCATGCTGAGTTTTGGGCCATTTCCTGTCACAGGCACTAGGCCTACCCACACAAGTGAGGTACCATTTGTATCAGGAGACTTTGGAAAATGCTGGGTGGGTGGAAGTTTGTGGCTCTCCTTAGATTCCAGAACTTTCCATCACATAAATGTGAGGAAAGTGTGTTTTGGTTTTACAAAGTTTGAGGTTTGAGAGGGATTCTGGGTAACAGAACCTGGTAAGAGCCACACAAGTCACCCCATCCTGGATTCCCCTGGGTGTCTAGGTTTAAGAAATGTACAGGTTTGCTAGGTTTTCCTAGGTGCCGGCTGCACTAGGGCCCAAAATCCACAGCGAGTAACAAATTGCAAAAACAAATTCTATGCCTAGTGGGCTTTCTGCTCCCGGGGGCAGATTGCGGGCTATTGCCCCGATATGCCCTCAAGGGGGGGCAGAAAGACTGGAAATTTGTTTTGGGGGTGAGGGCATTGGCATGACCATTCTGGGCAGCCCCCAGCCCTACACTAAGAAACAAAAATAGTCCCTGGTGCCTAGTGGGCTTTCTACCCCCCCCCCCAGGGTGCAGATCAGGGGCTATTGCTCCCGCATGCCCCTGGGGGGGCAGAAAGACTGTGCCCATTTGTGTTTGTATCGTGGGGGCATCGTCATGCCCATTCTGTGCAGCCCTTACCCCTATGTATAAAAAACCCAGAAATCCCTGGTGCCTAGTGGGTTGCCTCATCTGCTTCCTGGGGGGGGCAGGGAGACTGTGGCTAATTTTGGGGGGAGGAGTGGGGGCATTGGCATGCACATTCTGGGCAGCCCCCACCCCTACGTATAATAAAAAAGATAATTCCTGGTGCCTAATAGACTTTCTGCTCCCCTAGGGTTGGCAGATAAGGGGCTATTGCCCCCATTTGCCTCTGGGGGGGACAGAAAGACTGCGGCAATTTTGTTTTGGGGGGGCATGGGCATGTCCATTCTGGGCTGCCCCCACCCCTTTACTATGAAAAAAGTCATCATTGGCTTACTAGTGGGCTTTCTGGCCCTCCAGGGGGGGCAGGTCGGAGGCTATTGCCCCCATCTGCCCCCCAGGGATGGCAGAAAGACTGAATATGTATGGGAACATTGGGGGGAGCAGAAGCCCTTACCCAAGGGGCTGCTTCCCCCTCCCTGGTGTCTAGTGGGTGGATCCCTGCTTGGGAATCGCCCTCCTGCGGCGATCCCCAAGCAGGGATCCATTAGGGAGAGGTACCATTGGAAACAGGGGAGTCTCCCCTTTCCAACGATACCTCTCCCGTCTGCCTATGTGCTGGGGGGGGGGGCTGAGATAGCCCCACGAGCACGTAGGCAACAACATGTCGACCTTCACATACTAATAGATTGCTATTCTTCTTAGTTAGGAGGACAATCTGCTCACATGATTTTCATCCATACCAAGGAGACCCCCCCATTAAATCCACTGTAGGGTACCCCTTAGGTATTTTTAACCACTAGTAGCACCTATACTCCGCGCACTCACCATCTCGGCTAGATCAAAAGATCTCCGCCAAAGAGCCCTCTCGCGGGGCTCGTGGGGTATTACAGCGTCGACCCCAAGAGTAGCAAAGCCCGATGATGAAAGCATGACACTGACAGGTGTGTAAGGGCATTACTTCCTTATAGGGAAGCCCACCGTCACCCTCCAACCTTATACTTTATACACACTATATATAATTCTCCTCTTTAGGAGCAGCCACAACCCTTTGTTATGATATTGAGTCTTGGGAGCGTGGGTACTGGACCTTTTTTCTAGCTCCCTGTCCCCACCTCTTTTGTGATAGATAGAATGCATATTTTCCTGGTCATGGTGGCGGACTCACCATACCAATTCAAGGTTCTACACTTTTGGTTGACATTTGTTCTGAGGGTCTTTACAAAGTGTCCAGCTTTGGTGGCAACTGAATTTTACGCCATGCTCCTTGGTAGGAAATTGAGTGAAATACCCTCATATACCAAATATACTAACTCAACACAGCCGTCATGATTGTGCTCCATGTTCAAAAAAATCTACTTATAAAATTTGGTATACACATTTGTGACACTTTTGTTTAATGCTGGTAGTGCTGGTCAGGGCCGGACTGGGAACCCAAACAAGCCCTGGCAATTCCGTCCGGCCAGCCGGGGGGTGGGGGGGGGGCAGGCTGCTGGTTGGAAACACTGCTGCTGCTATTGTTACAGGGCACCGATATTGCAGCACTGCTGCAAAACCGGCCCCCAGTAACAAAAACAGCCCCCACCGGAAAACTCCTGGTGCCCGCTACGGCCAGTTCGGCCCTGTTGCTGGTAGTCATTAATTAGGGGTAGGTATTTTGTGTACTTTAGTTGCCAGAAGAACATTGATTATCTACTTTAAGAGCGCTAGAGATGTCAGGCGATCAAGTCAGGTACTAGTTAGCTATGATCAAGACAATGTGTGGGAGCTTGTCATAAATGGATTGATGAATTGGGGAATGCACACAGCTGTGTTGCCAAAAGGCAGAGCAAGAGATTTTAGGTCATCCTAGAACTGATTATACAATAGACAGGAAAGCTAAACCTGCCTTTTTTCAAACACCCAAACTTCTTGCTGATAGCAAGCAATTTTCTGACACTTTTTGTTCCCATTACTGCTTAGATTCTCGCACAAATTATCATATTCAAGTGGGTCGGGCATACCTCAGGAACCTTTTTAGGTCTCGGCTAGGCAGCGCATGCGCTGTCTCGTCGAGAGATGCTGTATACAGTATTGTGGGGGAAGCTCTGCCCACTTTCTGCCCATGCTTTTAATTGGCTCAAATCTGAAATGCTGCATTCTGATTGGTTGCCGGCGTATTTGTCCCGCCTCCTTACTGCCATGACGTGATTTTTGTCCTTCCATGGCTATCAGCCCCTTTACTTCAGCAACTCTTCTGTTCCCCTGCCTACCCCTGTTCCCTCCCGCAGTCCGTGACTTCTCTGGCCACCACCACCCCCCCACCCACTCCCGTTCCTGCCTTCTTCGGAGCCCGCATTTTTGTTTACAATGCAATAGGACTCCCGTAAATACGAGTCCTATTGCATTTGTAAATGCTTTTTTTTCATATGATTGGCTGCCTGCATTCGCACTTTCTTTTGCCTGACCTGTCCCTCTCGCATGCGTGCGATGTTATACATCGTACGCATGCGTGCCAAAAGTCTGCCTCTTGTTAAATTAGAGCTTTCTTGAACAGCGACAAATCGCATGTCTCTCCCTTTGTTTACTGAAAATATGCAGCGGATCAGGTCATTTAATGTATAAACGGGGTTGGAAGAACCGTTGAATTTCTTTAGAGCCCTGAATGGGTATAGACTCTGGGAGGCACAGCCCCACATGTCTGTAAGGTGTGTTTACACACAGTCCGATACGATAGAGAGAAACGTCGGCGGTAAAGGAAACCCAGCATGTTGGTAAACAATGGAGCGTTTGTAACACTATGCTCATGACACAGCAAACCCCGAGTTGAGTCACTCGAGGTAGCGCTGGAGAGTGCTCGGAAGAACGAGGGAAAGCCTACACAAACAGGCTGCGCTGCTCAATTAGTGGTGTCAGAGAAACTCCTGAGGTCACCTCAGAGCCCTTTAAACCGTGAACACGAAGGCATTTGGTGACTGCGTCGTGGCGTGTGCTAAATGAGGCTACCTCAGTACAGATCCCAGTAAATACTTCTCATAGTTTCTAAAAAAATATCTTCTTCCTGTGGCTGTTGTCGGTGCGAGGGACACAACCAGTACTTACTGGTACTATGTATGAAGCTCGTGCTGTCGCAGGTCGTGACGTGCGATCACTGGAGAAACGGGGGCTTTACTCTGCGCACTTTTACGAGTACAGAAACCATGAACAATACATCATTACCTCAAACAACCTCTTCAGAGACTCCAGAGCTCTTGCTCGCGATCCTGTGTAAACACCAGTGACACCCGCTGTGCTGCAGCCTACTTAAAGACCTAAAGTGACACCGAGTTGGGAGTAAGAGACGTCACGGGACACTGAAAGTCGTGGGTGTTTGCATTTGTTAGGCATTCTCATCTTCCAGCACGGCTCCTGTGCTTATTGCGATAAGGAGCGAATCACTCGGCTGCCTCTGCCAGCTTAGGCACCTAAATGATTTTTGCCAAATGTGTCGTTTAACACAACGATTACTATCGATTTCCTCATAAACTATCAGTTTACGCGCCATTGCGCACCCGTTGGATGGCGTTTTGACCATAATGAGTGGAAAGGGGTCTCTGCCTGATGGCAGTCTCTCTCTCTAGACGAGTGTTCGCCTCGCACGACTTTCTCCACAGGAGAGCAGGCTACTAACTAGGACCTGTGCTGTAGTTCATCTTGCTAATTCATTATTCATTACGCTGCGCAGGGCTATAAGTGGGATGAAAAAAGTGGGAACCATGAAAGGAAACGGGGCCTATATAATTAAGGATATGACTTAAACTTGCACACTAACATTTTCTTAGATCGCCACCCTGCCCACACATTTGCATTAAACAACAACTGCAGCCGGCATACGTGACCATTGCTCCGTGCCTTTGCAGAGAGTCCAAGGATTGGATGACCACGTAATCTGCCACCTTTTTATCCTACTGATAGGCACTAAGAGAAACTTGCACTGCCTTCAGCCGCAACTTAATTGTGGCCCCATAGAAACACCTGGATGAAACTCAGATCAAATTATGCACTAGGCAACAGTTATATGCTGCCTAAAAAAAG
Source organism: Calotriton arnoldi (assembly GCA_963921515.1). Classification (NCBI taxonomy): domain Eukaryota; kingdom Metazoa; phylum Chordata; class Amphibia; order Caudata; family Salamandridae; genus Calotriton; species Calotriton arnoldi. Next base: position 414,827 of record CAWUFW010001787.1, read on the forward strand.
TAACACAACATGAAAAAAGTAACATAGCCTCCTGGAAAAAGCAAACACTCGAGTGATGCAAGATTAAGTAAAGCATGTGAAAAATAAGCAGGAACGACATAGATTACATAAACGTTTTGTTGCTGTCTGTTCAGAAATCGATCAAAGTTTTTGCATGGAGAATTAAGAACATGAATACAGGGCCCGAAAGGGACACATTCAATGTCAAATGCTGTTGGAAATAGGACCCTTTTAGAAGTGCTCCTGCAGAAGGAAAGAGACAGACGCCAGCAAAATGCTTATTTGCACACTTTATTTTAACGTTATCCAATGCGGCTCATAAGTGGCTCCCTTTTGCAGTCTGTATTTTAGAATTAAACATTGGTCCAATGGAAAGGAGAGTGGCCTAGCGGTCTAAGCCACAGGATTAAGGCTCCTGTCTCTCCGGAGGCATGGGTTCGAGTCCCACTGCTGCCAGTTATTTTTAAGCTATTGCAATGTCCTATCATATTTTGTTGATGTTTAGGGCAATTTTTATTTTAAAAATATTCGGATCTGGTCTCTTCATCAGGAAGCGATGCTTCTCCACATTCGCACCGTCCAGGAACCTGTGATTAATGGCAATATTTTAGACATGGATCAGAGGAAAGGCAAAATGAGGAGTGTGACAACAACCTAGGCACCTGGGCTACTGGCTTTCAAATAGATACTAAGTGATAAACTCGGGCAGTTGCCACATAGCTCATGAGTGTTATTATTGACAATTAGAAAAGAAGAACTGAATGACGAATTCTCAATCAATCAAGGCAGGAGGGACCAGTGGCACTGGCATCTCAATCTTTATCATATGAAGACGTATTGTAAATAGCAGGTAAAATAATGTCTTGTTTAAATAGTTATGCATCTCTAACCTGAGCTTAAGCCATGACATGCGTCAGAGCTGCTTCACACACTTTTATATGCCCCATAGCATTTAGGACTTTAAGTCAGCTCACCTACCTGAGCCCCCTTCTCCTCCGAACCCTCCGTTGTTATGCATCTCTAACCTGAGCTTAAGCCATGATGTGCGTCTTAGATGCTTCACACACTTTTATATGCCTCATAGCAGTCAGGACTTTACGTGTATATTCAACACATTGCTTCTCCTCCAGCCAGGGGCACTCATCTTTAATTGACAAGCGAGTTCATGCTATATGCAACACGTTCAGACAGTGCTGGCTTTTTAACAACAATACGTTGCATTCTGGGAATTGTAGTATTGCTTTTAGTATTGTTATAAATGGTCTAAAATCGCAAAGAGGGTTTAATGCATTTGTGAGCCTTTAACTTAGTTGGTTGAATTTCCTACTTTGGGTTCATAAAGCCAGAGGAGGTTTTACCTGATTTCATTACTGTTTTGTTCGTTTTGCCGTTTTCTTATTTTCGTTATTATGGGCCTTCATGTAAAATTATTGGTTGTGTCTCTAAAATACAAGTCAACTTGTAACCCTGCTTTTACATCGACAGGCTTACATCAATATCTTACTTTAGAGTTTGACTTATGTTTGAGGAGTTGTAATATTATTTTTTAAATGCAGCACATGGGTAAATGACATTGGGGCATATTACCAAGGGCAATATCGCCGCTTTAGCGGCACTTTTTGCCGCTAAAGCGGTGATATTTTTATCGCCCTATTAGCAAGCTGTCGCTAACAGCTGTTAGCGACAGCTTAATGGCAATAGCGCCCGTTTTCTTGCCGCTTTGCATGTCAGCGATATTTATCGCTAATGACATGCAAAGTAGGCGTTCCTCAGTAACAGTAAAGGGAAACAGTCGCAAAGACAAGTTCTCCCTATTATCAATGCCTGCGTTGCGTCCAGAAAAGTAGCGCTAACCGCGATTACCGCCGTAAGCTAACGTCTGCAAAAAACCAGACTTAGCTATGCATATCATGGGAGGTGGATTCCATGGCTGAATCCACATCTCCCTATCACCAAGCTTTCCCCTATCGCTGCGGGAATATCGCTGGATTTCCAGCGATATTCCCGCATATCGCCGCTTTTGCAGGATTACTGACCGCCTCGGTGATACGTGTTGATGATAGCGCGCTAACTGGGCGATAAATTCAAGAGACAAACGGCGATAAATATTAAAGCGCTAAGCGCGCTTTGCGATATTTATCGCCGTCTGTTGCTGATATGCCCCATTGTCATTTACAATGCCAATAGCTCTAACGCTCACAAATGCGAGACCGATTGCATTGCAAATGCTTGTTTGCTTAATCATCCCTCTCAATGCCTACCTTGCATCGAAAACAGTGCTATAAAATGTATTCCATGGTTCTGAGTGAGAGGAGGATTCCTGGCTGCAGAAGATAAAGTTACTTACTTGCATTAATATTGTAAGTGAGGAATTCTCACCAGATCCATACCCACCTACCCAACAAACTCTCATTGAATATTTATTTGCATGTCAGGCTACAAGGAGGGGAAAAATAGGTAATAGGGCTGCCGGAGGTCCGAGCTGTCTGCCCTGATGTTTTATTGTAGAAAACAAATAATTGAGCAGACAGTCTTTTGTTGAGAGCTACAGTTCTGATGTATTTTGTTTAGTTTCACATTTTTAACATTGTTTAGAAAAAATCAGAGGTTGAAAAAATATTGAAACAAAAATGAAATAATTTGGTGCTTCAAAGGTCCAGTCTGATGTCTGGGAATTACTTTAATGGTACGAATCTAAGAAGCATTCTTTGCTGTTGGTACAGGAAAGCAACTTTTCTTTATTTGTTGGTCTTGTATAAAGCTCACACATGTCTGCTTCAGAGTATTGCTAAAAGTATATCATGATCGCAGTTTTCAAGATCTCTGGATGGATAATTGACATGTTCTGTAGTACACTGTATCACATTTAAATGCTGTGTAATTGATACTTAATCAATGATATTACCTTAAATGTCAGCTCACTGCACTCTATACATTCTGAATGGTTGGCTGTTGTTCATGCAACTAGTTTGTCCTGCCATCTCTAGATGACATTAACATGAAGTATACAGAATCAATATTCATGTAGTAGGATAGTGCTTAGTTACTCAGGCAATATGACATTTTATAAAACTGTTCTTTGATTTGCTAAGAATGGGATACTTCTGCTCACACCATGATGAATTAGCACTTTAAATGTTAGTCTATGAAAAGATTTGCTATATAAAACCTCCTGATTTGGGGGGTGAGCCAGATGACTTTCTGATGCTACCAGGGATGCTGTCCGTTTCTCTATCAAATATATTTTCAGATTCTGCACATTATTCTGCAATTTCCTATTCTGCCAGCCTTCATGGGAGTGGCTTCATGATTTTGCATTTATGGTCTCTGTACCATATTCTTTTGAATTGTAATAACGCTTTTAGAATGCGTTCCTGATCTAGAAATCAATCATTGAGTTGACCTGCGCTGAATTGGCTGTATTTGATATGCTGTGGCGTGCCTTATCTCAGGGACATTTTGCCTCATGAAATTGAGGTTTAATACCGTCTCCGATTCATCAACCAATTGGCGAGTCATTGAGGTAATATTTTGGGTGTGCAAATGTAGGGGGTTTCCCTGCGCCACGATCCCCCTGTCCTGGCTACTTGTTAAACCACATATGGTCATTGTTTACCCTGTTTAGTTCCAGTCATTAGACACATTGTCATATTCTCCGCCCCTGGAATTCCTGCTAAATCTTTTTTTCCCAGTTGTTTTCCACAGAACATCATTTACCAGGATGTTGGGGGTTGATTCGCCATGGCCTCACAGATAATTTGATGACCTCGCCTCTCATGACAGGCATCACACAGACACAGCAGGTACTGTGTGAGGCTTATATGGAGACAGCAGAGGTTCAAAGAATGGTGCATTGAAAGAGAAAGCATTGTAGAAAGACCTAGGGCTAGATGTACAGAGCCTTTTTGTAGTCGATTCGCAGAATCGCGCCGTTTGCGAATGCAAAAAGGCATTTCCAAATGTAAAAAACCATAATTGCGATTTGGTAAACTCTTAATGAATAGCAATATGGGTCTGTGAAATGATATTTCAAAGGGGCATTTTTAGGGCGTCCCTTCCAAATTCAGATTTGCATTGATATGTACAAATGTTTTGAGACCGAAATGCAGTCGCAAAACATTCGCACTTTACCACAAACTCAAAGTTGGTGGTAAACCATTCGCAAATGGGAAAGGGTCCCCAAGGGACCACTGCCTGCTCTTAAAAAATGAAACTTTAAGTTTCAATTTTTTCTTTTTAAATGCATCCCATTTTTCTTTAAGGAAAACATGCTGCGTTTAAAAAAAAAATTGCTTTATTTAAAAGCAATCACAGACAATGTGGTCTGCTGACTGCAGCAGGCCACCATCCCTGTGATGACAGTGAATCGTGGTGGGTCACTAATTGCGACTACCACATTAGTATTCTTGAGGAAGGTCTATTTGCGACCCACTACGAATTGCTATTTAAGGAATAGGGGCTAAATAACCACTTTGTACATTAGTAAGAGCGATTCGCAAAAAATCGCCATTTGTTCATCACTATTACTATTTGTTCGTTCATCTGGCCACTAGATGCCTCAAGTCAGCCATTCATGGAGGCCCACTCTGCTTAAAGGGCACATACCACAGAGTGGGAGAAAACGGAAAAAAGAAGAGATGCGTAAGAGAATGTATACTGAATTGTGAGAGATATTGGGAGAAGGAATGATGCTTGTTAAGGGAACATACAAAGAAACCTGCCTCTGTATTCAGGGACAATTAAAGAAAGCTATGCTGTCACTGAAGAAAGCCACGCCCGTTACAGAAGCCTGCACAGACACAAGCACACATCCAGGTGGAGGGAGCGTATGTCAGATAGAGAGAGATGTGCAGCACGTATACGGCAAAGGCATAGACAGGCACACAGAGGAACACATAGACGCAGATGGCGCCTGTGGGGTAGAGTGACACGTCTTAGTAAAAGGCACACAGACAGATGGCGAAAACACAATAGACAGATGGGAAGAGAGAAACACATACTCGGTAATGATTACACACAGACCCAACACCGAAGGGCAGAGGAGCTGCGCGTTCGTTATAGAGAGTGACACCGGCGCAGGCACAGGGGACCTCGGGCTGTGCCCGTCGTTTTGAATTCGTACGGAAGCAGCAGGGCGTGACTGGATGAAGCTCTCGGCCTTCATTTGCGGTGCCGTTATCACACCCACGCGCAATCCTGGGAATTCATTTACCGTAGATCCACAGCTCACCATGATTTCCTGTCAGAGATACAATTTCTTTTAACCTCTGAGAATCCCGCGCTCTTGAGTATCTTATGTAACGGAAAGGGACACATCGTGCGCAAGAATCTTTGTAAATCAGGTCACTGCAGTTGCGGCAGAGTTACAGAGGCAGAAGGGCCTGCATAACTTGAGGACAGGCCGTAGCCGGAAGTATATGTTTTGGCGGGCTTGGCCCCACATACTGGCAAGGGAGGGTTCGGGAGTGGGAAGCAGTGGCTTCTATCTACAGGATATGTTTGGAAGAATATTACATTTTGGTGATATTTAAAAAAAATATATATATATTTATTTTAATTTGTATTTCTATCTATGGAACGCTTAACGAGGGTTTATGGATGAAATGGGTGATAAAAAGTTATTTCTGAAACACATCAGTCAAAACTGAACATAATGTATATACAGTAGTCACCCACCCCAATTAATAATCTAATTACTTACAGTGATATACTTGGTAGACCAATTATTTCTATACTTTCAAAGCATTGTTTCTTATTTTTAGCTCACCTGTGCCCTTGCAAATTTGAAGGCCCACAAAAAAGCATTACGTACCACTCGCATTCTCTTTGTACTCAGGATATACCAAGCATCCATGTAGGACTGCATGAGATAGATCAGATGGAGGCAGTCTTCAGGAAAGCAGTGTAAGCAGTAAATATTTCAACCCAGAATGGCTGAGCAGTGATGACTGATGATGTTGTAAAGTGGATAGACATAAATACATGCCCTGGACTGAGCAAGCCTTCATAGTTTGCAAATCTGACTTCCACCAGGGGTGTCGGAGTGTCCAGGGGTTATTCCTGATATTTCCTTTGAATAAATAGTGTAAAAAATAAATTTTTTAGGGATGTCACAGTTTTATGCATACACATCAGAGCCATTGATTGTACAGGCTCATACACTGTGCTATTGCCCAGGCTACAGGGATCTTACAAGTTTGGAGAACTCAGGTTAGACCAGTTATTCAGCCTATGCTCTCAAACAGTAGTAGTGATTATCTTTTAAATATCAGCTTTAAATATATAGTGAAAATGCAAACATTTTGTCCCCAAACATCAGCTCTCCAGTTTATAAAAAAATATACACATTTTCACTGTTGAATACATGCTTTTTATTTTAAAAACATATACTCAATTTCTCAAAAACAAAAGCTTATCAGTGTTATAAAAAATACACTTTTTGTCCCAAAGTAATACAGTTTCATTTTTAGCAATTGCATGTTTGGTTTCTCAACATCGATTTGGCACTTTCATCAAGTATTCACATGAACTAGTGCCACACATGGGTAGATTCTAACTTCTATATCCGCATATCATCATGTCATGCCATGGATGCACACAATATTTTAATAATCAACAATATTATTTAATGGATAAAATTCGAGGTATTGATACATCAGACAATCACCCTTACACATACTCGTACACACCTCAATACACACATGCTGGACCTGGCATTTTTTTCAGGTTTACCCCCAAACCTTTTGCCTCCTATTTTCCTGACCTGTTTTTGCTTGCTAAAGGATTCTGGGCACTTTACCACTGCTAATCATTGCTAAAGTACATATGCTGTCTGTGTACATTGTGATTCTGATTGGTTATCCATCATTAGCATATTTGATTTACTGGTATGTCCCTAGTAAAGTGCATTGTGTGTGGCCAGGGCCTGTAAATCAAATGCTACTAGTGGTCCTGTAGCACTGATTATGCCACCCACACAAGTAGCCTTTCAAAGGTGTCTCAGACCTGCCAGTGCAGTGTCTGTGCGTGCAGTTTTTAACTGCCTTGTCGACCTGGCAAGTGCACCCACTTTCCAGGCCCTAACCTTCCCTTTTCTTACATGTATGTCACCCCTAGGGTAGGCCCAAGGTACCCCCATGGGCAGGTTGCAGTGTATGTGAAAGGTAGGACATGTACTGGCGTGTTTTACATGTCCTGGTAGTGAAATATTGTGCATTTCGTTTTTTACTATAGAAAGGACTAGCTCTCCCATAGGCTATCATTGGAGCTGCCTTGTAACATTTTACAAGTGCAACTTTCAATTTGGAAAAACTAGAGATTTGGAGTTTGGGCTCTCTGGACTCAGAATTTAATAATACACCTTTTAGTGAAGGTGGTTCTTAAAAGGTGTGTTTGAAAATGGCACTTTTAGTAAGTTATCGTCTAGACGCCGTACAGAGATGCTGATCAAAAAACCTGAGACATGTGACCCGTCCTGACGCAAATACAATATTAATATTGCGTCGCTATTTAAATGTGACTCTTTTGAGCACAACACATGGAGCTCAACAGTAAGGTCCAATATCTTGATTGATCAACAACCAACTTATGCCCTGATTGAACCGCTTATCAAAGGGTATTTGTTCTACATATGGATTTTATGTCCTGAAATGATCTGAGAGATGGACAACATAAAAGACTGAAACATCGGCGCACCAACCCATTTTTCATCTCATCCAAGAAATTTTACATTTAGGAACTTCATGTCATATATAATAGGTTGTTTCCAAATATGACTATATTTCGAAATGGGTTCAAATACATTGGTGATAATGAGAAACTTGATTAAGTGATTTTGGCTTTTGTCGCCTTTGTATGTATGAGATTTATATGTACCCTAGAATTTCATTTTTTGGTTATAAATTGGCACAAAAAAGCAATACACCCGTTTATTTTTCTTTGTCCTCTGAGATTGATTCACTATTGAATTTTTGAATTTATGTTAAAAATTTATATTTTTGATGCTATTCTTAAAGCATTTATAAGTAATTGTTGAAAGGAATTTCATTGTTTTTTCAAATAATATCCCTTGTAGGCATCTCTACTCGATAACTTTAATCACCCAAGCCCACAAGGGAAGATTGGGTAGCCCAATTCTTTATTAATACTTTTAGAAAGTGACATCACAGTGGTATGGTGAGCAAAAGAACAATGGATTTAACCCAGATCTCTTGACTGGGGGTGAATGTTTGATTTGTTCTACATTCCGTCCATCATTTGTGTGTCTTTTACGTTTAGAGAGTAAGCATTTTTTTGTTTAAATCATACTCTGTGCCTCTGCCTGCTTGTGGATTTACCGTCTGGTTTTAGACTGACAGGGGCTGTTTGTGCATTCACTCCAGACACTCACACAAAAGGGAGCTGAGGTGCGCCCTTCATATGCTGATGAGCCATCCTGGGCTAGAGTGGTGGGAGGAGTTGTCACTAGCACCTGAATAGGCTGTACCTGCCCTGCACAATGCTGTCTCCCCCCATGTAGTGTGGCTAGACCAAGGAGGACAGAACTGGTTTTACTGAGCAAGAGAGACTTTCTGAACTAAGACTTCAAAGGAAAAAGTAGTATAATAATGGGGGCTCTAACCCCAGGATTTCAGAACACTTCGGGATCAAGAGGAACCTCTGCCAAGGAGAAGAGCTGAAGAGCTTTGAGGAGGAGTACTGCCCCTTTGCTGTGTGTTGCTTTTCTGGGTTGGCCTGCGGTTGCTGCTTCTGCCCTAAAGGGGACATTGTTGTGAATCCTGCTTGAGAAGATTCTTCAAGGGTTTGATGTAGAGCTTGCCTCGTGGTAAGAAGTCTCAGGGACACAAAGACGTGACCTACAGCAACCTTGAACTCCACTGCTGGGAGTTCCGACATGCCTTGTTGTGTCTAATCCAGTTTCTGGGCCCTTGAAGGTTGTTTTGCTGATTTTCCTGGTGAAAATCCACGCATTGTTCTTCCAGCACAGTTTTTTGTGCAGCGCGGCCAGAAAACACATGCATTGCTGAGGTGCGTCTGAAAAGATCAACACAGCCCCTGTGTGCAGCCCGAGAAATCGCCGCAGCCCGAGACCCGAGCACTGAGTTTCTGAAGTCCGAAACTCCTGCTCCGACTCCAACGCAAGCCTGCCATGCAACTGGAAGAATCGACGCATCACCTGTCTGCAGCTGCAGAAATTAAAACAGCGCCTGGATTTCCCCCACATCGAACCACAGCGCCTGGATTTTCCCACGCATCACATGTGTGCACCAAATTCGACACCCACAGACCGAGCCGTCCAGAAAGCTACGCATCACTTCCTCTTAGAGTACTGATTCGACGAAACACTTGTCCCTCGTGCAGCAGAACTGATGCATCGCCTCCCCACGGACCAATGCATTACTGTGTTTTCCCGTGCCTCGCTCATCTGTGGCTGCTTTTATTGGTGAATTTTGATGCATTCTAAGAAACTTTGTGAAAAACACCCACATCCATAGTTTTCTATGGATAGAATTGCTAAAACCTTTTAAAAGTGATATTTTGATAAGTGTATGTTGGATTTTTGTCATTTTGGTCTTGTTTGGTTTAGATAAAGATACTTTATTTTTCTAAACTGGTATGGTGTCCATTTGTAGTGTTTTCACTGTCTTAGAGTGTGTGTTATGTGCAAATGCTTTACACATAGCCTCGAGATAAGCCTGTCTGCTCATGCCAAGCTACCAAGGGGGTGAGCAGGGGGTTATCTAGGTATGTAACTCCTTTATCCTGACTAGAAGGAAGGGTCCCTACTTGGACAGGGTGCAAGCCACTGCCAACTAGAGACCCCCATTTCTAACAACACACACACACACTCACGGACACACACACGTGCACACACACACCTGAAAATACACAGACTATTCAATACATGCATGTATGAAAAATATTTCACAGTTCCCTGTGAAATATCGGTTTAATCGTCATAGTGACAGGTCTGAAACCACTCAACAGGGCTTTATCATTGTCTGGACTATTAGTATTATCTGGCAAGGTTATCAGAAGTTTGTGGTAAAATTACTCAAATTGTGTGCCACAAAAATTCAAATTAAGTGTCACATTCTCTGGCAGTGTTATTTTCATCCATTTGAGCTAGAGATAAATGTTTTGTGAAATCTGTAACTATACACATTATGTGGCATATACTGAAAATCCATAATTATGCCTAAAATGCAGCACTCTGAGTCACATAAAGCTACTGGCCCTCATCATTTTCCATCTATTGTTTAGCAACGATTTATTCATAAAAGGCAAACAAAATCTAAACATTCTAATTCCAATCAGTACCCATTGTTAGCTGCAATTTGAATAATATATATTTATCAATTTAAATTTCCCCAAAATAAACTTGTAATATAAAAAAAACACATAACATGTCTAAAATGGTCCTACATTGCCATCTCAGGATTCTGGCAACATTCACAAACCACACTGCTGTCGTCCTCGTGCTTTGTAATGTCGTCAGAACCTAGGGTTGCTACCTGTCTTAAAAAAAATACTGGCCCTTTGTTTATGTTTTGCTATTTTGGAACAGCCAAAAGCCAGTAGGCGAAAAAGAATTTGTGTAAAATTGTCAGGATCCTTATGTAGCATGGCATTTATCCCTCTTTTTGCTCCAATAATCATTCTTAAACTATGTAGACAAGGCTCAAATACTACTATGCTGCCTTAGGTTTATGTTTCAGAAGGGAAACAATGCTGAATTTTGTTAATTTACCCGAATATTTTTACTAGCATTGACTTAAAAATACATGTCAGTAAAACACACAACCAGGTTGGCAATCCTACCAGAACTTCTGAATGGCAGTATTGGAGCATAAACACAGTTATTGTGTACGTCTACAGCGATCTCTCTCTCTCTCTTACCGCAACATCATAAACTGTGCGGCTCAAGGCCCAGTGATTTGTAAATGTCACCAGAACCTAGAGATAACAATATACAACTATATTTTACATGTACCCATTGTGAATTTTCTATTATGTTTTTTTGGTTCGTTAGCTTTAAAAAATGTTTTTGTTTCCAAAGAGGAAAATGTTTTTTGAAAATAATAAGTGAAATACTGAACCTTACTGGTTTGGTAGTCAGAAGTGCAAAGAATAAAACGGTCCTTAATTATACAGTTAAAAATGTAGAATATTAGGAAAAACACCTTTTGCATTGTTAAAAAAACATTATGTATATAGATCGGAAAGATTGTTGAAGTTGTTGACTTCAAGGTGCAGGTAACAATGGGCTCTGATTGGAATTCGAATATTTAGGCTTTGTCTACCTATCATAAATAGATTGTTCATAAAACCATGGGCAATGGTGAGTGCCAGGGGAATCATGGCATTCTGTGTTTGCAGAATGTAGCGGCATAATAAAGGATTATATATTTGCCACATAAATTGCTGCATAATGTGTTTGTAGCTCAAATGGATCAAGATAATACTGCTAAAAAATGTGCAATATAATGCTGCATACTGTGCCTTTTCATGCAATTTAGATACCTTTGCTGCATAATTTAGCCCTCATTTGCTGCATAATCCTAGAAGCCCTGACAGTGGTGAATCTCGGTAGAGTGGTTTGGCTCTAGCATTATGATGATGAAACCTAAATTTAACACAGAAATATTCTTTCCAGATTCCACAGTTCACTGTGAAATCCTGGTTTATACCATTGGATTTTGTGCAGTAAAACAGTGTAGTATGTATGTTGTGTGTATTTATGCTTACTGCATATGCTACGCTACGCTATGCTACGATGAATTTCTCTCCTAATTGTACTACAGCTGAGGCAAGATTGTTTTACATGTACTGTACTGCAGCACTGATACAAAGCTCCCTGAAGTGTTCCTTAAGTCCAGTGGAGGCTGCCTCGGAACGGGGGGGGGGGGCGGATAAAGAATAAAATAGATAATGTACCTTCTCTGCCGCGCTACCACGCGCCTCTCCCGCCGCACGCCTCTGCTTCGTCCTTGGTTTGCTGTAAGCACCGGAAGCACCCAGGCTTCTGGACTCTCCCAGCCAGTATCGTGATTGGTCTGAGCGTCCTATTTGGACGCTCAGGCAGTGCCTGGGAGCCTGGGCATGTTCTCCAAGGGGCTGCACAACACAGCCCAATGGATAACATGCCAAGAGTGCATGACGGTTTGGCTGGCCCTAAAGGGCCGACCAAACCGTCATGTGCACTTAGAGAAGTGCAAACCACTCCTCCCTGCTCTGGCGCCACAGAGCTTAGCCCCGCCTGACTCCCACATAGAAAAATAAAATGATAATAACATCCTGTTATTATCTTTTTCTTTTTTGCGCTGCTGAAATAGCAGTGGGGCAAAGTTCTTCCGCCTTAGCAGTGGAGCCGCCACTACTTAAGTCTCAGGTTCACATATGCATCTCTTCTCATTCTGTAAACCGCAGGGACATGGTTTTATGTTCTTCATATTCAAAGCAAATGTTTTGGAAGAACTCTGCTGTGTTTTATATAAAAAATAAGGGCCAGATGCATCAAGGCAAAAACCGGTCGCAAACGGGCAGATTCGCAGAATCTGCCCCTTTGCGACCGGTATTTTTGCATTTGGGATGCATCATCCCAAATGCAAAAATTGCAATTTAAGGAATTACAAAAATTGCGATTTCTTAAATTGCGATTGCATTTAAGGAATCGCAAATTGCGATTCCTTAAATGCAATGCATGAAGCAAATTGAAATAGCGATTTCGCTATTAGGGGTCGCAAATTACCGTCAAATGAAACTGGACGGTAATTTGCGAAAACTTTGAAAAATGCACTAAAGTTCATTTTTCAAAGTTACATGTTACACACACACATGCCCTTGGGCATGTGTGTGTGCAACATGTGGTCACATGGCAATTTCAGGGGTGCAACAGGGTGTCCTTTTGGCACCCTTTGCACCCTTGAAATTGCATGCGCAATTTGCGAGTACCTATTTGATACTCGCAAATTGCGCATGCAATTTCCATTGATTCCTATGGGCCTCTAGGCCCGTAGGAATGAATGGGTAGCAATTCCTTAATTGCGACTCGCAATTTGCGAGTCGCAATTAAGGAATGTTTAGGAATCGCAAAATTTTTTGCGATTCCTACATGCATAGGTAATTGCGATTCTTTAATTGCGATTCTTTAAAAATCGCAATTGCCAATCTTGATGCATGTGCACCATAGTTCCATCGTAGTGTCTTGTAAAGCAGAAAATAATCAAAAGGCAGTGCTGTGACCCAGGAAGGAAAGTACCTGGGCTCGTCTTATGTTGCTGCCCTGTTGATAAATTGCGGCCCCTGTGCACCTCCTCCCACCCCCTCCCCTCTCTCAGCATGTACATTTTTCTAGTTCAGAAGACGATTGTTTGTATGGAGCAGAAGTCGCACTAATGTATCTCTGCCTCAATTCTACCGTGAAACAAACACACACAGGAAGCTAATGAAAGATTTCCCTTCTGTAGTCATGGCTGGGAATGCTATTTATGTACCACTCCAAGTGCCAGCTAGTGCAAAGGGATGCTTGAGCCTGGCACTTAGTCTAATACGCATATGAAATGTGTGGTGCGCTCTGTTTCTCCTTTTACCCTCCCTAGATAGATTTCCTTTATTGTTTCTTCTCTCACCTCCTCATTCCTGCCTCCTTAATATATTGCTTAAATCCTTTCGTTCACCTTTTTCATCCCTTTCATACTACATCTCTCTTATAATTTATTCCCTCCGTGCTTGCCCCTCCTTCCTTCTTTCTCTTTTCTTCCGTCCTTCATGCTCTCCCCTAATCTGTCTTCAGTCGCTCCCTTCATTATGTTCTTTCTTCGCACTTTCCTTTGTTCTTTTCTTCCTCCTCCTTTTCAGCCCTTTCACTCCCTCCTTTCTTACTGCTCCACTTTCATCTTTCCTTACTCATTTCCTTTCTTTTCCCTTCATTGCATCATCTTTTCTTTCCTTGATTAATTTTTGCCTCCTTTTGTTTTGCCTCCACTATTCATTCTCTTCATTTCTTCCTCCGCTCTTCTGTTCCTCCAGCAGATCTTTTATTCCAACTTACCATCCTGCTAAAAGGCGTTATTCAGTAGACTCTGCATCAGTGGCGTAGCAAGGGGGGGTGGCGGTCCACCCCGGGCGGCACGAGTTGTGGGGACGGCGGCTTCCCACCGCTCTTACCTGCAGTCTCAGGGCGGCCTCCTGCACTTCAATCGGCTGCCGCGGGCGGCAAAAGAACCGGAGATCTTAACGCAACAGTTAACTAACAGGGAGCAAGTTGCCCCTGTGTTTAGTATGCTCAACAAATGTCCGGTGTAGTTCTGCAGTTGAAGGTGAACCGAGTGTCCCATATAGCACTGTGTGTGTTTGTAGCAGGTGTAGCGGTAGATGCACATGCTCTGCATACTCCTGCCATCTAGTGTTGGGCTCGGATGTTTCCAAGTTGTTTTTCTTGGAAGAAGTTTTTCTTGTCACAAGGTATAGTGGGCATAGGCACCGGCTCCATTGTTAGATTATTTATTTTTTTACCACCATCGTGTTTGGACGTATACTGATCCGCTCCATGTTCAGTGCGCAATAGTGCCTTCCGCCGGGTCTCTTCAACTATCCATCTCTGGTTGCTTTAAGACAATCTCCATACGATCCTGCTTCATCGCCTCTGCCATTCAACCGACACTCACGAGAACCTCAACATCTTGAGCCGGGACTTGGGCCCTTGATTGCCCTCAATATCATTCCAAGTTCCCCGAAATCAGGTCTGTAATCTATGCCTTTCCTCTGAGCACGACGAAACCTTATGCCAGGTCTGCCTCACCTTCCGTTCGAAAAAAACCCTTTGGAATTGACACGAGCAAGGGAGGAGGACCAACTGGAGGATGTAGAGACGGGATAAAAGACAACCCTCGCAACATCTTCGAGGAGCGTGACATCAAGGAACAGGAGAAAGTCAGCCTCTCCGGGGCACAACAACTTCAATCCAGTTCGGAGGCCAGATCCCTGACCGAATCCGATGGTGAGGAGAATCCAGACCCAAACACTCTGACTGGGAGTATGGCTACCCAGTTGCAACCAGCGGCCGCACAAATACTGCATGCTCTGGCAGAGCACCGCCCCTCCTGGGGTCAGGTGTCGAGCCCAGAGACTGAACAGCACCCTTCTGTGCTACCACTGTTTTTTGGGCCATTGGCACCAACAGAAGGCCCTTGGAGCCGATAGCTCTCCCTTCTTCGGCCACACACTCTTTTGATGGTAAAGAGGTACACAGCCCATTGTACCCAGGTGAGCCTTATGATGCTCCCTATGACCAAGAACCGAGGTACAGCCTGCGGGACGACTAAGATATTGATCCCCCGGGCGAAACAGACCCTGGCCTATATCAGGCAAAACTCTCCCCACCTGATGATACTGCCTCCTATTATAAGGCCATACTCAGGGTAGCTACTTTTCACAAAGTAGACATCCATGTCATCCAGGAAGATGATGACGGCCTGGTCAAAATACTCTCCAAAACACAGTGTACACTCCAACTCCTCCCCATGTTCAATGGAATGCTGAAGACAGCACCCAAGACATTCCAGGAGCCAGTCAATGCCAGGTACAAAATGAAGGAACTCCTCCAACACTTCCCTGAGCAATGCAAACTGTGTGGTCGGGAGCTTGTTGGCTAAGGCAAAACCGTCTCCAATACCACAATCCACTGCAATCTCGACGCAGCCGACAATGCGGCCAGAGTTGTTAACACCAGCATTCTGGTCTAGCATCATGTCTGGCTCCATGTCTCCCGCTTAAAGCCAGAAGTCCAAGAACATCTGTTAAACCTGTGTTCGATGGTGAACATCTGTTCAGGCTGCAGGTGGATCAGATGCTTGGGAAACTAAAGAAGGACAAGGATACAGCCATGGTGATGAGGGCCTTTCAGGCGCCAGCACCACGATGGTCCTTTCGTAGGTCTCAGTACAAGAGCAGTAGTAAATCTCATCCTCTGAATCTCATGCATCCTACCAAAGGCACCAGCAATACCAGTCACAGTGTAAACTGGGGTCCCTATGGAGTGGTTACAGGGGCAATAATATCAAAGCCAGAACCAAAAGTGGCATGGCTGGGGGAGCCGCCTGCATCAAGCACTGACTCCCTGTCACTCCCCTTTATCACAATATACCTGTCTGGGGAAGGCTACAGAGGTTTCTTCCACAATGGGAAGAGTTTACCTCCGATAAATGGGTACTTTCCAACAACACGGTTACTGCCTGGAACTCACTGAAAATCCACCAAGCCTCCCACCCCGCACACACATCCTCCCTGCAGAACATCAACGCTTCCTTCAAGAAGATGTCCAGGCGCTTATCCTCAAGGGCGCATTGCAAAACCAAGGCAGAGGAGTCTACTCTCTGTATTTTCTCATCTCCAAAAATGACGGATCTTTAAGGCCAATTCTCGACCTCAGGCCCCTCAACAAGTACATCCTCTCACAACAATTTCATATGTTCACTCTGCAGGATGTCATCCCTCTTCTGCAAGACAACTTTATGACAGCGCTTGATCCAAAGGACGCCTCCTTTCATATACCCACCACCCCTTTCATTGCGGTTACCTACGATTCATGGTAAGTGGTCAGCATTATTAGGTCAAGGTGTTGCCGTTAAGGGGTCACCCCTGCCCCCAGAGTATCCAGAAAATTCCTAGCTGTTGTGGCTGCCCACCTCAGACAGGGTGACATCCATGTATTCACGTACTTAGACGATTGGATGATCAAGAATGCAACCAAGCACTCATGTAAATCACTGGTCAATGGTGAACAACTGTTCCCTGTACACCATGAAGCCCCTCGTCACCACATTATTGAGATTGATGCATAGTAGGTTCATAAAACAAGGGTTCCGGTAAGGTGTTTTAGGGAAGGTAGCTCATGAATCCATCAAAAAATCTGTCACAGCTGCAGCCTTAGTGTAACTGTCCCAGCATTTTAAGTATAGAACATAACGTGATGATATTCCATTTGACATAATAAACCCTGACAAGATGATGCAGCATGAGCTCTTCCGCTCACAGCAACAAGATTATAAAACACACTCCTACCTATGCGGTGTCCTGGCTCTTCTATGTTAGTAACACTAAACAATATTAGAAGCCGAAACAGATGTGGACTAGAAACAGATTTTATGTTTGCGAAAATCTAGGCAATTACTTTGGAGACATAGAGTAGTCAGCAAGATGTTGAAGGTGTTGAAGTGTTGGACTACTACAAAAGAGAAATATTTGCTCCTATGTGAGTACATCCTACGCTGGGTACAGTCAGAAAGACCATAGAGGAGGATCTAACAATCTTATGCCACCCTAACTTTTGACGTTAATGGTAAATAACATTTAGCATTAATTATAATTTTGTCTTTTGACTCAAGTGTATCTATCTATCTATCTACATATATATATATATATATATATATATATATATATATATATATATATATATATATATATATATATATATATAATGGAGAGTTAAATTGCTTGATCTGACATTATTTCCTACTTTTCCTACGGGATGTTAGTGTGTTAGCCTGCCTCCATTGGGTTTTGTGTGCGTGTACTACTGATAACGCTGATCCTTATCTTACTTTTTCTAAGGATCCTCAGGTCGCCAGGATCTTTTTACCTGCTGAATAGTGTAAAGAGAAGAAAATCTTTTTCAGTTATGCAATCATTTCTTCTTCAATCTGGTTTTCCTACAAAGACTACTGACTCTGAATTTAGTTTCGTGGGTTTATTACAGCCAAGAATAACTGCACGTGCAAGCACCTCAACACGAGGTTAAAGAAATAAATGGGCACTAATACAAATAGCATCCTACGCAGGAGTCTCATCCGACTCAGGATAAGAAGAATCGTTAGCTCCAGAAGTATTAGACAAGCGATAACTGCTCCAATCTCTATATTATTCTTCATTACCTAAATAAAGAAAACTATTAGCTGTCCCTACTCTATCACTAAGGTGGCATACCTACTTAACGAATTTCCCAGGCAAGAGTAAAAGAAAAAGGTGTCAGCTGTGAAGACTTCCTAAGAAGTGCACTCACTTCGTACTTAAGCTCAGATTTTAAGATGCTCCTTCACCAATTCCCTCTCTGTTCTCTCCTACCTCTTCTCTACTCTCCACCCTCGGGGCACTATCCCTAATACAAAACCCAATACAATGGAACACGCCTTTTGTCACGCCTCTTTGGCCAGGTCTTCTTTCTTGTACTTTTCCATCGAAACGGTTACTTCATCTTGGACGGTTGCGATGACCTTGAGTCCCAGGCACCTTCTCCGCTGAAAGTATCATCCTAAATTCCATTGCACTCCCATTTCCATGTCTCCCATCGCTCTAACTCGTGAAACAAAGAGCCAGATTTAACTAACGAGGCATGTGTCCTTGCACCTGCAACAGAAGATACGTTCAACAGAAACCCTCTACTGTGCTAATTAAATCTACTGTCGGTGCCCAGAGAGCCTTTCCAAGAGAACCTTCTCTGCCTGCAAAATAAGCTAACATAAGAACAAACAGGCCTTTCCCTAGCGTATATGCAGTCAGGCCTTTACACAATTTAAACACACAAATCTTAATCACTTCTATAAGCATTGGTTCATTATATTTCATATGCGAAAAGTGAACTACATGTGCAACTTAATATGGTACACGTTTAAACTACTGCATCTCGATTACACATGGGCTGATTCATCTATGCATTATTTTACACACGATTCAATTAAGCGTTACATTTGCCTAATTAAAATAGCACAATTACATTTCTTATTCATTCTGATAACTGCGGTTTATAACTACATTTTGCTGGCCATTCATTGATATATAGCTGGATATATGCGGGTGCGAGCTATCCGTGGTTATGATGCACCCCTACAATTTCACAAGAACATGGCGCTCTATCAGTTCCCCCCTTTGATGACTCCTGTCATCACATTTTATTCAACTCCCTTGGAGAAAGAACCGACCTAAACAGAACTCGTTGCCATTCTCCCTGGTCTGTGATTCTCCATTCTCTTGAGTCTCTGATATTAACTGACCTGCAGTCTAGCCATTCTCGTCTCATTTTCTCTCAGAGCTCTCTCAACTCGTCCTGCTCGATACCACTTGTAAGCTTTGATCAGACCCCACAGGCAAACCACACAAACCACCACGATAAGGAGAGGTCTCAGAACATAGCCAAGGAATCCCTTCCCCAAATTTGCAAACCAGCTTCCCACTTGACCAAACCCTTTTCCAACTTTTTCCCAAGCTCCCTCTTCAGTCAAGTCCGCTATCTTCGTGTGGATAGTAGTGATGTTACTTATATATTTCTCCAGATCCTTGCTGTGGTCTGGTATATAAGTACAGCACTCTTGAACCCTCAATAATTTACAGACTCCGCCCTCTTTTGCCAGTAAGACATCCAAAGCAAGGCGATTCTGTAAAACCATTGTCCTTATCGACAACATCTCCCCTTCCACCAGTACCAACGATTTTGCTGTGTTCATCGATAGTTCGTCTATCACAGTCGCCAGTCTACGAATCTTCACATCATTCAAGATCACTCCCAAACTTGGTATCATGGCTCCAAAGATATCTCCCACTAGAACCCCTGCACTCGCACCTCTTCTCACTCTTGAATGCTTCCCACCTTCCAAAAGTTCCAAATCCTCAGTATGGTAAATCTTTGGAAATATTATTCCCAAGTAACATGTACCATACCAGTTCGCAGGCAATCTCACATAGGCATTCCTTCCACACACAAAATACACCGTAGGTATCACTTGTACAGGGCCCAGGAGAAAGTTCTTTGCCACATCTGCCATAGTGAAGACATGATCACACGTGCTCTATCCCATGGGAACCTTTTCATAATAGGTCTGATAACGTCTCACACACAGCTTTCCCCTCTGCTCCTTGTCCAAGGCTATAGGACCATAACTTCCCTTTGTTCGATGCAATTTTTCCTCCTCTGTCCAATCCACCGTAGTATGCCCTGTGTCTCGTGTCTGTGTTAGTTTTCTATACCTGTCTTCTACCTGATCCACAAACTTTTTCTCTACATCTGATAATGAGCACGTCAAATTATGTTGGTGGGCATAAGCTGTGTCCAATTCCAAAGACGGTATGAAGAACTTCCTAAGTCTATCCTCCGACTTATAGTAATCATACTTATTCAAATGTTTATAAGCGGGGACTTCAGGAAGCACTGCATCGTAATTGGAAAAGAAATACTCAAACTGATCTCTTTCATAGAATATACTAAGCAACAAGCTACATGAAATTCCATATGTCAGTGGAAGATGGTGATACCTAATACCCTCATCCACTGAAGCAGGCAACTGCATACACACATAACAATCTTTCGCATCCATCGCATCCACGTACTCGTATAGCAGCTTGGCGTAAGCATTGAGCTTAAAATCACTTCTAGACAGATCTACATGCAATCTACGACTTTCTTCTATCAGCAAAGCTTTGTCAGCTCCTATGTTTACCTCTTTTTGGCTAGGTGTAGTAGGTGTAGGAGTCCCTGGCACCCCCTGTACTGCTAGCTCATGTGGAAATGTATATGAAACTACAATTACTATGATTATAGAAACTATCACACCCCCTATAAGGATGCCTACAATCATTTTAGATCTACGATTTGGATCTCCAACCTCCATGATTTCGAAAGTTCTCAAAAAGTTCTTGGTTTCAGCAATGAACACTGAAAAGTCTTTGTTCTTCCACTCGTGACTTGCTTAACCAGTTTGACCAGCACTTGAAACCTCTGGAAATCCCCTTTCTACAACAGTCTCTTATTTACATAGTCCAGAAAAAGACTTCCCTTTGTCTTCGTTCCTCTTCTGTGGAAAGTCCCTAAATTTGTTCTTCTTCCTCTCGGATCTAGGTTATCTTCTTCTTTAGACTTTTTATTTACAACAGGTTACATTTCATCCACGATAAGATCATTAGTAAGCACTTCCAGAACGTGATACAAAAGTTCAAGACGCAGGATTACCATTTCGTGTGAATACGGCTCAAATCCAAAGGACGGAAATTCGAGTCGATGCAAAACCAATTCTCGGACTTTACTTAGAAGCGGGGGATTCGGAACGGTGAGGGTCAGTATTCCTTCGACTTCGAGCCCTGGCAACAACAGCACCACCTTCACTACCACATTCGGGCTCTTGCTGACCACCTGCACAGACCTCAGTCTCCCCGTACTCACTACCCCCTGCATCAGTCACTGTGTAAGTCCACTCAGGGGAAGAGTATCTCCGGCAGGGTACTCTCGTTCTTTTCGACCTTCTCCGACCCTCTTGAGTCTGCTCTTCGTCGCTTGCTTCTGTCTCAGACGTTTCAGACACTGGAGCAAGATCTCTTTCAGGTGCCAACCTCAGATTCAATCGCCTCTGTCTTTCAGGCCAACCTTCCTCAGTTCTGGTCGTTCTTCCGCCTTCCCCTGCTATACCCAGTGCACCACTTCCTCCTTCTGCTGAATCTGACTCTACTCCACCCACTGCACCACCTCTATCTTCTGAGTCAGAGTCGAGGTTCGGGTTGTCGAAACCCCCTTCAGCTTGTTCTGGTGCACCACCAGCTGTGTCAGCGACCCTTACAGCTTCACTTGTCCTCTCATGTGGCCCTGCCACATCAGCTGGATTTTCAGTTACGAGAGGAGCTGTTTCTTCCAAGGGTGCTGAAACTCTGCGGGTATGGGAGGCATGTACCCAGGTCGGCAATCCTCCACACTTCACTGCTGTATTCGTTACCAGTATCACCTGGTACGGGCCTCGCCAGCGAACATCCAAACAGCTCTTCCTCACGTGCTTTCGGACAAGCACTCAGTCGCCTGGACACAGGTCGTGGCACAGATCACTCGAGGCCGGAACAGCTGCAGCTTGCACCTGCTGGGACACAGAACAGACCACATCAGATAGTCCTTTACAGTAATCGAGAATCAAGTCATCAGTGATGTTAATTAAAGCTGTAGCTGGTACTGCTGGCAGCCGCATTGCCCTTCCCATTAATATCTCGTGGGGGACAATCCGGTCCTCCTATCTGGGACACTTCGCATGCTCATCAGTACGAGCGGCAAAGCGTCAGGCCATTTCAGGGACGTTGATGAACACATTTTTGCCATCCGGGCTTTCAAAGTTCCATTGACCTGTTCCACCATCCCAGAAGCCTCTGGTCGGTAACTGCAATGGAGTCTCTGATCAACATTCAATGCGGCACAAAGCAACTTCATGATTTCACTGTGGAAATGTCTTCCTCTATCTGATTCCAAAGAGGTTGGGATCCCGAATCTCGGGATGAGCTCCCTCAACAATAACTTAGCCACTGTGAGAGTGTCACACCTGCGTGTCGGGTAAGCCTCCACCCACCGTGAGAATACACATACCAGCACCAAGATATAGCTCAACCCATTGCACTTAGGCATTTCCACGAAGTCTAATTGTATCCTATTGAAGGGCCCTCCTGACCTCCCAATGTGACTCAAAGTGAATACTGTTTTCTTTCCAGCATTCATCTGCTGACACGTGACACACCTCTGACATACTGTTTCAGCCATTGCGCGAAATCGGGGATTATACCACGTCTGTCTAAACACACGCATCATTGTATCTCTACCAAGGTGTACCGGTCCATGTATCAGTCTCGCCATCGGACTCAGCAGGTTCTCTGGTAATACAGCTCTCCCATCACTGGATAAACAAACATCCACATCCCCTCTTTCGCACCCTGCTTTGATCCATCCATTCCGTTCTTGATCTGAAACTTCATCCTGCAGTCGCTTGAGCTCCTCCCAAGTGTCTGCCATGGCCAACATCATGTTGAGTTCGGTTCTTTCTTGGCTCTCTCCTGTGTAACCCTCTGTGAATATGCATCCTTGTTCAGCACAGAAGCGGGCGACTTCGTCCGCATAATTATTTCCCAAAGACACAAAATCCTCCCCCTTCCCATGTGCAGTGCACTTTACAACTGCGATTTCCTTCGGACATTGCAATGCATCTAACAGTTGTCTTACATGTTCTCCATTCCTAATGAGTGAGCCAGATGATGTCAAAAATCCCCTCTGGGACCACAGCTGTCCGAAGTCATGAACCACACCAAACCCATACTGACTGTCCGTGTAAATCATGATTCGAATTCCATCAGCGGCCAAACAGGCACGAGTCAGGGCAATGATCTCAGCTACCTGCGCGGAGCGTACTCCTTCTAGGCAGGCAGCTTCAACCACCCCGGAAATGGTACATACAGCAAACGCTGCTCTTAATTGACCAACACTGTCTCTTAAACATGAACCATCGACAAAGAAAATTTCATCTGGGTCCGTCAGTGGTTCATCGACAATGTCAGGTCTTGGTTTGGTGCAAAGTTCAGTCACGTCAAGACAATCATGGTCCGCACAATCTTCATCATCTACATTCGGTATGGGCATTAATGTCGCAGGGTTTAAGACAGAGCACCTTTTCAGAGTCACATTCTCTGCGGCGAGTATGACTTGCTCATACCTTGTTAAACTGTTATTCGTTAGGTGCTGAGTCTTAGTCCTGGTCATCAACAATTCAACCGAGTGTGGCACATATACAGTCAAAGGATGACCCATTACAATGCTTTCATATCTTTCAATGCTGACACCTGTTGCAGCAACGGATCTTAGACATCCGGGCAACGCAGAAGCTACTGG
The DNA here is from genome assembly GCA_963921515.1 of Calotriton arnoldi. Classification (NCBI taxonomy): domain Eukaryota; kingdom Metazoa; phylum Chordata; class Amphibia; order Caudata; family Salamandridae; genus Calotriton; species Calotriton arnoldi. The sequence continues at coordinate 438,501 of CAWUFW010001787.1, forward strand.
ATCTAGAGTAGCTGAAAAGTAGGCAACTGGTCTACGGACACCTCCATGGTTCTGAGCTAAGACTGCTAATGCACATCCTTCTCTCTCACAACAGAACAATGAAAAAGCCTTGTTGTAATCAGGCATTCCTAGAGCGGGAGCACTACACAACTCCTCTCTCAGTTTTAGGAATGACACCAAGCACTCCTCGTCCCATGGTACCGGATCACTCACATCTTTGTGCGTAAGCCTCTGTAAAGGCTTTGCTCTCAAGGAAAAACTAGGTATCCACTGCCAACAATAGCCGACCATTCCCAAAAACATCCCGACTTCCCTCTGTGTAGTAGGCACTGCCATGCTCATTATTGCCTCAATTCGGTCTGGTGACACCTTCCTCTTGCCTTTTTCTAATCTGTGTCCCAAGTACTGTACCTCATTTAAACAGTACTGCAACTTATTCGGAGACACCTTGTGCCCGTTCTCTGCTAAATGGTTCAACAGGGCTACCGTGTCTATCCTGCAAGCATCTTCCGTTTCAGAGGCAACAAGCAGGTCGTCTATGTATTGCACAAGAACTGAGTTCTGCGGCAATACGAGACTCTCAAGATTCTTTTTCAGGATCTGATTAAAGATCGATGGACTTTCTGTATACCCTTGAGGGATACGGCACCACGTTAACACACGATTTTCCAGCCGGAACGCAAAAAGAAATTGGCTTTCCTCATGGAGCGGTATTGAGAAAAATGCTTGACACAAGTCAATGACAGTAAACCACTCGGCTTCGCATGGAATCTGAAACAGTATCACTGATGGATTCGGTACCACTGGACAACAAGGGACCACTATCGTGTTGACCTTTCGCAGGTCTTGCACGATCCTGAATTTCCCGCTCGGTTTCTGTAATCCCATAATAGGTGAATTACAGGGGCTACCTCTGATCTCCTTCAGAATGCCTTTTTTGATGAAAGACTCGATTACAGGTTTAATCCCTGCGATCGTTTCAGGCGACAGATTGTACTGTGGCGTTCTAGGGAACTCAACATTCTGTTTCACCTGGATCTGCACAGGTTCAACTCCCTTGATTAGCCCTATCTCCTCTCCGGTGAAGTCCCACACCTCAGGTGACACAGTATCTCTCAAATCCGGTGGAAGTTCCTCCACGGTCACCATTGGATACAAGTCTATACACAGATGCTGATTAGCAACTTTAAAAGTAGCATCATCATCCCTCGTCTGAACCTCCACTCCCTTAGGCGTGCAATAAATCGTACAGTTCAACTTACATAACAGATCTCTTCCTAGAAGACAAACTGGACTAGTATCGCACACCACAAACTGATGTCTAGTTTGGAAAGAGCCTATCCTTACTGGAATTGGTTCGGTCAGCGGGCTGTTTATTCTTTTGTTCGCTACTCCAATGACTTGGATCGATTGTCCCGAGAGGGGTAGGTTGGGGACTACTGCTGATCTTACAGTAGACCGGGTAGCACCAGTGTCAACCAAAAGTGTGGTAGGATGACCATCAATGTCTGCCTCCACAAAAGGTCCTCTCTGGTAAACCTCCAAGACCGCTCCAAGTGTGCAGTCTTCCTCCCCCCTCAGGCACCGTCAGGATAACGGGTCTGGGCTATACTCATCATACCCTTCGAAAAGGGGCATCTGCTGGTAAGTTCATATTCCCTGCGAGATCCTTGGTGGCAGTGGGACCTGTACTTGTTGGTTATGCGTCCCCCCTTTCATCGATCTGGGCCTCATTACAGTATTGACTACCTCCGTCACAGGTGCCTGAACCCCCTCTCCCTCCTGTTGCACTTGGTTGGCTGGGTTCAAGGGGCACTCGCGCTTCCAATGCCCGATCTGGTGACAAAGATGACACGCAGTGGTCTTCTTCAGTGTCGCCACATCCACCCCTGTCTTGGGATCAATGGGTTTCCTTTTCCCTGTCCTTGCCCATTCTGGTTTCCTTGGTAATTTCCTTGTCTTCTTCCTAAGGTCCCTCCATTAGGCTGGACCTGTGCTGTCTGCATCTGAACGAGCATCAATTTGTCTTTTAGCTTCCGATGCTTCGAGTCCACCTCATCGCTACAATACCTCGCATACCGCAAGATTTCATCTACCGGCTTGTTCTGCCAACAGATCAAATGGTGCTGTATCATGAGGCTGACTTCTGGTCTCAGGCCTAGCACAAACTTTGAGACAAACTGTCCCATATCCTTGGGGTCTAATGCATCTAATCCGCTATACTGTTTAAAAGCTTGCAAAAGTCTTTCATAATATTCGTGCACCGTCTCTTTAGGTTCCTGCACAGTTCGGTCTATCTTAACCCAATCTATATCTTGAGGGGAAATCTTCAGTTTCAACCATGTAATCACTTGCTCAAATTTTTTCATAACAAGGGGTGACGGACCATTCGTGACAGCATCCCTTTCAGGTTCAACCGTCGGCCACTCAACGGCGATTTTACAAGCTGTCCACAAATCTCCCGGCACCACTATGTCAAACAAGGTGTTCAAATCAGTCCACAGCACCTTCGAGATTTTAACAAACCGCTCAACCTGTTTGTACCACTCTACGGGTTTCTCCCTCAGCCGAGGAAAGTCATTTTTAAACGCAGCCAAATCTCCTCTACTCCATGGCACATATACGTACCCCCCGTTCTGTACTTCCCGTAAAGGAAAGTTTCCAACGCCCGTCGCCCCTCCCCCCGGAGGCGGCGTTTCTCCCACAATTTTCTTTGCTATTTTCTTCTTTGACCACCTTTCCTCCCATTTGTCCAACAAGTTCCATATACGCATCCCTACAATCAGATCTTTAGTATGCGTCCTCAATCCTGTGATCCTTTTCTCCTCTAATTCCTGATCACTATATTGCAACCTATGCGGTCCTTGCAACGTTTTTGTTTTATTCAAATCTACCTCATATCTCCTGGCTAATGCTGTCAATTTCTCATGTGCTATCCTTGCTTTCCGAGTTACATCTTTAGCTATGAAGAGCAGCTCATCTGACCCATAAATTTCTATTCTTTCCAAAGGCAGACTTCCGCTAATCATTTCGTCTACTTCTGCTTTTAACCTTACTACGTCCAGCAACCTTGCCTGTACTGCACTCTTTAGTATTTCTCGACAAGCTGCGCCATTCTGCTCATCATAGTCACCACTTTGTTCTTGTGACTTGCTCTCTTCTATCGTATTCCTGAAACTTGACCTGGTTTTGGAAATTTCTCGTTCCCTACACCTGGCATTCTATCACTTTGGTTTCTTACTGTTGGTGTCCACATCCTCAAAGCTGACTTAGATTCGTGTAAAGATCTTGGTCTGACCGGTCTCTCATCCTCCTGCCTAAAGGAGGAATCTGCTGTGGCTGGTAATGGCGTGCTTGTTTCTAATGGCCTCGGGAAGTGGATCACTTGTACTCCGAAACCATTCCCTCCAGCACTGGTTCCCTCTTCCCCTGTCGTCTGCTTTGAACTTCCTTCTCTTATTCGGTCTGGGTCATATACCGGTACTATAGGGCCAATGGTAACCGGTACTGTCAGGGAGTCCGGTAATCGGGTATCCCCAATAGAAGGCTGTGTTGCCGCCCCCTCTGTTCCTGTGGAAATTCTTCCCACCACCCTCATGTTAGTCTGATTCTGCGTCCCACCAGTTTCTACCACTGACGTTGATTTTCCCTCTTCTGAATCTGGATTAAATGGGGGTGGTCTCTCTGCTAGCAACCTATCTAACAGGCTGTCATCTGTATCACTGTCGTCCTCTTCAATCCTTGTTATCTTCCCACCTTTTATTAACAGTGGGTACAACCTATTTCCTTCGATCGTTTCCACCCTCCACTTTTTCTCCAGTGCATCCCATCTCGCATCTTGGAAGGCCCTGATCGACTTCTTCACCCTTTCCTGGCTCTTATCTCTTTTCCTGTCATACGCTGCCCTAATCCATGCATGTACCGCCTCAAACTGTGTCGGTCTATGCAGTGGTCGTAAAGAAGCCATTATAGTCTTTAGCTGGTACAACACCTCTAACCTGAAAGTGCCATAGCATGGGAAAGTCAATTCTCCTTCCCCTTCTGTCATTTTATGCCAGTTCTCAAGCCAAATTATGGTATGCAATCCTACATTCGTAGCCATATAATGTGCCGGTGTATCCTCGGGAGGGGCTTCCTCTCCACCCCGAGTAACCACCTGTCTGTCACCTCTGCAAAGTTCTCGTAAAACTTTAAAACATTTCATGGTATAGCAGATATCTGTTCGCACCCAATATTTTGTTTTTGCTTCCTGGTTCAATCCACCAATGCCAGCGCGGCTCACGCCAACCGGCCTATCGCAGCGCGGCACTGTCTGACGTCACTCTTCCTCCGCTCGCAGCAGTTCCCCTCCTTGCTAATTCTCTCGTTCTCGTTCGCACGTGTCTCAATCACACTCTGAAGTAATGGTCCGTACTACCGAACAATTACCTCTCTGACTGTCGGTCCTCCAATGGCCGATCAGCCTCTCGAAATTGTTGACCTCAATCTAGCAACTGTCTGTCCGTGAAACGACCGGACAATCACCTTTAATACAATCGATAGGATTCACCCGCACAATATTCTGCACACAACAACCCACGACCGGCGTCGGTTATTCACACACTCACACATTTACTCCCTATCTTCGGTGGTTTGATCAATGACGTCTCGTGATCCCCACCATCTCTGGTCAACAATCTCTATTCTGGGTGTCTTCTACACCACAATATCTCTCGGCCCCGCGCGCGCTCACGGTCCGATCCTCAATCACACAACTCTCATTCCAACTCCGCAAGACATTACACAACAATTAAACACCGCAATCTAACAACCATCATCCTTTTCATACTCACTCTACCACGAACTGCCACTTCCGCCGCACCGTCACTCTCCGTCAGTTTTCAGCGACCGCCGACGTCCTCCTCTTACGATCCACTGGATCACCATCACTGGGGTTCTATGGGGCAACTAATCTCTTATCCTAATCTAGATCTCCCCTTACTATCAGAGATAACCATCCTACTCTGCTACCAACTGATAACGCTGATCCTTATCTTACCTTTTCTAAGGATCCTCAGGTCGCCAGGATCTTTTTACCTGCTGAATAGTGTAAAGGGAAGAAAATCTTTTTCAGTTATGCAATCATTTCTTCTTCAATCTGGTTTTTCTACAAAGACTACTGACTCCGAATTTAGTTTCGTGGGTTTATTACAGCCAAGAATAACTGCACGTACAAGCACCTCAACACGAGGTTAAAGAAATAAATGGGCACTAATACAAATAGCATCCTACGCAGGAGTCTCATCCGACTAAGGATAAGAAGAATCGTTAGCTCCAGAAGTATTAGACAAGCGATAACTGCTCCAATCTCTATATTATTCTTCATTACCTAAATAAAGAAAACTATTAGCTGTCCCTACTCTATCACTAAGGTGGCATACCTACTTAACGAATTTCCCAGGCAAGAGTAAAAGAAAAAGGTGTCAGCTGTGAAGACTTCCTAAGAAGTGCACTCACTTCGTACTTAAGCTCAGATTTTAAGATGCTCCTTCACCAAATCCCTCTCTGTCCTTCTCTCTGTTCTCTCCTACCTCTTCTCTACTCTCCACCCTCGGGGCACTATCCCTAATACAAAACCCAATACAATGGAACACGCCTTTTGTCACGCCTCTTTGGCCAGGTCTTCTTTCTTGTTCTTTTCCATCGAAACGGTTACTTCATCTTGGACGGTTGCAATGACCTTGAGTCCCAGGCACCTTCTCCGCTGAAAGTATCATCCCTAAATTCCATTGCACTCCCATTTCCATGTCTCCCATCGCTCTAACTCGTGAAACAAAGAGCCAGTCTTTAACTAACGAGGCATGTGTCCTTGCACCTGCAACAGAAGATACGTTCAACAGAAACCCTCTACTGTGCTAATTAAATCTACTGTCGGTGCCCAGAGAGCCTTTCCAAGAGAACCTTCTCTGCCTGCAAAATAAGCTAACATAAGAACAAACAGGCATTTCCCTAGCGTATATGCAGTCAGGCCTTTACACAATTTAAACACACAAATCTTAATCATTTCTATAAGCATTGGTTCATTATATTTCATATGCGAAAAGTGAACTACATGTGCAACTTAATATGGTACACGTTTAAACTACTGCATCTCGATTACACATGGGCTGATTCATCTATGCATTATTTTACACACGATTCAATTAAGCGTTACATTTGCCTAATTAAAATAGCACAATTACATTTCTTATTCATTCTGATAACTGCAGTTTATAACTACATTTTGATGGCCATTCATTGATATATAGCTGGATATATGCGGGTGCGAGCTATCCGTGGTTATGATGCACCCCTACAATTTCACAAGAACATGGCGCTCTATCAGTTCCCCCTTTGATGACTCCTGTCATCACATTTTATTCAACTCCCTTGGAGAAAGAACCGACCTAAACAGAACTCGTTGCCATTCTCCCTGGTCTGTGATTCTCCATTCTCTTGAGTCTCTGATATTGACTGTCCTGCAGTCTAGCCATTCTCGTCTCATTTTCTCTCAGAGCTCTCTCAACTCGTCCTGCTCGATACCACTTGTAAGCTTTGATCAGACCCCACAGGCAAACCACACAAACCACCACGATAAGGAGAGGTCTCAGAACATAGCCAAGGAATCCCTTCCCCAAATTTGCAAACCAGCTTCCCACTTGACCAAACCTTTTTCCAACTTTTTCCCAAGCTCCCTCTTCAGTCAAGTCCGCTATCTTCGTTTGGATAGTAGTGATGTTACTTATATATTTCTCCAGATCCTTGCTGTGGTCTGGTATATAAGTACAGCACTCTTGAACCCTCAATAATTTACAGACTCCGCCCTCTTTTGCCAGTAAGACATCCAAAGCAAGGCGATTCTGTAAAACCATTGTCCTTATCGACAACATCTCCCCTTCCACCAGTACCAACGATTTTGCTGTGTTCATCGATAGTTCGTCTATCACAGTCGCCAGTCTACGAATCTTCACATCATTCAAGATCACTCCCAAACTTGGTATCATGGCTCCAAAGATATCTCCCACTAGAACCCCTGCACTCGCACCTCTTCTCACTCTTGAATGCTTCCCACCTTCCAAAAGTTCCAAATCCTCAGTATGGTAAATCTTTGGAAATATTATTCCCAAGTAACATGTACCATACCAGTTCGCAGGCAATCTCACATAGGCATTCCTTCCACACACAAAATACACCGTAGGTATCACTTGTACAGGGCCCAGGAGAAAGTTCTTTGCCACATCTGCCATAGTGAAGACATGATCACACGTGCTCTGTCCCACGGGAACCTTTTCATAATAGGTCTGATAACGTCTCACACACAGCTTTCCCCTCTGCTCCTTGTCCAAGGCTATAGGACCATAACTTCCCTTTGTTCGATGCAATTTTTCCTCCTCTGTCCAATCCACCGTACTATGCCCTGTGTCTCGTGTCTGTGTTAGTTTTCTATACCTGTCTTCTACCTGATCCACGAACTTTTTCTCTACATCTGATAATGAGCACGTCAAATTATGTTGGTGGGCATAAGCTGTGTCCAATTCCAAAGACGGTATGAAGAACTTCCTAAGTCTATCCTCCGACTTATAGTAATCATACTTATTCAAATGTTTATAAGCGGGGACTTCAGGAAGCACTGCATCGTAATTGGAAAAGAAATACTCAAACTGATCTCTTTCATAGAATATACTAAGCAACAAGCTACATGAAATTCCATATGTCAGTGGAAGATGGTGATACCTAATACCCTCATCCACTGAAGCAGGCAACTGCATACACACATAACAATCTTTCGCATCCATCGCATCCACGTACTCGTATAGCAGCTTGGCGTAAGCATTGAGCTTAAAATCACTTCTAGACAGATCTACATGCAATCTACGACTTTCTTCTATCAGCAAAGCTTTGTCAGCTCCTATGTTTACCTCTTTTTGGCTAGGTGTAGTAGGTGTAGGAGTCCCTGGCACCCCCTGCACTGCTAGCTCATGTGGAAATGTATATGAAACTACAATTACTATGATTATAGAAACTATCACACCCCCTATAAGGATGCCTACAATCATTTTAGATCTACGATTTGGATCTCCAACCTCCATGATTTCGAAAGTTCTCAAAAAGTTCTTGGTTTTAGCAATGAACACTCAAAAGTCTTTGTTCTTCCACTCGTGACTTGCTTAACCAGTTTGACCAGCACTTGAAACCTCTGGAAATCCCCTTTCTACAACAGTCTCTTATTTACATAGTCCAGAAAAAGACTTCCCTTTGTCTTCGTTCCTCTTCTGTGGAAAGTCCCTAAATTTGTTCTTCTTCCTCTCGGATCTAGGTTATCTTCTTCTTTAGACTTTTTATTTACAACAGGTTATATTTCATCCACGATAAGATCATTAGTAAGCACTTCCAGAACGTGATACAAAAGTTCAAGACGCAGGATTACCATTTCGTGTGAATACGGCTCAAATCCAAAGGACGGAAATTCGAGTCGATGCAAAACCAATTCTCGGACTTTACTCAGAAGCGGGGGATTCGGAACGGTGAGGGTCAGTATTCCTTCGACTTCGAGCCCTGGCAACAACAGCACCACCTTCACTACCACATTCGGGCTCTTGCTGACCACCTGCATAGACCTCAGTCTCCCCGTACTCACTACCCCTGCATCAGTCACTGTGTAAGTCCACTCAGGGGAAGAGTATCTCCGGCAGGGTACTCTCGTTCTTTTCGACCTTCTCCGACCCTCTTGAGTCTGCTCTTCGTCGCTTGCTTCTGTCTCAGACGTTTCAGACACTGGAGCAAGATCTCTTTCAGGTGCCAACCTCAGATTCAATCGCCTCTGTCTTTCAGGCCAACCTTCCTCAGTTCTGGTCGTTCTTCCGCCTTCCCCTGCTATACCCAGTGCACCACTTCCTCCTTCTGCTGAATCTGACTCTACTCCACCCACTGCACCACCTCTCTCTTCTGAGTCAGAGTCGAGGTTCGGGTTGTCGAAACCCCCTTCAGCTTGTTCTGGTGCACCACCAGCGGTGTCAGCGACCCTTACAGCTTGACTTGTCCTCTCATGTGGCCCTGCCACATCAGCTGGATTTTCAGTTACGAGAGGAGCTGTTTCTTCCAAGGGTGCTGAAACTCTGCGGGTATGGGAGGCATGTACCCAGGTCGGCAATCCTCCACACTTCACTGCTGTTTTCGTTACTAGTATCACCTGGTACGGGCCTCGCCAGCGAACATCCAAATAGCTCTTCCTCATGTGCTTTCGGACAAGCACCCAGTCGCCTAGACACAGGTCGTGGCACAGATCACTCGAGGCCGGAACAGCTGCAGCTTGCACCTGCTGGGACACAGAACAGACCACATCAGATAGTCCTTTACAGTAATCGAGAATCAAGTCATCAGTGATGTTAATTAAAGCTGTAGCTGGTACTGCTGGCAGCCGCATTGCCCTTCCCATTAATATCTCGTGGGGGACAATCCGGTCCTCCTATCTGGGACACTTCGCATGCTCATCAGTAAGAGCGGCAAAGCGTCAGGCCATTTCAGGGACGTTGATGAACACATTTTTGCCATCCGGGCTTTCAAAGTTCCATTGACCTGTTCCACCATCCCAGAAGCCTCTGGTCGGTAACTGCAATGGAGTCTCTGATCAACATTCAATGCGGCACAAAGTAACTTCATGATTTCACTGTGGAAATGTCTTCCTCTATCTGATTCCAAAGAGGTTGGGATCCCGAATCTCGGGATGAGCTCCCTCAACAATAACTTAGCCACTGTGAGAGTGTCACACCTGCGTGTCGGGTAAGCCTCCACCCACCGTGAGAATACACATACCAGCACCAAGATATAGCTCAACCACGAAGTCTAATTGTATCCTATTGAAGGGCCCTCCTGACCTCCCAATGTGACTCAAAGTGACTACTGTTTTCTTTCCAGCATTCATCTGCTGACACGTGACACACCTCTGACATACTGTTTCAGCCATTGCGCGAAATCGGGGATTATACCACGTCTGTCTAAACACACGCATCATTGTATCTCTACCAAGGTGTACCGGTCCATGTATCAGTCTCGCCATCGGACTCAGCAGGTTCTCTGGTAATGCAGCTCTCCCATCACTGGATAAACAAACATCCACATCCCCTCTTTCGCACCCTGCTTTGATCCATCCATTCCGTTCTTGATCTGAAACTTCATCCTGCAGTCGCTTGAGCTCCTCCCAAGTGTCTGCCATGGCCAACATCATGTTGAGTTCGGTTCTTTCTTGGCTCTCTCCTGTGTAACCCTCTGTGAATATGCATCCTTGTTCAGCACAGAAGCGGGCGACTTCGTCCGCATAATTATTTCCCAAAGACACAAAATCCTCCCCCTTCCCATGTGCAGTGCACTTTACAACTGCGATTTCCTTCGCACATTGCAATGCATCTAACAGTTGTCTTACATGTTCTCCATTCCTAATGAGTGAGCCAGATGATGTCAAAAATCCCCTCTGGGACCACAGCTGTCCGAAGTCATGAACCACACCAAACCCATACTGACTGTCCGTGTAAATCGTGATTCGAATTCCATCAGCGGCCAAACAGGCACGAGTCAGGGCAATGATCTCAGCTACCTGCGCGGAGCGTACTCCTTCTAGGCAGGCAGCTTCAACCACCCCGGAAATGGTACATACAGCAAACGCTGCTCTTAATTGACCAACACTGTCTCTTAAACATGAACCATCGACAAAGAAAATTTCATCTGGGTCCGTCAGTGGTTCATCGACAATGTCAGGTCTTGGTTTGGTGCAAAGTTCAGTCATGTCAAGACAATCATGGTCCGCACAATCTTCATCATCTACATTCGGTATGGGCATTAATGTCGCAGGGTTTAAGACAGAGCACCTTTTCAGAGTCACATTCTCTGCGGCGAGTATGACTTGCTCATACCTTGTTAAACTGTTATTCGTTAGGTGCTGAGTCTTAGTCCTGGTCATCAACAATTCAACTGAGTGTGGCACATATACAGTCAAAGGATGACCCATTACAATGCTTTCACATCTTTCAATGCTGACACCTGTTGCAGCAACGGATCTTAGACATCCGGGCAACGCAGAAGCTACTGGATCTAGAGTAGCTGAAAAGTAGGCAACTGGTCTACGGACACCTCCATGGTTCTGAGCTAAGACTGCTAATGCACATCCTTCTCTCTCACAACAGAACAATGAAAAAGCCTTGTTGTAATCAGGCATTCCTAGAGCGGGAGTACTACACAACTCCTCTCTCAGTTTTAGGAATGACACCAAGCACTCCTCGTCCCATGGTACCGGATCACTCACATCTTTGTGCGTAAGCCTCTGTAAAGGCTTTGCTCTCAAGGAAAAACTAGGTATCCACTGCCAACAATAGCCGACCATTCCCAAAAACATCCCGACTTCCCTCTGTGTAGTAGGCACTGCCATGCTCATTATTGCCTCAATTCGGTCTGGTCACACCTTCCTCTTGCCTTTTTCTAATCTGTGTCCCAAGTACTGTACCTCATTTAAACAGTACTGCAACTTATTCGGAGACACCTTGTGCCCGTTCTCTGCTAAATGGTTCAACAGGGCTACCGTGTCTATCCTGCAAGCATCTTCCGTTTCTGAGGCAACAAGCAGGTCGTCTATGTATTGCCCAAGAACTGAGTTCTGCGGCAATACGAGACTCTCAAGATTCTTTTTCAGGATCTGATTAAAGATCGATGGACTTTCTGTATACCCTTGAGGGATACGGCACCACGTTAACACACGATTTTCCAGCCGGAACGCAAAAAGAAATTGGCTTTCCTCATGGAGCGGTATTGAGAAAAATGCTTGACACAAGTCAATGACAGTAAACCACTCGGCTTCGCATGGAATCTGAAACAGTATCACTGATGGATTCGGTACCACTGGACAACAAGGGACCACTATCGTGTTGACCTTTCGCAGGTCTTGCACGATCCTGAATTTCCCGCTCGGTTTCTGTAATCCCATAATAGGTGAATTACAGGGGCTACCTCTGATCTCCTTCAGAATGCCTTTTTTGATGAAAGACTCGATTACAGGTTTAATCCCTGCGATCGTTTCAGGCGACAGATTGTACTGTGGCGTTCTAGGGAACTCAACATTCTGTTTCACCTGGATCTGCACAGGTTCAACTCCCTTGATTAGCCCTATCTCCTCTCCGGTGAAGTCCCACACCTCAGGTGACACAGTATCTCTCAAATCCGGTGGAAGTTCCTCCACGGTCACCATTGGATACAAGTCTATACACAGATGCTGATTAGCAACTTTAAAAGTAGCATCCTCATCCCTCGTCTGAACCTCCACTCCCTTAGGCGTGCAATAAATCGTACAGTTCAACTTACATAACAGATCTCTTCCTAGAAGACAAACTGGACTAGTATCGCACACCACAAACTGATGTCTAGTTTGGAAAGAGCCTATCCTTACTGGAATTGGTTCGGTCAGCGGGCTGTTTATTCTTTTGTTCGCTACTCCAACGACTTGGATCGATTGTCCCGAGAGGGGTAGGTTGGGGACTACTGCTGATCTTACAGTAGACCGGGTAGCACCAGTGTCAACCAAAAGTGTGGTAGGATGACCATCAATGTCTGCCTCCACAAAAGGTCCTCTCTGGTAAACCTCCAAGACCGCTCCAAGTGTGCAGTCTTCCTCCCCCTCAGGCACCGTCAGGATTACGGGTCTGGGCTATACTCATCATACCCTTCGAAAAGGGGCATCTGCTGGTAAGTTCATATTCCCTGCGAGATCCTTGGTGGCAGTGGGACCTGTACTTGTTGGTTATGCGTCCCCCTTTCATCGATCTGGGCCTCATTACAGTATTGACTACCTCCGTCACAGGTGCCTGAACCCCCTCTCCCTCCTGTTGCACTTGGTTGGCTGGGTTCAAGGGGCACTCGCGCTTCCAATGCCCGATCTGGTGACAAAGATGACACGCAGTGGTCTTCTTCAGTGTCGCCACATCCACCCCTGTCTTAGGATCAATGGGTTTCCCTTTTCCCTGTCCTTGCCCATTCTGGTTTCCTTGGTAATTTCCTTGTCTTCTTCCTAAGGTCCCTCCATTAGGCTGGACCTGTGCTGTCTGCATCTGAACGAGCATCAATTTGTCTTTTAGCTTCCGATGCTTCGAGTCCACCTCATCGCTACAATACCTCGCATACCGCAAGATTTCATCTACCGGCTTGTTCTGCCAACAGATCAAATGGTGCTGTATCATGAGGCTGACTTCTGGTCTCAGGCCTAGCACAAACTTTGAGACAAACTGTCCCATATCCTTGGGGTCTAATGCATCTAATCCGCTATACTGTTTAAAAGCTTGCAAAAGTCTTTCATAATATTCGTGCACCGTCTCTTTAGGTTCCTGCACAGTTCGGTCTATCTTAACCCAATCTATATCTTGAGGGGAAATCTTCAGTTTCAACCATGTAATCACTTGCTCAAATTTTTTCATAACAAGGGGTGACGGACCATTCGTGACAGCATCCCTTTCAGGTTCAACCGTCGGCCACTCAACAGCGATTTTACAAGCTGTCCACAAATCTCCCGGCACCACTATGTCAAACAAGGTGTTCAAATCAGGCCACAGCACCTTCGAGATTTTAACAAACCGCTCAACCTGTTTGTACCACTCTACGGGTTTCTCCCTCAGCCGAGGAAAGTCATTTGTAAACGCAGCCAAATCACCTCTACTCCATGGCACATATACGTACCCCCCGTTCTGTACTTCCCGTAAAGGAAAGTTTCCAACGCCCGTCGCCCCTCCCCCCGGAGGCGGCGTTTCTCCCACAATTTTCTTTGCTATTTTCTTCTTTGACCACCTTTCCTCCCATTTGTCCAACAAGTTCCATATACGCATCCCTACAATCAGATGTTTAGTATGCGTCCTCAATCCTGTGATCCTTTTCTCCTCTAATTCCTGATCACTATATTGCAACCTATGCGGTCCTTGCAACGTTTTTGTTTTATTCAAATCTACCTCATATCTCCTGGCTAATGCTGTCAATTTCTCATGTGCTATCCTTGCTTTCCGAGTTACATCTTTAGCTATGAAGAGCAGCTCATCTGACCCATAAATTTCTATTCTTTCCAAAGGCAGACTTCCGCTAATCATTTCGTCTACTTCTGCTTTTAACCTTACTACGTCCAGCAACCTTGCCTGTACTGCACTCTTTAGTATTTCTCGACAAGCTGCGCCATTCTGCTCATCATAGTCACCACTTTGTTCTTGTGACTTGCTCTCTTCTATCGTATTCCTGAAACTTGACCTGGTTTCGGAAATTTCTCGTTCCCTACACCTGGCATTCTATCACTTTGGTTTCTTACTGTTGGTGTCCACATCCTCAAAGCTGACTTAGATTCGTGTAAAGATCTTGGTCTGACCGGTCTCTCATCCTCCTGCCTAAAGGAGGAATCTGCTGTGGCTGGTAATGGCGTGCTTGTTTCTAATGGCCTCGGGAAGTGGATCACTTGTACTCCGAAACCATTCCCTCCAGCACTGGTTCCCTCTTCCCCTGTCGTCTGCTTTGAACTTCCTTCTCTTATTCGGTCTGGGTCATATACCGGTACTATAGGGCCAATGGTAACCGGTACTGTCAGGGAGTCCAGTAATCGGGTATCCCCAATAGAAGGCTGTGTTGCCGCCCCCTCTGTTCCTGTGGAAATTCTTCCCACCACCCTCATGTTAGTCTGATTCTGCGTCCCACCAGTTTCTACCGCTGACGTTGATTTTCCCTCTTCTGAATCTGGATTAAATGGGGGTGGTCTCTCTGCTAGCAACCTATCTAACAGGCTGTCATCTGTATCACTGTCGTCCTCTTCAATCCTTGTTATCTTCCCACCTTTTATTAACAGTGGGTACAACCTATCTCCTTCGATCGTTTCCACCCTCCACTTTTTCTCCAGTGCATCCCATCTCGCATCTTGGAAGGCCCTGATCGACTTCTTCACCCTTTCCTGGCTCTTATCTCTTTTCCTGTCATACGCTGCCCTAATCCATGCATGTACCGCCTCAAACTGTGTCGGTCTAGGCAGTGGTCGTAAAGAAGCCATTATAGTCTTTAGCTGGTACAACACCTCTAACCTGAAAGTGCCATAGCGTGGGAAAGTCAATTCTCCTTCCCCTTCTGTCATTTTATGCCAGTTCTCAAGCCAAATTATGGTATGCAATCCTACATTCGTAGCCATATAATGTGCCGGCGTATCCTCGGGAGGGGCTTCCTCTCCACCCCGAGTAACCACCTGTCTGTCACCTCTGCAAAGTTCTCGTAAAACTTTAAAACATTTCATGGTATAGCAGATATCTGTTCGCACCCAATATTTTGTTTTTGCTTCCTGGTTCAATCCACCAATGCCAGCGCGGCTCACGCCAACCGGCCTATCGCAGCGCAGCACTGTCTGACGTCACTCTTCCTCCGCTCGCAGCAGTTCCCCTCCTTGCTAATTCTCTCGTTCTCGTTCGCACGTGTCTCAATCACACTCTGAAGCAATGGTCCGTACTACCGAACAATTACCTCTCTGACTGTCGGTCCTCCAATGGCCGATCAGCCTCTCGAAATTGTTGACCTCAATCTAGCAACTGTCTGTCCGTGAAACGACCGGACAATCACCTTTAATACAATCGATAGGATTCACCCGCTCAATATTCTGCACACAACAACCCACGACCGGTGTTGGTTATTCACACACTCACACATTTACTCCCTATCTTCGGTGGTTTGATCAATGACGTCTCGTGATCCCCACCATCTCTGGTCAACAATCTCTATTCTGGGTGTCTTCTACACCGCAATATCTCTCGGCCCCGCGCGCGCTCACGGTCCGATCCTCAATCACACAACTCTCATTCCAACTCCGCAAGACATTACACAACAATTAAACACCGCAATCTAACAACCATCATCCTTTTCATACTCACTCTACCACGAACTGCCACTTCCGCCGCACCGTCACTCTCCGTCAGTTTTCAGCGACCGCCGACGTCCTCCTCTTACGATCCACTGGATCACCATCACTGGGGTTCTATGGGGCAACTAATCTCTTATCCTAATCTAGATCTCCCCTTACTATCAGAGATAACCATCCTACTCTGCTACCAACTGATAACGCTGATCCTTATCTTACTTTTTCTAAGGATCCTCAGGTCGCCAGGATCTTTTTACCTGCTGAATAGTGTAAAGGGAAGAAAATCTTTTTCAGTTATGCAATCATTTCTTCTTCAATCTGGTTTTTCTACAAAGACTACTGACTCCGAATTTAGTTTCGTGGGTTTATTACAGCCAAGAATAACTGCACGTGCAAGCACCTCAACACGAGGTTAAAGAAATAAATGGGCACTAATACAAATAGCATCCTACGCAGGAGTCTCATCCGACTCAGGATAAGAAGAATCGTTAGCTCCAGAAGTATTAGACAAGCGATAACTGCTCCAATCTCTATATTATTCTTCATTACCTAAATAAAGAAAACTATTAGCTGTCCCTACTCTATCACTAAGGTGGCATACCTACTTAACGAATTTCCCAGGCAAGAGTAAAAGAAAAAGGTGTCAGCTGTGAAGACTTCCTAAGAAGTGCACTCACTTCGTACTTAAGCTCAGATTTTAAGATGCTCCTTCACCAAATCCCTCTCTGTCCTTCTCTCGTTCTCTCCTACCTCTTCTCTACTCTCCACCCTCGGGGCACTATCCCTAATACAAAACCCAATACAATGGAACACGCCTTTTGTCACGCCTCTTTGGCCAGGTCTTCTTTCTTGTACTTTTCCATCGAAACGGTTACTTCATCTTGGACGGTTGCGATGACCTTGAGTCCCAGGCACCTTCTCCGCTGAAAGTATCATCCCTAAATTCCATTGCACTCCCATTTCCATGTCTCCCATCGCTCTAACTCGTGAAACAAAGAGCCAGTCTTTAACTAACGAGGCATGTGTCCTTGCACCTGCAACAGAAGATACGTTCAACAGAAACCCTCTACTGTGCTAATTAAATCTACTGTCGGTGCCCAGAGAGCCTTTCCAAGAGAACCTTCTCTGCCTGCAAAATAAGCTAACATAAGAACAAACAGGCCTTTCCCTAGCGTATATGCAGTCAGGCCTTTACACAATTTAAACACACAAATCTTAATCACTTCTATAAGCATTGGTTCATTATATTTCATATGCGAAAAGTGAACTACATGTGCAACTTAATATGGTACACGTTTAAACTACTGCATCTCGATTACACATGGGCTGATTCATCTATGCATTATTTTACACACGATTCAATTAAGCGTTACATTTGCCTAATTAAAATAGCACAATTACATTTCTTATTCATTCTGATAACTGCAGTTTATAACTACATTTTGCTGGCCATTCATTGATATATAGCTGGATATATGCGGGTGCGAGCTATCCGTGGTTATGATGCACCCCTACAATTTCACAAGAACATGGCGCTCTATCAGTTCCCCCTTTGATGACTCCTGTCATCACATTTTATTCAACTCCCTTGGAGAAAGAACCGACCTAAACAGAACTCGTTGCCATTCTCCCTGGTCTGTGATTCTCCATTCTCTTGAGTCTCTGATATTGACTGTCCTGCAGTCTAGCCATTCTCGTCTCATTTTCTCTCAGAGCTCTCTCAACTCGTCCTGCTCGATACCACTTGTAAGCTTTGATCAGACCCCACAGGCAAACCACACAAACCACCACGATAAGGAGAGGTCTCAGAACATAGCCAAGGAATCCCTTCCCCAAATTTGCAAACCAGCTTCCCACTTGACCAAACCTTTTTCCAACTTTTTCCCAAGCTCCCTCTTCAGTCAAGTCCGCTATCTTCGTGTGGATAGTAGTGATGTTACTTATATATTTCTCCAGATCCTTGCTGTGGTCTGGTATATAAGTACAGCACTCTTGAACCCTCAATAATTTACAGACTCCGCCCTCTTTTGCCAGTAAGACATCCAAAGCAAGGCGATTCTGTAAAACCATTGTCCTTATCGACAACATCTCCCCTTCCACCAGTACCAACGATTTTGCTGTGTTCATCGATAGTTCGTCTATCACAGTCGCCAGTCTACGAATCTTCACATCATTCAAGATCACTCCCAAACTTGGTATCATGGCTCCAAAGATATCTCCCACTAGAACCCCTGCACTCGCACCTCTTCTCACTCTTGAATGCTTCCCACCTTCCAAAAGTTCCAAATCCTCAGTATGGTAAATCTTTGGAAATATTATTCCCAAGTAACATGTACCATACCAGTTCGCAGGCAATCTCACATAGGCATTCCTTCCACACACAAAATACACCGTAGGTATCACTTGTACAGGGCCCAGGAGAAAGTTCTTTGCCACATCTGCCATAGTGAAGACATGATCACACGTGCTCTGTCCCACGGGAACCTTTTCATAATAGGTCTGATAACGTCTCACACACAGCTTTCCCCTCTGCTCCTTGTCCAAGGCTATAGGACCATAACTTCCCTTTGTTCGATGCAATTTTTCCTCCTCTGTCCAATCCACCGTACTATGCCCTGTGTCTCGTGTCTGTGTTAGTTTTCTATACCTGTCTTCTACCTGATCCACAAACTTTTTCTCTACATCTGATAATGAGCACGTCAAATTATGTTGGTGGGCATAAGCTGTGTCCAATTCCAAAGACGGTATGAAGAACTTCCTAAGTCTATCCTCCGACTTATAGTAATCATACTTATTCAAATGTTTATAAGCGGGGACTTCAGGAAGCACTGCATCGTAATTGGAAAAGAAATACTCAAACTGATCTCTTTCATAGAATATACTAAGCAACAAGCTACATGAAATTCCATATGTCAGTGGAAGATGGTGATACCTAATACCCTCATCCACTGAAGCAGGCAACTGCATACACACATAACAATCTTTCGCATCCATCGCATCCACGTACTCGTATAGCAGCTTGGCGTAAGCATTGAGCTTAAAATCACTTCTAGACAGATCTACATGCAATCTACGACTTTCTTCTATCAGCAAAGCTTTGTCAGCTCCTATGTTTACCTCTTTTTGGCTAGGTGTAGTAGGTGTAGGAGTCCCTGGCACCCCCTGCACTGCTAGCTCATGTGGAAATGTATATGAAACTACAATTACTATGATTATAGAAACTATCACACCCCCTATAAGGATGCCTACAATCATTTTAGATCTACGATTTGGATCTCCAACCTCCATGATTTCGAAAGTTCTCAAAAAGTTCTTGGTTTCAGCAATGAACACTGAAAAGTCTTTGTTCTTCCACTCGTGACTTGCTTAACCAGTTTGACCAGCACTTGAAACCTCTGGAAATCCCCTTTCTACAACAGTCTCTTATTTACATAGTCCAGAAAAAGACTTCCCTTTGTCTTCGTTCCTCTTCTGTGGAAAGTCCCTAAATTTGTTCTTCTTCCTCTCGGATCTAGGTTATCTTCTTCTTTAGACTTTTTATTTACAACAGGTTATATTTCATCCACGATAAGATCATTAGTAAGCACTTCCAGAACGTGATACAAAAGTTCAAGACGCAGGATTACCATTTCGTGTGAATACGGCTCAAATCCAAAGGACGGAAATTCGAGTCGATGCAAAACCAATTCTCGGACTTTACTCAGAAGCGGGGGATTCGGAACGGTGAGGGTCAGTATTCCTTCGACTTCGAGCCCTGGCAACAACAGCACCACCTTCACTACCACATTCGGGCTCTTGCTGACCACCTGCACAGACCTCAGTCTCCCCGTACTCACTACCCCCTGCATCAGTCACTGTGTAAGTCCACTCAGGGGAAGAGTATCTCCGGCAGGGTACTCTCGTTCTTTTCGACCTTCTCCGACCCTCTTGAGTCTGCTCTTCGTCGCTTGCTTCTGTCTCAGACGTTTCAGACACTGGAGCAAGATCTCTTTCAGGTGCCAACCTCAGATTCAATCGCCTCTGTCTTTCAGGCCAACCTTCCTCAGTTCTGGTCGTTCTTCCGCCTTCCCCTGCTATACCCAGTGCACCACTTCCTCCTTCTGCTGAATCTGACTCTACTCCACCCACTGCACCACCTCTATCTTCTGAGTCAGAGTCGAGGTTCGGGTTGTCGAAACCCCCTTCAGCTTGTTCTGGTGCACCACCAGCTGTGTCAGCGACCCTTACAGCTTCACTTGTCCTCTCATGTGGCCCTGCCACATCAGCTGGATTTTCAGTTACGAGAGGAGCTGTTTCTTCCAAGGGTGCTGAAACTCTGCGGGTATGGGAGGCATGTACCCAGGTCGGCAATCCTCCACACTTCACTGCTGTATTCGTTACCAGTATCACCTGGTACGGGCCTCGCCAGCGAACATCCAAACAGCTCTTCCTCACGTGCTTTCGGACAAGCACCCAGTCGCCTGGACACAGGTCGTGGCACAGATCACTCGAGGCCGGAACAGCTGCAGCTTGCACCTGCTGGGACACAGAACAGACCACATCAGATAGTCCTTTACAGTAATCGAGAATCAAGTCATCAGTGATGTTAATTAAAGCTGTAGCTGGTACTGCTGGCAGCCGCATTGCCCTTCCCATTAATATCTCGTGGGGGACAATCCGGTCCTCCTATCTGGGACACTTCGCATGCTCATCAGTACGAGCGGCAAAGCGTCAGGCCATTTCAGGGACGTTGATGAACACATTTTTGCCATCCGGGCTTTCAAAGTTCCATTGACCTGTTCCACCATCCCAGAAGCCTCTGGTCGGTAACTGCAATGGAGTCTCTGATCAACATTCAATGCGGCACAAAGTAACTTCATGATTTCACTGTGGAAATGTCTTCCTCTATCTGATTCCAAAGAGGTTGGGATCCCGAATCTCGGGATGAGCTCCCTCAACAATAACTTAGCCACTGTGAGAGTGTCACACCTGCGTGTCGGGTAAGCCTCCACCCACCGTGAGAATACACATACCAGCACCAAGATATAGCTCAACCCATTGCACTTAGGCATTTCCACGAAGTCTAATTGTATCCTATTGAAGGGCCCTCCTGACCTCCCAATGTGACTCAAAGTGACTACTGTTTTCTTTCCAGCATTCATCTGCTGACACGTGACACACCTCTGACATACTGTTTCAGCCATTGCGCGAAATCGGGGATTATACCACGTCTGTCTAAACACACGCATCATTGTATCTCTACCAAGGTGTACCGGTCCATGTATCAGTCTCGCCATCGGACTCAGCAGGTTCTCTGGTAATACAGCTCTCCCATCACTGGATAAACAAACATACACACATCCCCTCTTTCGCACCCTGCTTTGATCCATCCATTCCGTTCTTGATCTGAAACTTCATCCTGCAGTCGCTTGAGCTCCTCCCAAGTGTCTGCCATGGCCAACATCATGTTGAGTTCGGTTCTTTCTTGGCTCTCTCCTGTGTAACCCTCTGTGAATATGCATCCTTGTTCAGCACAGAAGCGGGCGACTTCGTCCGCATAATTATTTCCCAAAGACACAAAATCCTCCCCCTTCCCATGTGCAGTGCACTTTACAACTGCGATTTCCTTCGAACATTGCAATGCATCTAACAGTTGTCTTACATGTTCTCCATTCCTAATGAGTGAGCCAGATGATGTCAAAAATCCCCTCTGGGACCACAGCTGTCCGAAGTCATGAACCACACCAAACCCATACTGACTGTCCGTGTAAATCGTGATTCGAATTCCATCAGCGGCCAAACAGGCACGAGTCAGGGCAATGATCTCAGCTACCTGCGCGGAGCGTACTCCTTCTAGGCAGGCAGCTTCAACCACCCCGGAAATGGTACATACAGCAAACGCTGCTCTTAATTGACCAACACTGTCTCTTAAACATGAACCATCGACAAAGAAAATTTCATCTGGGTCCGTCAGTGGTTCATCGACAATGTCAGGTCTTGGTTTGGTGCAAAGTTCAGTCACGTCAAGACAATCATGGTCCGCACAATCTTCATCATCTACATTCGGTATGGGCATTAATGTCGCAGGGTTTAAGACAGAGCACCTTTTCAGAGTCACATTCTCTGCGGCGAGTATGACTTGCTCATACCTTGTTAAACTGTTATTCGTTAGGTGCTGAGTCTTAGTCCTGGTCATCAACAATTCAACCGAGTGTGGCACATATACAGTCAAAGGATGACCCATTACAATGCTTTCACATCTTTCAATGCTGACACCTGTTGCAGCAACGGATCTTAGACATCCGGGCAACGCAGAAGCTACTGGATCTAGAGTAGCTGAAAAGTAGGCAACTGGTCTACGGACACCTCCATGGTTCTGAGCTAAGACTGCTAATGCACATCCTTCTCTCTCACAACAGAACAATGAAAAAGCCTTGTTGTAATCAGGCATTCCTAGAGCGGGAGCACTACACAACTCCTCTCTCAGTTTTAGGAATGACACCAAGCACTCCTCGTCCCATGGTACCGGATCACTCACATCTTTGTGCGTAAGCCTCTGTAAAGGCTTTGCTCTCAAGGAAAAACTAGGTATCCACTGCCAACAATAGCCGACCATTCCCAAAAACATCCCGACTTCCCTCTGTGTAGTAGGCACTGCCATGCTCATTATTGCCTCAATTCGGTCTGGTGACACCTTCCTCTTGCCTTTTTCTAATCTGTGTCCCAAGTACTGTACCTCATTTAAACAGTACTGCAACTTATTCGGAGACACCTTGTGCCCGTTCTCTGCTAAATGGTTCAACAGGGCTACCGTGTCTATCCTGCAAGCATCTTCCGTTTCTGAGGCAACAAGCAGGTCGTCTATGTATTGCACAAGAACTGAGTTCTGCGGCAATACGAGACTCTCAAGATTCTTTTTCAGGATCTGATTAAAGATCGATGGACTTTCTGTATACCCTTGAGGGATACGGCACCACGTTAACACACGATTTTCCAGCCGGAACGCAAAAAGAAATTGGCTTTCCTCATGGAGCGGTATTGAGAAAAATGCTTGACACAAGTCAATGACAGTAAACCACTCGGCTTCGCATGGAATCTGAAACAGTATCACTGATGGATTCGGTACCACTGGACAACAAGGGACCACTATCGTGTTGACCTTTCGCAGGTCTTGCACGATCCTGAATTTCCTGCTCGGTTTCTGTAATCCCATAATAGGTGAATTACAGGGGCTACCTCTGATCTCCTTCAGAATGCCTTTTTTGATGAAAGACTCGATTACAGGTTTAATCCCTGCGATCGTTTCAGGCGACAGATTGTACTGTGGCGTTCTAGGGAACTCAACATTCTGTTTCACCTGGATCTGCACAGGTTCAACTCCCTTGATTAGCCCTATCTCCTCTCCGGTGAAGTCCCACACCTCAGGTGACACAGTATCTCTCAAATCCGGTGGAAGTTCCTCCACGGTCACCATTGGATACAAGTCTATACACAGATGCTGATTAGCAACTTTAAAAGTAGCATCATCATCCCTCGTCTGAACCTCCACTCCCTTAGGCGTGCAATAAATCGTACAGTTCAACTTACATAACAGATCTCTTCCTAGAAGACAAACTGGACTAGTATCGCACACCACAAACTGATGTCTAGTTTGGAAAGAGCCTATCCTTACTGGAATTGGTTCGGTCAGCGGGCTGTTTATTCTTTTGTTCGCTACTCCAACGACTTGGATCGATTGTCCCGAGAGGGGTAGGTTGGGGACTACTGCTGATCTTACAGTAGACCGGGTAGCACCAGTGTCAACCAAAAGTGTGGTAGGATGACCATCAATGTCTGCCTCCACAAAAGGTCCTCTCTGGTAAACCTCCAAGACCGCTCCAAGTGTGCAGTCTTCCTCCCCCTCAGGCACCGTCAGGATAACGGGTCTGGGCTATACTCATCATACCCTTCGAAAAGGGGCATCTGCTGGTAAGTTCATATTCCCTGCGAGATCCTTGGTGGCAGTGGGACCTGTACTTGTTGGTTATGCGTCCCCCTTTCATCGATCTGGGCCTCATTACAGTATTGACTACCTCCGTCACAGGTGCCTGAACCCCCTCTCCCTCCTGTTGCACTTGGTTGGCTGGGTTCAAGGGGCACTCGCGCTTCCAATGCCCGATCTGGTGACAAAGATGACACGCAGTGGTCTTCTTCAGTGTCGCCACATCCACCCCTGTCTTGGGATCAATGGGTTTCCCTTTTCCCTGTCCTTGCCCATTCTGGTTTCCTTGGTAATTTCCTTGTCTTCTTCCTAAGGTCCCTCCATTAGGCTGGACCTGTGCTGTCTGCATCTGAACGAGCATCAATTTGTCTTTTAGCTTCCGATGCTTCGAGTCCACCTCATCGCTACAATACCTCGCATACCGCAAGATTTCATCTACCGGCTTGTTCTGCCAACAGATCAAATGGTGCTGTATCATGAGGCTGACTTCTGGTCTCAGGCCTAGCACAAACTTTGAGACAAACTGTCCCATATCCTTGGGGTCTAATGCATCTAATCCGCTATACTGTTTAAAAGCTTGCAAAAGTCTTTCATAATATTCGTGCACCGTCTCTTTAGGTTCCTGCACAGTTCGGTCTATCTTAACCCAATCTATATCTTGAGGGGAAATCTTCAGTTTCAACCATGTAATCACTTGCTCAAATTTTTTCATAACAAGGGGTGACGGACCATTCGTGACAGCATCCCTTTCAGGTTCAACCGTCGGCCACTCAACGGCGATTTTACAAGCTGTCCACAAATCTCCCGGCACCACTATGTCAAACAAGGTGTTCAAATCAGTCCACAGCACCTTCGAGATTTTAACAAACCGCTCAACCTGTTTGTACCACTCTACGGGTTTCTCCCTCAGCCGAGGAAAGTCATTTGTAAACGCAGCCAAATCACCTCTACTCCATGGCACATATACGTACCCCCCGTTCTGTACTTCCCGTAAAGGAAAGTTTCCAACGCCCGTCGCCCCTCCCCCGGAGGCGGCGTTTCTCCCACAATTTTCTTTGCTATTTTCTTCTTTGACCACCTTTCCTCCCATTTGTCCAACAAGTTCCATATACGCATCCCTACAATCAGATCTTTAGTATGCGTCCTCAATCCTGTGATCCTTTTCTCCTCTAATTCCTGATCACTATATTGCAACCTATGCGGTCCTTGCAACGTTTTTGTTTTATTCAAATCTACCTCATATCTCCTGGCTAATGCTGTCAATTTCTCATGTGCTATCCTTGCTTTCCGAGTTACATCTTTAGCTATGAAGAGCAGCTCATCTGACCCATAAATTTCTATTCTTTCCAAAGGCAGACTTCCGCTAATCATTTCGTCTACTTCTGCTTTTAACCTTACTACGTCCAGCAACCTTGCCTGTACTGCACTCTTTAGTATTTCTCGACAAGCTGCGCCATTCTGCTCATCATAGTCACCACTTTGTTCTTGTGACTTGCTCTCTTCTATCGTATTCCTGAAACTTGACCTGGTTTTGGAAATTTCTCGTTCCCTACACCTGGCATTCTATCACTTTGGTTTCTTACTGTTGGTGTCCACATCCTCAAAGCTGACTTAGATTCGTGTAAAGATCTTGGTCTGACCGGTCTCTCATCCTCCTGCCTAAAGGAGGAATCTGCTGTGGCTGGTAATGGCGTGCTTGTTTCTAATGGCCTCGGGAAGTGGATCACTTGTACTCCGAAACCATTCCCTCCAGCACTGGTTCCCTCTTCCCCTGTCGTCTGCTTTGAACTTCCTTCTCTTATTCGGTCTGGGTCATATACCGGTACTATAGGGCCAATGGTAACCGGTACTGTCAGGGAGTCCGGTAATCGGGTATCCCCAATAGAAGGCTGTGTTGCCGCCCCCTCTGTTCCTGTGGAAATTCTTCCCACCACCCTCATGTTAGTCTGATTCTGCGTCCCACCAGTTTCTACCGCTGACGTTGATTTTCCCTCTTCTGAATCTGGATTAAATGGGGGTGGTCTCTCTGCTAGCAACCTATCTAACAGGCTGTCATCTGTATCACTGTCGTCCTCTTCAATCCTTGTTATCTTCCCACCTTTTATTAACAGTGGGTACAACCTATCTCCTTCGATCGTTTCCACCCTCCACTTTTTCTCCAGTGCATCCCATCTCGCATCTTGGAAGGCCCTGATCGACTTCTTCACCCTTTCCTGGCTCTTATCTCTTTTCCTGTCATACGCTGCCCTAATCCATGCATGTACCGCCTCAAACTGTGTCGGTCTAGGCAGTGGTCGTAAAGAAGCCATTATAGTCTTTAGCTGGTACAACACCTCTAACCTGAAAGTGCCATAGCGTGGGAAAGTCAATTCTCCTTCCCCTTCTGTCATTTTATGCCAGTTCTCAAGCCAAATTATGGTATGCAATCCTACATTCGTAGCCATATAATGTGCCGGCGTATCCTCGGGAGGGGCTTCCTCTCCACCCCGAGTAACCACCTGTCTGTCACCTCTGCAAAGTTCTCGTAAAACTTTAAAACATTTCATGGTATAGCAGATATCTGTTCGCACCCAATATTTTGTTTTTGCTTCCTGGTTCAATCCACCAATGCCAGCGCGGCTCACGCCAACCGGCCTATCGCAGCGCGGCACTGTCTGACGTCACTCTTCCTCCGCTCGCAGCAGTTCCCCTCCTTGCTAATTCTCTCGTTCTCGTTCGCACGTGTCTCAATCACACTCTGAAGCAATGGTCCGTACTACCGAACAATTACCTCTCTGACTGTCGGTCCTCCAATGGCCGATCAGCCTCTCGAAATTGTTGACCTCAATCTAGCAACTGTCTGTCCGTGAAACGACCGGACAATCACCTTTAATACAATCGATAGGATTCACCCGCTCAATATTCTGCACACAACAACCCACGACCGGCGTCGGTTATTCACACACTCACACATTTACTCCCTATCTTCGGTGGTTTGATCAATGACGTCTCGTGATCCCCACCATCTCTGGTCAACAATCTCTATTCTGGGTGTCTTCTACACCGCAATATCTCTCGGCCCCGCGCGCGCTCACGGTCCGATCCTCAATCACACAACTCTCATTCCAACTCCGCAAGACATTACACAACAATTAAACACCGCAATCTAACAACCATCATCCTTTTCATACTCACTCTACCACGAACTGCCACTTCCGCCGCACCGTCACTCTCCGTCAGTTTTCAGCGACCGCCGACGTCCTCCTCTTACGATCCACTGGATCACCATCACTGGGGTTCTATGGGGCAACTAATCTCTTATCCTAATCTAGATCTCCCCTTACTATCAGAGATAACCATCCTACTCTGCTACCAACTGATAACGCTGATCCTTATCTTACTTTTTCTAAGGATCCTCAGGTCGCCAGGATCTTTTTACCTGCTGAATAGTGTAAAGGGAAGAAAATCTTTTTCAGTTATGCAATCATTTCTTCTTCAATCTGGTTTTTCTACAAAGACTACTGACTCCGAATTTAGTTTCGTGGGTTTATTACAGCCAAGAATAACTGCACGTGCAAGCACCTCAACACGAGGTTAAAGAAATAAATGGGCACTAATACAAATAGCATCCTACGCAGGAGTCTCATCCGACTCAGGATAAGAAGAATCGTTAGCTCCAGAAGTATTAGACAAGCGATAACTGCTCCAATCTCTATATTATTCTTCATTACCTAAATAAAGAAAACTATTAGCTGTCCCTACTCTATCACTAAGGTGGCATACCTACTTAACGAATTTCCCAGGCAAGAGTAAAAGAAAAAGGTGTCAGCTGTGAAGACTTCCTAAGAAGTGCACTCACTTCGTACTTAAGCTCAGATTTTAAGATGCTCCTTCACCAAATCCCTCTCTGTCCTTCTCTCTGTTCTCTCCTACCTCTTCTCTACTCTCCACCCTCGGGGCACTATCCCTAATACAAAACCCAATACAATGGAACACGCCTTTTGTCACGCCTCTTTGGCCAGGTCTTCTTTCTTGTACTTTTCCATCGAAACGGTTACTTCATCTTGGACGGTTGCGATGACCTTGAGTCCCAGGCACCTTCTCCGCTGAAAGTATCATCCCTAAATTCCATTGCACTCCCATTTCCATGTCTCCCATCGCTCTAACTCGTGAAACAAAGAGCCAGTCTTTAACTAACGAGGCATGTGTCCTTGCACCTGCAACAGAAGATACGTTCAACAGAAACCCTCTACTGTGCTAATTAAATCTACTGTCGGTGCCCAGAGAGCCTTTCCAAGAGAACCTTCTCTGCCTGCAAAATAAGCTAACATAAGAACAAACAGGCCTTTCCCTAGCGTATATGCAGTCAGGCCTTTACACAATTTAAACACACAAATCTTAATCACTTCTATAAGCATTGGTTCATTATATTTCATATGCGAAAAGTGAACTACATGTGCAACTTAATATGGTACACGTTTAAACTACTGCATCTCGATTACACATGGGCTGATTCATCTATGCATTATTTTACACACGATTCAATTAAGCGTTACATTTGCCTAATTAAAATAGCACAATTACATTTCTTATTCATTCTGATAACTGCAGTTTATAACTACATTTTGATGGCCATTCATTGATATATAGCTGGATATATGCGGGTGCGAGCTATCCGTGGTTATGATGCACCCCTACAATTTCACAAGAACATGGCGCTCTATCAGTTCCCCCTTTGATGACTCCTGTCATCACATTTTATTCAACTCCCTTGGAGAAAGAACCGACCTAAACAGAACTCGTTGCCATTCTCCCTGGTCTGTGATTCTCCATTCTCTTGAGTCTCTGATATTGACTGTCCTGCAGTCTAGCCATTCTCGTCTCATTTTCTCTCAGAGCTCTCTCAACTCGTCCTGCTCGATACCACTTGTAAGCTTTGATCAGACCCCACAGGCAAACCACACAAACCACCACGATAAGGAGAGGTCTCAGAACATAGCCAAGGAATCCCTTCCCCAAATTTGCAAACCAGCTTCCCACTTGACCAAACCTTTTTCCAACTTTTTCCCAAGCTCCCTCTTCAGTCAAGTCCGCTATCTTCGTTTGGATAGTAGTGATGTTACTTATATATTTCTCCAGATCCTTGCTGTGGTCTGGTATATAAGTACAGCACTCTTGAACCCTCAATAATTTACAGACTCCGCCCTCTTTTGCCAGTAAGACATCCAAAGCAAGGCGATTCTGTAAAACCATTGTCCTTATCGACAACATCTCCCCTTCCACCAGTACCAACGATTTTGCTGTGTTCATCGATAGTTCGTCTATCACAGTCGCCAGTCTACGAATCTTCACATCATTCAAGATCACTCCCAAACTTGGTATCATGGCTCCAAAGATATCTCCCACTAGAACCCCTGCACTCGCACCTCTTCTCACTCTTGAATGCTTCCCACCTTCCAAAAGTTCCAAATCCTCAGTATGGTAAATCTTTGGAAATATTATTCCCAAGTAACATGTACCATACCAGTTCGCAGGCAATCTCACATAGGCATTCCTTCCACACACAAAATACACCGTAGGTATCACTTGTACAGGGCCCAGGAGAAAGTTCTTTGCCACATCTGCCATAGTGAAGACATGATCACACGTGCTCTGTCCCACGGGAACCTTTTCATAATAGGTCTGATAACGTCTCACACACAGCTTTCCCCTCTGCTCCTTGTCCAAGGCTATAGGACCATAACTTCCCTTTGTTCGATGCAATTTTTCCTCCTCTGTCCAATCCACCGTACTATGCCCTGTGTCTCGTGTCTGTGTTAGTTTTCTATACCTGTCTTCTACCTGATCCACGAACTTTTTCTCTACATCTGATAATGAGCACGTCAAATTATGTTGGTGGGCATAAGTTGTGTCCAATTCCAAAGACGGTATGAAGAACTTCCTAAGTCTATCCTCCGACTTATAGTAATCATACTTATTCAAATGTTTATAAGCGGGGACTTCAGGAAGCACTGCATCGTAATTGGAAAAGAAATACTCAAACTGATCTCTTTCATAGAATATACTAAGCAACAAGCTACATGAAATTCCATATGTCAGTGGAAGATGGTGATACCTAATACCCTCATCCACTGAAGCAGGCAACTGCATACACACATAACAATCTTTCGCATCCATCGCATCCACGTACTCGTATAGCAGCTTGGCGTAAGCATTGAGCTTAAAATCACTTCTAGACAGATCTACATGCAATCTACGACTTTCTTCTATCAGCAAAGCTTTGTCAGCTCCTATGTTTACCTCTTTTTGGCTAGGTGTAGTAGGTGTAGGAGTCCCTGGCACCCCCTGCACTGCTAGCTCATGTGGAAATGTATATGAAACTACAATTACTATGATTATAGAAACTATCACACCCCCTATAAGGATGCCTACAATCATTTTAGATCTACGATTTGGATCTCCAACCTCCATGATTTCGAAAGTTCTCAAAAAGTTCTTGGTTTTAGCAATGAACACTCAAAAGTCTTTGTTCTTCCACTCGTGACTTGCTTAACCAGTTTGACCAGCACTTGAAACCTCTGGAAATCCCCTTTCTACAACAGTCTCTTATTTACATAGTCCAGAAAAAGACTTCCCTTTGTCTTCGTTCCTCTTCTGTGGAAAGTCCCTAAATTTGTTCTTCTTCCTCTCGGATCTAGGTTATCTTCTTCTTTAGACTTTTTATTTACAACAGGTTATATTTCATCCACGATAAGATCATTAGTAAGCACTTCCAGAACGTGATACAAAAGTTCAAGACGCAGGATTACCATTTCGTGTGAATACGGCTCAAATCCAAAGGACGGAAATTCGAGTCGATGCAAAACCAATTCTCGGACTTTACTCAGAAGCGGGGGATTCGGAACGGTGAGGGTCAGTATTCCTTCGACTTCGAGCCCTGGCAACAACAGCACCACCTTCACTACCACATTCGGGCTCTTGCTGACCACCTGCATAGACCTCAGTCTCCCCGTACTCACTACCCCCTGCATCAGTCACTGTGTAAGTCCACTCAGGGGAAGAGTATCTCCGGCAGGGTACTCTCGTTCTTTTCGACCTTCTCCGACCCTCTTGAGTCTGCTCTTCGTCGCTTGCTTCTGTCTCAGACGTTTCAGACACTGGAGCAAGATCTCTTTCAGGTGCCAACCTCAGATTCAATCGCCTCTGTCTTTCAGGCCAACCTTCCTCAGTTCTGGTCGTTCTTCCGCCTTCCCCTGCTATACCCAGTGCACCACTTCCTCCTTCTGCTGAATCTGACTCTACTCCACCCACTGCACCACCTCTCTCTTCTGAGTCAGAGTCGAGGTTCGGGTTGTCGAAACCCCTTCAGCTTGTTCTGGTGCACCACCAGCGGTGTCAGCGACCCTTACAGCTTGACTTGTCCTCTCATGTGGCCCTGCCACATCAGCTGGATTTTCAGTTACGAGAGGAGCTGTTTCTTCCAAGGGTGCTGAAACTCTGCGGGTATGGGAGGCATGTACCCAGGTCGGCAATCCTCCACACTTCACTGCTGTATTCGTTACTAGTATCACCTGGTACGGGCCTCGCCAGCGAACATCCAAATAGCTCTTCCTCATGTGCTTTCGGACAAGCACCCAGTCGCCTGGACACAGGTCGTGGCACAGATCACTCGAGGCCGGAAGAGCTGCAGCTTGCACCTGCTGGGACACAGAACGGACCACATCAGATAGTCCTTTACAGTAATCGAGAATCAAGTCATCAGTGATGTTAATTAAAGCTGTAGCTGGTACTGCTGGCAGCCGCATTGCCCTTCCCATTAATATCTCGTGGGGGACAATCCGGTCCTCCTATCTGGGACACTTCGCATGCTCATCAGTAAGAGCGGCAAAGCGTCAGGCCATTTCAGGGACGTTGATGAACACATTTTTGCCATCCGGGCTTTCAAAGTTCCATTGACCTGTTCCACCATCCCAGAAGCCTCTGGTCGGTAACTGCAATGGAGTCTCTGATCAACATTCAATGCGGCACAAAGTAACTTCATGATTTCACTGTGGAAATGTCTTCCTCTATCTGATTCCAAAGAGGTTGGGATCCCGAATCTCGGGATGAGCTCCTCAACAATAACTTAGCCACTGTGAGAGTGTCACACCTGCGTGTCGGGTAAGCCTCCACCCACCGTGAGAATACACATACCAGCACCAAGATATAGCTCAACCACGAAGTCTAATTGTATCCTATTGAAGGGCCCTCCTGACCTCCCAATGTGACTCAAAGTGACTACTGTTTTCTTTCCAGCATTCATCTGCTGACACGTGACACACCTCTGACATACTGTTTCAGCCATTGCGCGAAATCGGGGATTATACCACGTCTGTCTAAACACACGCATCATTGTATCTCTACCAAGGTGTACCGGTCCATGTATCAGTCTCGCCATCGGACTCAGCAGGTTCTCTGGTAATGCAGCTCTCCCATCACTGGATAAACAAACATCCACATCCCCTCTTTCGCACCCTGCTTTGATCCATCCATTCCGTTCTTGATCTGAAACTTCATCCTGCAGTCGCTTGAGCTCCTCCCAAGTGTCTGCCATGGCCAACATCATGTTGAGTTCGGTTCTTTCTTGGCTCTCTCCTGTGTAACCCTCTGTGAATATGCATCCTTGTTCAGCACAGAAGCGGGCGACTTCGTCCGCATAATTATTTCCCAAAGACACAAAATCCTCCCCCTTCCCATGTGCAGTGCACTTTACAACTGCGATATCCTTCGCACATTGCAATGCATCTAACAGTTGTCTTACATGTTCTCCATTCCTAATGAGTGAGCCAGATGATGTCAAAAATCCCCTCTGGGACCACAGCTGTCCGAAGTCATGAACCACACCAAACCCATACTGACTGTTCGTGTAAATCGTGATTCGAATTCCATCAGCGGCCAAACAGGCACGAGTCAGGGCAATGATCTCAGCTACCTGCGCGGAGCGTACTCCTTCTAGGCAGGCAGCTTCAACCACCCCGGAAATGGTACATACAGCAAACGCTGCTCTTAATTGACCAACACTGTCTCTTAAACATGAACGATCGACAAAGAAAATTTCATCTGGGTCCGTCAGTGGTTCATCGACAATGTCAGGTCTTGGTTTGGTGCAAAGTTCAGTCATGTCAAGACAATCATGGTCCGCACAATCTTCATCATCTACATTCGGTATGGGCATTAATGTCGCAGGGTTTAAGACAGAGCACCTTTTCAGAGTCACATTCTCTGCGGCGAGTATGACTTGCTCATACCTTGTTAAACTGTTATTCGTTAGGTGCTGAGTCTTAGTCCTGGTCATCAACAATTCAACTGAGTGTGGCACATATACAGTCAAAGGATGACCCATTACAATGCTTTCACATCTTTCAATGCTGACACCTGTTGCAGCAACGGATCTTAGACATCCGGGCAACGCAGAAGCTACTGGATCTAGAGTAGCTGAAAAGTAGGCAACTGGTCTACGGACACCTCCATGGTTCTGAGCTAAGACTGCTAATGCACATCCTTCTCTCTCACAACAGAACAATGAAAAAGCCTTGTTGTAATCAGGCATTCCTAGAGCGGGAGCACTACACAACTCCTCTCTCAGTTTTAGGAATGACACCAAGCACTCCTCGTCCCATGGTACCGGATCACTCACATCTTTGTGCGTAAGCCTCTGTAAAGGCTTTGCTCTCAAGGAAAAACTAGGTATCCACTGCCAACAATAGCCGACCATTCCCAAAAACATCCCGACTTCCCTCTGTGTAGTAGGCACTGCCATGCTCATTATTGCCTCAATTCGGTCTGGTCACACCTTCCTCTTGCCTTTTTCTAATCTGTGTCCCAAGTACTGTACCTCATTTAAACAGTACTGCAACTTATTCGGAGACACCTTGTGCCCGTTCTCTGCTAAATGGTTCAACAGGGCTACCGTGTCTATCCTGCAAGCATCTTCCGTTTCTGAGGCAACAAGCAGGTCGTCTATGTATTGCCCAAGAACTGAGTTCTGCGGCAATACGAGACTCTCAAGATTCTTTTTCAGGATCTGATTAAAGATCGATGGACTTTCTGTATACCCTTGAGGGATACGGCACCACGTTAACACACGATTTTCCAGCCGGAACGCAAAAAGAAATTGGCTTTCCTCATGGAGCGGTATTGAGAAAAATGCTTGACACAAGTCAATGACAGTAAACCACTCGGCTTCGCATGGAATCTGAAACAGTATCACTGATGGATTCGGTACCACTGGACAACAAGGGACCACTATCGTGTTGACCTTTCGCAGGTCTTGCACGATCCTGAATTTCCCGCTCGGTTTCTGTAATCCCATAATAGGTGAATTACAGGGGCTACCTCTGATCTCCTTCAGAATGCCTTTTTTGATGAAAGACTCGATTACAGGTTTAATCCCTGCGATCGTTTCAGGCGACAGATTGTACTGTGGCGTTCTAGGGAACTCAACATTCTGTTTCACCTGGATCTGCACAGGTTCAACTCCCTTGATTAGCCCTATCTCCTCTCCGGTGAAGTCCCACACCTCAGGTGACACAGTATCTCTCAAATCCGGTGGAAGTTCCTCCACGGTCACCATTGGATACAAGTCTATACACAGATGCTGATTAGCAACTTTAAAAGTAGCATCCTCATCCCTCGTCTGAACCTCCACTCCCTTAGGCGTGCAATAAATCGTACAGTTCAACTTACATAACAGATCTCTTCCTAGAAGACAAACTGGACTAGTATCGCACACCACAAACTGATGTCTAGTTTGGAAAGAGCCTATCCTTACTGGAATTGGTTCGGTCAGCGGGCTGTTTATTCTTTTGTTCGCTACTCCAACGACTTGGATCGATTGTCCCGAGAGGGGTAGGTTGGGGACTACTGCTGATCTTACAGTAGACCGGGTAGCACCAGTGTCAACCAAAAGTGTGGTAGGATGACCATCAATGTCTGCCTCCACAAAAGGTCCTCTCTGGTAAACCTCCAAGACCGCTCCAAGTGTGCAGTCTTCCTCCCCCTCAGGCACCGTCAGGATTACGGGTCTGGGCTATACTCATCATACCCTTCGAAAAGGGGCATCTGCTGGTAAGTTCATATTCCCTGCGAGATCCTTGGTGGCAGTGGGACCTGTACTTGTTGGTTATGCGTCCCCCTTTCATCGATCTGGGCCTCATTACAGTATTGACTACCTCCGTCACAGGTGCCTGAACCCCCTCTCCCTCCTGTTGCACTTGGTTGGCTGGGTTCAAGGGGCACTCGCGCTTCCAATGCCCGATCTGGTGACAAAGATGACACGCAGTGGTCTTCTTCAGTGTCGCCACATCCACCCCTGTCTTAGGATCAATGGGTTTCCCTTTTCCCTGTCCTTGCCCATTCTGGTTTCCTTGGTAATTTCCTTGTCTTCTTCCTAAGGTCCCTCCATTAGGCTGGACCTGTGCTGTCTGCATCTGAACGAGCATCAATTTGTCTTTTAGCTTCCGATGCTTCGAGTCCACCTCATCGCTACAATACCTCGCATACCGCAAGATTTCATCTACCGGCTTGTTCTGCCAACAGATCAAATGGTGCTGTATCATGAGGCTGACTTCTGGTCTCAGGCCTAGCACAAACTTTGAGACAAACTGTCCCATATCCTTGGGGTCTAATGCATCTAATCCGCTATACTGTTTAAAAGCTTGCAAAAGTCTTTCATAATATTCGTGCACCGTCTCTTTAGGTTCCTGCACAGTTCGGTCTATCTTAACCCAATCTATATCTTGAGGGGAAATCTTCAGTTTCAACCATGTAATCACTTGCTCAAATTTTTTCATAACAAGGGGTGACGGACCATTCGTGACAGCATCCCTTTCAGGTTCAACCGTCGGCCACTCAACAGCGATTTTACAAGCTGTCCACAAATCTCCCGGCACCACTATGTCAAACAAGGTGTTCAAATCAGGCCACAGCACCTTCGAGATTTTAACAAACCGCTCAACCTGTTTGTACCACTCTACGGGTTTCTCCCTCAGCCGAGGAAAGTCATTTGTAAACGCAGCCAAATCACTTCTACTCCATGGCACATATACGTACCCCCCGTTCTGTACTTCCCGTAAAGGAAAGTTTCCAACGCCCGTCGCCCCTCCCCCGGAGGCGGCGTTTCTCCCACAATTTTCTTTGCTATTTTCTTCTTTGACCACCTTTCCTCCCATTTGTCCAACAAGTTCCATATACGCATCCCTACAATCAGATCTTTAGTATGCGTCCTCAATCCTGTGATCCTTTTCTCCTCTAATTCCTGATCACTATATTGCAACCTATGCGGTCCTTGCAACGTTTTTGTTTTATTCAAATCTACCTCATATCTCCTGGCTAATGCTGTCAATTTCTCATGTGCTATCCTTGCTTTCCGAGTTACATCTTTAGCTATGAAGAGCAGCTCATCTGACCCATAAATTTCTATTCTTTCCAAAGGCAGACTTCCGCTAATCATTTCGTCTACTTCTGCTTTTAACCTTACTACGTCCAGCAACCTTGCCTGTACTGCACTCTTTAGTATTTCTCGACAAGCTGCGCCATTCTGCTCATCATAGTCACCACTTTGTTCTTGTGACTTGCTCTCTTCTATCGTATTCCTGAAACTTGACCTGGTTTCGGAAATTTCTCGTTCCCTACACCTGGCATTCTATCACTTTGGTTTCTTACTGTTGGTGTCCACATCCTCAAAGCTGACTTAGATTCGTGTAAAGATCTTGGTCTGACCGGTCTCTCATCCTCCTGCCTAAAGGAGGAATCTGCTGTGGCTGGTAATGGCGTGCTTGTTTCTAATGGCCTCGGGAAGTGGATCACTTGTACTCCGAAACCATTCCCTCCAGCACTGGTTCCCTCTTCCCCTGTCGTCTGCTTTGAACTTCCTTCTCTTATTCGGTCTGGGTCATATACCGGTACTATAGGGCCAATGGTAACCGGTACTGTCAGGGAGTCCAGTAATCGGGTATCCCCAATAGAAGGCTGTGTTGCCGCCCCTCTGTTCCTGTGGAAATTCTTCCCACCACCCTCATGTTAGTCTGATTCTGCGTCCCACCAGTTTCTACCGCTGACGTTGATTTTCCCTCTTCTGAATCTGGATTAAATGGGGGTGGTCTCTCTGCTAGCAACCTATCTAACAGGCTGTCATCTGTATCACTGTCGTCCTCTTCAATCCTTGTTATCTTCCCACCTTTTATTAACAGTGGGTACAACCTATCTCCTTCGATCGTTTCCACCCTCCACTTTTTCTCCAGTGCATCCCATCTCGCATCTTGGAAGGCCCTGATCGACTTCTTCACCCTTTCCTGGCTCTTATCTCTTTTCCTGTCATACGCTGCCCTAATCCATGCATGTACCGCCTCAAACTGTGTCGGTCTAGGCAGTGGTCGTAAAGAAGCCATTATAGTCTTTAGCTGGTACAACACCTCTAACCTGAAAGTGCCATAGCGTGGGAAAGTCAATTCTCCTTCCCCTTCTGTCATTTTATGCCAGTTCTCAAGCCAAATTATGGTATGCAATCCTACATTCGTAGCCATATAATGTGCCGGCGTATCCTCGGGAGGGGCTTCCTCTCCACCCCGAGTAACCACCTGTCTGTCACCTCTGCAAAGTTCTCGTAAAACTTTAAAACATTTCATGGTATAGCAGATATCTGTTCGCACCCAATATTTTGTTTTTGCTTCCTGGTTCAATCCACCAATGCCAGCGCGGCTCACGCCAACCGGCCTATCGCAGCGCAGCACTGTCTGACGTCACTCTTCCTCCGCTCGCAGCAGTTCCCCTCCTTGCTAATTCTCTCGTTCTCGTTCGCACGTGTCTCAATCACACTCTGAAGCAATGGTCCGTACTACCGAACAATTACCTCTCTGACTGTCGGTCCTCCAATGGCCGATCAGCCTCTCGAAATTGTTGACCTCAATCTAGCAACTGTCTGTCCGTGAAACGACCGGACAATCACCTTTAATACAATCGATAGGATTCACCCGCTCAATATTCTGCACACAACAACCCACGACCGGTGTTGGTTATTCACACACTCACACATTTACTCCCTATCTTCGGTGGTTTGATCAATGACGTCTCGTGATCCCCACCATCTCTGGTCAACAATCTCTATTCTGGGTGTCTTCTACACCGCAATATCTCTCGGCCCCGCGCGCGCTCACGGTCCGATCCTCAATCACACAACTCTCATTCCAACTCCGCAAGACATTACACAACAATTAAACACCGCAATCTAACAACCATCATCCTTTTCATACTCACTCTACCACGAACTGCCACTTCCGCCGCACCGTCACTCTCCGTCAGTTTTCAGCGACCGCCGACGTCCTCCTCTTACGATCCACTGGATCACCATCACTGGGGTTCTATGGGGCAACTAATCTCTTATCCTAATCTAGATCTCCCCTTACTATCAGAGATAACCATCCTACTCTGCTACCAACTGATAACGCTGATCCTTATCTTACTTTTTCTAAGGATCCTCAGGTCGCCAGGATCTTTTTACCTGCTGAATAGTGTAAAGGGAAGAAAATCTTTTTCAGTTATGCAATCATTTCTTCTTCAATCTGGTTTTTCTACAAAGACTACTGACTCCGAATTTAGTTTCGTGGGTTTATTACAGCCAAGAATAACTGCACGTGCAAGCACCTCAACACGAGGTTAAAGAAATAAATGGGCACTAATACAAATAGCATCCTACGCAGGAGTCTCATCCGACTCAGGATAAGAAGAATCGTTAGCTCCAGAAGTATTAGACAAGCGATAACTGCTCCAATCTCTATATTATTCTTCATTACCTAAATAAAGAAAACTATTAGCTGTCCCTACTCTATCACTAAGGTGGCATACCTACTTAACGAATTTCCCAGGCAAGAGTAAAAGAAAAAGGTGTCAGCTGTGAAGACTTCCTAAGAAGTGCACTCACTTCGTACTTAAGCTCAGATTTTAAGATGCTCCTTCACCAAATCCCTCTCTGTCCTTCTCTCTGTTCTCTCCTACCTCTTCTCTACTCTCCACCCTCGGGGCACTATCCCTAATACAAAACCCAATACAATGGAACACGCCTTTTGTCACGCCTCTTTGGCCAGGTCTTCTTTCTTGTACTTTTCCATCGAAACGGTTACTTCATCTTGGACGGTTGCGATGACCTTGAGTCCCAGGCACCTTCTCCGCTGAAAGTATCATCCCTAAATTCCATTGCACTCCCATTTCCATGTCTCCCATCGCTCTAACTCGTGAAACAAAGAGCCAGTCTTTAACTAACGAGGCATGTGTCCTTGCACCTGCAACAGAAGATACGTTCAACAGAAACCCTCTACTGTGCTAATTAAATCTACTGTCGGTGCCCAGAGAGCCTTTCCAAGAGAACCTTCTCTGCCTGCAAAATAAGCTAACATAAGAACAAACAGGCCTTTCCCTAGCGTATATGCAGTCAGGCCTTTACACAATTTAAACACACAAATCTTAATCACTTCTATAAGCATTGGTTCATTATATTTCATATGCGAAAAGTGAACTACATGTGCAACTTAATATGGTACACGTTTAAACTACTGCATCTCGATTACACATGGGCTGATTCATCTATGCATTATTTTACACACGATTCAATTAAGCGTTACATTTGCCTAATTAAAATAGCACAATTACATTTCTTATTCATTCTGATAACTGCAGTTTATAACTACATTTTGATGGCCATTCATTGATATATAGCTGGATATATGCGGGTGCGAGCTATCCGTGGTTATGATGCACCCCTACAATTTCACAAGAACATGGCGCTCTATCAGTTCCCCCTTTGATGACTCCTGTCATCACATTTTATTCAACTCCCTTGGAGAAAGAACCGACCTAAACAGAACTCGTTGCCATTCTCCCTGGTCTGTGATTCTCCATTCTCTTGAGTCTCTGATATTGACTGTCCTGCAGTCTAGCCATTCTCGTCTCATTTTCTCTCAGAGCTCTCTCAACTCGTCCTGCTCGATACCACTTGTAAGCTTTGATCAGACCCCACAGGCAAACCACACAAACCACCACGATAAGGAGAGGTCTCAGAACATAGCCAAGGAATCCCTTCCCCAAATTTGCAAACCAGCTTCCCACTTGACCAAACCTTTTTCCAACTTTTTCCCAAGCTCCCTCTTCAGTCAAGTCCGCTATCTTCGTTTGGATAGTAGTGATGTTACTTATATATTTCTCCAGATCCTTGCTGTGGTCTGGTATATAAGTACAGCACTCTTGAACCCTCAATAATTTACAGACTCCGCCCTCTTTTGCCAGTAAGACATCCAAAGCAAGGCGATTCTGTAAAACCATTGTCCTTATCGACAACATCTCCCCTTCCACCAGTACCAACGATTTTGCTGTGTTCATCGATAGTTCGTCTATCACAGTCGCCAGTCTACGAATCTTCACATCATTCAAGATCACTCCCAAACTTGGTATCATGGCTCCAAAGATATCTCCCACTAGAACCCCTGCACTCGCACCTCTTCTCACTCTTGAATGCTTCCCACCTTCCAAAAGTTCCAAATCCTCAGTATGGTAAATCTTTGGAAATATTATTCCCAAGTAACATGTACCATACCAGTTCGCAGGCAATCTCACATAGGCATTCCTTCCACACACAAAATACACCGTAGGTATCACTTGTACAGGGCCCAGGAGAAAGTTCTTTGCCACATCTGCCATAGTGAAGACATGATCACACGTGCTCTGTCCCACGGGAACCTTTTCATAATAGGTCTGATAACGTCTCACACACAGCTTTCCCCTCTGCTCCTTGTCCAAGGCTATAGGACCATAACTTCCCTTTGTTCGATGCAATTTTTCCTCCTCTGTCCAATCCACCGTACTATGCCCTGTGTCTCGTGTCTGTGTTAGTTTTCTATACCTGTCTTCTACCTGATCCACAAACTTTTTCTCTACATCTGATAATGAGCACGTCAAATTATGTTGGTGGGCATAAGCTGTGTCCTATTCCAAAGACGGTATGAAGAACTTCCTAAGTCTATCCTCCGACTTATAGTAATCATACTTATTCAAATGTTTATAAGCGGGGACTTCAGGAAGCACTGCATCGTAATTGGAAAAGAAATACTCAAACTGATCTCTTTCATAGAATATACTAAGCAACAAGCTACATGAAATTCCATATGTCAGTGGAAGATGGTGATACCTAATACCCTCATCCACTGAAGCAGGCAACTGCATACACACATAACAATCTTTCGCATCCATCGCATCCACGTACTCGTATAGCAGCTTGGCGTAAGCATTGAGCTTAAAATCACTTCTAGACAGATCTACATGCAATCTACGACTTTCTTCTATCAGCAAAGCTTTGTCAGCTCCTATGTTTACCTCTTTTTGGCTAGGTGTAGTAGGTGTAGGAGTCCCTGGCACCCCCTGCACTGCTAGCTCATGTGGAAATGTATATGAAACTACAATTACTATGATTATAGAAACTATCACACCCCCTATAAGGATGCCTACAATCATTTTAGATCTACGATTTGGATCTCCAACCTCCATGATTTCGAAAGTTCTCAAAAAGTTCTTGGTTTTAGCAATGAACACTGAAAAGTCTTTGTTCTTCCACTCGTGACTTGCTTAACCAGTTTGACCAGCACTTGAAACCTCTGGAAATCCCCTTTCTACAACAGTCTCTTATTTACATAGTCCAGAAAAAGACTTCCCTTTGTCTTCGTTCCTCTTCTGTGGAAAGTCCCTAAATTTGTTCTTCTTCCTCTCGGATCTAGGTTATCTTCTTCTTTAGACTTTTTATTTACAACAGGTTATATTTCATCCACGATAAGATCATTAGTAAGCACTTCCAGAATGTGATACAAAAGTTCAAGACGCAGGATTACCATTTCGTGTGAATACGGCTCAAATCCAAAGGACGGAAATTCGAGTCGATGCAAAACCAATTCTCGGACTTTACTCAGAAGCGGGGATTCGGAACGGTGAGGGTCAGTATTCCTTCGACTTCGAGCCCTGGCAACAACAGCACCACCTTCACTACCACATTCGGGCTCTTGCTGACCACCTGCACAGACCTCAGTCTCCCCGTACTCACTAGCCCCTGCATCAGTCACTGTGTAAGTCCACTCAGGGGAAGAGTATCTCTGGCAGGGTACTCTCGTTCTTTTCAACCTTCTCCGACCCTCTTGAGTCTGCTCTTCGTCGCTTGCTTCTGTCTCAGACGTTTCAGACACTGGAGCAAGATCTCTTTCAGGTGCCAACCTCAGATTCAATCGCCTCTGTCTTTCTGGCCAACCTTCCTCAGTTCTGGTCGTTCTTCCGCCTTCCCCTGCTATACCCAGTGCACCACTTCCTCCTTCTGCTGAATCTGACTCTACTCCACCCACTGCACCACCTCTCTCTTCTGAGTCAGAGTCGAGGTTCGGGTTGTCGAAACCCCCTTCAGCTTGTTCTGGTGCACCACCAGCTGTGTCAGCGACCCTTACAGCTTGACTTGTCCTCTCATGTGGCCCTGCCACATCAGCTGGATTTTCAGTTACGAGAGGAGCTGTTTCTTCCAAGGGTGCTGAAACTCTGCGGGTATGGGAGGCATGTACCCAGGTCGGCAATCCTCCACACTTCACTGCTGTATTCGTTACTAGTATCACCTGGTACGGGCCTCGCCAGCGAACATCCAAACAGATCTTCCTCACGTGCTTTCGGACAAGCACCCAGTCGCCTGGACACAGGTCGTGGCACAGATCACTCGAGGCCGGAACAGCTGCAGCTTGCACCTGCTGGGACACAGAACGGACCACATCAGATAGTCCTTTACAGTAATCGAGAATCAAGTCATCAGTGATGTTAATTAAAGCTGTAGCTGGTACTGCTGGCAGCCGCATTGCCCTTCCCATTAATATCTCGTGGGGGGACAATCCGGTCCTCCTATCTGGGACACTTCGCATGCTCATCAGTACGAGCGGCAAAGCGTCAGGCCATTTCAGGGACGTTGATGAACACATTTTTGCCATCCGGCCTTTCAAAGTTCCATTGACCTGTTCCACCATCCCAGAAGCCTCTGGTCGGTAACTGCAATGGAGTCTCTGATCAACATTCAATGCGGCACAGAGTAACTTCATGATTTCACTGTGGAAATGTCTTCCTCTATCTGATTCCAAAGAGGTTGGGATCCCGAATCTCGGGATGAGCTCCCTCAACAATAACTTAGCCACTGTGAGAGTGTCACACCTGCGTGTCGGGTAAGCCTCCACCCACCGTGAGAATACACATACCAGCACCAAGATA
Source organism: Calotriton arnoldi (assembly GCA_963921515.1). Lineage (NCBI taxonomy): Eukaryota > Metazoa > Chordata > Amphibia > Caudata > Salamandridae > Calotriton > Calotriton arnoldi. Next base: position 481,664 of record CAWUFW010001787.1, read on the forward strand.
TATCTCAACCCATTGCCCTTAGGCATTTCCACGAAGTCTAATTGTATCCTATTGAAGGGCCCTCCTGACCTCCCAATGTGACTCAAAGTGACTACTGTTTTCTTTCCAGCATTCATCTGCTGACACGTGACACACCTCTGACATACTGTTTCAGCCATTGCGCGAAATCGGGTATTATACCACGTCTGTCTAAACACACGCATCATTGCATCTCTACCAAGGTGTACCGGTCCATGTATCAGTCTCGCCATCGGACTCAGCAGGTTCTCTGGTAATACAGCTCTCCCATCACTGGATACCCAAACATCCACATCCCCTCTTTCGCACCCTGCTTTGATCCATCCATTCCGTTCTTGATCTGAAACTTCATCCTGCAGTCGCTTGAGCTCCTCCCAAGTGTCTGCCATGGCCAACATCATGTTGAGTTCGGTTCTTTCTTGGCTCTCTCCTGTGTAACCCTCTGTGAATATGCATCCTTGTTCAGCACAGAAGCGGGCAACTTCGTCCGCATAATTATTTCCCAAAGACACAAAATCCTCCCCCTTCCCATGTGCAGTGCACTTTACAACTGCGATTTCCTTCGGACATTGCAATGCATCTAACAGTTGTCTTACATGTTCTCCATTCCTAATGAGTGAGTCAGATGATGTCAAAAATCCCCTCTGGGACCACAGCTGTCCGAAGTCATGAACCACATCAAACCCATACTGACTGTCCGTGTAAATCGTGATTCGAATTCCATCAGCGGCCAAACAGGCACGAGTCAGGGCAATGATCTCAGCTACCTGCGCGGAGCGTACTCCTTCTAGGCAGGCAGCTTCAACCACCCCGGAAATGGTACATACAGCAAACGCTGCTCTTAATTGACCAACACTGTCTCTTAAACATGAACCATCGACAAAGAAAATTTCATCTGGGTCCGTCAGTGGTTCATCGACAATGTCAGGTCTTGGTTTGGTGCAAAGTTCAGTCACGTCAAGACAATCATGGTCCGCACAATCTTCATCATCTACATTCGGTATGGGCATTAATGTCGCAGGGTTTAAGACAGAGCACCTTTTCAGAGTCACATTCTCTGCGGCGAGTATGACTTGCTCATACCTTGTTAAACTGTTATTCGTTAGGTGCTGAGTCTTAGTCCTGGTCATCAACAATTCAACTGAGTGTGGCACATATACAGTCAATGGATGACCCATTACAATGCTTTCACATCTTTCAATGCTGACACCTGTTGCAGCAACGGATCTTAGACATCCGGGCAACGCAGAAGCTACTGGATCTAGAGTAGCTGAAAAGTAGGCAACTGGTCTATGGACACCTCCATGGTTCTGAGCTAAGACTGCTAATGCACATCCTTCTCTCTCACAACAGAACAATGAAAAAGCCTTGTTGTAATCAGGCATTCCTAGAGCGGGAGCACTACACAACTCCTCTCTCAGTTTTAGGAATGACACCAAGCACTCCTCGTCCCATGGTACCGGATCACTCACATCTTTGTGCGTAAGCCTCTGTAAAGGCTTTGCTCTCAAGGAAAAACTAGGTATCCACTGCCGACAATAGCCGACCATTCCCAAAAACATCCTGACTTCTCTCTGTGTAGTAGGCACTGCCATGCTCATTATTGCCTCAATTCGGTCTGGTGACACCTTCCTCTTGCCTTTTTCTAATCTGTGTCCCAAGTACTGTACCTCATTTAAACAGTACTGCAACTTATTCGGAGACACCTTGTGCCCGTTCTCTGCTAAATGGTTCAACAGGGCTACCGTGTCTATCCTGCAAGCATCTTCCGTTTCTGAGGCAACAAGCAGGTCGTCTATGTATTGCACAAGAACTGAGTTCTGCGGCAATACGAGACTCTCAAGATTCTTTTTCAGGATCTGATTAAAGATCGATGGACTTTCTGTATACCCTTGAGGGATACGGCACCACGTTAACACACGATTTTCCAGCCGGAACGCAAAAAGAAATTGGCTTTCCTCATGGAGCGGTATTGAGAAAAATGCTTGACACAAGTCAATGACAGTAAACCACTCGGCTTCGCATGGAATCTGAAACAGTATCACTGATGGATTCGGTACCACTGGACAACAAGGGACCACTATCGTGTTGACCTTTCGCAGGTCTTGCACGATCCTGAATTTCCCGCTCGGTTTCTGTAATCCCATAATAGGTGAATTACAGGGGCTACCTCTGATCTCCTTCAGAATGCCTTTTTTGATGAAAGACTCGATTACAGGTTTAATCCCTGCGATCGTTTCAGGCGACAGATTGTACTGTGGCGTTCTAGGGAACTCAACATTCTGTTTCACCTGGATCTGCACAGGTTCAACTCCCTTGATTAGCCCTATCTCCTCTCCGGTGAAGTCCCACACCTCAGGTGACACAGTATCTCTCAAATCCGGTGGAAGTTCCTCCACGGTCACCATTGGATACAAGTCTATACACAGATGCTGATTAGCAACTTTAAAAGTAGCATCATCATCCCTCGTCTGAACCTCCACTCCCTTAGGCGTGCAATAAATCGTACAGTTCAACTTACATAACAGATCTCTTCCTAGAAGACAAACTGGACTAGTATCGCACACCACAAACTGATGTCTAGTTTGGAAAGAGCATATCCTTATTGGAATTGGTTCGGTCAGCGGGCTGTTTATTCTTTTGTTCGCTACTCCAACGACTTGGATCGATTGTCCCGAGAGGGGTAGGTTGGGGACTACTGCTGATCTTACAGTAGACCGGGTAGCACCAGTGTCAACCAAAAGTGTGGTAGGATGACCATCAATGTCTGCCTCCACAAAAGGTCCTCTCTGGTAAACCTCCAAGACCGCTCCAAGTGTGCAGTCTTCCTCCCCCCTCAGGCACCGTCAGGATAACGGGTCTGGGCTATACTCATCATATCCTTCAAAAAGGGACATCTGCTGGTAAGTTCGTATTCCCTGCGAGATCCTTGGAGGCTGTGGGACCTGTACTTGTTGGTTATGCGTCCCCCCTTTTATCGATCTGGGCCTCATTACAGTATTGACTACCTCCGTCACAGGTGCCTGAACCCCCTCTCCCTCCTATTGCACTTGGTTGGCTGGGTTCAAGGGGCACTCGCGCTTCCAATGCCCGATCTGGTGACAAAGATGACACGCAGTGGTCTTCTTCAGTGTCGCCACATCCACCCCTGTCTTGGGATCAATGGGTTTCCCTTTTCCCTGTCCTTGCCCATTCTGGTTTCCTTGGTAAATTCCTTGTCTTCTTCCTAAGGTCCCTCCATTAGGCTGGACCTGTGCTGTCTGCATCTGAACGAGCATCAATTTGTCTTTTAGCTTCCGATGCTTCGAGTCCACCTCATCGCTACAATACCTCGCATACCGCAAGATTTCATCTACCGGCTTGTTCTGCCAACAGATCAAATGGTGCTGTATCATGAGGCTGACTTCTGGTCTCAGGCCTAGCACAAACTTTGAGACAAACTGTCCCATATCCTTGGGGTCTAATGCATCTAATCCGCTATACTGTTTAAAAGCTTGCAAAAGTCTTTCATAATATTCATGCACCGTCTCTTTAGGTTCCTGCACAGTTCGGTCTATCTTAACCCAATCTATATCTTGAGGGGAAATCTTCAGTTTCAACCATGTAATCACTTGCTCAAATTTTTTCATAACAAGGGGTGACGGACCATTCGTGACAGCATCCCTTTCAGGTTCAACCGTCGGCCACTCAACGGCGATTTTACAAGCTGTCCACAAATCTCCCGGCACCACTATGTCAAACAAGGTGTTCAAATCAGTCCACAGCACCTTCGAGATTTTAACAAACCGCTCAACCTGTTTGTACCACTCTACGGGTTTCTCCCTCAGCCGAGGAAAGTCATTTGTAAACGCAGACAAATCACCTCTACTCCATGGCACATATACGTACCCCCCGTTCTGTACTTCCCGTAAAGGAAAGTTTCCAACGCCCGTCGCCCCTCCCCCCGGAGGCGGCGTTTCTCCCACAATTTTCTTTGCTATTTTCTTCTTTGACCACCTTTCCTCCCATTTGTGCAACAAGTTCCATATACGCATCCCTACAATCAGATCTTTAGTATGCGTCCTCAATCCTGTGATCCTTTTCTCCTCTAATTCCTGATCACTATATTGCAACCGATGCGGTCCTTGCAACGTTTTTGTTTTATTCAAATCTACCTCATATCTCCTGGCTAATGCTGTCAATTTCTCATGTGCTATCCTTGCTTTCCGAGTTACATCTTTAGCTATGAAAAGCAGCTCATCTGACCCATAAATTTCTATTCTTTCCAAAGGCAGACTTCCGCTAATCAATTCGTCTACTTCTGCTTTTAACCTTACTACGTCCAGCAACCTTGCCTGTACTGCACTCTTTAGTATTTCTCGACAAGCTGCGCCATTCTGCTCATCATAGTCACCACTTTGTTCTTGTGACTTGCTCTCTTCTATCGTATTCCTGAAACTTGACCTGGTTTCGGAAATTTCTCGTTCCCTATCACCTGGCATTCTATCACTCTGGTTTCTTACTGTTGGTGTCCACATCCTCAAAGCTGACTTAGATTCGTGTAAAGATCTTGGTCTGACCGGTCTCTCATCCTCCTGCCTAAAGGAGGAATCTGCTGTGGCTGGTAATGGCGTGCTTGTTTCTAATGGCCTCAGGAAGTGGATCACTTGTACTCCGAAACCATTCCCTCCAGCACTGGTTCCCTCTTCCCCTGTCGTCTGCTTTGAACTTCCTTCTCTTATTCGGTCTGGGTCATATACCGGTACTATAGGGCCAATGGTAACCGGTACTGTCAGGGAGTCCGGTAATCGGGTATCCCCAATAGAAGGCTGTGTTGCCGCCCCCTCTGTTCCTGTGGAAATTCTTCCCACCACCCTCATGTTAGTCTGATTCTGCGTCCCACCAGTTTCTACCGCTGACGTTGATTTTCCCTCTTCTGAATCTGGATTAAATGGGGGTGGTCTCTCTGCTAGCAACCTATCTAACAGGCTGTCATCTGTATCACTGTCGTCCTCTTCAATACTTGTTATCTTCCCACCTTTTATTAACAGTGGGTACAACCTATTTCCTTCGATCGTTTCCACCCTCCACTTTTTCTCCAGTGCATCCCATCTCGCATCTTGGAAGGCCCTGATCGACTTCTTCACCCTTTCCTGGCTCTTATCTCTTTTCCTGTCATACGCTGCCCTAATCCATGCATGTACCGCCTCAAACTGTGTCGGTCTAGGCAGTGGTCGTAAAGAAGCTATTATAGTCTTTAGCTGGTACAACACCTCTAACCTGAAAGTGCCATAGCGTGGGAAAGTCAATTCTCCTTCCCCTTCTGTCATTTTATGCCAGTTCTCAAGCCAAATTATGGTATGCAATCCTACATTCGTAGCCATATAATGTGCCGGCGTATCCTCGGGAGGGGCTTCCTCTCCACCCCGAGTAACCACCTGTCTGTCACCTCTGCAAAGTTCTCGTAAAACTTTAAAACATTTCATGGTATAGCAGATATCTGTTCGCACCCAATATTTTGTTTTTGCTTCCTGGTTCAATCCACCAATGCCAGCGCGGCTCACGTCAACCGGCCTATCGCAGCGCGGCACTGTCTGACGTCACTCTTCCTCCGCTCGCAGCAGATCCCCTCCTTGCTAATTCTCTCGTTCTCGTTCGCACGTGTCTCAATCACACTCTGAAGCAATGGTCCGTACTACCGAACAATTACCTCTCTGACTGTCGGTCCTCCAATGGCCGATCAGCCTCTCGAAATTGTTGACCTCAATCTAGCAACTGTCTGTCCGTGAAATGACCGGACAATCACCTTTAATACAATCGATAGGATTCACCCACTCAATATTCTGCACACAACAACCCACGACCGGCGTCGGTTATTCACACACTCACACATTTACTCCCTATCTTCGGTGGTTTGATCAATGACGTCTCGTGATCCCCACCATCTCTGGTCAACAATCTCTATTCTGGGTGTCTTCTACACCGCAATATCTCTCGGCCCCGCGCACGCTCACGGTCCGATCCTCAATCACACAACTCTCATTCCAACTCCGCAAGACATTACACAACAATTAAACACCGCAATCTAACAACCATCATCCTTTTCATACTCACTCTACCACGAACTGCCACTTCCGCCGCACCGTCACTCTCCGTCAGTTTTCAGCGACCGCCGACGTCCTCCTCTTACGATCCACTGGATCACCATCACTGGTGTTCTATGGGGCAACTAATCTCTTATCCTAATCTAGATCTCCCCTTACTATCGGAGATAACCATCCTACTCTGCTACCAACTGATAACGCTGATCCTTATCTTACTTTTTCTAAGGATCCTCAGGTCGCCAGGATCTTTTTACCTGCTGAATAGTGTAAGGGGAAGAAAATCTTTTTCAGTTATGCAATCATTTCTTCTTCAATCTGGTTTTCCTACAAAGACTACTGACTCCGAATTTAGTTTCGTGGGTTTATTACAGCCAAGAATAACTGCACGTGCAAGCACCTCAACACGAGGTTAAAGAAATAAATGGGCACTAATACAAATAGCATCCTACGCAGGAGTCTCATCCGACTCAGGATAAGAAGAATCGTTAGCTCCAGAAGTATTAGACAAGCGATAACTGCTCCAATCTCTATATTATTCTTCATTACCTAAATAAAGAAAACTATTAGCTGTCCCTACTCTATCACTAAGGTGGCATACCTACTTAACGAATTTCCCAGGCAAGAGTAAAAGAAAAAGGTGTCAGCTGTGAAGACTTCCTAAGAAGTGCACTCACTTCGTACTTAAGCTCAGATTTTAAGATGCTCCTTCACCAATTCCCTCTCTGTCCTTCTCTCTGTTCTCTCCTACCTCTTCTCTACTCTCCACCCTCGGGGCACTATCCCTAATACAAAACCCAATACAATGGAACACGCCTTTTGTCACGCCTCTTTGGCCAGGTCTTCTTTCTTGTACTTTTCCATCGAAACGGTTACTTCATCTTGGACGGTTGCGATGACCTTGAGTCCCAGGCACCTTCTCCGCTGAAAGTATCATCCCTAAATTCCATTGCACTCCCATTTCCATGTCTCCCATCGCTCTAACTCGTGAAACAAAGAGCCAGTCTTTAACTAACGAGGCATGTGTCCTTGCACCTGCAACAGAAGATACGTTCAACAGAAACCCTCTACTGTGCTAATTAAATCTACTGTCGGTGCCCAGAGAGCCTTTCCAAGAGAACCTTCTCTGCCTGCAAAATAAGCTAACATAAGAACAAACAGGCCTTTCCCTAGCGTATATGCAGTCAGGCCTTTACACAATTTAAACACACAAATCTTAATCACTTCTATAAGCATTGGTTCATTATATTTCATATGCGAAAAGTGAACTACATGTGCAACTTAATATGGTACACGTTTAAACTACTGCATCTCGATTACACATGGGCTGATTCATCTATGCATTATTTTACACACGATTCAATTAAGCGTTACATTTGCCTAATTAAAATAGCACAATTACATTTCTTATTCATTCTGATAACTGCGGTTTATAACTACATTTTGCTGGCCATTCATTGATATATAGCTGGATATATGCGGGTGCGAGCTATCCGTGGTTATGATGCACCCCTACAATTTCACAAGAACATGGCGCTCTATCACTGCAGTACCAGTGGTAGGCCATGTGTGATTCTTGACTTACTCCAAGGTGGTGTTTAAGTACATATAAGGTTGTTAGAGATGCATTTTGTGAATTTAAGTTTTCTTACTCCTATGTGACTGTATGTTTTGTATCCTAAACTACTCGTGAAATTTCCCTTAGTCCCCACCCATTTTGCAGTAATTATTCTCCATTTTCTCACAACGCCCCCTTGCCCCTCTCACATTTACGACTAAATCCTATATTTAAAGTATGGGGAGATCTCCACCACCGGGACAGAGCTATCCATGCTAAAAAGATACGAAACTGGATGTGGAAATTGCTGGCCATAAGTTTGTGAATTGGATTTTGTAGTACTTCAAGTAGCACTAGTGGAGTACTTCTTCAAAATTCCCTGAGTTAAATATTTTGCACTTAACATTCAACTTCAAAAGTCTATCTAGTTCTTGCATGATAGCTCAGATACACAAGTCCCAAAATATTACGCTGATTTTAGTAGTTCATGCGGTAATGCATTTCCTTGCGCTTTAGCGCAACTCTATACTGTCAGCATCATTATTAATATGGTAACATTTCATCACATTTTTAAGTCAGTGCAACTGCTAATATGTATTTCACTCTTTCCATAGGTCTTCAGAGTAGTGCAGCTTTGCCAGTTTAAAAGCAGTTTCACAGGATAATGCCTTAGTACCTGGTCAGTAAATGTTTTTCCTGCAAAGGAACTTATCCACAGTGCACCGCCATTTGTACAGTTATAATCCTGGGTATTATTCCTTATGACATACCCTTCATTCTTTCTTCTCCGTGCCAGTCTGTGGTCTTGATTAAAAGGTCCTTGTTCTGCTGCGACCCCCCTCTGCACATGCTTGTATGCGCAGGGATGGCAATTTCACTTGGTAAGGCGTTTACTACACCAGGTAAATACAGGGTACGATAAAGTACACACCCTTAGAGTTTTCCTCGCTTTAATTTTAGCAGGTCAAAGCTGCTAAAATTCATCTGGAGAAAAATCCTTATAAGTATTGGGACAGGTGAATTATGGTGTAGAAAGCACAGAACTTTGCTCGCTATTCCATACTGTTAGGGGAAAACTTATAATAGGTGCTTTTTACTGCACCAGATAAATTCAGATTTCCACGGTATCAGATTTTATCGGGTGCAATAAATAACACTCTACCTTCTAGGACACTTGCTGTCGAAGCCCAGGTGTCCTATTCTAATTTAATGGATGGTATGCTGGGAGTTTATCTTAGGAATGGTATATAACCAAGCAAACACTCAGACCTTAACTTTCTGTTGGTTCTCTGGCTGGTGCGTTAGTTGCACTATTGAAGGACATGCACATCCTGTGGTAAAAGAAAGCTAGATGGTCTCAAACCCTACCTCCATGCTAAAAGACATTTTTTACAATTCGGGGACGGGGGGGGGTGATGTAATAACCTAACCATTCACCCTTCCTTTTTAGGTCGAGCCTGGGTAGCACATGCGCTGCTCTGCGAGGCATGCTGTATTAGAGTATGGACTTGAAGCTCCACCCACTCTCCGCCCATATTTTTTATTAGCTTGTGTCATTTTCCTTTGTAAATGCTGGCTTCTGATTCGTTAATAGGCTTGTTAGACCCTCCTTAGTACCGCCTTGTCTTCATTTGTAACCTCCCATGAGGACTGGCCCTTTTATTTCTTTTGTTACACAGTATGTCTTATTTAGTCTGTAAGCAGTATTTTCTTTAATGAGTTTCTCCACAGCAGGCACCACATGCTTTCCTGCAACATTCAGCGCGCCATGCGCACTTTCACTTTCCAAGCAGCCCGGGACACTGGCGGCCGAGGTCTCGCATTTACAAGAGTTTGAGCTAATGGCATTGTATATGACAATGCCTTTTATTTATGTGTTAATTATCAAAACAGATAAATAAAAGGCATTGTCATTTACAATGCTAGTAGCTTAAACTCTTGCAATTGCGAAACCTGTTGCATTGCAAATGCTTGTTGTGTCTTGTCTAGAGACAGCTTTAGCAGTCTGTAGTCGAACATCTATCTCTAATATATTAAAATGTATACATATAGTGGGCATCCATCTTGTCTCTAATATATTAAAATGTATACATATAGTGGGCTTTGGGTCAGCCCCTTGCTGTGGTTGGATGGCTTTCTAGTGTCTCATTTCCCTGCTTCTTATTTGATGACTTTCTTCCCTGTTCTTTGTTTGTCCCACCTCTGGAGTATTTCTTCTTTATTGTGCTCTGATTGGATGACTTGTGTCCTTCCACTGCATACATTCAGAGAGCTGCTTTTTATCTTTTAGTACCCTAAGTGAGTGCATGTGTTTTTTTGCTCTCTCCATCATCTGCTGCTACCCCTCCAAATCCTTCTGCTTTACGTGGTGCATCCTCTTTCCTCCCACAGCTATTCCATTTCTTCAGCCTGCTTTTTTTCAATTATAAAAAAGCCCCCTTCATCCTCTGCTGCTTCTGGCTCTCATCGACTTCATCCTCCCACCCACTCTCCACTGTTGCTCCCCCCCCTGTCTTTTCTTGGAGGGCCCAGCAGCTACAATGTGCTACTCTTTTTTTAAAATACATTTACCACTTAATGATTGTCTCCATGGAAATAACAAGCATTTGCAATGCAATAGGTCTCGCATTTACGCGAGTTTAAGCTATTGGCATTGTAAATGACAATGCCTTTTATTTATGTTTTAAAAACAAAAATAAAAGGCATTGGTATTTGCAATGTCAATAGCTCAAACTCGCGTAAATGCGAGACCTATTGCATTGGGGGGGAGGGGGTTGGGGGGGGGCATCCACTGGCTGTTTGTGTGAGGAGTCCGAGCACAAGGCAGGTGCTGCGGCGCTCGAGCGGGCTGACACAAACGGCAACTGTAAAGAAACGGTGTGTCAGCCGCAGCAAGACTGTGCACACTGTACAGGTTGACGAATTCCCAGAAACGAAAAACTCGCAACACTAAAGCCACTGCGCATAACAATATTAATTTCAGAGCTGTAAAAAGCGGGTATTTTTATACATTCACCAATTTAGTGCGCGCACTAAATCCACTTCAAAAGGGGAATGCTGCGTGGGCCCTGCTGCAAGTCGAACTTATTGTCTTAACTGTTTGTACAACATGCTAACTGCCCATACCGAGCTATTATGGATAATCTAAGCAATAGCATTAATAACAGCAAGGAATCTAACAATAACATCCGTAATTATTGTTAGCATTATTTCAATTGGAAACATTTTAGGATTTTTTGTGTTGCTAGCAGAAATCTTGCATTTTGGTTGATAGCATTCTTTAATAATGTTTGTAGTAAACGCCCAAAAAAACATCCCGCCACCAATACGAAGCTTTCCCACTAAATTGCGTAAACAACAGCGGTGTAATCGTGACAGCATTATTGTACAAGATGGCGTTTATTTAATTAGCGCATCGATAGAAACAACAACAAAGCAAAACCAGTGGTGCGCGCGCACCACAGAGGAGCGGAGGGAAAGGGAGCGCGGCAGCGAGGCAAACGCGCGCTGCTGCGCGTGCTAGACACCGGTGGGAATGGGCGGGGCAAAGGCGGGACATGCGCCCGCCTTTGCCCAATTGCGTGCTGTATTTTTTTTTTAAAAGAACGCTAAATCCAATGGCATCCTGCAAAAGCAAAACCACACGCATGAGCGTGTGGTTAGCTTTCTGAAGCCCATACAAGAGGTCTCGCGCTGCGCGAGCAGTGCTGAGCACTGCAACGCTAGGCGCGAGACCTAAAAAGGCCACCACGTCATGATGTATGCACGCACATACATGGTGGTGCATGCACTCATATTCATCTTCAAATGGCGGCCCATGGAGTCATGACGCATCTGTGTGCTGGTATCACCATACCTATAAATTATCCCACTTTGTTTTACTCTTGGCAATAACTATTTTATTTTATTTTTTGCTGATCCTGAACAACATCGGCGAAACCATTGGCAATGCCAATTCATGTCCATTGGCCAAGCCAAAAGGTGGGGCCAATTGTATTCACCAATTCGTGTTGAAAACTGAAGCCACAGTCACTCCATTTCTACCCCCTCTCTTCTTTTGTGCCATAAATAAAGCAGGCTTCTCCAGTCTTTTACCTCCCATCCAAAGCCTCCCCCTTTGAGAGGCAGGTTCAGTTACTTGTATAATGCTTCTGTTAGTCCCTGCTTTCCTACGTACCATCAACCCAATAGAGAGCAACGTTAGTATAAGCAGTATGCCAGTTAGGATGACCACCAGCCATGGAGGCAGAGTCTGGACAATGACTGTCAAAATTCAGGACACAAATCCAGATACACGGTCAATTTATGGACACATCTGAGGAAATCCAGTTATAATATAAAAAGTAAATAAATAGACTTTCGACTCGTGGACAAGTCAGAATATGTTTGTATTCTTTGGTTTGTATAATACATTACAGTATTTAGCAAACATTCATATGGAACTGGGCTTGTATAAAGATTAAAAAGATAGCAGACCTATGCATACTAAGCAAACTTTGACAGCCGACTGAAGGGGCAGTAGTTACAGGATTCTTCTCCCTTACCCCAGATGATAGTACTAGATGCAGCACTCTGTTGCAGAACGTGGACTTCAAGCTCATGGGCAGTATACACTAATAGTTTTTATTTTTGAAAGTGTACTTTTCATCAGAGTTGCCAGACTTCAGAAGTTTTTGTTTCCAAGAGAAAAGGAATACAATTCTGTGCATGGATGGCTAAAAAAAACTGGATCTGAAGTTCTGCTTAAACAAGTTCAGCATCAGACATACTTCGTGTTTCAGTTCAGGTGAATTTCTAATGACGTCCTCCCAGCAGGTGCATTGCTGCCTGTCAAGGAAAGTACAAATTATATATATTTTTAAATTGTGAACGTCACATGTGAACTTTGAAAAATCCTTTCGCAATTTCCGCATAAATATTAAGTTGCTGCCTGCAACAGTTTGTAAATAAAGAGAAAATAAACGGTATTCATTAACCAAGAATTCGAATAGCAGATGATCAATAAGGTTAAAAACATCCACAGCTTTGTAGAGTTGCTGAAAGGTTAGCATTTCTCCTCCGCACTGTCAAATAATGGCTCTCTGAAATCAACCCACTTTTGAGAATAGGGTAACGCAACACTTCAAAAACATTTATAATCAAAATATAAAGATTTAAAAAATCATCACTCTGCATGCTTGTACTTACATCAGACTCATGGGAACTAAAGTAGCTACTTATTAGAAGTCCAAATAACTTATTTTCCAGTCTTTTAAATTGTTCCTCAATGTTCTTATTATGGGTGGAACCACTGGGGTCCTCAGCCCATCCTTCTCGAGCTGCAGGACAGAGGTATTTACCATGATTGATATGTTGTTGGCAAAGGGAAGGTACACTAAAGATAAACCTGTTTCCCTCATTTGTACCTATCTTACATAAATTAGAAATCTGTAACCTACACATTACATGTAATTCTCTGAATTCTCTGCAACAAACACATAAACACACTCAACTATTCAATGATTCAAACATAAATCAGAGATTACAAGTGCTTTAAGCACCTAAAACATCTTATCTATATCATAACAGCCAGATACATCACTGCAACAAGTGTCAGAACTCTCTAAACTATCTTAAAGTGCAGTCTATCAGAAATTAATGAGTATCCATGAATTGTGTCAATCAATAATCATCCATACTGCTGGTACTTTGCAAACATGAGGCGTATGTGCTTATGCCCTTGCTAGGCTAACACCATCTTTTATTTGCACTTTTTGTGTGGTGAGATGACTGTAGCTTGGTAGCTTAGGCATGGTGTTCAGAAAAAGTGATCAAACTACATATATTGGTGAAAATAACATCAAAACCGATACCTAATGTCAGTCACTGAAATTTTCTAAAATGAATCACTGTCAATTTGCAACTATACCTTAAAGACATGATGACATCTCAAGCGATCCAATGGAGATTGAATTTCTTAGTGAGGTGCTTTCACAAGTGAAGCCCCTACATAGTGCCATCACAGATGCTGGCCTGAGGTTGGCTTTGACCAGTTTGAGATAATCTGGTTGCTTTTGGGCATTTCAGTCTAGATGGCTTTGGCTTTAACATTTGGGAGTGTCTGACCTTATACGGCTTCATAAGTGACGCAGTGGTCATTTCTGAAGCTTATAGTTCTTTTTAAAGTATCAAGTACTGCATTAGTGAGGATTTTGAGGGGATCAACATGGCGTTTCAGCCTTGAACAGACGTGTGCAGCTCATATGTTTCAAATCAATACTGATTTGACATGTTTTGTTGAAGATTCATTGTGATTTGATTCAAGCCACTTTTATAATTCACAGTTTTAAACCCATTCACTTTTTTGGGGATCCCAAAACGGATATAGTTCAAATTTTTGTGTATAACAGTTTATGCTGTATAGATTAGTTTATGCTGTATAGATTAGTTTATGCTGTATAGATTGTGCATACAAGGTTACAATCTATAAAGCTACACCAATACCAGTAATAGTGACTTTAAGGTCCTCAACAGTTCTATCTTATAACTATTTAATTCAGCCTAGCCAGAGGCACATAAATGTGTTATCAGATGTTCACTGACATATCTGCACTAAGATTCTTTTTATATAAGATCCAGATATATTCAGCAACCTGACTACTCCGGAGTCAGACCACTAGGTCATGAAGTGCGAGCCATTCTCAGGTTCTATTCCATCACATAAGAGAGCATTGGTAACACTCTGCTCTCTCAAACTATAACTGCTGAACCCTCTACTTAAGAATCATTTAAGTCTTCATGGCAACCCTGAAAACACTGTTTGCCTAGCCCTCCCATACTCACTCAATCAAATATTAAGTATGGTTATATGCATGCTATATGGTCATTTTCATCATCTGTTCATGGTCTAGTTTTTGTGGGTGCACTTGACTAATGTAACCCCAAGGCTCAAGCAGGGGCCTATTTGAGCGCTATTAACACCTAGTTAACATATAACCCAATTCTAGAACAACTTACTATGATGTTCCTCTTCCACAGCCACCATTGGAGGATCTGTATAGCCACGTGTTTGGCTGTCATCAAACTCCATTGAAATTACAAACAAACACAGTCTGTTAAAAAGATTATCTACGGACTTTCACCCAAAATAACGGATGGTCCTTGAAAATAATGGACAGGTGGTCACCCTGATGCCAATAGTGGCGATCGGCCATGATCAAAGTCTACTTGTTATACTTTCAACATGACCACCACATTGCATGAATGACATATTGGAATCTTTATGTAGCAAGACTGTAAAAATATGAGAACTGTCTCATCTTTCTTAAAAACTCAATATAGGAGAGTCAGTTAAACCTGTCCGAGTAAGAGCCTACCTCAATCAAAACGAAAGAAATAAAACCAGACTTAGGTTCGCTTCGTGAACATCTGACAAGGGTTGGAGGCTTTTAGGTGTAAAGTAGTGTTTTGTTTTGGTACAACAAATCTCCCAGGAGGTTTATGGGCCATAAACCAGACAAAACAACAGATGTCCTTCTAGCTGATTTCCTTGTTTTATCTTCAAATCAGGTGCAATATATCCAAAAGAAAATAGCAACCACATTTTCTCTAGAGAGGTGTGTACATTCTGCAGAAAGACACTTGTAGGCGCAGAGGCATTTTAGTTTACGCTCTCTGGTGTCAGCCTGAGCGGGTCGTGTGCATCTCTGCTTGTATCCCCCGTGATCTAGGGCAACCGGAGTCACTAAAAGGCTCCAGGCAGATGCTAGTGCTAATGAAGGCACTGACCCGTTTTCGCTAAATCACATCTCCGCTCTTACGCTCTGCGACAGGGTTATTGGAGCAGGGCCCTTCCCAGTGCTACCGGATTGAAAGACGAGGACGATTTCTCATATGAAACGTTCATGCTTCTGGCCCAGTCTCAGCTTCCTATTTAGCCCCACATAGGAGGCTTAGGGGGAGATTTACTAAGATTTTGTGCCGCGTTTGCGTCACAAAAGTGACGCAAAACGGCACAAAATCTTTTTTTCTAATTAACTTTCCAGCGCTGAACTTGTTTAGCGCTGGAAATAACGTAAAAGTAATGCGCTGCTTCGCATTACTTTGCGCCGTGGGGCCGTGCCAAGGGTGGTGCATGGGCGTTCCCATGCAACCACCCAAGCTTTCTCACGCTAAACCCAATTTACTAAAAACAGTAGATTGAGTTTAGCGTGAGAAAACTGCGCCCTTTCCAACTAGGCGCAAGGAAGGAGAAATGCTTTCATTTCTCCTTCCTTTTCCGACTTTGTATGCGTGCTGCACTGTGCAGCACGCATACAAAGTGGGAAAAGCTTTCCCTCGTGCCTAGCTAGTATTTTGTACAGGAAGGGTACCCTTCCTGTACAAAACCTATGCTACACTCATGCACACACCCTAGCGCTACAGCGCTAAGATGTGTGCATGGCACACAGCTGCTGAAATCAGCGCCGGCGCAAGGGAAAGGGGAGGAGAGAACCATATCTTTAAAAATATGGCGCTCTCCTGCTCCCTCCCTGTCGCGCAACGCAGCACAGCCTCGCGTGGGGCTGCGTTGCGTGACTTTTTTGTAAATCTCCTCCTTAAAGTTTTACGATCCCTTTCGATGCACGTTGATGCATTGGATTCTTAAACATCTAGATATCAAGTGCGATTTTTTTGCAGGAAAAATGTGTTTTGTACCCCTTGTTTTTCTGACATAGCAAATTGTTTCTGCTCGTGAGTTACTACTTATTTTACCAGACTTCTTGGATTTTCCTTAAATTGCATTGCATGTCTTAACACAAAACATTACAGCATGAAGCCACTGTATCATGTGGCTTAATGCTTTCCGTTTGACCCTCGGGATATAGCGTTATTGTATGTTTAAACTTCTGTGCTTTAACTTAGGGGCCGATTACGATAACCGGCGGTAAAAAATCCGCCATCCACTATAGCCTGAAAAAACCGCCCGCCTGCACCATGGGAATACCGACCGAGCAATTATGATGTCGCGAAGCAACCCCCGCCCGCGGCGGTAAAAACACACAAAATTCCGCCCGTCCATGTCAGAGTAGAAGATCATCCGTCCGCCACGGACGCAATTCCGCCCGACAACACAAATCCGCCCGCTCTGACGACCGAGACACCGGCCGTGAAATTATGATCTCCCCGACATGAGCGCGGAAAATCTACATATTTCCCGCCCGCCACGGTTAACAACAGAGATGAATAACTGACACGCCGGAAGGCCTGGCGGCCACGTCCGTGCACAGAAATCATTGGCGGACCAAAGAAATACACACAACACGGCCAACAAGTCCACACAGCAAACAACGCCAAAATACCCAAACACAGAACACATCCCAAAGACACATCCCCCCTGGCAAAACAAAAAAACTACAAATCCCAGGACACCAGGCACAACACACCTGAAAATGACAGCCCATCATGACACACCCACATAGGTGAGTACAAAAGCAGCCCCTTCACAGACCACATTCCCTTGCACCACTACAAAGCGAAGACGACAGCAGAGAACCCAGAGAGCCACAAAGGAAAGCAGCATACCACACGCACGCACACATCACACTCATCACCAACAACACCACCACCATCACCACTGAAACACCGGCACCACTAACCCCCTGCACATCACACACCACACACCCACCACACCAGCACCACAAATACCAAACCACACACCATGGCAACACAAAGAATGCCTAAGTACACTGCCACAGAGTTGACGGTCATGGTCGACGAGATCATCAAGGTGCACCCACAAATCTATGGGAACCAGGTCCAACAGACACCAGTAGCCACCAGAAACAGAATGTGGAGCAGGATCGTAGACCAGGTGAATGCAGTTGGGAACGTGCCACGCAACCGGGGTGAAATTACAAAGAGGTGGCACGACCTGAAAAGTGTGGTCAGGAAGAAGGAGGCCAAGAACCGTGAGCTGGCTGACAGGACTGGCGGCGGAAATCCCGCGCCATTCAAGACCTTCAAGGCGTGGGAGGAGAAGGTGCGAGGCATACTACATCCAGAGAGTCTCACCGGAATACCAGGGGGAGTGGAGGCTGGTAAGTACAAACAAATGTATACCAGAACACCGCTATGTACTGTCATGCACTACCAGAATGCCATAGCTCTGAGGGCCAAACACCCCCATGTAAGTAAGTAAGTCCGTTTTTATATAGCGCAGCTACTCACCCTTACGGGTCTCAAGGCGCTGGGGGCCGTAGTGGAAATTAAGTGAGCTATTGCCCAGAGTCACATGGTGCTGAGCTGCCGCCGGAGCCGGGGATCGAACCGTGAACCCTGTGCTCCGAAGTCAGCTGCCCTGGCCGCTGCACCACACCTCTCCACTGTGTCCAGTACACAATCCACAAGACATCTCTCACACATGCAACAGACACTCCCACACACTCAGCCCAAAGGTACCAACAAACAAAACCATGGGGGCATGTGTACAGTCAGCCAGCACCACAACTCCCACCAGGTCCCCTTGTACCCCAGATGCGCCGGAAGGAGCACTCCCCACACCCATGTGTCAGCCATTGCAGTGCACACCTTCACCCGACAGGTAGATATGTTTCCCTACATGGAGGGGTGTCTGTGGGTGGTAAGCCATCACCACAACTCACAACACGGCCCCCACTCCCACAGACCAGCAAGATGGAGCACCCTCCCTCTCATAACCATGTGGTAGCCATTGCATTGCTCCCTCCAAACCAACAACTAGGTAGACTACTGTACAGGGCGGGGTGTCTGTAGGCATGAGGACTGTACTACGACTAACATTTGGGACATGTCACGTAGCAGAGGAACAGGTAGCACTGCTCCCTGTCATAATCATGTGACTAATGTGCACACGGACATGAATTACAGAGTCATAGCCCACATGAGCCATCTCAAATACAGTAACACGTAAGGAGTCATGTCTGCATGCACAAGTCTCACTGGAGTACTGACCCACATGGCGTGCACTGTGCCAGTCATCACACACATCAGCAACACCATCGAAGTCTTGTCCATGTAGTCGTGTCTGCTTGTTCCGTTGACATTGTACCACATCACCCTTGTAAGTCTATCTTGGCTCAATGTAACAGAGTGGAACCCCAGTAATGTCACATACACCACTGGACCCATGAACCACACAGCTACACAATGCACATTCAAAATCTCATCCATCTCACATTTCAGCCCCAGTGTCATGAAAGTTATATCATCTAAACAGTTGTCCCATATACAGTAGTTCAGCAATGATTCATGCCGATGACCAAAAATGTGTCTGCAGTGTCTGAAGCGCACGTCACACTGTGATTAACAACATACCTAATATAGTCAACACCCCAAGAGCACTGCATTGCTGCACATGGCTGAGGGTAGCACGCACACCAAGGAATTGTCCCATCTGCAATACGTTGTGTGGCACACAACCATTACTCACTCACTACAATGCTTGCAGTGTAATGTCCCTAAATGACAACAGTGAGCAGATATGCTGGGTATGTCGGACATACACACACCTTTGTCTCTGTAGTGTCGTGTGGCCAAAACACATGTCCCCTTCTGCACCCATATGTCACAGTATGTACCCCAAAACCATATTTCATCTAAAAAGCGTTCATGGGGCTGTACCCCTTTTGCCATCTGCGTTTCTAAGCGTTTCATTTGAACCCCAAAACCATATTTCATCTCAAAAGCGTTCATGGGGCTGAACACCTTTTGCCATCTGCGTTTCTAAGCGTTTCATTTGAACCCCAAAACCATATTTCATCTCAAAAGCGTTCATGGGGCTGAACACCTTTTGCCATCTGCGTTTCTAAGCGTCTCATTTGAACCCCAAAAACATATTTCATCTCAAAAGCGTTCATGGGGCTGTACCCCGTTTCCACCAAAGCCACAAAATGTAGGGGTACTGCAACACACACCGATTGGCATTCCAAATCCGTCCCATGCCATATGCACCCATCACACTATTCCATTGCCTTGATCATGCACACACATTGTAGAGCCATACACACGCATCTGGGAAATCAGTGCACAACTGTGCACGAACTGTGAATGTCAGACATCTAACACAAACCTTGCAAGGTGCAACACAATAACCTTTCGTCTCCGCCCCACAGGTGACGAACAGCATGATGCTGGAGAGGGAGACAGCAGCCATCACAGCCATTCCACAAGCCCTCCACCCGGACTCACGGATGTGGAAGACCTGGACACCTCTTCGGACGAGGACTCCCGACCAGGCACATCTTGTGTGGCAGGTCGCAACCGCTCCCCAGGACCCCTCCTACCCACCAACCCATCTCCCAGTGCTGGTGACCAGTCCCAGGCCCCTGCTGCCACGGTCATTGCGGCCACCACCACCGCCGCAACCACCACCACCACCACCACCACCAGGGCCTCCCTGACCACCCACCCTGCGCAAGGGGTGGTACGCACGTCGACATTGACCCTGGGAGCCAGAACGAGGCCCCGGGTGACCAATGTGGCCAGTGGGCAGGTCGGTGGCAGCAGTTCAGGTGGGAGGAGTAGTGTCAGGCCAACGCCATCAGAGCCTAGGAGCCAAGCCCTGCCGCAAATCGCCAGAGTCCTTGGGGCCTATGAAGAGGCCCAGGGACAAGGGGCCCGGTCAGCTGCCGATACGCGGGAAGTCCTTGGGGTGTTGAGGTCCATGGACGCCCATATGGGCCAATTCGTGACCCGTATGGGCCAACTTGTCGACCGCATGGGCCAGCTAGTGGTGGAGGTGAGGGCCCAATCAAGGCCAACCACACCACCTCCGCCACCACCTGCTGGGGCGCAGGGTCGTGCAACATCCAGTTCCCCAGCGTCCACAGCGAGTGGGCAATACTCAGCCACCACCAGCAGCCCACAAATACAACCCCCCCCCTCTCAAACGTGGAAGGGGTCATCTAAAGAGGAAACAGGTGTCCAGAGATGACTTTGCACGCTACAAACGCCAGTGAGTCAGCCAGCCACGGTGGCCATCTACTGCATTCACTTGGACTACTATCCTACCCCACACTGCCATGTGAATGGCATGTGTCTGTCGGACTGTGGACCCAGAACAACATGGGTACACCTTGACCATCACGCGGACATGACCGTCAACTCATTGTACAGCATGCACCACTTTTGTGATCACCTTGCCCACAATCACATGTCACCGCTTAAAATAAATACACCTGGATCACATTCTGTTTTATCTGCTCTGTGTTTAATCAAGGATGTGCAACCGTCACCATGATCAGAAATGCATCTGGAGTGTGGTATGTCGATAGGCCAGGAGAGGCTGTAGGAACCTAGGGGTGAAAAACAGAACAAGAGTCCATTGAATGTGTGTGTCACACACTCATCACACAGTACTTGTCATCAAGTTTAAGCAATGTACACACATCTCACAGAGCAACAGGGCACAATGCTACAGCCACTGTCAGTGGCATACTACCCTGGACATGGACCATTGCCACACAGCACTCAGTGAACAATAGGCCGCCGTGACAATGCACACATACACCTACGCAACTACAGCAACATCAGCCGTCGTACATGGTCACTCACCGTCAAGTGAAGTAGCGGGCGATGAGCTGCTGACGCTCATTCACTGCTTCCTCCTCTCCACTGTCCTCGTCACTGGACACGGCTTGGTCTGCAGGCGGGGGCCCTGGCTGATCACCGTCATCCACTATCAGGGGGATCTGCCTGCGAATCGCGAGATTGTGCAGCATGCAGCATGCCACAACTATCTGGCACACCTTCTGTGGGGAGTATGCCAGTGCACCCCCGGTGCGGTCCAGGCATCTGAATCTGGACTTCAGGAGTCCAAAAGTCCACTCCACCACACGTCTGGTCCTCCCATGTGCCTCATTGTATCTGACATCAGCTGGTGTCCTAGGATTACGTAGTGGGCTCAGCAGCCAAGGCCTGTTAGGATATGCAGGGTCACCTGGGTTTGAGAAACACAGAGAATCGTTGCATTTCCAACAGGATACAAGACAGCATGTCACACCCAGCACGCTACACGAGTATGCATACTCACCAACAATCCATGCACGGTCCGGTTGAAAATTGGTCATCATTCGTGGGAGGATGCTGTGGCGCATGATGTGCGAGTCATGGGCGGATCCGGGAAACTTCGCACACACGTGTGTGATAATCATGTCCGTCAGGCACACCACTTGCACATTCAGGGAGTGGAAATGTTTCCGGTTCCTATAGATGTGCTCCATGGCCTGTGGTGCAACAAGGCCAACATGGGTGCAATCAATTGCACCAACAACATGGGGGATGCGTCCAAGGGCATAGAAAGCACCTTTCACTGCCGCCAAATCACGAGCCATGAGGAATCGGATGTACCGGTTCCTGTAGAGCATCATAGCTGACAGGACATCCTGTAGCACCATGCTGAACATGGGCTGGGACATCCCACCTCCACTGCCCACCGTGTGTTGGAAAGATCCGGTTGCGAAAAAATGCAGTGCAGCCATCACCTTAGCCGTGGGGGTGAATGCTGTAGGATACACCCTGCGAGGACGAAGGTGGGGTTCCAACATTGCACATAGGTGATTCAGGGTGGGTCGGTCCAGACGGAATTTCCGTATAACCTCCACATCCTCCATGTCTGCCAGCAATTGGTAGGGGCAATGTATGTTTGGTCTCCTCCTAGGACAGATGGAAGTGGACACATGTCAATGCAACACACCACATGGCATTTTCACATACACAAAACTAAAATTACTGACAAAGCAATAGAATCACAGAACAGCTGACAAGTAGGGACAGCACAGCTACAATACTCTTACACAGGTCCCCTTACCAATAGCAATGACCACTGACACCAACCATTGCTATGAGCATGCACATGGGGATTTAGGCCATAATAGCTTGAAAGGCATGATGATGATTTCAGACTGCATATGTGGGAAGCAGACACCACGGCAATATACCTAGCTGCTGTGCCTGACACAGCTTCCGAGGCTGGGTGAGTATGGCACACACCAACAACACAATGTACACAGGCTGAGCGGCCCAAACAAGTGGGTCCTGTTGCACAACGGGATATGAGACAGTCAATGATGTCCCTAGTTCACCCAATGTACAGCACTGTACGTATCACACCTCCAACACACATTGACAGGTGTACACATTGACAACTCCATGACAACACAGCTGTGTGAATGCAAATACACATCACAAGTGACACGTAACGTTGCACGTGCCAAGTGGGAGATGTACATTGAGAAATATGGCATGTGTGTGCATATGCAAATCCCATGCTCCCATGCTAATGTGTACATGATGATGTGCCAACAGACATGTGGAGGCTGAGCACTGTCCGTCAATGCCTATGCACACAGCATGAAGTGGCCCTGTCTAGTGTGGACATGCTCCCACACACAAATCATGGCCACACCTGCAAATGCATGGCGCACATTCAACTGTGGATTCCACATGGCACCAGCGGACTGTACCCGCCATGGACCAGGCCCTTGAGGCCAACTCTAATGGCCCTCGCGGTTGCATCCTGCGTGTTCGACAATAGAGGTAAGCGTACCGGGACAGCTCGGAGCAGGCCATTGTGTGCATTTGAAGTAGGCAGACATGGTACACCAATCGCAGCAGCTTGGACCCACTGAAACAGCCCCAGGGGGCTATATGAGTGTGGGAGGGAGACCGGCATTACCACAGCTTCCAGGGACTGCTGCCTGGCATCCCTCAACAACACCTGCTGCTGCTGCCACCTGTCCACCTTCATGTCGACGACTCTGAAGATATGTCCAGGTCCACTCACCAGCGAGGAGCTGGAGATCCTGGATTCCGAGCTCCACGCACACTGCCCAAGGCTATTTCTTGCAAAAGTTGTGTGTGTAAGACAACTACAGTGTGTGTGGGAGTGCATGTGGGGGACACACATGTCGTTGATCCGCAGCACTATGAGTCAGAGCCTGTGGGCTTCCAACATGCACTGCTTACCATGCTTACTACAGGTGGAAGGGATATGTAGGCTCTCTGGCGCTTTCCCATGCATGTCCCTCCCGAGTGGTGGTACATGGCATTTTCATGTCAGACATCCAGTGACGCAGCCACTTGGCAATGCAGGACTCAGGGCAGTTATTGCTTGTGTGAATGGCTGGCTGGGTCCCTGCTGGCCTTCTCAGTCTCAGCAGACCTGGGCTGCACATTGACCGCCCAATCCTAGAAGGAAACAACACTGACTGTACAGTGGGTTACATGTGTCTTTAGTTCACAACTCTCCGGAAATGCGCAAACTCAGCCCCGTCAATTGAACACTCCAGGCCTTGTGATAGGGATGTGTGTGAGAGATAGTGGCACTGAATGTGAGCTCCATTGCGGGGTGAGCCATTCACAGGGCGAGTACGTTGAGGGCTGCGCAGTGTTGGACACAGTGAGTCCACCCACAAAGATGTGTTGCCTTGTGATCTATGTGTTGGTCTACCTGACAATGGACAGTAGATGTGGGCAGACTACACACTCCTCAATGTGCTGGCATCCTGCATGTGAATGGGATGGACAGGTACTGTGTACACACTCCCACCAGCATGCATTCACGTGTGGTGTACACATGCTGTTATGCCATGTCCGATTACTTCTTGGCTCTGTTACACATCTCTGAGTGTTTTGGATGGGTCAGCATCATGCCACTGTGATTGGTGGATGTGGGTGATGATGAGAAGTGTATGAGTGATATTTCAACCCTCTTGTGTACCATCCCTGCAGTTGGAAGTCCTCCAGCCCAAGGCCTTGTGATGACCCATTGCATCCAAGTTGATGCCTCTGTGTATGTGTAACCGACAGTGCAGCCAATTCCACAAAGGGTGTGACGTCATCTGCCGGATGAGCGACTACGTGGCGGAGATGAATCGGGGGATGCCCCTCGTATTGTCAGGCTAGCACGGCGCTGCATTTCACCACTAATGGTCTGCATCTTGACAGTCACACAGCCTGTGCCGGATGCACGTTTGTAGGGGCATCAGCAGCAAGCAAGTGTACAGTATTGTGGGATGGTGTCTTTTGCTGTGAGAGGCAGCATGTGTCCACAGCCTACCCATAATCTGGGTAATGTGATGTTTGTTGTGTGATGCAGTGGGTTGTAAGTGTACTCTGTGCTGGGTGCATCTGACATGCATATGCGATTCCTGAGGGTCAAGATGTAATTTGAGCACTCTGCATTGTCAATGCGTTCATAGTCGTAGCCCTCAGGAACAACCTGTAGTAGGCTGGAGTGGTAATTCACATGTATGTTTGAGGCACTGTGCCTACTCTGATTTCGTTCGGACATATGTGTGCGATGCCTCACCTCATATTCCTAGTACTTACACATCCGGCACACTGTGCAACAGTAGTTGTGCTCGTGCGAACGACAGGTGGATGGCATGGGCTCATGACCATTGTGGACTGTCATGTTGCAGTCTGTGTGAGTGGTGTCCGATTCTGCTCCATGCAGGTATGTCCTTGGCCTAATTACGTAGTGGTCATCCTTGCCACCATCAGGATAGTGGGTGTGCACACAGCGATTTGTGGCTATGGTCGCAGGGTGACGCAGGCCGGGTGTTGTGCTATGTGCACAACACATGTGCCACTTATTAGCGGCTTCATTGTCTGTACGCCAGCCATTACATGTTGATTGTGGTGGCTGTATACAATTGCACAGGTATCGTGCAACATGTGGATTTGGGAATGTTCTGTGCTGCTTCCCTTGCACATGTCTGTTTAATTGATGCCAAATGAGTGAGGCTACCTCGCTCTCTCTCATGTAGCATCTCCCGTGGGTGCTGAGGGACAGCGGACGGTCAACAGTGGTGAGGCATCGGATGAAGCAGCTGCACAGGAGCTGAGTGAGACAGATGTGACCAGCGCCTCGGAGGGGCCAGACGTGTGCTGGATGAATCACAGGCCGAGACGGCAATTTCTGCGTCATCTGAGGACAGAGGTGATGCATCCATGTTTGCTAGCACAGGGGACGTGGACTCTGGTCCAACACGTGTCGGCACAAGGATGAAGGATAGAGTGTCCTTCACACCAGGCACAGCTGCCCCTGCACATGTGACCCCTGCTGCCCTCAGTGCTGGGTCTGTTGAGCTTGTGCGGCATCTCTGCGTGGGGCAGACAGCTCTCCTCAATAACTTCATTGCCCATGACATCACCTTGCCGCAGGTGACATAGTTCATGGAGGGCCTACATGTACGCGTGGGTGGGCTACACCAGACTGTCCAATGGTTGTCCTCCCCAGTCAAGGTGGGCCTTCAACTGGGCCAATCTCAGGCTGACATTCCTGACCCTTTCTCCACCCCCCTGGAAAGTGGCACATCTGACAACAGCAGGGCACGAGTCCTAACAAAAGAAGTGGGGGGACGCTGACGTCACGACAGGAAGTGACATCACGAAAGATGGCTTGCACCGTCAGACTCATTGCCTCCCCTCGCTCACCCCTTAGATGCGATTGCATCAGAGAAGCCAGCGCGTACACCAGCAGCTCCGATCTCGCCCAAGAGAGGCCAAAGAGTGAATGTTTGGCTCCATTTGCTCCAGTTATCGAGCTCGCGGTAAAATAAGTGGGGGGACGCCGTCCACCCGCGTGGTACCCCGACTCGAGCCCTGGACAACAGTGACAATGCATGACAGTCTCCGGAGTCCGGATACACCACATGCAACACACAGAAGCTGTAGCTGCCCTGGCGGGCCAGGCCGCAAACACCATCCCAGACGAAAGGTAGACCCACCCCGGCGCGCATAGTCATTACATCCGCTGCCATTGACAAGGTACCCATAGAGTGAGATATGGGCCTCAGGGTGACGGGCCTCCGAGCCATCCCCCGCCAACGAGTGTCATGCAACTCACACATATCGCAAAGCCAATAGGACACTTTGCCTGCACACCAGGGCTCGAGTCGGGGTACCACGCGGGTGGACGGCGTCCCCCCACTTATTTTACCGTGAGCTCGATAACTGGAGCAAATGGAGCCACACATTCACTCTTTGGCCTCTCTGGGGCGAGATTGGAGCTGCTGCTCACGCGCTGGCTTCTCTGATGCAATCGCATCTAAGGTGTGAGCGAGGGGCGGCAATGAGTCTGATGGTGCAAGCCACCTTTCATGACGTCACTTCCTGTCGTGACGTCAGCGTCCCCCCACTTCTTATTTAGGACTTGTGCCCTGCTGCACACTGAGAATGTGTTGCCAGCGAGATGTGACCAGGAGAAGGGCGCCATGACCTCCCACCCACCAAGCTCCACTGCCATCCCGTGCCCTGGGTAGCCTGTGCAGGTGGACAATGTAGGGGGTACACCTGGAGGACAGGGGATGTAAGTGCCTTGGCAAGGGCCTGGCAGACGCACAGCAGTATCCAGCATGTCCCCAGAGGGTGGGCTAACGTCTACACCTGATGCAGCATTGATCGTGTGCCCGCCTGTTGTGCCCACACGAGTTCACATTCATCCCCAGACAGGTAGGCTTTCCAAATACCCAACACAGTGGAAATCTACCCCTCCGGGATCCTCCCCACACAGTCTGTTTCAACACTGCATGAGTGCACCTACCCGTGCCACCCACCCACCTGGGCCAAGCAGCCCTCCCGCTTCACATGCCACATGTGTCTTCCACAGTTGTGCTTCTCTCTCAGGGGCGGACCTACAACTGTCCCGTAGCACACAGACAGCACCGAGTCGGACTGGCATCCTGTTTGAATGGTAGGCACCCTCACACAACTACCTGTGACACAGTGGTGGCTGTAATGGCTATTGTGACTGCCATGGCAGTGTTGCTGGCCATGGCAGGGTACACTCACACACAATGCATACGCAGCTTTTCGTATCACTACTCTGCACATCGGACTGGCCACTGTCCCTGGTGTAGAACAATATTGCCGCCTGTCTATGTAATCTGTGACTGGATGCTGTTGTTCCTGTAGTCGGTTGTGTCTGTGTAGTTGCTGATTGCAGTTGTTACTGTGTGTGCATAGTTGAGTGAGGCACATGCCGTGTATGGTACCTCAACAATTGCAATGTCTGGTCTCACATTCCAATGTGTTTTACACGTGGCTGGGACTTCACTTCTTTCAGACTCTGCTACTTGTGTGTGTGATGAAGAAGTATGTTTGTGACACGGATTGTCTGCATGTATTTGGTGGTATTTCTGGGAAAATGTATACGTGTCATGTTTGCGTGCAAGCAAAGCACAGGGTGTGAGTCAAGCCACAGGATGACAGGTAGCATGTGCAGAGTGTGCGGGTATGTGTGAGCTTACTTTCTGGGTGGCCAGCAGTGTAGGTGTATGTTAATCTTGTGATGAACATTGAGCCTGGGCACATGGCTTACTTTCAATGTGTGCATTTGGGAGGTGTAGGTGTGTGTGGTGTGAAGGGTGTGACTTTGGGGTAGTGTTGGTGTGTGTGTGTGCGCGCTCTGGCAATGTCGACTACACACATGGGTTACCCAGGGGCATGGTGGGTGTTTGTATCCGTGTTCAGGTCTGTGAATGTGAGCACATGTGTGTATTGTATGTTGCACAGTGTGCAGTGTGTGGGTGTGTCCTTGCATTTCAGGATGACTCCTACTTGATATGTTTTGGCCATTGTGGGTCTGCAGGGTGTGTGACTGTCAAGATTGTGCCTTGTTTAATTAAGCATGTATGTGAATTTCTGCAGTTCGTACTCGCTGTGCAGACCTGCCCACCCACACTGATATCGTGTGTGTGTTTTGTCATGCATTGCTGTAGCATGCTTCTTGCGTGGCTCCTAATTTTGCTTGATGAGTGTGATGTCAGACTGTGAAGGTAATTGTACACATATGTAGGACTGTGCTTTGTAGTGACCAGGCCGTCAGTGTTAATGTGATGATCTGTTGGGCCACGTCAGAGTCTGCCAAGCCAAGGCCCACGACCTCTGGTATTTCACTAGGTCCACTGTGGCGGCAACTCATATGCATTGACATCCAATGACACTAGACTACATGGTCATCTCACGACTCTCGTGTACTTCACACACTCTCATCCTCTCTCATTCGTACTTGTCTTCGATAAATAATTCTACAGAGTCACATATTTGCTTCAAGGCATGTATTTGAACTTAAAAGCCAAGTCCTGGGCACACGTTTGTACAATAAAAACAATGTTTGTTGTTGTTCTGAGCATTCGTAGAGTTGTTATTAAAGTCCACTCGAATAGTAAATGTTTATAGTTTTAATCTCAAAAGCAAAAAGGACAAAGGACAACCAGCCAACACGTGTTTCGTCACAAAGGGAAGTAACCCGTGACTTCTTCAGGGCTGGGAAGGATACAAAAGGTCATGTTACAAGTGGACTCACAAAACACCCGCTTTGGATGAAGCAGCATATTCTGTAAATGAAAATAAGAAATAAAGAACCACCAGTACACGTGGAAACCCTAAAATAGTGCGGAGGCAAATTATTGTGACTTCAAAACAAAACAACATAGACCTGGTGAAAAGAGTGGCATACGACAATGGTAAGGGTAATGTTTAAAGCACTGAGAGAAGGATTAAAACCTTATGAGGAGAGAACATTTGAGGGAGCGGTAACACAACAACAGATTCTGTGTGGTGATAGGTGAGGTGGGAAGACATGGTGACAAAACATTACAGGCAAGTTAAATATATTTTGTCGCCTTGATCTTCTTTCACTCCGCGCCCCTCTCACTTTTTCATGGTTTTGTGATTTACATTTACCCACGGCCTTTTTTTCCGTTACACACGCTGCCCTTTCTGGGACTAGAACGCTGGAGTCCGCGCTCTAGTCTTTTTTTTAATTTTCTTGCCCGGATATCCTAGTATAAAGGGCACTTCCGGTTTTGACACGTTTTCCTCACCCGGAACAGAGACGTGTCGGTGCCTGCACTCCTCCTGAAACACATTCACGCTTAGGTAAATATTGCTCCCTTAGTATCTATGTGGACACTGTCCACCGACCCACTTGTGAATCCCGCCGTTTTTCAACGTCCTCACAGTGCAGGTCCCGTTATTTCACAGATCGCCTGGACCGGCTGACCCGCCCGTTTACAGGCTGCAGGTACTACTTTTGGGATCTCCTCGACCCTGGTAAGAGCGCCAAAGCGCCTATACTTTTTTACACTTCTAGCGCTTCTTTTATGCGCGCTTGAAACTGATTTTAGTTTTTCCTTTTCAGGAGGTCCCTTTCTTAATACACTGAGGTTTTCCTTGAAACTGTAGGTAAGCCTTCTTATCCGATTTTAGCAATCCTTGCACCATGTTTATATAAAAAAAAATTCCCTCCATTCCAGTCCCTTACCATTTAGTTCCCTTTACACTCTCAGATCCGTGGAGACGTTGACCCACCGACCCACGGCTATTCAGTCATTCACTCCTGGGATCGCCTTAAGCCGGTAAGATCCTGCTCTAGCCCCCTCCCCTTTTTTATCTCCTTGCTAGTTTGTGCCATGATTAAATTCTTTCTTGATTACTCTTAGCTTCTTGCATTTTTAGGAGCTTTCCCAACATTATCTTGGATCTCATTGTCACTTTCTTCAACCAGACCAGCCGGGTCGGAATTATCACCGGCGGAGCGGTGAGGAGCCTTCCTTTTCATTTTCTGGTTATTTTTCAATATTCCGGTTTTCTTTCTTCTTATTCCTCCGTTTTCTTTTTTCAGATTCCTCAACGACATCTACTTTTCCTTTACAGGTAGCCCTTCTTTCCCAGGCAGTGCCTTTTTACTCATTCTGCCCATTCTGCTATATGACTCCACTTTTCCCCAGCCCTGTTAACCATTCTCACAGTAACAATTACTGTTGCCGCTTTTTGATCCTTTTCACTTTGGATGGCGAAATACTTACCCTTTCCACAAGCTACTTTATTCCCAATTGTGATCTTCAGTATGGTCAGACCAACCACTGTTTTCCATTTGTGGACTGTATTTTTTGGTTAGTAGTCTTTTCATTGCAGGTACTGCGTGCTGAAATTCATTTTCTTAGGTTGGATGTCATTAACTTGCCTGTAATGTTTTGTCACCATGTCTTCTCACCTCACCTATCACCACACAGAATCTGTTGTTGTTTTACCGCTCCCTCAAATGTTCTCTCCTCATAAGGTTTTAATCCTTCTCTCAGTGCTTTAAACATTACCCTTACCATTGTCGTATGCCACTCTTTTCACCAGGTCTATGTTGTTTTGTTTTGAAGTCACAATAATTTGCCTCCGCACTACTCTTTTAGGGTTTCCACGTGTACTGGTGGTTCTTTATTTCTTATTTTCATTTACAGAATATGCTGCTTCATCCAAAGCGGGTGTTTTGTGAGTCCACTTGTAACATGACCTTTTGTATCCTTCCCAGCCCTGAAGAAGTCAAGGGTTACTTCCCTTTGTGACGAAACACGTGTTGGCTGGTTGTCCTTTGTCCTTTTTGCTTTTGAGATTAAAACTATAAACATTTACTATTCGAGTGGACTTTAATAACAACTCTACGAATGCTCAGAACAACAACAAACATTGTTTTTATTGTACAAACGTGTGCCCAGGACTTGGCTTTTCAGTAACTTGTGTGGGTTGACACCCACATATAAATACGGGGGTTATAGGGTAATTCCTCCGACCTGGTAGCACCGTGCAACACACACACCATAATCACCATACGCACATACAGCAAGGCGCCACACTTCCTGGCATATCCAAAACCCTACCTTCTAAATATGTATTTGAACTTACTTCCTCTGTGATGCAGTACAGTGGACACTACTGGCAGCGAAATGCATGTGGAGGATATACTTAGCATGATTACACATACAAAAGGGGGTACAGGTAGATGTGATTAGTTGTTGATTGTGGAATAAAGGCTTCAGAGTTACAACTGCCTTGCCCTTGCTATGCTGAGGTACATTTGCTCATTACTGAAGAGCTCTAGACTTTGACACAGACAGTATTCATTTTGCCTACCAGACAGCTTGACATCATAGGCACAGTACATCTCAGTTCCATGGTACAGGATTACTACAATAGTAACTCCGACACACCTGCGTCAGAGGTGACATCAGAGCATTAGCCTACATGCATGCAGCAGCGTCTCACAAGTTGTTGCAATGTGGTGGCTACTGAACATGACCCAATAACTAGGGCCATGTTGTAGGGGGTTGCACTTGTTGTCCATGCAAAAGTCCTGGCACGGAGTACAGACAAAGGTGAGGTGACAGTTCTCACATAATACAGCAGACAGATAAGTGTGCACTGACAGGTGCATGTGTTCAGGTGCGCAGAATACATTTTATAGCATAGTTGTTCGTGCAGTATTGGCCATGTGGTTACTGTACACAAGTCCCATACCTCTGCCTCCCCTGTTCATGCAGAGACACGGGATATGGTGAGGAACAGAGTGCATGTCCCGAAAATGTCAAATGTCATGGCAGTGGAGTTGATGGTAAGGTGTTTGTTGCAGATTGTATGGTATAGTTGTTGTACAGCTAACTGCCCACTCCGTGCGAAAGCCAAGCATAGGTACGGTGTTGAACATCAATGTTCAATTGGGGGTATTGAGTCGGGGACCCATGAATTGACAAGTTGTCAGGTATGCGATACCTTCCAGCAGAGCATCCCTCGCATTGGTGGTAAACATGGATGACATCCAATGAAGCGGATGGTGGGTAGCAACGTGTTCATCGTAAGTTGTCCCTTGTAGAAGCCTGATGGGACATGTTGGATGACATTCGATGAAACTGTGATCCAGAATACGTTGTGTGGAGGCACACTGGTCCCATTGCAGTGTGTGTCCGATTGCAGCCACAAACGCCATGCCCACATACACTGAACAGATCCTGTCGTGGGCGTCCAGGGGTGCAAACAAGTGTACCAAGTCCGCCTTTGGACATGCCGGGTTGGAGAGACATAAAGCCACAGGCCAGTGGAACGGACACCTCCAACAGTAGAAAACGGGGATGACGCAGCTGAACATTTCAATGCGGTAAGTTACTCTGTAACTTATATTCAGCATAGCCAGATTTTCACAGCCCACTATCTGTAGCAAGCTGTCACTGTACAGCTGCATCTGTCCGGCGTAGTTGAGAAGCACTGGTGCAACAGCCATTTTGCTACAGGGTGATGTGATGGCGTGCTCCGGCTGCCTGAGCAGCAAGCAGAGTGCAACCTCCGACGTTGCTGGGAATTCTGGAATGGATGTACGGCGGCAGGACTTGGGGTATAGCTTGGGCGGAGGACACAGGCCCTCATCCCACATGCTTCAATGAATGGTCAAGGCCAGTGGTGTCTGACTCTTTCCTGATTACTTGCATTTGACCCACAAGGAGGAGTGGTATAATTGTATTTTGTAGTATTATCTTTCTTTCATGTTAGGCGCTATCTGCCAGTGGAAGGTTTACTCTGCATGGTTATGTTTGGCTTCTTATTGGTACAATGGCTCCATTCTCCTGCAGAATTTGTTGCAATGTGATTTCAGAGTAGGAATGGAAGGCCATTCAGTGCTATCTGCTCTCCCGTGTGTGGGCGGGACACTCCGTTGCCGCTGTACATTGAAGCTTCTGTGTGGGTGTAGTAATTGGGAACACCTGTTCTCAGGCAGCAGGGTTTTTCTATTTTGTACATTGCATGGCTTGATATTGCGAGCAGGATGGTATAGGTATTTTTGGATGAGACTGGCGTGCCTTTTGTGGACAATGTCCATATTCTGCACTGTTATGTAGCAGCCGCCGTGTGCTTCTACATGTTTTGCACACAAGGGTGTGTCCTATTTTGCCATCACATTACTCCCCTGTTCGGGACACTTGTGTGACATCCAGTTGACAACTGTGAGTTGTCGGTTGGGGACATGATTGATGCAGGAGGGCCACGTGACATGTGCCTTCAGGGTGGGGCTGGTGTGTGGGGTTTGTAGTTGTGACCCTGTGGTGTTTGTGTGCAGCCCATGCGTGGCGCTGTCGTTGGCCTCTGCATTGTGCGCATGTGTACGTGCGTCATCGCCGCTGCGCTGCAGTGCCGTGACGGGGACGTCACCTCCTGGTCCCGGGTAGTGGGTGCCCAGAATGTTGAGAGTTGTTTTATTTTAACAGGTGGGACATGTGTGGGTACAGTGGTGGATGTGTCCTGTCCACACAGGGGTGTCTGGGGGGGCCATGTACAGTTTTTCCGCCCTTGCATTGTGTGCAGTGTTTGCGTGCCCTTGTTGTGTGTCTGCCTACCTGCGTCGTCGTTGCACGTTCACTCCTAGGTGGTGCATCAGGTACAGCATGGGGATGGCCTGGAGAGCAGGATTCATTTCGGGGTGGGCCGCCTTTTTGGTCTCCGTACTCAGCAGTCGGGTTTCCGCCTTGGTATCTCGTGCGGTGTCTCTTTGCCGGTGAGGCTGTTTGGTTGTGGCATCGTAATTTGTACGCCGGGCGGTACGTCATTTTGTCGGACGGTGTGTCTCCATTGGCTCGCACCGCTACGTAGGCGGGCGCACTTTGATGGCGGGCGGCGTCGCAGGCTTACGGGCGGTGTTTGGCTGACTTTTCATATCCTAATTTGGCGGGCGTGTGGGCCGTTGCTGGCGGACGGTAACTAGCGGTTTGTGCCTCCGACAGCACGATGGTAGTGCTTCCGCCCGACATCGTAATGGGCCCCTTAGTTTCTTGACTTTGAGTACGATTTACAAGCCTCCTGCCCAAAAAGTCTAAAATCTACTCCCCCACCACCATCCCCGTGCTCCCCATAATTTTGAAGTAGATATTCTCATTTTTTAGTGGTATTCATAAAGATTTCGAAGACAACTAAAGGAAATTTATGACAGTCGTGGATTTCTTCATGCATCACAGTGGCCAAAATTTTCACATGCAGAATTTCCACCACTCGAAAATTCTACCTGTGTAATGATTGATAAATGGTAAGGCCCTTGTAACCTTTTTAAGCTGGAAAATACTGTTTAGCACATTGTGCAGCAATAACTGTGATGACAATTACTATGGAATAAAAAAAATACTATATTTATTCTCATTGTCAGAGAAAACTGGCTCTTTATTTATTATGAACTATAATATAACACTGCTTAAAACTCCAGTAATAAAATGTTTGTCCTCAGACATGTTGGTCTTCAGCGCAGGCGTTAACCGTACACGCTTATACTACAGTGAAGGCTAGTGCCTGCTTGGCTTGTTATTTGTGTCACTGACTCATTCATTGGTACAGAAAAGTTAGATTCCATCCTCATTAAGCTCAGGTCTTCTTCTTCTCTAGTCTTCATGTCTCTAGTTAAGTAACGGCTTTAAATCGTTAACACAACCCACTTGCTTCTTGAAAGTATCCCCTCATTCTCTGTTAACGGAATTTAAGGCCTTTGTTTATAAAATTGCAAATTCATTGTCGACTGCAATAAACATTTTACAGATTTACTGTTTAGGCTGGAGACACAAAAATATCATCAGGCTAAAATTGGTGAAGTAGAGAATGTGTAAAATAAAGGTTGTACCACATGGAATTATGGTCATGTTGTGTTGTTAGAATATTATATTGTTGGTTATGTAATGTGAAAGTAAAAAGGATAGTTAAAGTGTATTAGAAGCATAAAGATTGTAAATATTTCTTTGTGTTAGCATTATTTAGATGAACACATTTGTGCCTTAAAAAGTACTCTTAATCGTCACACATTGAATGCCTCACCTCATTCATGCATAGTATAAGTAAAGCAATTGTTTCTGATTTGTGTTTTTTCAGTGCAGTAGACTTTTTTTGTTTAAAGTTTTAGTCTGGAGTCAGAATACAAATCCATTGGCTTTGCCAGTGCTTGTTTATGATTGTGTCTCATTTGATGTTCGGTTGTGTTGGAGCTTCGCTACTTTTCCTGGATACCATAGCAACAGAATGTCGGACTCCTCTAGGTTTCTATAAACTGTTGCCTCCATCAGCACCGAGAGCCCTTTGAGTCCTCTGCAGTTTAATACTATAAATAGGCAAAAACTCTGCATCAGCAGTGTGGATGGGCGTAGGGCATTCAACTTCGCCATCCTTATCACTGTCCCGACCCCTTCCTTTCAGGGGCACCATGGCAGCACTCAGCTTGCAGGCACATAGGAGATGCCCTACTTCTTCTGTTACCTGTCTAAACTAGTGACTGATGTGTAGATATGTAGGTACAAGAGGACTGTAGTATTTGAAATAATGAACTCTAAAACATATGCATCAAGTGATAATAAGTAAACAGGAGCAGTGCACATATATAAGATCTTACATGCATAATTTCTTCAAAACACTTTTACTACTAATACTAGCAACCTCTCTCTAGGCGAGAAAGTAGGTGATTACCCTTGTATAGTGCATCATTTGGGAGCTGACGTTTGAAGGCACCTCTTTAGTGGGTGCTCCTTTCACAGATGCTCCAGCCTGAGGCGATATGTGACTTACCAGTCCTATTCTTCAGTAGAGGCAATAAGGTACCCCCAACATCTCCCTTATATTGGGTACTTTATCATGACCGCCACCACAGTTATACTCTGGGTACTCCAGAAGTGCCCCTTCCCTCAAATAGAATATCTGTCTGGCTCCTGCCTCAGGCTCTTACTTCTAAATCTGTGGACCTTTCCCAGAATAAGTGAACAGTGATTAAAAGATAGTCCTCATGACAACATTTCACCACCTCCTCCCTCTAGTGTGTCTGCAGCAACACGTATGCCTCTGCAGAAATGCTCCTGTACACACCTGCATGCAGGGAATTTTTATATCTTCAGTGTCTCGCTGGAGGGACCTATCCAGACCTCATACTTGAGATCATGGCTGATAAAGAACAACATCTAGTACTTTTGACTTCACTTATGGTGCAAAATCTCTACTCTCATTTGGTTGTTTCGTGGATTGCTGGTAAGACAGAACTTTGCATTTGCTACAGTTATCTGGGAATCTAGCAATACCACACAAAGAAAGGATGGTTATTTTCATTCAGGCAAAGTACAAATTGTTTTGGGGAGGGACCTGGGAAAGAACACATGCTAGCTGCATGTTCAACATATACACATCCAGACCTCCCAAACGAGAACCACTATCTTGCACATAGAGTCCAAATGGATTCAAACCATTCACCAAGAATGTGTGAAGCACGCAAATTGCCCATACACAGCCTTCATTTATGACCCACATATGATGAAGGCAGAGGACCCTTTTTATAGTGACTGGGTGGAGCTTAAAACTTGGGATCCGCTAATAGGCAATCTCTGCATAGTAATACAGGTCTGCTCATGTGTGTTCAGCAGAAGGGTGGAAAGTGCCCATCCTGTTATCACGCCACTGTCAAATCCTGCTTGTCAGGTCTGTTGGGCCGCATATAACACTTGGGTCACACTTGAAAGGAGAAAGAACAGGATGTAAAGACAATTCTTGTGGATCCACTGTCCAGTTGCTGAAGTACTCTGCTTTTGTCCTACCAGATTTCTGCCTCTGGTTTTGTTTTGTGTAAAGTGGTTGCCTTAAACTGGATGTTAGTGTTAGATGTGGGAAAACACTACGATTACCATAGTACACACCCCTCACCCTCTAGCCTTCAGAGACCAAGCTTAGTGTGGCCGAAGCCTTTCACCATCCCCAAAATACCCAAGGTGGGTAGGGTTGTCCCTGGGAACATTTACCCTGTTGGTTAGGGTGTGCCCAGGTGTCAGTCCCACACATTAGCTAGTGCCAGGCATAAATGTGGCGCCTCCATGCACCCACTCCAGAACACATTTTGGACCTGCCGAAGATCATAAGAAGATTGAACTTTTTAGCTAGATAGATACAACAAGCTACAAGAGTCCTTTTCCTTAAGTACCCAGCTGACCAGTGGCAACTTGACCTGGGCTTCACCCTGCTGTTGATATCTGCCTGACAACCAGTGAGTCTGTATGTGCCCGGGAAGCAGACAAGAGGCTTTAGTAGTGTACTTCCACGGTGATTTGGGACTAAGCCAGAAGGCAAAATCTTTGACCAGGATGAAGCTGGGTGGTGTAAACGGCCCACACTCCATTGCAGTCAGCCTCAAATTTTGCCTAGGTCCCGGTCTACCGCGACCATTGAATATAATTGCCACTTTGTGCTTTTTGGCGTTACTTCTACGTAAAACTTTTTAAGATAATATCTCTGGTACCCCTTATTGGATTGCTGTCATTTTTGTTCTAATTTTATTAATTTTGTTTCTCTATTTTCCTAATTCGGTTTGGGATTCTTATTGTTTTGTATTTTGACTGTTTTGCTTGCAATAATTTACACATTGCCCTAAGTTAAGCCTGTCCTGTGCCATAACTACAAGGATTTTGAGTGCAGATTTATTTAATGTCTTTGAGGGATCACTCTGACAAGGGTTGTGATTATTCGTTGAGGTGGGTAGTCACCCACCCCAAATAATAATTCATTTTCTTACGCCATCTAATCCAGGTTCATAGAGTCGAGGCTTCTTTCCTGAAACCGAACTTCGGGCAACACTTGAGAGGTAGTTACTTTATACTGAGACAGAAGGAATGCTCTGCTCACTGGCATCCCAGGCTCCTGTGTGACTCCATGAACATGGTCTGTACTCAGCAGCACAACTTAAGTGACAAAGAAAATATGGCTGGATCATTACAGTGCTAACAGAACTTCACTGACCCCCCTCTAACTACCTCTGCACCGCCTACAACGTCTGCTATGTCAATTTCGAGCCTAAACTCTAAAATGCCACTGTAAATAGCTAGCAGGGTCAGTGGTCAACATAAGATAAAGATGTTCAAGAACAATACTAGACAACAAGCCATGTCCCGGAATCAGAAATTAGATCCTGGTGGAGAGCTAACAAGTCACCTCCCTCCTCCAGCCTCCAAACCTATAAAGATGTGAAGACTAATCTCTACAAGAAACATCTCTTACATAAGTTAACAATCTATTGCAAATTAACATCTCGCCTCCCGTAAGTTACACTGCTTTCAACCTTTTTGTATTCCTGCCCCTCTACAGTTCTCCTTTGCTTTATAGAAATCCAAAAACATACATACAAAGCTTGTAAATTGTGAGCATCCTCATTTTGTACTTTGGGGGTCATTTAGGACAGGAATTGTCATTCTAACCGTGCATCTTGGGGGACATCTTGCTTCTTTTGCAACTTTTATCTAACTTTATCTAACTTGCTTTTTAGTCAAAACTTTGTGACCCGTTGACTGTGGTGAATGAGAGAAAGTTAGACTTTCAGAGGAAAGGTCAGGCATTATGGTTCAGACATTCCCATTCATGCCCAGATTCTAAAATGCTCACTTACTTGATGGCTTCATTAGAGCTCTCTCAGGGTCTCCTGTTCAAATCCGGGTTTTGTGGGAGGCTAGAGAGTGTGGTTTGAGTTCTCATTTTCAATATACACAGTGACTTAAATCACTGCAAGACGACTCCTGTGCTTTATAAAACTTCCAGATAAATATTTTTTCAGTTCTCCGCTCGTGTATGGGAAAACAAGACAGGCATTCCACTCCTGATTTTATGGTTATTTTTTTTTATCCTTTTATGTTGTGCAGTCTGGTTGGCTTCATTGAGTTGCCCATGCTTGTGCTGTATGTTAGAAAACGTTGCTACGTCCTTGAAATACATCACTATGTCTAATCTCATGATAATACCCGTTATCAGTGTCTATTCACGCATCTGTTTTGCTTTATGCAGTTGTGTTATCAGCATTGTAGGTATACTAAATATGTTATTATTGGTTAGTTGTGTGTTGTTCTCAGGTTAGTGACACCGTTCTGTCAGGTTGACCTACTTCCCTCCAATTTAAATTCTTCATTTGAGTGGAGAAATCCATATCTGTTGGAAAATATGTGAAAATCTGAGCAAACATTTTCAAATTTCTTTGGAAAAATGGGGTAACAACCGAGCTACCATGGTGAAAATCATATGATGCTTTCTTAATTCAATAGCAAAAATCAAAGTACATCAAACTAAAGTGACTGTCTTTTCAATATTCCTGGATGGTTAAAAAACTTAATAGCTGAAATATGTTAATCAGATGATGTAAGGTTTCTGTCCCCTAGGTGCACATCTCTCTTAATTTGTCAGTCCCTTACACTTCTCCCCGTATGCTTCTCTAGGCTGCCGTTCTGTGCCCTGATGCCAGGGTATCTTCACCTTAACATACTTTTCCTCACCCCCTCTTGTTTGCATGTTTGTAAACATGACAGTGCATATGTGCTGGCTGCACTCGGTTATCATGATACAAGCCTCTGGCCCGGCTCAGTATCTATATTTATATAAATGTGATCAACCATGGGGAAGCACAGGGCACTACACTACTTCCAGTAAACCAAAATGAACCAGTATACAGTGAGACCCGGCGGAGGACCAGGACGTGAAGATCAGGAGAGAGTGGCTGTGGGCCGGGTGAGCAAGACCCCTCAGGCGCACAGATTTTCGCAGCAATTGAAAACTTACATCTTTTCTTAGAGAACAAGATTGACATGGTCTCGTGCATGCCTCCAAAAGATGAGATGACAGGTCTCTAGCCACAGAGAAGGCACTGGGCACACTCCAGACTGACGTGAATGAAATGAAGTCCAAAATCTGCTCCTTTTCGGAGTTAGCACATTATTTGAAGAAGAGTGGAAGATGCAGAGGGGTGAGCGCACCGGAAGAATCTGCGCTTTGTGGGCTTTCCTGTGCGAGTAGAGGGTGTGATGCCGCAACGGGTCCTAGAACAGTGGATGAGAGATGCGCTA
This sequence comes from Calotriton arnoldi, assembly GCA_963921515.1. Taxonomy (NCBI): domain Eukaryota; kingdom Metazoa; phylum Chordata; class Amphibia; order Caudata; family Salamandridae; genus Calotriton; species Calotriton arnoldi. Next base: position 521,965 of record CAWUFW010001787.1, read on the forward strand.
CTTCCTGAGGGTCTGTCCAACATTTTCCTGGTGGAGTGCACACATAGAGCCTTGGCACCGATGCTGCTGCTGGGGACTCCTCCACAGGTTATCATCGCCATGTTTCTGAACTATAGGAATAAGGACATTATCCTGCAATGAACTTGCAGGATGGGCGACCCGAAATTTGACTACCACTAAATACTAATTTTCTCAGACTACATGCAGAAAGTGCAAAAAAATGCAAAAATCATTTGACACAGTGAAACAAAACCTGAGAGCAATGGGGGTGAAGTACATGCTGCTGTTCCTGGCCACGCTGCAAGTGATACATGATGGTCACTCGCACTTCTTCACAGAACTGGAGGCCGTGTGAGAATGGCTTGATATGGGAGGTGGGGCTGGAGGGAGCCCCACTGGACGCAGACACTGGAGAAAACGTGACCGGGGCAGCGACTTCCTGCAGGGCACTCAGCAGCCTACCAGAGTAGTCCCTGAGATGCAGAAGATCCTGGTGCAGGTGGCACGCACTCTGAGGGTGGCCCCACCACAGACAGCAGGAACTGAGATCACCCCTGCAGACCCCTCAGATCGGAATGGACTGCATGCTGCCCAGACACCAGTGCAGCAAAATGGCACTACTGCACCAACTTTGTCAGACACAAGTGGATATAATGTTGCCAGATTATACCGGCTTAGAACGTGACACAAGACAAGCCCAATGATGAAAACCTAAATTTGATATTCGTTACTTATCTTTTTCTCTCCTTCAGTATGTTATATTGCTGTGGATGACATGCTTTGTTATTGATGTGGACACAATGGCTGAAACTGAATGTAACATGGCTATCACCTTTCTTGTTGCTTAGGGTGTACGGAGGCTGCAGCCTCCACATTCTGAGCAGCTATGCCCTCCTGCTTCGGACAGTATAGGACCACTAGGGAAAACACCCCGTACTGGGAATTGCTTCACCAGTACTAGCTTGTGGGCGCCCTGGGTGGGTTGGAACCTCCCACTATGTGATTTAGATCTACTCAACATTGTCAGCATCTCTTCTTCCCTTCTCTCTTTTTCCCTTTATAATTTTCTAAAATCATTGCTGTGCTGATTAGGGAGATACAGTTCAGTGTTGAATGATATGGGAAAACGTATCTTTTTTCTACGATATGTTTACCTGGGTGAGGTGGGTGGGCTGATATTTGTTTAACCGTTATCTTGTTTCTTGTGTTTGGTTCAGTCCGAAGGCTTTTACATCTAATTCATGCATGACAGCGGGAGTTGTGGCTGAAGCGGTAGGCTCCAAGGGCCTCCGTGGGTAAACGCTCCCCTCCTGGGATGCCTCCAGGCCTACTGGCAGACCACTTGATGCTACATACTGGGTATGACAGATAGCTTTAAGTTAGAGACATGAAAAACGTCAGCGGTCTTAATACTCTTGTGAAAAAAGAAATAGAATACACAGTTATCTCAGACGCCAATTAATACACAATGTATTTCTGCAGGAAACTCATCTGATAGACGCAGAGGTGGACAATGTTCGTAAGAAATGGTGGGATCAGATGTTCTCTGCTACTTATTTGTCCTTCGCCAGGGGGTGTTTTAGGAAACTGCCCCTTTTTTGTCATGGTCAACCCCACTTTTTGCCACTGGTACCAATGTTTTTCGACTGATGTGCACTTGGTCCCTGCTAACCAGGCTCCAGTGCCAGTGGTCTTGCCCTAAAAACAAGGTTAAATTGTCTAATTGTGTTACAATTGGCATACACTTTAGCACCCCTGTAAGTCCCTAGTAAATGGTACCCCTGATTCCTAGGGCATAGGCACTAAAGAGGGTCCCTAAGGGCTGCAGCATGTATTATGCCACCCTAAGGGACCCCCATACAAATTGCATCTAGGCTGTTTTTGCAGGCTGCGTGACATGTTGCAAACCAGGTGTGAAAACACAATGTGGCACACTCACTGTGTGCCCTGCCAAAGTCACTGCATATAATATATGTAAATCACCTCTACAGCAGGCCTTGTAGCCCTAAGGCAGAGTGCATTATATTATATATAAGGACTTATATGCATGAGCAGATATGCCCCTGTGCTGTCTAATTCAATTACTAGATGGTACAAGTGAGCAGTGAAGCCTTCATAAGTATATGTACTGGGCGCTGATCATTACGAGCTCCCCAGCTATATGATGGCTTCACTGAAACCTATGGTGTTTGGTATCAAACACCTTGTCTTAATAAATCTGTACTGTTACCAGCACTACATTTATTATGGTATGCACCCAGACGGCCCCTTAGAGGTGCCCCCTGAACAATCTACCAGTGTCTAGTCTGCTGGCTAACTGCTATTGTCCAGCCTGCCACCACAGACAAGTTTCTGACCCCTTGCAGGTGGGAGGCCGCGCTCTCTGAAGTCAGAAACAATGCCTGCTCCAGAGGAAGGTGTTCACAACTCCTCCAACAGGATGGCTAACGATTTAGCATATCAACTTCAAAGCCCCTGCCACCTTTGATATGCAACCCTGACTTCCCCAAGACCTGGGAGATGCCACGGCCTGCCCTGAGGCCCATTTGGCACCTGACAGGTGGGAAATTAACTATGCAAGTAGGCGTGTTGCACCACCAGGCTAGTCACACCCCTAAGTTGGGCTACCTGATGTGCTCCATGAAAGAAGGGTTCCACCATCTTGTTTTTGGTGGAATTAGGAACTCTGGGACAAGGTTATGCCCACTCCCCACAAGAAGTGGTCATATAGGGGGTGTAGTGACCCCAGGGGTAAGGAGCGCATTGGCTACTACCCTTCACACCCCTTAAAGCCCTCTGACACCAGGAACTAAGGTTCATCTGCCTAAAAGAAGAAGAAGAACGAAGAAGAGCCGAAGATGTGAGAACTGTGGACCAGCACCGAACTTGGCGCGAAACCATGCCTGGCTGCTGCTCTCTCGACAATCACCGACTCGCCCAGAAACAGAACAGCCTTCCCAAACCCTTGGAGGTCGAATATCTCCCTTGAAGTGGGGGAGCCACTTCCCTGCATCAGCAGGCACTGACTGCAGCTGCCCGGTACAGCATTCTGTCGACCCCGGGGCACACCAAGGGAGCAGCACCCCAAAAAGTTTTCTTCATTGCTCTAGGAGATCAGATCTGTCTCCCTGCCAAGTTTGGAGCCTCCAGGACCCCCAAGATCCACCCAGCACCATAAACTAAGATACGGGAGCCAGTTGCAAGTACCAAGGCTTGTTTGTGTTCAGTTGGAACCAGTGGGAGGACTTTGAGTGAGGCCAGCTCCACACTGAGAGTGGTCCTGCTGTGTTTCTTTTTCCTCTTTTGCAGGTATCCCTAGAATGTGAGAACCTCTAACTCACCGACCCGCCGGGCAAAACACCTCTGCACCCGAGCTCCCCAGCCCGGGCCTACGTAAACCGATGGTGTCTCTGCAGTCCTGGGACCCTCGAGAGCCATGCCTCCCCTTGGATTCTGCCAGACTCGTCCCCCAGTCCCCACTTGCAGCCTTTTTCCTACAGGTACTTTACCCATTGACTTTAATGGGTAGCGTTCGAGGCTACCTGTTAAATCACCCTAAGCAAGACGTGGGATGAACTAGAGAACTCACTCTTCGGGAGCATAGACAATGACTTCACAGAGATGGGGATCCTACTCAGGTGAGCATAGTGGACGGCTTCTCAGGGTTTCTTGCAGACTATGTGCAGAACTCCTGTCTTGTTGATGAGGGGCAGAGGGGTACCTGCGCGATGCCTATTCGTTATTTGCCATATGGCTTCCCTCTGGTAGACAACGACCCGTAGGGTTTTAGAGCACTGCCATTTCAAGTTCATTGGCAATCTGGTGGTTACAACCCTTCCGCAAGATTAGCAGAGATATGTCTGTTGCTAGATGGGAGAAAGGGGGATGCTTGTCACTGGTGATCGATATCCATCGGTGTTAGACCTGGCTTGTCCAGTGGGTTTATCCCCAGACTTTTTGCTTTTTGGCCTTCTGTTTCTGACCTGTTTTTCTTGGTTTTATGACTCTGGGCACTTTACCACTGCTGATCAGTGCTAAAGTGCATATGCTCTCCCTGTAAAGTGTTGTTATGGATTGGTGATTCCATGATTGGCATATCTGATTTACTGGTAAGTCCCTAGTACAGTGCACTGTGTGTGCCCAGGGCCTGTAAATCAAACGCTGCTAGTGGGCCTGCAGCACTGATTGTGCCACCCACATGTGCAGCCTGTAAATGTAACTCAGACCTGCCACTGCAGTGTCTGTGCGCAGTTTGGTACTGCCAGGTCGACCTGGCAAGTGCACCCACTTGCCAGGCCCTAACCTTCCCTTTTCTTACATGTTAGTCACCCCAAAGGTAGTCCCAAGGTACCCCTGTGGGCAGAGTGCAGTGCATGTGAAAGGTAGGACATGCCCGGATGTGTGTGGCTTGTCCTGATAGTGAAATACAGCCAGTTTCGTTTTTCACTATTGAAAGGAGATAGGATAGAATGGGAATTTATTTATAACATCTTATAAATATACTTTCCCATTGGGACAAGATAGGAAGATGGAGTTTAGTATGTCTGAACTCAGAATATAAAAATGCACCTTTTAGTAAAGATGATTTTTATATTGTGGATTTTGAAAATACCACTTTTAGAAAGTAGGTGTTTTCTTGCTTAGCCATCCTGTGTGCCTCTGCTGGTTTGTGGATTGACTGTCTGGCTTTGCAGTGACAGGGGCTGGGGATGTGCATTCTCTCATATGGCCGACGGGAGGGGTTGATGTGTGTCCTGCCTTTCCTGAATGCGACAGGGCTGGGCTGAATAGACCTGGGCTGCATTCAGAGTAGTGGGAGTAGTTTTCACTAGCACCTGAGTAGGCCTGGTCTGCATTTAGAGTGGTGGGCGGAGATTTCCCTTGCACCTGAATAGGCCCTGTCTGCCTTGGGCAATGATGTCTCCACCTCCTGCCGGTCAGCTGCACTAGAGAGGACAGAACTGGTTTTGGCTGAGCATAGAGCCTCTCTGCACTAAGAGAACAAAGGAATTTGCTGTATAAATATTGGGGCCCAAACCCCAGTATTTGAGATTACTGCTGAACTAAGGAACCTGGCAGGAAGAAGAACGGGAAAAGCTGGAGGAGGAGTACTGCCCCTGTGCTGTGTGCTGTCGAGGTTGGCCTGCAGTGGTTGCTTCTGTCTTGGGCAGGGAAAGGACTGGACTTTCATCATCCTGCTGTTAGAGTTTTCTCCAAGGGCTTGAAGTAGAGCTTGCCTCCTGTTGGAAGTCTCAGGGATAGAAAAGACTTCAAAGATCACTTCTGGGAATCAAGAGGAACCTTTGCCAAGGAGAAGTGCTGGAGAAACTGAGGAGGAGTACTGCCCCTTTGCTGTTTGCTGTCTGGGTTTGGCCTGCAGTGGCTACTTACTGCCAAGGAAAGGGAAAAGGACTTTGCTGTGTGCTGTGTCCCCTGCTTGAGGAAGATCTCCAAGGGCTTGAAGAAGAGCTTGCCTCCTGTTCTGAAGTCTCAGGGACACAAAGACTTCACCCCCAGCTCCCCTGAACTTCCTTGCTGGGAGTTCTGACCTGCCAAGAGGTGCCTGTAGCTGTTCTGGGCCTCTGGAGGTTGTTCTGGCTGTTGGGAGCTTGAAAAGCAACGGAACGACGAGAAGCGCGACGCATCCGTACCTGTTTCCGACGCATCGCTGAAGAAACCGACGCAGCGCCTGCCCGCGACTCGAAAAATCACCACACGCCGCATCGGGTGCACCGATCTCCGAAGTCTGAGATCATCGCACCGATTCCGACTCAAGCCCTGATGCGGCTGCAAGAACCCACGCATCGTCCCGGATCGTCACGCATCGCATCGAGGCGCCAGGTCTGTCGCATTATTGGGGGAGGCAGTAGGAAACCGCTGCATCACGTCCCCACGCAGTAAGAAACCAACGCATCACCTCCTTTCCTGTAAGGAACCAACGCATCACCTCCCCTGCGCAGCAGTAAGGAACCGATGCATCACCTCCCCCAAAGCAAGGAACCGACGTATCACCTTCCCTGCGACCCTTTTTGTTTGTGTGCCCGACACATCCAAGGTACTTTGTGTGAAAAGTGTCGCATCTGCAGTTTGCTTTGAACAGAACTATTTCGAACATTTAAAAGTCATATTTCTATTACTGTAGTGTGGATTTTTGTCGCTTTGGTCTTGTTTGGTTTAGATAAAGATTACTTATTTTTCTAAATTGGTGTGGTGTCCATTTGTAGTGTTTTCACTGTATTATTGTATGTGTTCACAAATGCTTTACACACTGCCTCTGAGATAAGCCTGTCTGCTCGTGCCAAGCTACCAAGGGGGTGAGCAGGGGTTATTTTAGAAGTGTATCCCCCTTACCCTGACTAGGAAGAAGGGTCCCTACTTGGACAACGTTGCAAACCATTGCCAACTAGAGACCCCCATTTCTAACAATCGGTGGTTGGATGTTGGGCCAGGACAATTCTTAGTATACGCCAAGGTGACGGCTAGTGAGCTATGGGCAGAGTTTCCGACTGCCCCTAAAGTTCCCATGGTAATGACCACAATTATAGAGATCACATGCTGTATCCTGTTTTTTATGGGGCGCTGACTTATGACTGATGCAACCCGAACTTCATGGTCCGACAAATGTGTGATACAGACTTGGAGTCACCCTTAACGGATTCTGACTGGAACTTAACAAGAGGATACGTGAAGATGATTTCCAGTAATTCAAGATTTCAGCTCACCCATTTAAACTTCCTCATCTGTATTTATATGACCCCTAGAAGGATGCATAGAATTCATCCAGACAGATCACCCATTTGTCCCAAATGTGGGATGAAGAGAGCTGATTTTATTTTCTTCACATGACATGGAGCTGTAGACAGCTTCAACTTTTTTGGCAGGCAGTGGTGCAGCAGTTGGTGGAACTAGTGAATGTTCCAAAGCAATTTTGCTCCTTTATTGCCTCCTCAATCTTATACCCAAGCCAAGGACGTGACAAATTACCTATAAATTTGCCTCAATGGGGTTAGTGATGGAGAAACGTTGTGTCACTATCCACTGGATGAGAACACGTGCCCCTCATTCACGGCCTGAGAGAGAGATATGCAGAGTGGTCTGTAGTGGAGAAGATCAGAATGAAAATGGTCAGAATGTATCCAAAGCTACAGGGTGATTTTGAATTATGGTTTTATACGCTAACTATGTTAATGTCTGAGGGGATGAGAACCGGGGGATAGATGGTGTTGGGGCTGACTGATTTGTACTGGACTAGTGCAGGAATTCTTACTGGAGCCATGCTACTGTGATTTCATTATGCTGCTTGTTCTGTGGTTTACACTTTTTAATATAAATATAGTTATAAAAATATATATGTATGCAGTAGTTGCAGAGCCACAAACCAAGCCAAAAGGCAGCGAAGCATTATCCAGGGCCAAAGGCACAATTAGAGGGAAATATGAGTTGTAAGAGTTGAGGTAGGCTTGTTAATTCGGTACTATGTTTAGTATATTGGAACATTTTCCGTCCTGGGACCATAAAAATATATTATTCTGATTGAGCAATCGGGGTTTAAAGCCAATTACGCAACTTTCGACACTGTTGCTTCTGTACAATCTGTACTTGATAAATATATGAACCTGAGGGGCAAATTAGTGTACTCAACCTTAATGGACCTAGCTGCAGCCTTTGACCAAGTTGACAGACCAAGGGGCCGATTCCGATTCGGGCCGGAAAAAGCGCCGACCGACTCGGATCCGGAAATAATACCGACCGACACGTACCCGTGGCGCACGACACGCCAAGTACGATGCAAGGCGCGAAAAATCCGACCGACACGTACCGAAACCAAGTCGACCGAGCTGCACGGAAAACAGCAATCCGGCCGGAAAAACACGCGAATCCAACCGACCGACACGCACCCGGAACAAATCCGACCGAAACGTACACGCGAACTCCAAACCGCAAAGTACGATGCAAGGCGCGAAAACCATGAGCGAGTCGGACGGAGGACAAGCCGTACGACCGACACGCATACAAAACCGAGCCGAAGCAACACAATACACCGCGACCGACGCAGCATAGAAAACTGCACAAACACAGCGTGAACGAAACGGAGAACACCGTACGAGACCAATGCAGGGTCTGACTCGGTCACAAGAACGTTTCCAACATACACAAACAGCACAAAAGAAAAATCACCCAAAAAAAGGCCAAACAAGCAATTACAAAGCCAATAAATACTGGGGGGTGGGGACAGAGAACAAAGACACACCCACAACTCCACCTATATAAAGGACACAAATCACAACCATGAGCCTTTGCAAATGCCATTCCACTGCCAGCACCCAAGAGAAAGCAACCACACACCCACAGCTCATCCCTCACACAAGCCACACACCATCAGCACACCAACAAATACCTACCTCACATACACCCAGCAAAACACACACTCACACACCCTCACCTGCACACCAACACACACATCACCCACCATCACCAACCATCACCATGCCCCCCAAGAAGAATCCCAAGTTCCTAGATAGTGAATTGGAAGTCATGGTAGACGAGATCCTCAGGGTGGAGCCACAGCTGTTTGGCACACTGGTCCAACAGACCCCCATGTCGCAGAAAACCAAGATGTGGGAGAGGATCATCAACAGGGTGAACGCCCAATCACCATGTCGGCGCACAAAGACCGACATCCAGAACAGGTGGTATGACGTGCGCAGGAGGGTACGGGACATGCTGAAGAAAGACTACATCAACAGCCAACACACCGGCAGTGGCCCTCCTGCCAAGCCAATATACCTCAGGCCCTGGGAGGAGAAGGTGCGGGCCATCCTTCCGCCAGTGAGCGTATATGGACTAGAGGACATCCCAGAGCCTGGTGAGTACACAACAAATGTACACAATATACTGCCACAAAACACACACACATCACTGTCAAGGGGAGAGTCAAACCATGCACTCATAGCAATTACACAGCAACCAGAACAGAATCATCCCAAAATGTGTATGTTAGTCAGATAAACACAACACATGCCATCAAAAAAGTCACATCCAACTGTGCCAACACATGTACAAACACAACTACAACTAGGCAGTGTCACAAATAGAACTAACAAACACATCCAGACATGTAGCCACCACAACAACACCAACACACAGTGAAGACCACTCAAAGGAAGGAATTCTGTGTATGCTGGCCAAGTCAGTGTAGCCAATAGCATCATGGGGGTCGCAGTCACACATATTGCCCCCCCCACAACTGTCCCATCAACACCACCATGAACCATGCACACATCACAGGGAGTGGAGAAGGACTCACAAGATGGCTGACACTGGCAACTGCTGTGGGGAGCACAAGGCCCTGCTGGCAACTGTGCACCAACAAACAGCAGGACACCACTGACTGACATCCTGAGAGACAACTTACACTCCCTGCAATGCAAGCACGTTCCATGGTGGGATATCTGGCTGGCTGGGTGGGAAGGGGGACTTGCAGCACTGACCATAGTCACAAGCACCTCCCCTCACACACACCCCAACACAAACTCCACAGAACCCACCTGGTAGAATGCAATGCCCCCATCCTAACACAAGATCCCACAAAGAACCACCACCCTGGGTTATGTTGTGTGAAGCACAGGGACACTCTTGGGACTTCTAGCCAAACAACTGCCAGGACAACACTCCCAGCCATCCTGTCAGCACAGCCAGCCCACCCCACAGGGAAGCAGAGTCAAAAGGAAGGAAGCATGGGCATGCTGGGAAGGGGGAGGAGGCAATAGCATGATGGGAGTCGTAGTCACAGCTCTACATCCCCCACCACATGGCCCAGCAAGCTCACACTCACGCATGCACATCCCACAGAGAGTGGAAAGGCCCATCAAAGATGTCTGACACTGTTGCTGTGTCGTGGGGAGCACAAGGGCATGCTGGGTACTGCACACCAACCAACAGCAGGACACCACTGTCAGCCATCTTGCCATTGCTCTCACACCCACACACACTGAACTCCACACAAAAGCAAGTAAGTATGGGAATGCTGGGAAGTGGGGTGGAGGCAATGGCATGATGGGAGTCGTAGTCAATGATATTGGTCACCCCCACAACTGTCCCATCAACACCACCCTGAACCATGCTCACATCACAGGGAGTGGAGAAGGACTCACAAGATGGCTGACACTGGCTACTGCTGTGGGGAGCACAAGGCCCTGCTGCCAACATGTGCACCAACAAACAGCAGGACACCACTGACTGACATTCTGAGAGACAACTTACACTCCCTGCAATGCAAGCACGTTCCATGGTGGGATATCTGGCTGGCTGGGTGGGAAGGGGGACTTGCAGCACTGACCATAGTCACAAGCACCTCCCCTCACACACACCCCAACACAAACTCCACAGAACCCACCTGGTAGAATGCAATGCCCCCCATCCTAACACAAGATCCCACAAAGAACCACCACCTTGGGTTATGTTGTGTGAAGCACAGGGACACTCTTGGGACTCTTAGCCAAACAACTGCCAGGACAACACTCCCAGCCATCCTGTCAGCACAGGCAGCCCACCCCACAGGGAAGCAGAGTCAAAAGGAAGGAAGCATGGGCATGCTGGGAAGGGGGGTGGAGGCAATAGCATGATGGGAGTCGTAGTCACTGATATTGGTCACCCCCACAACTGTCCCATCAACACCACCCTGAACCATGCTCACATCACAGGAAGTGGAGAAGGACTCACAAGATGGCCGACACTGGCTACTGCTGTGGGGAGCACAAGGCCCTGCTGGCAACTGTGCACCAACAAACAGCAGGACACCACTGACTGACATCCTGAGAGACAACTTCCACTCCCTGCAACGCAAGCACGTTCCATGGTGGGATAACTGACTGGCTGGGTGGGTGGGTGGGAAGGAGGGCCGGCTGTCAACCAAACACAACCAATGCAGACCATGTTCACACCCCAGAAAATACATAGATATGCCCAAATAATGCAGGACAATGTGCCACACCAATATCAACCCCTGACTGTGACTACTTAGGACAATGCAATGTACAGGCCCGCACCCAGAGGCACAGTCACAACTGTCATGTGTGTCAACCATTGATGCCTGCAGAAACATAACATACATTGTTTGTGTCTCCCAAAAACAGGTGATGATGGGGACACAGCAGCAGACGCTGAGGAGTCCCAGTCCCAGGCTCAAGAGGATGCCGAGCTCACTGGCGTCGTACAGCCTCTGTCCTCCTCGGACGATGAAGAACAACCTGGCACATCCGGTGCAAGTCAACATGCAGCACCAGCAGGACCACCAGCTGCAGCACCAGCAGGACCACCAGCTGCACCCCCTGCACCCACCCCTCCAACGACTGTCACCACGAATACCACCCCTGCCGACATGGACAGAACAAGGAGCAACACCAGCACAGTGACCCTGGACCAACCTGGGGCCATGGACACCACCACCACCAACCCCCAAGGTGGACCAGGGTTATCTGTGTGTGCCACTCCACACACTGCACATGTCAGCAGGGGTGGTGGGAGGGGTGGGAGACAGAGGTCGCTGCTTGCAGACGTTGCTGGTGTGCATGATGACCCACAACTGGTACGCATAGCTGATGCGTACCAGTCCAGCACCGGAGAGCTCAGCCAGGTAGTGGGGCTCCTCAGAGACATTAAACAGCAGCAGGCTGCCCATTATGCCCGCTTGGACTCCCACATGTCCCACGTGGAGTCACACATGTCCCGTGTGGAGTCACACATGTCCCGTGTGGACTCACACATGTCCCGCGTGGAGTCCAAGTGGGATGCACTGCATGAGATGACGGCGGTGCACAGGGACATTTTACAATGCCTCCGCCAGATGAACAGCAACCAGTCCACACCTCCCTGTGTGCCAACAACATCTGGTGCTGAACAAACTGCAACTGCCACAGGGAGGGAGGAGGACTCTGGCGGAGAGTCCCCTGCACCGCAGCAGCCTGTACTTGAGGGCCCCCCCAAGAAGAGGGGTCGTCCGAGGAGGGAAAAGTGAGAGGCCAATGGCCAAGCGCAACTCCCAGGAAGCCTGAACCGGTTCTGGATGTTCGCCTTTGTGCACAGACTGTTCACCCTGTTGACGGCAACACTACTCCCACACATTGCATGGGGAGTACAAGTTGGACCAATGTGTCAGACAACTGTGGCCCGATACTGGGGATCCTGTCTACCAGGACTTTCAATTCACCTAGGAACTTGGGATTGCAAGATTTATGTACAGCACTACCCATCCTATGCACTATTAACACAAATGTATCACAATAAACACACCAATACACCATACTTGCCTCTGTCGTGATTCCAACGTGGGTGCTGTTATGGGGATGATGAACTGCAAAATTACACTGTGTATGCGAACTGCAACAGCAAGGACAACACAGGCATGTGAGTACAGGCAACGTGACACACATGAGGGAGACACACCACCAGGGCTACACGACACATACACACCTAGGCCATCTGACTCATTGCCTACACTGATGTTGCCAGGGAAGACGGTGCAATGCACAGACACCACACCCATTCCCAGTTGTAGTCAAGTAGCCCACAGGTGCAGTAAGCAAATGGCAGTCAAATGTGTGACCACAGACAACGCACATCACAAAGTGAAGCACAGGTTTATTACACAGTTGCAACATGCTGTAACCACTACAGATGCAAGGTAATCCCACCTGGCAGCGGGCACACAGTCAACAACTGTAGACTGAAGGAAGTCCATGGGTGTGGCGCACATCACCTGTAGGGACACAACAGCTACCAGCCTGGATGTGCAATCATGTCGTCGGTGGACACAGTTGACCAAACGAATCTGAAAGTACCCTGTGAAGGACAGAAATGACACACAGTCAAAAGCAATGGAGTACAGGACAGAACAGCAAAACTCATGCACAATACAGGTTACAAGATACCCACCCAGAACCAAGTTAGCATGTCAACACTGTTGGGGAGTACAGCCCACCTGTCACCACACATCGCAACACACATCCAGTCAAGTAGCCCATTGGCACACTCCAACAGCACCAGAGCACCACCCACACATCATGCCAACTCACATCATTGACATGACACCTCAGGATACTCACATTCAGCTAAAGAAGTTGGTGATGAGCTGTGTGCGGACATCACCATCACCATCATCATCGTCACTGGCATCGTGGTCCAGGCCAGGATCCTCCACAGGTGGCGGATGTTGGTCATTGTCATCCTGGATGAGAGGCAACTCCTTACGCACTGCCAGGTTGTGGAGCATGCAGCAGACGATGATAATCTTGCACACTTTTGCAGGGGCATATGGGAGGGACCCTCCGGTCTTGTCCAGGCAGCGGAAGCGGCTCATCAGGAGTCCAAAGGTCCGCTCAATCACTCTCCTGGTCCGACCATGTGCCTCATTGTAGCGCATCTGGGCTGGTGTCACAGGGTTCCTGAGGGGTGTCAGCAACCACGGCATGTTGGGGTATCCCGAGTCACCTACGGACAGACAAGTGCACATTAGCTGACTTGGAAAAGTGGGCGGAATACTACAGATCAGATCACACACAATGGCACAAAGTCAGTACACACCGACAAGCCAGGCACGCTGGTTCTGCATCTGTGCCATCATCCTGGGGATGCGACTACTCCTCATCACAAAGGCATCGTGTGCTGAACCAGGGAAACGGGCACACACGTGTGTGATGGTCATGTCTGCAAGACACACCACCAGTGCATTGACCGAGTGGTAGTGCTTGCGGTTCCTGTAGGCCTGCTCCTGGGCCTGTGGTGGTACCAAAGCCACATGTGTCCCATCAATGGAGCCAATTACATGCGGCATCCTCCCCAGGGCATAAAAGTCACTCTTCACGTCAGTGAGTCGTCGCAGTCTAGGGAAATAGATGTACCGGTTCAGGAAGAGCAACATTGCCGCCAAAACATCGCGGAGCACACGGCTGAACATGGTCTGTGACATCCCACCATAAGTCGCCACAGTATGTTGGAAGGTACCAGTGGCAAAGAAGTGTAGGGCTGCCATCACCTTCACCTTGGGGGTCAGCGCTGTAGGATACGGCCGGCCAGGCTGCAAATGTGGGGACAACTGCACTGCCAAATCCTCAATCAGCTGCCTGGTGAAGCGGTACCGTCGGATGCTGTCCCGTTCCACCATCGTTGCCAGGTCTGGGAATGGTCGATGGACAGCAGGAGCCCTGCAGTGCAGAGGAGAAGTGAGCAAGATTGTCAGTCACCCCACATATGCGGCATTGAACACACTCAAGATCCCAACATACATCATTATGAGGCACAACTACATGAAGTGTGCAGTACCGGAAGGACATGTATGGTAAATACATGGCCAACATCTGTCAACACGGTCCAACAGGTGGCATCAATTAGTCCCAGGTTGGCCCATTGGATATCATGAGGCCGTGTCACAGTTCCCATCTCCTGCTGCCGTGTCACAATAACCCCCCACAGTGACATGTGAGGACAGATGTGCCCCAGGCACCACAGCTCAACGACAGGTACATTCCCAGGGACCCTGTAATGCCACATGGACACTGGCATTACATGGAGTATCATGTATACACCACAGCAAAACAACCATGACCCCCACAGGTAGTGGCCCCACTTGCCACGGCAGGACAGACATGGACGTCTGTGACACACACGCACAACATCAGAGTCCATGCACACACAACGTGGATGTGGAGACTGTCTCCCATTGTGCACATGAAATCAGAGACATTGTAAACACTACATGCACAAAGACTGTGGAGGACCATCACTATTGTGCCACTGGGACACCCTGGCTCAAACATACCGTCCCACATGGGACTCACGGGGTATGTGACATGACATACACATACACCACCGTGAAATGTGACCATGGCACATGCACAGATATGAACAGTTGCACATCACAGTGGTCATGTACACGTAACACCCAGGATCCTGTCCCCATGAACACGTGCACAGCCTGGGGGTGGCTGCCCACAGGTGACACCCACAGGACAACATGTACACCAACATACACACAATAGGAAATGCAGCCTTACATGCCTTATGATAAAGTTTGGACAGGCTGTCGTGATGTAGGTGTGCCCCTCACTCCCTGGGAGCTATCTGTGGCTGGCATATGTCCATCCGAGACAGGCATGCTGACATATGCCAGTCACATGTACAGTGATGCGTTGTACTGCAATGGACCGATCGGTGCCTCCGGCCGGCCCATTGCATTCAATGTGTGCGGGTACGCGTTGTACCCCTGTGCGCGTTGAACTGCAATGGACCGATCGGTGCCTCCGGCCGACCCATTGCATTCAATGTGTGCGGGTACGCGTTGTACCCCTGTGCGCGTTGTACTGCAATGGACCGATCGGTGCCTCCGGCCGGCCCATTGCATTCAATGTGTGCGGGTACGCGTTGTACCCGTGCGCGTTGTACCGCAATGGACCGATCGGTGCGCACCCATTGACAATGGGCTTGCCTGGCAACGGACGCGTTTTCGAATTTCGAACGAGTCGGTTGCTGTAAATTCAGTTGGTCACCCACAACAATGTTGCAAAATCATGTATGTCATGAAGTTGAAGATTTGAAGGATGCTGTGGGCGTGTTTTGGTGCTGCTATTCCATGGATTGGCCAGATTCAGAAGATGCAAACGACTTGGACCTATCACTTTGGACACAAGGGACAGTATCTGCCTCTCCAGCACATATATATTGCTGGCTGTTCCCCTGAGAGCTCACTTGCCTGCACTACATGCTCCAGGACGACATCTGCCACTGCACTGCTGCAGTCTCTGCCCCTCTGGACCCTGCAATGGCACGTACTGTGGAGAGAGCCCCAGCCTTCAGCCTTGAAGAGAACCAGGCCCTGCTGGACAGCCTACTTCCACAGTACAGCAAGCTGTATGGGACACCAGGGGAGCAGGTGAGTATTCTGTGCACTGCCTTTCTGAATGTGCATTTTGTGTGACTAGCAAGGCTGAGAGTCTGCACGCCACTGGCTAGCAGGCTCACTGAGTAGTTGTCACCCCCATAGTGTGTAGTGACTTGCACTGGACAGGTATGGTGCAGTGACAGTGCATTTGAACATGGTTTTACTTCCCATGCAATGATACCATGTAGTGACGTCTGGCAAACTGTCCATGGTCAGCTTTGCACTGCCTGTGTACATCATGTGCCCCTGTGATTGAGACATGTATATACAACTGTGTCATGCACGGATATGTTGCATGTGTGGTAATGGCCTTTTCACTTTGTCATCCTGACAGGTTAATGCCCATCGGAAGCAGGAAATCTGGAAGGACATCGTCCGGGCTGTCCGGTCCGTGGGGGTCTACAAGCACCGGATCCGCAACTGCCAGAAGAGGTGGCAGGACCTTCGGGGCTGGACCCGGAGGATTGCACGGGTCCAGCTGAAGCTGTCGCCTCCTCGCAGGAGGGGCGGAACACGGACCCTGACCCCCACATGCTCCAGATCCTGGCGGTGGTGTTTCCAGACCTGGATGGGCAGCTGAAGGCCAGACAGCAGCAAGGAGGGGTGAGTCAAAGACTGCACTGTGAACTCTGTATTACATGCTTTGTGCCCTCCTCTGGCCTGGTTCAACTGCCACAGCGCAGCAGTCATGTTGTCCAGGAGCCATGTCCCTCTATTGTGCACTGCCCACTGCTCATCTGATACCCAGGTGTGGCCCTTACATTCAGGGAATTGTGTCACTTGGGACTGTGTCCTTGCAGTTTGCTTCACTAAAGGTGGGGGACAGCATCTGTTTCCCTAACTCTGTTGTGGGCATCATGGGTGGGTCCATTGTTCACACAACGCCTGGGTTTGGACATGTGATCTGCGTGTTGCTTTGATATGCGGTCCACTTGCTGAGCTGAGCCACCACATGTGCCTGGGGTATGTGGCACACGCCCATGCAGTGGGTGGGAACAATGTTTGGGCCCCAGGAGTGTGCAGATTACGTGTGTCACACATACATAGCCAGCTATCCACTGTCCAGGGCACATCCCTCATTCATGTGGAGCAGGACAGTCATGCCTACTCCAGGCCATGCAATGCACTCTGTACTCCCACTCCCGTGTATCAGCTGACACATTGTGCACAGTGATTTGACCCCTCAGGTGTCTGCCTCTGTGTCAGTGTGCTGTGGATTAGTTGCCAGGACTGCTGGGGTGTTTCTTGGTAGGGGCTCAGCATGCCCCTGGAGATGTGACTATAGGAGACGATACTTGTGTGTCACATAGGTGTTTGATCAGCTGCCCGTGCAGACTGGGGTATGCGAATGTGAAGTTCAGGCAGCTGTTCCCCATTCACAGCAAATTGTGAGGGGCTCAGGTTCAGAGGGTAGTGTCACAGGTCTCCCATATGTCCAATAGGTGTGACCTGGACAGATGAGGGTTAAGATGATGTGTTGTGTGGGGGATGTACATGTGCACTTGTGCAGCTCCAGGACTTGCATTCCCCCATGACCTACTATTGTGACACAGTGCATAGTGTTGTTGTCTGGCTGCCAAGTCATACATCACTGAGACAGTGATGTATGACTTAGCAGTCATGCCTCTGCCATAGCATGTGTCAACTTATTGGTGGTCCTGCAGGGGAGTGACATGTGCTACATGCACACCATAGTGGCGCTGGCTATCAGGACATGGGTGCATCATGGTGTCTGTCGCTGGTATGCATCACATGCATTTCCTATTTGACTCTGGGCATCCCTTTCATCCGGAAACCTGTACTGACTCAGTGGCAAGAGCTGTGATGTGTGCATGTCCACATGCCACACCGTGTCCTCTGCACTGTCCAACTACTGTGTACTTGGTTCATGTGTCCACACTGGGGTGTTGCAATCCAACAGACACCAGACAGATGGGTGCAAAGCCATGTGGGATGTGAGTGCCATGCTTGGCATCAGACTTACAATTGGCTTCTCCTGTTCAGTTAGGGCACTTTTAGCAATGTACAACTAATGATGCCTGGGCTTGCTCTTTAATGTGCTGTGCTCACAGTGGTGTGTGCGTTTGGTGCAGGTGACTGATGTCTGTCTGTTTCCCCATTGTTTGCAGATACATCCACGGCCATGGAAGGGGACAGCTCCACGGACCAGGAGGAGCCAGAGAGCCAGACTGGGTCAGCAGCCGAGGAGTGGTCGGAGGGACCCAGTGGCACGGAGGGCGAGGGGAGCCACACCGAGGAGTCCTCAGCACCATCCACCTCAGCTGAGGACCAGAGCAACTCGGAGGATGACTCCCTTGTGGAGGCGGGTGTCAGCAGCCACCACACCCCAGCTAGTGTTGCTGTCCCCGCCACCACCAGCACCACCACCGCCCTCCCATCGGCTCCCATTCCCCAGGTCCGTGGAGGCTCCCATGTTCGGGAGCGTGTCTCCTTTGGCCCAGGCACCGCACCCCCTGCCCCTGTGTCCCCTGCTGCCCTGAGTGAGGAGTCTGTGTACCTCCTTCGCCAGCTCCATGTAGGGCAGACAGCCATGCTGAGTGTCCTCCATGCGCACACCGCACTGTTGACTCAGCTGGTGTCATTCATGGAGGGCATCTCATCAGGCATGTCTGACCTACAGAGGGGCAACAGGTCCATGGACTCCTCCCTGACGGCAGCAGTGTCCCTCCTCAGACAGTCCCTCACCCCTCCTGCCTCTGCTCCATCCACACTCCCCAGCACCTTACCCGTCCCAAGCACACACACACCGGCACAGGCACACACCAGCACACACACGTCCAGCAAACAGACACACACGCCACAAACTAAACGCACACGCACGCACAGTCAGGGGACTGAAATCAGACTCACAGGGGATGGGGCCCTGGTACACACACACGCATCCACGGGCACTGCGCAGTCCTCAGTTGCCTCTCCCTCCAAAGCACCCTCCCTTGCCTCACCTGCAACCCCAAAGACCCAGCGCCTCTTCCTCAGTGACCTCGGCCTCTTCCCCTCCGATCCAGCTGCCCCAGCATCCAGGGGGAAGAGGAAGCCCCCCACACGGAGCAGAGTGCCCCTCGCCCCCGGACACCCTCCCCCAGGCGCAGACAGACTGAGGCCCCCACCCGCAAGTCCCCCGGAGTGCTAAGAGCAAGACCCCGCCGCCGCCCTGCAGCTCAAGCACCAGGTCTCCTTCCTCCATCCCTCAGGCCCCCACTCCACAGGTGCCCCCACCACACCCTGCCCCAGGTTCCCCCACCCACAGATATACCATCCCCAAGAGGCTCCGGCCTTCTCCCCTGCCACTTGCTCTCCCGGCACCACACCCCCGCTGCGCTTGTCTGTGCCACTGATGTGCTGAGGGTGTCCTCCCCCTCTGTCCAGCCCACCTTGCCTGTTCCCCATTCTCCTCCCCTGGTGGTAGGCACTGCAGTGGAGTCCACTACCACCCTGTCTGACTTGGGCACTGCAGTGGCGGACCTGTCCACTCCATCTGCAGGGTCCACTGCAGTCGTGCCGGCACCCACAACATCTGAGCCATGCCCCCCCAGTTGTGCCGGCACACACCATGTCAGACACCTCCACTGCAGTTGTCAGTGGCTCTTCAGCACCCACCACCCCTTCCCTGCTTCCTCCTGGTGAGCCCTGATCCTGTCCCTGTGGTGCCTGGCCTACCCCCCCGGTTGCCCCTCCTAGTGGATTGTCCCTGGTTTTGTGCAGGCATGTGTAGGGTGGCATCTGCCACTGTCACCCACTTGTGACTTTGTTGATGGACTGGCCATTGTTTATGTTCTACCGGACTTCTACTTTTAATGCCACATATGCTGAATAAAGCAACTTTCTGTTCTCTAGTGCTTTTGCTTCTGATGTACATGATGTTGATGATGCTAACCATGCCCTTGCTGCAGTGATGGTGATATTTGGTCTCATGATAATGAAGTGTTACTGTGCAGGAACCCATGTGGTCCAGGGGGAATGTGTCCTATCCTGTGGTGTATCCATGTCATCCATAGCAGCATCTGAGGGTGTCATGTGTTCAGTATTTGGCAATGGGATTTCCTACTTAGATTGGCAATTTCACATCTGTGGCTTCCACCCCTGCACATCTGTTGTGCCTGCCATTGTTCTATTCGTCTACTTCCCTGACCGTGTGGCCATCTCCAGTGAACATGCAGGTTTGGGCATCAATGGGGAAGGACTCATCTGTGTTGTCAGTGCAACATTGCAATACAAGTGTGTTGGATCTGTGCTGATGATTCCGTTGGCACTTCCATGACCAGGCTGATGGGACGGGAGCCCTCATTTGGTGCTAATTGTTGATTGTGTGTCCCATTGCTGTCATGGTATGGTATCTGTTCACCTCACATCTGCAGTCTCCACAGGGTATCTGCATGTGTGTGCCCATTGGTGCAAATATGTGGGTCTGCATTCGGATGGTCACTTCTGTCATTGTGTCATTGATGATTGTTGACGGTGTCAGCCCCCATGGGTGTTGTTTGTCTGCACATGGCCAAAGTTATGTCTTATTTGCACTGCAGGATTTGGCTCCCCCAATTTATGTTGCAATGGGACACATACACTACTTTGCCACTGATGTGTTTGTTGTTCTGTGACCAGGAATCATCCATGCAGTTTGGCAGTTGCACCTCTTTTTGTCAACACTTACCTTTTGGTCACTGTGATGATGGGGGTTTGGACCCCATTGCCACAATGTTCAAAATGTGCTTCAGCTATGGACCCCACACTTGCATTTTGGTCACTGTGATGATGGGGGTTTGGACCCCATTGCCACAATGTTCAAAATGTGCTGCAGCTATGGACCCCACACTTGCATTTTGGTCACTGTGATGATGGGGGTTTGGACCCCATTGACACAATGGTCATGGCCTGCTTGTGTTGTGTGTGCCACACACATATTTGTGTGGCACATGTGCTAGAGGGTCACATTGTATGTTCGAAGTCATGTTCGGTGTTGTAGGCATTTGACACAGTCTACACACGCTTGTCATGGTGTTGGGGGATGTCTTCTTCTTGCATTCCCTAGGTTGTGGTGTGCTGGTTGTGTCATGCATTGTCCATCCTATGGGTGGGGGTGGTAGTGGTGGTAGGCATCCTGCCCCCCCCGGCTAAGGGTGGTAGTAGTGGTAGGCATCCAGCCCCCCCTGGGTGAGGGTGGTAGTAGTGGGTGGTAGGCATCCTGCCCCCCCTGGGTGAGGGTGGTAGTAGTGGTAGGCATCCTGCCCCCCCCTGGGTGAGGGTGGTAGTAGTGGTCGGCATCCTGCCCCCCTGGGTGAGGGTGGTAGTAGTGGTAGGCATCCTGCCCCCCTGGGTGAGGGTGGTAGTGGTGGTAGGCATCCTGCCCCCCTGGGTGAGGGTGGTAGTAGTGGTAGGCATCCTGCCCCCCTGGGTGAGGGTGGTAGTGGTGGTAGGCATCCTGCCCCCCTGGGTGAGGGTGGTAGTAGTGGTAGGCATCCTGCCCCCCTGGCTAAGGGTGGTGGTAGGCATCCAGCCCCCCTGGGTGAGGGTGGTAGGCATCCAGCCCCCCTGGGTGAGGGTGGTAGTAGTGGTAGGCATCCTGCCCCCTGGGTGAGGGTGGTAGTGGTGGTAGGCATCCTGCCCCCCTGGCTAAGGGTGGTAGTAGTGGTAGGCATCCTGCCCCCTGGCTGAGGGTGGTAGTAGTGGTAGGCATCCTGCCCCCTGGGTGAGGGTGGTAGTAGTGGTAGGCATCCTGCCCCCCTGGGTGAGGGTGGTAGTAGTGGTAGGCATCCTGCCCCCCTGGGTGAGGGTGGTAGTGGTGGTAGGCATCCTGCCCCCCTGGCTAAGGGTGGTAGTAGTGGTAGGCATCCTGCCCCCTTGGGTGAGGGTGGTAGTAGTGGTAGGCATCCAGCCCCCTGGGTGAGGGTGATAGTAGTGGTAGGCATCCAGCCCCCTGGGTGAGGGTGGTAGTGGTGGTAGGCATCCTGCCCCCTGGCTAAGGGTGGTAGTAGTGGTAGGCATCCTGCCCCCCTGGGTGAGGGTGGTAGTAGTGGTAGGCATCCTGCCCCCCTGGCTAAGGGTGGTAGTAGTGGTAGGCATCCTGCCCCCCTGGCTAAGGGTGGTAGTAGTGGTAGGCATCCTGCCCCCCTGGGTGAGGGTGGTAGTAGTGGTAGGCATCCAGCCCCCCCTGGGTGAGGGTGGTAGTAGTGGTAGGCATCCTGCCCCCCCTGTCTAAGGGTGATGGTAGGCATCCAGCCCCCTGGGTGAGGGTGGTAGGCATCCAGCCCCCCTGGGTGAGGGTGGTAGTAGTGGTAGGCATCCTGCCCCCCTGGGTGAGGGTGGTAGTGGTGGTAGGCATCCTGCCCCCTGGCTGAGGGTGGTAGTAGTGGTAGGCATCCTGCCCCCCTGGGTGAGGGTGGTAGTAGTGGTAGGCATCAAGCCCCCCTGGGTGAGGGTGGTAGTAGTGGTAGGCATCCAGCCCCCCTGGGTGAGGGTGGTAGTGGTGGTAGGCATCCTGCCCCCCTGGCTAAGGGTGGTAGTAGTGGTAGGCATCCTGCCCCCCTGGGTGAGGGTGGTAGTAGTGGTAGGCATCCTGCCCCCTGGCTAAGGGTGGTAGTAGTGGTAGGCATCCTGCCCCCCTGGGTGAGGGTGGTAGTAGTGGTAGGCATCCAGCCCCCCTGGGTGAGGGTGGTAGTGGTGGTAGGCATCCTGCCCCCCTGGGTGAGGGTGGTAGTAGTGGTAGGCATCCTGCCCCCCTGGCTAAGGGTGGTGGTAGGCATCCAGCCCCCCTGGGTGAGGGTGGTAGTAGTGGTAGGCATCCTGCCCCCCTGGGTGAGGGTGGTAGTGGTGGTAGGCATCCTGCCCCCCTGGGTGAGGGTGGTAGTAGTGGTAGGCATCCTGCCCCCCTGGGTAGGGGTGGTGGTGCGCATTCAGGCCCCTGTGTGCATATGTGGCATTGGTGATGGGCATCCCGCCCCTATGGTGCTGCTGTAAGTATATTCTGCATCCCTCTGTGTGTGTGTGTGTGATGTGTCGTGTACGTGTTTTGTGGTTGGTGTCTGGCTTACCTTCTGCGCCGTACGCGTACGTGCCTGTTCCGGTAGTATATGTAGAATATTGGTATGATCGGGACGAAGGGATTCATGGTTGGTTCGTGTCGTTCGTCCTTCTCGTTGCTTCGCGTCGTCCTCGTCGCTTCGCCTCGTCCTCGTCGCTTCGCGTCGTCCTCGTCGCTGCCGTGTTCGTCTCGGAGCCGTGGATCGTGTTGTGGCGCGAATCGGAGCTTATGTGCGCCTCTCCCGGATGCTTTGACGTGCCGTGCGTAGCGACGGGTTCGGCGCGTACGGAAAGCGCATCGTACTTGTCCGGCCGGACGGGGCTGCATTTTTCCTTCCGTGCGACACGATTCGGCGTTTCCGGATTCGCCTCGGTCGGAGAACAGGACCTGGTTTGGGTGAGTACGGCTCGGCCGGATTCTTTGCTGTTGTGCGCATCGTACTTATTCGTTCGGTGTGCTGTACGGATCGGTCGGGAAACAGGCTTTCGCATGGCTTTTTTCCCGACCGAATGGTGTTGGGTGCGCCTCCGGCCGAGATCGGAATCGGCCCCCAAGTCTAAGGAAAAAAGTAATGGTCCTTTGGATTCCCTTTGTTTGTTGCAGCTGATTATTACATTTCATACTTCCATTGGGTGCCAGATACTGCTGGGTGAGGATTGTGGCCTTTCCTCAACTAAACACATAAAAAATGACCTGAAGCAGGGATGCCTGCTTGCTCCTCTTTTATTCTCTTTATGCATTCATGATTTGAATGCTCCTAAATTGGGTGATCAGTCATTATGCTCCCCGTTATACATAGATGTGGTAATTTTTGATTAAACCCCAAAAGGCCTTTAAAATTGTCTTAACAGCTTATAGTGATATGAAACAGAACACTTTTGTGAATTAAAATATCCAAATGCAAGATATTAGTATTTAGTGGAAGGAAACACTGATAACAAATTAAGTTCAGTTCGTCGGTAGGATGTGAACAATAAGAGGTTGGGAAAACTTATTTTTACCTTGAAAGAATCTTCTCTTCTGATTTAGGTGATAATATCATATTTTACATCTAGCTGGTATGGCCCTGCCCCATGCAAATGGGTGACAGGAATCACTGACTAAATATCGAAGGTCACAATAGTGACCTACAAAAATATCGCAGCAAAAATATCGAAGAAAAGAACATCGACATCCTATCTACATTAAGGTGATGACAAAAATAGAGAAAAAAAATATCATTGTTAAAAATATCGTTTTTAATTTAAGTTAAAAAAATATTGTAAAATAAAGTAAATAATACATGTAATTAAAAGAAACAGTTAAAAATATTTTAAAATGCTTAAAAATTATAAGTAATATATATATAATTTGAAAATGCATTAAACATACATATAATATATAATATATATATACCTATTAATATGTTTTAATATTTATTTTAATAACAAATTGTTTAATTTATTTTTGATAAATTATAAATACATCTATACACATAAAACAATAATATAAATAAAAATTAAATAAATATATGTAACAAATTAAAAAAAAAAAATTATTTTAAATCTTTTAAAAAATAATTATACAGTACATTAGCTAAAAAAATACAAAATATTAGATAGCGGAGGAAATCAAATTACTATTCCCACTCCAGTGAGTGCAAGAGTAGGGAAAGTGTTGGATAGTGTAGGAGTAAAAATTACTATTCCCACTCCAATGAGTGCAACAGTAGGGAAAGTGTTGGATAGCGTAGGGGTTAAAATTACTATTCCCACTCCAGTGAGTGCAACAGTATGGAAAGTGTTGGATAGCGTAGGGGTTAAAATGACTATTCCCACTCCAGTGAGTCCAACAGTAGGGAAAGTGTTGGATAGTGTAGGAGTAAAAATTACTATTCCCACTCCAATGAGTGCAACAGTAGGGAAAGTGTTGGATAGCGTAGGGGTTAAAATTACTATTCCCACTCCAGTGAGTGCAACAGTATGGAAAGTGTTGGATAGCGTAGGGGTAAAAATTACTATTCCCACTCCAGTGAGTGCAACAGTAGGGAAAGTGTTGGATAGCGTAGGGGTAAAAATTACTATTCCCACTCCAGTGAGTCCAACAGTAGGGAAAGTGTTGGATAGCGTAGGGGTAAAAATTACTATTCCCACTCCAGTGAGTGCAACAGTAGGGAAAGTGTTGGATAGCGGGGGGGTAAAATTACTATTCCCACTCCAGTGAGTGCAACAGTAGGGAAAGTGTTGGATAGCGGAGGGGTAAAAATTACTATTCCCACTCCAGTGAGTGCAACAGTAGGGAAAGTGTTGGATAGCGTAGGGGTAAAAATTACTATTGCCACTCCAGTGAGTACAACAGTAGGGAAAGTGTTGGATAGCGTAGGGGTAAAAATTACTATTCCCACTCCAGTGAGTGCAACAGTAGGGAAAGTGTTGGATAGCGGGGGGGTAAAATTACTATTCCCACTCCAGTGAGTGCAACAGTAGGGAAAGTGTTGGATAGCGTAGGGGTAAAAATTACTATTCCCACTCCAGTGAGTGCAACAGTAGGGAAAGTGTTGGATAGCGGAGGGGTAAAAATTACTATTCCCACTCCAGTGAGTGCAACAGTAGGGAAAGTGTAGGATCGCGTAGGGGTTAAATTAGCATACTTATATATATATATATATTTTTTTTTTAATAAATAACAATAATTATTTAACAAAATAATTATTAATAAATACCTATTAAATTAAATTAATATTTACTTAAATAACATTAAATTACTTCCCACCCTATTCCCCTATAAACACACAACGCGCTACACATAAAAAAAAACACAAATAATTTAATTATCAATTAATCAATTAATAAAAATTAATTACCAATTAATAATTAATTAACAATAAATTAATTAACAATAACAATAAATAATAAATTAATTATCATTAATATAATTTTTAATCAACCAATTAATAAAAATGTATTACCAATTAATAATTAATTACCAATAAATTAATAATCAATAACAATAAATATACACATATTAACTAATTAATTATATTTAAATTACTTCCCACCCTATTCCCCTATAAACCCACAACCCGCTACACATTAAAAACATAATTAATTTAATTACCAATTAATCAATGAATTAAAATTAATTACCAATTAATAATTAATTCACAATAAATTAATTAACAATAACAATAAATAAAAATTAATAATAAATTAATTATAATTAATATAATTATAAATTAACCAAATATAAATTAATTACCAATTAATAATTAATTAACAATAAATTAACAATGAATAACAATAAATAAAAACATATTAATTAATTATAATTAAATTACTTCCCACCCTACTCCCCTATAAACCCACAACCCGCTCTGATACAAAAACGCCAAATTTCCTTTAAAAAAAATTAATATTTTCTAAACATTTAATACATATATTTAAAAATAATGAAAAAACTTTTAAAAAAATGTTAAACATACATATAAAATACATAACACTAAAAACAAAATCGATATTATTTACAACTATATTTTTGCTGACGATATTAATGACTTCGATATTTCTTACTTCGATATTAAAAAAAAAAAAAAAAAAAAAAAAATCGATATTACTTACCTTAAAGTCGATATTCTGGTCAACGATATTCTTGACTTCGATTTTCTGTCCCTACGATATTAAAAACTCGATATTAGTGTAGGTCGATATTTAAAATTCGATATTTTGACTGCCCACCGGGTGACAGGCGTTTTATACTTTCTTGGTCTTTGCCATTTTAATCACTTGAATGCCATATGTCGAACAGAAATCTCTCGCAGCCTTTCTTATGCAATTGAAACTATTGTTTTAGTTTGTAGCCTTTCTTGAACTTTACAGAAAGAAAGATTCTGCGTAAACTGTGTTCTCTGAACACTTTGGAAATAATTCAAGCCTTGCAATTGGAATTTGGCCTCAAAAGTACTTATGTAATAGGACTGACCACAGTAGTTCGTTGGGGCTTTCCTCTCTTCAGAGTATTCCCTGAAGCAGTTACTGCATATGGAGTTTTTCGAGCGGAAGGAAATGTACAGTTCTTCCACAAAAATAATTCTTACACCGTCAGCCTCTTTGGAATTTCTCAGCCATGCTTACTAACTTTGACACTAGGTCAGCTAAAATTAAAATTGAAGGGACTGGTCCCTACAGTCAGTATGAAACTCGATCATTGAGTTTATCTCCGTTCATGCAGAACCTGAATACCAAACTTCACTTTTAATTCCCAATCCAAGACAGCCCCCAACCAAAGGAGTATAAATACTTCACTTCCTGGGAAGGACTTCCTGAAATAACAAAGCCTAGAAAGAAATCAGAGGAACAACAGGGTGAGGTGGGTGGGAACTCAGGACTGTGACAAGGAAGACGTGGGCTCGGAGTAATGAAAAGTACCGGTAAGTAACCGGACATTATCTCCTCGTCCATCTTCCTCTTACAGTCCTTATGTAGGAGTACGTACCCAAGCCAAGAAACTGATTTCGACCAAATACACCATGAATAAAGCAAAACAAGGGACAGAAATGCAATGAGCCAAACAAAATTACACTGCAAGAGGACCCAGAGAACTCAAAACAGCAGTATCAAAATCCGAGGGTATATCACAACCCAGAAGCAAAAAGTAATGGGACACGAACATGTGGGGCAGAGCCCAAGTGGCAGCAAAGCAAACGCCTTGAATTGAAACCCTGTCAAACGCCGCCCAGGAGGCAGAAACACCCCTAGGAGACCTTCCAGGGAAAGACTCTGGTACAAGGTGGCCAGCCAAGGAATACGAATGAGAAATGGTCAACGCAATCAACGGGACAAGGTAGAAAGAGAAGGTTGGGAACCCCGTTTGCCAGACTCAGGGAGACAAGCAAGGCCTCCGACTGGCGAAAAACAGCAGCGCGTTGCAAAGACACAGAAATAGCACTATGTACATCCAGGGAATGTAAATGCACTTCCATTGAGCAGGCACAGGAGACGGACAAAAGGTAGGCAAAACCACATCAAAATCCAAAGGAAAAGAGGACACCACCTCCAGGTAGAAAGGCCGGACTAGGACGAAGCACCACAACGTCCGGAAAGAAATGATGGAATGGCGGGGAGGGCAATCAATGCCCTAATCTCCCCAACCTGTCTCCCAGATGAAAAGACCACCAGAAAACAACCGTGGCCGAAAGAAACCCAAAGTCAGAAGACCCCCAAAGGCACAAATGGAGCATCCTGCAATACCAGCAGAACCAGAGGCAAGTCCCAAAGCGGCACTGAGTGAAGGAACAACAGGACGCATAAAGAAAACAACTCCGCTGTAAGCGAGTTGCCAGAGGGGCAACAGACAAAACACCAGCCCCATGAAAAGCTCGAACTGCCACCCACTGACTTCGTAGGGCAGAGACAGCCAAACCCAGCTGAAAACCATCCCGAAGGAACTCCAACACTGCTGTAGGATCACAAGGGGAAGAGGATATCCCCTTATCCCGACACCAGGCAGAAAAAGACCACCAATGACCGCCATAAGCCTTAAGGGTCGTCATCCACCATGACTGCCAGAGCAGCTCAGCAACATCCAAAGAATATCCACGTTCCAAGAGGGACTGCCTCTCAAGAGATAGACCGCAAGCCTCAACCTGCGAAGCATGTCCAGTGGAAGAAGCGGCAGCAGATGGAATGGCAAACCCCAATGGGGCCCGACTGACAGACGTAGAAGACAAGGGAAACAAGGGCGCCTCGACCAAACTGGGGCAGCCAACAGAATTGCTGCCAGGACCAGCACCACCCCCTGAACCACCGGAGAGAGGAGAGGGAAGTGCGGAAAACAAAAAAGGGAGACCCCAAAGCCAAGGAACAGCAAGAGCAATCGCCGCCCAAGCTCACAAGGACGGATCCAGACAGCAAAAGCGAGGAAGAAGGGCATTCTCCACAATGGCAAACAAAGCCAGCCAAGGGTGACCGAGCTGACAAAGAATGGACAGAAAGAGTGCCAGAACCAGACACATCATCACTGAGAATGGAATCCTCCTACCCATAGGAATGGCAGGCCCATACTCCCTCCCAAGAAGATAGACTGCAGAGAGGGGATTCAGTCCACAGACAAATCCTCCGGGAAAGGAGAAATAGAGGGAGACGCATGCCTCCCAGCCGGGTCAGCAGACTATCCGAATGCCCATCTGAAAACACCGCAGAGTGCCACAACAGGGGATGGAAAAATAAAAAGGCCTCCAGGACTGCCGCCAGCACCTACCAATTCGAAGACTGAAGAGCCCTGTGCCGCGGAATCCTCCAGGGTGGCACCCCACCCAATCCCACTGGCATCAGCCGTGTGAACCAGAAGAGGAAGAGGAACCAAAGAAAAAAAACACTGTTCAGATGAGGGGGGCCAACAACCACTGGAGATCCCAGCGGAACTGAGAACCTCCGGAACCAGCGTCTCGCACATCTGAGACAACGGGTTCCAGTGACACAGGACAAGGTGACCATGGGAAAACAGGAGAAGCCTCCCCCAAAGGACAAGGGCCAATGCTGAAGACATCACCCTCTGACTGCGAAGCCACAGAAGCGGGTCCCGAAGAAGAGGCGATCCTGGGACAGCACACCAAGCCGACCAAGAAGCCGTACCGCAGCAACAGCGTAAACTCCCTGAGAAGCTCCAAGCCATCAGCAAAGCAGACCACACGACCGCCACCAGCGAGGAAATTAAAGGAACTGGCAACCAGACCAGCACAGGAAAACCCTTCTTAAAAGCCAGCTTGGTGCCAGGGCAACACTAACCACGAGCGTGCCCTCCACCGCCCCCCGTCTGGAAAGGACAGGCGGAGGCAACATGATGCGCCACATCGGTAAAGCGGAGGCCCAGTATTGAGATCAGGCAGAGGCCACGCGTCAGCCGATCTCCTGCAACATCGCAGACTGACCAGACAAAGAAGCGCCACGCACCCATGGAATCCCTAAATTCTGCTGATACAACCAGGGGAATTTATTTGTAAAAACAAAAAAAATAAAAGATCCCTGAGGCCCAACAGGCCACCATGACAACGCCGCTTCTCGCTGCTCCGAAGTGGGGTCGTCAAATTGAGATAAGGCAGACGCCACGCATAAAATCCAGAACAGGCAGGCTCAGAAGCACCACACAGCCATAAAAATAACCAGGGGAACAATTTAAACTGAACAACAAAACACATAAACAAATATCCCCGAGGCCGTCACAGGCTGCGCAGCAAGCCACAGACGCCCCATGTGGTCTTGCATGCCCTGCATAGGAGCGTGACCACTAAAAACAAAAACAAACCGCTACACCAGGTCTGAAAAAACAAAAGAAACATACCTGTAGGCAAGATGTTAATCAGATGCAGAAAAAAGGAACAGGAAGTCCTTCCCAGGAAGTGAGTTATGTATACTCCTTTGGATGGGGGCCATCTTGGATTGGGAAGGAAAAGTAAAGTTTGG
The DNA here is from genome assembly GCA_963921515.1 of Calotriton arnoldi. Taxonomy (NCBI): domain Eukaryota; kingdom Metazoa; phylum Chordata; class Amphibia; order Caudata; family Salamandridae; genus Calotriton; species Calotriton arnoldi. The sequence continues at coordinate 552,371 of CAWUFW010001787.1, forward strand.
TAATTATGTTCTGCATGAACGGAGATAAACTCTTACATAAGGACTCTGAGAGGAAGATGGATGAGGAGGTAATCATTCTTTTTTCAGGTTAGGGCCAATGATGTCCCCAATATGGTATAACCTGTTGCGTTTTTCGTAAGACACCAAAAAGCATAACTAAGCACATTGAAAATATCAACATGTCACATATAGGGCGGGTTTGGTGAATCCAATCTTTCTGTATCCTATCCATCTGTAACTGCTGGCTTTCCTGTAGACATTGACTGACGGATACCCCTGAGAGGCCTCTTTACAGCTCAATAACTAAGTGTAACTCTTTATTGTTTTCTATGATTTTTAGGACTGCTTTAGGTAGACAAAAGATAATGGTAACCCAGAAATAAAAAAAAATGTCAGTAGTTGCAGATTTCTCCTTAAGCAGATGCAACCTGTTCATTTTTTCGCATAGAATGTCTTATAAAGTGGTCTGTTGAATTTCACATTTTACTTCCGCCAACCACATCATGCAGCAAAGAGCAAATGGTCAGCCCACTTTTCTCGTTGGCTTTCTTCCTTTTAAGTGACTGTACAAAGCTTGTGCACGTTGTGTGTGTCCACTTAAAAGACAGGGCCGGACTGGGAACACAAACCAGCCCTGGGGGCTAGGGGGTTTTATGGTGCTAGTGAGAAGCACTGCTGCTGCTTTTGTTACAAGGTGCCGATATTGAAGCACTGCTGCAAAACCGGCCCCCAGTAACAAAAACGCCCCCCCCCCATTCAAAATAACCCCCCCCCCCTTGGCCCATCAGGAAAACACCCGGTGCCTGCTACGGCCAGTCCGGCCCTGTTAGAAGGAGTTCCTTTATCTTCAGAAACAAAGCTCTTTCAAAGTGTGCATTCTATTATTTTCTCTAAAGGCGGCTATTTATTCTCCCTGCAATTCGGGTGCTCAACTAGATGGTAGTTTATTTCCGATCTCCTTTATAAAGTTGCAGTTATAAAATGTTTACTTGACATTGTGACATTGTCGCTGCTTGCAATTTGAGTGCTTGATTGGGTGGTCATTTCTTGTCTCCTTCACAAAAAATAATAGCAAAAAGCATGGCACAACTGAAAGTATTCTTTTCTAACTGAAATATCACTAGTAAAACAGCCACATCAACTAATGTTTTTACATTTATAGCTTTTGTTGCAAGTATATAGGGGCTGCATTTCGGTGGCAGCTTCTTTTCATTTGATCTTTTTATGTTTATATTTTATGGTTCCTGTTAGAAATGGGATCTCTAGTTGGCAAGGGCTTGCACCTTTGTCCAAGTAGGGACCCTTCTTCCTAGTCAGGGTAAGGGTTGTTACACTCGTGAAGTAACCCCTGCTCACCCTCGTGGTAGATTGGCACGAGCAGTCAGGCTTAATTCAGAGGCAGTGTGTAAAGCATTTGCACATAACCAACAGTAATACCGTGTAAGCACTACAAACGGACACCACACCAGTTTAGAAAAATAACCAATATTTTATATACTCAAGACAAGACCAATTACGACAAAAATCCACAATACTATACTTTACGAATGAATGCTTGATACGTTAACTTCTTCTTTGCAGGAATAGTACAAAAGCAAAGTTCGTACGAGTCGGTAGCTCCGTCCGAGCCTACCGCGATGCTGAAAACCACAGAGTCTAACAGTTCTAGCCGACCGCGTCGCTACGGGCCAGCAGAGTCGTGAACAGACTCGGTTACAGTACCTTTCTCGTTGTGGCTGGTACGGAGTGTACGAGCCGGTCGGCGTTCGTCGCGGTTGCGGTGCAAGACGGAGCGATGCAAGGTGCGGTGTCCCTCGATGCGGTGCAGGCAGCGGCTCGATGAGCGTCGTGCAGACGGAGTCGGTGAGTCCAAGGCGTGCGATGCAGGGTGAGACGATGCTCGATGCGGTGCGGACAGGTTGCGATGCAGGCGACCTAGCCGGAGTGCGGGAGCTGGCGTCGGACAGCGGTGCGAGTCGGAGCGGTGCGTCGCAGACGTGCGAGCGGTGCCCCAAATGCGGTGCGGTCACGACTCTTGAGCCAGTTGCAGCGACAGGTCGGTCTGGTCCGGCTGGCCCAGTGAAGCGATGCGATGCGAACTGCGGTGCCCACAGGTCACGGTGCAAGCAGCGGCTCGATGTTGGCGGCGTCGGACGTCGCCACGGTGAGACCAGGGTTGCGATGCGAAGCGGGGCGATGCGGTCTGCGGTGCAAACAGGTCACCGGCCAGGGATGGATTCGGTTGACGGAGTCGGTTGCGGTTCCCTTCCTCTGTGGCAACTGAAACAGCGTTCCAGAAGCGGTACCCAGAGGCTTGTGAAGTCTTTGTAGTCCCTGAGACTTCTTAACAGGAGGCCAGCTCGGTTCCTGGCCCTTGGAGATACTCAGCACAAGTTTGTAGAAAGTTCAGTCCAGTCCTTTCACTGCCCAAGACAGAAGCAGCAACTGCAGGCCAACCCAACAAAGCAACAACACAGCAAAGGGGCAGTACTCCTCCTGGCAGCTCTTCCAGCGCTTCGTCTTGGCAGGTTCCTTGATTCCAGCGAGATCTAAATTCATGGGGTCAGGGCCCCAATATTTATATCCCAAATTCCTTTGTTCTCTGAAGGCAGAGAGGCCTTCGCCTAGTCCAAACCAGTTCTGGAGCACTTTGTTGACAAGTCTCCGTCCCTTCTTTCAGTGAGTAGGCCAGGGACATCAGACGCACCACAGGAGGTGGAGCCAGCATTGTGGAGGGAAGGCACTGTCCTATTCAGGGCCCAGGTGCGACCCCTCCCACCCATCTACAGGTCGATCTGGCTATTCAGCCCTGCGCTGACTCACCCTGTCTCCTGGCATCCCCCAGCCCCTGTCACTCACATTCCAGACACGGAATACACAATCTCGCAGAGGCAGGCTTGGATGGTTAGACAAGAAAATACCCACTTTCTAAAAGTGGTATTTTCAAACACAGAATGTTAAAAACCAACCTTACTAAAAGCTGCATTTTATCATTCTGAGTCCAGGCATACTAAACTCGAATTTCTACCATGTTCCCGGGGTCAGTTAGGATTATAAGCTGTAATAATCAAAACTGCCCGTTCTGGCCTAGGGGGAACAGGTAGCCTTGCAATAGTGAAAAACGAACTAGGCTGTAATTCACTATCAGGACATGCCGCACACACCCGGGCATGTCCTACCTTTCGCGTACAACGCACCCTGCCCACAGGGGTACCTTGGGCCTACCTTAGGGGTGACTAACATGTAGCAAAGGGAAGGTTTAGGGACCTGCAAGTGTGTGCACTTGCCAAGTCGACATGGCAGCCTCAGGCTGCGCACAGGCTCTGCGATGGCAGGCCCGAGTTACACTTTACGGGCTGTTTGCGTGGGTGGCACAATCCAGTGCTGCAGCCCACCAACAGCATTTGGTCTATAGGCCCTGGCACTCGCAGTGCACTTTACAAGGGACTGACACATAAACCAAATAGGCCAATCATGGAAACACCAATCCATAACATATTTTATACAGGAGCACTTGCACTTTCCCACTGGACCGCAGTGAGGAAAGTGCGCAGAATCATCCCACCAGCAAAAACAGAGTCAAAACCGGGAGGTCAGAAAGCAAAAGTCAGGGGAAACACGCCAAAAGATGCCAAGTCTAACACATGTCCCTCCAGCTGAAAGTAGGGAGAACTACCCAACCCCATTGGAGTTCTCTTCACTAAGGCGGAAGAACCTGGACAGACCATCTGCGTTGGCGTGTTCTGTACCAGGACGGTGTTCCACCGTAAAGTCCATTCCCTGTAGGGAGATGGACCACCTCAGCAGTTTTGGATTCTCACCCCTCATTTGCATCAACCATCTGAGGGGCCTGTGGTCTGTCTGAACCCGGAAGTGAGTCCCAAACAGGTATGGTCTCAACTTCTTCAGCGCCCAGACCACAGCAAAAGCTTCCCTTTCTATGGCACTCCACCTCTGTTCCCTGGGAAGTAGTCTCCTGCTAAGGAAGACTACAGGCTGATCCAGGCCCTCTTCGTTCAGTTGTGAGAGCACCGCTCCCACACCATGCTCTGAAGCGTCAGTCTGCACGACAAATTCTTTGGAGAAGTCAGGTGCCTTGAGCACGGGCGCCGTGCACATGGCTGCCTTCAGGGCATCAAAAGCTTTCTGGCAGGACTCAGTCCAGATCACTTTCCTGGGCTGCCTCTTAGAGGTCAGCTCTGTTAAGGGGGCAACAATGGTGCCATAGCCCTTAACAAATCTCCTATAATAGCCGGTGAGACCTAAGAAGGCTCTCACCTCTGTCTGGGTCTTGGGGGCTCCCAAGCCAGAATGGTGTCAATCTTGGGTTGTAGGGGCGCCACCTGGCCGCTTCCTACCTGGTGTCCCAAGTACACCACAGAGCCCTGCCCGATCTGGCACTTACTGGCCTTGATCGTGAGGCCTGCACCTTGCAGAGCCCTCAACACTTTCTCAAGGTGCTGTAAATGTTCTTCCCAGCTGGAACTGAACACAGCAATGTCATCCAGGTAGGCGGCACTGAAATCCTCCAGCCCAGCCAACACCTGATTGACCAACCTCTGAAAGGTGGCAGGGGCATTCTTCAACCCAAAGGGCATCACCCGGAATTGGTAATGACCTTCTGGGGTTGAGAATGCTGATCTCTCCTTGGCCCCATCGGTTAAGGCAATCTGCCAGTACCCAGACGTCAAATCAAACGTGCTGAGGAACCGGGCAGCTCCCAACCGATCAATGAGCTCATCAGCTCGGGGGATGGGGTGCGCGTCAGTCCTGGTGACTGCATTGAGCCCACGGTAGTCCACACAAAACCGGAGTTCTGGAGTGGCACCGGGCGCCGCAGCCTTTGGGACCAAGACCACTGGGCTGGCCCAAGGACTGTGGGAGGGCTCAATCACCCCTAACGCCAACATCTTAGAGACCTCCTCCTTGATGCTGGATCTGACCCGGTCAGTCAACCTGTAAATCTTGTGCTTCACAGGATGGCTGTCACCGGTGTCCACGTCATGGGTATACCAGTGAGTAACACCGGGAGTCAGAGAGAACAGTGGGGTGAACTGTCCCAACAACTGGCGACAGTCCCCCTGCTGCTCCTGAGTCAGAGTAGGGGAGAGGATCACACCCTCTACTGACCCATCATGCTCCTTGGTAGACAGGAGGTCAGGGAGAGGCTCGCTCTCCTCTTCCACCCCATCATCTGTCGCCAAGAGCATACTCACTTCGGACCTCTCGAAGTGGGGCTTGAGGCGGTTCACGTGAAGGACCCTCAAAGGGTTCCTTGGAGCCTGCAAATCCACCAGGTAGGTGACGTCACTTTTGCGCTCCTTTACCTCATATGGCCCAGTCCACTTGTCCTGCAAGGCACAAGGTGCCACTGGGGCCATTACCCACACTTTTTGCCCAGGTTGAAATTCGACCAGAGTGGCGTTCTGGTCATACCATCTCTTCATTTCTTCCTGGCTTGCTTCTAGGTTCGCCTGAGCGAGTTTCCTGAAGCGGGCAGTTTGGTTTCTAAAGGCCAGCATGTAGCTAAATACATCCTGGGGAGTTTTCCTGGGAGCCGCCTCCCAGCCTTCCTTCACCAAACTCAGAGGTCCTCTGACAGGGTGGCCATACAGGAGCTCAAAGGGGCTGTACCCAAGAGACTTCTGAGGCACCTCCCTGTACGCAAAGAGTAGGCATGGCAAGAGGACGTCCCACTTACGCCTCATGGGTTCTGTTAGACCCTTGATCATGCCTTTCAAGGTCTGGTTGAATCTCTCCACCAGACCGTTTCCTTGTGGGTGGTAAGGAGTGGTGAACTTGTAGGTTACCCCACACTCCTTCCACAGGGATGTCATATACTTCGATATGAAATTGGTCCCCCTATCGGAAACCACCTCTCTGGGGAATCCCACACGGGAAAAGATCCCCATTAACGCCCGGCCCACCACTGGCGCCGTCGTTGTCCTGAGAGGGATTGCCTCCGGGTACCGGGTGGCATGGTCCACCAAGACCAGGATGTACCTGTTGCCCATGGATGTCTTGGGATCCAGTGGCCCCACTATATCCATCCCTACCCTTTCAAAGGGTGTTCCAACAACCGGAAAAGGTTGGAGAGGAGCTTTGACCTTCCTCCCACTCTTACCACTTGCCTGGCAAGTTTGGCAAGACCTACAGTGTGCATCTGACTGCCTTCGCATTTGGGGCCAAAAGAAGTGGGTGACAAGCCTGTCAAAGGTCTTGTCCTGCCCCAAATGTCCTGCCAAAGGCACGTCATGAGCCAGACCCAGTAGGAAGGTCCTGAAGCGCTGGGGTACCACCAGCACACGGGCTGACCCAGGCTCAGCAACCTTAGGCTCACTGTATAGGAGACCACTCTCCCAGTAGATCAGATGTGACCCGGACTGATTACCAGCTGCCTGGTCTGCAGCCTGCCGCCGCAGACCCTCCAGAGTAGGGCACTCGCTCTGCTCCCTGCAGAACTCCTCCCTGGTGGGACCCCCTTCTTGCTGCCAATGGGTCAGCTCAGAGATGTCTCCCAGTTCGGCTACCTGCTCCCCTGTAGGCACCGGGCGTCCCCTCGAGGTCCGCCTCCTCCCGGTCCGTGGGAACTTCGGGGGCCGGTTTCCCGCGCCCCTGCCCTTTCTCTTGGCAGGGACTTGGGCCACTGTTTCAGGCTCCAAGTCCTCTTGATCACCCTTTCTGGCTGCCATTGACCGAGTAGACACGCATGCCCACTCTGGCAACCCAAGCATCTCCAAGTGAGACCTGAGCTCAACCTCCTTCCATGAGGACTGCTCCAGGTCGTTTCCTAGCAGACAATCGACAGGCATGGTAGGGCTCACAACCACCCTCAAGGGACCTGAGACCCCCCCATTCAAAGGGAACCTGCGCCACCATACACTGGCGCTCAGAGTTGTCGACAGCAACTACTTGGTGGAATGCTCCTGGGACTACTTGCTTCTCAGACACCAGGTGACACCGGACTGAGGTCACACTGGCTCCAGTATCTCTGAGAGCCTCTACCCTGTTCCCGTTAATGGTCACCCAGGTGCTATATTTCTTTGTGTTAGGGGCACCTGGTTTCCTGGGACCATCTCACTGTCCCCGAGTGAGACAAGGGTCATTTCTGCGGGATCCCCACCCTCCTGTGGGCACCCCTCCTCCCCAAGCGCTACACTAGCCAACACTTTGGATTGTCCACCGGTGGGTGGCTGTGTCCCCTTCGGGCACTTGGGGTCCCCCTTAAAGTGACCTACCTGGTCACATGCATAACACTTGCGGGGGCCGGTCTCAACAGGCTTCCCTGTAGAGACCCCTTTCTTCTTATCACCGGGGGCTGGGAACCTTTACCCTGGGTACTAGTTTGGGGCCCTTTAGAGAACTCCTGTGCTTTACCCTTGTCCCCCCACCTTTCTGCTGGGGACCCTGCCCACCTTTGGCTGAGTCTCCCCAAACGCTTTCTTGTGGACCCTGGTACTCACCCAGCGGTCCGCTTCCATAGCAAGCTTCCTGGGGTCAGTTAGCTTACTATCAACTAGGTGCTGGCGCAGATCTGCAAAACATAGACTAGACAAGTGCTCCCATGCAATCAAGTTGTAGAGCCCCTGAAAATCTGTTACACTACTGCCCTTCACCCAACCATCCAGAGACCTGCAGAACACATCCACACATTCCAACCAAGTGTTGACATCAGACTTCTTACTGGACCTGAACTGATCCCTGTACTTTTCAGGAGTAAGACCATACTTCGTGAGGAGGGCATCCTTCAGGTCAGCATAGGTGAGGTGATACCCCTTACCCAAAGCTATCAGAGCATCCCTTGCTTCTTCCGGGAAAAGTGGCCACAATCCTGCTCCCCAATTCTCCTCAGGGACCCCATTCATGTGTATGGCTGCCTCATAACCCTGGAACCACCTTTGTATGTCATCCCCCTTCTTGAACTCCTTGCCTACGTTCTTGGGAATGTGCACAATCCTGTCTGCCTTTCTGGACGAATTGCTGCCACCATCTGAGCCTGACTTACTCCTAAGTTCTAGCTCCTTCAGTTCTCTCTCATGCTCTAAGAGCATCTTCCTCTCCTCTATGGCCAATCTCTTCTCCTCCCGCTCACTCTCCAGCCTGAGCTTCTGCAGCTCGAACTGCCTTGCCTCCCGCCTGTCCTCCAGCTCCTCTGGGGACAGACTGCTGCTGCCTGACCTGGCGGGTTCCCCCTACCCAAAAGCACATCCACCCTGGAAATAGGCTCCTCCGCCTCCTCACTGAGATCACCAGGCTGCCCATTGGCATGTCTGGCTGCTACCCAGGCCCTCAGCGCCTTCTGTAGCTCCTCCTTCCTTGTGAGGCCTTTAATTTGGACTTTCAGGTTTTTACAAATCGCTCGTAACTCCTTTACGGCGTAGGATTCCAACCTGTCCTCCTCAAAGATAACTTCCAGAGATGCAACGGATGATGCAATTGATTCAGGCATGACAAAAGTCGTGAGTTGAAAACTGGCAAGATCAAAAATAGGCCAAAAGAAAAAGAACCAGTATGTGGTACGTAATGGTCTGCGATATGGTAGTAGTGCACACCAATCACTGTAAGTCAAGTGCAAACACAAGTCCTATCCTCACCGCTGACAACCAATGTTAGAAATGGGATCTCTAGTTGGTAAGGGCTTGCACCTTTGTCCAAGTAGGGACCCTTCTTCCTAGTCAGGGTAAGGGTTGTTACACTCGTGAAGTAACCCCTGCTCACCCTCGTGGTAGCTTGGCACGAGCAGTCAGGCTTAATTCAGAGGCAGTGTGTAAAGCATTTGCACATAACCAACAGTAATACCGTGTAAGCACTACAAACGGACACCACACCAGTTTAGAAAAATAACCAATATTTTATATACTCAAGACAAGACCAATTACGACAAAAATCCACAATACTATACTTTACGAATGAATGCTTGATACGTTAACTTCTTCTTTGCAGGAATAGTACAAAAGCAAAGTTCGTACGAGTCGGTAGCTCCGTCCGAGCCTACCGCGATGCTGAAAACCACAGAGTCTAACAGTTCCAGCCGACCGCGTCGCTACGGGCCAGCAGAGTCGTGAACAGACTCGGTTACAGTACCTTTCTCGTTGTGGCTGGTACGGAGTGTACGAGCCGGTCGGCGTTCGTCGCGGTGCAAGACGGAGCGATGCAAGGTGCGGTGTCCCTCGATGCGGTGCAGGCAGCGGCTCGATGAGCGTCGTGCAGACGGAGTCGGTGAGTCCAAGGCGTGCGATGCAGGGTGAGACGATGCTCGATGCGGTGCTGACAGGTTGCGATGCAGGCGACCTAGCCGGAGTGCGGGAGCTGGCGTCGGACAGCGGTGCGAGTCGGAGCGGTGCGTCGCAGACGTGCGAGCGGTGCCCCAAATGCGGTGCGGTCACGACTCTTGAGCCAGTTGCAGCGACAGGTCGGTCTGGTCCGGCTGGCCCAGTGAAGCGATGCGAACTGCGGTGCCCACAGGTCACGGTGCAAGCAGCGGCTCGATGTTGGCGGCGTCGGACGTCGCCCACGGTGAGACCAGGGTTGCGATGCGAAGCGGGGCGATGCGGTCTGCGGTGCAATCAGGTCACCGGCCAGGGATGGATTCGGTTGACGGAGTCGGTTGCGGTTCCCTTCCTCTGTGGCAACTGAAACAGCGTTCCAGAAGCGGTACCCAGAGGCTTGTGAAGTCTTTGTAGTCCCTGAGACTTCTTAACAGGAGGCCAGCTCGGTTCCTGGCCCTTGGAGATACTCAGCACAAGTTTGTAGAAAGTTCAGTCCAGTCCTTTCACTGCCCAAGACAGAAGCAGCAACTGCAGGCCAACCCAACAAAGCAACAACACAGCAAAGGGGCAGTACTCCTCCTGGCAGCTCTTCGTCTTGGCAGGTTCCTTGATTCCAGCGAGATCTAAATTCATGGGGTCAGGGCCCCAATATTTATACCCAAATTCCTTTGTTCTCTGAAGGCAGAGAGGCCTTCGCCTAGTCCAAACCAGTTCTGGAGCACTTTGTTGACAAGTCTCCGTCCCTTCTTTCAGTGAGTAGGCCAGGGACATCAGACGCACCACAGGAGGTGGAGCCAGCATTGTGGAGGGAAGGCACTGTCCTATTCAGGGCCCAGGTGCGACCCCTCCCACCCATCTACAGGTCGATCTGGCTATTCAGCCCTGCGCTGACTCACCCTGTCTCCTGGCATCCCCCAGCCCCTGTCACTCACATTCCAGACACGGAATACACAATCTCGCAGAGGCAGGCTTGGATGGTTAGACAAGAAAATACCCACTTTCTAAAAGTGGTATTTTCAAACACAGAATGTTAAAACCAACCTTACTAAAAGCTGCATTTTATCATTCTGAGTCCAGGCATACTAAACTCGAATTTCTACCATGTTCCCGGGGTCAGTTAGGATTATAAGCTGTAATAATCAAAACTGCCCGTTCTGGCCTAGGGGAACAGGTAGCCTTGCAATAGTGAAAAACGAACTAGGCTGTAATTCACTATCAGGACATGCCGCACACACCCGGGCATGTCCTACCTTTCGCGTACAACGCACCCTGCCCACAGGGGTACCTTGGGCCTACCTTAGGGGTGACTAACATGTAGCAAAGGGAAGGTTTAGGGACTTGCAAGTGTGTGCACTTGCCAAGTCGACATGGCAGCCTCAGGCTGCGCACAGGCTCTGCGATGGCAGGCCCGAGTTACACTTTACGGGCTGTTTGCGTGGGTGGCACAATCCAGTGCTGCAGCCCACCAACAGCATTTGGTCTATAGGCCCTGGCACTCGCAGTGCACTTTACAAGGGACTGACACATAAACCAAATAGGCCAATCATGGAAACACCAATCCATAACATATTTTATACAGGAGCACTTGCACTTTCCCACTGGACCGCAGTGAGGAAAGTGCGCAGAATCATCCCACCAGCAAAAACAGAGTCAAAACCGGGAGGTCAGAAAGCAAAAAGTCAGGGGAAACACGCCAAAAGATGCCAAGTCTAACAGTTCCAATAATATATTTTTTTAAAAAGCAGCATGCTCAGGCCATATTTATTGGCTTTGCCAGTGCTTGTTTAAAATGCTAGTTGAGTTTACACAAAAGTAATGAAGGCAGGAGGCTGAACTCCAATTCCTTATACACAGTGTCAGGTGTCCCATGAAAGGCGCGTCGTTCTACTTCTCTCTAACCCTCAAGGGCTCCCTCGTTGCCACGATAGACATGCGCTGCCTGTTCACATCAATCTCAACGTTTGTTCTCTTTCCAGGAAGCTGTCGTCCTCCCTTTGTTTCCTATGTGGAGTTGAGTTGTTCCCACAAGTGACACAGCCTGCTGGTCTTTTGTTTAACCATGTTAAGTCCATCTAAGTTATTGTCAGTTTCTCTCAATGGGAGAGGTCATTCCTTTAGGGTAATCTTGATGCCTCTGCATACTTTCTTCCTGTCCAAGAATATCTGCTAAAGAGGTCACTGGCTGTTTCATGCAACACTACTTGCAAGACGATAAATGTCAGACCCTGTAGTCACCCACACAGATGATAATGTCAAATGCCTCCTAGTAGCATCTACCGCCTCACGGTTGTCACCACATATGAGAATTCAGAAGTACAAGTGACGGATGCTGACCGGGAGACTCTCCAAGGCGTGGAGAAAGCCGCTCTCCCATTGGAGCTCTCAGCATCTCTTTGTGACTTGCACACAGTGTGACAGTGACATTGATTTGCAGACACGATATTAAAGGTGGGGGAGTGTTGTGGCTCACTTTTCATGTGTTCTACGTGTCCCTGCTCCACTAGGTGTATGACGCTCTATGGAATGTTGCTATGTCACTTGGAGTGTTACACCAGAAGAGAACAAAGGCTGAGCAGGGAATTCCAGTGCTGCTGATGGGGTATCCTGACTTATTTGCTTGTAACCTGCAACTGATGTTCTTATGAATAAAGAAGGTACCCGTTTGTATGCAGTGTCTAGATTGATTAATCCGCACCAGGGACTTTGCAACAGGGAGCCAACAAATTAACAGGGGGAGCTGAGCCAAAGGTCTGACTTGGCTCTAGAAGCCTACTGACAGGCTGAGCCTTGAAAATATTTGGCATGGAATTCATGCAAAACATGTCAAAATGTTCAAAAGTGTATTACTTTATGTGAGGGAAGTGTTTCACGTTAGTACATCAGATTATATCACTGCATTGAGAGGCATGTAGTAAAAGTGATTTTTAAACATGAAACTTTCCTTGCCTCAGCCCTGACGATAATGTGCCCATTTCTTACTGATAATGGCATTACTCCTACTCCCACGCCTTCCTTCTTAACGTGTGATGCCCTCTGCCTCCCCCCAGACCCACCCCCAGCCTATAAAAACACCGCCCGCCCTCACCACCTCCTGTACGTAAACTAGCCGAGTATAGCAACTCAGTTGAACTGCACCGGGATGGGAGAGGGACCTAGAAGGAAGGCGAGGGAGTAGGACTAAGAGTAATGCCATTATCAGTAAGTAATGGACGCATTACCTCCTGTCCCTCCCTCGCCTTCCTTCTTCACGTGTGAGGAAATAGCAAGCAAAAACAGAGACGGACAACTGAGTAAAAAAGAACACCATTTTAATAACGTGCCAAAATCACAATACAAAAACCCCCTATTCCTTCATAGAGGACAAGACTCTGTGGCCCAGGACATTAGCCAAATGTTCCAGACCAGCAATCCGATAGTGGCAGACAAAAGTGGAAGACCAAGTCGCAGCCCTACATATTTCCACCACAGAGGCACCATGTGATTCAGCCATAGTAGCCGCCATACTGGGGGTAGAATGCCCCTGCACCCCCAGAGGAGGATCCACCCCTTTCACCTTGTAAGTCAAAAGGACCATAGACCGAATCCAACGACTCAAAGCAGCTTTGGAAGGCTTCTCACCCCTTTTAGCAGGACCAAAGTTTACGAACAAAGCGTCCCCCTTCCGGAAGGACTCCACCACATGCAAATACCATAACAAAGTCCGCCGCACATCCAAACAGTGCAAACGACAGTCCTCTGCCGAGGAAGGATCCGGACAAAACTCAAACAAAATCACCTCTTGACTGAGATGAAAAGCTGAATTAACCCTAGGTACAAAGAATGGAACTGGAACCAGCACCACCCGGTCCGAAAAGACCTTACAGAAAGGAAACTTACAGGACAAGGCCCCCAACTCCCCCAACCTTCTAGCCGAAGTGATGGTGACCAGAAAACAAGCTTTGAAAGTCAAGCTTCAATTCCAGCCCCTTGAGGGGCTCAAAAGGAGGACCCGACAGGACATCCAAGACCAACTGCAAGTTCCAACAGGGAAAGAAATGAACAGGCCGAGGAAAAAGGTTCAAAAGACCCTGATAAAATCAAGGCATCAGGGCTGCATCATCCTGCAAATCACGCCAGGAGCCCCGAAAAGCCTGAATGGTCGCCCACTGCACCCGCAGAGAAACAACCGACAGACCCAACTGGGCCCCATCCTGCAGGAACTGCATAATCAAAAAGAGGTCCGCCACAGTAGGATTCAGCTCCTTACAAGCACACCAGGCCGAAAAAGCCCTCCAATGCCTAGCATAAGAGAGAAGCGTAGAGGATCTACGAGAAGCCTGCAGCGTCACAGCGAAACGGTCAGGGACCCCCAAAACAGCTAAGCCCTGCCGTTCAACAGCCATGCCATCAAGTGTAACTTCCTTAAGGTGCCCAGGGAAAAACTGGAAAAAGCAACGGAGACGGGACCACAGGAAGGACCCACTCCGGGCAGCAACTCAGCAGGCCTAGGAGAGGAAACCAATTCGCATGAGGGCGCAATCAATATCACCTGTGCCCCTTCCCTCCGCACCCGAACCAGAAAGGCCCGGACCAGCTGAAATGGAGGGAAAGCATAAAGAAGGCCCCGAGGCCAAGGACAAGTCAAGCCGTCGACTCCCTACACCAGGGGACACTGACCCAGAGAACAAAACAGCTCCACTTTGGCATTCCCTGGGAACGCAAACAGGCCCACCACCGGGAGGCCCCAACATACCACCAACTGGTTGAACAAACTGGGAAGCAGGGAGAAATCCTTGGACGATGGAATGCCCCTGCTCAAACGATCAGACCGGACATTCTCCACCCCCAGAATGTACAGAGCAGACAGTTCCAGAACCCAGCCCTGAGCCCACAGGAAGATGTCGCTGGCCACTAAGTTCAAAGAACGGGACCTTGTTCCCTCCTGACGGTTGACATAGGACTTCGCCACCAGATTGTCCGTCTGAACCACCACCATCTGACCCTGCAAAGAGTCCTGAAAATGGAGCAGAGCGAGCCAAATTGCACACAACACCCTCTAGTTCGATGACCTCCGGGAATCCCGCAGAGACCAACACCCCTGAACCTGCTTCGACCCCAGCCAAGCCCCCCCAACCGGACAGGCTGGCATCCGAAGTTACCACCAGCGGGACCAGGGCAGATAACGAGATCCCGGACAGAAGATGATGACTGCAAAGCCACCAGGAGAGGTCCGCTTGGATCGGCCTGTCATCTGCAGCGGAGTCAACAGATCCTGAGTCCTGGGAGACCACCCCGCTAGAATCCAGTTGGCCAGGCGAAGAAGGTGAAACCGGGCCCAGGGTACAAGAAACACCACAGAAGCCAAATGCCCTTGCACCCTCAACCACTCCACCGCCGGAGGAGCCTCCTGGGACATCAAGGCCAGAACCTGCACTGATAAGGAGACCAGGCACCTCTCGGACAGAGTAACACGGCCTACCAAAGTCTGAAAATGTGCCCCGATAAAAACCATGTCCCGAGAGGGGGCCAAAGAAGATTTTCCCCAGTTCACCAAAAATCTGTGTCCCTGAAGAACCTCCAAGACCCTCTCGACCTGAGAGAGCAACAGAGACTCCTCCGCTGCATGAATCAAAAGATCGTCCAAATAGGGATGAACGAACACCCCTTCCACATGAAGGATAGCCATGAGGGCGCCAGGGCTTTCGTAAAGACACTTGGAGAGGACTTGAGGCCGAAGGGTAGAACACAAAACTGAAAATGGGCGTCTCCTATCGCAAACCTCAGGAATCGCTGAGAAGAGGTTGCGACAGGGACGTGAGGATAAGTGTCCTCGAGATCCAAGGAGGCCAAAAAATCTCCCGGCTGGACTAGTGGAATGATAGCTTGAATGGTCAATATTCATAAGTGAACAGCACGAACCCAGGAGTTGACCCACTTTAGATCCAGCACGGGCGAAAACCTCCCGAGACCTTCTGCACTAAGAACAAAATGGAGTATGCCCCTGTCCCGATTTCTGACACCAGCACCCGGCAAATGGCCCTTTTGGCAAGCATATCCCTGACTCCTTCCAACAGTGCCAACCTTTGCAGACTGGCAGTCGGAACAGGAGTCAGCCTTACACCTGTATCCAAGGGAACCTGCCAAAAATTGATGTTGTAACCATGTTCCACAGTGCCCAGGACCCAGCGATCCAAAACATCCAGATGCCAAACCGGAAGGAAATGCCTGAGCATGCCACCCATAGGTGAGATCCTTCCTGGCTGTGATTGTCAGGGGCCCTTCTTGGCAGGCCCCTTAGGAGTAGGGGCAGTGTGCTTAGTAGAAAAACGAGGCTGGAACCTTCTCCTCCAGAAGGACTGACGCTTCGGGGACGACCTGGAGGACCTACTCCAAGGCTTGCCAGAAAATGAAGCACCACCTTTATAAGGCAGGGCATGTTTCCGTTCCTTGAAATCTTAGAAATCATGGCTGGCAACTGATCCCCAAAGAGAGCTTGATCCTCAAAGGGCAACTTCAGTAAAGCCGCTTTCTCCCCACGATCCGCCTTCCACTGCCTGAGCCACAAGGAACGGCGAGCGGCCACCAAGGCCTCAGTGGACATGGCTGAGGCACGAATAATATTGGAAGAAATGTCCCCCAGCAGCTTAGCCTGCTGTTCCATGGCGGCCAACAGCTCCGAATACTCTGAACCATCCTAGACCGCCATGGTCAACTTGTCAAAATCCTGCACCAAGGACTGACCATAATAAGCAGAAAAGAGGCTTTCCCCCAGGGCCAAGTTCTCAGCAGCAAAGGCCTTCTTAAGGCCTGAGTCAACTTTCTTGTCTGTGGAATCGGTCGGGGTACAATCCTCCGGCTGAATGGCGGTCTTACCGATCAGAGTTGCCAGAATTGAGTCCAAATGCACAGAGTGGGGCAAGAGGTCATCCCCCTCCAACAGATATAATTTCTGGAGAAAACGAGGGACCTGAACCCTGTCCACTTCCCTCCATTCCCTCATCACCATCTCCCGCACTGGGCCCTGAAAAGGCATGCCCAACCGGGAGGGCTTCACATACTGTGGGAAAAGGGCCCCTCCATTCTCTCCCTGCTGGAAAGAAGGAAACCCCAAGTTGTCCTGTACATGAGCCAAAACGTCCCACATTTCATCCCTGGAGACATATTTTCCACCGGAGGAGGTAGAAGGCCCTTCCCCATCTGAAGGGGACAACTCAGCAACGGGATCCACAGTCCGAGGCCGGGAAGGACCAAGAGGCAAAGGACAAGCCTGCAGTGCTTTGGAAACGGCCGCCTCAATCATCCCTGAACCTCCTTCCTGGACATGAGAGGCACGTCACCCCCATCACGGCCCGGCAACCTAGGCCTCTGCAGGTGAACCGGAGACCCATCCGAAGAGGAAGAGGAGGACACCACGTTGTTCCTCTTAAACAACCTCTTGCAACCTGTGGCAGCAGAATAATCCCCACCAACACAGCAGCCTAGAAATAGCTGCAGGGGAATCCAGCTGGAAACCAATAAGGCCAATCCAAAAATACCACACCCAATCAGGAAAAACATAGAAATCAGGCAAAATACATTAAAAACTGGAACAAACTCGTCTTACGCGGTCTCCATGACGATCCTGCTCCAGGCGATCTGACTGCACCGCGACTGTGACCCGGAAACAACAGCCCCAGCAGCACAAGGAGCGCCGGACTCCGTCACGGCGTCCACACGCTGGTGCTTCGCCCCATGAGAATGAGGAGACTCCGGAGGCCACCGCGTCGCTGGATGATCACTGCCTGCAGCGTCGCAGAGGCAGAGACCCAAGACCTGATGACTCCCCAGCACTGCCACAGAGAGGAAAAACCGAAGGTAAGTCTCATCTAGGGAGATAAATAAGAACAGGAGGTGGTGGGGGCGGGCAGTGTTTTTATAGGCTGGGGGTTTGTCTGGGGGGAGGCGGAGGGCCTCACACGTTAAGGAGGAAGGCGAGGGAGGGACGGGAAGTAATGTCATTAGTGAACTCGGATGCGAGGCGATAGTCATGTGTACGCTTCATGTGGCCTAGATTTTTATTATTGATGGAGCAAAACTATAGTTGAGTGAATCATACATAGGAGGTTTTTGTACAGTGCATATTCTGAACTCCCGCATATGTTGGTTTTGTCAAATGTGATAATGAAGAACATGCATTGGAAAAAGTAATAGGTTTTGCCTATGCAAGATCTATTGGCTTTGTCAATGTTTTTTTTTTTTACATGTTGTACACCTTGTATGATATAGCTTGATACTTTTATATTACGAATGGTACAGTATGCACTAGGATGTTTTGTTCTTGTTGGATTTATTTGCTCAAACCATTGTAAAACAAATGCATAAATCATTTCTGGTCCTTGTTTTGCCTAAGTGCAATTTGAGTTAGCTGGCTGCTTCGGATCATCTGGTCTTTGAATTCGCTGGTTTGAGCTTAACAAAGTGCTGGCACTAGGTGGCCTTTGAAAGTTACTAACAAGGATCAAGCAGTGCGTGGCTGCACACGGTGAAACAGGGGCATGCGGATCAGGCACAGGTAAGGGCATTCCTGGATGTGCAATGGCAGTTCTGGGATGAGCAATGGAAGCCATGAGATGGGCATATTGTGGCCTATCAGCCTAGGAGTGTGGACTGGAAGCCATGCTATGGGCGTTGGCAGTCCTGGGATCTGCAATGGCAGCACTGTGATGGGCGCTGGCAGTCCTGGTATGTGCAATGAAAGAGAATTCAGCATTCAGAAGTAGGTGGTTGCTCCTGTCATGTTCTCAGTGCCCCATTTACTATACTGCAATTAGAGTTGCTATTTATGTTCCACTGCATCTGGTTCTTGCACAGTGTACAGCTGGCACAGTACTATGATCCTCCTGGCTGCCTATGGCAGGGGGACAGGAGGACGAGCCAGTTAGATAGCTCAGTGGGTTAATGTGCTTCTTCCAGAGATCTACATTCGAATTACTGTTTCAATTACAATAAGTAATTCACTGAAATGATGTGCAAGCTGCAGAGCTGTGCGGACGCAAAAGCCTCAGTCCTTCTGGCGGATAAATGAGCCAGAAAGTAGGAAAGAAAAACAAGCATTAGCAAATGCAATAGGCTTCGCCTATGTGATTAAATTTTTAGGTCTCGCGCCTAGCGGTGCACTGCGCAGAAGTGCTCGCGCAGCGCGAGACATTTAGTAGGTGAAAAAGGGGATTCAGCACTGACCTAGGAATCGCACGCCCTCGTGCGTGTGCGATTCCTTTTGTGCTACCCCATTGGCGTTTTCGTGCGTCTTTTTCTAAAAGACTGCACGCAATTGGCCAAAGGCGGGCGCATTGCTCCGCCCATGGCCTATTGGTGTCTATTACGCGCTTGGTGCGCGTAATAGACAGCAATAGGCCATGTGGTTTCAATTATCGTGCCCAGACACGGGCGCGATAATTGAAACCACATGTTTTCGCTGTGGCGCGCGCACCACTCGCGGGCGTTTTTTTTTTTTTTTAAAAGCAATCGCTTTCACTGCCGCTTGTCTAGTTCAGTGTGACGTTGTCCCCGGGAAGGAATGGGTGAGACAGAACACTGGGACCCTGTTCTTCTCCAACAAAACCAAACATAAGATCACCAACTTCAGAACCAACAGAGCAGCTGTGAACTTTCTCTAAACAGTGAAGGAACAAGCAGTCCCGGGAGAAGGTTCTTTCAAGCGCCGGCGCACACACAGTTTTAAAAGTGACGCATTCAGTAATAAAGCAATATTGTAAAGTACGAATAAAGTTTCGAAGAAGAGACCAAGAGGATCCTATGAAATAGAATAATTCGTTTCTAATACAATGAAGTGAAATACTGCTCTTTTAACCGACAGGCTAAGCTTCGTTTTTTAAGACAATTCTACACTTCACTATCTCCTCCGAAGTGGGCAGGTGGGTCCCACCGGAGCGGCTAGTTTTGCTCTCAAAGTTGCATTTCACGGGACAGAAATTGCAAACAAGGAAGAAGAGCAGTGAACATGGTACATACAGTGTGCATCGGTGCTGCGGCTCCGTCCTCCTCTGCCAACCCAGCACATCTGGAGCCGCTTATTAGGGAAGCATGCGAGCTCATCCCACTGAAACAAGGCGGACCAACCACTGACTGGCAGCGACATAGAAAAGGGACCACCATGTCACACTTCAACCGAGGCAACCTCAAGATGCGGCTCAGAATACAAACAGCTCGAACAAAAGTATATGAACCGAATCAATTGGCCTGGCTTTTGAAGAAAACACGTGAATATGTGATAGAGACAGAATGCAGTTTTGTACGCGTTGCATTTAAGGAACACATTAACATTTTGACTTTGTACAAGAGTAGTAAACTGTCAAATGACAATATGGTCACACAACTTAAAAGTATACGGCATACACACAGATGGCGCAGCACATGAACATCAACGCATGCAGACGCAGAGAAATGCTCTGTCATCCATGCACACACAATCAGACATTGCTGGGGTGGGTGAAAACCAAAAACGTGGATGAATGAGTCGATGGAAGAACAGGTGAGTGACCGAATGCGTTTTTCGATTACATGATTGAGTGAGCAGTTGAGTGGATGTTATTAATTGGTGAAAGAGTACGTGGTTGCATGAAAATGCTGAGTATCTGAATGGATGCCTGGGTGAATCGATGAGTTCTTGGATGGTTGCAAGTGCATGGATAGATGAATGAACGAATGATGAATAACAACTGCATGCACGGATGGGTGACTTGGTGACTGATGATTGGATGACTGAGCGAATGGATGACTGGATAAGTTAGAGCAAAAAAACTTGAGTGAGTGTATGAATGGTAGAATGTGTTCTCCTGCAGTTCTATCAGGCTCCCGCCGACCAGCGTCTATCGCAGGATGTCCTGCATACTCATCCTCCTGAAGGTGTCTTCTGTAGGGTGCCCTGCTCCAGCCTGTTGGCTACCCTGGGCTCAGGGCAGTACCCTCTGCCCTTCAGTGTAGGTAGCATGAAAGTGCAAACTCACCTCTGCGCGGACCCATGGTGACTAGAATACCCGAGATCCCTACACTTGCCCCCTCTTTGCCCTTGTGTAAAGACACCCGCTGCCAGAAGGTTGCATACAAAGTCCTGGAAAAAGCAACGGAGCTCACGCCGGTTCTGTTCCAAGCAGCCCCCCTCCTCCCATGAAAGCTTGGTGCTGATTTATCAGCTGTTTAACCAAAGGCGGCTACATTGCCTTAATTAAGTCTGTGCCGTGCTGGGATGGAGCGGGAATCGGGGAGGCTTCCCTGCTGGAGGCTGACGCCACGTGCACGTTTTGTGTCATAGTTTAGTTATGAGCAGGAGGCGTGGGAGCTTTGTAGAGAGGTCAGGGGTCAGGCCCCGGGCCTGGTACATGTAAACCTAGGATTTACCAGCAGAGTAACTATCAAGTTGAGGGTCAGTGTCCGTCCACAGCTTGTACACACATTCCTGTAAACAGATTAAAACAAGCATTTGCAACTCTCTGGTCACATTGGCTGTAGCCTGCGCCATGTGTTATATTAAAGTTAGGCAGCTAGCACCATTTCCTTGGGATAAAATATCTTTACTTCTTATTGCGGCTTATAGGTCTCGCATTTACGCGAGTTTAAGCTATTGGCATTGTAAATGACAATGCCTTTTATTTATGTTTTTAAAACGAAAACAAAAATAAAAGGCATTGTTATTTGCAATATCAATAGCTCAAACTCGCGTAAATGCGAGACCTAGTGCATTGCAAATGCTTGTTTTTTTTAGCAAGAGGCCTAAAAAAAAAAGTCTGCTTGCCCACTCGCTAAAGCGAATTAGATTTTAGCAGGTCGAGGTATTTTTAAGGACATACTAGACCGTTCTGGCAAGTGAACTGGAGCTGCGAAGGAACAGGTGTTCTGTTCACTCTGAAAGTGAATGAGCATTAAAGATTTCTTTAAATCTTGTTTTTATCTTGACACATTTGCTGTCTGTTTAAGGACAAATGTCAGTCTGTCTAATTACTGCTTATCTTATCCTGGAAAATGGTGTTTACTTTTCTCTCCAACTAGTTAGAGCAGGCTTCTCCGACGAGTAGCCTGTAAGTAGCTCTCCTGAATGCAACCAAGCCTACTACATTAGAAGCTTTTGCTTGGTTGAACTAATACATCTAAAATAAATTTGAGAGTCTGTATTCAAGACAAAAAGGTGTGTATTTTCAGAACTCATAAGCTCATGTTTGGAGACAAATTGCTAAATCTCTAAAATATATTTAACACAGAAATTTGAGCGATACATCATGTGGCACTGTGCAGCAATATTATTAATACCTTGGTGCCAGGGACATTGGGTTATGCAATATCCATTTAAAGGCATTTGAAACTGACAAAACCTTTTCACACTGCTAGTGGCCACTAATGTAACCTTGTCTGGCATGACCACCAGACCAACCCTAATATTAGCGGCTCCTTATTTTAATTGAACATAAGTAGCACTTTTTCCATAAAAGAATGGAGACACCCCCGCGTTAGAGGATTTTGCTAAGTGAGCTGTCTGACACTCATTGTGAAACAAAAGGCTGTTGCATGTCTATTTTTTCCCCCTAACACATCCTATTTAAATAAGGACAAAACAAATCAGAACACTTTACTTGGCGATGTGCAAATGACAAAAATTTGTAGAAACTATTTCCTAACATGGTTTGTATACTACGTAGTTTTATCAGTAAAAGTGCATGTCACTTAGAAATTCTGTGGCTATTTTAATGACAGTGTGCTACAACTTCATGCTTAGTTACAAATGTATTAAGTGATAGCTACTATTTTTTTTTTTAACATGATTTGAAAAACATTCTTGCCCCTGCCCGATGACAAGGCTGTTAATGAACTGAGAGGCACGTCAGAGATCCTGTGCATCTTCTATACAGCTAAATTTGTATTATATATGGAGCAAATGTTTAATCTATTAAATAAAAAAACCTTTTTATACAGCAGACATATGTGCTGGCAACTCAGTGAAATAAAATATTTGCCTCAGATCACAATTTGAAACCAGTTTATGGGACAAGAACCTTACAGTTAAGTCGAGTAGTTTAAGTCACTAGACCTGCACGTCCGGTAACAGGATTATTTTTTTAGGCCTGGGCAAACCACTGATCTATGCATATAAAATTCTGTTCTGCAATCAGCAAAGTACACGTTCTTTACCACTAGACAAAACTCTGATCAGCAGGTACATTAATCACCAGTTTTATCTTTGCACTTTTATGGCTGCCTGAAAACTGTTGGATATACGAGGAACTCTGCAGTGATTTTAAAACTGCCGAGCTGCTACAAAACCGGCCCCCACCTTACAAACCACCCGATGCCTGATACAGCCAGTCCAGCTCTGGTCCTACCCCGTGTATTTATCTTGACTGACTTTAAAAATTTTTTTGCCTTTTATTTCTGTAAGATAATTTCTTAGAAATAATTTACTACTGCTTATATGTATTCACACCATTTATAAATATATTTTTATTGTTTTGAGATAAAGGAGACAATTTAGTAAAGCCAGGACCTAGAGTGAATGTTTCAGCTATTTCCAGTTGGAATGCATCTCCGCCACGAAGTAATGTTGGGTGAGGGCAAGCAGGAATTTAAATGTTGCATGGAATAATCCACATTTTCTGGACAGGGAAAATAAGCTTCACTATGTATTTTGTAACATTTATACATCAGTGTAGAACCAGATTTTTTTGGTGTATGTGTGTACAAATTGCACAAACAAACAAAAAAAACACATGCTTATTAAGCTACTCATCGCGAAGAGCTGGATGGCAACACTACAGATTAGTGCTGTAAGCTTAATTTGTGATAACCCTATCCAGTCACAAGAATAAAACAAGCATTGGCATAGCCAATAGGTCTTGCCTTTGGGACCTTATAAGTGTTTAGTTATCCAGCACAATAACCTTGGTGCAACAACATCAACTGTTGCATGGCTAAACACTTATAAGGTCCCAAAGGCGAGACCTATTGGCTATGCCAATGCTTGTTTGTTGTTGTTATAAGTTTTAGCTTGGTTAGCAGTTGTGCAATATAAAATAAAGAAACTTAGTAATGACTTGTTAATTGAGAAAGGCAATATATTGGGCAGTAACTGGTGGTAATATAAAGTGCTCCTGTACCTTCGGGTGATATTGGTGCTATATAAAACTGACTCTAAAAAAAAGTTTTGAAAAGCAGGTTTAAATGCGGAGGCGATTAGTTGTGTTTAGTTATCCAGCACAATAACCTTGGTGCAACAACATCAACTGTTGCATAGCTAAACACTTATAAGGTCCCAAAGGCGAGACCTATTGGCTATGCCAATGCTTGTTTGTTGTTGTTATAAGTTTTAGCTTGGTTAGCAGTTGTGCAATATAAAATAAAGAAACTTAGTAATGACTTGTTAATTGAGAAAGGCAATATATTGGGCAGTAACTGGTGGTAATATAAAGTGCTCCTGTACCTTCGGGTGATATTGGTGCTATATAAAACTGACTCTAAAAAAAAGTTTTGAAAAGCAGGTTTAAATGCGGAGGCGATTAGTTTCTGTGTGTGTCCATCTCTGTTTTTAGGTCTTGCCCTGAGCCAGCGCTTGCGCTGGTCTGGGCGAGACATTTAGTCAGTGGGCTTTCAGAAATGCGACCACAGCTTTTTGTGTGGCATTCTGCGTGCGGTTACGTGCACAGGCACGAGCAGAGGTGCCATCTGGCTTTCCTCTCGCTCTCCCGCGCGCGCGCCTCGCTCTGCCTCTCTGTCTTGCTCGCCCCTCCCCCGCGGCCGCGCGTCTTGTTGGGGCTTGCACTCTCCCTGCCCACAGCTCCCTCATGCTGCTGCTTTACCCTTCCCACTGTTTGTACCTCCTATCACCTACCCACCCCTACTGTTTGTAAACTCGCTTTAAAAAACAAAAACAAAGAGCCAACGCGAAACGTAGGTATCGTCTCTGCATACCTCTGGCCCTGTCGCTCTTGCTTGGAGGGTGGCCTCCAGGCTCGCATTCCTCGCCATGCGCCACAAACCACAGAAATCGGACACCCTTTGAACTGCCCTCGAATTTGGGAAATGATCTAGAAGCCAAAGGCGTTACACATTTCTTCATGCCGCGGCACATGCGCACGTAGAACCCTCTAATCACACAGCTCCCAAGCACACAGCTACCTAACAAGCAACGTTATAACGAGATCCGTCTTATACTGGAATGATTCAATGAAGCAGCCTCGCCTCTCTGCCTGCCTCTCTTCCCTTCCCTGGTCTCCATTGCCCTCCTCTCTTTTACTCTTCCTCCAGCCTGCCCTTCTCTGCATCTTAAACAATCGATTTGCCCCAAAAATAGGGATTTGAATAAAAAAACTAAATGCAGCGGATAAACATATCTGCTTAGCGATTATGAAACTTTTTGGTTCAGAACCTACATTCACAATTCGCTTTTGCAGATAATAGAAATAATTTAGCCAGCCATCCTTCTGCGAGGGGTTCTGGGGTTGTTTAGGGGTGCAGTCTGGGGGTCTGATCTGCTGTCCCCCCTCTCAATCATCAAACACCCTGGTCTTTCACCCACACATTATCCACTGAGGCGGGCAGTGTCACTGAACATACAAACACACACATTTACACTGCTGGCTTCACACCTCACAAGCCACAACAGACTCCAGTCTGGGAAGAACCCTCACACCTCCTTGGAAAGACTATTGAAAGCGCTGCGATGCTACACCAGTGGCAGACTAAGCGCTATGCGGACGCCATTAACATCACATGACGGAGCAAAGACACTGAGAAAGGAAAGAAGGGACTGGAATCGTATATCAAGGGAACACGAAGAAAGAGTGGGGTCTATTCTGGGGTTTATTCCTTCAAAGGGGGACGGTGGGGGGCAGCAGGAACGATTATAAGGCTGGAGGTCTTAGACTTCTACAGACACCACTCAGCACCACCACAGCATCACTCAGCACCACCACAGCATCACTCAGCACCACCACAGCACCACTCAGCACCACCACAGCATCTCTCAGCATCACCACAGCATCACTCAGCACCAACACACCAACACTCAGCACCACCACAGCATCACTCAGCACCAGCACAGCACCACCACAGCATCACTCAGCACCACCACAGCATCACTCAGCAGCACCACAGCATCACTCAGCACCACCACAGCATCACTCAGCACCACCACAGCACCACTCAGCACCACCACAGCACCACTCAGCACCACCACAGCATCTCTCAGCATCACCACAGCATCACTCAGCACCACCACAGCATCACTCAGCACCACCACAGTATCACTCAGCACCACTTAGCACCACCACAGCACCACCACACCACCACTCAGCACCACCACTCAGCACCAGCACTCAGCACCACCACACAGCATCACCACAGCATCTCTCAGCACCACCACTCAGCACCACCACAGCATCACTCAGCACCAACACACCAACACTCAGCACCACCACAGCACCACCCCAGCATCACTCAGCACCAGCACAGCACCACCACAGTATCACTCAGCACCACCTCAGCACCACTCAGCACCACCACAGCACCACTCAGCACCACCACAGCACCACTCAGCACCACCACAGCATCACTCAGCATCACCACAGCATCACTCAGCACCACCACACCACCACTCAGCACCACCACACCACCACTCAGCACCACCACAGCACCACCCCAGCATCACTCAGCACCAGCACAGCACCACCACAGCATCACTCAGCACCACCACAGCATCACTCAGCACCAACACACCAACACTCAGCACCACCACAGCACCACCCCAGCATCACTCAGCACCAGCACAGCACCACCACAGTATCACTCAGCACCACCACAGCACCACCACAGCATCACTCAGCACCACCACACCACCACTCAGCACCACCACAGCACCACCCCAGCATCACTCAGCACCAGCACAGCACCACCACAGCATCACTCAGCACCACTCAGCACCACCACAGCATCACTCAGCACCACCACAGTATCACTCAGCACCACTTAGCACCACCACAGCACCACCACTCAGCACCACCACACAGCACCACCACACAGCATCACCACACAGCATCACCACACAGCATCACCACACAGCATCACCACAGCATCTCTCAGCACCACCACACCACCACTCAGCACCACCACACCACCACTCAGCACCACCACACCACCACTCAGCACCACCACAGCATCACTCAGCACCACCACAGCATCACTCAGCATCACTCAGCACCACCACAGCACCACTCAGCACCACCACAGCACCACCACAGCATCACTCAACATCACCACAGCATCACTCAGCACTACCACAGCATCACTCAACACCACCACAGCACCACCACAGCATCACTCAGCACCACTACCACCTCAACATCACTCAACACCACCTCAACCTGCAGCGCTTGCGCTGGTCTGGGCGAGACATTTAGTCAGTGGGCTTTCAGAAATGCGACCACAGCTTTTTGTGTGGCATTCTGCGTGCGGTTACGTGCACAGGCATGAGCAGAGGTGCCATCTGGCTTTCCTCTCTCTCTCCCGCGCGCGCGCCTCGCTCTGACTCTCTGTCTTGCTCGCCCCTCCCCCACCACAGAGCGCGTCTCGCGGCCGCGCGTCTTGTTGGGGCTTGCACTCTCCCTGCCCTCAGCTCCCTCATGCTGCTGCTTTACCCTTCCCACTGTTTGTACCTCCTATCACCTACCCACCCCTGCTGTTTGTAAACTCGCTTTAAAAAACAAAAACAAAGAGCCAACGCGAAACGTAGGTATCGTCTCTGCATACCTCTGGCCCTGTCGCTCTTGCTTGGAGGGTGGCCTCCAGGCTCGCATTCCTCGCCATGCGCCACAAACCACAGAAATCGGACACCCTTTGAACTGCCCTCGAATTTGGGAAATGATCTAGAAGCCAAAGGCGTTACACATTTCTTCATGCCGCGGCACATGCGCACGTAGAGCCCTCTAATCACACAGCTCCCAAGCACACAGCTACCTAACAAGCAACGTTATAACGAGATCCGTCTTATACTGGAATGATTCAATGAAGCAGCCTCGCCTCTCTACCTGCCTCTCTTCCCTTCCCTGGTCTCCATTGCCCTCCTCTCTTTTACTCTTCCTCCAGCCTGCCCTTCTCTGCATCTTAAACAATCGATTTGCCCAAAAAATAGGGATTTGAATAAAAAAACTAAATGCAGCGGATAAACATATCTGCTTAGCGATTATGAAACTTTTTGGTTCAGAACCTACATTCACAATTCGCTTTTGCAGATAATAGAAATAATTTAGCCAGCCATCCTTCTGCGAGGGGTTCTGGGGTTGTTTAGGGGTGCAGTCTGGGGTCTGATCTGCTGTCCCCCCTCTCAATCATCAAACACCCTGGTCTTTCACCCACACATTATCCACTGAGGCGGGCAGTGTCACTGAACATACAAACACACACATTTACACTGCTGGCTTCACACCTTCACATGCCACAACAGACTCCAGTCTGGGAAGAACCCTCACACCTCCTTGGAAAGACTATTGAAAGCGCTGCGATGCTACACCAGTGGCAGACTAAGCACTATGCGGACGCCATTAACATCACATGACGGAGCAAAGACACTGAGAAAGGAAAGAAGGGACTGGAATCGTATATCAAGGGAACACGAAGAAAGAGTGGGGTCTATTCTGGGGTTTATTCCTTCAAAGGGGGACGGTGGGGGGCAGCAGGAACGATTATAAGGCTGGAGGTCTTAGACTTCGACAGACACCACTCAGCACCACCACAGCATCACTCAGCACCACCACAGCATCACTCAGCACCACCACAGCACCACTCAGCACCACCACAGCATCTCTCAGCATCACCACAGCATCACTCAGCACCACCACAGCACCACCCCAGCATCACTCAGCACCAGCACAGCACCACAACAGCATCACTCAGCACCACCACAGCATCACTCAGCACCACCACAGCATCACTCAGCACCACTCAGCACCACCACAGCACCACTCAGCACCACCACAGCATCTCTCAGCATCACCACAGCATCTCTCAGCATCACCACAGCATCACTCAGCACCAACACACCAACACTCAGCACCACCAAAGCACCACCCCAGCATCACTCAGCACCAGCACAGCACCACCACAGCATCACTCAGCACCACCACAGCATCACTCAGCACCACTCAGCACCACCACATCACCACCCCAGCATCACTCAGCACCAGCACAGCACCACCACAGCATCACTCAGCACCACGACAGCATCACTCAGCACCACCACAGCACCACTCAGCACCACCACAGCATCACTCAGCACCACCACAGTATCACTCAGCACCACTTAGCACCACCACACCACCACTCAGCACCACCACTCAGCACCACCACACAGCATCACCACACAGCATCACCACAGCATCTCTCAGCACCACCACACCACCACTCAGCACCACCACAGCATCACTCAGCACCAACACACCAACACTCAGCACCACCACAGCACCACCCCAGCATCACTCAGCACCAGCACAGCACCACCACAGCACCACTCAGCACCACCACAGCACCACTCAGCACCACCACAGCACCACGCAGCACCACTCAGCACCACAACAGCATCACTCAGCATCACCACAGCATCACTCAGCACCACCACACCACCACTCAGCACCACCACAGCACCACCCCAGCATCACTCAGCACCAGCACAGCACCACCACAGCATCACTCAGCACCACCACAGCATCACTCAGCACCAACACTCAGCACAACCACAGCACCACCCCAGCATCACTCAGCACCAGCACAGCACCACCACAGTATCACTCAGCACCACCACAGCACCACTCAGCACCACCACAGCACCACCACAGCACCACTCAGCACCACCACAGCATCGCTCAGCATCACCACAGCATCACTCAGCACCACCACACCACCACTCAGCACCACCACAGCACCACCCCAGCATCACTCAGCACCAGCACAGCACCACCACAGCATCACTCAGCACCACTCAGCACCACCACAGCATCACTCAGCACCACCACAGTATCACTCAGCACCACTTAGCACCACCACAGCACCACCACTCAGCACCACTACTCAGCACCACCACTCAGCACCACCACACAGCATCACCACAGCATCTCTCAGCACCACCACACCACCACTCAGCACCACCACACCACCACTCAGCACCACCACACCACCACTCAGCACCACCACACCACCACTCAGCACCACCACACCATCACTCAGCATCACCACAGCATCACTCAGCACCACCACAGCACCACCCCAGCATCACTCAGCACCAGCACAGCACCACCACAGCATCACTCAGCACCACCACAGCATCACTCAGCACCAACACACCAACACTCAGCACCACCACAGCACCACCCCAGCATCACTCAGCACCAGCACAGCACCACCACAGTATCACTCAGCACCACCACAGCACCACTCAGCACCACCACAGCACCACTCAGCACCACCACAGCATCGCTCAGCATCACCACAGCATCACTCAGCACCACCACACCACCACTCAGCACCACCACAGCACCACCCCAGCATCACTCAGCACCAGCACAGCACCACCACAGCATCACTCAGCACCACTCAGCACCACCACAGCATCACTCAGCACCACCACAGTATCACTCAGCACCACTTAGCACCACCACAGCACCACTACTCAGCACCACTACTCAGCACCACCACTCAGCACCACCACACAGCATCACCACAGCATCTCTCAGCACCACCACACCACCACTCAGCACCACCACACCACCACTCAGCACCACCACACCACCACTCAGCACCACCACAGCATCACTTAGCACCACCACAGCATCACTCAGCATCACTCAGCACCACCACAGCACCACCACAGCATCACTCAACATCACCACAGCATCACTCAGCACCACCACAGCATCACTCAGCACCACCACAGCACCACCACAGCATCACTCAGCACCACTACCACCTCAACATCACTTAACACCACCTCAGCCTGCTCTCGGAATCTGCCATCTGTTGATTCTCCCCTAGCGTCTGGCCGCTGCTAGTGTTATAATACAGGTACTAGTTCACAACCTTCAACCTCCAATTGTTTATTCCCCCTCCAAAAAAAACTTTAACAAACAACCATTGGAATAGGCAAAAACAAGTTGCCAGCATTGCAAAAGAAAAATAAGGAATTTTTTATTGTACATACATTTTTAAATATGGTCGTTCTGTTGGACATAATGCCTTTTAGTCATATATAAGGTAACAAAAATGCTTCTGGCACTTTTTATTACAACTTGTCAGCATGCTGCACAGCAGACACACTTCTCTACAGCACAGCTTAAACACATTGGCAAAGTTAATAGCTCTGCCTAAACACTTATAAGGCCCCAAAGGCGAGACCTATTGGCTATGCCAATGCTTGTTTAACCTGATATGGAAGCTCTTTGTTCAGCATCTTGTTCATAAGCACGCTTTTAAACTCATTGTCACACACAGTTACCCCCACCCAAAGCAGATTAACACATTCTACACTGTACCTTTTATGCGTGCACGTCCATCAAGCTCCTGATGTGTTGTGTTTAAATTGATTTTTACAAAGCAGCGCTGTAAAATGTTTTTTATTCAATTAATTTTTGGGGCGCTTTTATATCGTGCAAACTCGGACCCTAAGGTACACAGAAACACTTTCATTTTTAAAAAAACATGTTATACAGCAGCGCAAGCTGCTGTGGCTTAAGGTTAAAAAGAAAAAAATTCCTATTACGCGGTGAACGCTGGCCACATAATAGATCTTTTTAAAAAAAAACTTTAAGTCATGCTGTATAGCAGTGAGTGCCCCTGTCCAGCGTGCTTTAACAAGCATATGAAAAACAAGCTACAGGGAAGTTCATGTGACTAAAGACATGTCGTTGGTTCTGAGAAACAATCTAGCTGCCGGAACATCGAGTTCTAATACAATGCTCCACATGAGAGACCTGCCCCTGATTCAGGAGGACAGCCAGCCCCTATTTGTGCACCATGAAATGGGGGTCAGTGTGTTTTGTGGGTAGAGCGCTACGCCAGAATAAATCAAAACACTGCCCAAAATTGTGAAATCTTAGGTGAGCGTTGCTACTGCATGTCATGTCCACAGGCACCACAGTGAACATATGTGGTCTGCAATCGTATTACATTATCCATCCAACATTGTTAAAAGAATTTCAAACGACACAATGTATTTCTCTTTAAAAGGGAATGGAAATAAGGAGTACTTTGAAAAGATGACGTGATAGTCATTGAGCGGATGTAACTTCCTGACTGTTCACGTTAAATCTAAACGCAAAAACTGACCAGAATATTTATTGACTGGTATTTTGCGCCCATCCATTGCAATTACTAATACCTATTGTGTGAAATAAGTCGCACCCCTCACTGTTTTCCAATAAACAGCAGATGTTTTGTTTTAATCATTCATTGTTAACCAGAAAATGTGTGGAAGTTCACCATTAGAGAGGCGTGGCGGTGCGCGAGTGGGCTGTGATTGCAATTCTTCCAGCTAGAGATTTCCAAAAGCCGCCTCTGTACCCTAGGTGACATGTACACAGACATAAACCTCCGCTCACTGGCATTCACTTTCGCATGCCAGTTTGGAAATACTGAAATCGGCACCTTCGCGATGGATGCCCCGTCAGCATCATACCCAAAAGATACACCCTATGTTTTGTGTAATTAGTTAAAAGTTGCATAATGGCAAACTGAAAGAGCAACCCAGGCCAGAAGTTTAGCGCATGCCATTGGTTTTAATGGCTTTTCCCCTGCATTTTTAATGCGGACATGTTTCCACAGAGAGCCACATAAACATTCTTCAAAGGAAACTAATGCTGCGCAGGAAGATGGTCGCCTCTGTCGTGTACTTCTTATAGTACCCCTGCAGGACCTGCGTGTTTGGATAACAAACTGTGGGCTTGGTGGCAGACTGGCTCTGTGCACCCCCACCGCGTAGGTTAGCCGGATTTGCATTAGCTAGCTCACAGTGCCACTAGAATCTCCTCTTATCGGGGAGAGATTAGTTTCTGGCAACCTTAGATCATGACAACCCTGATCCCTCAGAATCGTGGAAACAATGTACTACTTTTCGCTCAGTCACTCGTGCTTACTTATTCGGTTTGTCTCAGAGAGTTACACAGAATAAACAGTCTGGGCGTTTCAATAAGTATTTATTGAACAGCTGTTATTCTAGTGTAAAATATATTTGCTTCAGCAACCAGCAGACAATAGCAGAGATATATTATCAGCAGTACGATAAAAGGGAAAGGGTAGTACAGTTCTACCATATTGCAATAATAATGGTTACATACATGAATATATAAATGCATTATAAAAGTGCGCGTACTCCTACGATGCCTAACTAGATGTACCTAAGTGTACCTAGCATGTGTGTAGGTCTAAAAGCCTAAGAGCCAAGAATCCTTCTAGGATTTAGTCGAACCCCATTACCTGAATAGAGAGAGTGTGGGACCCCGTCCTGGTCTCGAGTTGGACACCCCGCAAGGGCTGTGTTAGACCGCTGTCAGCTGGAGCGACTGCATGCAGGAGCCTCAGCGTCTCTGGTCAGTGTGTCAGCATGGAATTCTCGGTTCCCTCTATCTTACCGTGGCAAGATGTGGTGTATTTATACCCTAAAGTGTCTTGTCCCTCAGTATGGTTTGTATTGGTCTTTGTTAGACATGAGGAAGACGTCAGGGGTGAACTTTGTACATACATATTATGCGGGAGATGTAGCTGGTGAATGCTCATGCATAATTTATGAGTACATTGTAAGCCTGTGTTCGGGAAAAACCCTGCAGTGTTCTAACCACAGACTAGATAACGTTCAACCTTCAGAGTTCGTTGTGTACTGTAGAGAACTAATGTAGGTGAAAGATCATGCCTATATTAGGGCATAGGAGATCATGACTATAATAGGGCATAGACGATTATGACCATAATAGGGCATATACGATTATGACCATAATAGGGCATATATGATTATGACCATATACGGCATATATGAACGTGTCTATATTAGGGCCTCTATACGAAACATAACACCTCGGCTTGTAAGAGCAGCAATAACGGAGTCCTAAGCAACACGAGAGAGGTGTCTGGGAGCAGGGAAAAGGAGGGGGAGCAACAAGAGGGATGGAGATGAACTGTAGAGAGCCATGCGCTTGGCAGAAAGTAGAAAAAAACAAAAAACAAGCTTCTGTTGTATACCGAAGACGACCTGCAGTTGCACTCATATGGCGTGCTTGATAGCAAATTTTTAAAAAGCACAGCACAAGCGCTGTGCAAGGAAAACATAAATAAAAGTTCCACAAAAGCAGATAAAAACAGTACTTCTGACATGGGACACTGATAAGAGAAACACATGGAAATAGTATGCTACAGCCAACAGAAACAGAGGAAAAGTAACTGGCAAGCACACAGACCAAGGAATAGTAAGGGCAGGGTGGAAGCTCCTTTAAAGATTTATATTAAATACAATAGACTTCACAAGCAGAGCACAAGCGCTGTGCAGGGGAAACCTAAAAAGGGGATTTATCTGAGGTAGCGGAGGAGGAGGATTTGGTGCAGTATAAATGAAGGATCTCTCATGCTATGTGTAATCCCCTCCCAGACCTTCTTTACAGTGAGTAGTGTCTTTAAAATGATTAGAATTGATCTTCAGTCTATCCTTGATGGAGCCCACATAGATGGGAGCACAGACGTGGCAGATCTTTTGTTGGAGAAGAGCAATAGTGAACTTTTATCTTGAATCAAAGCTGTTCGATCAGTTTTGGGGGTTCTGGAGTTAGAATGATCTAGATCAGTGACCTTCCTCTATCGAAAAATGTTTAGAAATGCTGTTTTGAGATTGGTGGGTTTGCTAGATTTGTCTCTTCGCTTAGCCTCTATGCCAATGGCAATGCCTGCTGTTAATGTGTGTCACTAAATGTGCCCTTATAAGTAAATCAAGGCCACTGCTAGAATTGGCTGCTTTATCAGTAAAAAGCAGCGGCCCTGTTTCCATGAATGCCGTTACTAACACAGAGACAAGTTTGCAAACGATTTCCAGCCAGGGGCACAACCATAAACCAAGCTAGCCTTCATATGCCTCTGGCCCCTTGAAGTGTACCTTTTGGGAATATTTGTTTCTGTGCCTCAACTGAAACTCTCTCCTCTTGTGATACAAAAGCTAACCTATCAGCCCTGCAACTCCTTTTGATCATATTGGTGTTCAACAGTAATAGAATATGCCTATAACGATATTCCGATTTGTTAGTGTCAAGATATCACATGCACCATGTCAAACCTATGGGGAACATTTAATCATATGTCGACTGTTTCAGTAAAGCTTTTCTCAGTAATGTTAAATTTAATTTGAAGGCCCAAGCTGGCAGAATAGCCTTCATAATAAGCAAAACAAGGTTTCGTTTTGGTGGGTATATTGAAATCAAATATATGGCTTAGGATTTTGAGATTGTGAAACTTTATAATTTCACTAAATCCTCATGCAAATATGCTTCCATTTTAGTTACTTTTTCATTGCATCACATGCATCAGTTAAAGGCTGTGTTGGTTACTAAAGGAAAAAGTGAAATTTGCTTAAATCCTTACTTGTAAAGCATTCCTACAGCCTTCCCTGTGCGCTGGGCTTGTGGGTCGAATTTGTTTTGTTTAACTAAGAGAGCGTCCATTGTTTTAAAATCAAGCACAGCTGTTTGATGTTGTGCCTAGGTAGAGCCATTTGTTCTCGTTGTGAAACCCTGCTTGCGCTGCTCCTTACCTTAGACAGTAACTTTCAGGAACAAAGCCATTAAAACCAATGCCATTGGTTTTAATAGTTCATCCCTTTCATTTTTAACGCGGACGTATTTCCACAGAGAGCCATGTAAATGTTCTTCATTTAAATTAAGGCTACGCAGGGGGGGCGTGGCCAGCCGTCGAAAGACATGGCCGCTTTCTGAGGCGGCTCCGACCGAGCGCGCCCGTTCCTGGATAAATCCGTCCACTAATCCGCTGGATAACTGGTAGAAAAGACTGTGTGGGGTTCCGGAACGCACCACGCATCGACCGTGCCGTGAAACCGCTGATTTTGACTAGCGGTTCCGGCAAAAGATCCGACTACGTACTCCGCGGCCGGGCAGAGTGGTTGCAGAGGCCGCGCAGTGGGAGACCTTGGGCTGCTGGATTCCATCCCCGCCTCTCGGGGGCACCGGAGACGGACTGAGGATCGGGCGGTTGCCCCGAGGCAAGTGCGGGGGTGAGTGGCGGCCAGCAGTGGCGGGAGTTACACCGCGGGGGCATAGAGTATCGTGAGGGCCTCGGAGCCCGCGCCCCCCACCACACTCGGCGCGGGATCCTGCGACGCCTGCTGCAGCACCGGGGGCACCGGACCTCGGGAGGACAGGGCGCTCGCCTGCGTTGAGCGCCTGGAGCACTCTGGAGCTGGTGGTGCGTGACCTGGGCAGTGCTGGCACTTTGGGGTGGACGAAGGAGTGTGGGACGTCGTTTCTAGACTCTCTCGGCGACTGGGCCTCCCTCGCTGCCTCCCTCAATGACTGCGGCCTCGGCTTGAGGCCACCGAGGGACGTAGAGGCAGCCGCAAGCACAGCTGAGTGGAGGGGGAGCTCGTCTCCCCTTGCCGGGGCTGAGATGGGCCGCGGTGGGGCCTAGCTGACTAATGGCGCACTGAGTGGGCGAGGGGAGCTGCATGGAGCATACATAAGAATCACTGCCCGGCCGTCGCCGGCTCCGTTGTGTAGTGGCTGTGCTCGGAGACGCCCATAGCTGAGGTGTTGGCCTGCGACTGATGCAGAGGAATTGAGACTTTGACCCCGGGAGTGTCGCATAACGGCCTGCTGCTGCCGCCTGTTCCCCGGCGGCCCTTGGCCCATAGCGCTATATAGACTCTGCAGTAAAAGCTACTCTGGCGGCTGTGCTTGGTCGCCCGCTGCGCGGCACTGATCTGCTCCCCCTTCCCGGACCACGCCTGGAGCGGGTCGGCTTCGTCATGGCTGGGGGTCGCGGCACTAAAACGGCGGTCCAGGCCAAACTGAACAAATACGCATGGGACAAAGCCCCAGGGGCAAGCCCGAAGGCGGGAGCGGCCGCACCAGAGAAGCAACAGTCCGACGAGGAGGCGAGGGAACCGACGCTGCAGGACATTCTTACTGCCATCACAACGGTTCGCACATCGCTGGAGGCATGAATCGACACTGTGTCTGCAGAGGAATCCCTCATTCGGGCAGATATGCGCTCCATGAACACACGGCTGAAAGATGTGGAAATTAAAGCAGGTTCCTTGGTCGAGGACACTTCTGTATTGCAGCGCAGGATGGACGATCTTCAGGCCCACACGAATAAACTGGAAGCGCAACTGGATGATTATGAAGGGCGCTCGCGCCGCAACAACATCCGCATACTGGGGGTTCCCGAAAAAGCGGAGGGGCCGGCGGCGGACTTGTTTGTGGAAACTTTGGTCACCGCTCACCTCAAGCCACGTGGACTCTCCAACTTCTTCTCTGTGGAAAGAGCGCACCGAGTGCCGGGAGGCAGGCCAAGGCCTGGGGCCCCTCCGCGGCCTTTACTGGCTAGGATCTTTAATTTTAGAGACAGGGATGTGATCCTACAGACAGCCAGGTCTGCGCCCCCACTGGAGTTCCAGAACAGTCAAATCACCTTTTTTCCGGACTTCACCCTCAGGGTACAGAGGCAGCGACGTAGCTTCCAGGACGTTAAAAAGGCTCTCCAGGAGAAGGAGCTGTTGAGGCTAAGTTGAGGGTGGAATCGGACGGGAAAGCATGGTTCTTCGTCACCCCCGAGGAGGCCTCGGACTGGCTGGACGGCTGGCGCACTGCAGGCCGGAAAAACAACCGCGCCCGGGGAGTAAGAGGCGACAGGAATGCGGACGACTCTGGTGGGGGCACCAACGGGAGGGTCCGAGTAACTGGTCTGGATGATTTTCAGTTGGCGGGGTGGCGACCTATATATAGTGGCCGTTTGACTGAGTTGCGGCTTGGGCCCTCTTAAGGGTCGTTCAGTGATTGAACTGTGACTCCGAGACTCCTTCATGATGGACCCATTGTATTTTACATACTGAACTCTAGTTTAAGGCCTCCCCCTTTTTATGCAACAGTACGCATTGGAATGGGCGGCGGGAGGGTCTGATTGTTTGGGCTGTATGTTGGGTTGACCGTGGGTTGGAGATTTATCTGCTTGCCGTGGTTTGGGGCGGGTTCTGAGACTTCCTGGAAGCCCGCCTTACACTTTAAATGTGGCGTAGAGACCTTTAATGGGTGGTCGTGCTGTGCTTCGAACAATACACAGTAATTGCATGCATCTTTAAGATTGTAATGTATGTGCACCAGTTATCTTAGTATTTGGGACGGGTGCCCGGCTGGACACACGCTCCCACGAGTTTTAGGGGTGGGCGATAGGCACTCTGCAAGTTTGGGTGGGTGGGAGGTTTTGTCACCGCCATGCAGGGAGGCAGGGAGGGGGGTTCAGTCTTTTGTTTTTGGGGTGTTGGGTTCCTGTGCTAGGAATAGAACCGCCATGTACCATAGCCGGCTTATTGCTCTGATTGTCCTCCTTAGCGCAGGAAGGGGGAGGGGGAAGTTATATTTAGTTTTGTTCTGCATTCTGTACGTATGGCAAATATGGAAATATTCGAAGGTCATCAACCACTGTATTCAAGGTTTTGGACTGTCGAGATGGACGGGGAGGGGGGTGCTCTATTGCAGGTTCAGCCCGGATCTCAACACGGGGAGTAGCCCCCGAGTACACGCTACCAGACCTTAGGGAATGGGTGACAAAATAGCTCGGCCCGGGTTTTAACTGTTGTCCTGGAACGTCAATGGGCTGGGAGATAAGGTCAAGCGCGGTGTCGTATTGCAGTTCCTAAAGCGACACTCCCCAGATGTGGTCCTCCTGCAGGAAACACACTTGCTTGGCAATGCATGTAAAGCCATGTCCAGATGGGGTTATAAACTGGTGGCTCACTCTGCATTTGGGTCTGGCTCCCGTGGAGTGGGTGTGCTGGTGCGGAGGTCGTTTCCCATGACAATAGACAATATTCGCACAGATAATCTTGGCAGATTTGCTGTTGTCACCGGGACTTGGGAAGGGGAAACATTACACCTCCTGTCGGTTTATGTTCCACCCGGTTTACAGGCCCAGACTTTTAGGGACCTGGGGGATATCCTACTGGCTTTGCCGGAGGGCAGAACGTGGATTGGGGGAGACTTTAACTCGATCGTCTCTGACTCGCTTGATCGCTGGCCCCAAAGAGCTCTCCCACCTTCTCGCACACAGATCCATGGCTTCCTGGGGGCCTTGGGCCTGGTTGATATATGGAGGAGACTTCATCCCACTGAGCAACACTACACGTTCTATTCAGGGGCCCACCGTAGCATGTCTAGAATAGACTACATCCTTACACTGGAGTATCAGATAGTCAGCGTCAAGGAAATCCAACACCTAGCCAGGGGCATCTCCGACCATTCTCCTATCCTCTGTCGCATTGAAGTTGGTGAGCCTACGGTAGGCCGCATGGCCCCGATTAATTCCTGGTATCTCAAGAATCCCCAAGTTAGCAACAAAGTACTGGGCGACACCACTCTCTATTTTCAGGAAAATGAGGGCTCAGTAGACTCACCGGTTGTACTCTGGGAGGCCTACAAAGCTGTTATTCGGGGGGTGGACCTGTCCCAAATAGCGGGCTTGCGGAAGGAAAAGAGTGCAGCCATGACCCGATTGGAGGGGGACATCTTGCAACTGGAGGAGTCGCTCAGGGAACGGGACGACGGGAACGCTCAGCAGCAACTCCACATTAAAATTAAGGAGTATACTGACTTGGCGACCGAGGCGGCTAAATTGTACCATAGAGCCACGCTAAGTAAAGTATACGACGTCGGTGACAAGGCTGGCAAATTGCTGGCCTGGCTTGACCGTAGAGAACAGACACAACGGGTGGTGGTTGAGATTGAGATGGACTCTGAAGCCCGCCTCACTGCCCCGCAGGATATAGCGGATGCGTTTGGACAGCACTACCAGGCCCTCTACACGACACGCACTCCGCACTCGGTAGAGGAGGCGGCCTCCTTTTTGCGAGATATCTTGTTGCCGCCCCTTACGGAGGAGGAGCGTCTTGAGCTTGAACTAGACATTACCGACGTCGAGGTGGGGAAAGCCATTCAGGATTTGCGGGGAGGAAAGGCCACGGGCCCGAACGGATTACCAGTCGAGCTTTTTAAACTCACTGCGAGTAAAGTTGCTCCACCCCTCACCAAAATGTTCTTGACCAGCAAGGAACAGGGCCAGCTGCCCGCAGATCAGCGACTAGCTAAAATCGTCGTTATTCATAAAGAGGGCAAGCCAAGGCACAAATGCTCCTCCTACAGACCGATTTCGCTTCTAAATGTTGAGGCTAAGATTTTGGCGAAGGTCCTGGCCTCCCGACTGCTAAAGGTCATCACCCACCTGGTCCACCCGGACCAGTCGGGCTTTATGCCCGCTAGGAACACTGCTCTCAACTTGCGCAGACTTCACGGAGTGCTAGGACGGGCTGCGACCATTGAGGAAGATGCTGTAGTGGTGTCGCTCGACGCGGCTGCAGCGTTTGATACCATTGAATGGCCCTTCATGTTTGCTGTGCTTCGCAAGCTGGGAATGGGCCCGGAATTTATAGGATGGGTCCACCTTCTCTATAATGAGCCCCTGGCACGGGTGGTAGTGAATAATAGGACGTCCTCCACCTTTGTCCTCAGCAGGGGCACCAGGCAGGGAAGTCCCTTGTCTCCGCTCTTATTTGCCCTGACCCTTGAGCCACTGGCGATGTGGATTCGTAGAGACCCTGTCGTCAGGGGCCTTAAATGGACCCCCGGCTGAGAGGACCGTATCTCCCTATACGCCGATGATATCTTGCTTTATCTGGCATCACCGGCCGCTTCCTTACACAGGGTACTGAACATCTTTCGGGTCTTTGGAGAATTCGTTGGCTACAACATAAATTGGTCCAAGTCCATGATTTACGTCCTTAGCGGGGCATTGCCTCCACTTCCCCGGGGACTCCAGTTAGACGAAGCATCTGACAATTTCAAATATCTGGGGATTAGGGTCTCCAAGGACCCTACTAAATTCTACGAACTTAATCTCCAACCACCTCTGACACGTCTTAGATCTGACGTCAGGCATTGGAAGACGCTTCCTCTCTCCCTCTTAGGTCGTGCGGCCCTATTTAAAATGATGTCCCTACCCCGCTTCCTCTACGCCCTACAAAACACCCCACACTATGTCAGCCCCTCGTACTTTAAAGAGGTTGATAGCCTCCTGCGAGACCTGCTTTGGGAGGGTAAGCCCCCACGCATAGCTACCCATAAGCTCACACGGGGATGGTTTGACGGGGGAATTGGATTGCCAGATCTACACCGTTATTATTGGGCCTCTCACCTCGCAGCCATCCACCAATGCACCTACAAGCCCCAGGGCGACCCCGCCTTCCAGATGGACAGGTGGTTATTGCCGGGTGGGAGTTTCGATGGGGCAATATACGCACGGACGCTAAACCCCAACCTGACTGGTCCCACTGCGCACGCCGTGCGTGTATGGAAGACTGCCACGAAAAGCCTGGGGTGGGAAGGCAGGATCACGCAGGCGACGCCAATATGGCGATGCGATCAGCTAGGCCGTCTGATTTGCTCAAAGGGATTCGACCGATGGAACCTTATAGGTATCTCCAGGGCGGGTTATTTGTGGCGGTCGGTGGATGTGGTCACGTTTGAGTGGCTGCAGCAGGAATACGACATGGCGCGCTCCGAGCACTTTAGATACCTGCAGATAAGACATGCCCTGTTTGCAATCCTCCCTAGAGGGGAATTGATCCCGGATTATTCTCCGCTGGAGGATAGGGTATTAGATGGAGACCTACCAGAGAGGGCTATCTCTCTTATTTATAAGAAACTGATAAATAACATGCCGGACCCTCTGGACCAGCTGCGGGGAAAATGGGACCATGACGTGGGGGGGCTCGATGAGAACAACTGGCTAGCTGCCGGGGCCTCTCCTCGGGAGGTGGCCATATCTTCCAGATTGCGATTAGTGCAGCTTAAAATTCTGCATAGGGTGTACCTCTCACAGTCAGTCTTGGTCCGCATGGGGTATAGTCCCGACGGAAGTTGCTCTAGGCGCTGTGGGCAGGTGGGCACGTTCATACATACACTTTGGGAGTGCACTGTCATCCAGAGATATTGGGCTGGGGTGGTCAGTCTTATGGAGAGTATACTGGGTCAGGGTCTTGATGGTAACATAAAGCTGGCTCTCCTGAATGCTTGGGGATCGACTGACCTTACCTCCAAAGAGCGCCTGTGGGTAACCCTGGGACTGATGGTGGCGAAACGCAACATTGTTCGATTATGGAAGGCCCAAGCACCGCCAAGTAGAGAGGACTGGAGCAGGGACATGGACTGGTGCATGGTCACTGAGAAGGCGGTTTATGTAGCCAGAGGCTGCCCCAATAAATGGTTGCAGGTCTGGGACAGATGGAATGTATATAGGGGCGGGATATGTGAACCCCCGTTGACCAGAGATGAAACAGTGGCACAACGCCTGGGCATGTTGACAATGTAAATAACGTATTTGAAGCACTGCTCCCGTACCTGTTCCCTCTCGACCGCATTTTCGTCGCACAATCAATCAATCAATCAATCACAGAATTTGTAGAGCGCACTACTTACCCGCGAGGGTCTCAAGGCGCTGGGGAGAAAAAAAGGGGGGGGGTGCTGCTACTGGTCGAACAACCAGGTCTTAAGTAGCCTCCTGAAGGTCAGCAGGTCTTGGGTCTGTCGTAGGCTTAGTGGAAGGGTGTTCCAGGTCTTGGCGGCGAGGTGGGAGAAGGATCTGCCGCCGGTGGTTGTTCTTCGAATGCGAGGGACGGTGGCGAGGGAGAGGTCGGCGGAGCTGGCGGTTGGGGACGTAGAAGAAGAGTCGTCTGTTGAGGTAGGCTGGGCCAGTCTTGTGGAGTGCCTTGTGTGCGTGGATGAGGAGTTTGAAGGAGATTCTCCTGTCGACGGGGAGCCAGTGCAGGTTCCTCAGGTGGGGGTGATGTGGCTGTGGCGTGGTACGTCGAGGATCAGGCGTGCGGAGGCGTTTTGTATGCGTTGCAGTCGCTTGATGAGCTTGGCCGGGGCTCCCGCGTAGAGGGCGTTCCCATAGTCAAGTCTGCTACTGACGAGGGCCTGGGTGACTGTTCTTCTTGTATCTGTCGGGATCCACCTGTAGATCTTGCGAAGCATGCAGAGGGTGTTGAAGCAGGAGGAGGAGACTGCGTTGACTTGCTTGGCCATGGAGAGCGTTGAGTCGAGGATGACTCCCAGGTTGCGTGCGTGGTGGGTGGGTGTCGGGGCTGCTCCCAGTGTCGTTGGCCACCAGGAGTCGTCCCAGGCTGAGGGGTTGGAGCCGAGGATGAGGACCTCTGTCTTGTCCGTGTTCAGCTTTAGTCGGCTGATCTTCATCCAATCGGCGACGGCCTTCTTCCTTCATGGAGGTTGGATTTGGCGACGAGGGGGTCCTTGGTGAGGGAGAGGTTCAGTTGAGTGTCGTCGGCATAGGAGATTATGTTGAGGTCGTGCTGTCTGGCGATGCGTGCGAGCGGGGCCATGTAGATGTTGAACAGTGTTGGGCTGAGGGATGATCCCTGGGGTACGCCGCAGATGATCTCGGAGGCTTCGGATCGGAATGGTGGGAGGCGGACTCTCTGGGTTCTGCCGGCGAGGAAGGAGGTGGCCCATTCCAGGGCCTTGTCTCGGATCCCTGCGTCGTGGAGGCGTGCGCGTAGAGTGCGGTGGCAGACAGTGTCGAAGGCGGCGGAGAGGTCCAGCAGGATGAGGGCTGCGGTCTCACCGTTGTCCAGCAGGGTCCTGATGTCGTCGGTGGCGGCGATGAGGGCAGTCTCAGTGCTGTGGTTGCTGCGGAACCCTGATTGGGATGGGTCCAGGATGCTGTTTTCTTCGAGGTATCGGGTTAGCTGTTTGTTGACGATCTTCTCGATGACCTTGGCTGGGAACGGAAGCAGGGAGATGGGCCGGAAGTTCTTGAGGTCTCTCGGGTCCGCCTTGGGTTTTTGAGTAGGGCGTTGATCTCTGCGTGTTTCCAGCTCTCTGGGAAGGTCGCGGTCTCGAAGGAGAGATTGATAACGTTGCACAGGTGGGGTGCGATGGAGCTGCTGGCTTTGTTGAAGATGTGGTGCGGGAAAGGGTCTGACGGGGAGCCGGAGTGTATTGTGCTCATGGTCTTGATGGTGTCATCGATGTTCACGCTGGCCCAGGCTGGCAGGGGGTCGTGGTCGATGGTGTGCGGCGGGTCTGGTGCATCGATCTTAGTTGGGGCTGTCTGGGTGTTGAAGCTGTCGTGGATGTCGGCGATCTTGCGGTGGAAGAAGGTGGCGAGGGAATCGCACAGGGCTTGCGACGGCGGGATGTCGTTGGTGTTGGAGCTGGGGTTGGAGAGTTCCTTCACGATGTTGAAGAGCTCCTTGCTGTTGTGTGCGTTGTTGTCGAGGCGGTCTTTGAAGGAGATTCTCTTGTATTAATGTAAGTGGTTTGAGTACTGTTGTCTACTTGTCATACCTGAATTTAATAAAAAAGAACTTATAAAAAAGAAAATTAAGGCTACGCAGGAGGATGATCGCCTCTGCTTGTGGGAGCAGCAATAACAGAGTCCTAAGTAACATGAAAGAGGTGCGTGGGAGGAGGGAAAAGGGGGAGCAACATGAGGGACAGAGTTGAACTGTAGAGAGCCATGCACTTGGCAGAAAGTAAAAAAAAAAAAAAGATTCTGCTATATAGCGAAGACAGCCTGCAGATGCACTCGTATGGAGTGCTTGGTAGAAAATGATAAACAAGCACAGCGCAAACGCTGTGCAGGCAAAACATTAAAAA
Source organism: Calotriton arnoldi (assembly GCA_963921515.1). Lineage (NCBI taxonomy): Eukaryota > Metazoa > Chordata > Amphibia > Caudata > Salamandridae > Calotriton > Calotriton arnoldi. Next base: position 596,577 of record CAWUFW010001787.1, read on the forward strand.
AAAGTTCTACAAAAGCAGATGAAAACAGTACTTGGACCATGGGACACTGATAAGAGAAATACACGGAAATAGTATGCTACAGCCAATAGAAACGGAAGAAAATTAAGTGGCAAGCACAAAAACCAATGATAAGTAAGGGCGGGATGTAAGCCACTTTTAAGATTTATATTAAATACAATAGATTTCGCAAGCACAGCACAAGTGCTGTGTAGGCGAAACCTAAAAAGTACAATAGGGATTCATCCAGCTCTCGACAGGGTTCATCTCCCAATGAGGAGGTCCTGAGAAAAGCCCTAGAGAGAAATGCTTGCATGCAGAATGATTTATCCAGATTTGCATCTTTATTTATTACTAGCTTGCATTATTTTTGCAGCTGATGCTGTTGTTTCAATTTTTTAGTTATTGATCTTTAATATTACTGATAATGTGCTCTACATTCATTATTAAATACTGTTATTAGTACTTATCCTTAATTTTTTAAATTATGATTCTTAATCAGTAGTGGTCACAGAACACTGCATGGATTTACCTACAGACTTGAGCTGAAAAAGGCTGGCTTTCCAGCCACTCTCCTGAAAGTGTGAATAACATTACAGAGTTGGGGTGGATACTTGGAGCGAGCCCTCTGAATGAGTGCCCTCCGTCTCTTTCCTGGCAATTGGCACCTAGTTTAAGAGTCCCAAGATGGGCTATAAATGGCCTTTTCCGTATTATTAGTCTTAGGCTTAGAACAGACGGAGATGGAAGGATGAGGGAGAGAAGGGTTGGTTGGTGGGGTCAGGTCAGGCATGTAGATTAAACGGTGTGACCAAGCACCTTGGAAATTTCTGTCCAAATCCATGGATTGTTGTGACTGATTTTTATAATTACGTTGTGTCATTAATAGCATCTAAATACACAATTCATATGTCATGCAAGCAATTCAGAATTGCTTCGCAAGCTTCATTGATGAACAACCCAAATCAAGTAAAACAAATGTTTTATGCATATATAGACAGGAAATAACACTGGGGCAACAGCATCTAGGATTTGGCGTTATGGCTGGAGCTGCAGACTTTGGAAGTGGAGAACCAGGTTCAATTCTTGGCGTCTGGTAAATTTCATGAGATTTTGGGCAATGTCACAGCCATCTTTTAAAGCTTTTCGTTTGCCTTCCTGATCATATCAGCAAAATGCGCCATAATATAAAGGGATTCTTTTAAAATTGCTTGTTTAATGAATAATTTTTGAGCGTTGCGAATTCTATATTGTTAGGTTATTCCAAAATCAGCCGTAATCACTGAAGAAGAAAAGGCTTTATTACTTGATAGCCGTTCAATGATTTACAATATTTTTCTGGCAACTTATATTTTATGCAGATTGTGAGTTTCTAATTTAATGCTGACATCCTTGTGACTGAAGGATATTAACTGTTTCTTTCCAAGAGCATCTGTAGAACTTTCCATGGACCGTTAGCAAGATAATGCCCCTGTTAAAGCAGTTTCCCGAGCACAAACTCGAATTCAACTCTTTATTTTTATTGTCTCTTGAGAAAAATGATCAATGGACAGGGGGAGGTGGCGGTACAACGATGGACAGCAGGAGGGGCCAAAGGGGGTAGCAAGATGACCAACAGCAACTGTGCAAGCAATGACACAAGCAGGACGGGTGGGAGACAACTTGAACACACATGCGCTATTATGGAGTGGTTCTTGACCAGTGGATGGACACTGGCATGTGGACAGGAAGTTGTACTTGGGCCAAGCTCCACAGGAGGGACCCCAACGAAGCCCCAGGAGAAAGCCGTAGGCAAGAAGGAGGTGGTGACCAATAAGATGCAAGGAAATGAGAGTCATTGGGAATCAAACCAATGGTAAGTTATGAGCGGGTTTTTGTCAACAAGAGATTTCGCAAGCACAGCACAAGCGCTGTGCAGGAGAAACCTAAAAAGGAGGCTCAATGAACTAAAATATTTGCCTACGAACACACACTTTGGTCAAACAGGTTTGTGTTTAATGTTTAGTGCCTGAAGTTAGGTGTGGGTGGCAGGCAGAAGCCATATGATATATCAACTCTTTTTGGGCTTGAGAGCCCAAACCTTATCGATCTGAACCAGAGCCTGGAATCTGGCTTGAAATTTCAGTAGCTCACCTACCTCTACACAATAGGAGTCATCAACAGCTGTTGAATCTTGCAAATCTCTCAAATATGCACAGTGCACACATATAGGCTCCAAACTGGGCCTCTTTTAGATGTGATCGATTTGTCAGACACTAACGCCTCTTTTTGGGAGTCTCCATGCCTTAGATAAAAAGAACTGACAAAACAAGTAGGCCTCACTTATTTGGTTTGATGTACATTTATAGCCGTGGACTCTCGCGTTTAAGATTGCCCTTAAAATGAATGTTCAAAGAAATTTCCTATGGCGCCCCTTATTTGCTGCAAAGTTCTCTGCTGCTTATACTGACGATCAGCTTTATAAAATGACAGTGAATGTTTGAACAAAAGCAGTAAACAAAAATAATTATGTTAAAATGGTCACATGGCATGCCTGTCTTTGAAATGAATAGTGATACACTACAAGAGTCAAAGGGAGAAAAACCACCTCCAGATGTCCGCCCTGATCAGAGATAATGAACACACAAAACACAGAAGTGGGAAAGCTTATTTAAAAGTATACTACTGACTGGTTGCTCATAAGTGAGAATGGATACTCATATGTGCTAAATGATCACAAGTACTCCTTGCACTGAATTACTCCCTTTTTCAACATGAAAGTGTATATACACCTGTGTATATGAATGCACCAGTAGATGTGTGTGCTAGAGTCTGTGTTATTACATGATTTAATATGTGTTGGTGAGTGTCCCTTGTGGCATTTCAGAACCGTTCAGGAGTCTACGGAGCAAGCTTGGGTTACTGGGCCACAACCGTGGTGGTTGAGCCATCTTAACACTGTTGTTCCAGGGTACTAAGGCTCTGCCAGCTAGGCCAAGTAGACCCCTTTCTGCACTTGATTCTCAATAGTAGCAAGGGTGAGCATTCACAGGCTTCTCAGGGAGGTTAGTGTGGGGGTTACTCGGCTCAAGAATCAATACCACCCTCAAGCAGTGCAATAAGATCAGTGTTGAGCCCAGTGCTTCTCTTTGTAGAAAAGGAAAGTGCTTCTCTTTGTAGGAAAGGCAAGTTCTTTACTATACAGAAAACATAGAATTCAACTACATATTCATAAATTCGTGGATACCCAGGGTGCAAGTTTTTGTGCTCTCAAAGCCTTCTGCCCACCAGGCCCCCACCTGCCTCTTGTTGGTCCCCCTATTCACCTAGTTTCCCCCTTCCCAGGATCAGAGTTTGCGGTTGGTTTGTGGGGGACGTTCATGCTCTCCTCCCATTTTGCTCTTAGCACTCTCTCTTGGGTTGATGCCCGTTCAGTCTCTCACCAAGTTCGTAGGAGCAGTGCTAGACTGCGTTCGGTCCTCCTACAACAGCTGGATTTCACCGGTAGCATCATGCCTCTGGACCACTCACAGCAGTCTTCTCAGAAGCTGCACGGCAACTGGCTGTGCATCACTCGGAGGGTCACGTCAGAAGCAGAGGCTTCTGTCGGGTGCCCTCTTCCGGAGCAGGGGGCTACATATTGTGGCTCACTCTGGTGGGTACTCAATTCTCAGTGTAGCTTACTCCGATGAGTATTTAGCACTTCTTTTTGAGCGTGGTGGCCACACATCCACAGATGCTGATTCTTCAGTGTGGCAGATGCTTATCTTTGGCACAAAGTGATTTCCTAGAGGCAGCAACCTCCATTCTTGGCACGGCACCTCAGTCTTCCAGACTAGTGCAGACACAACAACACACTTGGCAGTGCCTCCATCACACAGGTACCACTTGCTGGGGCTCGAGGCCCACCCGCAGGCTTTTTAAGGCTTTTATTCCAGATTCAGTTATCTCACTGCTCCCAGTGCCTTGGCAACTATGATGGAATAAATGACGGAGACCCAGTGCCTGGTCCATCAGTATTTCTATTCCTTCGCTGCTCTTGCATAGCGAGTCTGTCGGAGACACCCTGTGGCAGTCCTTTTCAAGATCAGCTCCGCCTGCAACATTAGTGCTCCCTTCTCTTGCTCACAGACATGATGTCTGGGCACCCAGGACAGTTGATGTAATTCCTTCTTCAGATTGGACTCCATATAATGTTCCCTCACCTCTGGGGAGCTGACTATCAGTGCGCCACCAACCCTTTGCTGCATAGTAGTTCCTGAGTACTCAGTAGAGTACTACCCTACCCAGTAGAAGAGAACAGGGACCGGTCATTGGCTCCCATATTTATACCAATTTCGCAGATGATGTGCATTCCAGATCTGCTTCCTTGGAACTGGTTTGGGTTGGTTCCCTTTTATGTATCCAGGTCGGGCCACTTCCAGGCCTGGCCTTTGTCTACAATGATGCTCTTACCAGATGGATTGTCTCCAGGTGGAGTGCCCACCCCAGACATACGAGGAGGTGTTAGCAGGCTGCTCCCTGTTATTTATGACCCCTCTTCACAGAGATCAAAAAGAGAGACAAGAATCTGTGCCCCTTCAAAGGAGTCCTTTCTCCAATAACAGATATTGCAGGCCTCACCCTGGACATCCTGCCATATGCCTAGTGACAGCTGCAGTCAGAGTCCTTTATAGCCCTATGTATCAGGAAGGGCTTTGGCACTTCTAAAGAAAACCTGTCTCCTCTTTCCTCACTATCTCGTGCCCACCCCTTCCGTCTAGGAAATGTCAACAATACATGTATGCTGTTTGAAGAAAGCAACCTCTCCTCCATCTTGTACTCTGGTCCAGACTGTAGGCTTCCAAAACGGAACTGCGCAGGCCTGTATCAATCGTGCTTGTTACACTATCAATCGTAGCTCACAGCCACATGTACAATGCACAGAATGTCGGCATTCAGGATTCCAGCTTCATCGCGAGCAGCAGAACTTTAGATGAATGGGCCTGTGAACTGGCATTATTGTCTCACAGGAAAAAGCCTGTTACTATATTACACCAACGATGATAAATTGGCACCACTGTTCCCCACGCATGAAACCTGTGATAGGGACGACAGTCCCTGTCACTATGATGGTGCACCTAGATTAGGGGACAGTATTATACCAACAGTGCCTGTGTGTCCATCACCATTATGTGAGAGGTATATTTGAAAATGTCATACCTTATAGCTTGGTAAATGTTTTGTGTGATTCCTGAAGTAAAATGTATTTTTTTTTAAGCCAAAGAGTGTTGATAAGTTAGACTGGACGACAACTGAATACGCCTTTAAAATATATAACAGCTTTTGTGCTCTCAGCAGGACTGGCTTTTCCTAAGTGTGAGATGTGGGTGGGGTGCATGGCATTTAATCAACCCAAATTGGTGTGCAGGCCCTATGCTTTAATCTCAATGTAGGGTGGTTAAGGCTGCGCGGGCGCCTCCTTTGTCATCACATGGGGTGTGCTGTGCATCTCCTGCATCTGTTAAAGGCACATTAAAAACCTAGTACCATATGATGGCCATGACACAGTAGGCACTGCCAGGATGGGCACTGCTATATGTGCGATATCTGCATGTGAATTTCAAGGCAGTCACAAAGCAATGATACCATGGGCCTTAATTCAAGCAAGGAACAGTGAGCCCCCCCCCCCTTGCTGGATAGATAGCAAAAGACAATACTGACTGGGGTGCAGTAGGCTCGTTGCATCACTGGGTCCCAGTGACTGTGCTCTTGCGATGAGAGCTCTGCCCCTCCTTGTTGAATAGATAGCAAAAGACCACATTGATTGGGGTGCTGTGGGCTCATCGCATCACTAGGTACCAGGGACTGTGTCTTGCAATGACAGTCAGTGATAGTGTTAAGATGGACAGTATCAATATAGGCAGCGCTAGCATCTGCTGTATCACTACTTACAGCATGCTTCTACAATGAGTAGCTCATGAGCTACTGGTAGCTATCCAGCTACTTGTAAGTATCTCTCCTGTGTGTAGCCCACTCTACTAAAAAGAAGCTTTTGTTTTGGTGAATTTATAGATGTATCCGAAGATTGAAAATCCTGTATTTGAGACATAAATGTGTATATTTTCAAAACTCATAACCTCATAATGTTTTGAGAAAAATGGATGAATTTCCAAAATATATTTAAAGCTCAGTGTTTGCATGATAAATCATGCAGCATTGGAAAGACTTATTACAAACATTCCCTTGGTGCCAGGGGCATTGCAGCCATGGCTGTCATACATCAGCTATATAGAGGCATTCCAAATTGATCAAACCTTTTTACATTACTGCTGGCAACCCTGCCTGATTCCCTGAGGTCAATGTTGGTAAGCTTACATGTGGTAGTCACTAGTGTTGTCTTGTCTGATGTGGTCACTATTACAATACTAAAAATTATTAGTAGCTCAGAATCGTTTTCATTGAACGTAAGTAGCTATTATTACAGAAAAGGTTGGAGACTCTTGATTTACAGTGTCTCCATTTTCAGTGTTGGGGTTCTGCGGTGCCAGCAAATGCAGTATCAACATACATTGTTAGATCAGGCAGTGTCAGGGTGTTCGTTGTCAAAAGTGTCAGTGTCAGCACCTGTCCCTGGGTCCGTCCTACTGTTGGTCTGCAAAAAGTGTTCAAGTACAACCCCATCAGCTCTCACTATCAGTGGTAGTGATGACAATCAATCACAGTCCTCTCAGGAAGTTAGTGTGGGGTTACAGCAGGCTCATAACTCAACAACACACCCAGCAGCGCAATAACGTGATTGTCTAGCCCATTGTTTCTCTTTAGAAAAGAAAAGTAATTTATTCCAAAATAAGGCACAGTGCTACACAAAATGTAATAATATATGATCTGCAAGTCTAATATGCTTCAAGATTGGCGCTCCTTCCCACTCTACCCACCCCCTTCTTATATTCTAAATTCCTGTAGTTCTCCTCTGTTAGCACATTATCTCTCTCTGCCAACCATATAGTCTCTTACCCATTCCTTTGGGCAGCAGCAGGTCATGGTAGGCCTTCTGCTGACAATCTGGCTCACTGGAGTTATGCAAGTCCATGCTGCAGAACTGCTCAGGTTGGACGGGTGCAGGCCGCTTACCAGGTTCCTGAAGACATTGGCAGGAATAGTTGGTTTCTAATGGTGGCCCCTTCTGTGCTCCTGACAGTGTCAGCAGCATATGGGTCAAGCTGTTGCAGCAGGCCTGGTTCCTCCAGTCTGGCAAATCTCAATGGAAGTTGCCCTGGACCTCTCTGGGATGTGGCAATGTTGCAATCCTCCTTCTAGGTGCAGGGCGCCGGAGGAGACCCAACAGCCATGAGGCAGCAGGTTTGTTCTTCAGATTGTTGTAGTGCATTTAGCTTACTCTAAGTCAGTGTCAAGCTAGCCACTCAGGCAGGTCAGCAAGGTGCCATGGGGTATGCACCACAGGTTTGCAATTGGTTACATGGTTGCGCCGACCACAATCACTGGCACACATCAAGTGCCGCAGGACATCATCGATGCATTCTTAAGTTGGCCAGTCCGATCGGGCATACTTAGGCAAGTGCCACAGCTGCAACAACAGAGAGAACTGCAGAGACTGTTTGGGTATGTGGTTCCTTCAAGGAATTCAGTGATCCACTCCCAGGCTGAAGCACATTAGGTGCACAAGTTGTGAGCCTCTGGTGGATGGACCAAAGCACCAGAATAAACCACTTCTGTCCACACCAACCACGGTCATCTCTTCCTGTAGGATAGGCTCGCTCCTTCCCTCTCACTTAGGCAGGATTCCTCAGGCCTGCAGAAAAAGACAGATTGTTCTTCCTCTAAATCAGACTCCAAGTGATGTCCCCTCACCACTGGGAAGTTGCCCGTCAGCTGACCCCAGCTCCGGTAGCACAGTAGTCCACTGGTTACTACTCCTTGTTCAGCAAGAACTTGGATATAGAACAACAGGTGGATGAACAGATCCCACTCTTGCACATGTTATGGCAGGCAGGAGATGTGAATTCTCTGTCTGCCTTTTCAAAACCAGTTTGAGTTGGTTCTCTTTTAATGTTTCCTTCTTGTGCTGTCTTCCAGACTCTGCCTTTGTCTTGAGTGATGCTCATGACAGCATGGTCATCTCTAGGCTGGAGCACCTACAACAAAGGCAAAAAAAGGTGTGAATAATCTGCAACAGCCACTCCTTACAGTGATCAAGAAGAGAGACAAAAGGCTGACCCCCTTCTAAAAGGATCCTTCACACTCTGCCAACAGGAACTATAGTCGCATCCTTCACCCCTGCCTTCCACAAAATTGCAGTCTAAGGAACAATAATCAGCAGCCCTCTGTATCAGAAAGGATCTAATCGACTATCTAAGGGTAAGACGCTCACTTCAGTGTTTGGGTTCCCTCTCTCAGGTATCAGTAATGCCAGCAATGCACTTCCACTGTCCGGGAAAGCAACCTCATCTCCAACTTGTGCATGTGAACAGGTAGAGGCCTTCAAAATGAAATGCACAGGCCTGCGTCACTCTGGTTCACTCAGGCACTCATGCTGTGTGTAACATGCTTGTCACAAAGAAGATGCCTTCATCTATGCACTTGAAATCTTGGCGCTGGGATTCCAGGTTCACCATTAGCAGTGCAAATTTATATGAGGCCAGTGGGTACGCACTCTAGTGACACAGGTAAAAAGGTGTTGTCACACTAGGATCACTTCAGAACCCGCAATGCTGCCACCACCACGCTACAAGCATGAACCCATGCTAGGTACAGCAGTTCTTTCACTACTGAGGCTTGTTTTGTGTACTTTCAGGTCCAGGACAGCTCCAGTACCAGTTTCATGTTAAGGTCAGGCCTAGACCTTCACGCACAAGCTAGTTTAGTGTGAGGCTGGGGCTGAAAATCCAGAAACCGGGACACCAGATACTCACAGTTGAGCATGCAGGGCAGGGACATGGCTGTACGCCATGCAGGTGACATTCCCGTCCCAACAGTCAGATTCTTTAGTGTCACAGTGTGCAATGTCCACATGTCTGCGAATGTGTGTACTTATTCATGGATATATGTGTGCCAATCGTTATCATTATGCAACATATTATGATTCAGATCCGTCAGTTTTGCCACACTTCTTTTTTTAGCAGTGAATTCATTTTCAGTGGAGATTTATGTGCAGAAAGTGAAAAGAACTTATTTGGAGGTTTCGTCTAGAAGAGGACAAAAGACCATGGCTCACTTGCTTTGGTGATAGATATAGAAGAGCTAGGTTGAAAGTTCCAGAGAAACCATTATTATTTATTTTGCAGTTTTATAAGGCCATTTTTTTTCAGGCACAGGGAGAATAAGTGATTTGTCCAAAATCACAGAATGTTGAGCAGACACCGGGATTCAAACCTGATTCTCCAGTTCCAAAGTCGGCACCTTTGATTGTTAGGCCACATCTTCTCCGTTAGCACATCTTCTCCGTTCCTCTTGGATTTTCCTTCCATAGTTATGTGTAGGGATCAGTTTCTTGAGTTGCCACCTATAGTGTTCCAGTTTTTGGTTTGAATTCTAACTTTGAAGACGGTGACTACATTTCTTAGTTTGCCACATTATTTTTCTTGGTGACTGTAGAACTACAGTAAAATTGTTAGCCAATATTCTCATTTTGTATTTTCTAGTCTCTTCTTCTCAATCAAACTAGAAATTCAGTCAGTAGTGCCCAACTCATGTTTTTGCCAAGTGCCAGGTAACCACTGCAGTGGGACGAATGAGGGAGGAATTCGAGACTTCCCTAGAAGCTAAACATAAATCGGAAGTGTTGAAACACTGTTTGGTAGTGGAAGGTAAGAGAATTTCAAAGCATTTATTTGTGTCCTGAAAGGAAGAGGTGGTCAGGAGGAGGGTGATGTGGAGCCTTATTGAAACAAGATGATGAGTATGAAAAAATGTTGAAGGCATATGGGACTAGAATGAATAGTGTAGTAGAAAGAGACAGATTTTTCACCAGTGCAAACCTACCAGGTGAAAGTTTTGAGCAATATATGGCAGTGGTGCACACGTGTTGCGAACTCTGCATGATGAAATTATTAGAGATAAATTGATCAATAGAACAGAAAAGTTGCTGTATGTGAAAGATGTGAAAGAACCATCGCTGGAAAAGCCATTAGCAGTGCCAAACACACTGAGAATAGTCGTAGCTATTTGAAAGAGTTACATTTGCATGGTAAGAAAAGATGTGATGAAGACTAGGGGTGTATGGTGTGAATTTCGAAACAGCATGTTAAAGAAAAATACTAAGGAGGATGTAAATCCAAAGAATGGTGGTGTGAACTTACAGTGCTATCATTGCTGAAGTGCAAGACATTCTGCGGCATCCAGGAACTGTCTTCTGTCAAATAGGTATGACATTTTTTTATGTGTGTGTAAAAACTAGGTGGAAAATTACAAGACTGAACTTCTTGCTAAGTAAAGACGATTTTGAAACTGATGGCGTTAGTGAAGTTCTAATAGTGAATCAGCCAAGAAACAGTCCCAAAAACACACAAAGTGTATGGTTATTGTGCGTAAACCACCTGGGAGAACTATTGAAATACGGGTTATGGAGTTGAAGATGTTCACTGATTCAGATGTTTAAATATCCCAAGTTGAAGAAGTTGGATATCAACCCTGAAGCGTGTTGTGTGGTGAAATTAAAGATGTTGAGATATTTTGAGGTATGTTTGGAGTTCAGAAGGAGGAAAACCTGAAAAAAAGAGTAAGTAGGGTAGAAAGGTAAAATATTATTGATGTTAAAAGAACAAAAAGATTCCCTCCAGCCCCCATCCTCATCCTGATTAAGTTTTGGTAGCAGATGAAAGTGAAAAGGACAGGTCAAGGAGTTTCCTAGTGTGCTTAATGAGAAACTTTGAGTTCTATGCATTGAGCAGTATTAAATAATGAAGCATTACCTAAGTGCACAAGGCAAATATTACGCCATTGACGTCGGGGCAGCAAGTATACTGTGTTGTCACCCTTTTGAAAGGACTAAAGTCATTGGAAGGATACTTGACATGACATTCTAACATATGAGCATATGAAGGAAGCTCTCATTAAGCGGTTGGGGCTGAATTCAGCCCAGGACTTGCAGAAATTCGAAGAGAACAAGAAGACAGATGGCGTTTCATTTTGAGATCTGGATTCATGATATAGTGTGTGGTTGGAATGAGTGAAGAAGCTAAGAAGTACCAATCCCTTAACCAATTGATGTTGCAGAGTGACCCAGGAAGGAGTGCTCTACCCCATTCAGGAAGTACTTGTCTGATTTTACTGTAAGGAATCCAGAGAAACTTGTTGTGTTGGCTTATAAATGATTACCAACCAGGTGAACATACAGCAGGAGCAACAGGGATCCAAGCCCAAAGGGGAGAAGACCACTCATTAGTTCCAAACCAGGGAAGGTCCATGATGGTTCCCATAGGTTCAGATCGGGACAGAAACTTAAGGGGAATTGGGTTCATACTGTGAACCACCAAGGGAAGGCAGGGAAAGAGAGCCCTTTTCCTCCCAATGTAGTGACCTGTTTTAGGTGCCAGTGGGAACAACATTAAAAGGAGGATTGTTTAGTTAAAGACCCAGCGCTAGCTGCACCTTTGGTAGGCAGTATATCATCGGTAGAGATAGGTACCAGTGAGCTCTCAGCAGCTCTCAACCTAGTTGTGATGCACATCTGGGAGAGAGACCCAAGTTCTTTTAAGCAGATTCACCCAAACACCATGGAGTTTGTCAGTGAGTTGGGTGGGTAACAGTGGGAGTAAGGTTCCTGCCCCAAGCGATACTGGCGTCTACAGGACTATGTTTGAGAGTAAATATTGTAAAGGAGGAAATTCTGCGTGGTACCTTTGGAAAATGCCTGACAGGTAGTGGGGGCAACATGAAGTACACGCTTGCCAGGGTTGAGGAAGTAATCAAAGGCCAAACAGTCAGAGTCTTTATAGGGGTGCGGAGGAAGTAAGGTGCTGAGTTCTTGCTCGGCGCGCTTGGGCTAGTCCGAGGACCAGAGGCCTACAGGGCCTGGACAGCATCTGCAATGCTGATCAGGGTGCAAGTTGCAAATTGGCTTCAGAAGCTAGTTACCCATCTATATTGCAACCTATTTATAAGATACTGATGTAACTATTGAAGTGCCAACTGAATGTGCAGTATTATTATGTGTGTAAATGTAAAGTACTTTTCCGACTTAACACTGCACTAGATGGACATTCATTTATTGAGTCCCTAATCGTACAGCACCTATATGAGTAATCTTTGGACTGTCCAGCTTCACTATCTGGATTGTCATGTAATAACGAAGTGTTCTAAGTTGTAGACTCAACAGTAAATGTAGGCCCTAGAACACCAGTGGCAAGATAAAAGTTACTTACCTGTAAGTACAGTTCTCTGCCATTGGTATCTTTCATGGATTCACATGCTTGAGTCATTCCCCGTCGCTGAGCTGGCAGTCCTCTGGTGATTTTTCAATAGCAGTATCAAAGACTTTGCTTTCAAAACAGTAGAGAGTCACTTTAGTAGAACAATCACCTCTTTAGAAAAGACCTGAGCTCCAGCCAGTGAGGAGGTAGGTAGTGCACTGAACTCAACATTCCCCAGACGCTTCCATGCTTCAGATTTCTAAAGCACTAATGTGAAACAATAATGATAAGTACAGCCTTTAAAGGGGGAGGAGGGATGGCTTGCATGTCATTCTGTGGGATATCAATGCTGGAGAACGATAGTTACTGTAACCTTTTTCCTCCAGCATTGGATCTTTCTAAGAGTCACATGACTGAATCAGAATAGCAAGCAGCATTTAATACCGTAGTCAATTGGGTAATGTGTATCGTACTATGTAACATTATTTCCAAACAAAATTAGTGAGAAGAGACTCATCTTTAAAAAATATAGAGCTGTAACACTGCCTGGCCAACAGCTAAGTTTTGTGCTGAATCAGTATCCAGGCATGTTAGACCCGGGATCCCTGGTTGGCTGAGGTAGGTACCTTAGGCCAAGAAGGGACCCTCGCTTCCACGTCAGGGAAAGGAAGGACACCTTCTCAGATAGCCCCCGCTCACCCCCTTGGTAGCTTGGCACGAGCAGCCAGGCTTATCTTCAAGGCAAATGTGTAAAGTATTTGCAATCACGCTCACAGCAACCCAATGATGACACCACAAATGGACTCCACACGAGTTTCATAAAAAACGAGTATAAATTTATATAAAAAGATATACGGTAAGACCACACGATATAAATCCAACATATGCGTATTTGTAATATTCTTCCTGGCCGGTTGTTAGGCCAGCCAGCCCTTGTAAGTTCTGGCGATATTAATGAGCACTTCTAAACGTTCCACTGCAGTCCTAATGCAATGCTATGCAGTTTGTAATGCTAGAATCAGGCACCTTGCAATGTAGAAATAATGCAGTTCGTAATGCTCGAATCAGGCACTTTGCAATGTAGAAATAATGCAGTTCGTAATGCTAGCATCAGGCACTTTGCAATGTAAACATAATGCAATGCGTAACGCAACAATCAGGTATTTCGTTATGCAGAAATAATGCAATGCGCAATACACTAATCAGGTAGTTCGTTATGCAGGAATAATGCAATGCGTAATACACTAATCAGGTAGTTCGTTATGCAGAAACAATGCAATGCGTAATACGACAATCAGGTAGTTTGTTATGCAGAAATAATGCAATGTGTAATACGACAATCAGGTAGTTCGTAATGCAGGAATAATGCAATGCGTAATACATTAATCAGGTAGTTCGTTATGCAGAACCAATGCAATGCGTAATACACTCCAGCACCGATCACGGTGCCTCAGGCGGTCTCTCTGCCACTCGTACTGACTCACAGTCAGCCTCTGTCAACAGTTGCCCCCACACGGGTATGGTGTAAACAAAAAGTGCAGCTCCGCACTCCGGCCCCGGTACTGCCACTCCGTTGGCAAGTACGGGGCGTGATACGAGCCGAAGCAGAGGCTCGTGCTGCAGGAATGGGAGAGGCCGAGAGCGTCTCCCTCCAAGCCCGCACCCCACCCCAGGCATCGACACACGTTACCTGGGGGGTGCGACCACGCTCTCCTCTCCTCTTCCCGCGACTTGGGCCTCCGATGCAATCTTTGTGAATTCCAGGCAGTGGGACTTGGGCCCTCCCTCGACGAGGTTGGTTCGAGGTCCCGCTCTGGCAACGGCGGGCTCGGGCCAGCGGCTCAGCTCCTCTGGGGCTGCCGGTCCGGGCCGCTGATGCTACGAAGATCTCAGGCTGCAACAGGGCACACGCACACAGCGTCGCTGAGACTCACTTGAGCTTCGGGTGCACGATCACAGGGCACTCCTCACGAAGGTCTCAGGCTGCACGAAGCACACACACACAGCGTCGCTGAGACTCACTTGAACTCCGGTGCACGATCACAGGGCACTCCTCACTAAGGTCTCAGGCTGCACGAAGCACACACACACAGCGTCGCTGAGACTCACTTGAACTCCGGTGCACGATAACAGGGCAATCCTCACAAAGGTCTCAGGCTGCACAAAGCACACGCACACAGCGTTGCTGAGACTCACTTGGACTCCGGTGCACGATAACAGGGCAATCCTCACGAAGGTCTCAGGCTGCACAAAGCACACGCACACAGCGTCGCTGAGACTCACTTGGACTCCGGGTGTGCACGATAACAGGGCAATCCTCACGAAGGTCTCAGGCTGCACAAAGCACACGCACACAGCGTCGCTGAGACTCAATTGGACTCCGGTGCACACGATCACAGGACAATCCTCACGAAGGGCTCAGGCTGCAAAAAGCACACGCACACAGCGTCGCTGAGACTCACTTGGACTCCGGGTGTGCACGATAACAGGGCAATCCTCACGAAGGTCTCAGGCTGCACAAAGCACACGCACACAGCGTCGCTGAGACTCAATTGGACTCCGGTGCACACGATCACAGGACAATCCTCACGAAGGGCTCAGGCTGCAAAAAGCACACGCACACAGCGTCGCTGAGACTCGCTTGGACTCTAGATGCCCACGATCACAGGGCACTTCTTACGAGGGTCTCAGGCTGCAAAAGCACACGCACACAGCGTCGCTGAGACTCTCCTGGAAACTTTTGTGTTCCTGAGTTTCCGCAACAGGGAGCCAGCTCACCTCGGGCCCTTGGGGATAAGTTACTTCCGGACACAGCACACAGCAAAGTCCTTTCAAGGAGGGGGACACAGCACAAAGCAAAGTCCCTTTAGCCTCTCCTTGGTTAAAGCAGCAAACTGCAGGCCAGCCCCAGAACACACAGCAAGGGTCAGTCCTTTCCTTCAGTCTCTTCAGCAGTTTCTTCCTTGGCAAAGGTTCCTCTTGACCACGAAGTAGCTTCAGTCTTGTTCAATCTTGATCAATCCATTTCTCCAAAGTTCAGGGGCTTCAGCTCTCATAGTTATACCCCTAAATGTCTTTGAAGTCTTTGTGTTCAGGGAGGCACTGACCCCTGTTCTAACCAGTTCTGGGTGCCTCCCTGCCAGTGACACTTTATTCCTTTGATAGTGGGGGTCTGGATCCTCAATCACTCAGCAGGGGACGGAGCCATTGGTTTATGGCTGCAGCCCAGGCCTCTTCACCTCTAGGGGCTACTCCTCTCCCTACACTCCAGATGCAGGTCAGCCTGTTGCTGTCTCACCTGCTCCCCTGGGTCAAGACATTCCCCAGATCCTATCACTTTCAAATCCAGACAGTCAATCCACAACCAGGCAGAGACACACAGAAATGTTAGAGCACAAAAACCCAGCCACTTCTAAAAGAGTGGCTTCTAAACACACAATGCAAAAACCACCTTCATAAAAAGATGTGTTATTACATTGTGAGTTCAGGCACACTAAACTTCACCTTTCCATCTTAAGCCTTTGGGAAGATAGGCTGGCAAACATATTGCACAGCCTCCCCATTTTATCCTATGGGCAAGATGGCCTTTCCACAGTGAAAAACGAAATGGAGATTATTTCACTGTCAGGACATTGTACACACCTTAGTACATGTCCTACCCTTCACATTCACTGCACCCTGCCCAGGGGGTACCTTGGACCTACCATAGGGGTGTCTCGTGCATAGAAAGGGAAGGGTAAGGTCTGGCAAGTGGGTGCACTTGTCAGAACAACATGGCAGTTTAACAAACTGCGCGCAGGCACTGCAGTGGCAGGCCTGAGTTCCCTCTTTAAGGCTACTTGTGTGGGTGGCACAATTAGTGCTGCAGGCCCACTAGTAGCATTTGCATTTCCAGCCCTGGCACACATAGTGCACTTTACTAGTAAGGCAAACATACCAATCATGGACAACCAATTACCATTAACTTTATACAGGGAGCACTTGCACTTTGACACTGATTAGCAGTGGCAAAGTGTCCAAAGCATCTAAGTTGGCAAAACAAAATCCATCACAGCACCAAAAATAGAGGAGGTAGAGGCAAAAAGTCAGGGGTAACCACGCCAAGAAATGCCAGGTCTAACACGGCAGTAATGCCTCATGGTGCTACCTGGAGGCCGGGTAGTCAGTATTCGCAAAGGCGCTTTCACTGTAAGTCTAGTCGTGGGCTTTACTGGTCTTAGATCAATGAGTGGGTCTGGGACTGGAACTGGAATAGCAGTAGCATCCGCATGGAACACCCCTCGAGTTACCAACAATCGGGAGTCTATAGTTCATAATCGGCCATTTACAGGCTTTAGGTCTGTGGGAGAATGGATGGGTGAGTAAGTAGATGTACATTGGCGAGTGGGTGAGTTTTTAAAACCTTGCATTGTGGCTGGCCAAACTGTTATGTGATATTGCCTTTTGATGGGTGAGCTTGTGGGTGCCGTTGTGTGGCTGGGTCAATGTATATAGATTGATAGGTGAGTGGGTGGACATGGTATACGGATGAATGACAGTCAGCTAGTGTTTGGATGGATGAGTGAGTGGTTTGGTAAGTGAGAGAGTGGATAGGTGCGTGAATTAGTAGGTGGTTTGGTAAGAGTGGTTGTATTCGTGTCTAAGCAAGTGGATCGATGAAGTGAGTGAAGGAGTAAAGGTATGAATCGGTAGAATTCCCACACTGCTCGCTCCCTGCTCCCAGATATTGGGTGTCGCAGAGATGGCCATCTTGTGGGAAGTGGAAGCAGTAGGGATGGAAGAAGCTGGTACGAGCAGCCATGGGGCAGGGGAAGATGTGACATAATGCGGGAACGGAATAAACAACTTGACAGGAGGAGGTTGGTGTTTGTAGTGGGGAAATGGGCAGCCGGAGTGCTGTGAAAACCAGGAACTTAAAACAGCCCTGGCAAAAATTATAAATTCAGCCCCCATGTGCAGGGTGCTAATGCATGCTAAAGCCAGAGCAACTCTGTCAAGGTGCTGCCAGGATCGGTAACGTGCACCACCACTCCTGGAGGCCGAAACCTCCAGTGATTCAGTTTGAATGACAGGGCTTGGGCGCCCGTTGTGGTGCCCTAGAGGATTCCCGTGGTTGTATCTGTGGGATCCGTTGTTATAGACATCCTTTGGGATTTCACGGCCTGTGTAATCCATTTAGGGGACTTCATTATCCACATCCCCTTGTATGTCAAGCACTTTCCTTCACCACATACATCACATCCTCCAACAACCCTGCCACATTTGCCTCCTTCCCCAAGTCCATGGTAATTCGGTGATGTGGTTCGCTTTTAAAAGTCAATACTAATGGAGCTGGAGGAATTGGTTATTGGCTGGCCATTTCTTTGTTAATACCATTGATAAGGATTTCTTTTTTTTTTAAAGTTTGCAACTTTCTCTTTATTGGGAACCAAGTACCTCACTGTAGCACTTAACTTTGTCAGGGTGGTGAAGCATAGCAGTCCAAGGACCAATCAGGGGACATGGTGTGGGCTAGTGCTCTCAGCTCACTTGTGCGCAACAACCACACTCACTAAGTAAATCAAGGTCCAGTTCACCAGTCTGTGGTTTTTCTTATACAAAGGAAAAGTACTTTCTTTTCTTTTTCTCCCTCCCACCTATACTGGACACAATACAGATGGTGTCATTATTACAAAAGCTGACCTATTTGCTTTGTCAGGGTGTCACCACATTGATAGAAGTTTAAATATATCATAATAAACCAATATAACACTATTGAGTACAATTGGTATGAAACCATCTTATATTACTCTTTACTATAAAATATATATTATTCACTGGCAACATTAGCTGAAGTAAAACATTTTCAAAACAATTCAGTGTGTGCCAAAATCTTTGTTCTACTTTTACACTGCTGCCACTTAAGCTTTAGGACCAACCTACAGGGGGGTCCCTGCACTTCAGATCCTCTGTGCAAAAGCACAAGCTCTAGGAGTGCTTGCATATATTGAAAACGTCTCAAGGGCATTGATGCAGCTCCCTGGGAGACTTAGGGCGGCAAATGGTGGGAAACTCTGGTGGCTTCTCCTTTAGGCTGGGCATTCTTTTGTTGTTGTTGCTCCAAAGTCCAGTGTCTTCTAAACAGTCTCTCCCTTGTGCAGGGTTTTTTAAGTGGGGGTGGGAAGTTCTGGAAGGTAGGCTCCTCTGCCCAATCCTTGGGTGCTGTATCATCACTTTACACTTGCCCTCCTGCACAGCATTCTGGGACTTTGCGGTCACCAATGAAATACGAACCATCCTCGACTGCAGAGACACCGCAGCTCTCATCCTGCTCGATCTCTCCACAGCCTTTGACACTGTCTTTCACTACACCCTCGTCTCAAGGTTTCACCACACCGAAATGCAAGGTACAGCTCTTAAGTGGATAGCCTCCTTCCTAACAGGCAGAACACAGTCAGGCTCCCACCGTACACCTCAGAACTTAAGAAACTCGTATGCGGAGTCCCACAAGGACCATCCCTCTCAGCCCAACACTCTTCAACATCTACAAGGCAACACTTGCAGGTGTCATCGAAGCCCACGAATTCAACATAATATTCGATGCTGACGACACGCAGCTCATCCTGTCCCTGACCCACAACGCCACCATCACCAGAAACAACTTCATAAACTGCATAGCTAGCATAGCTCGGGACAAAATAGAACTGCCTGAAGCTCAACACAGACAAAACGGAAGTACTGATCATTGGAATCACAAGCTCACTCTGGGACTTGTCCTGGTGGCCAGCCGAACAAGCTAGAAACCCAAGACCCATCCAGAACAATAAACTTACCATGGCACCTCAAGTAAATGCCGTCACTACTTCTTGCTTTCTCATCCTACGAATGCTACATAAGATCTTCAAGTGGCTACCCCAAACCATGAGGCACACTGTTATTCAAGTCCTCATCACAAGCAGGCTGGACTACATCAATGCACTGTACGCTGGATTCCCAACCCACGTCACACAGAGACTCCAGACCATTCAGAACGCCGCTGCCTCCAGACTCGTTCTCGACATCCCTCGCCACACTCACATCTCACCTCACCTCAGAGAGCTCTACTGACTCCCCATTCAGAAATGCTGCCAATGCAAACTGCTCACCCACGCATTTAAGACCCTAAGCAGCATTGGACCTTTCTACCTCAACACCCACCTACACTTCTACCAACCGACCAGACAACCGCAATCTACGTCTCTCTCTCTCTCTCTCTCATATATCCCACACATCCACAGAAGCAGAGCTGGAAGTCATGCTACTACCTACACAGCTGCCAAGACCAGGAACGACCTCCCACAGAACATTAGGACCTCTTCACTACTCGACTTCCACAAGAAGCTGAAGACCTAGCTCTTCAACTAACCCCATGGATCTCCTTCGGATGACCCACACCTACTCTCGCTATTGATGAGGATTTCTAGAAAATAAAAAAAGAATCCAACACCCCAAGGCAAACACTTCCATACACTGATAGCTAGCGTTCTTGTTCTCCGTGTTGAAGAACTACCGAAATGGAGGGGTTTAGGACTCTGAATCAACTGATGAAATAGCAGCAGAGCTCCCATAAACCAGTGCAGGCTAAAATTGTACATGAAACCATTTGGTACTGACCTTACTGAATCTTGTTCGTGGTACCAAAGGTTGAGTTCTGTCTTTCATAATTTCTTGAGTCTCCATAATTACACTTTGGGCTTTGATGGGTGCCATGTAAACCAACTTGAGTGATAGCTATAGAACTAATAGCTTGTTTCTGCTGTCTTGGTTGCTTCAGTAAGTACAATCCAGTGGCAGGTCCGCCCCTTATCTGTGACTACAACTTTTGCTTTCACATGTTGAAGCACCCATTTAGTGTGTTGAGGGGTATTTAGAGAGGTCCCTCCACTGATGCCATCAGATTGGAGACCGTGTTCAGTTTGGGATTGTTTCTTTTGTTGCCTTTCACTTTCCTTGGGATGAGGCAAGGTGAGGCAAGGTGAATAGAGGGTCATAGTAGTCTCAGACACATCCATTCTGCAGACCATGGTGTCTGTTATGTGGGGTCTTGTGCTTTTAAGGCAGGGTCAGGGGACAGAATCTGCCTATATTGATCTTCATCTTCTGAACCAGGTAATAAATGGATCAGATAAACATGCACTGAATATTATTGATGATTTCTGTGACTTGTTTATCAACTGCCTTCTTATGTTTCAAATTATGGGGTATTTGGCTGCTGTAGTAGGTACACACATATGTCCTTTATGGGTTTGCTGGCGTTGATTGCATATAACAATTTTAGACTTTCTTTATGGTCTTGTCAGATAGTAATTGTTGGTACTGGGATGTGCTTAAATGTCCTCCTTGATGGTCTCTTGTAGAGGGGTCTCTTAACAAGCACTGGGGTTGCTTTTTGCAGAGAAGCAAGTATCTGACACCACTTTGAAAGTTAAAGTGTCTCTAGAAAGACTACTAAAAGCCACATTCTTTTAGAGCAGAATGTGAAACTGTATTTGGGTCTTGCAGTAGCCAGTTTGCTGTTTCTTTCTGCAGATTTACATTCACAGATTGCATGCTGTCTCAGAAAACTCATACTTGCCAGCAGAGACGTTTGAAGGTATGGGCAAAGTGGGCAATTGTCCAGGGCCCCCACCTTTCAAGGGTCGCCGGAGAAAGTAAACTTTATCTCACCTCTATTTATTTCCATTTCTCAACCTCACTCGTCTTTTCTGCCTCTACCTCTGAGTCTGTTTCTCTTTGCCTGGCCCCAGTGGCATCTTATGCATTTTTGGGGGCTCTGGAAAGACATAGCTCAACTGCTTTGGTGTGAAGCCTGTTTTTAGAAGTTTGCCATCATGCGCGCTTCAATTAGTAGAAAATGGGTAATAAAACTGAAAGTTGTTAGGTACAGGGGGCCTTAAATATATGTTTTACCCAGGGCCCCGAAAATCCTTAAAACAACACTGCTTGCCAGAAGGTAATAGCCCTTTCGCGTGCTTATGTGATACAGTTAGACTAAGTTGCCTTCTGAATATATATGTTATTTCTTTCTTAATAATTTTTAATTAATTACTTCAATATTGTTCTCTTCTCCCAAAGAAGATGTCTCCTTGACTTGAGTCTTAGGGCTCCAGCTGTTTTTCTCTAGTGTAGAACTGGGCTGTAGTAAATGTGTAATCTTTTATTTTCTTGTTTATCTCGATAGTTTCCATCAATCGAGCTAATAGTTTGCATGCTCAAGACTTAGGCACCCTTAGTGGCTCCTTGCAGCACCTTCCTCTTTCGGGAAGCGGCAAGGCAGCCACTTATGTGCATGCGAAACCTTTGTACTCTGGGATTTGTCATGCGCCCTGCAGCCTTTGTTTAGGTGGATCTTCCATTCTAAAAATAGCTTTGGGCTCACCCTTTGGATTTCTATGTGCGGACAACCGGTTATGTATATAATACATGGAAACTTTCCATGTTAAAAAAAGGGTAGGAAAGACATTAGTTTAAGTGCACAGTGTCGTAATAGCTTAAATACTTTGCGTCCATTGGCCTCCCCTAAGTGATTCAGCTTTCGCTGCCGCTGTCCGTGCTCACCTGCTACCCCTGTCCGTGCTCACCTGCTACCCCTGTCCGTGCTCACCTGCTACCCCCTCAGCTTGTGTCTACTTATATAAGAGCTTTGGTAGCCAGGGAGAAAAGGGCTTGAAGGAAGAGCGGGTTTTACAGGGATGGAGATGTGCTTTTGCTCGAGGTCACTCTCAGTTTTGGTCTGCATTGGGATATCTCTGGTGCCTTCCTATTGATGGACACCTTATGTGTGAAGTCAAGGTGCACAGGTGAACTTGGCTCACTCAGTACACACTCAATACTGGCTGTGATTTGTGCAGATGTTTTGTGGTGTCCCGCAGATTGTGGTACTAGAATATTGTTGTCATAAATTGTTTTCAGAAATATTGTTTACGTAAACATCCCCCCATTGCAATAAATAATAGAAAATCTACACCCAGAGGGACAATATTGTTGCATTTTATATTTGTCAGACGATATTTATTTATATGATATTCTGACACACTCCGGTGTCTCATAGTTTATGCACATGTTCAGTTACATTCTTGCTCAGATTTGCCATTGCCTGTGGTGATGTGACATCATGTGCTCTGGTGTGTCGAGGGCAGAAGATCCAGTGCATCTGCAGATCCGCATTATTATTCATAGGCGTGTATGTGAATACATATATTGGTTGCTGTTTATTTTATTAATTTATATTTATTTTACTTTAAGGTTTTATGAAGCGCCTACAAGGCCCAGTCTGTAGACAGATTGCCTTGCATAACAAATCGTGCAGTCAGAGTGTAATAGTAATAAATATAGAACACAATGTATAAACATACAGCGCTCTTAGAATAAAAATAGAAATGAAATGCAAGAAAACTATTAGTCATCATGAGTTCAATTTTGAAATAAAAATGTGTGGATGGGTTGGATGTAGTGTCATTCGAACAGAAATCTGAAAAAAATGTATAGTGGCTGGGACGATCAATTCAGTATTCTGATGTGAGGCAAAAAGTCGGGGGAGGTCATCTCAAGTGCAAGTAGAATGCAACTTAGGGAGAAAAGGAAAAATAACACTGTTTAATTCCTCCTTGTTTTAACACAGGTTCTTACAACATGGCGGATTTACATCTTGATCGTTAAGATTCCGACAAAGGTAAGTGATAACAGTAGAAAGCACCAGTAAAGTATGAAAGGTTGGCATGCATGCCTGGGAGAAGGTGGGGCAGGTGTGGGAATCTGCCAGTGTTATTCTACATGGATGAATGGCCCCAACACTCTATGCAAATGTGCATCTTTATTGCCAAAATGTGTTATGTTAAATGGTTTGTAGAAAGCATAGCTGCCCCGAAACGGGGCTTCCCAGTGCTAGACCCCGAAAGCATAAGAGCTGCGACTGCCTACAGAGAAAGTGAGAAACGAGAGCTAGATAGAAAAAAAAGATCTTAAGAGATTTTCTAAAGGGAAGGTGATTCTGGATTTTCCTAAGAGAGAGAGGATGGGAATTCCTGAGAGAAGGGGCGAGGGCATGAAAGGACAGTCCACCCCACCCTCTCTTGCTCTCCGAACTCAAGGGACAGTAGCTAAGTTGAGATCATTAGAGTGCAGATGTTGACAGGGCTGGTAAGGAGATATGAGACTGAACGTGACGGGGGTCCCCTGGGAGTGCAGGGTCTTATGAGCAAGCAAAGAGTCTTGAAGTGGATGCGTTTATCCACAGCGAACCAGTGCAACTTGCAGAGAAGACCGGAACCAGAGGAACGTTTGGGGAGTGAGAAAAGCAGTCTAGCTGCAGCGTTTTGGGCCAATTGAAGTCTTCTGGTGACTCATTTGTTGGCTCCCAAATACAAAACATTACAATAATCCAAACGGGACATAATTACCGCCTGAATTATGGTTTATCGAGTGGGGAAATCAAAGAGGCCCAGAAAGGACTTTAGGCTTCTCAAGAGCCCAAAGCAAGTTCCTGCTACAGTTTTAGCTTGGGCCTCAAAAACCAGAGTGTTATCCATACAAACTCTTATGTTTTTAATGAAGGACTTGGGCTTAGGGGGAGGCCCAAGGGAGGAAAGCCACCAGTGGTCACCCCAAGCATGAACATGTTTACCTAACAGCAGAATTTCTGTTTTAGTCGCATTCATTTTGGGAAGTGTCAAGGATAGCGTTGCCTTCCAAAAGCATAGTCAGGATGCTGTTGGCAAGGAAAGGTAGGAGGGAAATGAGGTGAATGTTTTCTGGCTTAGAGGTATCCAGAGATGGTTTCTTCAGGAGGAGGAGCATTAGGTTGATAATTTCCTTGGCTAAATTATTGCTATTACTGATTTCATTCGCAAAGTAATCGGCCCTGGATTTCATAATAAGTTTGTGGTAAGATTTGATAGTGGATGGGTAGTGTACTTTAAGTAAGGGATCGTAAATATTCCTCCAGGAGCATTCTAAAGTCTTACAATGATTTTTGGCCGAGACAAGACATTAAACCAGGGAACGGCAGGCTTCTTCTTTACTGGGACCTGTCTAACAGGAATAAAGACATCTAGGACTGAGGTAAGCCAGGACTGCATGGAATTATTAGCTTCCTCCACATTAGAGGCCAGGTGGGAGCAGCTTTCCTGAATAAAGTGCCGGAATTTTTGAATGTCAAGCTTGTGCCAATGGCGTTTGCGGGTTGAATATGAACCCGAAAAAGTCACTTGGTGGGGTAAGCAGATGGACAAAGAGATCATAAAATGGTCGGTCCATGACATGGGAAGAGAGGAGGTGGCCTGTATAGAGCTAAGGTTTGAAAATACCAGGTCTAAAAGATGGCCAGTGGAATGCATGGCACCCATAACTAATTGGGTTAGCTGCATAGCGGCATGGTAGTCTATAAAATTGGTGGTGTCGCAATTGTGCGTGGCATCAAGATGCAGATCTCCAAAAATGTTCAAATTGGTTAGCTTAATAACCAGTGGTGCTATATAGATAGCCAGCACCTCCATAAACGCTTTGGAGAGATACGGTAGATTAAAAGCCCAGAAAAAGTAAAATTATTGTTAAGAGAAATTTTAAAGGGGGCGCTTTCACAGTCAGAGATGAAGCATTGAGTGAGGCTGCAATCCAGTATATCTTTGTAAATGACGGCAATGTTGCCTCCTATTCCACTGGCCCTATTACAGTTCTTCAAACAATAGCCAGGGGGAATCGCTAAAGCGGATTGCGCTGCCATAGACTGGCCTAGCCAAGTTTCAGTAAGAAATAAAGTGGCAGGTGCATTATCCTGGATAAAATCAAAAATGTTCCCATAGTTACAAACCAGTGAACGACAGTTGATGCTGTAAAACTTGAACTCAGTGAGCATAGACGAGGTAGAGGAGAGAAGGCTAGTGGTAGGCCCATAAAGGTTGAGTTGAATCTGCAGGACCTGCAGCCGAAGGATAACTCCTGAGGTGTCCACGAGTGCTCGCCGCATGCCCGTGGAGGAACCTTAAGAGCATGGAGTTAGGTGGAGGAATAAACTAGTCTCTGGTGGTCAGGAAGGACAGAATACCTGGCCTCTGGGGCCATCCAGGCGCAGACGGGCTTGACTTTGGTGTGCAAATGTCCGGGGAGCACTGACAGGCTCCTCCTGGATCATCGCTGATTGGTACCCCCGGACCAATCAGAACAAACAGTGTAGACCGGCAGAGGACAAGGTGCCAAAATGTTAAAAATGCAGTACGCGTTCAAGTTATAAATGCAAAGTACTCACAGCAACAAAGTGGACATCAATTAATGGTAGTGCAGCAGCGTTACAGTGGAGGTGTGGTCCCCTGGGTCTATGGCATGAACTTTCCCCCCAATTTTTAGTATATAGTGGCGTAGGTCATTTGTACCCATCATCTCTCGTTAGTGCAATTATTTTGTGATCCTCACATCCAGCCTCTGGGTCATCTAACCCTATCATATTCCTCTTGCTAAGTAATGTCAGAGACAGGTCTCTTCTTGTTCTGCTCGAAAGACCCTCTGGGTTAGTCCGTCTCTTGGACTTGTCTCGCTTGACCCTTAGTGATGCTCCTCTATGTCTGGCTCCTCTTGTTCTGAGGATAACATGTGCCTGTTCCTGACCAATTCCTTTCTCTTGCATCGTGTCTTATCAGTGCCTCCTCTTGTTTGGCGCCAACACTTAAGACCCCCGGAGGTATTCCTGTGGGCCTTGTTTTCAGCATCCCCTAAACTTTGACATCCCAGCTTAGCCTATCACTGAGAATCACCTCTGCCTTGCTCCTCTTGGCCCCGTCACTGATAATTACTGGAAAAACGCAGTTAATGCTTTTAGCACAATTTGGTAACTCTTCGTCCTCCTTCATTAAGAAATCTCAAGGAGGAGAAGGTTTAGAGTGGTGCTCCAATTTAGAGTATAGGTATACACTTTATGGGAGGCATCTGAGGGATGGCATTACACCGAGTTATTTTGAATGTTCCCGAAAATCCTATGTGCCATATTTGTACTTGTAGGCAGTAGTGTAGCACAGTCGCCATGAGCCCTTGTGCAAAAAAGGATTAGGAACCCACCTTCTGCTGGATGTTTAGTGAAATACACCAATAATTTGGGTCGTGCCCCTAATTGACCATGGGACAATGTGCCTCTGTACCTGTTGCACTATTGATAGCTTCGGCCCTGCTTTCAGGCAGCATGCTCAGTAGTTGCTCACTCACTTGGGTCCAGCAATGGTGATTCTATCTGCCTGTGTCCATGGTAGTGAAAGGCCTCTCTCTGTGTGTTCCTCCTCCTGCCCCTAGCAGTGAGGATGCTCTGTATCTATCCTGCTGTACATCACAGCAGGCAGATATGCTTTACCTGTTTAATGTTTGGCCCTCGCAGTGAAGCTTTCCATGCCTAATCACCCTTTGCCCTAGGAATGATAATTTCATCTGCCTGTCTTCCCTGTTTCTTCTTGACCTTTGAAGACACCCTGTACTTATCCTGCTCTTAGTCCTAACTGATATGATTCTATATGCCTGTTGCCCATTCTGTCCTAGAATGGAGGCCCTCTAATCCTGACCGTGTTTAGTTCGAATAGTGAGTTTTCTGTTTTCTACTTGAAGCTGGCGGGCAGTGGGTTCCTCTTTCTACTTCTCCCTTGCTTGGCCTTGCTAGTGAGGATGCTTTTTACTTATCCTATAGTATGTACTAGTATACTGGACCCTCTGTACGTGTTCCCTTCTTGGTCCCAGCAGTGTGGGCCCTCTGAGCCTGACCACGTCATGGTCCTACCAGTGAGGCTTTTTTGCTTGTTGTCGCTTGCAGTGAGGGTCCTTTCTTAGCTGGTTCATCTCTTGACCTTAGCAGTGAAGATGCTCTAAACCGATCCAGCCCTATTTCCAAGAAATAAGAATCCTCTGTACTTCGAATTATGGATGAGAATCTTGCCTTTTCCTTGCGCCCCTTTCCTACGGAGCTGAGGAGGCTTTGTATCAATAATACTCTTTGACCCCAACACTGATGGTCCTCTATGCCTGTTCCCCTTGTTGTCCTAGCAGTGGTGGACCACTGTCCTCGGTCAGACCAAGACATATGATAGGTCCGGGCACCAAAATAAACGTGGCCCTGATTTAGCGAATCGGGTAGCAAAACAAACCGGGCCACATTTTCAATTCAAAGCAACTCTGAACATTTTAACATATGCTTTCTGCATGGGCAGTAAGGGATGTGAGACTGCACACATTTGTGCTTGCTGCAATCAATGTTTGTGGCGATAGGGAAATGCAGCAGCGATCACTATGTTCATACCTTAGGAAAAAAAGATACAAAACATTAACACACCCCTGTTCTTCTACCCTTAGCTTCCTATCAGTGATAGGGGTGGGCAGTATGTTCTGTTGTCAACGGCCCCAGCAAAATAGTAAGGAAAGGAAGTGAGGGAGATCATTGTCTAAGGCTGTCTGGCACTTAGCAACAGCACTTCAACTATAGCACCATATGATTGTCATGCTGCAGCTCCCACTGTGAGTTTGCTAGTCTCCCTCCTATGTGTGTGGCCAAAAAACTGGCCCACTACACCACAAAACTAGCCATCTGTCAGACTGACCCTTCTGAACCTGGTAGATTGCCTTGTGGGCAATCCAACCCTGCCAGTGTCTGTGGCACCTACACCTCCTCTGCCTTGGGTAAATGCACACAGCAGGGAGTGTTAATACCTTACCTCTCGCATTGATGATTGCCGATGTATGTCAAAGTCGCCTTTTGGATCTAAGTTACTGTGAGTACTGAGGTCTTGAAGAGCCATGTGTTTTTATAGTTGTTGCAGGCTGAAAGAGGGAGATGCTGCTTTTCTGGCCTGAGACAAACCTTTTATTGTTACCTTCTTGCTTTCAGATCGAGAGCTCCTTCAACGTCCTTGAAATCCGCACCCTGAATGCCTTGAGCAAGAACCAGGTAATGTCCTCCATTTTTATTATCAGCTGTTCTCATTCCAGCAATTACTTTGCCTTCACTCTAGCCTGTCAAGAATCTTTTCTCTTCCCCTCATGGTCCATTTCTTTTTTCACTCTCAACACCCCACCTTTGTTCAGCTTCTTCCTCCACTATGTTACAATAAGTTACCTTTATTTTCTATAGTGCTATTATTGGTAGGGTGTCCACGTTGATTCTAGAGGGCAAAATCAATGACAAATTTTCAGGGTATCTACTAAGTCCATAAACCATTATCATAAACGATAATCATTTAGATAGTATCTATAACCAAAATGTGGCATGGGTCTGGCCCTCCGAGACTACGTTGGACACTCCCGTTCTACAGCTTCCACAATGGCTGCTTTAGAGTGCATGCAGACGAGTAACCATTGTACCTGCAGAGTGGTTACTGACACCTATTGTACCTGAAGTTTCGGGCCCGTACATGCCCCAAGGTGGTGTGATTTCAGCTGACTAAGCATTTCAGAGGGGAAGTCTTATTGTAGAAAGCAAACCCCCCCATTTCTTTTTCACTGATCATAGCTTTGATATTTCTGTCGGATGAGTCAAGAGTTCTTCTCAAGTAATATGGCCCCATGATGAAACACTAGCAGGGACACTCCCTCACTCTAGCTTATTACAAGACTGTCTCAGGCCTGAACTTTTCATCTACAAATCATTGATTTCAGTTGTCTTAGTAAATTAATTCTATAAAAGCAACACAATACTACAACACCCAACATGCATTGGGTATCACACAAAAGTCCAGGGCTGTAAACAGTGCCCATAATGACATGGAGGGAGGTTGTTGCCCTGTACAACAGTGAAATAGTAGGCTTTCCATCTTAGTATCCCTTTGTGCAAGGCATAGGATCTTGATTTCAACTTACTGCACATCTGACAGCCACTGAAGCTTTCATCGAACCATTATTCCTTCATTTTGTTATTTTGTACTCTAGTCTCCTATACTCTTTTTATAATTCTACTGTTCTGTTTGGTTGCTGTTAAACCAGACATGCTTAGCGTGGTATCCCCCAAAACCATTTGCCTTCACTCCTCCTGTTTTGCTGAATTGTTTTTGTTGACTTTAGGACTCTGTGCACTTTACCACTGTTAACCAGTCCTAAAGTGCTTGCGCTCTCCTTCAAACATAGTAGAAGTAGCTTACACCTAATTGGCACATTTAATTTACCTACAAGTCCCTAGTATAGTGGTACTGCATGCACCCAGTGTCCTGCATAAATACTTTATCTGACTACTTTGGTGCCAAGATACCAGAGGGTTAAGCACAGGTTAATTTAGTGACTTTGTGGTTTATCCTGAAAATGATTGTGGCTGTTGCCTGAGTGGAGCTTCCACCCCCCACAACCAATAACCCAATTTCTTATAGTTGGTAATTTGTATATCGCATTTAGCAACATGCTTTAGTTATTACGGAATACATGATGATAGTTAGTCCTGTCGGAATTCAGAGACACCAGAAACATTAATTAAAGATGCATATTTATTGAGTCCACATAGTACATTATCAAAATGTTGTCTATATGAACATGTCTTTCAAAAGACAGTAGGGTAATATAGTTGAATAGTGCTGACATTAACTAAAAGTGGTAGGGCGAGAAAAAGTGCAGTGCCAACTCATGCAAAATAATCTTGGCAAACATTGACATGCATTATATTAACGATTTAAATTTTTCATTTTTAACTTTAAAACATTAATGTAATGTATGTTGGCGATCCGGTTTGCATTAAATAAAGTAAAATTGAGCATTCACTTACCTTGCAGCACATTCTCGTCTGGTCCTGGTGTTTTTTTGTCGTCCAGCGCGGGCCCCAGTCAACTCCCCTAACCAGTCCATACGCTACTCTCATGCTGTTAACCAGCATGAGAGAAGCACCAGGATTGGATGGAGCGGTCTGTCTCAGCTCTCCCAAAGGCACTGGAGGCCTGTGCTTGCTCTACACTGAGCTGTCTAAGACAACTCGGGTTGGAGATGTTTAAAGTGTGCATGTCAGGCTGGCCGTCGCAAGACAGCCGGCCAAAAAGACATGAGCACTTTAAACTCGTGCACCACTCCTCATCACCTGCTGCCAGTCAGCAGCAATGGCCCTGCCCTCACAACCAGCTCGGGCTGGCAGAGGAAAAATAAAATGGTAATAAATGCATTTTATTATCATTTTATTTGTTCCTTTTTAGGTCTCGCCTAGCGATGCAGCGCAAAGCGCTGCTTGCTATGCGAGATCTATTGTTGCCGACTTTTGCTCCGATGCGGGACACGAGATGTGCACGCGCTTGGTGCGAGCAGGAATTGTAATAGCGCCGCAAGCCGTACGCGTGCACATCAACTGTCTGTGCCGAAACTTAAACAGACAGGAGATATGCACGCGTACGGCTCGCGGCGTTATCACAACGCCTGCTCGCACCATACGCGTGCACATCTCCTGTCCAGGCAGCCGATGCGCACGCTCACGGCGTGTCTTCAGCTTAACTTCCCGCTGGTTCCGAGGAGTCAACATGGCTGCGCCCTGTGAGTCGGATCTGCAATCCGATCCCGCTCCGCCGCCACTGAAGATTCCAAAGCGCGAGGCTATGTCCCCTACTTCACCTGGGCTGAGCGATGGACGCCCATCGTTGTCGGCGCCTTCTACCCCAAGCCATTCGTCGCCTCTAGAGGGATGCGCTGGTGGTCCGGGCCTTGCCTCGTCGCCCTCAGTCTCCTTTTCCACGTCGGCCGCTTGTCGCGGCATGTCCTGGACCCCAGCAGAAACTAACGCGCTTATAGCCGTATGGGGCAACGAGCGATTGGTGGAGGCGCACTACCAGCAACTGGAGGGCTCAGGCACCCTATTTGCCAGCTGTTTCTAGTAAGTGCACTCCTTGTTTGATTTTGAAACTGTGCTCCAAATAGGAAAGTTCAGATTTAATTTTTTGTGTTTACACCCTATGTAACAGAAAGGAACTCCAGCATTTAAAAATCTGTTCACACTGAGGTCACTCAAACTGCGAGCTCTCCTTCTATAGCTCTTGCGTGTTGTCCCGCGTTTTGCTGTTTCCCTCTCCTTCCTCAGAGAGCTTCACACTGGGCGTAGTTATGTTTTCACATATTATTTCTCCCTCCTGTCACTACCCTCCTCTAACTCTGCCTCATGTTACTGTCCTCTCTCCTTTCACTTCCCATGTCCCCTCTCCAATTACTGCTCATCTCTCCGTTATACAACATGTCTCTGCCACTGCCCATCCTGCCGTTGGCATTGCCCTAAATTCTGTAATCATACACTGTCCACCCTCTTCTGTCACTGCCTCACTACAGTATATAATCGCCTTTCTATTGTCATTCCATTTCCTCCTGTCACTGCTTATCTTTCTCTCCTATAACCAGGGCCAATGGAATTATGCAATTATGTGGCTGCAGCAATTTTCGCATAATTATAGATTTGCCGCATTCGCCACATAATCCATCATCTGCTGCAACTGCAGATTTTGACAAAAATGTTTTTGTTTCCAGCTCAAACTGTTCAAAAGTTACTAAAATGCTGCTTGCTTACAGCAGTTTTAATATCTTAGAGTTTCTTGTAGCTCAAATAGGTGTAATTTCTATGATTTATATATGTTTCCCTTGTCTATATTGCTTGATTTTGCTTGTAAGATAGTGTCACTCATAATCTTTTATGCATGCCCATTTAAAGTTGGTGCTGTATAAAAATGCACAAATTCTACTTGCCACAGCTGTAGAGGCAGTGGTTGTGTAGGACGGGACAGTGTACTTCAGCTGTATCCACGCATATAAATTACAAGACATTTAAAGGAGCACTTGTTGTAGGTTTAGTGACCTACCTAATCCAGTGAGATATTTCACTGAGCAGTTCAAAGCCGCAGCAGACATCACAAAATAATTCTACTATGTCTGTTGTTGGTGGTTGTTAGAGGTTGCGGACTGGGGAAACAGGACTATGTGTTTTTCTCTGCCCCTTTATATCTAGTGCTTCACAGACCGTGCATATATGTGTGCATTAATTGCTTATCCTATAAAATACTATTTATGTATGGACAACATATTTTCAAAAGGGACATTTTTGCATTACATTTGTTTAAGGTGTTTCTAATACAACATATGTTTTTAAGTTTGAAAAGCAGAAGCATCAATTGCTGATCAGAGATCGAGTATTTTTGGTATTTACACGAGTTTGAGCTATTGGTATTGTAAATGCCAATGCGTTTTATTTATGTTTCTTTTTTAAAAACATGGATAAAAGGCATTGTCATTTACAATGCCAGAGTTTAAGCTATTGGCATTGTAAATGACAATGCCATTTATTTATCTGTTTTCAAAACCAACACATGGATGAAGGGTTTGTCATTTTGCATATTGCATTGCAAATGCTTGTTATTACTCTCAGCAAGCAGAGTGACGCTCCTCTGCTCAACGTGAGAAGCTGCCGCTGTGAAAATAGTGATTGTGTAGTGCTCAAGTGACTTGAGTGTGCACAAAGTGAAAAGGTGAGGTACATAGTGGATAGTGAGGTGGTTGTCGGAAGTTAAGGATAACAAAAAGTGAGGATGAGTAAAAAAAAAAGGCCTCATCGTGGCCGTATTTTTGGGGTGCTACAAGACAGTCCCAACTCTGAATAGTCAACGTGCTCCGGAAGCAAAACACAATGTTGGCAGTCAGAACGTGCTTGTTGCCTTTGATCCAGCGCTTATAATAAAAATAATTTCACCCAATATGCTTTTGGTCATCCAGGTGCAATTATTTCTCCAAAACACACACACTATATCCATATGACGGTGGGGCCCATAACACCGCATATACATTCACTTACTCATTTATTTCCCTGGATTTTCCTCCGACATGAAACCTAGGAGAAAAACGATTCACTGGAAGGAGACGGGATACCTCTTTTATAATGACACAATAATTCTCATTTGCTTTTAAGGTATTCCGCTCATTGGTCGATGGACCAACTAGTAGGAATCAGTTGATGGTGATTAAGACCAGCTCAATCACAATGAACTCTTTTACCAATTCCTTATTAATCATTATGCTAAAGAAAATCACTGAGTCATTTGTTTAAAGAATAATAAAGTTTATATAAAGTTTTGAATGCAGGAAATTCGAGATTAATTTATTATTCAGATCATTGCGTTTATCATCAATATAAGAATAGTTGTAATTGCATGACACTTTTATTAGACGGAAAATGAGGTTATCATACTAAGAACTCTATAGATCAACCTATCTATCTCTCGGGAAATCCTAATAATTCTAATATAAATCTTATCAAATGCTAGTTCTCCTAAAGCAGCATCTTATATTCAACTGGAAAAGGAAAATAACAGCAGCAGCATCAGCTCGTCAGCATCAGCAACCGCAAACTCTCCCATCTACAGCATCTAACTTCTTCAGCATCTCCCGCAGCATCCCGCAGCATCTACTCCAGCATTCTCTACCCCTCCCACCAAGAGTAGGTCTTCTTATACCCTAATTCTAGCTTACAGCATAAAATGTTTCTTCTTACATGGCGCGATTCATTCTCATTGGTCGAAAACTCAGGTCCCTATACTTTTTAATCAAACTTCCTGGTCTTAACCAGTTCCGTGAGGAATGTCCATGCAAGCATCGTTTCCCACAGTTCATGCACTTGCTCATCCGTTTCGATCAGTCCAAATTGTTTCTTTTTCCTCAACAATTTGTATAATAGAGTTCTTTCTATTGATTCGACCAGGCTTCTCACGCTTCTTGCTGATCATCTTGGCACACATCTGCTCAGAAGGGTCACAGCAGCCTTGACCATACTTTCATCTTAGCCTCTCGGCATCAGCACGTGATCATCCCTTTGCAACAGCCTCTCTCCTCTATCACATGGTCGCAACCGCTCATGCGCACTCTAGTATCTCGCGGCCATTTTATATTGCTGCTCGGCAGGCCTAAGCGCACTATTTTTAAAGAAAACAAAATGTTATTAAAACAATGAAATATAAACCCTTTCGTTTCCCTCCCGTCTTTCTACCTACCCCAATTAGGTATTACCAAGCAGAAGCAACATATAAAGCTGTCCCTTACTTACCATCGCTTTATTTTGCAACCACACGTTTTATTCCAAGCACAAATCATGCATTTTATTATTATTTTAGTACGCAAAATATTATGTTATGTTAGAAACGTAAACAATTATTAGTTCATTACTTTGCACATTAAACTGCATGTTATCCTTAACCCTTTACATACATTGTTGGTTATTTACTTAAACGAACATGTTTATTAATATTACACGAAAATATTAGGAGGTTAACATTTTTATATTTACCCTGCTCCATCAACTCCCCCTTTGGTGATTTTTAACATCACCACAAAAACCCAAGTTGTACAATTTTCTCAGACAGCATATATCTTTTATCCATTTGCTTTTGTTAGTTTATACTTCTGTATCTCTTTCAACTTGTTTCTTCGTTTTCTTGTACATGTTTTCTTTTATTTCTTCTAATTCTATTTCACCTATTTCTCTCTCTCTTTCCTTGTTTATCATGTTTTCTTTATCTATCTTATTCTGCTTTCTTCTTCTCTTTATACATGTTACTGCAAGCTTCAGTGCTAATATTATTATTATTATCATGGTTGCTATTATTATAACTTTCCCTATTATTAATCCACTCATTCTTGTTAACCAATTCGTTACAGAAGAAAACCCTTTACCAAGTTTTCCCCAAACACTTTCAACCTCCAGTGGAACTAGTTCTTTGTGCAAATTTGTAATATTTGTTATATACTTCTGTATATTTTCGCTTTTATCTGGAATGTAAGTGCAACAATGTTGGACTTTCAACATTCCACAGACTCCGCCCTCTTTTGCCAAAAGAATGTCAAGGGCAAGACGATTTTGCATCACCATAGCTCTCATGGCAACCATCTCGGTATTTACCATTAAGAACCCTCCAGCAGTATTTGTAGATAAACGATCTACTACTGTGGATAATTTCCGAATTCTAAATGCATTCAAAGATATTCCCTCTGCTGGTATCAATGCACCAAAAATATCACCTTCTATTTCTGAAAAACTTTCCCTTTTTCTACGTGTAAAGGTATTTATCATTTTGTGTGTTCCTTTTTCTTTTCTATCCACATGAAAAATCTTTGGAAAGACCAGGCCTAAATAACATGATCCATACCAATGGTCCGGCAACCTATAATAAGCCCTATTCCCACAAACGTAATAAATCCCTGGAAATATTGGATCTTTTCCCCCTTTGAATCCCCATCCACCTAGAATTTGGTAATTGTCATGGCAATTACTGGAACCCACAAAATAATTGTCATATCTTGTCTTATTTCTTCTAATGCACAACCTTCCCTGTTGGGGCCAATCCAGAGTCATAGCTGCATTTGTCTTTTTCTTGTCATGATGGTCTTCCTCAAACGCCCAAAGAGGTGTTTTTGTCTCTTCTATCACTTTTCTTTCAAATTTCACTCTTCTCTCCTCAACCATTTCTAGAAATACCTTTTCTTCCTTCTTTAACTCACAGGTAAGGTTGTACCTAAATATATTATCTGATGTTAAAATCTTATCTTCTAAGAAATATTCACCAAACGTCTTTCCCTCTTTTATTTTGTTAAGCTCGGGAACTACAGAAACCCTTGCAAAAATCCTATCTACATCAGTGTAATAATATTCTAATCTTCCTGTTTTATAAAATAAACTTGCTAATACACTACATGTTATTCCATACGTCAAAGGGAGGTGATGATAAGTCACACCCTCTGCTACAGATGCAGGCAACTGCATACAAACATAGCAATCCCTTACATCCATTGTTTCTACGTACTCATACAGTAATTTAGTAAACACATTCTTTGAAAAATCTGTTATTGATTTGTCCTTATGTAATTCTGCACTACTCCTTAAAATAACTGGCTCTTGAGTGTTAGCTCCTTTTTCTTTCTCAGTATTATTAGACTTTTCCTCTACAGCTAAACTAATTGGGATAGTTATTGCTAAAACTACCCATACTGTTATTAATAAACCTGTACAAAAACAGCACATTTTGCACCATCTACTTAAAAACTCACATCTACATTTTCTATCTCTAATATTCTCCATTTTGTACTTGTTTTCTAGAAAATTGTGTCACTACACCTCAGAAATGACTTGCTTGCCACTCTGTACTTCCAATATTTTGTCTTTGCTTGGTTCTTTCTTTTAATTCTTTCTCAGAATTCTTTCTTTGTCACATCCGGTAATTTTGTCAGTTCAGTGTTTTGTCAAATCCGGTAAACTATCTAGACTTCTTCAGTTTTGTTTGCTTCAGGTGTGTTGCACTTCACTTTCTCCCATCAGGTTTCTTTGTTCTGGGTTTTCGTGAGTGTTCAATTCTTCTTTGTGACTAGTCAGAGCACGATACAACCATTCAGGCGATCTGTACTTCTGATTCACTTTCTTTATTCTTTTTGTTTTCTGCAAGTGTTTACCACCTTGTTTTCCTTGTTCCTTTTGACTTGTTATTTCATTCACTTGTTCAGCACTTTTTCCATCCAATTTTACGATTCTGTATCTTAATTTTCTTACTTCGTCGGGCCAATTGTCTCCTTTTCTTGGCCTTTTTGCTTCACTTCCTTTTTCCTCTCTTTCTGTTTTCCAATTTCTTTTTCTTGTCTCTAGTTTTTCATTTCTTTCTTCTCCACTTTCTTCTGATT
The DNA here is from genome assembly GCA_963921515.1 of Calotriton arnoldi. Taxonomy (NCBI): domain Eukaryota; kingdom Metazoa; phylum Chordata; class Amphibia; order Caudata; family Salamandridae; genus Calotriton; species Calotriton arnoldi. The sequence goes on from CAWUFW010001787.1 coordinate 633,536, forward strand.
CTGTTTCAATCTTTTAGTTATTTCCTCTTATTTTGAAACTAATTATTTCGCTTTCAGCTACTTGTGGTTCTTTTCTTATCTTCCTTCGTTCACCTATTTCTGTCCCTCCTCGAGGTTCTTCCGATTTTGTGTCAGTTTCTCTATCTGCTTCTAAATTTCCCTGTTCTTGTGTTTGACTATCTGTCCCTACTGCTCCTCGGGGTTTTTCCGATTTTTCTAACTTTTGGTCTGAAACTCTCCCTTCTTCATCTATTAATATTATCTTCGAAGGAATTTTACCACCACTTGTACTTGGTTGTTCACTGTCACTGTTTTCTGGCTCAGTTTCTTCTCTTATGCTTTCAAAATTCCACTTTCTTTTTGAAATTTCTTCTCCTTCTGAATGTTCTGTATCAGATTCTGAACTAGTATCAGATATTTCCAGATGTCGACTTACAGGTCGATCTTCAAATTCTGGAACTTCAGCTATTTCTTCTATTTCCTCTTCTTCTTCTATCGTTTCACTTGTAGTTGGGTCTTCCAGATGTCGACTTACAGGTCGATCTTCAAATTCTGGCACCCTGTTTGTCTCCTCTTCTCTTTCTGATGCTGAACTGTTGTCTGATATTTCCAGATGCCGACTCACATGTCGATCTTTAGGATCTGGAACTCTGATGGTGTGGCTGGCATGTACCCAGTGTTTCACTCCTGCACACTTAACTGCGGTGGTCGTCACTAGGATCACTTGTCGTGGTTAGTCCCAGCGAGGAACCAAACCGTTTCTTCTCCGGTGGACTTTTATTCGAACCCAATCTCCTGGATTCAAGTCGTGTGCTGGTTTTCTTTCAAGAGTGGTTGCATCCGGTCCAACCTGATGAAACACAGAACGCACCACATCAGCCAATCCTTTGCAATAATCCAGTACTAGATCATCAGTTATAGTCAGTAGCTTGTTGACAGGTACTTGTGCTTGTCTCATTGCTCGTCCCATGATTATCTCATGTGGACTGAGTCCAGTCTTCCTTTCCGGAATACTTCTGATTGTCATCAGAACCAATGGCAAAGCATCTGGCCATTTCAGTCCTGTAGCTTGACACATTTTTCCTAACCTGTTTTTGATTGTTCCATTCACTTGCTCTACTATTCCAGAAGCCTCTGGTCTGTATGCACAATGCAGTTTCTGTTTAATACTAAGGGCTTCACAAATCAGTTTAACTAATTCGTTTTGGAAATGTGTTCCTCTATCTGTTTCAATCGTGACTGGAAAACCATACCTCGGAATGAATTCTCGCAGCAAAAGTTTTGCTACTGTGATACTGTCATTCCTTCTTGTTGGATATGCCTCCACCCAACGGGAAAACAAACAGACGACCACTAAAACATACCTCAATCTGCTGCAAGGTGGCATTTCTATGAAATCCATCTGCATTCTGGTGAAAGGACCCCCTTCTCGTCCTATTCTTCCTAGACTCACTACTGTCTTCCTTCCTGGATTTAACTGTTGACAAATAAGACATCTTTGACAAAGACTCTCAGCTATGGCTCTGAATTTTGGATTGTACCATGTTTGTCTAAAAAGTCTGATCATTGAATCTCTCCCAATATGGGCTTGCCCATGGTACATCCGTGCCATGTCAGAAATCATGCTATCAGGCATAACTGGTCTCTCATCCCTGTAAACCCATACATCAGTTTCTTCATGTTTCCTACATCCTGCTTTTAGCCAAGTATCTTTCTCTTCATCTTCTGCAGCTTCTTGTAACTGTCTTACCTCATCCCATGTTTCAATTGAGTTAGTAAAAAGCAATGGACAAGAAATATGCTCTCTCTCGCGACATTTATTCAAAGAAACCACATTCTTTGCACAGTACTGTGCCATTTCGTCAGCATATTTGTTGACAACAGTAATGTAGTCTTCCCCATTTTTATGTGCATTGCACTTCACTACAGCGATCTGTTTAGGCAGCTGTATCGCCTCAAGCAACTTTTTCACAAAATCTCCATTTCTTATGGGTGTCCCTGCAGACGTCAAGAAACCCCTTTGTGACCAAATCTGACCAAAATCATGCACGACTCCAAAGCCGTACTGGCTGTCAGTCATAATCGTAACCCGTACATTTCTTCCCAACTTACATGCTTGAATCAGAGCTACTAATTCTGCAACTTGGGCAGACCGTACACCTTTCAGATAAGATGCTTCCAATACAGTTGCTACTGTGCAAACTGCATATGCTGCACTTAGAACTCCATCACTCGTTCTTAAACATGAGCCATCCACAAACGGAATATAATCTGATTCTTTCAAAGGCTCATCTCGTATATCAGCTCTTGGTTTAGTACAGTATTCGAGCACATTCAAACAATCGTGATCTACTTCATCCATTTCAATCACATTCTCTTCATCTGGCAATGATGTTGAAGGATTCACATTCATACATCTGTCAATGGTCACATTATCTGCACTCAAAATTATCTTTTCATACCTAGTCACCCGACTATGTGTCATGTATTGTGTTTTCGTTCTTGTCAAAAGAATTTCCACAGAATGGGGAACATACACTCTCAATGGATTCCCCATCACTATGCCTTCACTCTGTTCCAGACTTACACAAGTAGCAGCAACTGCTTTCAAACATCCAGGCAACGCTTTTGCTACAGGGTCTAAAACAGCTGAAAAATATGCAATTGGTCTTTTCATAGTTCCATGTCTCTGCACCAAAACTGAAAATGCACATCCATCTCTTTCACTGCAAAACAGCTCAAAATCTTTCTCATAGTCAGGCATTCCCAATGCTGGAGCCTCACACAATTTCTTTTTCAGCTCTCTGAATGCTTTCATTTCTTCATCATTCATTTCAAAAGGATCTTTAACATCCTTCTTTGTCAGTTTCTGCAATGGTTTAGCAATTAGTGAAAAACCGCTTATCCATTGTCGACAATATCCAACCATTCCCAAAAACATTCTTACCTCTCTTTGTGTCATTGGAGCTCTCATTCCTTGAATCATTTTTATTCTCTCTGTCGTTACCTTTCGTACTCCTTTCTCAATTTTATGCCCTAAATACTGGACTTCTTGTTTACAAAACTGCAATTTTGAAGGGGACACTTTATGTCCTCTTTTTGCTAAATGATTCAGCAAAGCAATCGTGTCATTGACACATGCTTCCTTCGTTTTTGATGCCACCAGTAGGTCATCAATATACTGAACCATTACTGACTTTTCTGGCATTCTTAAATCTTCCAATGATTTCTTTAGGATCTGATTAAAGATTGAGGGACTTTCTGTATACCCTTGAGGAATTCGGCACCATGCCAAAATACGCTCTCCAAACCTAAACGCAAAAATTGGCTGGCTATCTGGATGGAATGGAATAGAGAAAAATGCATGACATAAATCAATCACAGTGTATCACTCTGCTTCGCGTGGAATCTGGTATAGAATCACGGCAGGGTTCGGTACTATTGGGCAACAAGGCACAACAATTTTGTTTACCTTTCTTAAATCCTGTACGATTCTATATGTTCCATTTGGCTTTTTCAGTCCCATTATTGGCGAATTACATGGACTGCTCATGATTTCTTTTAGAATCCCTTGTTCAATCATTTTATTTATTACTGGCGTTATTCCTTCAATTATTTCTGGAGTCAATTTATACTGGGGCGTATTTGGGTAACTCGTTCCTTCTTTTACTGAAATTTTTACGGGATCTACTCCTTTCATTAATCCTACATCTTCTCCTGTCAAGTCCCACACTTCTTCTTTCACTGTCCCTTTCAACTCATTTGGGATTTTCTCTGCATCAAATACAGGAAACAAACAATTTACTTCTGGTTCTAAATTTACCATTGTCATTTTGTACAGCACATCCTCATCTGGAGTCTGAAATGCAATTCCGTCTGGAGTACAATAAATTGTGCAATTCATTTTACACAACAAATCGCGTCCTAAAAGGTTAACGGGACTACAATCACACACCACAAATCGGTGCATTTCACTAAATGGACCGATTCTTACCTTTACTAATCTAGTAAGAGGCGTTTCAATTTGCTGATTGGAAACTCCAACCACTTGTATATGTTCACCTGAGAGAGGAAGATTTGGAATTTCCACTGACCTAACAGTAGAACGGGTAGCTCCAGTGTCAACAAGGAATGTTATATTTGCACCATTCACTTCTCCATCCACAAATGGACCTGACTGATCTACCTCTAGAGTTGCGCCAAGCACGCACTCTTTCCTCTCTTTCAGACACCGTCATGAACTTTCATACGACTCATCTTCATTCTGTCGTAACCAATATTGTGACATTTCAGCTGCACGTGACAACTGTTTTACCTGTTCTCCTCCGTAGAATCCTGTTTCTGCACTGTATTTCTGTTGATTAGCACTCTTGGGAAGTGGTGGTTGTGGCACCTGATCTTGTTGAGTAACTACCTCACTCTGCACCTGTGAATTTAATGATTAATTTTCTACATTAGGTTTAGGAGGAAATTTACACTTGTTTCTCCAATGCCCTAGCTTTCCGCAGTTGTGGCATGGCCACTTTTTCTTCGCCTCATCTATGCTCATTTGTCCTTTTCCTTTACCTATATTAGGTCGGGATTTAAACTGTCCTGTTTCACTGCTAGTATTATTCAATTGAGCTTCTTGTTTCTCTGCAACTTTCACCTGTGCCCACATGGCTTTCTCTTTCAATTTACGCTGTTTACTCTCAATTTCATCACTGCAATACTTAGCATATCTCAAAACCTCATCCACTGTGCTATTCTGCCACCCTATCAAATGCTGCTTAATCCTTTCACTTATCTCTGGTGTTAATCCATACACAAACCTATATACAAAGTGACTCATGTCCTTCTCACTTAGCGTCTCATAACCACTATACTGTTTGAAAACCAACAACAATCTCTCATAGTACGCATGCACTGATTCTTTGCTTTCCTGTGTTGTTCTGTCTATTTTCACCCAATCTGTTTCTTTTGGTGGAATTTTATTCTTCAAAAAGGTAACTACCTGATCATACTTCCTCATCACTTCTGGACCTGGCGCTCCTGTTTTGGCATCCCTTGGATATTCTACAGTTGGCCAGTCAATTGTAATCTTACATTCTGTCCATAAATCAGCAGGCACTACTATGTCAAACAATCCATCTAGATCTATCCACAGCACTTTTGACACCTTAACAAATCTCTCCACTTGTCTGTACCATTCTACTGGTTTCTCTCTCAATTTTGGGAAGTCATTTGTAAATGACAGTATATCCTGTCTGGTCCACGGAACATGCACATAACTACCACCTGGTGTTTCTCTCATTGGGTACTCTCTAGTAACTGGTTCCTTATCTATCATTGCAAAAGCCAAAGATGCTTTATCTGTTGTTTTCTCATTCCTCTTTGTCCATCTATTTCTCCATCTATCCACATCACCCCACTTTCTCAATAAAACAATCAGTTCTTTTATCTGGGTCAGTCTTCCTGATGTGTTCAAATTTTCTATGTCTTTCTCACAAAAATCTACTCTGTACGGTTTCTGCAACGTCCTCACTTTCACAAATTCCACTCCTAGTTCACCTGCAATCTCTTCCAGTTTGTCATGTAAATTTCTAGCTCTCCAAGTAAGACTCTTACACAAAAACATAATCTCATCATCCTGATAATTCTTTAGTTTTTCCGTTCCAATTGTTCCCAAAATCAACTCTTCCATGTCTATTTTCAACCTAATTACATCTAATGGTTTTTCTTCTGGTTCCTTTGCTTTTAGTGCTTTCATCATTCATTTAACTCTTCTGGAGTCGGACCTACAGGTGTACTATTTAACTCAATCCAATCACTGGTTCTTTCTGGTGTTCCTGATGCGGACTCTGTCACCATAGGCATTCTCCTAATCTCACTCTCATTTATCGTCAAATTTGTAGGTGGACTTGGTCTACACGTACTAGCTGAATTGTGTGCTCCTTCATTATTCAGTTCCATCCCTTCTCTTTTTCTTTGCACATGTGAATTCATGGGAATCACCAAAGAATGTTCATTTATTTTCTGATTTTCAAAAATTGGCATTACTGGACCTATCGTTACTGGTACAGTTCCAGCTTCCATATTCTTTGTCAATTCTCTTATTTTCTCAGTCAATTCTTTTGTCGTTTTTGCTAGTTTAGTTGCATTGTCACTTTCTGTCTCTTCATTTTGTGAAAATGTAAATGTTTCTTGTGACCTATTTATTTAATTTCTTCGTTCGGGTTTTTTATTCCTCCCAGTTTCCATTTGCGGTGCATTAGGTGTCACCACTCCAGAAGTCTGTTGGTATGGAGGTGGGTTTCTGTTTAAAATATCTTCCAGCAATTCGTCATCCGTTTCACTACCACCATACACATACTTTTCTACCACTACATGTTTCTTTTTCTCAGTACACTTTCTCTTTGCTTCTTCCTCAACCGCAAAAGCTGGAAACAAACCTCCTGCCATGTTAGCGTATCTCCAACGCTTTACTCTGTCCTCATGATTTATCCCCCACAACCTTCCAGGTATAAACTCATGATTCTTCAATCCTCTGGATCTCTCTTGCTCATACATCTCATCTTCCCATTCCGCTAAAGCTTCAAACTGTGTCGGTCTAGGTCTAGGTTCTAACATTACCATCTTTTCTCTCAAATTCCGTAATACAGCGACATTAAATGAACCATTCTCAGGAAAAGCCAATGCTCCATCGTTCTTTGTGTATTTTGTCCAATTTTCTAACCATATGCATGTATGATATCCATATTTCAGCATCATATGTGAAGCTGGTGATTTCGGCGGAGGAATTATTTGTCCCTCTCTAGTCACTACCTTTTTGTCCTTCTTAAAGAAGTTCTTAACTTTCGACATCCAAGACGTTTTCTCTTTTCCATATTCATAGTACGACATGATTCACAACCTTTTTCTCCTACAACAATCGGCAAATCAACTCTGTTCCCTATGCGTTATTTCAACCAATGCTAGCGCGACTCACACCAACACTCCAATCACAACGATTTCTGTCTACGGCGCACTGTCCAATCCTAGCGCGGCTTTTGTCTACGTCACTTCGCTCCTGTTCTCATGTGACTATCGCACTGTCCAATCCCAGCGCGGCTTTTGTCTACGTCACTTCTGCTCTTGACCCCTCCTTTACAAAACTTATCGGCAATTTCTTTTTCAACAATTCTTGTTAGTTACAACATTTTATCCACATTTCCATTGTCTGATTCGCTAAACCGAAAAGATAGCTTTGACCATTCACACAAGAATTCTGTATTTTCCAGTAGGCAGCGCTTACCTCTACCCTACCACAGAACTTTCAGTTTCGTCGATAAAGTAGCACTTCCCTCTACCTTACCCTTCTTTCAAGCAAACGGTAAACCCGTTTCTCTGGGGATAAAACTCATGTGGAGACTATACTGCTCCTGAGAATTAAGGCCAGAGTTTCACAAGAAAACCGATCACTATTTCACTTATACACCTTTTATACGCAAAATGTCCCTAAATAACACAACCTGTGTTATTACCAAATTGAACTCAGACAGTGAAAAAATTCCATGCGACTTCTCTTGCCACACGTGTTCCACTTCCTACTTCCCGGAAGCGTGAAAACTTACATATAACATAACGCGACTCAACAAAAAGTGTTAGACATAAACTTATCAATAATCTATAATCAAAAATCAATAATCACCAAACTAATCTAGAGTAACCATAACTCTGCTACCAAGAAATCTGATCCAGCGCTTATAATAAAAATAATTTCTCCCAATATGCTTTTGGTCATCCAGGTGCAATTATTTCTCCAACACACACACACTATATCCATATGACGGTGGGGCCCATAACACCGCATATACATTCACTTACTCATTTATTTCCCTGGATTTTCCTCCGACATGAAACCTAGGAGAAAAACGATTCGCTGGAAGGAGAGGGGATACCTCTTTTATAATGACACAATAATTCTCATTTGCTTTTAAGGTATTCCGCTCATTGGTCGATGGACCAACTAGTAGGAATCAGTTGATGGTGATTAAGACCAGCTCAATCACAATGAACTCTTTTACCAATTCATTATTAATCATTATGCTAAAGAAAATCACTGAGTCATTTGTTTAAAGAATAATAAAGTTTATATAAAGTTTTGAATGCAGGAAATTCGAGATTAATTTATTATTCAGATCATTGCGTTTATCATCAATATAAGAATAGTTGTAATTGCATGACACTTTTATTAGACGGAAAATGAGGTTATCATACTAAGAACTCTATAGATCAACCTATCTATCTCTCGGGAAATCCTAATAATTCTAATATAAATCTTATCAAGTGCTAGTTCTCCTAAAGCAGCATCTTATACTCAACTGGAAAAGGAAAATAACAGCAGCAGCATCAGCTCGTCAGCATCAGCAACCGCAAACTCTCCCATCTACAGCATCTAACTTCTTCAGCATCTCCCGCAGCATCCCGCAGCATCTACTCCAGCATTCTCTACCCCTCCCACCAAGAGTAGGTCTTCTTATACCCTAATTCTAGCTTACAGCATAAAATGTTTCTTCTTACATGGCGCGATTCATTCTCATTGGTCGAAAACTCAGGTCCCTATACATTTTAATCAAACTTCCTGGTCTTAACCAGTTCCGTGAGGAATGTCCATGCAAGCATCGTTTCCCACAGTTCATGCACTTGCTCATCCGTTTCGATCAGTCCAAATTGTTTTTTTTCTTCAACAATTTGTATAATAGAGTTCTTTCTATTGATTCGACCAGGCTTCTCACGCTTCTTGCTGATCATCTTGGCACACATCTGCTCAGAAGGGTCACAGCAGCCTTGACCATACTTTCATCTTAGCCTCTCGGCATCAGCACGTGATCATCCCTTTGCAACAGCCTCTCTCCTCTATCACATGGTCGCATCCGTTCATGCGCACTCTAGTATCTCGCAGCCATTTTATATTGCTGCTCGGCAGGCCTAAGCGCACTATTTTTAAAGAAAACAAAATGTTATTAAAACAATGAAATATAAACCCTTTCGTTTCCCTCCCGTCTTTCTACGTACCCCAATTAGGTATTACCTAGCAGAAGCAACATATAAAGCTGTCCCTTACTTACCATCGCTTATATTTTGCAACCACACGTTTTATTCCAAGCACAAATCATGCATTTTATTATTATTTTAGTACGCAAAATATTATGTTATGTTAGAAACGTAAACAATTATTAGTTCATTACTTTGCACATTAAACTGCGTGTTATCCTTAACCCTTTACATACATTGTTGGTTATTTACTTAAATGAACATGTTTATTAATATTACACGAAAATATTAGGAGGTTAAAATATTTATATTTACCCTGCTCCATCACCTTTTTCTAATAAACAAATTTAACTGTGGACCCACAGTTAGAGAAGGAGCTGGAGGGAAGGCAGTAGAAGGCTTCTAGGTATGCTGCATTTCCCCAGGTGTTTAGACCTCTAAGAGGGTAAAGGAATCTCAGAGAAGCCCTACACAGGGTGCTGACGGCCCAGCTCTGGCACTCATTTATTCTAGGGTGACTAGCACTGCGCTTCGAGAGCTCAGAATCTTATGCTGGGTTTCCCAGCGCATTGCTTCAATGAGTCCCCTGCATCTTGTGTCCGTTGAGGGCTTTAGCTTGTTTAGGATCTAGTGTGGTAGTTCATATGAACAGACCGCAGCTTCCACAATACAATCATTCGTTAAGTAAAAACCTAGAGCTGGAAAAGTAGATTCCTCATTTCATTGCACCTGTATGGAGGCTTTCTTTACTCATTCACAGTAGTGGGATATGTGAATGTACAGGCCTTAAAATGCATAATGCAAATTGCATTTTCGTTTGTGGTTTCTGCCGTCTGTTCATTTTATAGCTTAATTTCTCTGTTTTCACTTAAGCTACTTTTTATGTTTCATTTCCTTTTTTACTTGTTCTTCTTGAGCAATCATGGCTTTTCTTCTTCACTCTTATTTACTCTCTGCCCTCACCATATCTTATCTCTATCCTCCCATTTTCCTCATTTTATCATTATCCGGTATTTGTAAACATCAGTATTTGTTATTTGCATGGTCGCTTGGCTTTTAGGGCATTTGGTGTTATCTGCTTCTTGTACACACTTACCCTCTTTTTCCTGCACCACCTGAATGTTCTTTCAGTCTCGCTAGTGCTCGCCATTAGAAGCCAGGGCCATTCTTCTTCTTCTAATTAGCTAGCCTTTCTCTCTGCTCCTTCACCCCGTTATGCCTATGGAAGTGATTTATCATCTCCACTCCAACGACCACACCTGGGACATTTAAAAGAGCCTGCAGAAAGCTAAATGTATTAATAGATCTGGAACTGACATGAGGTGCTGTGGAGGAGGGACACGTTCACTATTTTATTCAGAGAGGAAGGAGTGTGTGCATACATGCAACATCGGTAACCTGGGGGACGGACAAAGGTGCATTCTTGGCCCTGTACATGGCCTGTATTCCATGACTTCAATCTTCAGATAAATAATCTGAGCTGCTTAATACATTTCATCCTGTATCAACAAACCTCAGTAGAAGCATTTCCATTCGGCTGATGCCAACACGTCCAGTGCATAACGGGAGAGAAATGTAGACAGAAGCACGCATGCAGTCATTCCCTTTCAGATGGAATTCATCATTGGTCACTGAGAAACCCTCTTGCTGATGATGTTAAAGAAGAGACAATAACAAAGGAAACCTAGGACTACGTAACAAGTTGGGAGCAGTCACAGTTAAGAAAATGCGATTCTGAACCATGTTGATTTTCAAAGTTAGCAACACCTTAAGGGTAGTGGTCATGAGGGAACCATGTCCAGGGACCTGGCCATATAGGGGCCGATTCCGATCTCGGCTGGTAGGGCTCCGAATCGGATTCGGCTTAACCGGATCCGATTCGGAGCCCTATTGCCTGACCGATTCGTACGCGCGTCCGGGCGAGCGAGTACGATGCGAAATCGCCGACCGACTCGTCCGGGCGTCCCGACCGCTCCGACCGACTCGTTCCCGGGTCTAACCGCAACGACCGACTCGCTCGGACTCGACTCGCACCGCGCAATGGAGACGTTCCCCGGCCGGGTAAGTACGATGCGCGTCGCGAGCAGTCCGACCGAGCCACGCACTCCGGCTCGAAAGAGCAGTCGGAGCCGTACTTTGGGGGTCCGTGTCGGACCCCCCTGTACGCGTAGCCGCGCGAGTCGCACACAGGGGAGACCCATGGGTCCCCCCTACCTGTGCGTGTATGGCGCGAGTCGCTTCGCCGCGTACACGCTGTAGGGGGGCCCTTGTCCGCCTCGCACCCATTGAGTCAATGGGAGCCCGCGTACGCGTTGTACGACAGGCTCCCATTGACTTCAATGGGAGTCCGACCGACTCGAGTCCGATGGCATACGTGCGCATCGTACTCGTATGGTCGGGCTGCACGGGTCCTATTCGGTCGGAAATCTCTCCGGGTCCGGCTCGGTCGGAGAGATTTCCGACCCGAATCGGAGTCGGCCCCATAGTCTTTCTTATCTTGCAACTCTGCTTTAAGCCTGACCCCTTCAAAACAACATCCTCATCTTCTCTACTAGAGGGAAAGAACAATGTACACCTAGCTACTGTAAGCTTACTCAGTCATGGTCCACATAACTAGAAAATCTGTCCCTGATGGTAGATATGGGATTCACAAGACATTCTTCCCCTAGACCTCTTTGCAAAGAGATCAGTTCACAGTGCTGTCATACTGATCAGGGTATGTACATTCACACTTTTTTCCCTGATGTTTCATATTCTGCAGAAATTAATGAAGTTCCATCTTGGAAATCATTCCAGTTGCCCAGGTTTGGCTTCACAAGTGTCCAAGGGGGTATCCAAGAAACGACTGACTACTTACTTGATAGTGTGGAAAAGGCCACTTTAATGAAACAGGTGCACAAATCAATAAAACAACCTTGGCTCTCTGTCTTACATGCTAAAACAATTTGGCCTCACTATACATTATCATACCAATCACAACAAATCCCCTCCCTTAATCCAAACCTTCCCACAAAACCCCAAGCAAAGTCCAATCACCACTCTCCTCTGTCAAAAAACCCAGCAGCCAAACCTCGTGCATACAGCACTGTTACCAACTCCTTCCCTTCATAAACTCCTCCTCCTTTCTTCCCCCTAAGTTTCAACTAGGTCTCAACATGACCAAGTTTTTCAAGGCCTTAACTTAAAGTTGCATACCAAAATCGCCAAGCACCTGTTCACAAAGCGACAACATAGCAATTATACACCAACAAAACCTAAACCTTCAACGAAACAGCACCTGCCTCATCAAAACTCAATATCATTGAAATTTTCTAGGGGTCCCCCTGTCAGTCCGGGTGTACTCAAACCTAAAATGGCACCCTAATCCTAACTTACATTCCCTAAGACCCATGGGAAAACCCCTCCCCGCGGCCCCAGGCCAATCCTAAAGTCTCCCGCTCCAGGACCCTACCACCCGCCTGAATATTCCGGAAGGGTAGAGCATTCTGCCCACCCCCCCAAAACCACATTTGGTGGGATGGGGTATCCAAGAAATGACTGACTACTTATACTATAGTTTGGAAAAGGCTGCTTTAAAGAAAACTTGTCTCTCTGCCTTACATACTAAAACAATTTGGCCTCACTATACATTTTCATAACCATCACAGCAGATCCCCTACCCTAACCCCCACCTTCCCACGAAACACTAAGCAAAGTCTTATCACTACTCTCCTCAGTCAAAAATCATGCTTCCAAACCTCGTGCATGCCGCACTGTTGCCATCTCCTTCCATTCATAAACCACCCCCTCACCCCCAAGCTTCAACTGGGTCTCAACATGACCAACGTTTTTCTATACTTTAACTTAAAGTTGCCTACCAAAACCACCACCTGAAAAACCTTGTGCCCACCACCTCCGTAACCCTTAATGCACCAAAAAACAGCCAAACCATGATCACTGAAAAGCGTGAAGTCTCCCAAGCATCTCTGCACATCCGCAGCAAAATGTCAATCACCTGCTTCAAAGTCGCTGTCATCAAATGTGCCCCCAATGGCTTAGTATTCCCCATGTAAGGCAATTTCTTGCGCTACACTTCCTTACATTCCTCCACAATGGAAACCCCAGAAGCCTTCGTTTTTTCACCCTCATCCGTACATGTCCCTTGATCCTGCACATACCTACCTTTTACCAAACGAGGACTGCTGTCCCCTTGTGCCTGCGTCGTTGTCCCCACAGCCTGCACCCCTCCTAACACACCTTTTGTCGCAGCGCCCGCCATACCGGATGCCTTACCTGGCATCAAAATTGTGGCCCGTCCTGACGCCGAGTTTGCATCCTTCTGGCTGATCGCCAACTTCGCTACCTTATCCACTCCCGGCTGCAAAACACCATTGCTACTGATGGAGCAGTAAAAATAAAAAAATTTAACCCCTAACAAATTATATAATTAATTAATTAAAAATGTTCGTTAAATGTATTAATCAACATTGTATATGTGGGAATGGTAATATGCTAATGTACGTGCTAAATAATCTACTAATGAATGTCCGTGTGTCTAATCATAACGTAAGAATAAAAAGCGTACTAAATAAAATAAATGCATGTTTGTGCTTCATAGAAATAAAATGTGTCGTTGCAAAAACAATAGTGATGGTAAGTAAGGAGCAGCTTAAATGTCGCTTTTTTGCTAGGTAACAACTAATTGGGGTACGTAGACGGGAGGGAAACGAAAGGGATATTTTTCTCTATTTTAATTATGTTTTATTTGCCTCAAATTAGTGCTTCTAAAGTAGAACCGAGTGGCGAGATAAAATGGCCGCCAGTGGGAAGATGTGCGCAGGCGCAAGGGGACACGTGGTACGGGATGAGATTGAAGAAATCTGGAGCCGCGTGATGTATCTGAGAGGCTAGGATGCAAGAAATGGTCAAGGCTGGTGTGACCTAATTGAACTGATAAGTGTGCCGTGAGGATCAGGAGAGAGTCCGTGGGAAAGGAGCCCAAGAGAAAGGACAATGACTGCGGAATTCTTGAATGTGTCAAAAGAAGATACAAATGAACTGATCGAATCGGATGGAAATGTTTAAGCGTATGGGAAAGGAAATGATCCAAGGACCCTTGAATCCAAAAGAATTTGATTAAAGAATGAATAAGCTGACATGTATGGACCAATGAGAGAAAAGCGTGATATTAATGTTGCAACAGTTAGTTAGCAAAGTTAGAATTAGGGTATAAGAGGGCCTACTCTTAGTGGGAGGGGGTCAGTTCCAGGCAGTTGATGTCAGTCGCGGTTGCAGTCACAGTCAGTTGCAGTTCGAGAGTCGTGGTTGCAGTAGAGGAGACGGGTTGCAGGTAGCTGATGCTGACGAGCTGAAGTTGCTGTTGCTGTCTTAACTTTACAGTTGAGTATGAGAATCAGGCTATTTCTAATTCCAAAGTTAGGTTAGAAATCATTAGGCTAAATTAGGAAGCTAGGCAGGTAACTAAGGTTTTTGGCTTCATGACAAAAATTTCCTTTCTGCAATAAATTGATTATGCTTAATAAAATTGTGAATTTAAAATGAATAATTGAATAAAGTATTAAATCTTTTCATGTTTTTAAAATTATATAAAATTTAAGATTCTTTAAAAACCAAAATGACTCAGTGGTTATTTTCCTAATTGATTGTGACCTGAGTAATTGGTTGATTGTGATTCAGCTGGTCTTAATCACTATGAACTAATTTCTTAAATGAATGATTCATCGACAAAACAATGAGCAGGAATATCTTAAGAAATAATTAAAAGAAAGTGACAAATTAAGGTAAATAGATATCCTTGCTCTTCCAGCGGTACACAAAATGGTGTTCTCCATTTAGTTCTCATGCTTCTCCTAGGAGTACGGAATTTCATAAAGGTATAAAAGGAAATCCAGGAGTGTATGTGTGTGTGTTTAGGCGATGTTTATGGGCCCCATCGTCATGTGGATATGAGAAATATAGTTTGCCCCTGGATGACCTATAAGTAGCCTGGGAGGAGGATAGTTTTTATTGTACGCGCTGCATCACTACCCCTCCTGTTAGGCTCGCCCCGCCCCCTGTGCACTTCCTGAGGTGCCTCCCACCATCTACTCTCACCATCATCCTCCTCCACAATCTCCCGTTTCTCCAACTCATCCTCTCCATAATCGAGCTCCCATTCAGGTTCCTCATTCACTACCCCATAGTTGGCACTGGTCCCCAGCACTTCCCCACCACCAATGCCACCTTCACCAAACTGCGCATCAAATAAATCCTGGCAGAAATCAAAGTCCTGTAAGGTGGGCGCACAGCCCAATCCTTGACGCTCCATCGTTCAGTCCACCGCTTTCCCGAAGTCGGCCGCACTTACACACGCTCTGCCTTCAGGCTGGGGTTGGCAGGCCGCACCAAGCCTTCCCGGCTGCTCCGATGCCGCTTCCACTGAGGAACATACCTGAAACCCCTGGCTGCTGACGCTAGACTGGCCATGACCTGCTTGAACCCTGACATTCGGCGGCCCATCATAGCACCACACCCACCTGCCATCCTGAAAAGCCTCGGACCCCAGTCATGTCACAGACCTCGCAGTAGGGCTAGGCGCTACCTCAGACTCCATCTCACCGTGAGCCGACTCTCCTGATCTCTGTGAGATGAACCCTTGTGACCCCCCTGTCACCCTGACCACAAATTGTCTGTCCCTGGTCCCAACTACCCCATCCTCATAATTAGCCAGGACCCCAGGCCTCAATGTAGGTAGCACATTGACAATGTGCACCACATCCAAAATATCCCTGGCCCTTGCCCCCCTCTCTCCTGCTTCCTGCCTCATCATGTGCTCCACTGGCACCAACAAGTATCCCAATTCACCTTGCACCACATGCCTCTGTGCTGGCTCAACGCCCCCCCCCCACCCGCCGAGATACAGACAGGGCCTGCCTTGTGTGTCACTGGCCCCGCCCACCGCCTTGTCAATGTACACACACTATGTGGCAGAGTGGTGTCACCACAATCTCGGGCCGCACCTGATCAGGGAATCCCAAGGCACCCATCAGCGCCTGCATTGGGAACTTTCCCTGTCACCCCCTCCCTCACCTGGGCTTATCAAAAATTGTAGGGGCTGCCTCATCGGGCTCAAGCCTCTACGCAACGCACACCCCCTCTGCCCACATGCCCCCAGCCACACAACACTCCTCGTGGCCCTGGAGGCACCCCACGCCCTCAGAACTAAAGTAAGTTACATGGCCAACCACTGGTACTGCAACTCCCTCTGATAGAAAATAATGATGGTAGAGACAAAAAATAAAAGCCAACAGGAAATAATGTTAAATTAAATTAAATTATTTCAATTTGTTTAAAATATATATATTTTTAATTTTGTTACTTAATTGTCGATATTAAAATATTTTCCTGAACTTTTTAAAATTAATAAATACTGTAACAATACATTTTATAGAATTAAATTACTTTTAGTTCTATACATCACTTTTAATAACTTTTACTGCATAGTAAAGCTATTTGTTTTTCAATTTAGGTGGGATGTTTTAAATTTAAACCTTAAAAATAATTGCAATTTAATATTTTCAACATAATTATATTGTAAATTAGAATTAAGTTAATAGTGCTGTAACAGTTTTTATTTTGTTCTACATTAAAAATAAATGCATACAATTAATTTAGAATATTGTTTAACATAAACATTTTTTTTTATTTTTTTTCAAGTTTAATTAACTTTTTTGCTTTTCTTGATACTTTCCCATAGGAAGATCTCCACCATAATGTAAACAAATGTTACACAGTTATTTTAAATGTAGAACATAATACGAAAAGTCAAACCACTATTAATGTAATATTTAAATAAATATTTAATTAATTTAAATATATCATATTTAAATCTATTAAATTAACATTAATTTTTAAATGCATTAATACAAAATCCCTACTAAAGTGAAATGTTCATATTTATGGATTTTTTTGTATTAATTATTGCATACAATATAGGTATGGAATTAATTTAAAATTATTTGATTGTTTAAAAAAAAGTAAGTTTCGTTTATTTTTAACCATATAATTTTTATTAAAATATTTTATCATAAAATATATATATATTTTTTATTATATATATTTTTTTAAATATTAAATTAGTTTTATATATGTATTTAAAAGGTTGAAATAAATTAATTTAATTTAGCATTATTTTCTCTGGGTTCCATTTTAATTTTGTGCGTCTGTTATTTTCTAAGGCAGGGTGGTGAAGTATCAGTTTTTGGCCATGTGTGGTGCTGGACTAACCACTGCTCCTTTTTGGAAGTAGTAAATTATACTACTAAATTCTGCTCCACTCCCTGTTTCAGTGCTAGAGAAATATATGTCTCCACTTTGAGCAGCTTTACACACTTAAATGGTGAATAGCCAAAAGTAGTAACGCTACTCAAATTGAGAAGAGTCTACTTACATGTGTAACATAGTCACAAGTGTAAGTTACCTTTGTCAAAAGCCCTGAAGATGTTTTCTTTTTAAAAACAAAACATCTGACTGGCATCTGACCCTAAATGAATGTCATATCTGATACCCACCTTTCCACCCTCTTCAGTAGTGAAAACGTGTCAGATACTACTGGAGTTTCAATAGAGTCTTTGCTAGTCCTTTTACCCAGTTTCTTAGGTCAGTGAAGAAACCAGATTTTTTTTCTGTTATTGGTAAGTGTGATCAATGACACATAACAGCCTGGCAATGCCCAATTTGACATCTTAGAAGAGAATATTGTTATCAGATTTCCTGCTGTGAAGAATTTAACCAGGGAGAGCAAGCAGCTTAGAATTTTCTACTATACCTGGGAGAAGAATATGAATTGACTGACGGCCTTTGTAGTTATGTTCATCACTTACTTGGCTAATACAGCAGTCTTAATAGAAAAGACAAGCAATACCTCTTGGACATAGAGGCCTATTTAAGGAAATCAGATGACACCTTTCCACCAAGGTCTTAGGTGTTGAAGCGTAAGTTTGATGGTATGATACAACTCCAGTCCATGCACAAATTAAAGACACAGCTTCTCATTTGTATAAGACTCTTGTCCCATTCTTTCTCAAGTACAAACCCTTGGAGCACATAGTTTCTTGTGACATCAATTTGTTAACTTGAAAGGCAGCTTTTCTGGTTGTAGTCACCTCTGCTACAAACTTCAACAAGTCTCACTTCATCCTCTTTCACACAGAAAAGGAGGTCCAAACAATGCATATTCTTCCATCCCAAAATGATCACAAAAGTTTATATTAAATTAGGAAATGTTTCTTATATCCCACCCTACTTTCTATGTTTTTTTGGTTGAGGACTCCTTGTATAATCTGTTTATCTCAAGTGCACTGACATTTTATGTTGAATTAATAAACTCTTTAGCTTTATGCTTTAGCTCCCAAGATCTGCATGGCTCCATACAATGTCTCGGGTTCTAGCATTTCCCCCTCTGTTACTGTGCTGTGTGTACGCCATTGCTTTCGCCTTCTTCGAATGTCCGATTTGACAGAGAATTTAAGGTGCTTTGTGGCTTCTGAGACTTACTTGGAAGTGGTTAGTCTCTTCCATTTTAACATAATTTAAAATTAAGGGAATTCAGACTTAATTCTCAATACAACTTAGCGAATGGAGCATCTTTTACGTTAGAAAAAACAACTACTCAGACATTTGTAGAACAGCAATGTGGGTTGCTTGGAAAACGTTGTAAGCTTTACTCTCTTGATGCATCGTTCAGGAAGAATGTAGATTTTGGACATTTTGCAATCTCTTCACCTGATGCCTGGTACGGTATATGTTGTGTCACTCCACAGAATATATTTGGGGTATAAAATCATGTTTCTACCCAGTTTAGAAGGAGGGAGAGCTTGATGGTAAAGGTAGGACAAATAGTTCCATGGTCATTCTGCAAAACACCGTTTTCTCGTAGGGGATTTCCATTTATAGCCATAAGCACTGAATAGTCCCACCCACGTACGGTGACCTAGAGTACTTATTCAATATATATCTTAAGTGTAGATTTTCGCCTTTCTTCGGGATGGCCTGTGAGACACTTAAGAAAGAAAACAGATATTGCAGCCTATAAACATAGGCTATAATGGCCCACTTCCTCATAATGAGCTCCAAAAAGGGCCAGATAGAAGCATATATATATTTCTATGATGCCTTAGCAAACAGTGTAAATCTCCCTCACAAACACTTTTTATGATAGAAAAAAGGAGAAAAGGACAGTGTAGTCTCATAGGCTGCCATTATATGGTTAAAAATAAAGACTGTGCCTTTAAGAACCTAGAGACCACCAGTATCCCATCATTCACAGCAGGTGGCAGTTGCTTCAGTTCTTTTTCCAGCTCCTGCTGATAGGACCCTGGAGCATTGAGCTCGGCCTTTTTGGGCCTTTTTTCTCATCAAAATTCTGAAACAAATTGGTGACAACACCTTTACTTGACGTTTTTCATCTCTCCCTGCTTTTTTTTGTTTTTTTCTTACAGAAAACTGTGGTATTTTGTCAAATAAAATGCCATCTTTATTTGACAGGTGCACAGAGTGTGGGAGAAAGAAGGACAAAACAGACTCCCACAAAGTCTGTATCATCTGCCTTCCACCTTCTCATGTTCCTGACACTTTTTATCACTGCAGGAATATTTTGCGACGTACCCTTCGTGAAAGAGAGAAGATTCGCCTTCATGGGACTGAAGAGAGACGGCGCCAGCAAACACAGCCTGATGGTGGGACCTCAGAGCGAGGGAAAGATCAAGCTTCCACCAGGGCTCTGCCTTCAACCTCTAGAGGATGTGGGAGGTCTGAAAAGAAGATTTCTGGCCAAAAACATCGGTCCTGGCTGACGTCAAGAGGTTCGACGTCAATGCGAGGCACGGCCCGACCTGTTCACCTTTAACAGCTGGCTCACGTTAAGGAAACAACATTGATCATCGCTAAGGCAACCCCTGTCAATGTCGAAAGACCTCACGCCGTCTATTCGCAGATACCATTCGACTTCGAGGAGTGCTTCGTCATCAGGAAGGAGTGGCTCAACGTCGAGGGAGGTCGAGGAGCGCAATACCTTCCAAACATCGTAATGAGTTTCTCGACTTCGAGAGGACAACATAAATCAAGGAAGAAGAGGAAATATATTTGTCTCCTGACTGTCAGTATTCAAGAGCATATTCACCCTCTATGGTGATACCATTGTCTCCTTCTCCTACTTCAGCATTGCCTGTGCTACCTCCTTATTCTCCATCACTGCTTCCACCACCGGCACTACCTCCTCCACCACAACCAGCCTTGCCTCCTCCACCAGTAGCGCCTCATCCTTTAGCAGCAGTTCTTCCTAGAGATCCAACATTTTGCTGAGCATCTCCCAAGAAATAAGAGAAAAGTTTTACTGGAGATCGTACATGAGGGGACAATGGTGTCTAATCAAGTGATTAGTGCTTAGGAGGATTCATCCCTATTAGCCGCTCATGGTTATTGTCACGGAGTCAAGACATGCTTGGCTCTGGTTGACATCCCGCAAGCCTGAGAGTCAGCAACGCATACAGAATCTTCCATTCTCAGGCTCCACGCTCTTTGGAAGCCACGCTGACGACGAAATGGCAAGGATGAAAAGCGAAATGGACACTCTAAAAATGGTGGGTCTAGAAAGACCAAAGGAACAGAGAAACTCCTTCAGACCCTACCAGCGTTGCTTTAATTCTCAGAAGGTTCAAACCACTCAGTGGTATACAGGCATATCTCAGCAGCAACACCAGAGATCTTTCTAGCAACCACAGAAACAGATAGGAGGACGTCCTACCCATCAGCCTGCCCAGAGAGGTAGACAGGCAATAGCGTCCAAACCATTAGTCCTTTCTTCCCCCCCTTCTGTTTCCCACTCCAGTAGGGGGAAGCATTACTTATTATCTGGCAGAGTGGCAAAACATCACAAAAGATGCCTGGGTTCTGAATATTGTGCAAATTGTTATTGTCTCAGGTTCACCAGTACGCCCTGTCCATCTCTCCCAAACTGTCCAATTTCCATTTCACATTGCTACAGTCGGAGGTCAGCATCCTATTACAGAAAAAAGCGGTGAAACCCGTTCCCCACAGTCTCCGAGGGACAGGCATCTATTCCAGGTACTTCCTTGTGAAAAAGAAGGGTAAATACGAATTCAGACCCATTCTCAATCTCAAAATAGCCAACAAGTGGATTCGGCGAGAAAAGTTCCGGATGCTGGCACTACATCAAATCTATCCCAGATTACATCAGGAAGATTGGCTTTGCTCCATCGACCTTCAGGATGCATACTTCCACATTCCAATTGCCAGAAAACATTGGAAGTTTTTAAGGTTCGTTGTGGGGCAGGACCATTATTAGTACACAGTACTTCCATCTGGTCTAAAGTCAGCACCCAGAACATTCTCAAAGTGCATGACAGTGGTGGCAGCCCATCTTAGAAAGCACCGAATCTTCACCTACCCATACCTAGACGATTGGCTGAATAAAATTGTCAACTTCTCAAGGGGAGACATCGTTTACAACGAATGCGCTACAACGCATTCCATTACAACGCGGTCGTTACAACGACCACGTTGTTACATCTCAAACCATTACAACGCAAGTCGTTACAAAGACTTGCTGTAGGGGGCAGAAGGTGTTGGATTTAAAATCCAACACCTTTCCTACCGTTGCACAGACTGGAGTTGGAATAGTAAATTCTACTATTCCAACATCTAGCGCCCCCTACAGAAAGTCGTTGTAACGACTTGCTTTGTAATGGTTTCCGATGTAACAACGCAGTCGTTGTAACGACCGCATTGTAATGGAATGCGTTGTAGCGCATTTGTTGTAACATCCCATATTCCTTCTCAAGAAGCCCAACCTCATTTCAAATGGACCTTCGGTCTACTTTAATGGTTGGGCCTTCATATCAACCACAACAAGTCCACACCAACTCTGGTTCAGACTTTACATTACTTGAGAGCCTCCATCGACACCAAGCAGGCAAAAGTGTGTCCTTCTGAGAAGAGATGCATATCGGTCCTTCAGAAATGTCCCTCTCTCTTGAAGGTATCTCGTCCAACAGTGAGGGTAGCATCGGCTCAAAAGCTTCCTGCATCTTCCTCACTCCAAATGCTTGTCTTACATGCAGCCTCTCTAAGAATGTCTCGAGGATCAGTGGGACCACCTGATGGGCAACTGGGACGACAGGAGCAGGCTGTCACTTCATGCAAAACAGTCCCTGAAATGTTGGTGCTCCGCAACCAATCTCCTGCAAGGCATGCCGTTTCACCAACAGGTCACCTCTCAGACCATAGTGACGAATGCATCACCACTAGGATGGAGAGCACACATGGATCACCTACAGATTCAGGGCACATGGTCTCAGAGAGAGATGACTAACCACATCAGTCTCCTAGAGCTTTGCACAGTTCACCTAGCGCTCAAAGCCTTTCACCCATAGGCAACCAACACCCTGCTTGTTCAGACGGACAATACCACCACCATGTACTACCTCAACAAGCAGGTGTGGGCGAGGTCATTCGGAGGCCCAGATGATCTGGAGGTGGCTCTTGACCAGAAACCTAAAGATCATGGCAACGCACCTCCCAGGTGTTCAAAATGTGCAAGCTAACACACTCAGCAGAGTGCTCGAAGAAAACCTTGTGTGGGTCTTGCACGACGATATCGTACAAAGTATCTTGCAAATTTGGGGCACATGTTCGCCACTGAGGAAAACAAAACATGCCACGTCTTTGCCTCGAGGTACTACCATCCAGGGACTCTGGGGAATGCCCTATTGATCGACTGGTCTGGCATATTTCTTTATGCCTTTCCAACGATTCCACTGATCCCGGCTGTCCTAATCAAGCTATCCCACTCGAAACCAAGATGATACTCATAGCTCCATAGTGGCCACGTCAATGTTGGTTCATGGATCTGCTTCACCGGTCCTTGCTTCCACATCTCAAGCTACCATGCAGACCAGACCTCCTAACGAAATTCAAAGTCCAGATGGTTCACCCCAATCTCTCCTCCTTGAATTTGGCTACATGTCTCATCAGCTAGTGCAGTACGGACATTTGAACTTGCCACAAGACTGTATGGAGAGCCTCAAAAAGGCTAAGCGGCCTTCCACTCCTTCTGTTTGTCTTCAAGTGGAAGAGATTTTGCATTTGGTGTTCCTCCAAGAACATGAACCCTACTACTTGCCAAGTAGATGTTATTCTTCTATACCTATTACATCTGGCATGCAATTCTCCTCCACTGGCTCTTACTGCCTAAAGAAAATGTCCTTCACAAACCTTTTTTCCATACTTCCTGTAATAAGGGATTGTTTAGAAGGGTTGAAGAAGGTTTTCCCTCCCATTAGACATACCTGTCCTCCTTGGGAACGCAACATAGTACTTTCACTTTTTATGCAGGATCCCTCTGAGCCTATCCACAAAGCCTCCCTGCAACACCTTTCTTGGAAAACAGCTTTCTTTGTAGCTATTACATCAGCTCGTAGTTTTAGAGAGATTCAAGCACTATGTTCTCACGATCCATACACAATTCCTCCCGAAGGTTATTTTAGACTTCTATGTCATAGACCTCTCTTTACCTACATTTTCAGAATCCCTCAACTCCAGCTGAAAGAACTCTTCACTATCTGGATGTGAGTAGGCCTGGGCGGAAAACTACGCTACGCTCGCATAGTTTGCGCAACTACGCACTACGCGAATTGCACGTAGCACAGTGCAAAAACGCGTAGCGTAGCGTAGCGGGCATTTTTTGCTTGCTCGCGGTCCTCAACGTCAAGTTGGCGACCGCAAGCGAGCAAAATGACATCCCGGCAAGACTTTTTCCTCGTTCGCGATCAGCAACATCAAGTTGCCGATCGCGAGTGTGGAAAATAAACCTCCCGGCGAGATTCTCAATGCGGGGAGGTCAGGTTTCTCATTGCGAGTGGTCGCGTATGCTCGCGACCGCTCGCGATGAGAAACTACCAGTCCGCGTTGAGAAAACTGCCGCTTGAGTACAAATCTACTCGAGCGGCAGAAAACGACCGCTTGCACTGTGCAAGATGCCGTTTGCAATGATTGCACAGTGCAGACAAGCATCCGGCATGGGCAATCATTGTGAACAGCATTTCCTACCGCACTACGCAGTTCGCGTAGTGCTACACGTAGCTCGCGTAGTGCGAAGTGCACTTCGCTAGCTACGCGTAGCGCTACTACGCGAACTACGCCCAGGGTTAGATGTGAGGTATGTTCTAAAATTTACCTAGAAAAAAAAAAGACTTCCACAGATCAGACCAATTGTTTATCAACTATGGTCCAGTCCGTGTGAGGTCAGCCACTTCCAAACAATCCATTTCCCAATGGATAATTTCCTGTATCCTATTGTGCTATCAAAAGGCTAGCAAAACTCTATCAGCTAAACCCAAAGCTACTGCTGCTTTATTAAGGAATATCCCTATTCCTGATATTTTCAAAGCAGCCATGTGGAGGTCTGTTCAAACATTCATCAAGCACTATTGCCTAGACTCTGACGCTAGAGCAGATGCTCAAGTAGGACAGGCTTCCCTCAGAAATGTAGTCGCTTAAACAACCATAGAGTATTCTCTGTCCTCTCCACTGCTGTTAGTACGGATGGGCTTGCTACTCTATTCAGTACTTATGACTTTAAACGGAAATCCCATATGAGAGAAGGAATAGTTTTTTACCTGTAACTCCAGTTCTCTCGTAGGCGAATTTCCATTATAGTCATGAGCAACCCTTACTCCTCCCCGGTGGAATGGACAGAGGTAAACATGGGATCTACATATCATCATGCATTGCCTTCAAAAAGAACTGAAGCGATTGTCACCTGCTAAACATGATGGGATACTGGTGGTTCCTGGGTTCATAAAGGCACAGTCTTTATTTTTAACCATATATTTTCTCCTTCTCTATCATAAAAGAGTTTGTGAGGGAGAGTTACACTGTCTGCTAAGGCATCATAAAATTATACATATATGTTTCTTTCTGGCCTTTTTTTTTTAGCTCATATTGAAGAAGTGGGTCATTGTAGCCTATGTCTATATGCTGCAATATCTGTTTTCTTTCTTAAGTGTCTCTGCAGGCCTTCCTGAAGAAAGGTGAAAATCTACACTTAAGAAAAGTAAGTGCTTATGGCTATAATGGAAATTCCCGTATGAGAGAACTGGAGTTACAGGTAAGAAACTATTCCTTCTTACTCTTTCTTCTTCACAACACATACCCAGCCACCGCCTTGAATTGTATTGTTTGCTGCTACAATGTGTGTTATAAAATTGTTGAAAGTGGGTGGGATGGCTGGGGATGGAGGTGGTCAAGAATTTGGGTTTTTTGGTTGACAGCAGCCTGTCCTTTGACCCACAAGCTAAGTCCGTGGCGGGGACCTGCTTTGGGCTTTTGAGAGGCCTTAAACCGTTGCTGGGTTTCTTTAACCCCTCTGTCCGCTAAACCATCTTGCAGGCCACGATCCTGTCAAGATTGGACTATGGAAATGCCCTGTATTTGGGGGCCAACAAATCCTGTATCCGGCGGCTACAAAGAGTACATAATGCAGCCGCTCGCACCTTACTGGCACTTCCAAGATCCTGCTCAGTGTCTAGCTCTCTGTCCAGGCTTCACTGGTTGCCAGTGGATAAAGGATCCAGTTCAAGACCTTATGTGTGGCCCATAAAATTTTGAACCATCGAGCCCCGAAGGTCCTCGCGAGTCTGCTAGTGCCTTATATTCCAACCCGATCTCTCCGCTCCACAGATAAAAGGCTAGTCTGTATTCCCCGAGTTCTTAGAGCCAGAGCCGGGGGCCGTTCGGGATTAGAGAACTGCAGAACTATTTAGAGTTCAGGAAAGCCATAAAGACTTGGCTTTTTCCGGGCTAGCTTTCTCTTTGACATTTTCCTTCCGTCCCCTGTCTGTGTTCCTGGGTAGCGCTGGGACGCCCCGTCGCTGGGGCAGCTATGCGCTGTACAAAATCAGTAAATAAATAAATAAAATAAAATGGAGAGGTGAGTGGACTGGCAGATGCACTGGGTCTCCAGGTGAAAACCATTTAAAACACTTAAAATGACAGCATTCATTTAAAGAAGCTTTTGCTGTCCAGCCTGCAGGCAAGTCGCATCCTGTTGTGACTGAGAACAAGCAAATTCAAAGAGTACCAGATCCACTATGGAGGAAATATTTTCTTTTAGGTCTGTCCTTTGAGGCAGATTTAGTTTTCTCACCAGTGTTTTGTTTTTTCCTAAAAAATCATTAATAATATACATGCATAGAAGAGCTTTTCAGCAGTTGGCTGTATCCATTGGCCAGTTAAATTGTCACTCATATTTTGCTTATACTCTCCACAGTGTTTAGTATGGGGCAGTGGGTCAACCCACTTTTCCAAATGGCTTCATTCACTTTGAGTGAAAGCACAAGGTTTGTGGACCTGGTTCACATTTGCCTAAGCTGAAAAGCTGGTTCAAAATGGGCTTTTTAATTAATTCTTTTTATAATCTAAAAACCACCAATTTATTTTAGCTGGGCTCCTTTTTTAATATTTGTTATAATTCACTGTCTTTGTTTTAACTAACCTCATTTTTAAATGTAAAGTTTTTATTGCAAGCATAAGGCGGCCACGCTTATGTGACGCCATATTTAATTTTTTTTTTTATATCTTTGTGGCATATGATTGCAATACAAAATAACCACTGTACTAGCTTGCCAAGGCCAGACTCTTGGCTTTGCCAGTATGGGTTTCAGAGTGAAGTTATCTAATGTCAATTTGATAAGCTACATCACTTATGTTATTATCTGGAGAGAAGCCACCCATTTTTTGTTTAAATTTAGTTCTGCCTGCATTGGCTCAGATTCCTGTTGAAACCATGGCTTGCTTGGTCATGAGGATGATGCAGGCTCTAAAAACAGAAGAACCCAATACTGTGTTCCACAAAAAGGTTGTCTTTTGAGACTCATGCCAACATTCGTCCCAAAATCTAAGTAGGCGTCTCTTTGAACCGTTTTCTACTGATGTATGTTTCCAGACCAACTTTGGATGTGCTCACAAAGTGGGTGTTTGATTAGCCATCTATTTTTAATTGGAGTAGTCCAAATCAATTATTTCAGATGGAATGTTAATCTTGTAGGTGATGGAAGCTAACGTCAAGGAAGAAGTTTCCAAAGTCTCTGTTGCCAACTCAGTAGTGCCCTGCATTCTGAAATGTTGTTCTGTTCTGTTCAGGAACATCTTTCTCCTTTAGTTATTTACACTAATACTATTTGGGTCAAGCCAGAGTAAGGCATTTCTCGAAGCATGTTTCTGTTTGGGTTATTTTCTAAGCAACCTCTTGGGTAAAGCTGAACACTTTATGTAGACCTTGTGCTTGGACATCAAATTTGTGGCCAATGCTTAGTTCAGTCTTATTCGGGAACATTTGTACTTGAAATCTAGTGGGCTTCAACTAATTCCATCCCCCAGTCATAAGATAATGCTTAATCACCGCACACGTAGATGGATTATGGCTGAATAAGTACCAAGTAGCAGATAATCACCAGAGTTTCTTAAGCACTTCTAGGCCCCGTTGTTGCCCCCTTGACTGAGCTGTCTTCCAAGAAGCAGCCCAAGAAGCTGATCTGGCTTTTTTAAACAGGCATTTGCACAGACCGTGTGCTCAAAGCCCCAGACTTTCCCCAAGAGTTCATTGTACAAACAGATGCCTCAGAGCATGGCATAGGGGTGACTGCAGAGCTCAGTGAGAAAGGCCTAGATCAACCTGTAGCTTTCATCTCTAGGCGGCTACTTACCAGGGAACAGAGTGGAGTGCTATTGAGAGGGAAGCCTTTGCTATGGTGTGGGCAATAAATAAGCTGAGCCCACTCCTGTTTAGGACTCATTTCCAGTCTCAGACAGACCACAGCCCCATTAGATGGCTCATGCTGATGAGGGGTGAGAATCCAAAACTGTTGAGGTGGTACATCTCCCTACAGGGAATAGACTTCATGGTGGAACACTGTCTTGGGTCAGACCACTCCATTGCTGATGTTCTGTCCAGGTTCTTCCGCCTTATTGATGAGAATTCCTAGGAGGTTGGACAGTTCGCTCCACTTTCAGCTGGGGGGAGGACATGTGTTAGAGCTGTCAGCCTTAGGTTGGTCTTTCCCCATACCTTTTGCCTATTTGCCTCCATTTGTTACTGAAATTCTTTTTTGTTGGACTTAGGACTCTGTGCACTTTACCACTGCTACCTAGTGCTAAAGTGCATGCACTCACTCCCATAAACATGGTAAAATTGACTTACACCTAATTGGAATATTTGATTTACTAATAGGTCCATTGTTGAGTGGTATACCATGTACCCATGTCCTGTAAACTAAATGCTACTAGTGGGCGTGCAGCACTTATTGTGCCACCCACTTAATTAGCCCCATAAAACCTGTCCCAGGTCTGCCATTGCAGCCTGAATGCAGATTTAAACTGTCAATTCAACTTGCCAATGTAACCCACTTGCCAATCTTTAAACTCTCCTTTTATTGCATATAAGTCACCCGTAAGGTAGGCCCTACGTAGCCCATAGGGCAGGGTACATTGTAATTAAAAGGTTGGACATGTACTTTTACGTTTTACATGTCATGGCCGTGAAAAACTCCTATATTTGTTTTTTACTAATGTGAGGCATACCTGCTGCATAAGATAACATTGGGTTGCCTTATTACAAGTGCTAATGTTTGATTGGGAACAAGTAAGCATTTTGTGTTTG
Source organism: Calotriton arnoldi (assembly GCA_963921515.1). NCBI lineage: Eukaryota > Metazoa > Chordata > Amphibia > Caudata > Salamandridae > Calotriton > Calotriton arnoldi. The sequence goes on from CAWUFW010001787.1 coordinate 662,265, forward strand.
TTATCTATGAAACAAAACATCCTCTTTAATCTTAACGTTGGATTTTGGAAAATGGCACTTTTAGAAAGTTGGTATATTCCTTCCCTTTGCTCTTTGGTGCCTGCATACTGTCCTGGGTAACATGACTGGGTGTAGTTAGCAGTTGGACTTTGTGAATTCCTCATAGACAGTCACAAAATCGCGGGATTAGGTGTGCCTGAAAGAGCCATCAACTGGCAGAATGGGGGTGTGGGCGGGGCTGGGCACAGTCCCACTTGCAACTGAATAGACTGCTCTGCCTTCACACAAATGACTTGTTACCATTCATTGTCCTTGCAGCCACCATGGAGTCAGGACAGTGGAGGTAGGAAATTCCAAGCACTTCAAAGTAAAACTTCTAGAAACTTCTCCTACTTCAAAGAAAGCACCAGGTATAAATATGGACCCTCAGACACACTCTTCATTTCACTTCATGGACCTGTGGAAAGACTCTCTGAGGAGTGCCTGCTGCTGTGGCCAGCTGTGTACTCCACAAGACTGCTTTGCTGCACCTGGAAGGACTGCTTTGCTTCCTGGAGCCTATCTTAAATCCTCAGAGGCCTGCCTTGCTGTGTGATCCCTGTTTCATCACTTGAGCCTAGGACTTCCAGAGAGACTCCCCGGGCTAGTTGGCTGGCCTCCTGATCAGAGCCTCAGGGACAGAAATGACACCAAACATCTTGAACTCGCACCTGGACCCTGCCTGAGTGAGTCCTGAACCCCCAAGTGGTGCCCCCCCCCACCCACCCCCTTCCAGTCCTGGATCCTTGGTTGTGGTGTTAAAGCTGCCGGAGCCTTGTAGAGTCATATACCATACACCCTGATTGTGTAAATGAAATGCTACTAGTGGGCCTGCAGCACTTACTGTGCCACTCACTTAAGTACCCCTTTAAACCTCTCCCATGTCTGCTATTGCAGCCTGAATGCAGTTTAAGCTAAGTTAAGCCTGACTGCTTTTTTGACATGCTGCCAGAGCATTTAGCACAGGTTAATTTAGTGACTTGTCGTGGTTTACCCTTACAAGGTTTGTGACTGTTGCTCGAATTGGGTTTCACCACCCTCAACAAACAACCCAATTTATCACCATATATGTTACAATTGTGTTCCCTGATCCTTCCAACTTGGTATGGTACCATAATATTGTTAAAAGAATATTGTCTGATATAAATACTGTGCCCTAAATATTGTTTGAAAAAATATTGCCTCTTTGGAGTTAATACTAGAAAACATACATCCAATTGGAGGATATTTTTGTACACAATATTTAGAACATGATATTTAGGTCACTCGCAATTTCTTATAACTGCAGTTTAACATACACCAACCCACTTGCATGATACATTAATAAGTTATTCAATTTAAAGACGCTATCCATGGTAGAATAATAAGATTACTGACAGAAAATGCTTATTGATAGCTGGTGAATTCAGAATAGAATTCAAAGCTTCACTGCTCAATTTGTGCCACATCCCAGTTCAAGGCGGTTACTGCAAAGCAGTTGCTGGCCACAACATGTCTTGTAGAGGTTCCTCATCAGCTTCTTTAAGCGGCTGCCACGCATGAGAGCCCTCAACAGCAAAGAGATGTAAGAAACCGCACAATAGACATATGAAAGCTGTGCTATAGTGGGCAGAGGGACAAAGGAGAAAGAGAAGCCTTTCAGGCTTGCTTTTGAGCCAAGGAGATAGTGGCGAGAGGGATGTGGGAAGAAAATGGAAAGTTAGGCTTTAAAGGCTAAGAAACTTTAGGAACTCCTTTGACAGTATTTAAGCTCTGTGCCCAGCATATCTGAGTGAGCAGTTTCCCCTTTTCTCCATATTGAATCCTTCATAGATTTGCATGCTTAAATCATTCCCATCTTTGAGCTGGGTGTCCCATGGTGCAGTGATAAACATAGTGAGAAAAGCTTTAACGTGGTCACAGCAGTAGCATATCCAAATCATTTCAAAAGACCCAGCTTCAGCCAATCAGCATAGAGTACATCATTCATTCTGTTACACAAAAAAGGGGCCACGGGTCCGGAACAAGAGGAGGATATTAAACTGTCTGGACGTGCTCTACTATACAAAGACTAGGGGTTTCCCTTTTCAGGACGATTCCCCTCACACACCAGAGGTGTCATGCTTCATCATAGGGGAGCCTCCTCACATGATAGACCTAGTCTTCACGTGGGCTACAACCCCCTCTCTATGAGGGAGGAGCTCAGGGATGTTTTTATTGAGTAAGGCTGGGTGTACTAAACCCCTATGTGGTATGGAAAAGAATAAATGGAGTGCAGTGCTGTGAAGTGAAAGTTAAAACTAGCTAACGGGTTTAGCTATAAGTAACTTTATTCGGCTACCCGATGCCAGGATTAAAACCAATGAGAAACTTAAAACACAAATGCCAAAATTAAAGACAGATGTGTCATTCGACCAACATGTTTCAGCCAGAGAGACCTAGATAGTGTCGCGGCCTTCTTCAGGGTCAGATTGTACGCTACTGCAATTCAATAAATAATACTCCGTGAAAAAACATGTGAAAAAACACGTGAGTAAATCAATAGTAAAATACTGAACCAGTGATATTATTGTTCAGTATATTCTGGATGCAACCACTGTCGGTTGCTGAGTTCACTCCGTCTGTCCTGGCATATTAGCCATACGGTACGTGCACCATAACCTGTGGTATCTCTTTTGTTTTGTCGAGGACTCTGGGATGGGTGGATTCCTGCTGTGCTGGGGCTGCGTTCAATGTTTCACGGTCCAGTAGCAAGCTCGCCAGTCATTCTGCCATAGCTTAAATATCTACTTCACGTTGAATGTGAAGGGAGTCCCTTTAGCTCTACTCTGTCAGTCACAGATAAATTGTTTTTTTTTTTTTACAGTTTCATCATTTCATCATTATTATTATTATTGATTTATAGAGTGCACAGCTACCAAACAGGGTCTCTTGCAACATACTGAGAGAATATCCCTCACCTCTAAGACTTTCTAAACCTGACAAGGCTAAAACATGTCTGAATCCTATAAAAAAGGTGAGTTTAGACTATGTGGACCCTACGACAGGGGCCCAGTCTGAAGATCCTCACAGGGATTGCCTATATTGTTTAAATTCTGACAGCAAGGCAAAGGATTGCAAAATCATTTGATTTTTCTTTTTACAAAGGCTCCAAAAGGCAAAATCAGGGCACAGCAAGTGGCCCGGAGTTTGTGGTAAAGAAGGACGTCTAACGCAGTGGGATGAGGAGGTTTGTTGGCCGCAAACTGGGGTATGAATTTACCGTCAGGGTATATGTCTGTAAATGTGGTGAAGCCTTGCCTACGAGCTTGTGCTCTAGCATGGGTATCCTGCAGCGGTTGGAGCATGGGTTGTGTGCGAGGGGGATGAAGGGAGCATGAATGGAAGTAAGCCGGGGGTGGTGCCTCATACCTTCCCACACCCATCGGGTGCACTCCATGTTGATTTCTGCCCGTGGCGGCTTGTAGGGCTGGTAGAATGCTGTGGCCAAAGGGTGGGGGCTGCCTGATTTGCTTCCACCGCTACATGAGGCTGAAAGCGCGTGTGATAGAGCCAAATATTAATATATTGAGCCTGCGAACACAATGCGTATAAGGTCATGTCAGGGGAACTCAGACCTCCCTGCTGGAATGGTAGAGTCAGTGTTTCCCAAGGAATCCGTGACTGCCTACCAGCCCAGACTAGGGCTACAAGGTTGGTACGTAGACGCTGGAGGAAATGTAAGGTCAGCAGTATCAGCAGGTTGAGGAATAGATCCAAGAATTTGGGTAATACCACCATTTTTCTAATTGCAATTCTCTCTGTGACAGACAGAGGATTCCAAGTCCAGGCGAGTATCTGCTCCACCAGACATGTCATGGCTTGGCCATAATTGACTGTCCAGAGCTCATCCAGGTCTCGGCTGAGCCATATTCCCAAGTACCGTACTGGTTCGGCAGCCCATTGTAGCGGGTATTCCGATTCGAATGACAGCGTGCTCACGTGGTGAGGGGGAATAAAATGGATTTAGCCCAGTTGATGTGGCTGCCCGAGTAACCACCAAATCTGATGACTTTGCGAATGACCAGGGCAAGGTTAGTTTGGGGCTCGCAGACATGCAACGTGACATCGTCCGTGTACATGGACACTATCAGCCATCAGGCTGTGAAATTAAGTCATCTGTGAGCATGGTGCTGCCATAGGCGGGCAGCCAGCAGCTCCATTGCCATGGCAAATAGCATTTGAGATAAAGGGCACCCCTATCGGGTCCCTCACGTGACTGGGAACAGTTCCAACAGCATCCCATTGAGTCGGAGGTGGGCTGTTGGGGAGACATACAGAAGCCATATCAGTCTGACGAAGCGCAAGCTGAGCCCAAAGTGTGCAAGAATTCGGAATTAATATGGTCACTCTAAGGATTCGAACAACTTTGTGGTATCAAGCAAGATAGCAACCGCAGCAAGCTGGGGGTCAAATGTGTGCATGCAGGTTGTGCGCTGTGGACTGGTCTGCCACGAATCCTGGCTGATGGGAATGGTTAATTTCAGATAGCGGTGGGGAGGAGGCAATTCTTGAGGAGCTTAGCAAATATTTTATTACCTACGTTGATCATTGAAAGCGGCTGGTACGAGTCGCGTTGGTTCGCTGGCTGGTTCGATGTGAGTACCGTAACCAGAACTGTTTCACGCAGAGATGTAAAAGGAAGTGGTGAGGCCATCGAGACCTGGTGCCTTGTCACTGGGAAGACCCTATATGACTTGGAGGATTTCCTCCACTGTTAATGGAGAGTCCAGGTAGAGACAGTGGGCTTGGTCCAGCCATAACAGCTGATTAGTCTCTAGATAGGCCACCAGTTCCTCCTCGTCTGGGGCCTTCGAGGCACTGTAGAGCCATGAATGAAAGGAGGTCATAGTTTGTAACAACCCAGCGGGGGTAGTCGGCCACTCTTGGTGCTCATCAATAAACTCCACAACATGGGCCGAAGCCCAAGGTATGCTCAGCATGTTTGCTTGCGTCTTCCCGGGGCAGTCACCCTCTCCTCAGTGGCGCGCAGTCGCCTCCTGGTATAAATATTGTGTCTCTCTATGAGCCTCCTCGACGTATTCCAAAAGTTTCACGCGATTAGCCAACATTGTGGAGGCACTTCTTATAGCATAAAATTCCAATTCAAGGGACCAGTGGTCCTGTTCAAGCATAGCAAGTTGCGTCTGAATCGCCTTAAGGATAACCGACTGCTTCACAATGCAAGTGCCACGGATTACAACCTTGAAAGCCTCCAACAGTGTCGATGTGGAGGATACCAACCCCTCGTTTGTAGCAAGATAGTCAATGATCACAGTTCGGACCACATCCCGGAAGAGCGCATCACGCAGATTGCCGGTAGCCAAGCACCAGGTGAAAGCCCATTTGGTGGCAGTGGCGGGGAAATCTCTAGCAGGACAGGGGCATGGTTCGATAGGGTCCTGGACAAATGTATAGCAGTGGCAGTCCATGTGAGGACATCCTGAGTGAGTAAGCAATAGTCTATGCGTGACCATGCGCCGCTGTACGCAGGTGCCTTCAGCGCTAGAGTCACTCGCCAAACGTTGGTGAGGCAGTTATCGGTCATGAGTATGTGAAATTGTGCCTATTGGGACGTCAAGAGGCGCCAGAGTGGTCCACATCCTGATCGAGTACCACATTGAAATTGCCTCCCCAGATTACTGTGCCCGGACCTATGCCAGTGATCAGATGCCACACGTCATGGCATCGCTAAGGGGGGTTGGCGTGTGTGCATGAAGGCGGGCCAAGCGCGACCCGTCAGCTGCGTGGTGCGGTGACGCAGTGTGGTGCTGTGCCAATGGGAGAGCATGTTGAAGGGGAACGTGAAACCATAACCCAATAAACAAAACCACCCACCAACCACTTCAACCCCTAAACTAGGTTGAGAGCCTATATCCCACTCCCCACCCAAATCCTCATCCCAAAAAACATCAAACACAGAAGGAATCATCCTTTGAGGTGTTGGAGAGCAAATGACCCAGTCAGAAGCTAACCGGGTGGCCGATGTGGTGCAAGGCACCTAAGATAGAGTCGGTATGGGCTCCCAAAAATTCATATATAGAATCGCCAATAGGTGAAGGCAGGAATGAGATGTCTGCAACTCTCACTGGCAAGGGGTTCAAAAAGCATGCCAGTTGCAGCCAATGACCATTGCAGTCTGCTTAATAGGTATTATTCTTTATCGCTGATGCGGCTGCCTTCTGGATGAGGCGAGGATGCACGAGGAACTGGTTTCTGGGATGAGATTTGTTGAGAACCTTTTGGTGCAGCTTTGGCATCAGTAAAGTAGTTGGGCTTTCCATCGTGGAGTATACGCAGCTTTGCAGGGTATAAATAGCAAGGAGTAAGTAATGTCCGCCTTCTGGAGGAGTCTTTTGGCTGGGACAAATTCGCGACGGGCCACCTGTACCACCAGCATGAAGTCGGGGTAGAAGGAGACATTGTTCCCTTGGTATTGAATCGAGCGCAGCTCGCGGGCAAGCCGGAGGACCACATCATGATCCCTGTAATTTGGAAGTTTAGTGACTATTGGTCGAGCTGGGGTGAGGACGCGGGCCCAGAGAAGTCTATGTGCCAGTTCAACAATAAAGACCAGGACATAGAGGAGTATGAAGGTACTTCAGAAACCTCAGTAAAATTGCAAAAAAGAGTTTTCTCATACTCTGAGCACTTTTTAGAGTCAACACTGGGGGGAACATGCTCAGATTCTGAGAAACCTCCATGAAAATTTCATAAGAAATCAGCTGAGATTCCAACTTTCCCCATGAGGTAGTCATGCTGGCTGAAAAGAATCTATCAAAGTCAGCTCACAAGCCATCCTCTGAGCCGGCTGCACACAAAAAAGAAGATTTTTGCGGGAACCATTGCTGAAAAAAATGCTAACATTTCTACCAACAACAAAGCCTGCATCAGCTTCTATGTGTATGAAGATTCTACCTTCATTGAGACCATGCCAGCTCATCATTAACGATGACTTCTTGATCATCATGTAAGAAAACATTGATGTTGACACCGTTAAATGACTGCTTCTGCAACAACGCCATCTACAACAGTCTCCAAGGCATTTCCATTACCAACTTTCTAGATGACCATGACACCACCAACAACAGTACTGTCTTTGGTGGCTCCGTCGGTGAAACAGGACACCAAAATCTTCCAGAATAGGTTTAATATCTGAAACAGGCATCCAATCTGCCTGAACAAGCGTTACCAAATAAGGTGTCCCCATGTCAATTACAATGGCTTCAGAAGGGTTGGATGATGTTGTCAATGATGTTAATGCCCCTTCGGACCCACCTTAAGTCCAAAACTATTAAAGGTAAAATACCAAGATCCAGATGAAAAGGAATATAGGGAGATGGAGGATTTGTTCTTCACTGATCTTGTCTCAGTGTTTATCCTTCCATCAATGCCTCTTATCAGTCTTTTGAAGAACATTGTGATGATTCTTGGCAATGCGGATCTGACCCTTGTGAACATACTAGGCAAGTATCACAAGAATCTATGAGCCAGGATCCTATAACTTTAGTGAACGATCTATGGCTTATGTTTGCAGATTACTACAAGCATTTCCTGGAAACCACAACATCTGAGCCTAGAAGACAGCCTTTGACACCTATGTCTCCATCTCACTGAAAGCCTTACTCAAGACTGACAACTTCACCTGCTCTACTATGTGTGCTTTCTATATAAGGTCCTTAACTCCTTTGCCTCGGTGCTCACCATTGGCAACTCAGCCAGTACCACCAACTCGAGATAGCCTATATTTTGATAACCATCAGGAAGAACATGCCTTAATACACTGGCCTAGTGTGGAAAGATTGTTTCACCCATTTCAGTAGATGTCACTCCCCCTACAAAAGATTCTTCACCAGATTGCAGATTTCCAAAATCTCAGTGACATAGCATCAAAAAAGTTTGACTTACTAGTGCCAACAAACGAAAACAATACTTTCCTTTGACTTTAAGGAATCAACAAGAAAGTCAGTCTAGGCTAAACTAATCATATTTAGTCTGAGGGCCTTAATGATGAAAAACCCAGCTACTATAGCGATGGTAATCCCCAGACTTGACAAGAAGTATAAGGTGCTTGAAAATACTCCAGCTTGCCTCACCAACCAGAAACCTGATATCACCATGCACTGTGCCACCCTATAGAAAGGGCAGAGGCTTGACAATGTTGGAAAAAGGTTTTCTGCAACAACTGCTACATCCATCAGGGCCGCCAATGCACTGGGAATTCTTGCCTGAAATGACTGACAGATGTGGTTGAATAGTGCATCATACCTGGACCATTTGACAGATGATATAAAGGCTGAGGTAAAGGCAATTCTTTGCTTCAGGTGAGAAAACATCTTTGGCAATTATTGATACAGCAGTGGGCATGACAACAGCTGGATTCCGGTAGTTGGCTGTGGCAGCTGTTTTATGCAGGGAAGGCTGGTTACGCTCGACCTCCTTCACACCAGAAGTACACTGTAGGATCCTTTATATGCCGTACCTTGCCGAATCGTTGTTTGGATGTCATGTAGATGAGACTCACCAGTCTATAAATTATAATACAGACACACCAAGATCTTTAGGAATCCTTCAACAAAGACGCCAACAGCCTTTTCAAGGAGACCATGGTAGTGGGGGCCAGTACTCTTACAGAGAAGTTACAAGTCGCAGGCAGGGGATTGGGATAGCGAATTTGGGGGCTCTAGCAGGGCCCCCTTCTCTCCGTGGCCTACGGTTGTGGTCTTGGGGGGCATCTATGGTACCCTCTGTAAATCCCTGCACCGTGTGGCAGGCTGGTGCCTGACACACAGTGCAGGGATTTACAATAACTCACATTTCTCTATGGGAGCTTGTGCTGCGGCTGGTTTCTGACCACCGCACAAGCTCCCATAGGGAAATGGGCGTTTGCGATCGCATCATAATTGCAGTTTCGGACTGCCGACCCGAGGTCGGTCGGTTCCGAAACCGCAGTGATTTTGGTCGGAGGCAACTCTGACCGACATCATAATCAGGCCCTGTATTTGCTAACAAATTAATAGTAGGTGCCCCTTTAGCAAATAAGCTGGGTGAGCACGGATCAGAAGGGGACCCTGATTAGAGGCTTTTAATGGCTTGTCACCAGATGGACAGAGTGAGGCCATCATTTCGCCTCCAGAAATATTTGTTCTATGTAATCCAGAATTGCAAATGCATGTGCAATCCAGAGATACAGTGCGCTGCTTAGGTGCACATGCATTTTTCAGTTCAAGCTTCAAGTGTGCACTGGTTTATCGGGCTTACTCCTTGGCACTGGAAAAAAATTCTCTCAAGCTCCACCCAGTTGGGAAATTTAGTGATCCAGTGTTGTACGTGAGGCCGAGCCCAATCAACCACCGTACCCAAAGCTAGGTGCAGATGATTTATTACTTTATTTGTGGGTTTTGTTAAGTGCTGCCACATTGAAGCAGACTCAAAGTCTAAGCAATGCAGGTGAGATGGTCCTCTGCTGCGGATTCCTCTTGCATATATTTCCTAACATTTGTGAAGAGGAAAGAGGGAGCATTTGAAAAAAAATCGGGTGACGTTATTTTCCCCTTTGAGTTTCATTGAAGTGAATACAATTTCAGACGATAGGCAGCTAAAATAAAGCCATATTGTGCTTTACACATCGGCAGTCTTCCGCCTGAATTAGGTATGTTGACATGAAGGCTCTTGTAAATTTCTAAGAGGCATTCAGTTTGTTTAAAAACATGTGTTTTATTAAGTCTGTTAACGCTGTTTACAGATCTTCATTGAAACAGAAAAGACTCACTGCTCCCTGAAGCTGAATTCGACTGAGAGTGTGGATCAGGTGACCAGCTATGTCAACTTTGCTCTTTCGAAGATCTTTCCAAGCCCTTCCACTGTGTAAGTACCTGGTCACATACTAATTTTCAACCATCCCTCTGTCATACTCTGTCTTTAACGGCTTAGCAGTTGCAGACGTGGATTTCAACATAACTGCTTAGATCACTGGCCAATATCCAATTGTTTCATGGCTCACCAAATATACACATGTTGGTAAAACTAGTTTGTCCATCATTTATTGATCATTTATTGATCTTTCATTTTCATGTATTTATTTCTGCTTAAATCTGTCTTTTGGGTCAACTATATAACTACATAAATAACATTTATTGGCAAAACCAGTAAATCCGGATATGGCGGCCCAGTTTTTAGATTTACCTATGATTGTTTCTTGTCAATTGTTTTTATTAAAGTTTGAAATGGTTTTTGTAAAATGTTATCTAAAAATAGCCACTTGTGCTCGTACGTGCATTTGTATGCATACAAGGGTGGCCATTTGAATTAATTTTTTTTGTTAAAAGTTTTGTATGTGTGTACGTATATAGTGTTTGTATAGCAAAACCTAGCCAAGAGACAGCAGAGCGCTGCTTAAGGTCAAAGAAAAGCACATAGTCAATAAGTGTACGCAAGCATGGGTGACCGTCTTTGAATGGTTTTAAAACCCATCACTGCTTGGAGTTCTAACATAATGAGCCCCAAGGAGTCCAAAAGACCAATGGCCAAAAACCTTGCAAAAATAATCCACGAGTGCTCGGGAAGGCTGAGATTACTTTACCCCAGAAGAGTTCGAGCGGAGAGCTGAAGGTAAGCTGGGTGAATGAAGCTAGAGTTGCCGTCTTGAACAATAATACAGAAAAGGCAAGGCTAGGAGTAAGGACTATTAAAGTGCAGAGGCATAAGGGAAAGAAAAACCGGCAAAGGTTCCGGAAGAAAGGAATTGCCACAGTGACATGACACTTCTTGGCCTCATGCATCTTGTTAGTGGACTACACTAGGTAGCACATGCGGTCTTTGCAGTGGGATCTGAAGTCTCATTTGGCTTGGCACCAGGGGAACCTGTCAGATCACATTCTGGTGTTTGGAGGAGACTGCAAAAGACCTGCAGTGGTGGCTGCTGAATGGCAATTGGACCGTTGGCAGACCCTCCTGGCTACATACCCAGAACTAACGGTTGTGATGGATGCATCATTGCTGCGCTGGAGAGGTCATCTGAAAGAGGCGAAGATCAGAGAACTATGGTGGAGACCCGTCTCCACATAAACCTGCTGGAGTTGTTCGTGATTTGAATAACTTGTCAGGGGATGAATGGATGCAGGTCCTCAAAGACAACACCAGTTCCATGTGGTACTGCAATGAGCAGGGCATGGTGGGGTCTTGAGCTCTGTGGCAGGAGGTTCTATGCCTTTGGAACTGGCTGAGTCGTCAGGGCATCTGTCTGGTCATACAACACCTGGAAGCATCTTTAAACGCTATGATGGACAGACTCAGTCTACATTGTCTAGTGGATAACAAATGGTGAATACACTCAGAGGTGGTGCAGGGCGTAGTTTTTTACTTGGGGGGGGGGGTTCATTTAGCACGAAATCGACCCAAAGGTATCAGTGTGCTTTACATGAGCACCAGTTGCGTTGCACACAACACATTCATTTTGTTAGGCACGGGATGATTACGTGATTTGGCCAGAATCACAGGATGTTGAGAGTCCCTGCCAAAACTCAAACCCGGTTCCCCAGCTTCGAAGTCACCTGCTCTAGCGGGTAGGCCACATCCTCAGTTGGAAGTTTTGTGAGAGGCGGGTCTCACACCAGAAATCTTTGTTGTTTTAATATTTGATATTATATGTGGCTAATTGTAAACTCATAAATTCTGTATTTTATTGCTCTTTTATGATTATTTTAAAATACTTGAATAAAGATTGTGATTGAGTGTACGTTACTACTAAAAAAATCATTAACAAGTCCAGTATCACACATGGCTAACCACTGGTACTGGTGTGAGACCCTGACTCTAAAAAAACTTCCAACTGCAGAGCATACTAACTGATTACATAGAGTACATAAGAAATAAAGTTTCAACAAGGAAGTATCCCCTACTGTGTTATGTTATGCTATTAGGATTTATAAAGCGCACGAATACCCGCGGGTGTCATGGCGCTGCGTAACTGTAGTGACCCTGTTGGCAATCTAATTTTGGAACAACCAGGTTTTAAGTCCTTTCCTGAAGGAGAGGAGGGAGCTCGCACCTCTTAGCTCATTCGGGAGATTGTTCCAGAGCTTAGTGGTGCTGTAGAGAAAGCTGCAGCCTCCCCATTTTGTGGTCCGAATTCTAGGCACTGTCAGGAGTTTGGCTCCCGTGGATCGGAGATGTCTAGTTGGTTCATACCAGGTGAAGAGGTTCTGGAAGAAGACAGGACCTGTAAGGCTCAGTGCCTTATAGGCCTGACACAGAGCCTTGAATTTTATTCGTTGTGCCACTGGCAACCAATGCAACCCGCGAATCTCTTCAGATTCAGATTTGCGTCTGGGGAGGTTGAGCAGTAGTCGCGCTGCTGCATTCTGTACGCTCTGTAATTTGTTCAGGCAATGCTTCTGTATGTTCATGTACAGCCCGTTACAGTGATCTACTTTAGATTGAATCAGGGCTGTAACAACCGTCTTTCGCGTGTCCGCTGGAATGTATGGGAGAATTTTCCTTACTTTCTTGATGAGGAAATGGGCAGCAGAAACCGTGGCATTTGTGTGGTGGGTAAGTGAGAGTTTGTTGTCGAACCACACTCCCAGGTTCTTGGCCTTGACCGCGGGTTCTGGTGGTTCTCCCATTTCAGCCGGCCACCAAAGATTACCCCAGTTCGGTTGCATATTACCGAAGAGCAGGACCTCAGTTTTCTCAGAATTGAGTTTTAAACACTGTGTGTTCATCCAACGGTTGATGGCACACATACAATTCTGAAATTGCTGAGTAGGGGGCGCCTGATTTTTGTAGGCCGTCACCACAATCTGGGTGTCGTCCGCGTAGGACGTAAGGCTGAACCCGAATTCTCGGATCAGCGGGGCCAGCTCGGAAACATAAATGTTGAACAGGGAAGGACTCAAGGAGGCGCCCTGTGGCACTCCACACGGGAGGGTATAGGATGTAGAGTGATACCCATCAACCGAGACAGTTACTTTCCTGTCCTTGAGGAAGGAGGATAGTAGGGCCAGCGCTGTGCCTCTGACTCCCAAACTCTCCAGCCGCCGTTGCAAAAGGGAGTGGTCCACAGTGTCAAAAGCGGCAGATAGATCGAGGAGTACTAATGCAGCTGTACCTCCACCGTCCATCACCGCTCTGATCTCCTCTGTGGCTTTAATGAGAGCTGGCTCTGTGCTGTGTCCTTGGCGGAAACCAAACTGGGAGTCGTCGAGCAGATTGTTTTCTCGGATGAATTGGGTTAGTTGGCTGTTCATCAATTTATCAATTATTTTAGCAGGTAGTGGCAGCCGGGCTATAGGCCGGTAATTTTTGGGATTGGTTGCATCTAGGGTGGGCTTTTTCAACAGTGGAAGAATTGAAGTGTCCTTCCACCTGGAAGGAAAAGTGCCGGAAGTAAACATGGAGTTAAAAATTTCTGTTAAACCAATGCTCACCAAGTCCGCACATTCTTTCAGACATGCTGGCGGGCAAGGGTCAAGGGAGATCCTGACTTAGCTTTGTGGATGTGTTTAGCCACAGTTTCAACTGAGATGGGCGAGAAACTAAGCAGGAAATTTGTGACCCCGTCTGGACCTATCGGAGGGGTAAGCGAGAGGTGAGCTGTTGTGGCCTCAAAATTCTCGAATATTCCCAAGACTTTAGTTTTGAAAGCGGCTGCGATGTCGTCACAGAACTTTTGATTGCTCTCAGGACCTGTAGTCTTGGGAGTGGTGAGTTTGTGTACTGCTGAAAAAAGTGCTTTAGATGAATGTTTGGCTTCCTCAATCTGTTTGGTAAAGTAGTCCTTTTTTTCGGTTATAAGTAGTTTTTAATCTGTGCGAGTGCTCTTCTGTACACTTTTTTCTTAGGGGAGTGATAGTTTACGCGCCAACATCTTTCAAGTCGGCGACATGTTTGTTTTTCATTCCGCAGTGTCTCGGAGAACCAGGGGGCGGAAGGGGACTTCCTTTTCCATGTAGTGGTTTTTTTGAGAGGTACTGAGACCTTAATTGCCTCATTTAGCCAATTCGTATATAATGTGGCAGATGAGTCGGGGGGGACCGTTAAGCTGTGGACGGGAGCTTTCCAAATGTGATCGGAAGCGCATTTTGTCCAGTTTATTCCAGTCTGTCATCGTAGCGGCTGTGGTCTTAAGGGACCCTCCAGGCCCGGCAGAGGTAAGTGGGATGTGGAATTTGATAAGTGAGTGGTCTGACCAAGTCAGAGGGAGGGTTGCTTTGCAGGTAAGCCCGTGGGCTGAGGTAAAGATACCATCTAGAGTGTGTCCCGCTTCGTGAGTAGCGGTCTGTACCTGTTGAATAAGTCCAACTGCCCCCAGAGTCTCTATCAGTATCTCTGTTTCCCTGTTCCCACTTTCTTCAAGAAGAAAATTGAAATCTCCAAGAATAGTAAAATCATTTTTTAGGAGAGTGGGTTCAAGCAGGCTCTCTAAGGGGCCGATTCCGATCTCGGCCGGTAGGGCTCCGAATCGGATTCGGCTTTACCGGATCCGATTCGGAGCCCTATTTCCCGACCAAATCGTACGTGCGTCCGGGCAAGCGAGTACGATGCGTACGCTCGCGAAATCTCCGACCGACTCGTTCGCAGGACCCGACCGCTCCGACCGACTCGCACGGGGACGACTCGCACCGCCAATGGAGACGTTCCCCGGCCGGGTAAGTACGATGCGCACCTCGACCGCTCCGACCGACTCGCGGAGTCCGGCTCCAAGGAGCTGTCGGAGCCGCACTTTGGGGGTCCGTGTCGGACCCCCCTGGAAGCGTAGGCACGCGAGTCGCACACAGGGGGGAGCCATGGGTCCCCCCTACACGTGCATGTACGGCGCGACCCGCATCGACGCGAACACGCTGTAGGGGGCGCCCTTGTTCGCGTCGTGCCCATTGAGTCAATGGGAGCCCGTGTACGCGTCGTACGACTGGCTCCCATTGACTTCAATGGGAGTCCGACCGAATCGAGTCCGATAGCATACGTGCGCATCGTACTCGTTCGGTCGGACTGCTAGGGTCCGATTCGTTCGGAAATCTCTCCGAGTCCGGCTCGGTCGGAGAGATTTCCGGCCCGAATCGGAATCGGCCCCATAGTTGGAGTTAAAAGCACTTCTCGCACCTGGAGGCAGGTATAACAGGATACCTCCAAAAGTCTGTTTTGGGCTTAGTTCAATTGCGAAGTGCATTGTCTCATAAAAAGGCGTAGAGGCAGAGTGAAATAAAACAGGGAGATGTTCCCTCAGTATTATTGCCAAACCGCCTCCCCGTTTATGAGGTCTATCAACCCTGATAGCCCGGAAACCAGCCGGGGTGCAAGATCTAATTCTAATCACTACCATTAATCAACTCTTGTGGACACTCATTCACTCACTATTCTTAACACACTGAACTCATATATATGCAAAAATAGTCCAAAGTTTATTATATTGATTCCCAATACATGTACAAAAAATACTTAAAAAGAGTTAAAAAGGATAAATGCTATACCATCAATGCACATATTCTCATCTTGTCACTTTCTTTTACATTACAATGCTGGTTCAATATGACCTGAGAGACATAAACCAGGTATTCTGCGTTATAATAAGAACGTTGGTTTCCACAAAGTGCAGGTAAGCATATGAAGAAAAGAACACAGTTGCATCCAATTATTTTCAGATACTGTTAAAATTTACATAAAAAAGTGTGCAATAAAAAAGTTGTCGACGCGTCGTTTCGGTGGACGAAAGTCAATATACCACCTTCTTCAGGACTCTGACAACAATCACCGTTCAGTATGATTGTTCAGGTTCAGCATTTCAAACTTTTCATGCACCTTAATAGTTGTTAAATCCTTTAGTTAGTCTTTCTGATATGAACCTCAGGTGTGTATATATAAAAGAAAACAAATCCCTCTGTAATCAGTAGGGCCTCAGGTTAAAAATTCCTTTCCCACTTATTTTATTGTGGTATACACATTGGTATCTCATCATTAGGGGCGCATTTACGTTGCACAGCCGCCAAATTTCTCACTTATCTTGGTCAGTTTACACCCTTCAGTTATCGCGATTATTTCGCTCGAAGCAGACGCCCGTTCTTGCTTCCGTCTACGTACGTACCTGAGGCCCTACTGATTACAGAGGGAGGTGCTGAATCTGCTCAGTTTTTTCCTTTACATTTGAAGATTTAGCTACAACTACTATGTCTGATACTTCTAAGAAGGCCCTCTTCAGATCCTGCAAAACCTGTGAAAATAAAAGACTACATGTGGATGAGCCACACAGAGACTGACTTTACTGCCTCTACCCTCAATATCCGGTAAAGGGGCAAAATATGTCGCACTTTCTCCTCTAAAACCTTAAAGGCCAGGGAGGGAAGACTACTTCTGTGGCTACAGAAGTCTAAATCTCAGATATTCACAACTTCTGAGCAGGACAGTGATACATCTGTGAAAACCCGCAAATGGTCAAGATCATCTCACCAAGGGACTTCTGAGGAGAGCAGAAAGGCCTTAAAAACGCATCTTAAAGATCCTCTGAGAAAGGAGAAGCTAAAACTCATCTCCACACAGGCCTTCTCCTCTCGACCTCTTCCTACATCTGTGAAGACAGGGGAGCGTAAGCATTCTTCTTCCTCTGAATCGTCGAAATCGAGGTCGAGAAATCCTCTCAAAACCCCATCTACGGCTGGCTTCAACGTCGACGTTGGTATCGACGACGACGGTCACCACCGTCTCCTATGAGACCGTTGTTATTGAGAACTTCAACAACAGCCATCGACGCACCCATCTCATTAACATGGGTAATATCATCCATCAAGACACCGTCGACAGCAGTGTTACTCCCGATGACACCGTCGACGACAACACTTTCGACGAAGACACTGTCGATGGCAACAACATCGACGAAGACAACGTTAACAGCGACACCATCAACGACAGCACCGTCGACAACGGCATCGACTACCCCTAGGTTCACATTGACATTGTCAATGACAAAATCACAAAATCGGCTTTAAGAACTGAATTGACATCCCCGAGCAAGGTCTCACCTTTGCTACCAAGTCACTTGTTGGACTTGGAAGAGTCGGACGACAATGGGCCTTTTGGGGCAGCACACAGCCCTTCAGAGCTGCAGGTAAAATACCAGGAGGAAGAGTATTATTATCACCAATATTATGCCCCTCCCAAGCAGCAGTATGATCATTACCAATACCATCCTCATCCTCAGCTCAGGTATGATGAAGTGCAAATGCCCATATCGCTAGTCCAGGATCTGCAGGCCATGCTGCAGGATTATATAAGATTTCCTGACCCTCCACAGGAGCAGCCAGTAGCACCACCTCAGCCTGCATCTCCTGCTATGCCAAGGCATATTCCTCCACCTATAATGCCCAGGACTCGAACATAGCGGCGCCACCAAGAGAGTACCAAACATCTTCAGAAGATGAAAGGGAGGAAGGCGAAATCCCTGAACTCCAGCATCCACGGGATGAGTGGGATGATTACCTTGTCCCTACTCCATCACCTCCACCACCACACCCTTCAGACTCTCCCCCAGAGGACATCGGGGGCTTTCATAACTTGATGGACTGGGCAGCAACACAGTTTCATCTCCCAACCTCTGTTAAGTGGTCCGACTGTTTTCTTTATGATTTCAAGGAGCAAGCAAGGAAGTTTGTGAGGGCCATCCCCATCATTGAGTATATCTGGGAGGAGGGGATTTAGATAATGAAGAACCCGGCTAAAGTAGCGACAGTACCACCTATCATGGACAAGAAGTACAAGGCTACAGAGGCTTCCCCCGCTTGCCTCACGGGTCATCCCAAACCTGACTCTGTCATCTCACCAGCCGCTTGGACAAAAATGGGAAATGATTCACCCTTATGTCTTATGTCTGCCATCACTGTTCAAGCGGCCAATTCGCTAGCGATCCTGGGTGCTATGACGGACAAATGTGGTCCGATGTCAGCATCCTAGTTGACTTGGTGCCTGAAGACAAAAAGGGGGAAACAAGAAAGATCCTCCAGGAAGGTGAGCGCACCTCCTCGGAGATTATAGATTGCGCGATAAACATCGCCGCTACAGGTTTCCGCCAATTAGCTGGAGCAGCGGTCTTGAGACACCAGGGTTGGCTTAAAGCTACATCCAATCAAAGATCTTGGACATCACCTACGACAGACAAACCTTATTCAGAAAACATATAGATGATGCACTACTGGCAATAAAGACGGACACAGACACCGCTAGGTCTCTAGGCACCCTTCAGTTTAAGAAGTTGCCCTTTTGGGGGGGATAGAGGAAGAGGTTTCTCTACATACGGAGCGGGTTATCAGCGATCTCAACAATACCAACCCTTTCAACCACAATATAGACCCACTTACCAACATCAGGCGTAACATTAACCACCCTCTGCAACCTATAACAAACAAGGCCTGCGCCAGGAGCAACCCCCCCACGGTCGAGATTTAGGTTGTAAACAGTGACGTAGAGCAGGTACCGGCTACATCCACTACTTACCTTCATGTGGGTGCGAATATTTCCAACTACCTCCCTCAATGGAAAGAGATAACATCGAACAAATGACATACCCTGAAGTTTGCAGAGACCATCAAACAACCCTCCAAAGAGGACGCACCCACCTCATCTTCACTTATTGAGGAAAGAAGCCCTAATAATACTGGCTATGGATGCAATAGAAAAGGTCCCTTGTTCTCAGAAGGGCATGGGATTTTACTCCCGTTTTTCCTTGTATGAAAGAAAACATAGGAATGGAGACCAATCCTAGACTATCGGTAAACGGGGGTGTGCTGTTCCTCAAGATTAAGAGAAAGAGGTATATTGGTGTTTCAGGTCAGGGAGTGTGCTCCAATAGGAGCAAGTGCCCTCACACACCCAGAAGGGTGTCATGCTTCATAATTGGGCTAGCTCCTCGTCGGGCCAGCGCTGCAATGCCCGATGGGCACCCACTAGGGAGCTCTTTGCCGGAGATCTTTTTATAGCCGTATGATGAAGTGGGGGGGTGAAGGCTTTTGTAGTGTGTGTAGAGTAGTGTCAAGAGTGAGTTAAAATAGGTATAGTGATGTTCAGTATCAGATTATTTTTTGATTGAGCTCACTAACCTAATTAAAAATGTGGTGCTCATCTAGGATATAATGTTCCTAATAAGCAAGGCAAGTGAGTAGTTCTAAAATAAGGTCAACATGTTTCTCTCCTGTATCTGGCTGGATGGATCAAATGGCGATTCTTCAGGACCTAACATAAGTAACCTACACTACTTAATGACTATATTCAATAATGCACCCTGATGCACCCCTGAAAGTGCAATTAAAAAACATGTTGCACACACACATGCCCCAAGGGCATGTTTGTGGGCAACATAGAACTTTGAAAGTTTTCGCAAATTAACATCAACTTTAAGGTGATGGTAATTTGCATTTCTTAAAAGCGAAATCGCTATTTTTTTTATTGTTGCATTGTATTTAGGGAATCGCAATTTGCGATTCCCTAATTCCTGAATCTGCCCCTTTGCGACCGCAAAAAACAATGATGCATGTGCCCCTACATCTCCCCCTTCTTAATTTAAAAGTTTTAAACAACAGTAAATTTTATATTTCTTTGATAAGTCGTCTTGGTGCTTGAACTGTTTGGCCAGATTGTGTGGTCTGAGGTGTTTGAGGTGCACGCTGAGTGGACACCGAGGGTACAGGAGCTGATTTTGATATGGGCCATCACGTAGGGCAGCCCCATCCAGGATTAAAGGGGCCGATGAATGGCGAGATAGTTATCTACAATGTGATGAATTCCTTGTGATGGATATTCTGTCGAGGACGAGTTCCTGAGTTCTCTGACGTTTATCAGCATACGTCTTCGTTTTACGTTTTCGAACAGTGTCAATTGGCACAAACCTTGTCAGCAGTCTGAGTTTGTTCATGGGTCCACTGTGGTAATTTGGTTGTTATAGCTCTCCTAAACAGCGGGTGGCAGGACTCTCATCAGTGGTGGCGTGTGAAGTTAAATTATAGGCATGGAGGCTTGACATAAGGCTTGACTCCGCTCGATTCACTCCATCGATGCACGTTGGATCACTCTCTTCAAGGTGCCCATAAATCGTTCTACGACACAGTTAGCTAGGGGCTACAAGGGTGTACTCTTTGATGCTCGACATTGAGTCTAGCAAGAAGCTCCTTGAACTCCTTGCTATTGAGTGGTGGGCCATTGTCAGATTTAAGGATGTCTGGGAATCCCCATGCAGCAAAGATGGTGTTCAACCACTCAATAACCTTGTCATGTGTTGTTGATTACATATCCTCCACTAGAGTAAAACAGGAATACTCATTAATGAAATGAAATGAAATGAAATTTGTACTTGTAAAGCGCACCCATACCCCCAAAGGGGTGTCCAGGCGCTGTACGCATACCGCTGTGGAACCCTTCCTGGCTTTTCCCTGTGAAATGTCCACTCCTGGGCACCCCCAGGGTGAAGCCAGGCATCCCAGCGCTGTTGGGGCCGTTGTGGAGATTAAGCAAGCTATTGCCCAGAGTTGCAGAGTGGGACCCATGATTAGAATAGGCACCGAGGCGAGAATTATCAGGTCCGAGGAAATTGAGCCCAAGACCCGCCGAGGCGGGAATTGAACCCTGGTCCCGGGCCAGATCTCTGCATCAGGGTCTGCCGCTCTAACCATTGAGCCACACTTCTCCACTATACCATGTCTATTCGCTAGGGGTTCCAAAGAAATCAACAGCTACTTTTTCCCACACACGTGCAGGAAGATCAGACACGGTCAGTGGATGCTGGGTCACTTTAGGGGAAAGTCAATTACTTAGGTGGCACTCCTTTAGTTCCCTTTCAACTCGCTCGTCCAAGCTCTGAAACCACACTCAATCTTTCAGGGTTCTTTCGGTGGCGACAATGCCACGATGTCCTTCGTGAGCGAGTTCATTCACTTGCTGTCGGAGACTCTCGGGTATGACGATGCATGAGCCTTTCAACACAATGCCTTCTTTAGTGACAGACAGTCCATTCTGTACATTCTTGAACTTTTGAAATTCAACATCATCACTTAGAGGTTGACCGCTTTGTCTCCATGTCTGAGCTAAAATAATGTCTTTAAGGTCAAGCATGTCTTTATCGGCATTTGTAGCAGCAAATCTGTTCAATGGATAAGGCCGCTGGCATTCTGGACCTTACAGTTCAGTTGATGTACTCTGCAGCTGTTTTCGATGTCGAGTCGCACCGATGTAAGGGTCCTGCAGGGTTTTGGTTCTTGCCTGGCTTATGCACTATTGTATAGTCGTACTCCTGTAATTGCAAACCCCACCTCTTGATGCAAGGGGACATCTTAGCTTTTGGGTTTCCTAATATGGTGAGCAGTGCTTGGTGATCTGTCACAATCGTGACATATTTTCCATAAAGAAACACATGAAAGTGTTTGCAGGCCCACACCACACTCTTCTTTTCTGGCTGAGAATAGGCATGTTCTGTGTCAGACCTCGGCTAGCATACGCCACAATGTGTACAATGTGTCCCTGAGCATTTGGATGTCCATTATGCTGAGCAAGGATTGCTCCCAGGCCTACAGGTCTCGCTTCAACAGTAATCTCAGTGTGCAATTTAGGATCAAAGTAAATCATCTCAGTGGCACTTTCACTAGCATGCTTTATCCTTTTGAAGCTCTGTTGCATACAGAGGAACATCGGAACTGGCAATTTAGTTTAGCTAGGCCTCTCAATGGGGCACTCACTGAGGCAAAGTCACGACTGTACCTTGACTAATAGCTGGCCATGCCCAAGAATGTGTATCGTAGTATGGTGACATCTTGTGGGGGTTGGGTGTCCGACAGTGCTTTTTCTTTATCCAGGTCAGGAGTCATTACACCATCTGAGAAAATGTGCCCAAAGAACTTGAGATCGGTTTTGGAAATTCACACTTTTCTGCATTTAGAATGAGACCTGCATCTGTAAGTAACTGGCACAATTGTTTGAGAACCTTATCATGATCCTTCTGTGTTGTCCCAAATACTAATATATAATCACTGTAATTAAAAGCATGGTTAATAGGTTGAATTATTCTATGTATGATATCTTGGAAAATGTCTGCTGCAGATGACACTTCAAAACTCAACCTTTTGTATCTAAACAACCTAACATGAGTCGAAAAAGTGGTAATGTACCTACAGTTTTCTTCCAATTAGAGTTGATGGTATCCCAGGTCAAGACGGGAGAAAACTTTGGCTCCGTTCAGCTGCATGATCATGTCTGCAATCTGCGGACCCGGATGCCTTTCTCTCTCGATTGCTTTGTTGGCCTGGTGCAAATCCACACAAATGCGCACTGCACCTCCACTATTCTTTTTTGGCACTACCGCTATGGGCAATACCCATGTGTGGGACCAGTAGAGCGCTCGATGATGTCATGCTTCAGCAGCGTTTCTAGTTCCTTTTTGACCGCTTCTTGCCGGTGAAATGCTAATCTGTAGTGTCGTTGTGCAACAGGCCGGATGTCTTAATTGATGTGAAGTTGCACCTTCTTTGTCTTGAGCTTTCCTAGGCCATGAAATAAAGACGGGAACTGACTCACAATTTCAGATTGCGTATATAGGTTAGAATTGATAGATATTAGTCCTATGTTAGCAACAGTTACAAAACTGAGTAGACATGCTCTGGACGAAGTACCTTGAAGAACGTGAACTGGGGCTTGCACAGGTGTCTTTTCATGCTGACTCTGCAACGGTTTTGAAGCAGCCCATGTGTATACCTTTGTGTTTTACGCGCTGAGTCATGGTACGGGTGACAAAATGTTAAACTGTATGACTGGCATGATGTTGATCGATGCACCACTGTCACTTACAAAGGTTATAGGGGCAAACTGTTGACCTTCAGTGTGATCTTGGGTCAGTGTCCATATGAATTCTTTTGTTTCATTGACTCACTTGTTTTTTGTTCGTCTTCTCTGCAAGCAGCAACATGTGCATGTTGCTTTTTGTTGGATATAATCATCGCATATTCACCCTCTTCTCTGTCGCTGAATTGTGACGGAAAAAAACCTTTGTTGGAATAGCTTGATGATGATCAACTTCGTTTAGGTAATGAGGGATTGACCTCTTATCAGGAGCTGAGTAGCAGCTAAAATACCAAGCCTCAAAACCCTGTGTGGAGTTGGACCAGGGCCAATGATGACCACCTACATGGAGAGATGGCTAAAGGTGGTAAGTGAAGAAGCTGAGACCAATGTGTACTTAACACTTGACATATGGGGACAAGAGCGAATGGGGAATAACTGAACACTATCACTGGGCCTACACCACCTTCCTCCAATTGATCAACACGAATGGTAGAGTGAGGGTGGAAGTGTGGTCCGTGGACCCCTTGCCAGTGTCAAGGATCTCACCTGGATTTTCAGCGGGAGCAAGAGGAGGTCACGATGCAAGGTCCATCCTCCCTATCGAACGAGACGGCCCAACGAAGTCAAAGCCAATCCCAATTGACGGGGAAGAGGGGAAGGGAGGGGAAAAACTGACTGCGTCCACAGATGACTGTGCTGCAGGAGGTGCATCTATCGGGACCCGTCTGCGGCTCTCCCCATAATAAGATAAATTACATTATCAGAATAGTGCCTAGACGTATACCCCCTAGCTTCTTCCTAAATGCATATGACCATTAGAACTCTCAGTACCTGTTGATACCCCCCTCTTCCGTCTAATGAGGTGATACGTGGTCAACTGGCAGTGTCACCGTATCTAAGTGGGAAAGAAAGATGGGTAGGTAGGAATCGACGTAACCAACAGTGGTTCCTGACTCATAAGGTATACATTACAGTGACCTATTTTATAATATCTTAATGCCTTTTATACCACAGGTTCATCACAGGATGGCAAAGTAAACAAATATAAAGAAAGAGAAAAAATATTCAATACAAAAAAAGGTCATCACATCATGCACATATTTTCAAGAAGTCCTAGTTCATGTGCAGGTTCCCATCTCTGGTCATCGGAAGGAGGTCATAAGGCTCACTGCAATATGATCATTCAGTTGTGCTGGGCCATCATTATGATCCCTTCCCTCCAGCTTTAGGATTCTTGGTTCAGGGGCAGAACAAGGCCAGGGTGGGGCAGAGCTCATGCTGAACTGTGTGTCGTCAAAACACTTCACATAAAGCACATATCAACCTGTGCAGAAATGCTTGGAGAGTCCCTCATTAAAAAGTTAATGAAGGATATATTAGGCGCACAGGAGACACTGGTCATCTCTTTGTTTTCTTCTCCTGGCATCCTGCCTCTGGTTGTTAATATAATTGAATGCACAGAGTTTAGCCACTGTTCTTTCTCCATGTAAACACTTTTAGTTTTTTACTTCAATGCTTTTTATTGAACATTATTAACAATCAAATGACAAACATAATTGAAAACAGAGTGCATTTTACGTCACTGACACCTCTCAGAGCTATGATCTCTATTTTATTTTGTGCCATTTCCTCAAGGAGTCCCGGACTGCACGGAGGGTAGGTCGGTCACTACTTGCATAGTAACCGAGGGATGAGTCGGACGCGACGCCATTGAGTGTCCCAGTATTCCGGAGCATTTGGCTTCTATTCTCTGCATTTTTGGTCCCTACTCAGAGGAACCCCGTTGCGGTTGGTGTATTTGGTGAGGGTATGGGCATTTATTTCTATACACAGATATGAACTGCCCCTCAGTGAGTAGTTAGTAAGGTTTTTAGGTGCTGAAGAAATGCCACAATCTCAAAGACACTAAAGGGCATGAAACATGTTGACCGACATCCTTACTTAAATGCTTGATGAGATTACTAGATCCTCTTCTTGCAAGTATTGTAGGTTTTTAAACATGACATGGAACCCGCTAATTAAAGTTGGTTCAGCTGGTTCCCATTGTTATTTTTAATTCACATCTTCCCCACACTCTACTCACCTTTGTATATACACTTCACATTCCACACACACACCCGCGTCATCATCTGCCAAGATCACAGGTAAAAGATCTCCGGCAAAGAGCCCCCTTGCGGGCCCGTTTGGCATTGCAGCGCCGGCCCAACGAGGAGCTGCCCTATGATGAAGCATGACATCCCTTGGGGTGTGTGAGGGCCCGTGCTCTTTATAGGAGCACTCCCTCTGGTTAGGACCTTACCTTACTCCCCCTCTTTTTAGGAACAGCCCTCATCAGCCAGGCTAGCTTGAATCCAGTGGCAAAGTGAGCAAGGGACCCACGTTTGGGCATACCATGCCAACTTAGGGTGAATAAAGCAAACACAAAGAGATGAGGGACGGAGTGCTGAAACTTTTCAGACACTCGCCCCCAGTCACAGATCTGGGTTGAATCCATCATCGTTCTTTATCTCACTTCGCCACCCCAGTTCAACCCAGATCTGTGACTGGGGGTGAATATCTGAAAAGTTTCAGCGCTCCATCCATCAACACCTTGTGTTTGCTTTGTTTGCCCTAGTTTGGCAGGGTTTGCCCAGACGTGGGTCCCTTGCTCACTTTGCCACTGGATTCAAGCGAGCCTGGTTGATGAGGGGTGTTACCCTGAAACCGGTCCCAGGATGCTTGTTTCTGGTCCAGGGAAGACCTGGCTTGGCAGTTCGGGCTGGACTGTTCCCATGAGGCACAGGGTCAAGACTGATTTGCAGAAGGCTGGGTCTGAACTGGGGTGGTGAAGTGAGCTAAAGAACGATGATGCATTCAACCCAGATCTGTGACTGGAGGTGAGTGTCTGAAAAGTTTCAGCGCTCCGTCCATCAACTCCTTGTGTTTGCTTTGATGGAAAGTTTGTCACCACGAATACATTGAAATTTCAGTGTATAGTGTAAAGGAACTTCATCAGGCCAGTCTGCACCTGAGTGAGTCCAGGGCATGTATTTCATAGTAGCAAATGCCTTGCCGTATTGGAATATGCTCCCTACTCAGTTTAATGAAGGACTGTACCATTAAAAAAGTCAGCTGCTTTATAGAAAAAAAACAATCTTACAAGTCACCATGCAGGGTGGAAATAAGCCTCTTTTAACACTGCTATCCTTTATCAGATTTACAATGGTGGGAAGCAGGAGGAGCTGTAGATGTGAAATGCCTGAATATTTGGAAGGGGTCCTCCTCAAACCGGTGTATTAATAATCAAGCTCACATGGTGCATTTAACAGCACTATAGTCCAACTATATTTGCATGGAAGGCATAGGTTTTACATGCCGCTCTTAAATAGATCTCGTGAAATATTCTTATACTTTAGGCTTTGGCACAGTACGCAGAGCATCATATCCACTTCATTCATAATGATAAGCAGTGAATTGTCCAGTAGACTCTTGTTTTCCCAGAAACATCTTACAAAATGTGCCCAAAGTATACTAGAGATGCCAATATTATGCCATCATGCCCTTTCAGTTGCAGTTGTAGTTCTTTTTTGCAGCTCCTGAAGCACTAAGGTCATCCTTGTTTGTGATTTTTCCTTTGGATAACCTTCCAAATCTCTGGATGTTTGATTCACTCAGTTTATTGTAAGGCTTGGAGTGGTAAATGCATAATTTTTCTTCACAAAATGCCAGCTATTTTTGTGAAGTGTCCCTCCTCTGGAAGAAAGAAAGCCTAGAGAGACTCCTAAGCAGTCTGTATTGTTTGTCAACCAGAGAATCATCCTCCCAGTGATTGTACACAGTGCAGGAAAATGTCCAGCAGGACATGTAAGGACAGGGTAAAGATCCATCTTTGTGGCTTTCATGAGGACCAACAAAGATGCTTGGGTTCACCCTCTGGAAGATCTGAGGAGTGTGGAGAGGGTGTTTCCTGTATCATTTGCCTTTAATCAATATTTAAAGACACCCAGAGACAGAGTTTAAAAAAAAGTTCTTGAAGAGCAAAATGACAGTGCTCTCGGTGGAGGGCCAAGTCCATGATGTGGCGCAGCAAAACCACAGGCAATTGTTTGCTGTTGATGGGTAGTTCACCACCTATGTACTGTTGGATGTCAGATACCATCTTGCTGTCAAAGACCAGATTAACATATGATCAAAAATGATCCATATGTGGCTTGACGTCTGTTCACCCCTTGATATTGAAAGACACACCATCGAGCAAATCGCTTTACCTGCCAGTAGACTAGGTACACAAGCTGAAGAGAGAGAATTTATATATGTATTTATGTATATGATATTTCAGTAGCTCAGACTTAGCTAAAAGGCAGTGGAGTGTTTTATAGGGTAAAAGGCAAGTAGGGCGGTTGTCGTTTCAGACTCTGGATATTTAAGAACCTATTCTCCGACTTGTACAGTATCAACATTTGT
Source organism: Calotriton arnoldi (assembly GCA_963921515.1). Classification (NCBI taxonomy): domain Eukaryota; kingdom Metazoa; phylum Chordata; class Amphibia; order Caudata; family Salamandridae; genus Calotriton; species Calotriton arnoldi. The sequence continues at coordinate 689,571 of CAWUFW010001787.1, forward strand.
AAGACTCACTTTATCTCATATGTCAGTGTTATCACTTCCTGCATCACCTGTCGTGCCCACCACCACATCACAACCTGTAGCACCTCCACTGCCACTTTTGCCACTAACTCCAGTGAGAGCCTCCCCAAAAGATCAAGGTCATCAAGGTGAAGACCACGTTCTTCAGAAAGGCATTGTTCTTCATAAGTGGATTATAAACAATTTGTTGCACTTGTGTTTTATGAGTGAGGTTATCCTCATCTGGAACAGTTTGCCAGTACAGAAAAAAGAGAAATGCCTAGACTTCACCTCCAAGTACTTCCAACAAGAAATGAAGGGGAATGATCCATTTTCTCTGATACCTCCATTTCTATTGATCGTCATCATGATGAGACACCCCAAAGCGAGGATGATCCTCTTATCACTGGAATGGCTATGCCAACGGTAATTGACTAATCACCTTTTGCAGCAACCACACATGAGTCTTTCATGCAGACTGGATCTCCTCCACAGGTTTGTGTCAGCTCCTACACCCCAATTTACCATCCTTGAATTATGTGGCTTGGCTAGTGAACTTATACAATACAGATGAATAAACCTCCTCTGAAGTTCTTGTTTTTCGCAGTGCATCTTTCTGCTATTACTGCTTGCAGAAAAAGCCATTCACAAACCTATTTTCTCAGAGTGCCTGTTATTATGGATTTTCTGAAGGACTTTAGAAAGGTTTTTCTCCAGTTAGAGGCCTTCTCCTGTTTGGGAACTCAGTGTGGTTCTTTTAAAACTCACAGGTCCCATTTGAACCAATACATAAGGCCTCAGTGCAGCATACATTGTGGAAAGCTGCTTTCCTAGTAGTGATTACATCTGTATGTAGATCAGTGAAATGAAAGCCCTATGATCTTATGAACCACTTGCAATGGTTCATAAGAGCAAAAAGGTCTTGAGAGTTTATCCAAGTTCTCTTCCCAAAATAGTCTCCCATTTCACTACCCACATTCTTGCACAATCTTTTCTTTCCTGCCAAAAGTTCTTCCCATACTCTTGATATAAGAAGAAGGGCCTATTTGTGAAGGTTTGTGGTGAGTTCCCTTTAGGCCCCACTTAGTTCTTTTTTATTTTAGCCTAACTGCATGTTGTAGGCCTCTTTTCTTTGCACACGTTACAAAATATTACGTCTGTTTTTGTGCCACAACATTATTTTAGAAATATGTTGCACATGTTTTGTTATTCAGCACTTCTTCCTGGGATTCAGTCTGAACATTTTGTACAAGGTCAAACAACAACGTGCCCTCTTTTCTGTGATTGGTCAGTAACATATTCAAACATTTAGACACAACATAGAGACCTAGCTGCTGTTTTCCACCAAGGCACTTCTTATCATATAAACCGAGACTTTCCTTTTTGAAAACAGAGGGGAGGATTTCTAGCAGAGGGAAAGATCCTGAAACGGGCGCCCCAGCCTTGCATAATCTGAGATGCAGACCAGCTAACTACAAATGCCAGTTATCTGGCTGGTGCTAATCCCAGAGATCACTGATATATCACTGTGCTCACGCAGTGAGAGTAGGCTTAGGCAGATATGTCATTCGCCATTATAGGGCTTTTTATCATATATAATTTGCTTGTAATGCTGATTACTTTGCTCAGTTGTATATGCTTCCTAATTGCAGCATGGTTGCTTCATGATAGAGCACAATAGCTTCAATAAATATTGTAAACTTTACCCGTGTCTCTTTTGTTTATTGTGGGCATGCATGAGTGAGAAAACAAAAGGGGATGATCTGTTTCCACAGTTCCCTTGGGGACTAGAGCGGTGTGTTCTAGGTTGCCAATTTACCTGTTACTCTGGGAAGGTTAGGAGGGCAGGTAAGGCGCTATGAGCTAGTCGGATTTGGGCCCATAGGAACTGATGTGGTATGGTGACTCAGTCCCTACATACTGACCTCCTGTGATCCCAGGCAGAGTTCTGTTTCCAAACAGAATCCCTGCAACAGGTTTACCCACTTCAGAGCTTTCCATTTCCAGATGAATTATATCTTACATAGTGTTTTGTTAGAAGAAAGCAAACAAGCCCCTAATGTGTAGACCCAAATCCCGTTCTACTCGGGTTAAAGCTGCGACTGCTGTATTGTGAAACATTCCTATAGTGCCGATCTATAAAGCAGCTACCTGGAGCTCAGTCTACACCTTCAAAAGACCCTACTGTCTGGAATTGAATTTTATGGTGGTCGCTCAGCGAGGGAAAATACTTTTGGTTAGGGCATGATATCTATTTTCTTCCACAGACTGATGTTTGGGATAGGCTTGTTATTCTATTCATTGTCTATGTTTATCAATGGAGATCCTCTAAAAGATTAAATGACCTGAAATCCTACATTTCCTTCAGGGGAATCTCCATTGAAATTATAAGCAAACCCCATTTTTAGGTCTCGCTGAGCCAGCGCATGCGCTGCTCTGCGAGAAATTTAGTGAGTGGCTTTTGAAAGTGCTACCACAGGCTTTTGCTGGCCTCAAGCTTGCGTTCACGCGAGCGTGCACGCGCGCAGCCGCCATCTGTCTTTCCTCCGTCACGGGTCATTAAGTGCATCGCGATCACTTTCACTTTCGCGGCCGCGCGGCCGCGTCTCTTTCACGGCCGCGCGGCCAATGCTTTTTTACACCAGACCTTCGCTGGCTTGTTTTTTATCTTATGCATCTAACAGCCATTGACAAAGACAATAGTCCTGGCTTGTTGTAACATAATCAGCACGGCGCCCTTTTACGAGCGCCGCGCTGTTAATGGTTTCTCTCTGCTCTCACACACCCCTCCCTTCTCCCCCTCCCTCCCCCCATGCCCAGTGTACGTAGTTTAATCCTACTCCGGAGGTGGCCCCTCCTTCAGTGACACGCGGCAGCCCCCCTCTCTTTGCTGTCACGTTAGTGTTAGAAGGGGCCTCCGCTCTCTCTTCCACGAGTCTACGTCACGCTTTCTCCGCCTCTCTGCTCCGTTACTGAAGTTACTTTCCAGGCCTCAGTGCCGTGCCGGTCACTGTCTCAGAACCGTCTAGCTCGGGGGCACACTCTGCTCTGCTTGTGTTCTTCAGCACACACCGCTCTGCTCTCCGTCTCCTCGGCGCTGCTCTCACATTCCATTCCATGGGCCTCCCTTTCTTGAACCTTAGCTGTCTGGTCAGCCCCTCTCTGTGACTGGGACCCCGCGGGGAGCTTTGCTGCTGATACCACCGTCTCCAGGGCCTGTAATCTCACCAGTCAGCTCCGAGTTCACCTCCTTATCACTACCTTTATACGGCGGACTTAAGTCGAGCCGTGTGATCCTTGACACAATGGCCGGCCCAGGATCCAATCCTGCTAAGACTCTTAAAAGATGTACCTCGGGCCTGAGCCGCCCCCGCTGAAGTTTAAATTACTGCAAAAAGACTCTGTTAGGCAAAATAAAAAACGAACACACACATAAACATGACCAGCACAAATATTCTCTCAAACAATTAAAACAAGCATTGGCATAGCCAATAGGTCTCGCCTTTGGAACCTTATAAGTTTTTAGCCATGTAACAGTTGATGTTATTGCACCAAGGATATTGTGCTGCATAACTAAATACTTATAAGGTCCCAAAAGCGAGACCTATTGGATATGCCAATGCTTGTTATCTGGTGCAAGAGGTCACAGAGTGATTGCATATAGGACAGAATCGTAAGTTTGAAAAATGACTAGAACAACTGCTACTTATAGAGCATAATGGGATTCTGAGTGTGCTTCCCTACAGGAGCAGTGGCAGATTTTTACTCTCTGTTGGCTGTAGTTTAGCTAGCTTCCCTCCCTTGGTTCTGGCTCACTTGTGCTTTAAAACAATATATGTGAAAGAGTTTATTCTGGTCACTTTTTCTAATGTAGTGACTGTTTAATATGTAAATGTATGTTTTTTAAAGAAAAAAATTGAAAAATGTTCAACACATCCTACAATAGACATTTTTTTAAATTGGCTTTTCTAAAAGAAAGTATATTGTATTCACATTTTCTAAAATCTGCTTCGGGATTCCACATGGGGACAATACAGGGCATATGATTTCAATAACCATTCTCATGAAAGAGAATTACGAAAACAAGTATGTAACTTTTCCTTCTTCACAACAATAGATCGTGTATGCACCAGTAGGAAAAGAATATACACAATGGTAACGCTGAGCATTTCAGTTTATTGGATCAAACGGTTCCAAATACACAGTAATGTTTTATTTCACTTAGACCGCATCTAAGAAAGAATACAATAAAATATGAGTCCTTTATGACTGGCTAAGTGTTGTAGTCTGTGTGAAACAAACTGGAGCATCACAGTTTTAGACACTGATATCACTCGCTGTTAAGTCACCTCGATTCCATGAGGCATGTAAAGACATCGAACAAGTATGTTTTATCTCTGAGTCTTGCCAGCTACTTTATTTACTGTTACATGCCCATGTTAGATTCTTTGTGTATTTTAAAGTTTTGTATATTATTAACAATGTGCAGAATGTTAATTCACCTTCAAAATTACATGCACACACTGACATGGTCTATTGCATTTGAAACGAACTTGCTATGTCTTGTTAAAATTGTTTTTTCTGGCTAACGCTAACTAGGCCTCAATTAGGCCTCGAAGTCATGTTCAAAATGGATGTCTCCTCCTGCATGTTCACTGTTCATCATTTCCGCAGCACACAGTCAAGCAGTCATGTTTGTTTATTTCCATTGACGTTGTTCTTGCTGTTCTTGCTGAAAACGTTCCCACACGAACACAGTGATGTTGCTGTTTCTCAAAGTCCTTCACTAGCTCACTGTACTTCATTCATTCACAATAGTTTGCTGTTGTTCTTGTAACTAGTCTGTCCTGCCATCTCTGTATGGCATTAGCATAGAGTGGGCAGAACAAATATTCATATAGTGGGATTGTGTATTGATGGTAAGGCAGTATGAGTATAATAATTTTGCTCACACCATGATGATTTTGCAGAAATTAGTGATTTTCTATGCAAGAAAACTGTATATAAACTCCAGAATTTGGGGAAAAGGCAAAATATTCTTTCTGATACTACTAGGGATGCTGCCTATCTTTTGGCTGATTTTTGTGCTCATTTGGGAAGTAGATTTTATTCTGATTTTGCATATTATTCTGTTTTACCCAATTTCCTGATAACCTTCTTGGCAATGACTTAATGCATTTGCAATGAGGCCCTTACAGATACCCTTTAGGGGCTTGGACCAAACCTTGCTCTGGCCCCTGCATCAATCACCAGATTTCAAGACACCACCGGCATGCCCTGGGCAGCCCTGCATTTTTATCTCAGCACCTTGAAATCTTGGTGGTGCAGGAGTCTACAAGTTGGATCAACCTGAGCACCTTTCCGACTACTTCCCCAAATAGGGAGTCCAAACAAGTAGAGACCTTTGGGAAAAGGTTATTTTCTTCCACCAGCTTGGTTCTTAGATCTGTGAATGTCAGCTGCCTCCTGGGCCGCTATTCTCATGCTCTTTGGGATTCAGTGTCTCAAGTCCTCTCATGTGTCCCTGAAGATCTCCGATCTGTCTTCACACAAGCCGAACAGGACGGTTGTGATGTAGCCAAGTTCACAATTTGTTGTGGCTTGGACATCACTGATTCCATTGGGTGAGCCATTGGCACCAGTGTTGCCATTTGTTGACATGCTTGGCTGCGATCAACCGATTACTTAGGCGATGTCCATTTATTCCTTATGTACATACCCTTTGATGGGACTTACCTGTTTGGGGACAAAAGCTAATTCTGTTCTTGAGCAGTTCAAGGAGGGCAGGGCCACTGCATGCCTTTTGGGCTTATCTACCCCACCTTGCCAGCCAAATCAGCCATACTGTTTCTTTCACGGCTTTGGCAGAGGTATCCCATAACATTAGCCAATTCAGCCTTAGCAAGGTGCACAGCAGTTATGCGGCTGCAGCGCTCACTGCTTTACGGTCAAGGCCAGCGAGCTGCTCAGTCCACAACCCCCAGCCAACTCCACCAAACCCCTTTATCGTGCTCTTAATGGAGCACAGCCACCCAGTTCGATGCAGGATCTGACAATTCTTGCTGAGCTGGCAGACCATCACATTGGACAGGTGGATCCTGCAGATAATCCGGAAGGGGTACACCTTACCTTTCATTGCCACTCTGAAAACCATAGAAACTCAGCAGCTATAGTTACCTGAGCTAACAATAACTTGCACCCCGCACCTGCCCCTTTATCCAAAAAGAGTCCACAGTTTTGCACAACATATCTACCCAAGTGGAGTACTTTCTACTGGTTAATTACTAAGTGCTACCACCTTGGGTAAATGTCCAGTACGTATTCTGCACTAAAGCTGCGTAATGGAGCACAAGCAAATGTTTCCAGTGGCCTTGTGTGCGTGTTGGCAATGTGATTGTTCCTCATGCGTCTTTATCCAGAAATTTGTGATAACATGAATCTCCCTATAGAGAAGATGACAAGGGTACAAAAAGGTAAACATCCACCAAACAAGGGTCCTTCCTTTTAACTATATGAGTTAAGTGAATCTTTGTTTGGTAGAGATGTCTTTATATTTCTTGTCATCAACAACTCCTCACCAAAATCGGCCGGAAACGTGCTGGGGGGCCACTTGTGAAGCTGTCCATCATTCATCCTGGCAAAAGGCAGGAAGACCTTTGCATATTACTTAGGTGGGGGGGCAAATGGGCGAAGTTTCCAAGTGATTTGCACATTTCCATATCCATAGTCATTTAAACGGAGAACCATGGACAGGGGAAGAAAGAACCCACTCGTCACAGTCACATACAGATTGCGCTCCAATAGCTCGACGATGAATTCACCCCCACAAAGCATTTCAGATTGTTTTTCAATATGGACTTAACAAAAAAAAAACACACTTGCTTTGCCTTCGCCAAGTCCAGGAGTTAGGATCATTTACAGAAGTGGAGCTTCAGCTGGGCACTAGCTGTGTTTATATTTGTAAGTGCATCCTTCTGATTTAATTTCTGTGAAATGAGTATCTGGGTCAGAACAACCCGGGGCCCATCCCCCCGGACCTGGCCACAACTTAATGGGGGAGGGAGGGCTGCGTGACCTCTCTCCCCAGGCCGATTGCGGCTCTGGGGACCCCATCACATGGTGGTGGGGGGCTGCGTGGTCACCCTCCCTGGGCCGATTTTGGCCCCAGGGGACCCCATCCTTCGAGGCCCGGCCATGTGTCTCTGGGTGCACCCAGTGTGCACGATAGAGACCGTGGGGAGAGCCTCATGGCCCCCACAGTCCCAGCCCACTTTCTCCTCCTGGGGAACCTGGCATTGCTGCTGCACGCAGGGAGCTGCTGGAAATGCGGCTCCCTGCGTGCAGGAGCAATAGTTTAAACTCTTTCCTTGCCTGCATGTCTGCGGGCAGTGAAAGAGATGAAACCTGCTGTTCCAGCAGTCGGGAGCACTTTGATAGCCCCTGCCCGCTGGAACCAGAGTGTTTGCTTTTGCTTGGCCGGAGCTGTCAAAGCTCCAGCCAAGCAAAAGCAAACAGCTATGTCCTGGGAGTGGGCACCCCAGGACATAGCAGGAGCCGGCCCTGGGAAGTGGCAGTCCCCTGCCCCATGTATATCTCCAGGAGGGGGGCCACGCGGCCCCCCTTCTTTCTTGCGCATGGGCCCCCCTGGGGAGGTGGTGGTCGCTGGGGCCAAGACCAGCCTGCAGCCCCCTCCTAAAAAAAAAAAAGCCCTGGGATGTGGTGGTGCCTGGGGCCGGACGTTCGCGTTCACCTCCTCAAACATTGTGTTTTTCAGCTCTGGGAACGGGGTGGTCCCCGGGGGGGGGACTCCTTGTGGCCACCCATGTTATTTTTATTATTGACCAGAGAGGTGGTGGTCCCCTGGGCGTGGGGGTCTACATGGCCCCCGCAGAATTTCTTTAATTAAAGCCCCTGGTAGGTGGTTGTTCACGGGCCGGGGGGGGGGGGCTCTGCGCAGCCCCCCTACCCCCACAATCATAAAAACATAAGCCCCGAGGAGGTGGTGGTCCCGGGGCATAAAAATGCCTTAGGAGGGGGCCCCATGCGCTCCCTCCTTTTTTTTAAATTTTTATAAATGTGTATAGATGCCCTGGAACCTGGCTCTCCCGGGGTCTTTAGTATGAACAAGCGTGGGAGACTGCACTTTTTTTTAAATGTGCTTTTTTGGCCTGGCAGGGTCCCTCTGGGACCCTAAGACCAGAGCTAAGAGGTAAGGGTATTCCTACTCCTATTTTTTGGCGGGGAAGCTGAGTCCCAAGATGGCTGCCAACAAATCCAGGTTGAAGTGTTGGCAGCCACTCAGAGCTCTGCAGATCTCTGCATGAGCTCGTTATTATTTGCGAAGGCTTCGCGATCGTAAATGTACAAGTTTGGATTTTCCTTAATTTCTCGCAAGCTACTGAACAGATTCAAACCGGATAACAAAGCATGATCTGCGAACCAAAAGCTACCTTTTCTGCCAAATTCGGTGTAATTCCATCCAGCAGTTCAGGCTGCAGGCATGTCTAAGGAGTCTATGGGAATTAACATGGGAAACACACTTTTTTTTGACACCCTTCCCCTTTTTCTTGGCCCCAGCTTGATGCATCGCCCTGAAACTTTCAAAGCACAACAAGATTCATCGGGGGACTTTTTTGGGAAAATTTTGTGAAGATTAGTCAAACGGCACCAAAGAGTCCTAACTATATCTACCTACTGGCAACGGCCCGTTGGTTACACATACACACACATGAATTGAAAAAATCACAGAGCATATCACCTTTAATACTGATTTTGTAGTGTATGCTGTAGTATGTGCCTGCAAAAAATGCTATGTGGGAAGCACCATAAATAAAGTTTGACTAAGAATTCTGCAACATCTTTGAGCAGTGAAAAACAGAGATTACTCTTATCCCATTGCGAAGCATTCATGGGAAGAACATCAAGGTAATGTGAAAGAATTACAGTATTTTGGGATCAAACATATAAAGAAGAATGAAAGAGGAGGGGATCGGCAGTTGCAATTGAGAAGAATAGAGTCAAGGTTCATCATTCAGATGGGGACCGAAACACCTATGGGACATAATTTGGATGCTGAATTGCATGTACATCTATAACATCATGCCCACTAAAAAACAAAATTCTCGCCTAGAAAGATATTATGTGGCAACTCTATAGAACATGAAAAGAATATTTAACGGAATAAGAAGTTATTAGAGAGGTTTTTAGAGATTTCAATTAAATATCATAAAGTAGGAGTACATAATCTTGAGATAAATTCAGAAAATTATTATGAGAAACAATTTGTAGACACAAATTTGTCACTGTAAGCAAAGTTGAGGTAAAATAAGTTATTTATGCATCAGCACTTTATATGACATATGCTGCTAAAGATCAAGTACAAAATAGTTGTTTAAATAGTTAGACTTTATATTAGAACATGCTGCTATTGGCGTATCACTGCATAAACTGTGGATAGGTCCTTAGGGGAATTAATTAGTTGCTTAAACTCATGCACTTTTAACCTTAATTTGCTGCTGAGAGTTACTTAAAGAATTGCACTTTTTATTGAAATAAGCTGCTTTCTCTTTTGGCATAAATTTGCACAATAAGGCTGTTGAACAGTTAAAGGAATTAATAGCTACTCAAGCACTTGCATTTTGTATTTGTATTACATTACTGGTATATCGTTGCATGGTATAAATACAATTGCTGAAGTATGTGCACTTTATATTTTAATATGCAACCTCTCTGTATAACTTGGTAAAAGATACTTGTTAAATGTATTTGCAGCACAGAACAAAATGGCGAAGTCTTGCATTTTATAATAGACCATAATATATTGTTTTATCAATATAACCTTGCACAGGATAATCATGAATGCATTACCACTTTATATGATACAATGTTTCTCGTAGTATAAAGGACCTCATTTTCCTCTTTTCTCTCTCTTTTCAGTTCTTTCTTTTTATTTTCTTCTTTATTTCTCCTTTTATTTTCCTTCTTCTCTCTTTTCTTCTTCTTGTTGTCCATATGTCTATTGTTGTCAAATTCTGATTTTGGAAAATCTAAGAAACTAATGAAATAATGAATAAACTCAGTAGTTGCTTTTTCAAGGAAAAGTAATTACAAATAGTACTTTACTGTGACTGACACAATATTCTGCATAGTCTGTGAGATAATGTCAAGTAAAAAAACAAAAATTTAAAGATTTGTGTACTTTACTCTGATTGTGACAAAACAAAATGGTAGACACTACTTGACAAGATAAAAAATGTGTGGTCTAGTTGTTCTTTAAAATGTAGAAATTAAAGCTGGAAAAATGTCATGGGCACTAAAATGCGTTGACTGTCCCTGTAAATTTGCACAAATCATGAAGTAATAAAAAGTTTGGGAAGTCTAGCCTGCGTGCCGCTTGATTCTTACTGCGTCGAGAGAAGAGCTGTAGAATAAGCATAAATATATATATATATATATATATATTACCTACTGGCGGTCGCCAGTAGGTAGTTATAGTTAGGATCTCGTTTCTATTCAAAAAGCGTTTTTTCTTTTGCCAATATCTTTGGCGTCGAATCTTCGCGAAATTTTCAAAACTAATGGCCCGCTCAGGGCAGCTCCTGTCTTGAAAGTTTCGGGGTGATCCGTCAAGCGGGGGCCGAGAAAAAAGGGGGGTCCCAAAACGTGTTTTCCCCATGTTAATTTCCATAGGAAAAATTGGAACAGGCTACAGCCCGAACTGCTGAACGGAATAACACCAAAGTTGGCAAAAGGGTAGCCCTTGGTTCAGAAAGAGCCATTTTTTTTAAATGGTGTAAATCCGTTCAGTAGTTCCTGAGAAACTAGAAAAAGAAAAGTTTCGATATCTGAGCACCGAGGAGGGTTCGCGAACCCTCCCGGGCACGAGCTTCACTCTGATTGGCTGCCAACACTCTAATCCAGAATGTGTTGGCAGCCATCTTGTGACTCGGTAACCGAGTCACAAGAAAAGAGTAAAAAAAAGGTGAAAAGCAAGAAAAGGGGGCAGGGTAGAAACACCCTGACCCCATAGGCCTGTTCCCAGGGCCAAAAAAAGCATTAAAAAAAAATAAAAAAAATCAGCAGAATTCGCGCTGGGTGCGCGAATCCTGACAAATCTTTTTTAAAAATGAAGCACGGGCTCCCGCGCTTCATTTTAATGAGGCCCCCGGGTGGGCCAGGTCCCCGAGGCAATGTTAAAATAAAATAGCGGGGGGCCGCGGGGGGCCCCCGCAGCCCCAGGGACCGCCACCTCCCCGGGGCTGTGCTAATTATGTGCGGGGGCACGCAGCCCCCCCATAGCCCTGGGGACCGCCACCTCCCCGGGGCATTTTTAATTGGATGTGGGGGGGGCACGCTGCCCCCCGCAGCCCCGGGGACCGCCACCTCCCCGGGGCTTTTTAAAAAAAATATATATATATGTGTGGGGGAGCAAGAGCCCCCCCACACTGCCCCGGGGACCACCACCTCCCCGGGGCCCTTTGTATTTAAATACGGGGGTCAGTTACGGACCCCCGGGCCCCGGGGACCACCACCTCCCCGGGGCTTTGCAAACGTTGGGAGTGGGGCTGCGCGGCCCCCCTCCTGGAGCCCTTGATGGCCCTGGGGACCGCCACCCCCCAGGGCCGGCTCCTGCAATGTCCCTGGGTGCCCACCCCCGGGACATTGCTGTTTGCTATGGCAGGGCGGAAGCCCTGCGGCTCCCGCCCTGCCATAGCAAACTCTGCTTCGGTTTTTGGAAGCGAGAGCAGGAAACCTGCAGCTCCCCTTGTGCAAAAGCAATGCCGGCTCCCGCAGGAGGCGGGGAGCCAGCGGGACCGTGGGGGCATTGGGGCTCCCCCCACGGTCCCCAACACAAAGGGCCGGCCCCGGGGGATGGGGTCCCCGGGGCCAGAAGTGGCCCGGGAGGGGGTCCACGCGGCCCCCCTCCCCTTTATTTTTTTAAAACAAAATGGCCGGGCCCTGGGGGATGGGGTCCCCGGGGCCAATAGTGGCCTGAGGAGGGGGGCCACGCGGCCCCCCTCTATAATTAAAAATGAAGGGTAGCCAGGCCCCGGGGGATGGGGTCCCCGGGGCCAGAAGAGGCCTAGGGAAGGGGGCCACGCGGCTCCCCTCCCGTAATTAAATTTTAAAAAACGGAAGGCCAGGCCCCAGGGGATGGGGTCCCCGGGGCCAAAAGTGGCCACACGGCCCCCCTCCCATAGACAATAAAAAAAAAAAAGCAAGGCCATGCCCCGGGGGATGGGGTCCCCGGGGCCAAAATCGGCCTCAGGAGGGAGGCCGCGCGGCCCCCTTTACGTTTTTTTTATTTTTAAATGTGACAGGCCCTGGGGGATGGGTCCCCAGGGCCCAAAAATAGATTAAAAGAAGGGGGGCCACACAGCCCCCCTTCTAACACACAAAAAAAAAAGCCGGCATCTCGCCGGAGGCCCCGCCCCCTCCCTGCACCACTCTGCAAACACGCCCCCTGGCACGTTGTAAGTTGGGGGATTAAGTCCCCTTGAATACTGAGGGTCCCTGGGGGCCAACTAGCCCACCAGGTACCTCCAGTAAGCTCCAGAAGCCGCGTTTGCAGAGTGGTGTACAAAGGGGCGTGGCCTTGGACCACCTCTCTGCAACGCAGCTCTGTGCTTCAACTTTCTTAGAAAGTTTGAAATAAGATTTTTCTTACTAAGGTTCATAACAAAAATGTAGTTTAGCAAATCATCATTTTGATCATGCCATATGCCACAAAGATGTTAATGTTACTCAGATCTCCCTCTAGATTTTCAAGATTTGGAGAACGTGTAAACTAGACATGATGCCCACCAGTAAAAAATACGTGTCTTGAGATGCCCAACTGGTTAGCCTTGCTCACTTTGCCACTGGATTCAAGATAGCCTGGCTGATGAGGGTTTTGAACCCGAAACCAGTCCCAGGATGCTTGTTTCCGGTCCAGGGAAGACATGGCTTGGCAGTTCGGGCTGGACTGTTCCCATGAGGCACAGGGTCAGACTGATTTGCATATGGCCATGTCTGAACTGGGGTGGTGGAGTTAGCTAAAGAATGATGATGGATTAAACCCAGATCAGTTGACTGGGGGTGAGTGTTTGATTTGCTCTAGCGCTCCGTCCATCATCCCCTTTGGTATCGCTTTGTTCGCCCTAAGTTGGCAGGGTATGCCCAGACGTGGGTCCCTTGCTCACTTTGCCACTGGATTCAAGATAGCCTGGCTGATGAGGGTTTTGAACCTGAAACCGGTCCCAGGATGCTTGTTTCCGGTCCAGGGAAGACATGGCTTGGCAGTTCGGGCTGGACTGTTCCCATGAGGCACAGGGTCAGACTGATTTGCATATGGCCATGTCTGAACTGGGGTGGTGGAGTTAGCTAAAGAATGATGATGGATTAAACCCAGATCAGTTGACTGGGGGTGAGTGTTTGATTTGCTCTAGCGCTCCGTCCATCATCCCCTTTGGTATCGCTTTGTTCGCCCTAAGTTGGCAGGGTATGCCCAGACGTGGGTCCCTTGCTCACTTTGCCACTGGATTCAAGATAGCCTGGCTGATGAGGGTTTTGAACCTGAAACCGGTCCCAGGATGCTTGTTTCCGGTCCAGGGAAGACATGGCTTGGCAGTTCGGGCTGGACTGTTCCCATGAGGCACAGGGTCAGACTGATTTGCATATGGCCATGTCTGAACTGGGGTGGTGGAGTGAGCTAAAGAATGATGATGGATTAAACCCAGATCAGTTGACTGGGGGTGAGTATTTGATTTGCTCTAGCGCTCTGTCCATCATCCCCTTTGGTATCGCTTTGTTCGCCCTAAGTTGGCAGGGTATGCCCAGACGTGGGTCCCTTGCTCACTTTGCCACTGGATTCAAGATAGCCTGGCTGATGAGGGTTTTGAACCCGAAACCGGTCCCAGGATGCTTGTTTCCGGTCCAGGGAAGACATGGCTTGGCTGTTCGGGCTGGACTGTTCCCATGAGGCACAGGGTCAGACTGATTTGCATATGGCCATGTCTGAACTGGGGTGGTGGAGTGAGCTAAAGAATGATGATGGATTAAACCCAGATGAGTTGACTGGGGGTGAGTGTTTATTTGCTCTAGCGCTCCGTCCATCATCCCCTTTGGTATAACTGGTTAGTCCAGCAGGACATTTAGATAAAGCACACATACCCAAAACAGCCCAGCTAGTTAGTGGTGGTCACAATAACACAACCTCCTACAGAATCATTTAAGCAGAACTTTGTATAAGCAAATACCACAGCATGGACATGCTACATAGTTGTATGTCAGTTTACTGATGCCAACATTGGCAATCAATATATACTACTTTACAAAACCACTAATTATGACACAATTCTGAATGTGCATCCAACACAGCCTGAATATGCAATTAACTACCTACAAAGCATCTTAACAGCACTGTTACCATTATTTTCTCAGTACACATATACATTTACCTACAGTGGGCTCCCTTATCAACCAATAAAATTCATAAGCAATTTGGTACAGACTTTCTGACCTCATCTACCTATAATAAAATCCTTGTAACTTAATGAACATGCCATACTTGCCCTAATGACTATACTCTACCGCAAACCGGAATCAGACTGAGGTATGATAAGGTGCAGATAAAACACGACTGAGGTATGAGATAGAAGCATTTGGAAAGTCATCACTTGGACTTGCTATATCGATGGCAAGCATCAATATCAATCTCAAGGTTCCTCAGTGAGTGAAGCACTTGCTGTCGACTTCTTCTTTGACTTGCAGATTATGAGTTTAAAGCCTGACAGGGCCACTCTAACTTTTCATCATCCTGTGGTCAAAACATTGAGTACGTTCGTTGAGTCTAGCTCCTGTCATTTAAAGCACTGCATAAAAATCAACTTATTCTGTCCGATGTGGAAAGGCCAATGCTTTACAAGGGGTTCCATCTCATCAGTTTGTCAAGGAGAAAAATGTGGGTCTGATTTAGAGATTGGTGGGATGGGATGACCACCATAAATTGGCGGTCCTCTTGTCCTATCGAACTTGAAGCTCCACTTCTCAGTTTTTTCAAGTCAAAGCAGGCATCATGTTTACACGGCTGAAGCCTCAGCTGCCTCCGCCATTGTAAAACCCCTGACTGGCAGCTCTGCCGCTAAAGAAGGCCAGGTCATAGTGGAGGTCTTCCCACCCTATCTACTGCAGCTCGAATATCACTCATTTTCCCTGCCGTTCCAGCCCTGCAAGACATGGCAGTCACTGACAGGGTAAATGTAGAAAGGCTCTCATGAGAAGGAAAATGCATTGGGGCCCCTTTAAGTTTTTGCACTGAGAAAACCTATCTCTCTTTAAATATGGCAGCTACAATGCAAACCTTCAGTGCTGTTAAGGGGTATGTTACCATTACTTTGGATTTTTACATCAAGAGTCATATCAGTTTTTTTTTTTACAGTTTCAAGTTACTGAACCTTAACAATATGTTGTGTATAAAATCAAAGTTTAAAGTGAAGTTACAGTTAGGTAAAAATGTCAGTTAAAACATACAATTTTAAACTAGCAAAAGCTCTGAAGTTCACCAGGTATAGTTATCTCGAGTAACTTTAACTAATGCTGTAAAGTTGGTTTAACTCACGCCCTAAAGTTGATTTAACTCACGCCCTCGCCATGCACTGCTAATTACCTCATATATTGCATAACTCATTACATGTTCTATGACATAATTGATAACATTACAGCAACATCTGAAATTACATCATTGATAACAACACTGTGCAGGGTTGGGCCCGTAGTGCTTAAGTAGTTTTTAGGGTTTAGGAATGGGTAGTGTTTAAGGTGCTATATGACCGTTAGGGTCATTGTCGACATTGCTAAGTTAGCATGAGCTCTGCTGCCATGATGCTGCTTTTGCGCACGTTCCTACATGACTTTATTTTGCAAGACTCTGTTTGTGCCTTTCACATGAGAACTGTCTGCTTCCTGCGTTCTCTGCCTGTTCCTGGAGTTTAGTTTGAACACGATGTGCAAGGTCGATAAACAATGCCCCTTGTTATTCTGTTCTGGTCAGTCCCTAGCACCTAGACAAAACATGCTAACACAGCTGCGCTGCTGGAAACTCGTGCTTTGATGTTACAGGGATGCATGTTGTTCAATACTCATACTTGGAGAGGGACCTTTCCAGGGAGAAGAGCTATGCAGTTCCTATGATGTAAAACTTCCATCTAGGCACTAAGGTATGGGATCTGCTGACAAAGCCCAGAGATCTTCCTTTATATAATAAACTTCACCTTACCAAGGGGAGGTTGGTTAGGCCTTATAGTCCTTTTTCCACTGTCTGTATATGATGACATTTCCTTTTATATTCTATGGAATTGTAACCATGCTAACTGTTTTATGTTTATGCATTTCGCTGCTGGTAGTGGCTCGTATACTGCATTATAGAGCACGATAGTTAAAATAAAAATTTAGAACTATAACCGTGACTCTGACAATTCTTATTGTGGACAAGTACGAGTGAGTAAGCGAAAGGGAATGTCTTGCTACCGCGATTCCTGAGAGAGTCGGGAGTGTTGTGTTCTGGGTTGTCTAATCATTTGTAGCTTCGTGATTATGTAGGAGAACGAATGAGACACTATAGCTAGTCGGTTTTGGGATTTTGGGTACTAATGTGGTAGGAAGGTACAACCCCTATACGCGAGGTCCTGTTTTCCTGCGCATAGTTCTGTGTATGTGCAGAATCCTCGCAACATGGCGCCACCAACGTTTGGTCTGGTTCTAATCTGTGAGAATCCTGAGTAGTGCTTGTGCTTGTCCACAGTCCCCTCACTTCTGTTTCCGAAGACGGTTGTGACGGTGTAGCCTCCTATATTGTGATATTTTATAGGTTTTTCAAGCTTGAATTTTAAAAGGTTGTTCTCTTTCTTATTAACCTGTTATTGCGCTGCCACGCATAGGTTGTTATTCTCAACTATTGATTATGGCGATTGTCATTGCGCCGCCTAACCGGGCAGTAGTCACAGCTTATTTGACTCAATATGGGGTCCCTAATGCTGGTGTTGTGCTCATTTCTGTTGTGGAAGCGGATGCAGCTTACCGCTTCGAGGTGTTCTTCGGGTCACCTTTCCGGCAGTCGATGGGACAGATAATTTGTTTCACGAATATACTGCCACGGCCCTTCCTCAGAATTATCGTCCTTATAGGTATCTTGAAGTTCCGCTAACGGCTTGGCAACATCAAATATGGTTTAATGGCGACCTTCCTCACCCTATTACACCGGTCCGTTTGGGCCCCTTATCGATAGATGGGGCCAATTGGCCCGTTTTGGATGGGTATACCCTGCACCCAAATTATCTCAATGCTACAGTCGCAGAGCTCCGCGTATTACATACTTCGTTAATACGTGTACATAGAGCTGTTATTCAGTTCATGTCGTGCAACTTCCTGTGCAGAATCCCCGCAACAAAGGATAGTAAAGGGCTTTTAGAGTTCAGGGATGGGTGCTGTTTAGCAGTAGTACTGTTTTTTTCAGTGATGGGTGTTTAAGGGTAGTAAGGGTTTTTTTTGGTCCACAGATGGGTAGTGTTTGGGGGGTAGTCAAAACTATTTAGTGCTGAGTGATAGATGAAGTTAAACTACATCATATTACATGTAATAACTTAATTTAAATTAATTAAAACTTCAAATTAAATTATGTTTAAGTAATTAAATTACATTTTAAATAGTGTTACTAGTTATTCATTTTAATAGTTATTATTTTTAGAAAATAATACTTAATTACATGCCAGGTTAATTTTTATATAGTATATTTATTCATACATATATATATATATATATATTGTACACAATCAACTACGTCCCATATTTTCGTCCATATAATTCTGCGGTGATACTTGTGGTCACTTATGGTTTGTTTGACCATCAATAGATATTTTTGGTCTACAGCCGTATGACTGTACTCAATCGCTACAGAGAGCGTACCAGGGCTGCAATTCTAGACCACAGATTATTCGTGGCCTTCTATTTTTGCTCACGGCAGACACTCTGGTTTGACGAACTGTTAACATGTGAACGCAAGAACCCTTCTATTGATCCCAGACGGACGGGAAAACTTTTCTTGTGCCACTTTTGTTTTGTTTGACAATCAGATTTCGGCTCTTCTACTTGCTAACTCTTGACCAGGGCACTATTACTTATTTAGCCTTGAAGAAGCCGCCTTGTGACGAAACACGTGTCAGCTGTTTTCTGCTGTTCTCAACACACATGTACAGATTACAGTTAACTGGCTTTTGTCTTCAATAAATTACAGGCTCAACATATCTACAAGAATCATTATTTTATGGATTGACTTTGTCTGGACTTCTATTGAGTGCTTTTTTAAATTGTTGTCTACATTGTTTACACTGAGGAACTTTTGGACCAATGTGTGTTGGCATCCCCGGTAGCAGGGTGCTGGGTACCATAATAGCACCAACAGTATTGAACTCACTATTGTTTAACTGATAGACACTTCCACTTATATTTGCTGTAAGAGGTACGGTCTGAAGACCACTACTATCAACCACACACAACATATTCTGCAAACGGTTTCTGTAAAGAGGCGCCAGCATACGCCAGCATACTCCTAGTTTTGCAAAGTTCTCAGTTTATTTCATCAATTGGGCAAATGAGCTTTATGAAGTAATGGATTCCTGATGCGACTTAATTGTTATGCTTTTGGATTTGCGGTAGCTATTGTGTGTGTGAGAACAGATACATATACAGATGCTGTTAGTTTTGTACCTCTTAGAGACGCATGCAAACATGCTGGATGTACTAATCTGTTCTATGCGATGGTATTTTGCAATGCACTGCGCCTGGTAGGAATGTGTGTGTGTTTGTGTGAAAGAGAAGCTTGTACACCTACTGGCTGTGCTGTACCTCTGTTGAAAAGTGATACTATCGCAGCTCTTCTGCTCTCTACCTAACCATTCTTTCCTCTATAATTCAGAGGGATGAACTGGCAGCTTCCCTGCACCCAGTAGCAGCTGCAAGCATTGCGAAGTTGTGGGGAGGGAGAGGGGAATACAAACAAGAAGACATAATTAAAAATAAATAAAATTGTACCTACCTGCTGCTCCGGCGGCCACCGCTGCCTCGCTCCTGTCTCCCAATCCTCGACTGTGGCAGCTGGTGCACACTGCGCAGGCTCCAAGATGCCTATCCCAGAACTTCTCCCATGCCCAGGAATATCATTCCCAGCATGGGAGAAGCGCTGGGATTGGTGTAAGCGCCCTGGTTCGGCACTCAGACAGGGACTGGGAGCCTGTGTCATTTCTCTATCTGGCTGTACAACACAGCAAGGTGGAGAAATGCTAAGCGCATGACATTTTGGCCAGCCCAAGACGGCCGGCCAGACCATCATGTGCAATTATGGTGCTCACCACTACTCCTCGTCTCTGCTCCAACGTCACATAGCCCAGCCCCGCCCTGTCCTAACCTGGCTCCATCATAGAAATAAAATGATAATATTGTAAATTATTCTCGTTGTGTTATCATTTTATTTTTCCTTTTACACTACTCAGAGAGCAGTGGGGCGACGCACCTCCAACTTAGCGTTGGAGCCACCGGTGCCTGCACCATAATGCTCTCACTCCCAGCACTCGTCTTGCTGTCATTCGTTCCCCTTGTCGATGGATGTCCTCTTGGCTTACGGTATTCCAAGCACTCCTGTTGCCATTCTTAAGACCTCAGGCTCCAAGGGGCAAAACAGCCCTCAAAAACCTGTGTGTGGTGGGTCCTTATAGACAAAAGTAAGGAGTCATGTGTGATCGGAGTTATATGGGCACAGGAGGAAGGGCAGACTGTTATTTAGGCTCTATGGAAGGGCATTCGCTACACACTGTTTCTGTCCATGCTGTGCCTGTTATGTGTGTCTAAGGGAAGCATTAATTTCCTTTGATCATGCTGCATCTTTTCTGTCTATATGAGGGAATCCTTCCCTGCCATGCTGCGACATACCTGGTGTCTGAAGGAACCAGGACTTCTGCTCCTTGCTTTGTTTCTGAGTGAGATTGCACTATTGTTACTTTTCGGTACATGTTCTGTGCTTGAGGGAAGTGTTTGAATAGCTGCTGGTCAGACTGTTGAGCAAAGTTTACATAGCTTCTGCTTAAGTTGTAGCTGTTCTCAATGGTGAACAAATAAACTGCCCCTGCCTGTGCTGTACCTGCCTCGTTTGAAGGAACAGCTGTTGTGTGTGCTGTACACAGCCTTTGTTTAGGGGCCTGCACTGCTGTTGTGTGAAAGGCGCAGATTTATCTCTGAGGCTTCCACTGATGATGTACTTTGGACATATTGTATATTTTCTAGTAAAAGAGGCTTGAGAAATCCTTTTCTCTCTAAGGAAACAAACTCTTGGCTCTGTCAGTGATTATTTTAACTTATGATGAATGTATTCCATATGCGGTGCGCTCAGTGGTACCATAGGAAGATGGATTGCCTCCTGGCTTTTAACAAATGTGTCTAGATCCTGATCATGACAAATAATTTTCGTTTTCCAAAACATCTTAGACAGCAGCCATGACTTTCCAGAGACATATGGCGAAAATGTCGATCTGTAGATTCAACTCTTGGGCTGCCTATGTCGTTTGTAAGCATTACTTTTAACCAAGACATCCGCAGCGTCTGTTCTTACTGTTTCGTTCTATGTTTGCTATGATCTCCTTCAATTTTGAAAACATAAAGGACTAGAGGGAGAGCAAAACAATAGTACACTAAATATTTTTTACCTGGTTATATCAGCTACTCTGAGTTATAGGTTTAAGTCTTGAACAACACCCATCCCATCTTCCCAGGAAGGATAGTCCAAGCTTCCAGAGTCTCTCGGGTTGCGTACAAACGAGTGCCAGCTCAGATTAGACATTTATGTCGTAGAGAGAGAGTGAACTGTAAAACGAGCGCATGGAAGAGTGCTTGAACTATGCATGCAAATCTGCAGCAACACCATTATTTTAATAGAATTTTTGCCTTGACCTGCCTTGGTTTCAAGCAAGGAGTTCAAGGAGTAGCTCAACCATTATACAGATAATTACTCATGTTTTGTGCAGTGTTTATTGTATGCATTCTCTTCTTTGCTAAAAACAAATCCCTACTTGCCTTGTGTTCTCCACGGCTCACTTTTCTCTTAAAGTATTCTTCACTGCCTTGTTTGTTTTTGTCTGTAGATGTTCCATACGACGAAGGAATCCAGAGACACCGGAGAGCACCAGAAATCCTTCACCCAACTCTGAAACATCTACTTCGACCACCCATAGTGTGTGCGGTAAGGTAACGTGTACAGCTCCAAATGCGAGCACCTGCAGAGAAGCTGACCTTGCATTGCATACTCCAGTTCTCTTCATAATACACATCCAAGGTCAGGTTTTATAGAGTATAATGAAAAGACCCTGGATTTTAAGAAGTTTTTCTGAAGTAACGGAAATGTGAGAGCTTTTTATACTTTTAGTGATATGTCATGCTGTTACCTATACTGTGTGTTACAGTCAAACATTATTGATTGCTGCTGATGTTGTGTAGACATAAAACACCCTGAGCTGGAGAAGTGTTAAAGAATGTTCTCAAAGGATCCAAGTGAGAAGTCTTAGGAAAGAAATACTTGAAATTCCATTTCTAAAAGTCTTGAAAGTTATGAAGTATAGCACTAAGCAGTATCTTTTCAGTTTTGGGGGACTTCATCAATCACTTAGAAAATCTGGAGAACCACGATACAGTCTCACTAGTCGATACCATGACCGGCTTTTCTTTGAGACAGATAGTTGAGCATCCTACACACATTGCAGGCCATCTCTTAGATGGCATTTTTACATCACATCCATCTATGAAGGTCTCAGAGGTTCTGCCTATTTTATGGTCAGTCCATAAAGCCATAATGTTCTTGGTGACTGCTTTGCAGCACCTCCGAGATTTCATAACCCCAGCATAGTATCTAAAGGTCGTGACTGGAAAAACATTGACCCCCTTGCACTTCTAATGTCCCTTACCAGTGCAAAGCCTGACCTGGCTACTGATGCAAACACTGCAGCTCACAGGTTCTCTACCTGGATTAAAGCCGCAGTGGACCCTCTGGCTCCGGAAAAAACTTTTTTCACCAGGCGATAAAATCATCAGAACCCTGGTTCTCCTATAAACTGTGAACCCAGAAACAAACATGCAGCCTACCGGAAAAAAACAAAATATGCACAAGCATTGTCTGACTGTAAGTAACTGATATAGGGAGAGAAAAGAAAGTATTTTTCAACAAACATTTTGCAGGCAAAAAATTCAAGTAAAGAACTCTTCAGGACAGTCAAAAGACTAGCTAAATTACCGGAGCCCCCCAGTTTTGAAAGCAGTGTTGAATTCTGCAGCTCACTAGCACAGTTTTTTAAGGACAAGGTTGAGACTGTGTATAGGTCTTTTAGGGATAGCGACATTACTGCAAATGGGAATCCTTCAGCAGTCACAACTCCACCCCTATGCAACCAGTTTGTGTCCTCTCCACCCAGTGTGGAACAGATCTCCCAGGTGGTTAGGACTTCCAAATCTGGGGCTCCGTCTGATCCATGCCTCCCAAAAATACTGCATCTTGCTCCCTGAAATTATCAGTGAACAACTGGGGGTTGTATTCAAAGAGATCATCAGCTCAGGTATTTTCCCTAATGTATGGAAAATAGCCTCGATCCTCCCACTTCGGAAGACACCCAATTTGGATCCTACTGATCCCATTATCTACAGACCTATTTCTAGAATACCCTTCCAGGCAAAGGTATTGGAAAAAGTGCCAAATGTACTACTTTCGGCCTGTATTTCTTCCACAGAGCTTTTAGATCCATCTCAATATAGATTCCAGGAGGGGCATAGCACTGAGACGGCCGAAGGCGGCCGGAGAGCTTAGATCAATCATGGACACTGGTGGTAAGGCCGCCCTGATTCTATTAGACTTATTGGCGGCCTTTGACACAGTGAACCATGATATACTGGTCAAGAGGCTATCTGATTTAGGGATAAGAGGCACCACCCTTAAATTGTTGAATTCATTTATGTCCAGTAGGGTGCAATCAGTACAGACGGGAGCTTTTTCATCCGAGCAATTCATGCTTCCCTTCTTTAAGCCCTACACTGTTCAACCTTTATGTTACTTCCCTGGCAAAAATTATCAGGCAATCTCAAGTGACGTGGAAGAGACTGCAGATCACTTCAACTGCTGTATGATCCAAGTTAACCAGTGGATGAGTTCAAACTGCCTAAAATTGAAAGGGGGAAAGACAGAGGTCCTCCTGTTGGGTACTGATACTTCCTTTTGGTCACCTAGATGGTGGCCCTCCAGTCTGGGAGATCTTCCAGTCCCAGTCAAGAAGGTAAAGAACTTAGGTTGTATATTTGATGACAATCTGACCTTTAAACATCAGATCACTACCCTTACTTCTTCAATTTTCTTTATCTTAAAAATGATCAGGAAAGTTCGTCCTTTCTTACCGGCGGACACCCTAAAAACACTTGTGAGAGCATTAGCCCTGTCCAGACTGGATTATGGCAACGTCCTTTATACGGGCATCCAAAAGCAGCACTTACATAAGCTACATCGTCTTTAAAATGCGGCTGCCAGATTGCTGCTGGATATCCCTAGATTTCAGCCAGTCTCCCATGGACTGAAAACGCTACATTGGCTCCCAGTCGAAAAAAGGATCATATTTAAATCCCAATGCTAAGCATTCAAGGCATTGCACAGGGTTGGACCTCAATACCTAAAGCAGCATCTGATCTGGTATGCACCCTCTAGAACTCTAAGATCATCACAGAGTAAACTTCTACAGATCCCTAGATTTAAGAAAACCCGCTGGGGTGGAAGAAGTTTCATCTTGGGGACGGTTAAAACATGGAACCTGCTCCTGGTTGATATAAAAAACAGCCAGACGCTGCTATCCTTCAGAAAGTCTCTAAAAACCTGGCTCTTTGCCAACTAGAGTCATGCTTTTACTTTCTCATCTGCAACTTTTCTACGTCCCGCTGGCACTAGCGCCTAGATGCCTTTGGGCATTCGTGCACTATACAAGTTCTCAAATCAAATCTTGGACGTGCCATACAATGATTCTCTGTTTGTGCAACCCTCCATAGGAATTACCAAAAGGTACCTTAAATTGCATCCACAAAGTGATTTTTGTGACCTTTCTAGCTCGGACAAGGTCACTCATTACTAAGCAAGCTTTTTCTCAAGTGATTTTCCACTGAATTTATTTGCTTTTTTGTAATCCTTCTACACACAGATTCTGCACTTAATAAATCATCTCCAGGAACCAAACTGGATCTGGAAAACGGGCAAACTTGCAATAGTGCCAGGAAGTGGCATTCCATGACTCCAGGCAGTGCTATGCACCTTCCTGTAGAAAAGGTGTCCCAGTTTGTCATAAGATACCACCTTGAACATTAATGCCCGTTTCTTATTTTTTGCACTCCACAATGCAGATCTGGGGCTTCTCCCATTTTTATAGTTAATTCCTCAAATGCTCTGTTAGGCAGGATACATTTTGGGCGATGTAGCCCCTAAAAGTTTCATACTTCTTGCAATGCCAGACCTGTATGAAACAGATGTTGGTCCCAGATTCTCACACTGTTGATCTCTGTTGCTTAGGCCATTATAACTGTCTCTGTTGCTTATGTCACGAGCAGAACTTCAGTGCCTGCAACATGTGTGACCTCTTATACTTGGATGTAATCCAGTAGAGGAAAGCCTAATTCTTAAAGGCTCAGGCCAGCAAAAGAAGGGGCCATTCCCATCTGAGATCTCCTTTCACGCAAAAGTCCTCTTTTTCTCGGGTATCAAACTTGAGCCAGTGACAGATCTGAAAATCTTATGGGCCGCTCCACAACTACAACATCAGTCAGCGTCCTTTTCAGAGCTCGTGTTGGTTTTGGAGAATGTATGCCCAAAGTTTTGAAATCATCTGTTAGCCATAGCAAGTGGCAGCCATATTCCAGATTTTCTGCCGTGGTCTGTCTCACTCAGTTATGTCTTCTGGCCCCAAGGAGCCTTCGGGTTGATGCAGCGCGTGCAATAAAAACTATTCTCCTCCTAGGTCACTTATCGGTCATCCAGGGGCAAACTATATTTTCTCACATCCACATGACGATGGGGCCCATAAACATCGCCTATCACACACGCACACACCTGGATTTCCTTTACACCTTTACGAAATTCTGTATTCCTAGGAGAAGCATGAGAACTAAATGGAAAACACCATTTATGTACCGCTGGAAGGAGCCGGGATATCTTATTACCTTAACTTATCGCTTTCTTTTAGTTATTTCTTAAGATATTCCTGCTCATTGTTTTGTCGATGAATCATTCATGTAAAAAATTAGTTCATAGTGATTAAGACCAGCTGAATCACAATAACCAATTACTGATGTCACAATCATTTAGGAAAATAACCACTGAGTCATTTGATTTAAAGAATCTTAAATTTTATATAATTTTAAAAGCATGAGAAAGAATGTAAACTTTTATTCAATTATTCATTCATTATTAATTCAAATATTTATTAAGCATAATCAATTTATTGCAGAAAGGAAATTTTCGTCATGAAGCAAAAACCCTAATTACCTGCCTACCTTCCTAATTTAGCCTAATGATTTCTAACCTAAGTTTAAGAATTAGAAATAACCTGATTCTCATACTCAACTGGAAAATTAAGACAGCAACAGAAACTTCAGCTCGTCAGCATCAGCTACCTGCAACCCGTCTCATCTAACAGTCTTTCAGCATCTCCCGCTTAGTAATGGATCGATCAGGACCACTCAGCACTGGAAGCCACCAACACCAACACGACTCTCCAACTCCGCTCCTGACTGAGTACCCCTCCCACTAAGAGTAGGCCCTCTTATACCCTAATTCTAACTTTGCTAACTAATTGTTGCAACATTAATAACACGCTTTTCTTTCATTGGTCCATGCATGTCATCTTATTCATTCTTTTAATCAAGTTCTCTTGGATCCAAATGGTCCTTGGATCATTTCCTTTCTCACAGTTCAAGACATGTTTCCATCCGCTTCGATCAGTACATTTGTAACTTCTTTCGATACATTCGAGAACTCTGCAGGCATTGTCCTTTCTCTTAAAATCTTTTCCCACGGTTCTTTGCTGATCACCACGGCACACTATCAGTTCAATTAGGTCACATCAGCCTTGACCATTCTCGCATCCTAGCCTCTCAGCAATATCACGAGGTTAGCTTTTCTCCAACTTTTCTCCCTTGTCACGTGTTTCCCCGCACTTGCGCACTTCATTAACTGGCAGCCATTTTATATCGCCACTCGGTTATACTTTAGAAGCACTATTTTGAAATAAACAAAACATAATTAAAATAGAGAAAAATAGCCTTTTCGTTTCCCTCCCGTCATCTACGTACCCCAATTAGTTATTACCTAGCAGAAAGCAACATTTAAGCTGTTCCTTACTTACCATCACTATTGTTTTTGCAACGACACATTTATTTTCTATGAAGCACAAATCATGCATTTATTTTAAATTAGTACGCATTTATTTTTATGTTATAGTTAGACACACAGACATTCGTTAATAGATTATTCAGCACATACACTTGCGTATTACCCTTCCCACACATACAGTGTTGATTAATACATTTAAACGAACATTTTATTAATTATTTATAAAATTTGTTAGGGGTTAAAAAAATTTATTTTCTCTGCTCCATCAACTCCCCCTTTGGTGATTTTTAAATCACCACATAAAACCCAAGTTATACTTCTTTTTCAGGCAGTATATGTCTTTCATCCTTTGCTTTTTGTTAGTTACACATCTGTTTCTCTTTCATCTTGTCTTCTTGTCTCCTTATACATGCTTTCTTTCATTTTCTCTAACTCAATTTCACCCATTTCTCTCTCTCTCTCTTTCATTATTCTGTTATTTCTTTTTATCTTATTTTGTCTTACTTTTCTTTTTATACACGTTATTACTATTTTCAACACCATGGCTAACAATATTACTACAGTTGCTATTATTATAACTTTCCCTATTAGTCTACTCATTCTGGTCAACCAATTTGCTACTGAAGAAAACCCTCTACCAAGTTTTCCCAAGACACTTTCAACCTCCAGTGGAACTAGTTCTTTGTGCAAATTTGTAATATTCGTAATATACTTCTGTATATTTTCACTTTTATCAGGAATGTAAGTGCAACAATGTTGGACTTTCAACATTCCACAGACTCCACCCTCCTTTGCCAAAAGAATATCAAGGGCAAGCCGATTTTGCATCACCATAGCTCTCATGGCAACCATTTCGGTATTTACCATTAAGAACCCTCCCGCAGTATCTGTAGACAAACGATCTACTACTGTGGATAACTTCCGAATTTTAAATGCATTCAAAGATATTCCCACTGCTGGTATTAATGCTCCAAAAATATCACCTACAATTTCTGAAAAACTTTCCCTCTTTCTACGTGTAAAGCTATTAATCATCTTGTATGTTCCTTTTTCTTCTCTGTCCATATGAAAGATTTTTGGAAAGACCAGGCCTACATAACAAGTTCCATACCAATGGTCCGGTAACCTGTAATAAGCTCTATTCCCACAAATATAATAGATACCTGGAAATATTGGATCTTTTCCACCTTTGAATCCCCAACCTCCCAGAATTTGATAATTGTCATGGCAGATACTGGAACCTACAAAGTAATTGTCATAGACTGTCTTATTTCTCCTAATACACAACTTTCCTGTTTGCGGCCAATCTAATGTCATTGCTGCATTTATCTTTTCCCTTCATGATTTCCTTCGCCAAACATCCATAGATGTGTTCCTTCCTCTTTTATTGCTTCTTTTTGAAATTTCATTCTTCTTTCTTCAACCATTTCTAAAAATACCTTTTCTTCTTTCTTTAACTCACAGGTAAGGTTGTTACTAACTATTTCTTCTAAGGTTAATTTTCTATGTTCTAGAAAGAATTCTCCTAAAACCTTTGCTGGTTTTACTTTGTTAAGTTCTGGTACTACTGGAATGTTTGCAAAAATCTTATCTATATCAGTATAATAAGATTCTAATCTATCTGTTTTATAAAATAAACTTGCTATTACACTACAGGTTATTCCATAAGTTAGAGGTAGGTGATGATAAGTCACACCTTCTGACACTGATGCAGGCAACTGCATACAAACATAACAATGTCTCACATCCATTGTCTCTACATATTCGTACAACAATTTTGTAAAAACATTTTTAGAAAAGTCTGTTACTGACTTATCCTTATGTAATTCTGCACTACTTCTTAAAATAACTGGTTCTTTAATATTAGTTTCTTTTTCTGGTTTAGTATCATTCTTTGCTTCTATTACAGCTAAACTAATAGGAATTGTGATTGCTAAAACTATCCATATGGTCATTAATAACCCTGTACAAAAGCAGCACATTTTACACCATCTTTTTATAAACTCACATTTATCTCTTCTATCCCTATTATTTTCCATTTTGCTTTTATCTATTTGTTAAGTTTCAGAAAATTGTGTCACTACACCTCAGAAATGACTTAGATGCCACTCTGCTTTCAAAAAGTCTTTGCTTGGTACTTTCTTTTAATTCTTTCCAGAATTCTTTCGTTGTCACATCCGGTGATTTGTCACATCCAGTAAAATTGTCATGTCCGGCAGAAGCACTATAAGTCTTCCCTTCAGGTTTGTTGCATCTCACCTTTTCCCATTCGACTTCTTAGTCTCTGGTTCTCGTGAGTGTTTTCTTCTTCTTTGTAATCCGTCAGTGCGATATACAGCCACTCAGGTGACTTATACTTTGCATTCACTTTCTTCGTTCTTTTGGATTTTTGCAATCGTTTTCCACTTGGTTTTTCTTGTCCCTTTTGACTTGTTATTTCATTCACTTGTTCAGCACTTTCTTCTCCAGCTCTTATTATTCTATATCTCAATTTTCTTATATAGTTGCTGGGCCAATTATCTCCTTTTCTTGGCCTTTTGGCTTCACCTTCTTTTTCTTCTCTTTCTGATTTCCAATTTCTTTTTCTTGATTCAGTTTTTGCTTTCTCCTCTTCTCCACTCTCTTCAGTTTCTGTTTCAACTGTTTCACTATTGTCTCTTATTTTGAAGCTTATGATCTCGTCATCTCCTACTGGTGGATCTGTCTTCTCCTTCTTGTGTTCCCTTATTACTGTCCCTCCTCGGTGTTCTTCCGATTTGGTGTTTTCCTCCCTTTCTACTTCTAAATTTCCCTGTTCTTCTGTTTCTCTATCTGTCCCTATTGCTCCTCGGGGTTCTTCTCGATTCTCTAACTTTTTGTGTACCTCTTTCCCTACTTCATCTATTAATATTATTTCTGAAGGATTTCCACCATAACTTGTACTTGGTTGCTCATCTAGATCATTTTCTTGCTCATTTTCTTCTCTAATTGGTTTATAACCCCAAGTTCTCCTTCGGAACTCTTCACAGTTTGCAACTGAATCATCAGATCCTGAACTTGTGTCAGATGTTTCCAGATGTCGACTTACAGGTCGATCTTCAGGTTCTGGAACTTCTGAATTTCTTTCTTCTTCTTCTTCCTCTCTAGAGGTGTTTGCAGTTGGGGTTTCCAGATGTCGACTTTCAGGTCGATCTTCAAGTTCTGGCACCCTTTCTCTTATCCTTGTTGTCCCAGCCGTTAAACTTTTATCCCACACTCCCAGACGTCGACTCACATGTCGATCAGTAGGTTCTTGAACTCTGATTGTGTGGCTGGCGTGGACCCAGTTCTTCACTCCTGCACACTTGACTGCAGTCGTTGTCACTAGGATTACCTGTCGTGGTTCGTCCCAGCGAGGAACTAGACAGTTTCTTCTCCTGTGGATTTTTATCCGGACCCAGTCTCCTGGATTCAAGTCGTGGGCTGGTTTCTCTTTCAAGAGTGGTCACATCCGGTCCAACCTGATGAAACACAGAACGCACCACATCAGCCAGTCCCTTGCAATAATCCAGTACTAGATCATCAGTTATAGTCAATAACTTGTTGACAGGTACTTGTGCTTGTCTCATTGCTCGTCCCATGATCATCTCATGAGGACTAAGTCCAGTTTTCTTTTCAGGGATGCTTCTGATGGTCATCAGAACAAGAGGCAGTGCATCTGGCCATTTGAGTCCTGTAGCTTGACACATTTTTCCCAATCTGTTCTTAATTGTTCCATTAATTTGCTCTACTACCCCAGAAGCCTCTGGTCTGTAAGCACAATGTAGTTTTTGTTTAATACTCAATGCTTCGCAAATCAATTGGATCAATTCATTTTGAAAATGTGTTCCTCTATCTGTCTCAACCGTGACTGGAAAACCATACCTTGGAATGAACTCTCGCAGCATAAGTTTTGCCACCGTTGTTCCATCATTCCTTCTAGTGGGGTATGCCTCCACCCAACGAGAAAACAAACAGACGACCACTAGAACATATTTTAGTCTGTTACTAGGGGGCATTTCTATAAAGTCTAACTGCATTCTAGTGAATGGACCTCCTTCTCGTCCTATTGTTCCTAGACTCACTACCGTCTTTCTTCCTGGGTTAAACTGCTGACAAATAAGACATCTTTGACAAAGACTTTCAGCTATGGCTCTGAATTTTGGGTTATACCAGGTTTGTCTAAAAAGTCTTATCATTGCATCTCTCCCAATATGAGCTTGTCCATGGTACATCCGTGCCATGTCTGCAATCATGCTATCAGGCATAACTGGTCTTTCGTCTCTGTACACCCACACACCATTATTTTCCTGTCTTCTACATCCTGCTTTTATCCAGTAATCTTTTTCCTCATCATTTGCAGCTTCTTGTAACTGTCTTACTTCATCCCATGTCTCGACAGTGTTAGTAAAAAGCAAAGGAGAAGAGATATGCTCCCTTTCTCTATTCTTATTCATGGACACCATGTTCTCTGCACAATATTTGGCAATCGTGTCAGCATAATTATTGCCAACAGTTATGTAATCTTCGTTTTTCTTATGTGCCTTGCACTTCACTACAGCTATTTGTTTAGGCAGCTGTATCGCCTCAAGCAGTTTTTTAACAAAATCTCCATTTCTGATAGGTGTTCCTGCAGACGTCAAGAAACCTCTTTGTGACCAAATCTGACCGAAGTCATGTACGATGCCGAAACCATATTGGCTATCGGTCACAATCGTGACTCGTACATTTCTTCCTAATTTACATGCTTGAATCAAAGCAATCAGTTCCGCAACTTGTGCAGACCTTATTCCTTTCAGACAAGACGCTTCCATTACAGTTGCCACTGTGCACACTGCGTAAGCTGCGCTTAAAACTCCTTCTTTCGTTCTCAAACAAGAGCCATCCACAAACATGACATAATCTGATTCCTTTAACGGTTCATCTTTTATGTCAGCTCTTGGTTTTGTGCAATATTCCAGCACATTCAGACAATCATGATCTACTTCGTCTTGTTCAATTATACTCTCTTCATCTGGCAATGATGTTGAAGGATTCACATTCATGCATCTATCTATGGTCACATTTTCAGCACTCAAGATGACTTTTTCGTACTTAGTCAGCCGACTATGTGTCATGTACTGTGTTTTTGTTCTTGTCAGAAGAATTTCTACTGAATGGGGAACATATACTCTCAGTGGATACCCCATCACTATACCTTCACTTTGTTCCAGACTTACACAAGTAGCAGCAACTGCTTTCAGACATCCGGGCAATGCTTTTGCTATAGGATCTAAAACAGCTGAAAAATAAGCAATTGGTCTTTTCATTGTTCCATGTTTTTGTACCAGTACTGAAAACGCACATCCATCTCTTTCACTGCAGTACAACTCAAAATCCTTCTCATAATCAGGCATGCCTAAAGCAGGGGCCTCACACAATTTCTTTTTCAATTCTTTGAAAGATTTCATTTCTTCATTGTTTAACTCAAAAGGGTCTCTTACATCTTTCTTGGTCAACTTTTGTAATGGTTTTGCAATCAAAGAGAAACCACTTATCCATTGTCGGCAATATCCAACCATTCCCAGAAACATTCTTACCTCTCTTTGCGTCATTGGTGCTCTCATTCCTTGAATCATTCTTACTCTTTCTGTCGCTATCTTTCGCACTCCTTTCTCAGTTTTATGCCCTAAATATTGAACTTCTTTTTGGCAAAATTGCAATTTTGAAGGGGACACTTTATGTCCTCTTTTCTCTAGATGGTTCAGTAAAGCAATTGTATCACTTACACATGCTTCTTTTGTTTTCGATGCCACCAACAGGTCATCGATATACTGCACCATCACTGACTTTTCTGGCATTTTCAAATCTTCCAGAGATTTCTTTAGAATCTGATTAAAGATTGAGGGGCTTTCTGTATACCCCTGAGGAATTCGGCACCATGCCAAAATACGCTCTCCGAACCGGAACGCAAATAATGGCTGGCTATCTGGATGCAAAGGAATAGAGAAAAATGCGTGACACAAATCTATCACAGTGTACCACTCAGCTTCGTGTGGAATTTGATATAGAATTACTGCAGGGTTTGGTACTATTGGACAACAGGGCACAACTATTTTGTTGATCTTTCTCAAATCCTGTACTATTTTATATGTTCCGTTTGGCTTTTTCAGTCCCATAATAGGTGAATTACATGGACTGCTCATTATTTCTTTTAGAATTCCTTGTTCAATCATTTTATTTATTACAGGAGTTATTCCTTCAATTATTTCTGGAGTTAATTTGTACTGTGGCGTATTCGGGTAAGTTGTTCCTTCTTTTACTGTTACTTTTACGGGATCAACTTCTTTCATTAATCCAATATCTTCTCCTGTAAAATCCCACACACTTTCTTTCACTGCAATTTTTAGTTCTTCTGGAAGTTTTTCTGCATCAAATGCAGGAAACAAACCATTCATTTCAGGTTCCTGATTCATCAAAGTTACTTTATACAAGACATCTTCATCTGAGGTCTGAAATCCAATTCCATCTGGCGTACAATAAATTGTGCAATTCATCTTGCACAAGAGGTCACGACCTAAAAGATTTACAGGACTACAATCGCACACTACAAATTTATGCATTTTGCTAAAAGAACCAATTTTTACTTCCACTAATTCAGTAAGTGGTGTTTTAATCTGCTGATTGGCTACTCCTACCACTTGGATGCATTCACCTGAGAGAAGAAGGTTTGGAATTTCCACTGATCTAACAGTAGAACGGGTAGCTCCAGTATCGACAAGGAATGTTACATTTGCACCATTCACTTCTCCATCCACAAAGGGACCAGACTGATCTACCTCTAGAGTTGCGCCAAGTACGCACTCTTTCCCCTCTCTTGGGCACCCTCAGAAACTTTCATCCGGCTCATCCTCACTCTGACGCAACCAATACTGAGAAATGTTAGCTGCTCGCGGCAACTGTGTTACCTGCTCTCCTCCGTAGAATCCTGTTTCTGTACTGTATCTTTGCTGGTTAACAGTGTTGGGAAGTGGTGGTTGCGGCACCTGACTTTGTTGAACAACTACCTCATTCTGCACCTGTGGAGTTAATGATTGATTTTCCGGATTAGGTTTAGGTGGGAACTTACACTCGTTTCTCCAATGCCCTAATTTTCCGCAATTATGACAGGGTCATTTCTTCTTTGCCTCCTCTAGACTCACTTGACCTTTCCCTTTACCTATGTTAGGTCGCATTTTATTCTGTCCTGTTTCATTCCCATTATTATTGTCCAATTGAGCTTCTTGTTTTTCTGCCACCTTCACCTGTGCCCACATTGCCTTCTCTTTCAATTTACGCTGTCTACTCTCAATATCATCACTGCAATACTTAGCATACCTCAGCACATCATCGACTGTGCCATTCTGCCAATTAATCATATGCTGTTTAATCATTTCACTAATCTCTGGTTTCAATCCAAACACAAATCTGTACACAAAATGACTCATATCTTTTTCACTTAATTCCTCATATCCACTATACTGCTTGAAAACCAACAACAACCTCTCATAATAGGCGTGTACAGACTCCTTACTTTCTTGTGTAGTTCTATCGATTTTTACCCAATCTGTCTCTTTAGGAGGAATCTTATTCTTCAAAAAGGTAATCACTTTATCATACTTCTTCATCACATCAGGACCTGGAGCTCCTGTCTTAGGATCTCTTGGATATTCTGTAGTTGGCCAGTCAACTGTAATCTTACATTCTGACCACAAATCAGTTGGTACCACTATGTCAAATAATCCATCTAAATCTATCCACAACACTTTTGAAACCTTTACAAACCTCTCTACTTGTCGGTACCATTCAACTGGTTTCTCTCTTAGCTTCGGAAAGTCATTGGTAAATGACAGTATGTCCTGCCTAGTCCAGGGAACATGCACATAACTACCACCTGGAGTTTCTCTCATAGGGTATTCTCTGGCAACAGGTTCTTTTTCAGTAATCATAAAAGCCAAAGAAGCTTTGTCTGTAGTTTTCTCATTCTTTTTTGTCCATCTAACCTTCCATCTGTCCACATCACCCCATTTTCTCAATAACACAATTAACTCTTTTATCTGTGTCAGCCTTCCTGCTGTGTTCAAATTTTCAATATCTTTTTCACAAAAGTCTACTCTATATGGTTTATGCAATGTTTTCACTTTCGCAAAGTCTATTCCAATTTCACTAGCTACTTCTTCTAGTTTGTCATCTAAATTTTTTGCTCTCCATGTAATACTTTTGCACAGAAACATTATTTCATCATCCTGGTAATTTTTTATCTTTTCTGTACCAATCGTTCCTAGAATTAATTCTTCCATGTCAATTTTTAACCTAATTACATCTAATGGTTTTTCTTCTGGTTCTTTTATTTTAAATGCCTTCATCCACTCATTTAACTCATCAGGAGTCGGACCTATGGGTGTATTATTTAGTTCTACCCAATTACCACTCTTTTCAGGAGTTTCTGTTGCAGATTCTGTTACCATATGCATTTTCCTACCATTGCACTCATTCACAGTCAAATTTGTAGGTGGACTTGGTCTGTAAGTACTAGCCGAATTACTTGTACTTGCACTTTGTTCCATCCTTTCTTTTTCTCTCTGAAATTGTGAACTCATGGGAATCACCAAAGATCGTTCATCAATTTTCTGATTTTCAAAAACTGGAATTACTGGACCTATTGTTACAGGCACAGTAACTGCTTCCATATTTTTAGTTAATTCTCTAATCTTCTCAGTTAGGGCCATATGTATCAAGCCCATTTCCCGTTCGCAAACGGGCCGATTCTCAGAATCGGCCCGTTTGCGAACGGGAACAAGCCTTTTGGGATGTATCATCCCAAAAGGCATTCGCAAAATAGAGAATCGCAAAATTGCGATTCTCTATTTTGCAAATGCATTTAAGGAATCGCAAACTGCGATTCCTTAAATGAAATGTATGAAGCACCTAAGTTGTGCGATTATGGCTTAAGGAATCGCAAATTACCACCAACTACAGGTTGGTGGTAACTTGCGATTTCTTTGAGAAATGCATTTTTTGCATTTTTCAAAGTGGCATGTGGCGCACATACATGCCCTTAGGGCATGTATGTGCGCCACATGTGCACCCATGCTCATTTCAGGGGTGCAACAGGGTGTCCTTTGGACCCCCTTGCAACCTTGAAATTGCATTCTCAATTTGCGATTCTCTAATTGCTAATCGCAAATTGAGAATGTCCTCCCATTCATTCCTATGGGCCTCTAGGCCCATAGGAATGAATGGGGAGGGTTTCCTTAACTGCGATTCGCAATTTGCGAATCGCAATTAAGGAATATGTAGGATTCGCAAATTTTCTTGCGAATTCTACATACATCTCGTTTGCGATTCTCAAATAGCGATTCTCAAAAATTCGCTATTTGAGAATCGCAAACACAAACTTTGATACATATGGCCCTTAGTTCTTTTGTTGTCCTTGCTAATTCGCTTGCATCGTCGCTTTCTATTCCTTCATTTTGTGAAGTTCTCATTTGATCTTGTGACCTATTTATTTCAATTCTTTTTCCGGACTTTTATTTCGCATAGTCTCTATTAGCGGCGCATTTGGTGTCACCACTGTAGAACTCTGCTGATACGGAGGTGGATTTCTATTTAAAATATCTTCCAGCAATTCATCATCCGTTTCGCTCTCATGCATATATTTCTCCCTCTCCATATGTTTCTTTTTCTCAGTCCGTTTTTTCTTAGTCCCTTCCTCAACTGTAAAAGCTGGAAACAAACCTCCTGTCATGTTAGCACATCTCCATCGTTTTATTCTATCTTCATGATTTATTCCCCACATTCTTCCAGGCATAAACTCATGATCTCTTAAACCTCTGAATCTCTCTCGCTCATACATCTCATCCTCCCATTCCGTCAACGCTTCAAACTGTGTCGGTCTAGGTCTAGGTTCTAGATTTGTCATCTTTTCTCGCAAATTTCGCAAAACCGCTACACTAAACGAACCATTCTCAGGGAAAGCTAAAGCACCATCATTCTTGGTATACTTTGACCAATTTTCCAACCATATGCATGTATGATATCCATATTTCAGCATCATATGTGAAGCTGCTGATTTCGGCGGAGGAATTACTTGTCCCTCTCTAGTCACGACCTTTTTGTCTTTCTTAAAGAAATTCTTTATTTTTGTCGTCCATGACGTCCTCTCCCTTTCATACTCGTAATACGGCATGTTTTCTATTTGTTTTTCTCTTTTCGCTAGCGCTGTTCTGTGTACGGAACTTCAACCAATTACAGCGCGACTCACACTAACGTACCAATCAGAACATTCCCTTCGTCCGAGAACCAACCAATCCTAGCGCGGCACTTTTCTACGTCACTCCTGACTCTGTGTTCACGTGACTAGCGCACTATCCAATCCTAGCGTGGCACTGTTCTACGTCACTCCTGCTCTTTTACCCCTCCTTTACAAAAATTATCGGCAATTTTCTTTTCACTGTTTTCTTCGTTAGTTACAACAATTAAAACAATTCCATAGTCTGATTCGCTAAACAAAAGTGACAGCTTTGTCCTTTTACACAAGAATCCTGTATTTCCAGTAGGCAGCGCTTACCTCTACCCTACCACAGAATTATTTACTCTCGCCGATAAAGTAGCACTTCCCTCTACCTTACCCTTCTTTCAAGCAAACAATTTACTCGTTTCTCTGGGGATAAGACACATGTGGAGACTAGGCTCCTGAGAATTAAGGCCAAAGTTTCACAAGAAAACGTGATTTGCTATTTCAGTTACACACTTTTCGTACAGAAAATCCCTAACATAACACAACCTGTGTTATTACCAAAATGAATTCAGACCATGTACCAAATTCCATGTGACTTCTCTTGCCACACGTGTTCCACTTCCTACATCCCAGAAGCGTGAAAACTCACATATAACATAACGCGACTCAACATATAGTGTTAGTCATCAAAAATAATCAATAATCAATAAACAATAATCAATAAACTAATCTATAGAAAACCATAACTCTGCTACCAAGAAATCTGATGCAGCGCGTACAATAAAAACTATTCTCCTCCTAGGTCACTTATCGGTCATCCAGGGGCAAACTATATTTTCTCACATCCACATGACGATGGGGCCCATAAACATCGCCTATCACACACGCACACACCTGGATTTCCTTTACACCTTTACAAAATTCTGTATTCCTAGGAGAAGCATGAGAACTAAATGGAAAACACCATTTATGTACCGCTGGAAGGAGCCGGGATATCTTATTACCTTAACTTATCGCTTTCTTTTAGTTATTTCTTAAGATATTCCTGCTCATTGTTTTGTCGATGAATCATTCATGTAAAAATTAGTTCATAGTGATTAAGACCAGCTGAATCACAATAACCAATTACTGATGTCACAATCATTTAGGAAAATAACCACTGAGTCATTTGATTTAAAGAATCTTAAATTTTATATAATTTTAAAAGCATGAGAAAGAATGCAAACTTTTATTCAATTATTCATTCATTATTAATTCAAACATTTATTAAGCATAATCAATTTATTGCAGAAAGGAAATTTTCGTCATGAAGCAAAAACCCTAATTACCTTCCTACCTTCCTAATTTAGCCTAATGATTTCTAACCTAAGTTTAAGAATTAGAAATAACCTGATTCTCATACTCAACTGGAAAATTAAGACAGCAACAGAAACTTCAGCTCGTCAGCATCAGCTACCTGCAACCCGTCTCATCTAACAGTCTTTCAGCATCTCCCGCTTAGTAATTGATCGATCAGGACCACTCAGCACTGGAAGCCACCAACACCAACACGACTCTCCAACTCCGCTCCTGACTGAGTACCCCTCCCACTAAGAGTAGGCCCTCTTATACCCTAATTCTAACTTTGCTAACTAATTGTTGCAACATTAATAACACGCTTTTCTTTCATTGGTCCATGCATGTCATCTTATTCATTCTTTTAATCAAGTTCTCTTGGATCCAAATGGTCCTTGGATCATTTCCTTTCTCACAGTTCAAGACATGTTTCCATCCGCTTCGATCAGTACATTTGTAACTTCTTTCGATACATTCGAGAACTCTGCAGGCATTGTCCTTTCTCTTAAAATGGTTTCCCACGGTTCTTTGCTGATCACCACGGCACACTATCAGTTCAATTAGGTCACATCAGCCTTGACCATTCTCGCATCCTAGCCTCTCAGCAATATCACAAGGTTAGCTTTTCTCCAACTTTTCTCCCTTGTCACGTGTTTCCCCGCACTTGCGCACTTCATTAACTGGCAGCCATTTTATATCGCCACTCGGTTATACTTTAGAAGCACTATTTTGAAATAAACAAAACATAATTAAAATAGAGAAAAATAGCCTTTTCGTTTCCCTCCCGTCATCTACGTACCCCAATTAGTTATTACCTAGCAGAAAGCAACATTTAAGCTGTTCCTTACTTACCATCACTATTGTTTTTGCAACGACACATTTATTTTCTATGAAGCACAAATCATGCATTTATTTTAAATTAGTACGCATTTATTTTTATGTTATAATTAGACACACAGACATTCGTTAATAGATTATTCAGCACATACACTTGCGTATTACCCTTCCCACACATACAGTGTTGATTAATACATTTAAACGAACATTTTATTAATTATTTATAAAATTTGTTAGGGGTTAAAAAAATTTATTTTCTCTGCTCCATCAACTTCCTTCCACCAAGCCTCCATCAGCAGCTCCTGACTATGCCTTGATGCGGGTTGCCCCAATTCGGATCCCACACAAAGCTGCCTTCTGCAATGAGGGCACCTCTGTAGCTCCACCAACAGCTTTTACAGTTGCCATGGTGCCAGTCCTGCTGTCAGCACCACACTTAATGGTGCTGGCTCTGGTGTCACCTATTTGTGCCTCCAAGACACACAATACAATTTTGAGTCTTTTTGAGGATGACCACTTGTGTGAGGCTCTGCTACATGCTCAATGATTCACCAAACTGGATGTCCTCTTTGTCTTCTGTTCTGATGCCATTCAGATGCCCACAGTTATGCCCTCACTGATGCAAGGCCTACAATCCCCTTCATCCATTCTGTATGG
Source organism: Calotriton arnoldi (assembly GCA_963921515.1). Lineage (NCBI taxonomy): Eukaryota > Metazoa > Chordata > Amphibia > Caudata > Salamandridae > Calotriton > Calotriton arnoldi. Next base: position 729,077 of record CAWUFW010001787.1, read on the forward strand.
CTGATGGACTCTATGTTGATTTACAGCATACTATTCTCTCAGGAACTCGAGTTGAAGTGTGCCTCTTGTCCTCTTACTGAGGAGGTTGCCTTTTTTAAAGTGGTTATCTGCAAAGCCACTGAAGCATGAGTACTCTGTCTTATTATTGAAAAGTCCAAGTCTAACATTTTGACCTAGACTTCGCAGCCTGCTTCTTCTTCATTGGTGCCTCCTCCGCAATTTAATGAGACCCCATTGGAACTGGTGCTTGTTGCTTGGGACAAGCTCTTTTCTGTTCCTTGTGTGAATTAACTGGTGAGTAGGTGCCATAGGCCAATGCATGGGAACCCTAAATTCCTTTCTGCCCATCCTTCACCTGAGGGATTAGAGGTGCAGGTATCATCGAAGCAGCCAAGTAAAATTTGCGTTTGCGACTGAACATAGCTTTTTCCATTGCCAGATTCATATATACTTGCACTGCCATTTGATGGCATGCCTGGATGTGTTCTACCAGTTCAAACCTGACGCACATGGGGTTCAACTGCTCCTGACTTTTCAGGGACTTGGCATTTTAGCTGTCTAAACAAAGCCACCTGGGCTAGGTTTTGCTTCCCTGGTGTACCAATTTCAGCAGCAGTACTGAAAGTTCTGGGGAGTTTTGAGTGGCCAGCCATATTGTTGGACTCAGCCAGTACAATGAGTTCAGCAGCTGCAGCAGGTTTTTCACACCTTTTAGGGCCAGACTGATGTCAGAGGCAAGCACCATCAGCAGTAGCATCCATCCTCTACTGCTTTAGCCATGTCCCCATTCCAAAGCTACATCTCTGCCATATACAAAAGCAAACCAGCGATTGGGCAAGCCATTACTTTGAAGCACTGGGCTCTGCAGATTGTGGAGAATGGAAACTCCCCCTGACATTCCTCCCACCTGTTCTGCCACTTTGGACATTTATGGGCAAATCCTCCTCGAGGAGATGCTGTCATTTCTGAGCATAAAGTTGTTCTTTGTTGAGGCAGAAATAGGCTAGGAATGTTGCTCACTGTACTTTTTGGTCCTCACGAAATTTGTGGGACTGTATCCCATTTGGATCTTTGAGTCCTGATCAAGTCCTGGTCAAGATGCTTTCCCTTCCTCAGTTTCTGCCGGCGCTAGAGTCTAAGGTCTGGATAGTGTTGCTTGATATGCAGGGCATATACTTTCATATACTGGTTCTGCAGTCTCACAACAAGTTTCTATTCTTGATGTTGGGTTCCACTCACCAACAGTTTGAGATGCGTCATTTTCGCTCATGTCAGATCATGTTGGTGGTTGTGGCACTCCTGAGCTGGTTGAAGGTGTAGTAATAAACTTTATTCGGTAGCCAGGTACCATCAAAGTATACAAAAACATAACATTACAATAAATACATCAGAGTGCATTTTAAAATATCTTTCATCACAGTTCTTTTTCCTTTTTGTTTTTAAACAAATAGAGGCTATTCAAAATTCCTTCCATACCATTATAACTAGCACGTAAAAACAAAAGCTGTGGACAGGCTAGGCTATGTGCAAATAGAGCAAACACTTTAAAACATGTAAAATTTACCTTTCTACTTAATACATAAGATAGATAAGATTGGCACAATTAAAATCAAACAATGATTAAAAAATAATTAATCTAAGCACTAGGAATCAAATTCAGTAATCTGCTACGTTTGTGCCAGACTGCCTATAGAAATTTGCTCACAGCAATAACAGGAGTGGTATCACTTTTTAAAATTCTAAAAGCCACTAAATATTTGATCACCTTCAAATTATGACACAAGGTAATAATCCATTTCCGGCGTGGGCCATGATAGTGAGGGCAGAAAAATAGTATATGTACCTCATCCTCATCTTCCAGGCCACACGCTGGGCAAATACTGAGGCTTGAAACCTTATGCCATTTATTAGTTAGAGATCTCAAGGGTAAAGTATCAAATCGGAAACGAATATAAAGGCTTTTAGCTAAAGGAGAGTAAACAAAATCTAAGAATTCCTCAAAACGGGAAAAAGGTTTAATGTCTAAAAATTTGTTTGTCAATGTACCTACTTGCTGGTTGAAGGTGTATGTATTTCCATACCTCGATGACTGTTGAAAACAGACTCACCACAGCTGGTGTCAGATCAGTGTACAATTTCTTTACTGTTGGACGTGGGGTTCTTAGCTACCTCAACTCTCATCTCCAGACCACTCAGTGTTTGCTTTTAATTTGGGTAGTTTTACGCACAATGGCTCTGATGGTATTGCACCCTGTGCCATGAATCCGGGAGATTTAGGATATTATCCTAATATTTCAGAGAGAGGCTCATCTTCTTGCTCGGACAGGTCTGAGGCTGCTGGGCATCCTGCATTCTGCTTGCCCCGCATGCCCAGTGGCACATGCTCTTCAGTGTGCCTACATTTTTAGGATCCTTTGGCATAGGATTCTGATTTCTCCAGACATGTCCACCTGCAGTGGTGGCTAGTGCAGGACCATTTAACTTGTGAGAAGCCATTTTGTCCTCTATCAGCTGCCGTCGGGTTCTGCCATTGTTATTAGCTTGGTTGGGGAGGTCATTTGGATGATATGGAAATTAAAAGGCTCTGATCTACTGCAAAGTAGCTATAACACATAAATCTGTTTGAACTGTAAGCAATTTGGTATGTCGTCATTGCATTTCTGCCTTCTGTCCATGGCCGGCTGTTAAGTCCATGATGTGGTATACCAAGTGTCATCTTGCAGATCGCAAGTGGCAGCTCCATCTAGAGGTTGTTCAGTCAATCTTCACCTTTGGGGCGTGCCTCAGGTGGGTCTGTTTGCCACTCGAGAATAATCTTACCAGCTTGCACCTTTGTGCTTGAAAATTGAGCGGGGCAGGCAGTACCTTTGACCCGCCCTTTGAGTTTGTTGATATCTTCCTACCTGCACAGTGTCATCCAGGAAATCTATTTGTTCAGTCCACTGGTTAAGATTTGTGATATGGTATGTTGAGGAGAGAGTTGATCTGCTTAAGGTACGGTTGTCGGATACTTTTATGGTTTTCACTTTCTTAACTCGGCAAGGCTTTGCTCTGGGCACTGTGAAAGGTTATCTGTCAGGTCTGTGGCCTGTCTTTATTTGCTGAATTAGTCTTAAGTGTTTGAATCACCTGTTGTGATGCAGTTTTTGAAGGGTCTGTACGAAATGTTTCCGTTTTTTCCAGTTCATCATGCTCCGGTGGGACATTATTATGCTTCTCAAGTTTTTGGTGAGTTTTTTGTGTTGGTTTGTTAACTATTTTCGCCGATGCACCAGCTGCTGGCTGATACTCCTTCCTCTGAAGATGTTCTTTCTTATTGCTGTCACCTTGGCTTAGCAAGTGATCAAACCGTATGCACTTTCACTTTATCCTCCATTCAGCCAGGAGCGACCCGTGCAGGTAAGAGTGGTGGGGCGGGGTGAGGGAGGGACTCGACAGACGACTTCGAGGGAAAATGAATTATTTATTTAATTTTCCCTCGTCGTAGTCATCTGTCGAGTCCATCCTATCCCCACCCCGCCCCACTGCTCTTACCTGCACGGCCGCTCCTGCATTCAGCTTATTCTTTCTGGACAAGTTGATATTGTCTAAAATTGTTTCTCTGTTCCATGTCGTCTAATCTTTCATTCAGCAAACTTTCTTTCATCCTCCATGTCCTACCAAGGTTGACGAGAGACTGCATAGTTTGGCCCCTCATTGAGTTCTGTGCTTTTACATTGACAGAACTTTGGATCATCATGCTGATGATCAACTGTTCCATAGTTGTGCGAGTGCAGAGAGTTGCAAGGCAGTACAGAAGAGCATGATTTATTGCTGGATTATCCAATGCAGTACTTTGTGCTATTTCCTAGTCATGAAAGAGCCAGTTGCACGCCCCAGGATGCATTCCAGTTGGTTGAAAGCTTCTTTTTCTGTCCTGTGCAGTGGTGTACCCGTTCTGGACATCTGTTGAGATGTGACATGCACTTCGGTCCACACCTTCCCTAGGAGCTACTGTCTGGATCATAGGCCCGCAGGGGTGGTCATAATGCTGATTTGTGCTGCAAGACTTTTTGGTGTAATCCTCTCATCTGCTCACCTCCTTTAATATTGATTTCAGTGCAGAATCTGTGGATGAAACTATGCTTCAAGGAACAAATTACTCTCCTTTGGTAACAATCGTTCTGGTGCATACTCTAACTGCCCACACATTCCTTACTGCCAAACTGCTGCCCCATTTAGAAGAGATTTTGCACATTTTGTTACAAAGGTCTCAATCTATATCTTTTGTTGTGTACTGCCATCATTCATTCAATCATCGTTTGTCTCATCACTGCCTCCAGCGGTGTGGAGAAACAGGAGAGGAACGGACGCGAGCACACAAGGTGGTGTAATATATGACTGCAGAACACACATCTGGAGGCAGGACTGTGGCTAGAGCCAAGCTTCACCACCTGTCAGTGCTGGCGAACTGCTGCAAGGTACCTGGATGATGGATTAGATCTGGCACCAGTCGAATCTGTATGTCTGCCATATCGCCATATGATGTTGGCTTCTTTCATATCCCGAATAAACATGAGTATATAGAATTTTAACTTTGCTTGTACAAAGGATCATACAACTGTCCTTCAAAAGCTTTTTTTCTGATTAACCATAATGTCACTTTAACTTATACAGTAGGGTCCAATATGTTCTTAGATTCAATAGCGGTGCCTGAAGAATGAACGCTGACATTCCGCTTATCCAGCAAAGACTAAGTGGTGGGTTTCTATGGTTACTTATGTTCTTACAATATCCCACAACTTTGATCAAAATTTTGCGTTGGAAATAGTTGGCCTGTATCTGTCCCATAGAGGTAAGTAGGGAGATATCTGGAAGTTTCTGAGTAGGTGCGAAGTGAAACGGCTAGTACGTAACTTCTCAAAGAAGAAACAATTTCAAATTAAACTTTTGCTGTCACTTCCTAGGTGTCGGGTGAAGGTAAGGTGAGGTTTGTGAGGGTTCAAGAACATAGGTCAGTGAAATGCAACCGGTAATGTCCGCTGTATGCTATCAAACCTTGCAGATTTATTGTTACTGTTTCCCAAGGTAGGTGTCATTGCTCCTAAGTGGGATTAGGGAGATGTATATTTGGAAAAAAGTGTGTGAAAAATGCTGGCCATTTTACTTTGATGTTCTTTCATACGTCCTGTGTTGAGCGCAACCGTGACTTATTTGCCTTCTTGATGTTTGCAGGTGGATTCTCAGAGACCTATGCTGCTCTATGCGATTACAATGGCATGTGCTGTCGAGAAGAGGTGCAATGGGTACGTTTGAGAAACTATGTGTGGAGGAATAGCAAATAGACATGTTTAAATATGCAAAGTATGCATACTGCTAGGTGGATGAGAATGAGGGGACCAGGATGTATGAGTGTCTAAACACCAACGTAACTATTACCATTTAAGCTAAAAAAAAATAAGTGAACCCCCTCTTAAAGAATTACCACATTGAACAAAAAACAAATTGACAAAAAAGGTAACAAAAAATGGGGGCATGGGTGTTTAGGGGCATAGCTACAAAAGGGCAGGGAATATAAGGGTAAAGCATAAGGAGGCTGTGAGGAGAAAGACGGTGGGTTCTGGGGGTTCACCCCAGTGACAAAAAGGGGACTCAAGAGGAGAGGAAGATCAGAGGCCCTGGGGATGGATGTTTGTAGGCACAGGGGAAAGTGGGCATGGGTTATAGAGGCACAGGGATAGCATAAGAAGTAAGAGGAAATGGGCCACACTAAGGGGGTCATTAGGATGGCGGAAGGACCGCCACCGCCGGGCCGACGGTGGCGGTCCTTCCGCCATCACACAGGATATTCCCCGCCGCCGAATTAGGATGGCGGTGGGAATCCCAATCTGTCCCCTGTGGACGGAAAGTCCGTCCGCCACGATTCCGCAAGGCGGTCCTTTTCCGCCCGCCTTGCGGAACCAAAACACAGGCTAGCGTTGCGGCAGTGCCTTGCAGGCACCGCCGTAGGGATTAGGATATCCCTTTCCGCCTGGGAAGGCGGAGGCTGGATTCGGGGGCCCGTTGCGGGCCCCCTCTGTGTTGGGGGGGTGCACTGGGGGGTACCCATGGTACCCCCCTGCATTTCCCTGCACTGCGTGGCAGGCACCACGTGGTGCCTGCCACGTAGTGCAGGGAAATGCTCAGCGTTTCGGCAGTGCCTTGCAGGCACCGCCGTAGGGATTAGGATATCCCTTTCCGCCTGGGAAGGCGGAGGCTGGATTCGGGGGCCCGTTGCGGGCCCCCTCTGTGTTGGGGGGGTGCACTGGGGGGTACCCATGGTACCCCCCTGCATTTCCCTGCACTGCGTGGCAGGCACCACATGGTGCCTGCCACGTAGTGCAGGGAAATGCTCAGCATGGCATTTTAGCATTGCGTACGGTGCTGCAGCCAGCAGCATCGTCCGCAATGTAAAATGCCCTGGATGCACCCGCCATTATGGTGGGCGCATCCTAATTGCAGTGGTGGGACCGCCGCACGTCTGGCGGGCGGTCCCAACACCGCAACGATGGCGGGTGGACTGATGTTCCCCCACCATCGTAATGAGCCCCTAAGCTCCTAAAAACGTTGAGAAAGAAAAACAAAACAAAAGGGGCTTCAGAGGGGGTGGGGCTTTCCAGAAAAAAGAAAAACGGGTTAGAGCTCCAGATGCTCCTTTCTTCAAGAAAGGCTTTCACCAGTTTAGATTAGGTCAGCCAATAAATGTAATTCAAGTTGAAAAATGAGTTGAAACAGATTAGACGAAAAGATTAGTCAGAACATGTATCAGCCTCGCTTTTCAAAAAATCACACACACAAATATCCTAATGCAATATCATATCAGACGGTTGTTCCTCACTTAGCTGTTCCTTTTATTAATATATTCTTTTCCGACCTTCTAGAAAACCAAACTCATTTATTTGTTCATGGCCTTCATATTCTGAAGGACCATATTTGACATTCTGCATACTTAGCAGAGACTCCGCAATCGGGGTGAAGATCTCCCTTTAGTGAAGCATAGGAAAAATTATAAAAGTTTATTAAATGTTTTAAAAACTTATCAAAAACTATTTTGTTAAATGGTAATGTTCATTAACTTAGTATATTCATTTTAAAAGTAGATCAGTATAAAAAAGTTACATCATTAATAAACTAATAAAATATGTAATTATTCAGGATAAAATAAATTAAAATAAAATTATTTTTCTGACGTTTACATTTTAAAAATCTCACCTGAAGTAAAAAGTATATTTGTATTAATTAAAAATTAACAAAATTATGTTTATAAATAATTAAAAGTAATGTTATTGTTTTTAAATAAAATTAAGGTTATCAAGAATTTTTTGAATGTAAAATAATGCATGTTTTATGTATATATTTTTTTAAATATTTAAATTAAATGTATTTATAATTTTAAATCGTTTAAATATTATAATCTAATTTAACACCAGTTCCTATGGGGATTTATTTTAAGTACCTGCCTCGATTATTTTCCATGGGAGGGTGTTTCAGTATCAGTGGTTGGCCATGGTGCTGGACTTACTCTAGCTCTGAGCTAAAGTACATTTACCACGGTTTTAGATCTTTTTGGCTGGAGAAACTAGAGAAGGACAGTTTGCAAATAGCAATGGACTTACTCTCTTGCAGGTGTGTGCATGTCCCTAAATCCTTCCCTGAACCCCTCCATACTCCACCCTTTTAGTCATAAATATTCCCCATTTTCAAGCCACTCCTTTCTGTCCCTCACACATTTACTACATGTATACTTACATGTGCGGAGATCGCAGATAGGAGAGGCAGAGGCTTAGATCTCTGCGTATAGGTATGTCAATACTGTTTTGTAGTACATTAGTGCTACAAAATGCAGTTTTTGAATAAGCCTCATATTCTTTAGAGACCGAAATAAATGTGCAAGGAACAGTTTGTTTTTGCTTATCGAAAATGTTCCCAGTACAATCTTTAGGAAGCAAAAGCAATAGGTCTTGTTGCTTGAAATCCAGCATTGTAGCAGGGTCGTGGTTGCTGCAACATTGTAGCACTTTGCCTAGCAAGGATGCCATGCACCATGAGGAAAGTTATACCTGAAGATCCAAGATGGGTGCTTACACTCTAGACATGCAAGAGTTTGTGGCCTCCTGGGAAATGCAGTACTGATGTATACTTCTAACCACAGACTCTTCACATCTTGAATATTCTCCCAGGTGTCAGACTGGGTCTGGAAACTTTGAAGCAGTACTCCTGTGAGCTGGTGTTGTGTAGCTCCAAGCCATTGCTGGAAGTGACAAGCAGAGCTGCATATTAGCGCCACCCATGCGCGCTGATGTTTGTTCATGTCTTGTGCACCTTCGGACGCATAGCTTTTCCTTGGTCTTTTGACCGTTAACCTTCTTCTCAAAATTACACCATAATGTAAGGGGAAATGTCACCCCCTAGGCTGACAGGGTTAAACCGTGCAGGGATTGTCACAAACACATGTCTGTGACGGACCCTCACAAAGTCTATTTATGGTGTCTGGGTTCGGTGCACGACCCCAGGGCCTGCGATAACTACACCCAGATGAACCTGAAGACCATACAGGACTGTGAGTCCAAATGTTACATTGAAAAACACAAGACGGCTCCATGCAGCAATCGGTCAAAGTTGAAAGGGAGGTTCCCTTACTGAAGTCATTCCAGAGGCAGATCATCGCCACGTAAAAGTCTTCGGTTAAGCCCAAGAAAAAGCATAAGAATTCAAAGCCGGAATTGTCCCCTTCTTGCAACCCTTGGGCTCCAGGGAGGGTGCAAGGGCGCCAATGTGCCCCTGGTTCTTGCTCCCAGTCTCCATTGGATCCAAGTTTGCTCCAGGCACATCTTGAATTCCCTAGTCTCTCACAGACTTTCTGAAAGGCCTTGCTGTGCACATTCAGCTTGCTACCGACTCCCTCTGATGGTGGCCACGGATGCATGTAACAAACTTAAAGTATCCAAACCCAACGGGCTCAAAAGTAGACTTACGTGGCGTACCCCGCTTGAACGCGGGAAAGGAGGCAACTCCTTTTTGTTATTTAACCCTCACACACCCTATTGGTGTCATGCTTGATCATCGGGTTCACCCTGACTCCTAAAGGTCAGGGTGGGCTCAACCGTATTTCAGGGAGCGCTTAGGATATGTAGGCCAGGGGGTCTAAAGATAAAAATCCTACTATGTTCCCCAGGTATCCCTTTATTTGAGGGACGTAGTGGATATTAAAATAAATATATACAGGGGGTCATTGGGAGGTAATGGTCCTATGACCCTAAAGGTATGCCAACATGTTTCAGCCCTTAGTCAATGGCCTGTTAGGTCCCGGGCTTTCTTCAGGGCAAATTGTGGTTCCCTCCCTGGAATTTAATAGGGGGTATTCCTATATATTTTTATAGACGGAGCAGAAAGCTGCTCCCTCGTGAAAAGTATGGAGGGTATACTTATCTCTCCATCCAGTAAGCACGCAAAAATTCCGCCTGTAAGACAAGAGTGAAAAGAAACAAACCAAAACCAATCTTTGAATATCATCATGTTTTTTCTTATATATGCGCAGACACACCCACGCACTCCCAACGTGCCCAGTGTGCTTTCACTCTTTCCACTCTGTGATCTGTGACCATATGAAATGAGCTATGCTATGGTAATATTGCCCCCAGACTGCCATATGCAGTATGCGTCCAGTGCTCGCATATCATTTTTACTCGTGAATACCTAGTGACAGTCTAAAAACAAACTCCATCCTATCACCCTCAACTGAAAGCTTCCATTAGTAATGTTACACGCATCCATACATGTGTCATATCAATGATGAGTGTGTTGCCCCAATTCTTATAGGTCTAGTGATCGGGTTCAGTCCTTACCCGATTTTGGTGGAAAACGCGTTTCTCATGGGGATCGGGAAAAGGGTAGCCTTTTAGTCAAACACTGTAGGGAAGTGGGATAGACATCAGCGTTAACAATATATGCCCCCATTGTAAAAAAAGAACGTTTTTACCTCGGTCCCGTAGCGTTGTCAAACAAATTCACTTACTACTCCAAAGGTCCTGCCCCTCGAGTCACCTATTAGTGTCCCGCGTCTCCCGGCATTAGCGCTTGATCTGCCTGGGTCGCGGCTAAATGTAGGCAGGACTGATTGTGTCTACGTGCTTGGAAGGGGCGCGGCTCCACGCTGGTCGCTCGTGTTTTGCGTCATTTCCTGTGTGCCACCTCCCGGACTCAGAATCCCATGGATTCATGGGATTTGTGGTTTATGTGGACAAACCCAATCGCTGACATGACGTTTAGGCTAGATGTCCGTCAGGAATTGGAAAACTGCTAGTCTCCCAGGAGATATTGGGGCTCCTGGTATTCGAGCAGACCAAATTAATGGATCAAATAATTTTTTTTAGACCAAATAAAAAACATTTTCATGGTCATTACGCCAGTGGGACGTGAACAATTTACATTAAGTGAACAGGACATATTCTGTAATTTTGTAACGATCGTTGTGTGTGTCTGAAGGTTGAATGCCACATGATACCCCACCTTGGGGCTGGGGCTATTTCCTTACATATTCTTTTCAAAAGGATAGTCACTTTCTTGTGATGTCCCCAACAAAAGTGGGAATGATATCGCGGCCCCCCCGGGGGAGTGGTGGAAGGGGAGGTAGAAGTTGATAGATGCCTTCTCCATGTGGGATGAACTTATTGTCTGACCTGAAGTGATAGAGGTCGGAACAGGAGGGGGCGGAGCTTGCCTGAACCTAAGATGGCCGCCTAAACTGAGTGCTCCGTCGAGCCATCCATATATTCATTAAAAATCCTGCATTTGGACGAACTCTTCTGCTGCAAGTTTACAGCCCCGAGCGTCGGAACGTGTGCTGCACCGATAGACTCCATCGGCGACTGCGGAGCTGGCCGAAGATATGCGATGTGGACTCCGGAGGCGGTGACTGCGTGATGAGGCCTAGCGGGACGGAGTCGGAAACATGCTGCCAGGTGACGCCGATACGGAGCCTCCTGAGAGCGAACTGCTGAAAGTCGAGACGGCTGCGGGTGCATGGTGCGGCGTTCGCTGAGGTACCGGAGGGAGCACGTGAAGCGCTTGCGCCTGCCCCCCTAATACGGGCTGTGCTTGCTCCGGGAGGCACCGGCGGCGCCTCGTGCACTCCGGTCCGGCTGACCGGAACGCGCTTGCTGGGATTGCGACGGAGCAGTCTAAGCACCGGGGACACTGTGGTTAGCCCGAGCTGGGGCACTGGAGGAGAAATTAAGCTGAGTCTGCCCCTCGACGACTCGGGACGCGCCTGAAGACGCCCTGATTTCCAGGTTTGGCCGCTCGTGGGGGCACAGAGCAGTTGCGACGAGGGTTGGGCGCCCATAGCCCCGGCACAGTGCACCAGTTCCTTTCTCTATGTGGGGCGCTGGGGCACAATGAGGCGGGCAGCTAGCGGAGGGGCTTCCCAAGAGCTCAGCGCCCCACAGAAGATCTCAGGTCATTGAAGTGGCTCTAATGAGAATACAGTCTGACTGCGAATCCTCTACGCTGAGTGCAGGGCCCCCATCGAGCAGAGTGAGCTCTGGTGTGTAGCGGAGGATCACCTACTTCTCTGTCTGGATACGTGGGGCCAGAATTTTACCTGCTTTGGTGTGAACCCGCCAGGCCCAGAGTCACTAACGGCCTGAGGCGGTGCCTCGGCGATAGCCTCCACACGAGTTGCTGCACCTACACTGGAGCTGATTCAGACAGGGAAATGAGCCATCCTGATTTTGTGACGACTGCACCGAGGGGACAACAGCTCCTTCGAGGCGACTACTCCACGGCGGAGAATAGTCACTCAGAAGTCAGAGGGGAGTCTTGGCCTGCCACCTCTTGTACAGCGGTGGAGTGTCTTGGTGCAGTAGATTCTACTCACTCACCATGGTAAAAGTTGATAAGGCTCAACCTAAGCTCAACTTTGAGCAGCGAAAAACCAAGACCAGAGATAATACCCCAGAAGGGAGCCACAGCGCGCAGGAGGAGGCGCCGGAGCAGGTGGAGGGAGAGATCCGTGTCATGCTCGCAGCCATGCAGAAAAGCTTACAGGACAGTCTGTCTACTATAGATGCAAAACTGGACTCTCTGTCGTATAGGATGGATAGAATGTCAGAGCGAATGGACAAGCAGGCAGAGAAGATAGGTATGGCGGAACGCAGGGTGATGGAAGTGGAAGAGGCACAGACGGAGCTGGACATTACGCAAAAACAGATGAGTAGAGTGCTGCAGACCCTGCAAGATAAGGCAGAGGACCTTGAGGCTCGTTCCCGAAGATGTAAATATGAATTACGGGCTTACCAGAATCCACGCAGGTGGGGAACATGGAGCTATTTGTTGAGAAACTGCTGCAAAACTTGCTGGGATCCGACACGTTCTCTTCACTGTTCGTCGTGGAGAGAGCGCACCGCTTGCTGGGCCCGAGACCTGCTCCAGAGGCCCCACCAAGGCCAATTATTGCTAAGCTATTAAACTATAGGGACCGTGATGCAGCCTTGAGAGTGGCGCGGGAGAAGCAGTCCCTGCAGTTTGAGGGTTCCAATATTTCGTTGTACCCGGACTTCACTGCCCGAGTGCAGGAGGCACGCAAGCAGTTTGCCCCACTCAAGCGTCAGTTGCGAGACCAAAACATTGACTATGCTATGTTGTACCCGGTGAGGTTGCGGGTGAACAGGCAGGGGAAATCCAGGATCTTCACAGACCCCAAAGTGCTGCAAAAAGCCCTGAAGGAGTGGTCAAAGGAGCTGCGCAGAAGCCCGGAACCTGACGCTTTGGAGGGAGCTACTGGAGGCACTCTGGATGACCAGGACTAGCTTGCGACCTATCCGGACTACCAGATAAGATGGGGACATTCAGAGGGTGGTTTGGGTATAATACGATGTGGCGGCTCTTCTGGGGCGCCTATGACGAGAACTGAGCTATTGCTTATGGGAGGGTTGGGACACTTCTCCTGCGCTGTGCCTGTTGTCAGATGGTAGACTGTGTACTGAGAGGGGCGGAACGCCCCTTAAAAAAGAGCTATGGGGCATAATTAAGTTGGTTGTATAAGTTCCTCATGTACCACATGGACTTGATGGCAGACGGTAATGGGCAGATAGCCCACCAAAGTTGAGTTACAGTTGGGGTAGGCATCATCCGCCAGCGGGTGTGCACCACAACCTGAGTTTTACCTCACTAATTGTTGACACAACACTGTTTGATGTGAATTTGTTATGATATTTGAGGTTTATATGGGGGGTTATTGCCACTGCAAAGTTGGGGATGGCTTGGCGTGGGTGGTGGGGAGGGAGGGGAACTGAGACTGACACATTGCAGGGTTCTTAGAGTTGCTACGTTTAGGCAGGATATGGGTTACCTCAATTATGATCATACATCGCAGTCTAGCATCCACCTGATTGCACAGAAGATGTGATGTTGACTAATAGTGCGTGCGACACAGCAATGCACAGTACACTGCGGGTCTTGACTTGGAACGTTCGGGCCTCAATGACTATAGGAAAGTAAGGAAGGTACTGGCATACTTACAGCGGCATAAGGTAGACGTTGCACTATTACAGGAGTCGCACTTGCCCTTAAATAGTCTCATGTTTCGCAGCAGAGGTCTCTTAGGGACGACACATGGGGCGGGCTTCACCACACATGCGAGGGGGGTGATAACTTGGGTGAATCCTAAATCCCATCTCACGCTGGAGCCATTGGCCACTGATCCGGAGGGCAGATTTGTTATATCGCGCTGCAGGGGGAAGGGGTTAGACTTGATACTGGTTAATGTCTGTGGCCCTAATTATGATAACCCGAAATTCTACGCCTCACTCACTGAAACGATGCAATACTATGCGGGGAAGGCTCAACTTTGGGGGGGCGATTTTAACTGTGTTCTGAACCCACGACTTGACAGATCGGGAGGGCCGGAACGGCGCACCACGGCGTCGGCCCCGGCTATTGCAGATGCGATGACGCAATTAGACCTGCATGACGTTTGGCGACAGCGGAACCCGCATGTGGGCGGGTATACTCATTACTCTGCATTCCACGAATTGCACACTAGGATAGATTACTGGCTAGCCTCACAGGATATTTATACACGAACACGCGACTGTATGGTACTACCACGCACCTACTCGGACCACTCCCCTATACTTTTAGTGGTAAACACTCCACAGAAGCATATACCTCCTTTCACTTGGCGTTTTCCCCCATATTCACTGTTAGATACAGCCTTTAAGTCAGAAATAGTCGAGGTTATAGACACCTTCTTTACTTGTAATGTTGGCTCGGTGGACTCATTCGCAACTATCTGGGAAACATTTAAGGTTTATATCCGGGGGATTGTAATGTCTAAACACTCCGGGGTGCTTCGGTCGCTCCGAAAGAAACTGTCTGATTTGGAGGGTTCACTTAAAGCGCTAGAACACCAACTGTTAGACGGAGCAAATGAAACTGTCGCAACTACGTTTAAAACACTATTAGAAGAATATCATGATACAGCGGACACTGAGCTTAAGCATTTAGGTAAATACGCGACAGCACGTACGTATGGGGAAGGTGAGCGCCCGGGCGTGGTCCTGGCCTCACTCCTGAAAAAGTGCCGTGAAGCTACAGTGGTGTCGGAGATCAGGGGTGCTGAGGGGTCGGTCATAACGGAAGATACTGAGATAGCTGCGCGGTTTCGACAGTATTACTCGACATTATATGACTCACGAAATGCATGTGTGGAAACTGAAATGCTAGACTATCTGACTCATGTTAAGTTGCCATGGCTAACCAATGAACATCGAGAGTATTTAATGCGTCCGCTGGAGAAAGAGGAAATAGTCCTGCGTTAGCTGGGATGAAATCAGGCAGTGCCTCCGGGGTAGATGGCCTTACGGTCAATTTTTATAAAGAATTTAAGGACCTGCTGGTTCCGCACCTAGCTACGATGTTTGAGGAGATGCTAGTAGATGGTGTTATGCCACCTTCGATGAGAGAGGCGGTCATCATGGCAATATTGAAGCCGGACAAGCCCCCATCTGACTGCTCCTCATATCGACCTCTGTCGCTATTAAATGTTGACACCAAGCTTTACGCCAAGATACTGGCGACTCGACTGGCACCACTGGTCCCGTTTCTAGTGGCGCCAGAGCAGGCGGGACTCGTACCTGGCAGGAACCTGACTTATAACCTGAGAACGGTATTTGGGGCGATACAACACACTAGACAGGATGTACAGGCAGTGGCAGTATTCCTGGATATGGAGAAGGCCTTCGATTCGGTTAACTGGCTGTTCATGAGGCACGTTTTGACGAGGATGGGACTTGGAGAGATATTCTTACAAATGATGGGGCTATTGTATAACTCTCCATCTGCCAGAATAAAAATTGGCAATCTAGTCACTGACCCAATACGTATTACCAGGGGCATGTGTCAAGGATGCCCCTTATCTCCGATATTATATGCGCTTGTGGCAGAGCCGCTGACTTGTGCATTGCGGGAAT
Source organism: Calotriton arnoldi (assembly GCA_963921515.1). Lineage (NCBI taxonomy): Eukaryota > Metazoa > Chordata > Amphibia > Caudata > Salamandridae > Calotriton > Calotriton arnoldi. The sequence continues at coordinate 744,568 of CAWUFW010001787.1, forward strand.
ATCATAGTCGACGGGGCATAAGATTCCCAGGGTACGATCTGATAGTCTCCACGTACGCTGACGATACGTTGCTTTATGTTAGAGATCCTGAGACTAATCTGTCTCCTATACTAAGGGAAATAGTGAAGTACGGCACGATTTCGGGACTCAAGGTGAATTGGTCGAAATCGATAATTTTCCCTCTTACTCCTGCTACTGCGCCCTTTTCGCTGGATTACCCGCTGCAATGGACAACGGACCCGGTGAGATACCTGGGTATCAAGATGCATACTGACTCAGACGTGGTGTTCCGTGAGAACTATGGAGTAGCTATCAGTAAGTTGGAGGATGAGATAGAGAGATGGATCCGACTCCCGTTGTCACTGCTGGGCCGGATTTCAATTATGAAAATGGTAGTACTCCCACGTTTCCTATTCCTGTTCTCTAATATTCCTATGGTCCTCCCGAAGTCTTTTTTGTGCACACTTACGACGCTTATGATAAAATTAGCTTGGGCGGGGAAACAAGCCAGGGTCAGGTGGGATGTCCTTACACTCCCTTACCGTCTAGGGGGACTGGGAGCTCCGGACCTTGACCTGTATTATAGGGCAGCACAAAGTGCCCATGCTCATCAATGGATGCATGGCTCGCCAGGTATCCCACATATACAGATAGAACAGGTGGCGACATCGTCGTGCTCGCTACCAGCTATGTTGTTTACACCGCCAGACCGCAGGACATGGATTTTAGACTCCATAAACGCAACTAGGCATGCATGGCATCACCTGTTGAAGCTCCAAGCTGGGGCGATATTATACTCCCCGCTTGCTCCCTTGGAGTGGTGTCAATGGTTGCCTCCATGCCGGGACAAGGGTGTAACGAGGGCGCTCGGCTCTTTGGGCATGGTGAAGATTGGCGACATGTTCCTTGAGGGGAAGGTTAAGACTTGGGAAGATTGTAAGAAGCCCGACCTTGAGACAACACTGTTGCACAGATTTCAATTTCATAGAACGCAACATGCACTCACAGACATCCTAGGCAGTGATTTAGACGAGCCACCGAAAGTAGCACCCCTCACAGGTACAATAAAGGCAGACACACCAACCCACATTGTGTCTAAAATCTATAAATCAGCACTGGGGTACCGAGAAAACTTTTACACCAAGGCGAGGCTTGCTTGGCAAACTGATTTAGAGACAGAATTAGATGACGCAACTTGGAAATATTGCTGCAAAAATACGAAGCGGATCTCGTTAAATGGGAGGCATAGGCTCATTCATTTTAAATTTTTAAATAGGGTGTACTACACGCCGGAAAGGTTATGTAGATATGGTCTGCGGGACACGTCTAAGTGTGAATGCTGTGAAGAAAGAACGGCGGATTTTTTACACTTAGCGTGGTTATGTCCGGGGATAAATACTTTTTGGGCCCAGGTGTTTAGAGAGTTAGGAGTCATTATAGATATGCAACTTACACCTGATCCCCTGCTCGCTTTGTTGGGATACTCCAAGCCGCTCCCTAAAGCAGTTCGTAGATTGGTAGATATGAGCATGTTAATTGCTAGGCGCAGAGTGGCGATATGCTGGTCGAAAGGCCCGGTCCCTACGATTGCGGACTGGACCAGGGACATGGTGTATTGCAGTACACAAACAGAGCTATATAGCGAACTTCTTCCACCGTGCAGTCGCCCTAAAATTTTTTGGCCGTTATATAAGACACATTTGCTGACAAAGGATAATGCGACAGTAAGGGCTGATACTGCTGCAGGTAATGATGCGGAGGCCTAGGCGTGCTAACCCTGTAAAGGCATTGAATAAGATCTGGGCGGTTGTGCTGTTAAACTGTTGGGCACTGCCGAGTCCTCAGACGGGGAGAATCTCTGGAGGACCGGAGTTACGATGGAGGTGGTCTGCTCTGTGCATTAGATTGAGATACTGTTGTTTGATCTGGTGATCTTTGCTGACAAAGTATGTGGTAAAATAACAACTGATAACACTGACTGTGAGATGATATGCTGTGATTGTTTTTTCTTTGTACATTCCTGCCATTAATATGTATGGGGTCATGTCTCGCTGCTATTTGGAAAATATTAATAAAGTTTTTTACAAAAAAAAAAGAGGTCGGAACAGGACACGACAGGGCACATGACTAGATATTGTCCAGCTACCTTCGGCTCAGTATATTCCACGGTATAGAGTCGTTCAATCCTCGTCTGTCTGTCTTGAGTCTGTAAACCCACCGCTGTTCTTTTTCTAGTAACCTTTTAGAGATATTGGTCCCTTCTTTAATTCTTTCAATGATGGTCCATTCCAGGTCACTATCTGTATGTCCTTTCTCGACAAAATGTGCTGTCAATTTGGTTGCTGTGATTGCTCGTCTGATGGTACTTCTATGTTCACCGATCCGCAATTTGACTTTTCTAGTCGTCATGCCAATATATCTGGATTTGCACGGGCAGGTGATCATGTAGATCGCATTGGCAGTATTGCAATTCGTGTGGTCTCTCTGTTCCCATTCGTATGTCAGGCCCAAGTTGATACTTGTGGTGTGTGTGGTAAGGGGACATACTACACAGGAGCCACACGGAAACTGTCCTTTCACCTGCGGTTGGGTCCAGAGTGTGAGTTTTGTATCTCGTTTGGGTGTCCGACTATCAGTATGGATCAGTGTATTCCTTATGCTCTTATTTCGTTTGAATGAGAACATAGGTTTCTCAAATTTTAGTTTGTTTGAGGTTAAAATTCGCCAGTTTTTGTTAATGATCTTTTTTATATTGTTAGAAGATGAATTGTAAGTAGTGACGCAAATGAGCGCCTTTGTTTCTGTTTTGGTATTTGTTTCTAATAAGGCATCACGTGGTGTGTTCCGGGATCTTTTCCGTGCTTTTTCGAACACTTTCTTGGGATATGATTTCTCTTTTAGCTTAGCTGTGAGTTTTTCAGCTTCCTTGTTGTAGTTCTCCAAGTTGGTACAGTTTCTCCGTATTCTCAGATACTGTCCAATGGGCAGGTTCTCCCTTAGGGATCGGAGATGGGCACTGTCAAAGTGCAGCAAACTGTTGCGATCAGTGGGTTTTTATCTTTAGACCCCCTGGCCTACATATCCTAAGCGCTCCCTGAAATACGGTCGAGCCCACCCTGACCTTTAGGAGTCAGGGTGAACCTGATGATGAAGCATGACACCAATAGGGTGTGTGAGGGTTAAATAACAAAAAGGAGTTGCCTCCTTTCCCGCTTTCAAGCGGGGTACGCCACGTAAGTCTACTTTTGAGCCCCTTGGGTTTGGATACTTTAAGTTTGTTATAGTTAACTTGGGAGGAGACGCTAGGGGGCGTGCGACAAGATGGCCGCACTGTAGTGAGGCTCTGTCAGCCCTGAATCCGCCATTCAATATTTATCCTGAATCTGGCAGCGAATCTTGCCATCAACCCTGCTCACTGAACCGGGAAGTACACCAGCACCTGATAGAGCCGGCTGCGGAACACCAAAAGGAGCGGCTGCCCCGAAAAGCACTCGAAATACATGGCGAGCTGAAGCGGCCCACGAAGCTCGGCAAGGCCGCATCCTCTGTAACGGCCTAATGATAGCTGGTGCCAGGAGATAAGGACACAGCTACAGGAGAGGACTGGCGAGACGGTGAGCGAGCGACCGGCGGTGCGCGCCGCACTCGAAGCATGAAAATTTAGTAAGAGCGCAAAAGGGATAAGCTCCGGAGAGGCGGGCGAGGACTGGGGAAGTGCTGGACCGGGGCTCGGCTTGTAGTGGAAGACCCTGCCGAGTGCCGCGAGTTCCACGGCGCAGCGGGGGAGGACGGCATAGCCCCGCGCTGCGAGGGGGAGCCCCCAGGAGAGGTGCGACCCTGGAAACACTCGCTAAGCAGTGTGACACCCCTTGCATGCAGGCCGCCTCACAAGCACCGAACGGGAATGTACGCTCAGTGACCAACGGTATATACGCCGCCATCTTGATAGCGCTGCAACGGGATCCCTCAAGAGCTCAATCCGACGCGATGCTGGTGGGTTCCTAGGAGACACAGAACCTCCGAGGCGCCCGCTGAGGACCGGGACATCTAATGTCCAACTGCTATATAGCTATTACTGGAGCAGCCCATGCAAGCGATCAGGCGCTGAGGTCAGCTCTACATATGCCGCCATTTTAGATTGCGCCATAGAGAGACCGCCGGAGGCCCTGCCCCGACCCGGCCGGACTGCATCTCGGGCCTGGCGGACTGCACCCCGAACCTGCCCGCTGTGCTCCACTGGGGCTATCGTGCCTCGCGTTGTGCCTGCCTGCTTGCTCCCTCGCACAAAAGCACCGCTCCCCCCTGGAGGCATCACCGCAGCTGGGGGCCTGGGCGAGCGGACTTCTTCGGAAACCCCCCGACGTTGGCGAGGAAGACACGTGCGACCAAAAGAGTGCACAACCACACCGCCAAGACCTCTCCTCCACGCTCCTACAAACCTGAGTCTGACGGCCGCGCGGACCCATAGGGGATGATGCCTAGACCACATACGGAAGGCCCCCACCATAGATGAGACGAGCTACTGGAGTCGGCTGCCGCTGAGACGCGCAGGGCGACCGCGGCGACTAAATAGGGAATCGGCAACCCCCAACGCCTGTGCAACTTTGGAAGAGCGACTAGCGCACCTGGTGCGGATCTCTGAATAGTGCTGACCCAGGCTGCTGGTCTCCCGCCGGGCACTGGCCTGAGACGCTAGGGGGTGTCCTTGGCCGCGGGGCTAGAGCCAGCAGCTAACGACGGGGGAAGGCCGCCTAGACTCCTACATCGTGGGACCGGACAGCGCCGTTGCCTACACCACCCAGATCTAGGTCTATACACAATCCGGGCATATTGCGTGGTGTAAGTGAGCAGCCGGCTAACCCTGCATAGACACCGGTGAACCCCACCAATTGCACGACATCCGACAATGGGTAAACCAGATGGCAAACAACCCAAGTTAAACTTCGACACTCGCAAGACGCTCAGAGGACAACCGCCCGACCCTGAGCAAGATGGTGTCGGCGCTGAGACGAGCGGCCCAGACGAGGTAGACATGAAAACTATCCTCCATACGATGAAAGCAAGCTTCGCCTCCATAGAGGGCAAGATGGATTCAATGTGTGCCAGAATGGAGCAGATTACTCACAAGCTTGATCAACAGGACGGAAGAATTAAAGAGGCTGAAACGCGGATATCCACCCTCGAAGACGACCATGCACAGACAGCGGGACAACTCACGGACATTGACAAGTTATTAAAAGTGATTGCAGCTAAAAATGAAGACATTGAAGCCCGCTCTAGAAGAAACAACATCCGTATAACGGGTATCCCTGAGTCCGCGAATACTGGGAGACTTGAGGACTATGTGGAACGACTGTTAACAACGTGCTTCGGGCAAGACGTTTTCTCCATGATGCTCATAGTGGAACGAGCGCACCGCACGCTGGCACCAAGACCCCCACCGGGAGCATCGCCCCATCCTATAGTCGCGAGATTGCTCAACTATCGCGACCGCGACAAGGCGCTTCACAAGGCGAGAGAACTGAAAGAGGTAACTTTTGATAACAACGCGATCTCGCTATATCCAGACTTTACCTTAAATGTGCAAGAAGCGCGTAAGAAATTTGCACCCATCAAGAAGAAACTGCAACAGGAAGGAGTGGAATATGCAATGCTTTATCCTGCAAGGTTACGGATCACATATGATGGTAAGCATCAGATCTGCAATACCCCACAACAAGCAACAGACTTCTTCAAGAAAGCAGTGCTGGGCACCAAGAGAGCGGAGCACTCACCAACAACCAGTGGAGGCGCTTCAGTGCTCCGGGAAGATGATTGATATTCAGGCCAGTAGCTGAATGTACAGACGCTACCGAATTGCCCAGCTAATCCTGCTGCTGGAGACACTACCCTCAATACGAAGGTAACACAACGCACGAATCAGGTACTGAATTCTACTGTTCTAACGGACTCCTGTCCTTATTACTCTCATGATGGTAAAAGTGCTCCCAGATACAGTAGTGTTCTTTCAGGGCCCCCTCCCACACACCATCATGGAGTGGGGGGAGCCGACACGCCCCCTGGGACACACGTCTCCAAGGGAGCACCCCTACTTCCCACTAATGGGAATCGTATTGTTAGGCGTTCGCCTGTTTTGTTTTGTTCAATGAACATTGTTACCAGGGACTCTAAACGACTCTAAAAGGGAATCGCTTCGGAAACTGCTAAGGCATAGTGGAGTTCTGATCCTCTCTTGGGGGATACAGATGCCATGCGAGATGTATATCCTATTAGCATGTTTCAACTACTACATAGTCAATGTCATGTTAATGTACAAGTCCCGAATGTTTGGGGGTAATTTGGGAGGGATGCATCGGGAGGGACCAATACCCGGCAAGTTGGGGACGCTGGTGTGGGAGGTATGTTGGGGTAAACAAGTAGACACTACTCAAGTGACAATATTTCACTCTGGTTCAGACACTCAACTCATGGGGGTTCCATACAACCATAGGCATTGGGTACTTCAAGCTAGACCGTACATATACGAGTTAAGGGGAAATGGCGGATAATGGCCGCAAGACTGACATGATGCCGCGACTCACCCTCCTCACCTGGAACATTAGGGGACTGGGTAATCCCAGGAAGAAACGCCATATACTGGCCTATCTAGACCGACATCACACTAGCATAGCTATGCTGCAGGAAACGCACACCTCCCCTCAGACGCGGCCCCAATTCGCCTCACGGTGGGCGTCGCATAGATACTTCTCTTCGTACTCCGCCTTCTCTAGGGGGACAGCCATTTTAATTAAAAAAACGGTGCCATACATAGAGGAAGGATCTGAGATCGACTCACAAGGGAGATATTGCATAACATGGGGACATCTGGCATCAGCCTCCGTCACATTGGTGTGTAGCTATGGGCCTAATATAGACGACGAGGACTATTTTATCACCCTTTGGGCGCGCATAGTAAATATAGGATCGACGCACCTCATATGGGGAGGAGACTTCAACCTAACACTACATCCACCCCACGATCGCTCGCATACACTACCGCACCATTACTCCAAAGCTCAGCGCCAACTACAGCAAATAGTTACCGACAATCTTCTTGTGGATGTGTGGCGCCACCAGCACCCAACGCAATATGAAGGCACCTTCCACTCGGCCGTACATAACACGTGGTCTAGGCTGGATATGTGGTTAGTATCACGGGATATTGCGCTGGCCGTCCTCTCCTCTAGCCATTTAGCGCGAACTTACTCAGACCACTCCCCGGTGCTTTTCTCAATGAACCCCCCGGGAATGTCTTCCCAGGCTAGGCAGTGGCGCCTGCAACCCACGGCATTGCTAGATACAGTGTTTGCGTTTGAACTGGGGGAAACGCTGGAAGAATACCTAAGATTGAATGTTGTCTCCGTCTCGTCCCTGGCTACGGTGTGGGAAGCACTAAAAGTCACAGTGCGAGGGCATTGCATGGCCAAGACGGGGGGTATTCTTAAAGACATACGCACAACAATATCACAACTGGAACACCAGATAAAACAATTGGAGTCAAATATGCGTGAAACAGATGACGGCCCCACGATGGCCAAGATACGAGAGACCATGACTGCATATCAAGGGGAGGCGGAGCGGGAATGTCTGTTCCGCAGCAAATACCATAGAGCACGACAGTATGGTGAGGGGGAACTCCCTGGCAAAGCGCTTGCGGAGACGATACGGCCACCTAGAACAGCGAATCATGTCCTGGCCATCCAAGACAGAGTCGGCGGGATGCACAGAGACACGGCAGCTATAGGCCAAGTATTCATTGAGCATTACCAAACGCTATATACCTCTTGTGCGGCGCGCCAAGGGGAGACCCCACAGTACCTACAGCAAATAGAGCTAGCCTGGCTCAGCAACAATCACAGGGAATTTTTGGCGGCCGATTTTGAGCTGGACGAGATAAGAGAGGCCATAATGCAGATTAACAGTGGCAAAGCACCGGGGCCAGACGGCTTGGGCATCGAATTTTACAAAACCTACATAGATACACTAGCCCCCTTCCTGAAAGCGGTCTATGAGGAGGCCCTTGAAACAGGATTGCTCCCGCCCACTATGCGGGAAGCAATGCTGGTTTCATTATTGAAACCCGGGAAACCCCCGGAATCCCCAGACTCTTATAGACCACTATCGCTGATCAACTGCGATGTTAAAATACTGGCTAAAATCCTTGCTAATAGGCTAGCCCTGCTGATGGATAGGCTTATCCGCCCTGACCAGGCTGGCTTCATACCGGGCCGCTCAACGGCGCACAACTTACGGACCCTATTCTCTATCCTACATGAAATCGACCAAGATGAACAGGCGGTGGCAGTCTTTTTGGACGCCACCAAAGCGTTCGATTCTCTGGAATGGGGTTACCTCTTGGCGGTGTTGACGCACATGGGCTTTCCACTGAGATTTCTCCAGTGGATCCAATTGCTATATAATAAGCCTTGCGCCTCAGTTCTTCTAAACGGGGAACGCTTCCCAGCCTTCGATATCACCAGGGGAATGCGGCAGGGTTGTCCCCTGTCGCCTCTATTGTTTGCGATTGCCATGGAGCCGCTTGCGGCCATGCTCCGCCAGCATCATAAGCCATACGCATTGGACTCTCCCATAAGGCCCATCTTAATATCATTATACGCGGACGACATCACATTATATGCACGTAACCCTGTTGACGGGCTTAATGCCATGATAAGAGAAATAATAAAATTCGGGGCCTTTTCGGGCATAACCATTAACTGGGGCAAGTCTCACGTATGCCACTAACAGATGCCACCGCCACAATCCAAATGGAATATCCGCTGCTATGGAGCAATGACGAGGTCCGGTATCTGGGAATAAACGTTACTAGAGATAAGGAGGTGTTAATGCGCGCCAACTATGGGGTGGCTCTCACCACAGTGGAGGATCTGATCAGTAGGTGGGTCGCCCTTCCCCTCTCCATGGCGGGGCGAATAGCTCTAATGAAAATGGTCATAATGCCCAAATTTTTATATCTATTTACTAATATTCCCTTCCCCCCCGGACGTCCATTCTTCACCAGACTAAAAGGTCAACTCATACGTCTTGCGTGGGGTGGCAAACAACCCAGGATAAAATGGAGTACCCTAACATTGCCGTTTGCACAAGGCGGGTTCGAAGCGCCGGATCTTGAACTATACTATCCTAGTGCCCAGGCACACTTCGCAGCCTACTGGTCTGCCCCCCCATCCTTTATGACACACCTGGCAGTGGAACAGGGGACCATGGCGCCAATACCACTGAGGGGATTCTTGGGTGTAGATGCCAAGACAGCCGGGGGAAAGCTCCACCATTGCATGTACAAACAATGCATGGCGTGCTATAGCGAAAAGGTCTCAAATCCTCCTGCTGTACTCCCCCCCTACTTCCCCTACTAGACCAATACAATCTGCTGATCACTAGAGAAGGGGCCTGTAAACGCATGCTACTCCGTCTAGGTCTTCACACGTGGGGAGAGTTGTACCATCAGGGACAATTCAAAGACGCTACCACATTCATGGGTGACACACCTCCCACCACACTGGATAGATTCCTATATATTCGCCTGCGACAAGCTGTCAAAGCCGCCACCCCCGCGTTTCCAGAGGAACCCCACATATTGACTCCACTGCACCAACTCATACGGGGAGGGGCGGCACATGCCATGTCCCGCATATACAAAGCCTCCATAGGGGTGGGGACACACAATACCATGAAAGCTAAACAAGGCTGGGAGACGGAACTGGGACATCCCATCACAGAAGAGGAATGGGCATACAGTTGCCAACAAACCGAACGCATCACTGCCAGCAGTAGGTTCCGAGTTATTCATTTTAAATTCCTCCACAGAATGTATTACACTCCGGCACGGTTACATAAACTCCAGTTGCGAGACAGCGATAGATGTGACCGCTGTGGGCAGGCAGGAGCAGGTTTTTTACATCTAGCGTGGGAATGCCAGAATATAGCGAATTACTGGGCAGAGATTGGCAATGCATTGAGCGACATGCTGGAGGTACCCTTGGACTTGACACCTGAAATGTGCCTCCTGGGATACCTACCAGGTTACAAAGGTCAAACTAAAAGATTTCTGGCGATCACCTTCCTTATTGCCAAACGAAAAATAGCCTGCAGGTGGGGGAGGGGCAGAGCGCCCAAGTTCAAGGAATGGCTGACAGATATTACTTATTGCCAGGAGCAAAACAACATTTACGCAGAACTATTACCCACTCGCTCCAGACCACGTGACATATGGGAGCCGCTCACCCGATACATGCTTAAACTGGCTTCCAAAGACACAGACGATGAGGGCACTCCACTGCGGACCGATACCTACATTGGGCCTGCAGAGGATACTCGAGGGGTTGCGTGCGCATAAGACTAACGATATATGCAATCACGCAAATAGCTTAGCGAAATGTCAGAGAGACGGAAGATACAGCTGCACCTCAGAGAGTTGACTTCATACTGGGTGACGGTGGGGTACACTACGCGGGGATACTGGAGGGCGATGGAAGTACACCTCAAGAGACACCGTAGCCAATAAATGGGCCCTGACTGACACCACTGGGGCATTTTCCCCACTTTTCACACTCCTGATGATCGCCAGGCCCCAACCATGAGCCGGACTGTTGCGAACCAGACCTGCCAATGTAATAAACATCCCCCTTGTAATTTTAAGGTATCGCTGCCTCGAAAACAGGTCGGACCGCAGGGGAAAGAGACTACCCAACCAGACACTAGTTGCGATACCCATTCCCCGAGGCACTCTACTGCTGTTCGCAATGTACCAAGCTTGATGTATATTAACACCAGACATGCACTGAAATGAAATATGCATTAATGTATAATGAAGTGTTGACCTACCACACTCTGTACTTGTTGTATTGTTGTATTGATAAAATGCCATTAAAAAAAAAAAAAAAAAGTTAACTTGGGAGGGTGTATCCACTTCCTAGAATACCTCTCTTACCCCTTGGTATCGGTGGAGGGCTCTCCTCCGTTACTTTTGGAACAATAGGTCACGGATGCATCACTACTGGATTGGGGAGGCCACCTGGGAGAGGTGAGGAACAGAAGATTCTGGTTTCTGGTAGAGTCTCAACTCCCCATCAATCTGTTGGAGTAAAGGGTGATTCACTTAGCTGGCTCACCTGGTGGGATCTTTAGATGCCAGTGTGGAAAAACTCTGCCGCAGGTGCTTAGCGGATTATGAATGGCAGTTTCACTGGGAGGTTACGCAGGGCACTGTCCAGCAAGAGAGAGAATCCTGGCTCATTCTCTTTGCCATTGATGAGAATGTGCAATGTCAGCACTTTTGTGCATTCAAGTTTCTAAAAGCATATCTGTATCTCAGAGAGTGTGGTACCCAGAACTCTTGGGCATGAGCATCTGTCCTCTCATCAAGCTGCCTCTTCAGCAGGATTTTCTGTTCCACTAGCTTTGCAGAGTACCGTACCTAGCCCACTCAATTTGGATCTCCATGCTTGGAGATTGAGCAGTGGCAGTTGACCTCATTCGACTTCCTCCCTGAGGTTGTTGATGTCATCGTGACAGCAAGGCGTCCATGCACAAAATCAGATATTGGGACAAATTTGTGGATTGGTGAGTCATCCGACGCATAGATCCATTACAAGCAAAGTTGTTCAAAGTTTTGTTGTTTGTTTTTTCCCTAACGAAGCCAGGACTTTGGGTACTTGTAAGGGCTACTTATTGACTCTTTTGCTCTTTTTTACAGTTGCTGGATCAGCCTTCGTTATTTAAATCACCAACTGTGATGGGGTTTTTGAATGGTTTGCAACATTTGTTTCCACCTAAACCCTTTGTGCTGCATCAGTAGACTGAAAAGAGTTCACACTTTTTAGATCTCGCCTAGGCAGCGCTTGCGCTGTCTTTTCGAGACATGCTGTATTCAGGATCTGGTCATAAAGCTCCGCCTACTTTCCGCCCATCTTTTTAATTGGCTCCTGTCCCTGTCCTTTGTAAATGGTGGCTTTTCATTGGTCATTAGGCTTAGTAGTCCCTCCTTAGTACCGCCTTGTCTCTTCTTGTAACCTCCCATGAGGACACCCCCTTTTACATGTGTTGTTACGCCCTAGGTTTTAATTACAGCCTCAAGGCACTATTTTCTTAAAGGCCTTCAGACAGGACACTCACTTGGTCCTAAACTAGGTTGGCAGTGGCTACTTTACCCGCTAGCACATCTCACATTTATATTAGACCTTCTATAAATTTCCCTACATCAGCTCCACATAGAGTACAACCTAATCCGTAATTAATATAATAATTCTTTTCACATTTCAAAGTTGCTAATTGTTTATATGGACATAGCTATTTGAATGTACTCGTGGTACTGTCTTGCATGCAATGCATTAGGGGTAGGATGGATTTACCATATCTTCTGCAGGGTGCAGTACCATATGTGACCAAAAGTTTATGATGCTCACTAGGGACCTCTAGGAGCAGCTTGCGGTACTGCACCTAGACATGCAGTGCTGGTGCCTTGCTCACTGGGGAACTCTAGGAGCAGCTTGCGGTACTGCACCTAGACGAATATATGACGTTACTTCGCATGCGTTTACAACACATGCCTTTACAACGTGGTCAGTACAACGACTGCGTTGTTACCTTGTGTACCATTACAACACAAGTCATTACAACGACTTGCTGTAGGGGGCGCTGGAGTTTGGAATAATATAATTTACTATTCCAACTCCAGTCTGCGCAACATTAGGGAAGGTGTTGGATTTAAAATCCAACACCTTAAGCTCCCTACAGCAAGTCGTTGTAATGACTTGCGTTGTAATGGTATGCGTGGTAACAACGCGGTCGTTGTACTGACCGCGTAGTAATGGCGCCTCGTTGTACCGACAGCGTTGTAAACGCTGTTTCCCCACCTAGACATGCAGTGCTGGTGCCTTTCTCACTGAGGACCTCTAGGAGCAGCTTGCGGTACTGCACCTAGACATGCAGTGCTGATGCCTTGCTCACTGGGGACCTCTAGGAGCAGCTTGTGGTCCTGCACCTAGACATGCAGTGCTGATGCCTTGGTCACTAGGGACATCTAGGAGCAGCTTGCGGTACTGCAACTAGACAAGCAGTGCTGGTGCCATGCTCACTAGGGACCGCTAGGAGCAGCTTGCCGTACTGCAACTAGACAAGCAGTGCTGGTGCCTTGCTCACTTGGGACCTCTAGGAGCAGCTTGCGGTACTGCACCGAGACATGCAGTTCTGGTGCCTTGCTCACTAGGGACCTCTAGGAGCAGCTTGCAGTACTGCACTGAGACATACAATGCTGGTTCCTGGCTCACTATGCAAGCATTTGCAATGAACTAGGTCTCGCATTACTGAAAGTATGAGTTATTTGCGTTGCATTATTATTTGCAACGCCAATACCTCAAACTATCAGTATTGCGAGACCTATTGCGTTGCAAATGCTTGTTTGATGTGCACCCCTTTTGAGCCGCTGTACAGTTGTCCTTTGAGACTTCTGATGCTGAAGAAGGCATTTCTCATCACTGTAACATTGGCTAGACATTTCTCATCACTGTAACATTGGCTAGATGTGTGAACAAACTGCAAGCTTTTTCTGTCAACCCACCTTATACCACTTTCTTTGCATATAAGTTGCTGCTGATTATCCGAGCTTCCTTTCTTCTGAAGGTGATCACTCCTTTTCATGTCGGGCAGGCCATCACCCGTCTGTCGTTCTCTGCTCCACTTAATCCCCCTGGAAAGCAAAGGAGACTTCATCATTTGGGCCCTCAGAGGACACTAAGCTTTTAAGTTGATCATACCAAGGAATATTGAGTGGGCAATCAGCTCTTTGTAGGGGTTTCGGGAGCAAAGAAGGACAAGGTAGTGCAGAAATTCACCCTCTACTAATGGATTGTTCTCAGCATAATTAACTGCTATGCACTGGCGAAGAAACAGCCTCCAGAAGGCTTGCATATTCACTCCACAAGGGCAGGGCCAAAGCTGCTGCTACTGAGTTAGCACATGCAGTGCCTTTTTTGGAAATTTGTCAGGTGGCTACGTGGATGTCGGTGCGTACATTCACGAAGCACTACTGCCTCATCAGTTAGGTCCATAGAGAGTGACATTTTGCGTGCTTGGTCCTACAGCACTTTTTGGTCTGAGCCAATTCACAGACCGCCCCCCAAACCTTCCCCCCGCCCTCCAAATCTCTCCTCCACCCCCCACCTGGGAGGAACTGATATGGTATCTATTCACAAGGTGAGGGATCTGCGGTTAGAAGTATCCATCGGAAGAACAAGTTACTTACCTTCGATAACAATCTTTCTGGTAGATACTCTATCTAACTGCAGATTCCTCAACAACCCTCCCACCTCCCCGCTCTGTGAACGGGACTCTTTTTCCATCTAAAATGTTCTCAAGTCTAGTAATCTGCACACTGGTCATGCCAATCTGCTGATGGGCTCTGCATCTGAGGGAACGGACAGCCCAAAAAGCAACTAACGTCAGAGCGCATGGGTAGCTCTTATATGCGGTGCCGTTCATCACTTCTATGACAGAAGAATGTTGGCGCCGATCCACACAAATCTGTGGTTAGATAGAATTTCCACCAGCAAGACAGTTACAGAAGGTAAGTAACTTGTTCTTCATTGCTGGTCTTCTCCATCAGCACGGCCTGAATTCAGTCAGCACAAGCACTCTGTAATAACTTCAGGCTTTTCTCTTTGTTGAAAGGCACGTATGGCTTAAAAGTACTGCTTCCAACACTAGTACCAGACTTAACAGTAGGCAGCACTTCAAGGCCTGTTTCCTGAAAGGATGAATACAACCCCCTTTGCTAATAAATAGAGTCTTGTGTTTTTTCTTATGGTTTTGCAGGGGGTCGACAATGTATTAATACATGTTATAGTACATATAACATAATAAGCACAAGCATTGGCAAAGCCAGTACCATCAGGAAGGCATCTTTGAGTTCCATTATTTCTATTGTTTTTATTATTTTATTATTTTATTGTTCCTATGTGGCCACCACATTGGATGAGTCTTAGTGGGTGGTCACGTTTGAGCATTATAACTATAGAAAGGATAAAAAATAGATTTCCAAGTTGCTGCTATGTTGTGCCACATTACATTACATTTTTTCCATAAAGCTCAAAGGAACTCAGGGGGTCACTTCTTTGCATGGTAGTTTTCCAAATAAAAATAAATCTGCAGCTCAAGTATTACAGAGGTCCTATTTAGATCAGGTGCAGAGCTCATTCATAGACACAGATCCAACCATTTATGAGGTTTCCATCCACACATTAATGCTCAGAGATTGTTGCATGAACAGAAATGTAGGCAGGCCATCAAGTGCCAGTAAACCTTTTCACAAAATAACAAATGCGTTCACATTTGGATTTGTTAAGCATTGTTTTCCTTATTAAATCACTCTTTAGGTAATGGGTCCTCACTTACTTCAATTAGGCAAAATGCCAACTGATCAGAACAGGGTACAGTATGCTGCCATTACTTTTTTCTTTTATTAAGGATGATCTACTCTTTCCTTTAAGAGGCCAACAACATCCAGTAAGCTCATTCCATTGGTGCCACAGATATTTTTTTCTTCACAGAGTATAGGAAACAAAGGCTTTACAGAGAATCCATTACAAAGACAATGAAGGAGTCCCTGTACACACTTCTCAGTGTTCTGGAAATGAATCAGCAGATCACCAAACCAACCAATTCTAAAGGCAACATGATCAACTTCATCCTCTCTCTCAACTCACTGCAAGGCTCTGATATCCCTGGATTGGATAAATCACTATGCCTTCCCACAATCCTTCACTGCACACCTTTGTATTGTGTTCAGCCAAAAAGTGAATCCTAAAATTTCACTCATTTAATACCCTCCCAGTGGACATCGTCCATGAAAATCCGCAACCGGTCAAACTCCCTAAAACCCATAACAGATGCCAACTCTACATCTACAAACGATTTTTGCAAAACTATGCAGAGCTCAATGCGCCACTTAAAATTAGATGTGCTAAACTGAAACCCTCAGCATGCAGGCAATCCTAGTAGCTCACACAGAACAAGCTTGCAGTATGCAGGCAAAAAATGAAATGGAGATAGGCCAATCTCTTGCATTATTTCACTTAACTTCTGCTCTGTCTACAGAGTCATCATCATCTCTTACAAGACTACCATCAACATCAAAGCATTGGTTAGCTGTCAAGCACTGCATCAATTTACTACCAGACCTGTCGATACCACCATCAATCAACAAATGTGACACCATGAATTGCCTCTTCACCGTCAAGATTAAAAAGGTATCCTATTTCAGTAACACAACAGAGAACTCCATATTACTACCCATCCTTCATTGCTTCCTCCCACAGATGGGCTGCCTTCAGCCTTCATTTTCATGCTTGTCTTTCCAACATTCTGAACTCTCTTTGGGTTGCCTTCTATGAAGTTGACATCCTGCCCTAATTCCTCTTCAAATCTCTTTTAGGATTACCCTCACCCCCCTCCTCAATGTCATGAATCTCTCTCAGCCAAAGAACCTTCTTGACAATATTAATCCTCCACCTGCTGAATAATGATGAGCATTGCAACTTCTTTCCCATCACTGATCTACCCTTTTTAAGGAAAAAAAAACATTAAAAAAAATCTTCAGTAAGATAAAGTTAGAAACATCTTATTCACGACTATCAATCTGGCTTCAGGCCACAATACAGCACAGACAGCTACTTTTCCAGTAGTCACTGATGTGCTCCCCACTAATTTGTGCAGAAAGAAACTGCATGGTCCCAGAAATCCCCCACCTCCTTTGGAGTACCACATGGTTCCATCTTGTTGCCCATCATCTTCAGCGTCTACATGGAACCCCTAGGTTCCTCATTCACTGACAATAGCATCAAGGTGCATTAGTATGCTCACAACACTCAACTGTTCCTCAACATCTTCCTAACAAGTAACATTCAATTACTCAAGAGCTCCCTCACTCTCATTCAGAATTTTGTGTCAGGTACCAGAAGCTCAGCTCCACAAACACTGAATGGCTCTTGTTTATCCAAGAATCCACAGATTCAAGTTTGACTTTCTAATATGAACCTGGATGGCTTTACTCGCCAGTTGACCAACATTGCAAAAGTTCTTGGATTCAGCCTTGAAACATAACGCACCTTAGAACACATCTTCACGAACATTAAGTCAGAATGTTATTGGCTCTCCCTCCTGAAGAAGGTGAATCCCTTTCCTCTGGAAGCTGATATCGGCACAATTATGCAAGGCCTGGTCCTCTCCCATCTCGACGGAGGGAATATTCTGCTTATTGGTCTTCCAGACACCTCTCTGGCAACCCTGAAAGGCATCCTACATGTTGTGACATGTGATATCAAGGATATGAAAAAATTCAACAGCTTCATCCCAAGGTAGAAGGAACTACCCTGTCTCCTTTTACATGCCCATATCATCTTCAAGACCAACTGCATTATTTATATGGCCATCAGAAATAACACATGACATTCCTGACCAGGAAACTAATCACATCATGTGATGGCACCATATTAGGAGCTCGGACACCACTAGAGATTCCTGCAGTTTCAGTGTCACTGAAGGAATGAATGGATACAATTGAAAAGAGTAAAGAAATAGTCTTGACCAGCTGATCAAAAGAACATTGCCTAGAGACCCCGGTTCTGGTAAATTGAATGCAGAGTCTTAGCATTTTCTGTTTTGTGCTGTTGTGAAGCGGATTTTCTTAGATGTTCCACACTCTTTGAAGATGTCATTTAAAACTTTGTCATCCGAGACCCACTTATGAGACTCTTTATGATAGTGACAAAATAAGGCTGCTTGTTGATTCATTGTGTCTGGAATGTGCAATGCTGTTAGCATCAGTTTCCTGGCTTGGGCCAGTATCAGATTGTCGTAACTTCCATGGAAAGCGGGCTTGATTTGAGGACCACCTTGCCTGTTTGGGAAATGCATGGTGGTGGTCTGTATTGTCTATTTGATCCTGGATGGTTGATTTCTTCTTCAAAGATGGAAGAAAAGCCTTGAGCACTAGTAGGACTGCTCTCCGTACAGAATACCTTGTCCTCCAAACTGTTCTTTTACTGACACCATTGGTCATCTAAGTTAGGGGGGTTGCAATTCTTATCACCTGCCACTATCAAGGGGAAGCCCTTGAGACTATGAGCGATCCCCTAGTTAGATGGGTGATGAGGACTCTGAAACTGGGGGAGGAAACTATTCACCTAATTAGCTATTATGGCCCCTTACATGATGAAACTCTAGCATTAGAAAAATGGCTGAACTCTTAATCCCTCTACACGGAGCCATAATCATCGGAGGGGATTTCAATTTTATTCAGAATTTAGGCTTGGACTCCTCCCATAAGAACAAATCCCAAAATAAACCGTTAACTGCTAGATACCTGAATAGTATGACGCAAGACTTTGCGCTAGTGGATCCATGGCGGTCTCAGCACCCCGCCATCAAGGAATTCACGTGCTTTTCAAAAATATATAACACAGCATCCAGAATTGACTTTTATTTAATTTCCCATCAGTGTGAAAAAGGGTAATCGTGGATTATTCCCAATCCCTTTTCCGATCACTTGGTCCCAGTAGTTGAGATCAAGGCAAAAATCGGTCCAAGGGAGCGACCCAGATGGACATTAGACAAAACCCGTCTAACAGATGAGGGATGGATTAGAAAAATGCAGTCACTACTTACGGAGTTTGCCATTAGAAATGTGGGATCTGCCTCACCTTTTGCTGTATGGTATTCCTGTAAGGCGTATATCAGAGGCGAAGCAATCTCACATAAAGCTAGAATCATCAAAGAGAAAAAAGAACTAGCTAGACATCTCCAATATAATTTTGATGAAGCAAGTCGACTCAGTCTTTCGTTCCATTCCGAAACAACGGCACTCAATTTACAGCAGTCCAGATTAAATATTAGAAACTTCTACGAACATCAGGAAATATTAAATCAAAAAACTTGCTTTCAAAACTGGTATGACGAAAGTGAGCATGCAGGTAAAATTTCTAGCATGGTCCGTAAATCAAAATCACAATAATGCTATGGTGAAATCCATCTTTGATGATGCGAAAGGTCAAAATGTGCATCAAGCAGACGAGATCAATAAGGTCTTTTTATCACACTATGAAAGACTATATACAGCTTCGATACCCAAACCACTAGAAGAAATTGATAACTTTTTAATTAAAATTACGCTACCATGTTTAACTCCTTCTCAGAAAGCCCAACTGGTAGCACCAATCACAGAAATAGAGATCCATGCGGCAGTAAAAAATACACCTAGCGGCAAAGCCTGTGGCATTGATGGAATACCAATCGAATTCTATAAAATCTTTTTGCCACAGTTAAATAATGTTTTGCTCTCTTTATACAATGCAATTCTGACAGGTTACAATATACCCCAAGACTTTTGCCAAAGCAGTGGTAGTTAGTTTTCTAAAGAAGGGGAAGCCACCACAAATACCTGGATCTTATCGGCCCATCAGTCTTTTAAATAACGACTATAAATTTCTTACTAAAATAATGGCAACAAGAATTACCCTAGTCGCCCAAAGTCTGGTTCACGAGGACCAATGTGGCTTTTTACCTGAAATATCTCTTACCAACAATACAAACTTCTTAACTCAAGCCATCGATTTTTTTTCAAATAACAACACGAAAGCGGCAGTCATCATGATTGACGCAGAAAAAGCCTTTGATATGGTAAACAGGAATATTCTTTTTACAGTTCCTGAAAAAACTCGATTTCCCCCCAGTCATAGTGGACCTACTTAAGAAATTGTATAGTCAGGCCAAGGCGAAAATAGTAATTAATGCATATACTGCTGGTATAGTGGAGATCCAGAGGGGAACCCGGCAGGGCTGTCCAATGTCACCGGTGTTATTTGCCTTGTATATTGAGCCATTAGCTAACTTGATATGCCAAAACCCCTTAATCACACCTCCAATAACAGGGGCACCCAAATTGAAGTTATTCGCGGATGATTTAATCCTCTATCTTGAGGCAGAAAAGGCAAATGTTAAACAAGCATTTGAGACAATTGAAACATTGTCGAAGCTGGGGGGTATAAAATTAACGATAGTAAAGCAGAGATTTTACTATTTAATTGCCACAACCAGATTCTGCCCCAAGCCCTTCAGAGTCGGGTGGCAAAACACAATCCTATTCGATATTTAGGTATCTGGGTTTCAAATGATTTTACGTAACTTTTCACACTCAACTATATTACAACACTTAATAAAGCTAGAAAGATCCTCAATAGCTGGCATAATTTACCTCTATCTCTAATTGGAAGAACCGCATTGATAAAAATGATGATACTTCCATTATTTATTTTTGTTTTCTCAAATGTTCTTATCAAGATTCCATACACTTATTTCACAGAAATAGATCAATTAGTTCTGAAATTTCTTTGGAGATGAAAGAAACCACGGACCAAGTTAACAACACTGCAATTGAGACTGGAAGAAGGTGGTCTAGGGCTTCCTCATATGCAAAGATATTTCCAAGCTGCTCTTTTGGATTGGTGTGGACATGCATTATCAGCACATGATTGTGGCCCTAATTTTTACCTACATCAAATGCTATTGGAAAAAAATATAGATCTAAAATCTTTTATTAAAATTCCCAAGACTCCCTGCATAATCCATGATAGACTCAATCGATTAAAAGACGTGTATCAATACACACCTTTACATCCAGAAACTAAACTGCTACACTGTAGGGAATTAGGAATTGCAATCAATACACAGACATTGAAGAACTGGGAAAAGCTGGGAATCTATCAAATAAAAGATTTATAATACAAGGAGAGATGAAATCTTGGGGACAAATTAGACAAGATAAAATAGAACAAGTCTCGACCCTAATATTTTCCTATCTTCAAATTTTGAGCCTAGTTAAGAAATTACATCTCCCGAATGGTCCACTTCCCGAAGCCGTCACCAATGCATTGTATATCAAACAAATGGCAGGAATCGGGAACTTGTACCACATCTTGCAGCAAAACATCTATGTTTACGTAGTCCCGAGCGCCCTTCTAAAAATTCAGGAGACTACGGGCTGTCGCATAGAGGCAACCCAATGGCAGGACTATAATAAATGGTCCACCAAGGCCATTCGCGGGGCGAACTATAAACAAATGGCATTCTTCTCCAAATTGCATTTATATTATAACCCCGCTAAATTGCACAAATTGTTCCCAGAAACATCATCGGACTGTCCTAGATGTAATCATTCAAGAGGGAACTGGTTCCATATGTGTTTCTCCTGCCCAAAATTGATCGTCTACTGGACTAGGGTCCTTCAGTCCGTTAGTCAACAAGTCCAATGTAACATAGACCCTAATCCAATGGTAATTTTATTTGGGATCTCTAACACTACTTTAACGGTGCGACCAAAACAATTTGTTTTTAATGCTTCGGTAATAGCTAGAGCTTTGATTTTACAAAATTTGAATTCATCGGATCCACCAAAACACGCACAATGGGTAATCAAAATGAGAAACATGAAAGAAAGAGAAAAACTTTATTCCCTCAGGACAGGGACTATCCGGAAATTTGCACAAATATGGGGAGCAGAATAAAATCAAAGCTACAGGTACTGCACAAAGTATAAATGAAGAAATAGATGCTACAAGAACCTACAATTTTGTCTGCACGTTTCCTTGATCTATTTATCGTACTGTATTTATATTTGTACTTGGGTATAGATGTCCATCCCTAAATATTTAAAAACTATATTTTATATGGCATTTGAATTATGAACTGTCACAACACTACTTTTGTTTTTAATGGTTCTCCTCTCCTTTTCTGGTAAAAAATGTTCAACGATTTCATTGAATGGTCTGTGATTTAAATAAAGCTTTAAAAAAAAAATCTAAGCATTGATGCATTGATGCAGTGATCTCATAACCAGCCATGTATATGGGACAATGTAAATACAGGATACCATAAAGCCTAGGAAGGGGACCAATTTATCTCGCTTTTGGATTGGAAGTGCTCCACAGCCGATGGCATTCATCCCAAATAGATGACACTCTTTCTTCTATGGTGTCTATATTGTGCCTAAATAAGATCAGGTTCTAAACCTCATTTTTCATCTTCAGCATTTTTCCTCCTGTGTGTTGTCCAAGCAAGGCTGATTCTGTAAACAAGAGGTTCATTATTTTCAGTTGTGTCTCTGGCTATAAGGTGTTAAGGCAGAGCCTGAAGGATACCACATCAAAATATCTAGTGGTGACCAAGTCAGATGCAGTTCTTATGATCTGATTGGATACCACCAAACATTTGTACAGCATTTCTGCGAAATCTTGTTGGTGATGTTAAGGAAGGTCATCAATAGAATGTCTCAGGTTATCACAGATTTCGCTTTGATATCTTCCCAGAAGAGATGTAGAGATGGCATTTTTGAGGTGGTAGCTGCCACCCACATATCTTCCCAACAGTCACATATGGTCACTTGCTTTCTTACTTTGAAGAAGTGTTAGTCTCTGGAGTTGAGGTATGTCTATGTCTCACCAAAGTCACTGTTACTGAATTGGACTACGGTTCTGACTTAAGAAACTGAGATATTAGGTAGGCCATATATGTAAAATGTAATGTAATGTAAAAGGGTACTTGTAAAGCGCACGGCTACTCCACAGTGTGTCTCAGCGCTAAGGACCACAAGACCGGGAAAGACAGAGAAAAGTAGAAAAAGAACCAATCGTGTTATGGAAAAGTACTATCAACTGTTATTGCTGGAACAACCAGGTCTTCAACTGTTTCCGAAAAGAAAGCAAGTCCTGGACTTGCCTAAGCGGCAAAGGTAGACAATTCCATAACCATGCGGCCAGCACTTGAAACGAGCGGCCGCCTAGTTGGGAGCGGGAAAACTTAGGAATCTTCATAATAAAGGAACTAAAGGCAGCAAGGGTTTTGGAGCTGCCCTCAGCTGTAAAGTTTCCAAAATCACCAAAACAATCAGCTGTGGAGTCTCTAAAGAATGTTCATCTTAGCTGCTCTCCTGGCTAAGACTTAATGGGGGGTTGTAATATCATCAGTTGGAGAGACACAGGAAGGAGTTGCTGATGGTGAAGTTTGCATACAAGATGAGTGGGTATCAACTGTCTCTGAAATAGGAGACCTGGAACTGGGAATGCTCTTCTTTTTTCTCTTCTACGGTGTGCAGTGAGAGGATGACAGAGATTTTTTAGGAAGAGGCGCTGGAGTTGGTCTTCTCTTCCTTAGTGGAGACATTGATGTGGGCCTCAGCACCATTCTGGGAGGTGACAGCTGTAAGGGTTGGAAAATAATATGCTCTGGATCCTTAAACGGGATTGTTGGTACTAAAGATTTTAAAGATAATGGATGCAGATAGAGTGATCTGATGATGTATACGTTGAGGTGGCTTTGAAGGGCACTCTATACTCTTTATTGGAGTTGGCGATAGGGTGTCACATCAAGAGACATGCCAAGTTGGTGAGGAGATGAAAGCCTTGGTGAATGCAGTGACAATGTCGAGGCAGGTGACACAATTGACGGCGATGGAGTAGCCCTAATTTTTAGCAACGCCACAGGCAAAGGGGAACAGATTATTTTTTTTTAGTCCTCATTTTTCATCAGGAAGACTTATAGTGGTTTGGTTAAATGACACAGCCAACGTCATTGATTCCCCTATTTATTGCTAGAGGCAAGGCTTCTAGCCGTACTGCTCCATTAAAAACCAAACCCGCTGCTTCCTTAACAATTTCTCTGGAATGAGGAATTGGGAGATTATTTATTTGGACCCTCGTATCCCAACTTTTTTCCCAGAAATTTGGTTATTGATGTCATAATCATTGGACCAGATTTTCCTAGTCCCACTGTTTCTACTATCCTAAACTAATGATCTTCCCCAGAAATCCCATAGCTCCCAAAATTTTACTCTTGTAACGGATGAAGATTTACATTCTAAGGCTCTAATTCTCTGGACGGATAATGCCCATTCAGAATTTGTAGAGGGAATGGACTTTACCCATTTTAGGCATATCTCCCTTCTCGCCAGCAGTATTAGTACAAACAACAAAGATTTTTGCTTTTTAGACAACTTCACCAGTTCATCACTCCCCTCAGTAACCCCAAATATTGCCATTTACAGGCTTACCTTAAAGCCTTTGTCTATGACCTCATTAATCATCTCACTCACTCCTTCCAGAAGGTCTCGAAAAGGGGGCACTGCCAGAACATGTGGATATCATCCGCTTTCTTCTCACCCCATTAAGGGCACTTTCTCTCCTCTTGTCTCCCCAACTTGGACAGCCTCTTCGGTGTCCAATATGCCCTGTGTACTGTGAAAAGATGGTTTCTCCTAAGGGGTGCAGACTTTATAGTTGACCAAAAAGTAGCCATAGATACTTGCCATAACTCTTCCGGCTGTATATTCGGCAGGTCCCTCTTCCAGATCTCTCCCAGCTCAGAGTAGGGTTCTTCTCCTGCTTCTACCAACATCCAATACCATTTTGCAATTTCCTTTACTTGATGGGGTTTCAGTAGCTGCTTTATCTCGTAGTCTGTACTCCCTTCCCCCACTTTCCCCAGTTCTCTTGCCCAACTTGTTTATTGATAGTGTTTGAACATGAAACTAATGATCTTCTGTGCAGAATTGCAGTCAGTGGGGCTCCCAGTTTATCCAACAGGCATGTAGGAGTACCTGGGGAGTCCCAAATTGGGGCTGAAGAACAATAATACGGTATTCACAAAGACCACCTAGTTTGGTACCAAGTCTTACATGCGGCCTTCAAAGTCTTCAGCCTTACCTTTTTAAAGTATTTGGGATGGCCAAATTTGTACGGAAAAAAATCGTCATACTCAGCATGTTCTCTTGTTAAAGCCTTAAAAAGTCGGGAGTAAAGTTCCTTTTGTAAGAGCAGAGGTGACAAGATTCTTGATATATTTTACAACGATGGGGACTTGATGGTGTCCTGTGGCTTTTCCTCTTGAATTGATGAGTCGTACAAGAGTGATGTTCTGTCTTTGTTTGTATTGTTTTCGTTTTTGTTTGTGCACTAAAAAGATAAAAAAAAAAAAAAAAGAGTGATGTTCTGGCTTCCACATCAGTGATGTTGAGAGTCTTGCCAGCATTGATCAGGATGCATGCAGTCTTAGATGTTGG
The DNA here is from genome assembly GCA_963921515.1 of Calotriton arnoldi. Classification (NCBI taxonomy): domain Eukaryota; kingdom Metazoa; phylum Chordata; class Amphibia; order Caudata; family Salamandridae; genus Calotriton; species Calotriton arnoldi. Next base: position 769,730 of record CAWUFW010001787.1, read on the forward strand.
CAATGATGGTAATTTTGTCGATGTCAACCAGTGGGTTGTCTTTGACATCGATCAGTGATCTGTCTTCAATGCTAAAGGATTCTTAGGCAGCAGATCTTTTGCCTTAGAAAAGTGCTTTCCATGATGTCAATGAATGGTAGACGTCAAGCCCACCTTTGATGTAGAGCAGGTCGGGGATGATGCTCTTGATGTTAACACCGTTACCTTAGATGCTGATCTCGAATGACGTGAAGAATGATACTGTCTGTGTCTTTCGTTTCCATAGAATCTCCTTTCTGTGGATCTCCTATTGGAGTCCGTTTCAGGAGCTCTTACAGAATGTGCATGAGAGGATGATTCCTTCAGCATCCTTTCTCCTTTTTTTCCCTCTGCTCTCATTTTTTCTATCATGCCTCTGAGCCTTAAGCCCTCTCGGTCCTTCAAGGTCCTTTGGGACATTTTTTATTTGCCAAGACACCACACAGATCTTGTGAGGGTCAGATAGCCTTTTTCCTTTCACAAGAGAGACAAACCTCAAAAAGAAAAGTCATTTCTGAGGAAAGATCCTCTCAGGATACATCAAAAACCTACTTCAGTAGACCGAATGATGAGTGAAAGCAAAAAAAACTAATATTTGCCTACATTTTTAGTAAAAAAAAAAACAGGTGTGAAACCTCACATGTGCTCTGAGATCCTACTCGCAGGAGCTGCAAAAGAGTACTAGCTATGTGAGGTAACTTCCACTACAGTGCATCATGGGTAGGGAAAGCTCAGTGAATTCTAACAAAACAGGACACATTTTTTACAGCTTTACATATAAGCCTACCAAGTGTCATTTTTTCCTTCACATTATACACGTTCACCCTCTCTTGTATATCAGAAGCTGCAGTGCAGGCTAAAAACTGATGGTTTGGGTCCATCAGTGTATATCCAGGAAAAGATGTAGCCTCTGATAGGTTATTAATTGGTGCTACTCATCATAAGGACAGATGTACACAGATACCCTGTGTGATGATTCAGTGGACAGTACTTCTTTGGGCCATGCACTCAACAGGGAAATTATTCTAACGTTTATGACTTCAATGAAGATTCCTATAATGCAGAACTACCAATACAAGTAAGTAGTATTTCTTGTACTACATAAACATAAATGCACTTTTTAAAAAAAATATTTCAGTGAATTTCGAGATTTGTGCTTGGCCTTCAGCCATATGCAGCAGCAGTTGTCTACAGGGACTCGGCCTAAACCCACCATGCAAATAACTACCACTAAAGGTAGCCTTCGTAGCCTTCAGTGATGTGCAGCAGTGGCTTGCCGAAGGCATTCAACCAACCGTGCACCCAACTGCCGTGCTCATGCAGATTGTAAGTTAAATGCCATTCTGGTTTGTGAACTTTTGTGGAAATCTGTCAAATGGGGCCTAGGTTATTAGCAAATGAAAGCTTTTCTTTCCTCCTATTGCCCTCTAACTCCCCCATCTGATCTTCATTTAACCAGATACCCCTCACTGGGCTTGATGTGATATACCAAATTTTGTTCAGATTTGTCTAAGGGTTCCAAAGTTATTAGTAAATAAATACTGCCCCCCTTTATCTGTACCCCTTGACAAACTTAAACATGAATCTCCCAAAGTTTAGGATGATCTCCGAAACAGGATCAAAGTCATTAGCAAATCAGACATTTACTGACAATCCCCCTCACCCTTTAACTTTGTTTCCCTTGTCAGATATTGCTGAAATTTCAGCTGGGCTTACTTTGCGAACAACGTACAAAAACTGCATGTAGATTCATAAAACAAATTCAAAATCATTCGCAAAAGAACACCTTGTTCTTTTTATTCCCTTTCACAGTGCTACCGATTATGCATGAAACTCAAAATATCAAGAGTAAGTTAATGATAAGTGACAGGCAAGTTTCGAGTAGATCTGTGAAACTTTGCCAACGTTATAGCAAATCAAATCACCCTCCCCTTTGTTTGCCCCCCACCACCATGGGCGTCCGCAGGGAGGGGGGGGGGGGCAAGGAGGGGCGCTTGCCCCCCCTTGGATCACCCAGCCGGCCGCCTTTTGTCCGTAATTTTGGCCTTTGGGGAACATCACTGTTCCCCTGTGAGAATCCTCAATGCCTTGACGGGGCCGCCTTGCACTCCTCTAAGCGCAAGAGCAGCTCCACCCCGCCCATTGTAATTCTGTATGCAGCTGATTGCCACATACAGAATGACAATGGGCCAGTCTGGCTGGTAAAGCGTGTGGTGGGCCTCCTCCAGCCTCGGGCATCCTGTCAGAAGGAAGAAATGTACGAAAACGCCCATGCTGTTACGAGAGAATCCAGTTAATCAAAATAAGGCGGTAAAAGAAGTTAAAAGGGTTATAGGTCTTTCACAGTCTCATCATTTTAGAACTGAACCATTTTCAATATTATATTCAACGAATCCATGGTTGCTGCTTTTTTATTGTATGCAACTATCAACCATTTACAAAGCCTATAGTTCTGGCTTGTTGTAGGTGTAACATTACCTGCTGTATTATATATCTGAATGCAATGACAGAAGCAGCAAAATACCAGTCGGGCGGCACACTATGCTAAGCACAGAATTTTAGCTTAGGTGTTTCAAGCTACGCCCTTAATTAAATCGAACAACCCCTTTGGAGAGACCCCCCTCCCCCCCTCCCCCCCCACTTAAAGCCCTGGAAACAACACCATGCCACAGCCACCTCACGTCCTGGCACTGTGCATCATGCATGACTCATGACTCATGACTTCCAAAGTTTCAGATTGACTGTGTGCAGGGGCATCTTGAACACCTCCCTTTGCTTTAGGAACTACAACGAGGGGTGAGTTCCTGATGGGTCTCTTCTGTATGCAACTCTGCAGACGAAGGCTCAGCTCATACTTAATGTGAAAAGGTGGGTGAGAGAGTAAGTGAAGGGATGGGTGGATGGATTAGTGAAAGGGTTAATGGATGAATGAAAGGGTGAATGGATGGATAATGAGAGGAAGGATGGGTGAATGGATGAGTGAAATGATGGATGGATTGATGAATCGATAAGTGAAAGGGTGAATGGATGGACAGATGAATGAAAGGGAGGATGTAAGGATGGATGAGTGAGTGAAAGGGAGGGTACATGGGAAAAAGGTTGGATAGATGAGTGAAGGAGTGAATGGGTGGATGGATGAGAGAAAAGATGGATGGATGATTGAAAGGATGGATGAGTGATAGGGTCAATGGATGGATTCATGAGTGGATGAGTAGATGGATGGTTGGGTGGATGGCTAAGTGAAAGGGTCGATTGAGAGAGAAAGGGAGGATGGATGTGTGGATGCCTGAAAGGGTGAATGAGTGGAAGGATGAGTGACTAGGTGGATGGATGAGTACGTGAAAGGGTGGCTGGATGAGTGAAAGGGTAAATGGCTGGATGGATGAGCAAGACAGAGTGGTCAAAAAGTTGCCAGATTGGTTTTATTCACACCCAAACACCTTAGCGCCAACAGACTTTCCCAGTGAAGGCAGCATTACTTTCATTTTTCTCGTCTTTGAATGGCATTTTTTTCCTCAGGTGAGGAAGTTCACCATTCCTGGAGGTACTGCGATATCTGGTTAATGCGTGGTGTAGAAAATGTTTCATGTGATCCTTATCAGCTGTTTTCCTTTTAGTAGTTTATGAAATGTGTAGTGTACTGCAGCTTTATGTTCATGAATGTGGTCTTTTAAAACCATACTCCTTATGTTTTGTAAGGATCTAAGCAATGGACATTGAAACGGGTCCCTTCCGGGCCCTGTAGTCATGTCCTTAGCTTTTCAGGCAAAAACACACATTGATTTCTGAATAACAAGTGCACAAGCATTAAGGTATGTTGTTCCATGCTTACATTTCACATACCTTACTTAGTCTTGCATTCCCTGTGAGTGTTTGCTTTTTCCAGGAGGTTGTTACTGTTTTTTCAGACAGAAGATTACTCTTGTCTAGTGTATAATTTGAATTGAGTTGCTTCCAGGCGTTTATAGCGGGACACAATTGGATTGCATCTAAAGGCTGCAGGCAGTGCGAGTTTCTTTTAGTGGTAGAGTATGGTGCTCAGTGGGGGAGAAGATGTGGCACTATGGCCAGAGCTGCCGAATTTGGAACTGGGGTACAGAATCCTGCAGGCTGCTTTCTGTGCTTTGTGAAACTAAGTGAAGCTGTGGTTCAAATGGAACCTTCTATGGGATTTTTTTGGGGTAAGCGTTGAGCTTTGGCTGTGATTTAGGTTCGTGCAACCACATTTTGTGTGTGCGCTATGCAGTCTAGCAGTTTCTGTCTCTAATATATAGAACGAAGTGTGTTAATGGTCATACCACAAAGACCTTAGTGTCAGTTACATATAGCATTCAAACTCCAGTGGGTCACCACTTGCATTCATCCTTTTGAGGATGATATGGCACACATCATGTCGGAGGATGGTGATGGCGTTAACATTTTGCCCCCCCCTGGAAAAATTTCTGCGGACGCCCATGCCCACCACCCCTACTTATTGGAGCTTAACATGCTAACAGCCTGCCAGACTTCAACAGTTCTGAACTTAGTAGCAACTGAAAATATTTTTACCCCTTTAATAGATTTCTATGAAACGTGACAAACAAAACACTAGACCTGATAGAAGGCTTCCAAAGTTCAGTTGGATTCATCAGAGTGCCACGCTTATTAGCAAATGAAACATTTTTTAGCGTCCTCCCTTAACTGTGTACGAATTTGAAAGTACCGAAAGTACTTTCAATTGTGTGCCAATTCATCAAACTGTATTGAAGTTACAAATCAAAAACATTGTATTTTATTGTTCAGATCTTTTCAATGAATTTTGACCGTGTACTTTTCTCCGGAATGTCCTACATATAATGATGTTCATTTACTGTAAAAAAAAAAAAAACATTGTGAAGCATTGAACTTGCTGAATACAATACATTGCATGTCTTGGTATTTAGGCTATGCACTAACTAATATATAATTTACTGAACATTGGTAGTTGTTTGAGTATTCAGGCAAGTGAAATATAAAGAATTTGAAGTTATTTACCAAGGAGTTGTTAACAAAAGCAGTATTTGATTAGAGGATTATATATTAATCAAAAGTGCTTCTCTCATGTGTTATGTTTCCATTGGTGTGTAGTTTGTTTTGACGGCTGATTCAGGGAGGTGGGAACTGTCAGTGAATACGTTTTTGGTATACCGGTCTGATTCAGCACATTTTTCACAATCGTTATTGGGAAATCAAAAAATACCCTTTTAAATTGTCAAGATAACTATCTCATAATTCTAACCACACAAGCCAGCCCAGCACCTTTTCAACTCAATAGTATCTCAAAAAGTCCGAACAGATTTACATCAAATCAAAAATGCATGTTTTTTTAGTGAAATGATCATTTCTTGCCAAGTTTGGTGTAAATTTGTTCAGTCTATTTTATTGAAGCAAAGAGCAAAATTTCCTGTGGGAGTTAAAAAGGGAAATACATTGTATTGAATCCCTCCTTTAACTTTTTCCCTGCATAGTTCTGCACACAACTTGGCATGCCGAAAATAAGGCAGTTTGTTTAAGGGTTTGCCAGATTGATTTGTCAAACTGAGCCAAAATTATAAGCAAACCAAATTTTTTATTTTTCATGGAAAGGGCAGCTGAACCGCAACTAGCGATTCTGTAATATTTAGAGGATACATAAGAGGTAACTGTGTAATATGGTCCAGGATTGCAATTGAGGGATTCTGGCGTCATCCTAAACAATGAGGCTGAAGGCCAAATGGTTTAAATGTCTCCTGTACAGTAAGATGGCAGTAGTATAGGGCCATATTTCACATGTTATCTGTTATTTTATTTTTTATGTTTATTTTGAGATAGCTTATAATAGCCATTTTCTTTATAGTGCAGCTAAGAAGGGGCACTGATTTCAACAATAGAATTTTAAAACTTTGTTTATCTTTTTGAATAATGGTTGATAAAACAGTGCAGTGATGAAATTATGTAAATCTATTGCTGCAAAGTTTACCTCATAATCATGGATTTATCTCATTTGCCACATAACATGTACAATTTGCAGGTTTCAAAAAAATGGCGTTTCTAGCTGAAATAAATAATGCTGCAAAAGAATGTGCCTCATAATGTGCATTTTGCTGCATAATTTAGGTAACCTTGCTGCATAATGTGGCCCTGCCTGCCACATAATTCTAGTAGCCCTGACAATCGTAAACTTCTGAAGAGCGGATTTGGGGTCTGTCAATATGATAGTTAAATCCATATATCCCATTGAACAATGAAATATTCTCCACATTTGACAGATCCACATGAAGTATGGGCTTTAAACCACTGCACTTCTAGCAATAAAAGCACAAAAGATGTAATATAACATATATTATACCTGTCGTTGGACCCTGTTCCAGAGCAGGCAGGGGCTAGTGGCTACTGGGACCCAACCGTAGGGGTTATGATTTTTTGCCTCTGGTGTCCTAGTGCCTGTTCTACTGTGGCTATACAAACTGGATCAAGTCCAACCCTTTCCACACTTGACTCTCAGGATAGCAAGGACGAGGCTACAGGCTTCTCAGAAGTGTAATGTGGGGTTGTTAAAGCTCAGAGCTCAACAATCAACCAACAGACCCGATAAAGTGAATGTCCAGCCCACTCCTTCTTTGACCGCCCCCATTCTGAGCTGACCCCTCTCTAAATGGACACTTCAGGAGTATCATGAGTAAGTCTCTGGTGCTGTTTCAGTCACCCCCAACTGCTTGTGTGCACTCAGTCTGAAACATTTTCAGTCCTACCTCATCACAGGATGAGTTAGTTCCCTCAGGATCGTTTCTGGGATTCATGGCGCTTCAGTGGTGCGCCCGCACACTCGGCAGAGCAGCAGCACACCGCTGGTTATCAGTGGAGCTTGCCACCACTATGCGCAGCGGCACTTTGTGGGGTGTGCCTTCTCTGCCTTCACTTCCTAGTAGCCAGAAGATAGGCAGTCCTGAGATGGCACAGTCTCAGCTGGACTGTCAGTAGGTGCAGTCCCACAGGGGTCCTTGCGATCAGCAGTTATAGCTCTCACCATGGCCCACAGCAAGGTCTTCAGCACTTCATTGTTCCTTACACAAGGAAACAGCCGCATTTCTGAGGAATTTTTCTGATGTATTTATTTAACACAGAAAAACAACAATATAATTTGTGATAAAGACCGACAGGTCGAGCAATAAAAGCACCTAAACATGATATATATATAATATATTTGTTATATAAATATATCTCCATTTGTACCCATACCGTCTGTCTTGCCCATTGGAGCCAGGTCAGCTCAGGTTCCCGGCCAAATATATATATATATATATATATACCGAGTGGTCTTCGTTGTGATATATATATATATATCCAAAGTCCGTTTTCCCATCAACAGGCTCTGAACTCAGGACGGGTGCTTTAATCCATAGCGAAGACGGCAACCCGCTTGTTACACAACAACTACCAAGGAATCTGGAGCACTCACAGGGTTTCTTTATTAAAAAAGATTTAATAATCCACTGTTTCCTCCACGACGCGTTTCGGCGAAATTGTCTTCATCAAGTGCTGGAAATAGTTCTGTATAGAACACCGAGTCCGGTTGGCTCGTAAGTCAAGCAACCATCGCTGCCATTAGTATACTGTCAGCCAATGGGAGAGCTGCAAAATGTTTTACACCGAGTGATTGTACGGCTATCATGCCGAAAAGGTATTGTGATTCCCTCCTGGAGTCTGATGTTGAACCCAAACGGTTCAAATGTTTGATCCTTCCCCGATGGGAAACACACGAGGGTCACAATACTGCACAACACTCTTCACCAAATGGTGATACAGTCCCTCACTTCCTTTCCAGGGAAAACCGGCACTCCCTGAACTTAACCCCTCGTCACAGCCGCTGGATTTAAGATGAAGGCATATATATACACATATATATACACACACACACACACATATATATATACATATATATATATATTTATATATACACACAAATATATATACATATCCGCACACACATATGTATATATACACACACACACATATATATATATATATATATACACACACACACACACATATATATATATTTATATATCATGGGTAAGCCTTCCTATTACCTGCTTGAATGTAGCTTCAAAGCTTTTATTTCACAGAAAAGGAGGAGGTCTAACTGGTCTAACTGAATTATTTCCCATGACTCAGTGTTGAAATAATTTGCAGGATATTTAACTTCCCTGAAAAGGTAAAAAGTTAAAAGCAACATGTTGTCTTGCTTTCAGTGCTACTAGATGAAAAAATGCTTTCATAGTGACAGTGCTGCTCTTTCTTATTCCATTAATCAGCATCACCCTTGCAGGCTCATCCTTGATGCAAGCATCCACTAATGAATCCTCTCTGTTGTGTGAAAATAAACTCAGAACCCTGTTAGCAAAAAGTTACAGTCTCCCAAATTGCACTTTACAGTCTTTATTTATGTATGTCTTGTTAAACCTACTGCATAGTGTCAATGTATTACAAATGGAAAGCACATTTTAGAAAGTATGTTTTAAATTTCTTTACAATGCCCATAACAATTAAAATTTGATTTATAGTAATAGACTTTGCATAAAACAAACATTTATCAAAACGCTGACAGATTTAGGCAGTACTAAATGACTCTCAAATTCCCTTAATCTTTCTAAAGGGTACTAAATTCAATAAGCAAATAATGTAACAAAACAAACAATTAAAAAATTATGTGTAATCTGGTCTCAGGGATTCAGGTGGCATTTATAAACCACTCGGCCATCGGCTTAATGGTTTATAAATGTCACCAAACCCCTCACTGGCAGTGTAGATCCAGATTGCACAGTGACCCATTATGTACTCTCTCTCTTCACGTGAGCCTACACGCTCCAGCAGAAGTGAGAGGCTCCCGCGAGTCCTTCTAGCGCTCTGATTGGCTGACTGTTGGAGTTTTAGAAAAGAAATGGCCGACATTACTGTTTACTGTGAAAAATTGCAGGTATTGTTTATATTAAGTAAAAAAGCTTTATAAGGGGGCAGCAGAAAGGCATCCTGCCCCCCTATATTTAGAGAGTAGGTCTCTTAGGAATAACTACTGTGATAAAAATTAATTTACATTGTTTAAAAAAAAATTACAATCTTGCGGGATCGTGAATAGTAAAAAGGAGTAGGTGAGTTTTCAATACACTCTGCTTGTAGAAATGCATATTGTGGTGCTTGTTACTGAGATGAAGTGTGTAAGACATAAGTCCTGTGATGAGTAGAAGGTTAATTCTTTTTTAAGAAAATGTTACGATCTTCGGATACTCTTGCGAGATTGTGAAAAATAGGAAGGAGTAGGTGATCTGTGAATACACTCTGGTATACACACTGTAGGAAGGAGTGTTAGCGGAGATGGTGTTATCCGAACATACTATCTGTGCCCATCAGTTTGGGAAGAGCTGTGAGCAGAGAGTTAAGTCTCTCCCCACACCCTACTACGCACACCCATTTTACAATAGAGGAGTCTCAGTGGAGAGGTGAGGCCTTTCTGATACACCCCACCATTCACATCCATCATCTGAGAGAGAGGTCTGAAAGGAGAGGCCAGTCCATACACACACCCTACTACTCACACTTGTCATATAAAAGAGCGGTCTCAAAGGAGAGGCCATTCACTCCCCATACACCCTACTGCACACACCCGTCATCTGAGAGAGGTCTCATAGGAGAAGCCTATCTCTTCCTAAACCATACTCTGCACACCTGTTTCAAAGGAGAGGGCTATCCATCCACACACCCTACTACCTACACCCATTGTTTGGCACCTTTGTATGTTCAAACTTTGTCTTCAGTTTACCAGCAGTTCAAAGCAAATAGTGCCTTTTTGCACCAATAATGTTCATATTGTCCTGTGATGTGCATTGGCCGGTTTCTATGCCAGTTGTAAGCACCAGCCTGGCAGGAAACACCCATACTGTTCAATTAAAATTATATGCAATGATTCATTAGTTTAATATTTAAAATGTTTAGTGCACACATATTGTTACCATGTTTAGGCTGAAAGTTTTGGGGGTGTTCTTATTTTTGTGCCGTTTGCTTCGATCAGCAAATGAAAACAGTTTGCCCATCACACCAGTTTACCAAGCCCAGCCCAATGCCTGCTTCGAGTTTACTGATACCCATGTTTGAGGAAATACAAACCCTCTGTTTTTGGAGTATTAGTCATGTTTTGATGGCCTGATACACTGGGGTGGCAACTCCTAGATTCAATTGCTAGTTCTTTTGCTGACTCCGTGACAACCTGGTTTGGATTAGGTGCAATCCCTAGGTTGAGTAGCGTTCTGTGTTTTCAATTGTGCCCTTTTATTCTAGCTTTGGCAACATGCCTGTCCTTTCGTCTGGTTACTTTTCTGTTTTTGGTAGCATGTTGATTAAGGTTCTAACCACTTGAGTTAAATACTGTTCTTTGCTATATACACTTAGATCTTGAGTTGGGTTTAGGTGCCAACCATTTATTGAGTACTTGGGTTTTATCAGAGGTAAGGTGCTAATGTATTGGGATGAGTATTTGATTTCACTTGTTCCTTTTTATGATGGCTTTTACGAGGTAGCCACCCTCTGAGCTGAACTATTTTTTAGATTGCCTGATACCCTAGATTTGGCAGTGTGGTAATCCCTAATGTTGAACCATTTATCACTTTTTCCTATCCCCCGTGATTTTCTAATAGACTGTGTGGCTATCTAATAAAAGTGGATAATGGTGAGTTGAACCTCCTTGGACTCCTTTTTGACAGCATAAGCATATCGCATGCTCCATGTGTGAATTTGCACTGTACAGATTAGAGCCTTGTATACAGATGCTAGTTACTTTTGTTTTGTAATTTGTGGCTGTATTTGAATGATTTATTTCTTTGATGGCTTCAGAGCCTTGTTGGTTTACACTGTTTCGTATAACAGCCAATCTTTTGTTTCTGTTTAGGATGTGGACACTATCTACCACTCCCAAGACAACAGGGAATTTAACCTTCTTGACTTCAGCCATCTGGAATGCAGGTTCGGAACACACACTATATATTCTGTTGCTTTCATATTTATGACAATCTGTGTTATATTTGATCACTGATGTTGAAATTCTGTCATCCAATGGGATTTTTACATTAGGCCAACGGGTTAGCAGGCTTGGAAGCTCTGTCATTGGATGGATGCCACATTTTAGGGTCAGGGTGTTGAGGAGGCATTGAAACTCAGGAATTGGAAAGCCCCTTATATAAGGATTACATTTTTAGGAACTCTCCTTAACATTACTGTTGGGATTTGAGGAGTGGTTGAGGCTTTGTCATTAGTCAGACCTTGGACATTCATTCAAAAACTTTATTCAGACTTCAAAAATAAGACCATAAATGTACATAATAAAAACAGTATTTCATGCGATAATATACAGTCTTAAAATTATAAAATATTTAACTCAATACATTAATCCTATTATCACGTTCTCCCACACCCCATGATCCATGCCCCTTAAATTCAGTACCATAACAGTAGACAACACATCATTAAAATACAAGGCATATTAATAATTCGATCTGATGTTATGCAGCTCATAATGTATTTACAGGGATAAATAGCTAGTAAGAACGATAGGCCAAAAACCTTGTTCAACGGGTCCACTGTGCTACATTGTACCAAAAGCTATAATAAACCATTTCCAATAACAAAATTAAGAGCTGAACCCTTGGTCTACAGTTTCATATCCTCTCTCCTCTTCATACGATTTTCTCAACTTCAAAGATGCCATAAAACAGGCAACAGCAGAAGATGCTTGGACATCTGGAAGTAACTGGAGAAATCTAAGGGCAGACTTACCCATACACAATTCTGAGATTTCAACAAAGGCAACAACAAATCTTGCAGGGATTATCATAAAAACCACAAAAAAAATAAAATGGACAATATCCTTGACCAAAAAATAATTACATGCGCAGACACCAGTCTGTCTATTCCCTTAACTAAGTCGATATAGAGCCAGCAGCAGATGTATTTGATTGAACTGAAATCTAGTGAGGAGAAATCGGTGGTGCCCGTTATGTACATTCAGCAGATAGGGTTTAATGGTATTCCCCATTAACAACTGCGCATGGGCACACACTGAAGATTTTTAAAGTTCCAGACCCTCTCTCATTACGTCCCGCCTAGTAAAAAACTCTTCCACGTCCAGAGAATATCAGCCTTCACAGTGTTCATAGGTGATTCAAACAAAGCTTCTCTTCCACGTTTAGTGAAAGTGTCCCTTATATAAGATAACCATTTAATTGATCTCCAACCATGGAGCTTCATGCAGTCCGTGATTATCTCCCTGTTAAAGTGGCTCTCAGGACGTATCCAAATAGAGAACCACTTAAGCAGGGAGTGCAGCGCAATAATATCCAAAAGATAGGGCATACACAGCTCTTTGTAAATCATAAATGCAGGGGTGGGTACCCGAACCGCCAGGAGATGTCTGCAAAAGCTATTCTCCTCCACTTGGAGCTCCGAAGTATCTTTGTAGCCCCAAACATCACTGCGTATATGACTGCAGTAACCGATTTGGCTTGATATATCTTTACCAGTGCACCTAAAGGTCTACTGCCTGTTATTGAGGAAAAGGAGAAAATAGCCACTACAAAGCGAGACAAGGACAGTCGTTTTGATTTTCTCAATGGGCCCCGTGAGTTTTACTATAATTAGTTTTTGGATCAAGACTATTCATACAGCTAACAAAGCCATCAAGCAATACCTTGGACATTTAAGTTACGGTGTGACATGGTGGTGAAACTGTGTATTTGGGTAGGATCCTCGCATTAGTGTTAGTGTATGAGGAGTTACTTAAGCTCTTCCATTATACGGGTCCCTCACATTTGAATATGTGTGCAAGGAGGCATTGCGGTTGTGTCTCTGTAAGGGGGGTGAAGACATGCTGAGGCTGTCATTAGATTGGCCCTTCATGTTCCTAATGTAGTAAGAGATAGTGAAACACTGCAAGTTGGTGGTTTATTCATATTTTCCTTTCTTACCTTTGTTAATTCAAGTAGCATGCTTACAGGTTTTAAACCATGATGCCTCTGTCTCACCAGCCCTCATGCACTTTCTTTTCTACAGGGACTTGGCACTCATAGTTGCTTCCTTGGCGTACAACCAGTGGTTTACAAAGCTGTACTGCAAAGATCTGAAACTGGTAGGTTCTTTAATGGTTTTCCGCATCTTGTGTGAGTCCTCTAGGCTGCTTACTTCTCCTCCTAGCTTTTTACATACAGTATTGCACAAATGCATTGCACTATTTAATCTGTTTGTTTTGCCTCTCCACTGCAAGCGTTCAGCACGTGTTTCATTGTATTGGCTCATATCCTGCATTATGGGTATTTTGTTGCTCTTTCTTCCTCCCTCTTTTTTCCACTTTCTAATCCTCTTGCACTGTTGGACCCTTTCTAGCTGTAAACAGTCAGCAGTTTATCTTGATGAAATACTCCCTCTTTTATCTCCCACTCTGTTCCTCGCTTTGCTCCTTACTTACTTATCATGTTTCTTCTTTGTTGCCTTTATTTTTCTAATTACTCTTATTCTAATGCCTGTGTCTTTTAGCTACTATTTTTCTGGCTATTGTTATTTTATGTAAATTTTTTGTATTCGGGCATTCATGTATTCATTCATCTAAAATCAGGAGTCATTCCTTGTTGTTGCTGCACAGATTATTTGTGCACCCCTTGGTAGGGGCAGTGATGTTAGACCTGCTTTCCATTGGGAATGCTTCATGAAGATGCTGATGATCATGTAGGGTTTTCACATGAAGAAAATTTCATGCTAGCGATATATGTTGATTCAAGTGTCAAACCTTCTCTTCATAAATTTATAATTCACTCCCAATCACCTCTCAAGAAATACATTATGACAGCTGATTAGGTGTTATAAAGTTTTAAAGCTATAAAGTTTTAATCTGAGAAACATACTTGTGCTTTAAATATTCTAACAGATGTGACACCATTTTTTCCTGAAGCTCAATGTCCAGAAGATGCTTTTACTGTTGAATACCGAACCCTTTTGGTTCCACTAACAATGTTCCTTTCCCAGCATTGTTAGTTGATATTGAGATGGCAATTTGTGATGAGAATAAGTCTTTCTTAAAATCTATGTTCACCAGCATGGTGCACTGTCCAGATTCATAATCTTAAATAGATGAGCAGCAAAGAAAGGGGCAGAGAGAGAAGAGTGAATGTGTGTGTTTGTCTGCCTGCATGCATGCATGCATATGTTGCTTTGTGAGATTCAGAGTAGTGTGTGTGTGTGTGTGAGCATGCACACTTTGTGTTAAAGATATATATATATATATATATATATATATATATATATATATATATTTATATATATATATATATATATGGTGACCTTGCCTAATATGTATGGGGACTGTTGGGACAGACAAGTTCCTTGCATGGTGGTAGACATGTACTCCTGCCCTGCCTGCCCCAGCTACCCTACCATGAGAGACCAGTGCAGAAATGGGTGCACTTGACCATATTTGCAGAGTCGCAGTAGAGGGGACCCTAGGGCACCAGTAGCAAACGACCTTAGCCATCACCATTGGGATCCACTGGCCCCTGTCGGGCCTGTGGCAGCTGAAATGGGATCTGATAACTATCCATGTAGCTAAGGTTTGTTTTGTGGCTGGGATACCCATAGAGACAGTCATGCCTAGTTAACTGATAATTGTTCAGTTTGACTGAGGCATTTTGTCATGTCTACATAGTACCTCAGAGCCCTTTTTTCAATTCAAAAGTATTAAGGGACCTTTCAGCTGAGGAGGATGGATCTGAAAAGAAGGTTGTAAGTAAAATAGGTTGAAGTATGTGGAAGTGTGAAACAACTTTAGAATTGAGACAGGGTGAGTGAGTTCCTAGGGCAACCTTACAGTGATGATAACACATGTAAGGCTCTTCAATGCTAAGAGCTGTGATGCAGTAGCCAGAGCATATGCTACTTCCTATGACATGTGTTGTTGAACCGATTTGTGCATGGGTTTTAAAGGTGGGGGGACATCAATTTCGATAGGACTGTGTTGAGCCCCTAGAGAGTGGAGCAACTTATAGTCGGTCCCAAGACCTACTAGGAAATATTTAATTACAGGAATTATAAAAATAGATCCCCGTCAAGGAACAATTCTATAATCAGTGATAGCACCTGAATGAAAATTGTAGGCCAGATTTTGTAGCAGTATGGCGTTTTCAGCTTAATCTATAGTGTATTAATTATCATCGGTTTATTTCGACTAAAGTAATGAAAACAAGTACAAATGATAAAAGTGCATTACAACGAGAAATAGAATACAAGTATCATTTTATTTAGATATATTGTGCAAATGTGAAGGAGTGACTGTATGGCATAAGAGAAAGAAATAAGCTTCAAGCTGCTTAGCACAATTAAAAGCTGACTAGGTCCAATGCTATTGGGCCTCATAGGATATAGAATTGTTCCAGGCTGTCTGTTAGCCGTTGTTGTAGTCAATTTAGCTATTTATTGTATTTCATAAAAGCAAATACAAGATTAATTAAAGTTTGCCCGCTATAAACTTGTTTTTTTAATTTAATACTTTTGTCAAGAGAAAATGTTACTGGGGACTCCGCACATGCACAGACATAATCTAATGTGTATAGCTATCAGAGAGAAGTACAAGTTTCAGTTTTTGTTTGGTGTTTGCTGTTCGGTGAGTTATTGTTACACATTAGAGCTTCTGATTATAAGATACACAAAGGTTTGAATTTGTGGAGAGACTGATCAGATGATAAGCGGATCATATTAAGATTATCTGTCCAACACTTCATGGAAGGTGCTGACTTGTCTGCATCTTTTAGTTCGAGAGTCAAAATCAGTGATGCTATGTTACTTTAGCTCCAAGAATCTGGTAGAGATGATGCTCTCCCCCACCTTGCATCTCTATGTGCTTCCACTCTAGAGGAGCCCTGCCGTGTCTACTTATAGGGGATATTATGGCATAGTTACCCACAGTATCCCGAATACCCGCATAGTTTATCTCTGGTCGCAGTAGCCTGCATACTGTTGAAGGCTGGCCGCCAGACTCCTCCCATTTGTCCGTTTACATGCTACAGAGCTTAGGCTATGGTGTAAGGTGCCATTGCGCTTAATAGCTGCTCCTCCCGGAAAACAACCTAATACGTTGTTGAGAGCTTGTTGTGCAGATTGTTGCATTGTGCACCATTAAATGGTCAAGCAAACACACCTATGATAAGATGTAATGAGTGAACTGCTAGTTATTTTCAAACTGAAACGCTGTAACTTGTAGTTCATGAGAGTCTACCAACGTTACTGTTAGTACAATATCTAATCAAAAATGCAAAAAAAATGAGTAAACTTCATCTCACTGTTTCTTATTCCTTCATTTACGTACTCTCCATATTTCAGCCAAAGAAGTGAGTCATTTAATGTGGTACCCATACTACATCTGTTCAGTGAGCTATCCGCCTGGATCTTTATTCAGTGTCAGGTTTGCTTCCTTTGCAGGGCTCTGAGGTCATTGATCAAGTCCTGCACACGATCAGCAAGACAAGTAGCCTGGAAGAAATTGTTCTGGAGAACTGTGGCCTCAAAAGGTAAGAGACACATGTATACAGAACGATATTCACGCTTAAAAATACGTTCAAGCATACATTCATTTTACTTCTACATATTTTAAAAAGATGGCCTAGGGTATTAGGACCATACAATGAATGATGCTCTCCGCTCGCCTGTACAACGCCGTTCTCAGCATTCTGCTTGCCTCTTCTGGGGAGTGGAGGACTACAAGGTCCAGCATCTCGTGAGGGAGGGAGGAGCCCGTTAGTGCCAGCGAGAACTTATTATCAGCTGCGGCTCCCCGCGGTGCAGGATGCTCTCTGGCCCATGGCCAGGCCTGTCTTAGCCCATCTAAGCCAAGAAGAGCCAGGGCAGGGCCAGCCCCCTGACAACTACCCTTCAAGGTCGAGCTTATGCTGGTTGATAGCAAAGAGAATACCTCAGAACAGTAAGGATGAGCACAATTCATATCTTATGATCAACTAATAAACAGATATACCCTGTGAAAAGAGAACAATGGGAGAGAGGAAGGCTCAGGAGAATCCACAGAGGGGGACATAAAGTAAAAAAAACTGGTCCGCCACGCTGCAGAGAATTGCACCATAGAGGAAATAAGCAAATTTGATAGAGGAGGTGGAATCTATCCTACGTAAAGGGAAAACTATGGATTGTTTCACCTCAGCACAAAAAGTAGCAGATATTTTCTAGAAAGGACATAAACCTGTGACCTTATTCAAGTCATCTCAGTCGCGCCTACCGAATCAGGTCTGGAGTAGTGTGCGCAGCATCTCGGGATCTATTAATAGGGAGAAGGCAGTACAGCAGATTGACATAACTCCTGCAGAGAAGCATGGCGATTATGCTAGCTGTGTAATAAATCCCCAAAATGTCTGCACCAGTCGTTTTACCCCTCTTGATTTAACCTGGAACCGCAGGAGATTTTTTAAACAGGGATGATTTAAAAGGTTCAGCTGTGCATGTTGCACATGGCAAGGTCATGGATTGTAATTGTAATGAAGAAACTAAAATACTCAGAGACTATTGTACAATTTAAAGGAGTAATTGGCCAATTACATAATCGGGTTATTTTGTTGTCAAATAGAATGAATGGTTCAGGGTCATCGCAACTGGAAAGGGGAAAAGAGGGATGTAAGGGTTGAGACTGTGCTAATTTGACCATTAAAGGTGAGGAGGAAGGGACTGTTGCATCTTATAAAGCTGGTCCTGCCATATACCATACTGTGGTCACCTAATCCCAAGCAATGAGCTATAGCTTTCAGGACAGAACTCAGTATCAATGGGCTACAGCACAGATACATAACCCTCTCCCTCAACCCGCAAGGCATAATTGGGAGGTAGGAGAATTTCAGAGGTGGGGGTCTCAGGTTAACCCCTACTCACCCTTGCTGCACCAAAATAACTGGGGGGAGGGTCTTTTTGCATGGTAAATATGGTTGAGGCGAGAACTCCAAACCATCCTACACATATCCATTTGAGACACCAATTACAATCACTAGGTAGGACAGGAGGGCTAATTAGGGAACATGAGACCCAAATAGTTACTGGAAAAAATTGTACATAGTCAATGTCCCTAAGCTTAAGTGTTAAGGAAGCGAATGATTCTTTAAAGAACAAAGTAACACACTGGATAAGGTACCATATGCACTGTTATTCATTGTTTAGATCTGACCTCCTCAGTGTAAGATGATACTTGTTAGATGAACAACATGATTAAATAGAACTGCTCAATGGGGAATTTACCCTTGGATTGGTGAATTTAGGTCAGTGTACCTCACCACCAACTGGATCTCAGATCCAATTTAAGATTAATCTACCAACAATAAATCATATGTTAAGAGAAAATGAAGAAACCTATCTCGATCGCAAATCAAAAACATCTCATAAAGCAACTGAGCTTAGTTCAGTAGTAGATGCTGAGGAGACTGACTGATATGAGGAAGCGCCCTTACTATTAATATCAAATAGGAATACCACTACTGACATGACCAGCCCACCCATTTCTCCTAAGGTTAACACATTTATGCAAGTGGGTGCGAACAAAGGCAAGCAAGAGGTGGCTATATGTTCCTCCTTCCCTATTCCACAGTCAAGGGAAGTCACCTCAGGGATTAATCTGCCATCATGGAACATTCCAGGCTTAAAATCTAAATTGACTGCCCAAATTGGGGTACATTTATAGAGGAGCATGACATTTGTGTATTCCAGGAAACGTGGGCGCTGCAGCCGGTGCATAGATTAGGTTATACAAACTATAGCCTAGAAGCAACCCCATCACCATTTGGACGTCCATCAGGAGGTCTAACAATTTGGATAAAAACTTCGATAGCCCACAGACTAAGACTGCTTGAGCTTAGATCTAGGGATTTGTTGGGACTAGACATGGAATCAATATCTGGCACATTTACAATTAGATTAATAAGCATATACAATCGCTTCCCCAGCCCAAACAGTGAATCCCCGACTTTGTTGGCCCTTGGCAAGCTATTAGAAGAATTTGATAGCAAAATCCATATTTCCTATCTAAACTTGACTTTTGAACCAATAGAAGTAATTCTAAGCTTTACAAAGGAAGAAGATGAGGAAAGGGGTATCCCCAGTCTGTCAACACCGCCCCTATACAAAAGGCCAAAGGTAGCAATGCAGGTTGCTACCTTAACAATTCTGCATGGCTTACATGTGTGCAATGGTCAAATGCTGTCTGATCTGGGGGCCAGCTATACTTTTAAGAGGGCATCTTTTATAAGCAGAATTGATTATGTCCTCCTTTATCTAGATCTGTGGCCCAATTTACAAGATATGAAGGTCTTTGATAGACAGGATAGTGACCATAATACTCTTTCATTAGATCTGAGAAATATCCCTCTATTGAATTGTAATTGCAAGACTGGATTAGTGGACTACCCAATTATTTATGCCAACAAGAAGAGGCCTGTCAAGTGGCCCATTATATACTCTGTCGCGAATACATTGGCTCACATTTACACTGCAGTTACCTCTGCATCATGTTCAATTTGATGATTTATTTGTTGTGTCCAATTTTAGAAGACAACTCAAATTAATCATGGGCTACTTCTATAAAGATATGAAGGCGAAAATATTTAAAGTTAAAAATGCCTTATGGTATGATATACATTGTAGAGGCTGGAGTGGGCGAAGTGACTTCCAGGTTAGTGGAGGTCACGGGTGGTAGCACTCCTACGCTCATTATTTAAACCGCATGGCAGCGCGGACGCGCAGCGGTATTCCAGGTTAGAAGCTACAGTTGTTCTGCCCTGTTTTTATCAGCTGTGATTGTAACTTCTATGTTCTTTTAACTTAGGCACCTGTTATTTTAAACATAGCGCATTTTAAACTTTCAAGCACTTACTTGTACGTGCTGCTCATCCTGAACTTGGGCATTGATCTCCCCTGAGTTTGCACTCAGCCTTCTCTCATCCTTCCCGTTCCACCACGGGTTTTCTGTTTGTGTGGAGGGAGCCGGCGAGAGTGGGCGGAGTGACTTACAGGTTAGTGGAGGTCACGTGAGGTAGCACTCCTACGCTCATTATTTAAACCCGCATGGCAGCGCGGACGAGCGCAGCGGGCGTGCTGCTGGCACGCTAAAGGCGCACCAGGGGCAAGCCCATCTGCGCCCGTCGGTGCCTAGACGTCGCCAGGAGCCAGTACCCCTGCCCCTCTGTCCACATTTACAAATACACTAAGATATGTATATTCTGCGGAGGAACTTATCAGTTTTTCTATACCAGGGAACTCTGTGCCTGATGTCAGGTGCTGTCCTTGGAGGGCCCCTTTTCTTGCCCCTATTGCCATTACCAGAGCCTCTATCAGGATCTGGAGCTAGGTTTAACTGCAGCTCCTCACAAGACAGAGCCTATCTCAGTTTCAGAGTCACCATTGCTTTTAGCCTCTACCCTACCCCTGGTACTCACTCCAGAATGGAAGTGCTTCCTTCGCAATGTTAGATCCCTGCCGAAACATGCCATTGCAATATGGGATCTATTGTCTTCAGAAACTCCTGATCTGGGCTTCCTTACAGAGACTTGGCTAAAACCCACCTCCACACCCGCCATCACCTTGGCTCTCCCAGAGCAATATCGAATTTTAAGGGTTGATAGAGACTGTAGGATGGGTGGCGGTATTGCAATAATTTACAAAGAGTCAATAAAAGTAACTATGATTGAAGCCCTTGCTGAGGACAAAATAGAGATTTGCATCTTCAAAATCGAATTCTCACCACAGGAATGCTGAAAAGGTGCGTTAGTGTACCGTTCCCCAGGACCTTTTCAAGATTTCACCCTTAAACTGTTGAACTTAAATGCCATCCATGTGATCTGCTCTAAACATTTTATCCTATTAGTGGATTTCAACATACACAGCGAAAACAGTTCCAATGGGGAAGTGGCACAGTTCTTGTCTGATCTGGCCTCCTTAGGTCTAGAAAAAACCAATGTAGGCCCTACGCACTCCTCTGGCCACACGCTAGATCTAATTCTAACAAACTCCTAAACTACAGTATATGGCTCCTCGGCAGGTAGTGTGGTCAGATCACGCCGTAATTGATTTCCAGATATCTAGAACCCTGAAGGATTCTCCTAAAAAAATGACCCCATATAGTTTTAGGAAACAATGGTACAAAATTACGCCAGAGGCTTTTAAGGAAAGGTTTTGTGCTCCTTTGAGAGCGGAGCAAGGGGATATTAATTTAAGTCTGGAGCATTACCACGGGGCTTTAAAATCTGCTATTAATTGTATAAACCTACTCAGAAATAGACGAGACCTTGGTATTCCCCGGAGTTATGTAAAGAGAAATCAGCATGTAAACGGTTGGAAAGACGTTGGCGTTCATCTCAGAATCAGATGGAGAGAGAAATCTATAAAGATGCACTATCACTCTATCACAAAAACATTAGAAAAGCGCGCAAAGCGCATATCGCCTCCCAACTTAGTCAAGCGGAAAACTCCTCCAAAGAGTTGTACAAAATTCTCAAATCCTTTACAAATCCCACTGTAGCTAATGATACCACCCCTCCCTCTCAAGGATCATGCGATGATATCGCTAACCATTTGGAAGATAAAATAAATTCTATTTACGCCTCATTTTCTGGAACCATTGATAGCCCTATTGAATCTCCCTCTCTCCCCCCTATAATAATTAACTCGGAGCTCCTCTTAGACAGCTTTACCCCTCTACAAGTACACACAGTGGAGAAAATGCTAAAATCTGCCACGGACATCATACCAGCAAAGATACTATCTGCTCAGCTTGCCCCATCCTTGTGTGCATTATTTAATCTCTCAATGAGTGAGGGCCTACTTCCCCGGGAGTGGAAGGCAGCGCAGGTGATTCTGATTGTCAAAATGGCGAATATTTCTGCATCGGTTCTGTCTAGCTGTCTAACTATCTCCCCATCTCCCTTCTTCCTCTGATGAGCAAACTATTGGAAGGATACATTAATAAAAAGCTTACCGAACACAGAGTCTACTGGTTGTCTAGACCCTTCTCAGTCAGGTTTTAGACATATGCACAGCACGGAGTCGGCCCTGATTGCAGTATCTGATCACATCAGATGCTCTCTGGACAACTATCAAGCTGTGTTACTAGTGCTGTTGGATTTATCCGCAGCTTTTGACACTGTGTCTCATCACATTTTATTGCAAAGACTGGAGGAGATTGGAATTTGTGGTTGTGCTCCTCAATGGTTTACAAGCTTTCTGACGGACCGTACACAGGTCATTAATGTGGGTTCCTTCCGGTCCCGTGTGATGGACATTTCTAAGGGAGTACCCCAAGGCTCCTGCTTAATATATACATGGCCCCCCTTGCTAAGATTGTGAGGGAATTTGGTTTCATCCCCATTTCCTATGCGGATAATACCCAACTGCTTTTATTTTTTAATAAAAATTCCTCAACCACAAAATCTCGTTATTCAGAGGGCATGAAAGCTATCTCCATATGGATGATGGACAATTACCTCCAGCTAAATGCTGGTAAGACAGAGATTGTGTTATTCAGTAATGCCAAGACACTCTGGTCCATGGATTGGTGGTCAGCGGACTTGGGCACTGCCCCCATCCCTAAGACGTGGTTAAAAATGTAGGTGTGTACTTAGATCAGACACTGTCTATGCAGGACTGTTAGACCTGGCATCATTGGCGCGGGTCTCCCTTCCTCCTTTCTCTTCTGACCTTTTATGTTGGCTGGATTTAGATACTCTGGGCGCTGTGCCACTGCCAATCAGTGACGCAGCGCGAATGCTCCCTGTGTAAAGATAACTGTATGAATTGGAATAATCATAATTGGCTCGTTTGGTTTACCTGTCAGTCCCTGGTATCAGTGCACTGCGTGTGCCCAGCGCTGATAGACCAAATACTGCTGGTGGGCCGGCAGCGCTGATTTGCGCTACCCACCGAAGCAGCTTTGAAAGTATGTCTGTGTAGCATGTTCTAATAGCGAGTTACCCCCCATTTCACTGTTCACTATTGCGAGGCCACCCGTTCTCATAGGCCAGAATGTGCAGGCTGAGTATTGCATGCCTTAATCCTCCCTGCCCCCAGGAACCTGATAGGAACGTCGAATTTGATATGTGTAAGCTCAGAACATGGAGATGCATCTTTTAGTAAGGATTATTAGCGTAGCCCGTGTTCGAAAATGCCTCTACTAGAAACAAGGTATTTTCTGGTCTGAAGCTTTCCTGTAGGCTTTTGCTAGCGGGTGTATTGGCCGTCTGTTTTTGGAGCAGCTGGGTCAGACCTGGCGGGAGAGAGAGATCGGCATTTAGAGTATGGGGAGGGGTGACTCTTTGATCCGAGCAGGGCCGTGCCTGGCAAGGTGAATGATGGCTCCATCTCCCACTGGGCGTCTGATAGCAGACCCCCAGATTCCCAAAGGGCAGGATGTCGCCTCGTAAACCAAGTGCTCCCCGACCCCACCGAACTGGTTCTGACTGGATGCAGTGATTTGTGACTGTAGAGAACAAAGACTTTCTAGGTATAAAGCGCTGCGCGGAATCCTGTTTCAAGTGTGTTCCTTCTGGATGTCAAGACGAAACTCTGTCCGAGCGGACAGAGGAAAGGACTTTGAAACTTTCACCAAGCTTGCTGAAGAAACTACCCAAGGGCCTGAATTGAGAGCGCCTCCTGCTGAAGTCTCAGGGACATTAGACTTCACCCCATCAGCCGCCTGAATTCCTTCGCTAGGAATTCTACTTGCAGGTGAGGCCTCCGTCGAGTAATCCGGAACCTCTAGTTCTACTGTGAGGAACGCGGACTGGTAACCTTTGTGAACTCTGTGTGTGGGCCGCTGCAGCTAAGAGAGAGCTGCCGCCGCTGAGTGCCCACCTTAATTTGAATCTTCAGAACCTTCGCTGAAACTGTGTGGGCCGCCGCAGCTAAGAGAGAGCTGCCGCCGCTGAGTGCCCGCCTTAATTTGAATCGGCAGAACCTGCGCTGAAACTGTGTGGGCCGCCGCAGCTAAGAGAGAGCTGCCGCCGCTGAGTGCCCGCCTTAATTTGAATCTGCAGAACCTGTGCTGAAACTGTGTGGGCCGCCGCAGCTAAGAGAGAGCTGCCGCCGCTGGATGCCCGCACTCGTGTTAATTGTGCCACATCGTGGATTGTCCTTTGAGCCGCCGCATCTAAGAGAGAGCTGCCGCCGCTAAGTGCTCGTACCGTTGCTAACTTGGCATCACCGTGATTTGTCCTGTGAGCCGCCGCAGCTCAGAGAGAGTTGCTGCCGTGGAGTGCTCGCACCCTTGCTAACTGTGCATCATCGTGATTTGACCTGTGAGCCGCCGCAGCTAAGAGAGAGCTGCCGCCGCTGAGTGCTCGCACCCCTGCTAACTTTGCATCCTCGTGAATGGTCCTGTGAGCCGCCGCAGCTAAGAGAGTTGCTGCCGCGGAGTGCTCGCACCCTTGCTAACTGCATCATCGTGATTTGGCCTGTGAGCCGCCGCAGCTAAGAGAGAGCTGCCGCCGCTGAGTGCTTGCACCCTGGCTAACTTTGCATCCTCGTGATTTGTCCTGTGAGCCGCCGAAGCTAAGAGAGAGCTGCCGCCGCGAAGTGCTCGCACCCTTGCTAACTTTGCATCATTGGGATTTGTCCTGTGGGCCGCCGCAGCTAAGAGAGATGCTGCCGCTGAGTGCCCACGTCTTTGTCAACCTTGCACCATCATGAATCGTCCTGTGGGCCGCCGCAGCTAGGAGAGCGCTGCTGCCGCCGCGAGCCCACCACGGAGCTGCACGACGAGAGTCATCGCCACCACCAGCCCGGGCCGCCGCAGCCGCGTGCTGCTGCCGCTGAGGGCCCGCCTGTCCCGGAGTGCCCGAGCGCTGCGAGTGCACTTTGCGGACCACTGCCATCGAGAACTGTGGTCGCTGGGAGTCCGCCTGTCACCGTCTCCGCTTCTTCGAGAAGCTACGTGCTGGGTCCCCGTCCAACGGCAGGTATCTGGTGCGCAACGGGTCGCGTAGACCCAGGCCTTGAACTCAGTCAGTGCCACGTTCTGGTGAACACGTATTGCCTTTTAAGTCCCTAATGATTTACATGCCTGATGACTGGTTAAAACGCTTCTGAGAGTCTCGTACCAAACCTTAGATAAAGATACTATTTTTTCTATACCTACCTGAGTTGTGTCCTTTTGTGGTGTCGTTACTGCCTTATTGTGCATGGTCATAAATGCTTCACACACTGCCTCTGAGATAGGCCTAGCTGCTCGTGCTACGTTACCACAGGGTTGAGCAGGGGTTATCAAAGGGGGTAGCCCACTTGCGCTGACTTGGGGAGAAGGGTTCCTATTTGGACAGTGGTGCCAGCCATTGCCAACTAGAGACCCCATTTCCAACATTGGCGGTCAGCGGTGAGGATCAGAACTTGCATTTATGATCCACGTACAATAACTGGTAGACACCACTAGTGAGTACAGACCAAAGCGCAGACACGCGCGGATTTTTTTTCTCTCTCCGAATTTTTTTTTAGTTGGTTGTTTAGTATTGAATTGTTGATCGCAGCCATGAGTACTGCTAACATGGGAAAGCCAACCTCCAATGCTTCGGAGGATCTCGCCTTTGAGGACGGAAGATTATATACCTATACTGCCAAACAGCTGAAGTCATTTTGTAAGCACTTCGCAGTCCCCGTGATAGGTCTCTCTAGGAAGGAGGAGTACCACAAGGCGCTGAAGGCCTGGTGGGAAGCGAGAGAGTCCGCTGTGGATAAGGAAGAGAATGCTGGAGGGCAGCCGGATGACGCAGGAGAGGGGGGGGGAGATAGAACACCCTCCAATCCAGGTACTAGTGTATCCCAAAGGAGCCTGACCCCAGAAGAGCTGGAGGACAGGGAGAGAGATAGGAGGCATAGTTTGGAGATGGCTAAATTGCAAGGTCAGAAGGACCTTGAGAGTAAGAAGTTAGACATTGAGAAAAATCGATTGTCATTTGAACTTGAGAAAATGAGAATGGAACGTGAGAGAATGTTGAGGGAGATAGAGATCAGGGCGAGGAGTGTCCCGGTCTCCCCCTCTGGTGGCAGCATACCATTAGTAACTCCTGAGAGTAGAGTTTATATTCCTAAGGATGTCATTAAGGATTTTCACAAGAGTGAGGATATTGGGCAATGGTTTGCCGCATATGAGATAGCAATGGTGTCCCACCGGGTCCCTGAGCAGGATTGGGGAGTGGGATTGTGGGGGCGCTTTGTGAGTGATGGTAGGGATACCCTGTTGGACCTGCCTGAGGAGAGCAGGATGGTGTATGCCCATATGAAAGAAGCTTTGATGACCCGTTATGGTTTGACCCCAGAAATGTACAGGCAGAGGTTTAGGACCTGTAAGAAGTTAGAGGGTACCACGTGGGTTGAATATGTGTCTTTTTTCTGCAGAGCAATGGATCGCTGGGTAAAAGGTAGCAAAGTGGAAACTTTCGAGCAATTGTATGATTTGTTTGCATGGGAGCATTTGTCCAGTAACTGTTTTCCAGAGCTACGCCAGCACCTGATTGATAGCAAGCTGACTAACCCTAGGAAGCTTGCTGAGGAGGCGGACCGCTGGGTGAGCACCCGGGTCCGCAAAGGTTTTGTGGGAGACTTCGCACGAGGTGGGCAGGGTCCCCAGCAGAAAAGTGGGGGGACAAGGGTAAACAGAGGGAGTTCCAGAGAGGGCCCCAAAGTAATTCCCAAGGGAACCAAGCAGTGGTGTCCCAGCCTCCCCTGAGAAGAAGCCAGTGTCCCCGACAGGTAGGCCTGTTCATAGGGGCCCCTTACTTGTTTCAAGTGTGGTCAAGTGGGCCACCGGTATTATGATCCCCAGTGTCCCCAGAGGGACCCCAATGCATCCCCTCGTGCACCACCCCGTGCACCATCCCGCCAGATTGCCAGTGTAGCCCTGGGGGGGGAGGAGATGGAGGTCCAAGGTGGATGGGATCCTGTAGAGTAAACCCTTGTCTCGCTAGGGGACTTCGAGAAGGTCCCTAACCCCACACTGCCGACCAACACTCAGAAGTACCGGCAGTGGGTGACCATCAATGGCCATAGGGTGGAGGCTCTCAGGGACACCGGAGCTAGTGTGACTGCTGTCAGCCCCCGGTTGGTGTCCAAAGAGCAAGTTGTCCCCCATGCATTCTGCCCCATAGTGTCAACAGACAACTCAGAGAGCCAATGTGAAGTGGCTCAGGTTCCCTTCGAGTGGGGCGGGTCACAGGAACTCTTCAAGTGGCTGTGAGGGCCGCCATGCCTGTAGACTGTCTGTTGGGCAACGATCTGGAGAACTCCCCGTGGGCTACGGTGGAGAGAAAGTCTCATTTGGAAATGTTGGGGTTGCCTCTGTGGGCGTGTGTGACCACTCGGTCCATGACAGCTCAGAAGGATGTTCAGGAGGGTCTGGAGCCTGAAAGTAGGGCCCAGGCCCCTGCCTCACAGAGAAGGGGCAGGGGGCACGGGAAACCGGCCCCCACGGTTCCCACGGTCCTGGAGGGAGCAGACCTTGAGGGGGATGCCCTGGGACCTACAGGGGAACAAGTGGCCGAACTGGGGGACCTACCGGAGCTGACCCATTGGCAGCAGGAAGGGGGGCCCTCCAGGGAGGAATTTTGCGAGCAGCAGAGAACCTGCCCTTCTCTTGAGGGGGTGCGGCGACAGGCCGCCGCCCAGGCAGTAGGTGACCAGACAGGGTCACATTGGATCTATTGGGAGAACGACCTCCTTTACAGCGAGCCTAAGGTTGCTGAGCCTGGGTCAGCCCGTGTGCTGGTGGTACCCCAGCGCTTCAGGACCTTCCTACTGGGGTTGGCTCATGATGTGCCACTGGCCGGACATTTGGGGCAGACCAAGACCTTTGAGAGGCTGGTCACCCACTTCTATTGGCCCCAGATGCGCAGGAGCTCCGATGCTCACTGCAGAACGTGTGAGACTTGCCAGGCAAGTGGGAAGAGTGGGGGGAAGATTAAGGCCCCACTACAGCCCTTTTCCGTGGTGAGCACCCCATTCAAAAGAGTGGGCATTAATATTGTGGGGCCTCTGGATCCCAAGACAGCCATGGGCAACAGGTACATCCTGGTCTTGGTGGACCATGCCACCCGGTACCCTGAGGCCATCCCGCTCAGGACAGTGATGGCCCCCGTGGTGGGACGGCCACTGATGGGGATTTTCTCCTGTGTGGGATTCCCCAGAGAGGTGGTGTCCGATAGGGGAACTAACTTCATCTCCAAGTACATGAAGTCTCTGTGGGAGGAGTGTGGGGTAAAGTATAAGTTCACCACTCCTTACCACCCCCAGGGTAATGGGCTGGTTGAGAGATTCAACCGGACCCTTAAGGGCATGATTATGGGCCTAGGTGAGCCCTTGAGGCGTAAGTGGGATGTCCTCTTACAATGCCTGTTGTTTGCTTACCGTGAGGTGCCACAGAAGTCCTTAGGGTTCAGTCCCTTTGAGCTGCTCTATGGTCACCCGGTAAGAGGGCCTCTGAGCCTGGTCAAGGAAGGCTGGGAGCAATCTCCCAGGAAACCTCCCCAGGATGTGTTTAGTTACATGCTGGCCTTCAGGAACCTGCCCGGCGTTTCAGGAAACTTGCTGAGGCAAACCTGGAAACCAGCTAGGAAGAGATGAAACGCTGGCACGATCAGAATGCCACTCTGATCGAGTTTCAGCCTGGACAGAAGGTTTGGGTCATGGCCCCGGTGGAGCCCTGTGCGCTCCAGGATAAGTGGACCGGCCCCTTTGAGGTGGCGGAGCGCAAGAGTCCTGTTACCTACGTGGTAGACTTGCAGTCTCCCAGGAACCCCTTGCGGGTCCTGCATGTTAACCGCCTGAAGCCCCACTTTGAGAGGTCTGAAGTGGGCATGCTTCTGGCCACAGATGCTGGGATGGAGGAGGAGAGCGAGCCCCTTCCTGACCTCCTGTGTGCAGGGGAGCGAGATGGGTCAGTGGAGGGTGTGGTCCTCTCCACCACACTGACCCCTGAGCAGCAGGGTGATTGTCGCCACCTGGTGGAGCAATTCAGTGATCTGTTCTCCCTGGTACCTAGTGTCACTGATTGGTGTGTCCATGACGTGGACACCGGGGACAGTCCTCCCATTAAGCACAAGGCTTACCGAGTGACTGACCGGGTAAGGGCCTACATTAAGGATGAGGTTACCAAAATGTTTGCCCTTGGGGTGATTGAGTCCTCTAGCAGTCCTTGGTCCAGCCCAGTGGTCCTGGTACCAAAAGCTGCAGCGCCTGGTACCATCCCCGAACTTCGGTTCTGCGTGGACTATCGGGGCCTCAATTCAGTCACGAAGACTGACGCACACCCCATCCCCAGAGCTGATGAGCTCATAGATCGGTTAGGGGCTGCCAAATACCTCAGCACATTTGATTTGACGTCTGGGTATTGGCAGATCGCCTTGACCGAGGGAGCAAAGGAGAGGTCAGCCTTCTCCACACCCGATGGGCACTACCAGTTCCGGGTGATGCCCTTTGGAATGAAGAATGCCCCTGCCACCTTTCAGAGGCTGGTCAACAGGGTGTTGGTTGGGCTGGAAGACTTCAGTGCCGCCTACCTGGATGACATTGCGGTGTTTAGCTCCTCTTGGGAGGACCACCTGCGCCACCTCTGGGAGGTATTGATGGCACTGCGGAAGGCAGGCCTCACAATCAAAGCCAGTAAGTGCCAGATTGGGCAGGGTTCTGTAGTGTATTTGGGGCACCAGGTAGGGAGCGGCCAGGTGGCGCCCCTTCAGCCCAAGATTGAAACTATCCTGGCATGGGAACCCCCCAAGACTCAGACGCAGGTGAGAGCCTTCTTAGGACTCATGGGGTACTACAGTAGGTTTGTCAAAGGATATGGTAACATTGTTGCACCCTTGACTGAGCTGACTTCTAAGAAGCAGCCAAAGAAGGTAAACTGGACTGACACCTGTCAGAACGCTTTTGACGCCCTGAAGACTGCCATGTGCACTGCACCCGTGCTTCAGGCGCCCGACTTTTCAAAGGAATTCGTTGTCCAGACAGACGCCTCAGAGCATGGTATAGGGGCTGTTCTGTCACAGATCAATGAGGAGGGACTGACCAACCGGTAGCCTTCCTAAGCAGGAGGTTACTTCCCCGGGAACAGAGGTGGAGTGCAATTGAGCGTGAGGTATTTGCTGTGGTCTGGGCGCTGAAGAAGCTGAGGCCATATTTGTTTGGGACTCACTTCCGGGTTCAGACGGACCACAGGCCCCTTAGATGGTTGATGCATATGAGGGGTGAGAATCCCAAGTTGTTGAGGTGGTCCATTTCCCTACAGGGTATGGATTTCACGGTGGAACACCGCCCTGGTACAGAGCACGCCAATGCTGACGGTCTGTCCAGGTTCTTCTGCCTTAGTGATGAGAACTCCCAAGGGAATGGTTAGTTCTCCCCACATTTCAGCTGGAGGGGACGTGTGTTAGACCTGGCATCATTGGCGCGGGCCTCCCTTCCTCCTTTCTCTTCTGACCTTTTATGTTGGCTGGATTTAGATGCTCTGGGCACTGTGCCACTGCCAATCAGTGACACAGCGCGAATGCTCCCTGTGTAAAGATAACTGTATGAATTGGAATAATCATAATTGGCTCGTTTGGTTTACCTGTCAGTCCCTAGTATCAGTGCAAGGCGTGTGCCCAGGGCTGATAGACCAAATACTGCTGGTGGGCCGGCAGCGCTGATTTGCGCTACCCACCGAAGCAGCTTTGAAAGTATGTCTGTGTAGCATGTTCTAATAGCGAGTTATCCCCCATTTCACTGTTCCCTATTGCGAGGCCACCCGTTCTCATAGGCCAGAATGTGAAGGCTGAGTATTGCATGCCTTAATCCTCCCTGCCCCCAGGAACCTGATAGGAACGTCGAATTTGATATGTGTAAGCTCAGAACATGGAGATGCATCTTTTAGTAAGGATTATTAGCGTAGCCCGTGTTAGAAAATGCCTCTACTAGAAACGAGGTATTTTCTGGTCTGAAGCTTTCCTGTAGGCTTTTGCTAGCGTGTGTATTGGCCGTCTGGTTTTGGAGCAGCAGGGCCAGCTGGGTCAGACCTGGCGGGAGAGAGAGATCGGCATTTAGAGTATGGGGAGGGGTGACTCTTTGATCCGAGCAGGGCCGTGCCTGGCAAGGTGAATGATGGCTCCATCTCCCACTGGGCGTCTGATAGCAGACCCACCAGATTCCCAAAGGGCAGGATGTCGCCTCGTAAACCAAGTGCTCCCCGACCCCACCGAACTGGTTCTGACTGGATGCAGTGATTTGTGACTGCAGAGAACAAAGACTTTCTAGGTATAAAGCGCTGCGCGGAATCCTGTTTCAAGTGTGTTCCTTCTGGATGTCAAGACGAAACTCTGTCCGAGCGGACAGAGGAAAGGTTTTCGAAACTTTCACCAAGCTTGCTGAAGAAACTACCCAAGGGCCTGAATTAAGAGCGCCTCCTGCTGAAGTCTCAGGGACATTAGACTTCACCCCATCAGCCCCCTGAATTCCTTCGCTAGGAATTCTACTTGCAGGTGAGGCCTCCGTCGAGTAATCCGGAACCTCTAGTTCTACTGTGAGGAACGCGGACTGGTAACCTTTGTGAACTCTGTGTGTGGGCCGCCGCAGCTAAGAGAGAGCTGCCGCCGCTGAGTGCCCGCCTTAATTTGAATCTTCAGAACCTTCGCTGAAACTGTGTGGGCCGCCGCAGCTAAGAGTGAGCTGCCGCTGCTGAGTGCCCGCCATAAGTTGAATCGGCAGAACCTGCGCTGAAACTGTGTGGGCCGCCGCAGCTAAGAGAGAGCTGCCGCCGCTGAGTGCCCGCCTTAATTTGAATCTGCAGAACCTGCGCTGAAACTGTGTGGGCCGCCGCAGCTAGAGAGAGCTGCCGCCGCTGAGTGCCCGCCTTAATTTGAATCTGCAGAACCTGCGCTGAAACTGTGTGGGCCGCCGCAGCTAAGAGAGAGCTGCCGCCGCTGAGTGCCCGCCTTAATTTGAATCTGCAGAACCTGCGCTGAAACTGTGTGGGCCACCGCAGCTAAGAGAGAGCTGCCACCGCTGGATGCCCGCACTCGTGTTAATTGTGCCACATCGTGGATTGTCCTTTGAGCCGCCGCAGCTAAGAGAGAGCTGCCGCCGCTGAGTGCTCGCACCGTTGCTAACTTGGCATCACCGTGATTTGTCCTGTGAGCCGCCGCAGCTCAGAGAGAGTTGCTGCCGTGGAGTGCTCGCACCCTTGCTAACTGTGCATCATCGTGATTTGGCCTGTGAGCCGCCGCAGCTAAGAGAGAGCTGCCGCCGCTGAGTGCTCGCACCCTGGCTAACTTTGCATCCTCGTGATTTGTCCTGTGAGCCGCCGCAGCTAAGAGAGAGCTGCCACCGCGAAGTGCTTGCACACTTGCTAACTTTGCATCATTGGGATTTGTCCTGTGGGCCGCCGCAGCTAAGAGAGAGCTGCTGCAGCTGAGTGCCCACGTCTTTGTCAACCTTGCACCATCGTGAATCGTCCTGTGGGCCGCCGCAGCTAGGAGAGCGCTGCTGCCGCCGCGAGCCCACCACGGAGCTGCACGACGAGAGTCATCGCCACCACCAGCCCGGGCCGCTGCCGCTGAGGGCCCGCCTGTCCCGGAGTGCCCGAAGCGCTGCGAGTGCACTTTGCGGACCACTGCCATCGAGAACTGTGGTTGCTGGGAGTCCGCCTGTCACCGTCTCCGTTTCTTCGAGAAGCTACTTGCTGGGTCCCCGTCCAACGGCAGGTATTTGGTGCGCAACGGGTCGTGTAGACCCAGGCCTTGAACTCAGTCAGTGCCATGTTCTGGTGAACACGTATTGCCTTTTTAAGTCTCTAATGATTTACATGCCTGATGACTGGTTAAAACGCTTCTGAGAGTCTCGTACCAAACCTTAGATAAAGATACTATTTTTTCTATACCTACTTGAGTTGTGTCCTTTTGTGGTGTCGTTACTGCCTTATTGTGCATGGTCATAAATGCTTCACACACTGCTTCTGAGATAGGCCTAGCTGCTCGTGCTACGTTACCACAGGGTTGAGCAGGGGTTATCAAAGGGGGTAGCCCACTTGCCCTGACTTGGGGAGAAGGGTCCCTATTTGAACAGTGGCGCCAGCCATTGCCAACTAGAGACCCCCATTTCCAACAAGGACCAAGTTGGGGCTTCCTCTGGGACCTGCTTTTACATGTTGCGCTTGTTGCACAGAGTCTTCTCCCTCCTTCCTCTAGCTGTACGTAAAACCTTAGTTCAGGCACTGGTTATTAGTCGCCTGGACTATTGCCATGCACTTCTGACCGTGGCCAAGGAATCACTGTTGAATAGATTACAGGTTGTACAGAATACGGCGGCGCGGCTGGTAACTAATATGCCTCCCAGAATGGCTTCCCTTCCCCTCCTACAACAACTCCACTGGCTGCCCATCCGCAAGAGAATTATATTCAAAGTGTGCTGCATTGTCCATAAAGCCTTAAATGGCAAAGGACCTAGCTACTGAGCTCAGAAACTTATTCCCTACCAGCCGAGCAGAGTCTTACGCTCTGCTATGAAAGATTTCCTTACTATTCCTTGTGTGAAGAAATCTCGCTCAGGAGGCAAAGCCTTTTCTTATATGGCCCCACGGCTTTGGAATTTACTACCCCATATTCTGTGAAGCTGTGATCATTTGCGCTTCAGAAAACTCCTGAAAACTGAACTCTTTGTGGTTTAACTGTCTGTAGCATTGGCATTGCACTACCTCAGCGGGGAGATACTCCTCCGGGAGTGATTCCTGCGCTTTATAAGCTCTTAAATGAAATTAAATTAGACAGAACTTGATGGCCATTGTGAAAAGTGGTCATAGAGCTGATATTGTCGAAAGGAGAAAATATTATAAAACTTTTCAAGCCAGGGCAAAGAGGGCGTCGGAGGAAAAGCTATGGCACGAAGGCATTGGCCAAAGCAGCTTCATTGAAAGATGGCAGGGCATTTAGGCATCTATTAGCTAATGATACTAAATCCCCTGAAAGGGATTAAGATGTCTACATGCACCCTCATACATGGGTACAACACTTTTGTCAATTATACTCAATCAACTGTACTTTAAGCAAGACAAAGAGGTGGGTCTTGCTGAAGCTGAGGATTATAAAATTGCAACCCAGGATAGGGAAGAAGTTTCTCCAATTACTTTTACAACGGAAGAGACGTTAATGGCCCTAGACAGTATAAAAAACGGGAAGCCCCAGGGTTAGACAAGATGACTGGTGATTTATACTGCTCTGAACCAATTGTCTGCGGTTATATATTGAACTTGTTATCCAATTTAGTAGCACAGGGAGCTGAAATACCGAAAACCTAGAGGGGCGCTGAAATCATCATAATTTATAAAAACGGTGACAAAGACAACCCACCCAACTATAGACCCATCAGCTTAATTGACAACACACAAAAAGTATTTAGGAGGCATCTCTTAGATACGATCCAAACTTGGATGGAGGAGAATGATGTCTTGTCACACCTTCAGGCAGGATTTAGGTGTCATACAAGTATCATAGATCGAGTGTTCCATTTTATTCAAATCCTTTGGAAAACTATTATATTGAATAAAGGGTACTTGTATGTAGCTTTCATTGACCTGCGAACAGCATTTCATTCCCGAGAGAAACTGTGGGCTGTACTCAAGGGAATGGGTCTGCCTACAAATTTGTTACATATAATAATACGCTTATATAGTAACAATTATGCCCAACTGAGATGGGGCAGAAAGGGTGCCCTAACTGAGTGTATACGTATCAATAGGGCGTTCGCCAGGGAAGTGTCTACACTATCTACACTTTATATTATTGGGCTAATTGATACTTTGCATGATTGAAATGGAGACCCCTCGAAATTGGCCAATCAAAGAATTTCTGCCCTGCGCTTTGACAATATGTAAATAATGTCAAAAAAGTCAATTGGGCTGCAGAACCTAAATGAACAGGTTATTGATCTCCTGTGAAGAGTACGATTTGGAAATTAATATTTCGAAAACATAATTAATGGCCTTTTTTCCACACGTCATTCAGGGGAAAAATTAAGCTAGCTTCTTCTCATGTAGAGCAGGTCAAGGACTTCGATTTTTTGGGGGTGAGAATTGCTATCTCATTACCTTGGGCACCCCAAATAACAAGGAGTCAGCTGACCTTACAATATGTTGGGTCATCGGTTATGAAGAAACTTAACAAATATACTTAACGGCCGATCACACCCGCACTAGAAATTTACCACACCAGAGGGCTCGGTGCGGCCCTGTATGGATCTGAAATAAGGGGTGCAGAACAAACTAGGGATCTAGCGAAAACAGAGAATAGATTTTTGCAGCTGTACTCATGGGGCCACATAGTACTCCACTTATTCCAATGCGTTTTGATATGGGACTTAAAAATGTATCACATAAAACGCCCCTTAAACCCCTGATTGATTGGACAAGCAAATCTCCCATTCCCCTACACCAAGCTTTCCTAGAAGTGATAGGTCAGCATAATTCTGGAATATTACCATTGCTTAACCATATTAAGTTCTGGATGTACAAGTTAGGACTATACCCAGCTTGGAATAACCATGAGCAGATCACAAAAGAAACGTTAGCCCAACCAAAACTAACATACTGGAGATATATTGAAGAGAGCTGGCAGTCTATTCCAGATATCTGCCCCCAGACCGATAGATTTCTGAACTTCAAAAGCAATATGGGGTTCGAGCTGTTTTTAGATCAAATTGAACAACCTCAAGTGAGATCCATATTTTTGAAGTTTGCTTATGGTATTTTGCCCCTGAATATTCCTAGAAGCAGGCGGGGAGAATGTTATAATTCAAATACCACGTCAGACGAGCACTTTTTGTTCTTTTGCCCTCTTTATCACATACTGAGACAGAAATGTATGATTCCATTATGTCGTATTTTGTCTATACATCGTGTAACTGATGCAATTCAGATATTAAGATCGGAAACCACAGAGTGGGTTTTATATTCTATGTCCAGATATTTATTGTATGCATGGCATGAAAGAAGTAAAAGTTTATAAATATGACCTCACAGTAACCACATTGACCACATGTTTTAATACCTTTTTATTGTAATATAAGATAAGTTTTATCTTTTTATACTAATTTATGAGGTATGTACTGTTGATTTTAATGGGAATTGGTTCCCGAAAATCAATAAAAACATAAACTGCTTTTACACAAATATAAGGGAACAAATTACCGTTTTAGCTCCAGGTGCCTAGAGGAGATGTAGTGTTGCGGGGATTCTGCACATATACAGAACTATGCGCAGGAAAACAGGACCTCGGTGTATGGTGGTGTACCAACCATCCACCTTAGTGCCCAAAATCCCAATCCGACTAGCTATAGTGTCTCATTCGTTCTCCGTACTACAGCGAAGCTACCAATGATTAGACATCCCAGAACACAGACTCTTTCAGGAATCGCGGGAGCAAGAACACTCTTTCATTACTCACTCATACTTGTCCACAACGTGCCTATTAAGAGACACAGTATAGTTTAAAATGTTTATTTTAACTAACGTACTCTAAGACACAGTACACGTGCCAGTACTAGCAGCATAATGCATAAAGACAAAATAGTAAGCATCGTTACAATTCCATAGAATACAAACGGGGACAGCATTTTATAAAGACAGTGGATAAAGGACTATAATGCCTTGCCACCCTCCCCGTGCTAGTAACTAGTTTATTATAAAAATAGAAGACCTCTGGGCTTTGTCAGGGGGACCCCCATACCTTAAGAACTAGATGCAAGGTTTACATCATCGGACAAGCACAGCTCTTCTCCCTGGAAAGGTTTTTCTCCAAGTGCTTCTAACAGGTATCTTGCAATATTAAAAGCACTCGAATTTCAGCAGTGCAGCTGTGCTTCGTGTTATGTCTAAGTGCGTGGGGCTGACCAGAACTGAATAACAAGGGACGTTGTTTTTCGACCTTGTACATCGTGTGCAGACGAAAACCACAGAGAACAGCAGAAAACGTGAAAGGCAGAAATGTAGACAGTTCTCATGAACATAGGCAAAAGCAGAGTCTGGAAAAACAAAGTCATGAAGTAGCGTGTGCAAAAGAGGCATCATGGCAGCTAGGCCTAAGCTAACTTAGAAATGTCGACAATGAGGCCATAATCCACACTACACCCTCCCCTGGTCAGTCCATAGGTCAAGACATAGGACGAAAACAGAGTTCAAATAGATGGAGCAGAATGTAAACGTCTATTGGTGGGAAAAGTCTTTTTGAAAAAATGTGGGAAATAAATTCTAGAGAGGGCCAGAAAAAAGGTCACTCAAAGAGAATTAAAAAAAATCCAGCTATGCAGTTTATTGAGAGTCAATGCAACTAATCCATCAGAGTGTATGCGCAGAAAACTGCAACACCTTCCAAAAAGACATCATTATCATCGTTTGAAAAAAGAGATGCCATCCAGTTAAACAAATCAAAGCTGCATTCATGTTCCTCATAATAGGGAGCAGCTATCAGCATTGGGGGACAACTTGCGTGATATTCAATATAACTTTGTTGTAGGAGATTCTGAGCAGCCGCACAGATATCCCATTGTGCCAAGACTCCAAGTGCAGCAGCACGCGCCATTAATCCATCACCGGAACATTCCCGTTCATGGGCCATTAAGGGGCCCATCAACTGGTCGAAATCCGGGTCCGAACAAGAGGTATTGGAGAGGCAAACATCCAAGGACCATGAGAACGGACATCGTAAACAGGACATCACGGGTTGCACGCAAGTGAAATACGCAAAGCGAAAAGATAATCCATAAGCCACGCTGAGTGTTGCCAGTGGCAGTGTACCGAAGCTTTCATGCATGCGGTTACGGAGCATCCGCAGTCGCCCTGGGCTGTGTAGGCCCACAAGAGGTGCAGCCATTGCGCAGCAGGCAAAGCAAAAGCAATATTACAGCAGCTAAGGCTAGGATCAATGGGAAGCCACCAAAGACGCTAGAAAAAATGGAATGAATGAAAGTCGGTATTACACCAAATATCGTCTGAAAGGACGTCAGAAGGCCAGAACCCACAACTTTAAAAAAGTGCACAAGGCCGTCGGTATTAGATGCATTAAATATACGGTGAATCAGTTCACCGAAATGTTGGGGGAGGTTAGTATTTAAAAGGGCCTGTATTTCACTGTGGGCGCTGGGCACCTGGAGGACGAAGGTCTCCCGTGCGGAAGTTAGCAAAACCTCCTGGTTTAATAATAGTTCCTTTATTCTGCTCAATTTATTGAAATTTGCCTTCAAAGTCGGTATGTAAGGCCAAATGGAACTATCTAACTTCCCATGCGGGGGTGGAAAAAGTACGTTTTTGCAGCATACTACGCGTTGCAAAACTGTTACAATGTAGGGTATGCCAGCTTGCAACCCACAGCAATCTTGATTATTTAAAAGCAGATAGCTACCGTTAGCAAGCATAGTGAAAGTTGGTGATATAGCTGGAACAGGAATACCCTTTAAAACACATGCAAGATTCGGGGCGGAAAAATTACAAGCCCTGTGCAATTTAATGTTTTTACAAACAAGGGAATGACCCACTGTAGAATTGCAAGACTCCCCAGTAAGGTACACCTCCTTGTCATCCCTAAGGCATCTGTATGTGAAAGGCAAGGACCACACTTCATGCAAAAAGGTACTGCCCAAGGGCTCAAAACAGCCAATCGGGTAATGTTTCATGCAGGAACTGAATTCAAACAAAGAAAAAGGCAAAGAGATAACCCTGTTTATAAGCCAAACTGCAGAGTCCGTTTCCGCTACAGAGAAAGGTAAAGGATCTATTTTTTCTATATGTAGAAGAGTGTATGTTGCATCTTTCATGGACATGAATTGCTGTTTCTCAGTCAAGTTGAACGGCAAAAACAATGCGGAAGCGTTTAAGTAATCCCATGGTACCTTCCCCATTTTCAGAGTTTGCAAAGTCCATGCAAACTGCATCACTGAACGCAATTGATCCTGACCATGATATAACACAGACACTTCATCTTGTACAATATCAACAACAGAGGAAACAATGTTGTCTAATGTGTAAATGCAGGAAGACAGCGTGTTAATACTATTGTCAACAACAGCAAGTACTTTTTCTAAATTTGCTTGGTCTATTTCCCGTAAACGGGAAGCAGCTTCTATTTGAGAAAGCTTCCAGATTTCATTGTAAGTCGCATAAAGAAATCTTTTCGGTCTCGGACCTCTAGGTACCAGAACAAAGTCGGCCAGATCAATGTTACTGGATAACAGGGATAAATGTTGTTTCACGGACTCTAGTGTAGAGTGCTGCAACCACTGTTTACATAATTTTCCCACTGAATATGTTGTAACCTAACGTGAGTTAGAAAAACGTGGATCAGGGCGATCCTGTTTATAACCAGGAGCAGAATTATAAAAACGCAGTTGGCAGGCATTACAAGCTATCGGCCACACCAACCATTCTGAGGGATCTATTGCAGAGACATTAAATGAATTATTTTGAAACAAAGCTTGCAACTCGTCAATGTAATAATTTGAATGCAAGCTCCAGTTAGGCAATGAAGACAGCGCAGGAATGGTAGGTGCATTCAATTGTTTGGAAGTCGCCAAACCAAAACAAGTTGTTTGGTATATAGTATTATTTAAAAATAAAATTTGGGTCAGGATGAGGCAAGCGCGATGTAAGGCCTCGGTACCGCGTACCTGCCAGGATTTAGTGCCCCAAATAGATTTCAAATCAATGGTGGCCTTCCAGTGTTCGCAGCCACCAACAGCTAATGCGTCCATAAAGGAGCTGGAATACAGTAATTTGGAGTGGGTTAACATCACCTTCGGATTTGGAAGAAATGTTTACTTTAAAATAATAGGACCCTGGGTTTGACCTATCAAAGTCTGTAAAATAAGTAAACTTATTTATCAGAGTTTGGGAGCTCCCTTGCAGAGGGATGGGGCAATGTTCCCACTGGGTATAATTAAAACTACCTTGAAGTGTATTAGTTTTATGTAGGAAATGGTTACCATAATGTTGATAACAATGCAAATCGGCATAATTAGCAGAATTCAAATACAAATCCTCAGCATCAAAGGCAGCATAATATTTCAAATCGGAAGACAAGGATTGAA
This sequence comes from Calotriton arnoldi, assembly GCA_963921515.1. Classification (NCBI taxonomy): domain Eukaryota; kingdom Metazoa; phylum Chordata; class Amphibia; order Caudata; family Salamandridae; genus Calotriton; species Calotriton arnoldi. The sequence continues at coordinate 809,894 of CAWUFW010001787.1, forward strand.
TTGCATGCACATCCCAATCATCTGAACGTATGTTTCTTTTTACCACATCACCCATGGAAACACGAAGTACATTCGGTACATTGATAATTTCTGTCGGTCCATGAATTTGGAAATTCACTGCATCCCATACGATGCCATCTGCGACTGGAAAGGCGGAAATGTTCACAAATGTCTGGTCACGCTTCATGACATGTGAAGAAGAGTGCGGAGCCGAAGTTCCAGCAACAGAGTTCACCGCAGAGCGTTCCGGCAAGTAGTGACCATTGATGAGTAAGAAAAAAACTGTCACAAAGCCAATGGACATGAACAGGAAAATCAGGAATAGTACCAACCAGATGTAAGTCCAAGGAGGGACAAAAAAATTGTCTCTAAACCAGGATACAAAAACACTGAATTTGGTTGGGACAAATGATGAAGTGGAACTTGAGTCAAAAGAAAAACGGGACTGATTCAGTGGTGTTGTAGGCAAACCAGTCAATGAGTCGCTTGTGGGATAAGCATATTCAGTTTCCTCGTTGCAGGTGGAAGCTGGTGGGACGAGCAGGCGATCTGGTTGAGAGACCATCTCAATGGCAACATCGTTAGACGTGGTGACCGGAGGGCCACAAGCAGGATTCCTCGAAATGGCTGGACATGATACCGCAGGTGTTACACTATTCAGAATCGGCCAGATGTTGTAGCTTGACATTGTCCACTGAGATGTATCTGTTGTCTTTGCGACCATGAAGCGGTGGTAAGATGATTGTACGAGTACCCTTTAAGCCAAGGACCGGAACGGGTGCACGATAAGAGGGGCCAAATTCTTTCTTGGTGTCCACCTTCTCTCGGACCATATCTCCAATTTTTGGAAGCCAGCCGGCAACCGGAATCTGCAGCGCAGCGTCAGAGGGTAAGTGTTCAGTTGCAAGTCTGTCACGGGTCTCTTGCAAGTCCTGTAACATAGTAGAATAATTATCTACGTCAAAGGTTGCGGCAGCTGCCGCCATGTCTAGACCATCAAGGTCTGGCACAAACATCTGTATGCCAAAGAGCATTTCGTATGGGGTCCGCCCACCCAGAGATCTTCTAGGGAGATTATTGAGTGCACGTTGCACGCCATACAAGTGGGCCAGCCAGTTCCTACAAGTACCTAAGACTCTAGCTGTCAAGGATTGCTTTAAGTCACGGTTCATTCGCTCCACAATTGAGTTGCCCTCAGGCCTGTATGGAGACAAAAATTGCACCAGCACCCCTATAGACCTCATCGCATCCTTGTACGCCTTAGAGGCGAACGCTGGACCGAGGTCGGAATGGAAGGTGCCACAGGCAAAAATTCCCACAAAGACGCGCAAATCCCTGATGACATTTCGCGCGTCAGCACTGCGTTGTGGCCAAACCCAGATGAAACGTGTGCACGAATCAACTGCAACTAAGATGTATTTATATGCAGTATCAGAAGAAAATGAAACAAGATCCCGTTCCCGAGCAGAAGACAAATTTATGTTATCAAAAAAAGCAATCCAAAAAAGTATCAGTCCAAATCTTGTGTGCTAGTATTCTCCTTTATTCTTTTTTTTTTCACTCCTATCCGGTATCTGATTGCGACGGGAGCACTCTCCTCAATTCAATATATATATAGACAAAACGCGTTTGCTGGAGCACAAGTAACTTCGAGATATTTACCTATACGCTTGACTGCTTCTCCTGGGATACAAGTCCTACTAAGACCCATGCTGAATGGGACTATTTACAGGTTTTGCCTGGATTCTGGCGGAACTGTCTGAATTCATCTTTGCCCTGAGGAAGTCGCTGGGCGATACACCCAAGACGAAACACGTGTTGGCTACATCTTGGCTACACCAACTACGCCAATCTGCTGTTATGAGCCATGTGTAAAACATCTACGGTTGTGAACAGGATGAGAAAATAAAGAATAAAGGAGAATACTAGCACACAAGATTTGGACTGATACCTTTTTGGATAGCCTTTTTTTGATAACATAGATTTGTCTTCTGCTCGGAAACGGGATCTTGTTTCATATTTGTTCTTTGTGTATCTTTGGTCACAGAGGATCTTTTGGATACGTGGGTGGCCGTCTCCCAGCTGTTCCCTTGAGCATTTCTTAAGATACTACTGGCATGCTGATTATAATAATGGTATTGCGCAAGGTCTGACCTAGCCACGCTCCAAAGTCACATCAGAAGAAAATGGACCGCAGTGATCAAGATAAACACAACCAAAAGGTTTATTAGAAATGCAGAGCTGTGTTTGTGGCAGACGTGTAACCGTAGAGGGCTTAATTTGATGACAGATGTCACAAGAAAGGACATAATTACGGGTCTGTTTATATAAACCACGCCACCAGTAACGCTGCTGCAAGATTGAAACAGTTGCAGACACGCCAGCATGGGCCGAAACCAAGCCTTCGTGTGCGGCTGTTATCCAAGAATGTCTGCGGTCCGCGTTGGGAATCAGCCGATCACCAACGTCTGGAATTCTTACATAAGGAACCTGGTTGGGACTTAAGTGATAAGAGTACTTGGAAGGGAAACCCTGTGGGTAATTTGAACCTTCCTTAGTAGCAGCAATAGCTGCCAAAATCTCGTTATCTATTTTTGTCATGGATCTTGTAACTGCTGCTACTGAACACGTGGCTACTGCTGATTTGGCAGCTTCGTCCACCAAACTGTTACCGACTGCGTGTGCGCCCACACGCTGGTAGCCAAGAGTGTGAATCACCTGTATGAGAGGCAGACGTTGTTTAAGATCTGCTACTCGAACACAAAGCAGATTATGCTTAATTGCACTGCCCTTAGAATCTCGATAGTCGTTTTGAGACCAAAAGAATAAGTTGTCATTAAAAGACTGAACACAGTAGTAAGAATCGCATACAATGAGAGAAGTCACATCCGGGTCCGCAAACTCAAGTGCCAGCACCAAAGCACGCAGCTCGGCCATTTGGGCGGTACTGTCTCCCAGTGCCTGCGTGTGCACAACACTCGACTTGAACTCACCGTTCACCATGGTACCTGCCACAATAGCACATGCAGCTGAATAAGCATGCTTAGAACCCGTGGCCGGTTGTGCCGAACCATCGGTGTAAATGATACATTTGTACTCCTCAAGCGGCAGTAAAGACAGAGGAGGAGGATGAACAAATTCATACTGCAAGAACTCCTGTGTCTGAAGAGAGGAATCAAAGATAAAGGTGACATCCGGAGACGTCAAAGAAGTAGCCCATTGTATCCAACGGGGGAGCAAAGCCTTAGAGTTTGGTACACTTGCCTTTGTCACTGCCTCAAGGGCAGGATATGGTGTTACCACCAAAATGCGTTTTCCCTGTGCCAGTGCGCGTTCCTTAAGAATCGCCATTTGCACTGCAGTCAAAACTTTTTCCACAGTTGAAAAGCGCAACTCGGCAGAAGTGTAAAGATGCGACTTGTATGCAATAGGTACTGTGTCACCTTCGTTAAACGTCAAGTAAGTGAAACCCACTGCGCCTGGCACGATTCTGATCACCAGGTTCGTGTGGTTATCACGAGTCAACAAGAACTTAGATTCAAGTAGATCAGACTGCAAAGATTGCAGAATAGCTTAATGTTCCGGAAGCCAGCACGACTTTGAAAAGGTTGGTTGTATCAAGGCATAAAGAGGCTTGATACGCTGGGCATACTCGTGAATGTAAGAACGCCCGAAGTTGAAAAATCCCAGCAAAGACTGAAGTTTTTTCAGGATTGTTGGAGGGCGCAGAAGTGCGCACTTCTCCAGGAAGTCTGGAGCTAAGCCCCTACCTTCATTGTTGAGCTCATAGTCCAAAAACAACACCACATGCTCTGCGATGTGTGATTTGGCAAAATTAAATTTATATCCGTAGTCCGCAAATTCTAGAATAATGCGGTCGACTCGGGAAAGATGCGGCCATAGTTCGTCGTCTGTCAGATATATATCATCCACGTACGAATACGCATCTGGGTCTATGCTGTCCAACAAAGAGACAACACGGGCGGCGAAGACCCCCGGGCTGTTCTGGTAGCCCATTGGCAAACGCCGGAATTTTAATTGTTTTCCACCGGAAGTGAACGCGGTCCATTGACTGCATTCAGGGGACAAATTGTGTGTGTAAAATCCATTGGAAAGGTCAAGTGTCGTTTTATATTTTTTACGAACAAGACTGTCGAATAAAGCAGAACTATGGGTATTCTGTACCGCAAAGGTGCGGCAATGAGAGTTCAAATGCCGGTAATCTAAAACTAAGCGGTACGACCCATCGGGTTTAGAAACCGCGAAAAGGGGGTTATTCATTGGTGACACGCATGTCACAATCACTGCTTGATACTCTAACTGTGTCAGAATGTCCGAAACAGGACCTTTAGCTTCCCGCCGGAGGGGGTATTGGGGTTGAGCCTGTTGCATAGACCGCAAAGGTATGTCATGGGGGGGAGAATTTTTATCCCAGCCCACGTGATTACGGTACAGTGCCGGGGCTAGGGCCACAGCCCATTCTGCTGCGAAAGCCTCCGCATGCTCCTTGGGGACGTAACGTGAAAAACTCGGAAGTATTACTTCCTCCCCCTTCGGAACACCGAGAACAAATGGTGGTGGCCAATCCGCCTCTGCCAATAATATGTCGTAAGAAGAGGTCAGATTTTCCCCAAAAATCCCTTTAATAACACGCTCAATGTCACCTTCAATTAGAAGGACTATATTATATAGTCTGTCAGGGGGTGCCACTCGGGTGTCAGCTGTCTCGACAGTAATGAAAGTGTCTGTTGCTGTCGCCTCCACATGAGGACGCAGTGCCTCCCGCACTATGGTAACTTCCGCGGCGCTGTCTAGCAGCGTCACTGCCCACGTCCAATTCAGGAGTCTCGTTCTCACCGTCTGTGGCATATCTCGCTGTTAAAGCAGCAACTTTTTTCTTCTGAAATTGAGGACGAGAACGTGGAAATTCTTCTTGTTTCCCCTTGCCTCCAGTCTGACGAGGCTGGTCCCGTCCTTGTGGGGCGCCTCGACCCTTGCCTCGATCCTGGCGATCTCCTCCACCAGCCTGTGAGCCCGATGGTGCCTGTGAAGAACGAGGAGAATGCTGTTCAGGGACCTGAAACCTGTCAGGAGACTTAATTCTCTCTCAGTCGCGCAAATCATAAGTGCGTTCAGAAGACTCAGCAGCCGGTGACGCAGCACGCGACCCCTGTTTCTGTGGTTGCTTCCCCTGCTTCTTTACTTTCCAGTTCTTTTTAGAAAAGAACGGTTTTTCGTCTTTATCAGACTGAGATTTTTGTTGTGTTTGTATCTGAGTTTGCGTTTTAGCAAAAGGCTTACCTCCCAAACTATTGTGGCCAATGGTTTTATAAGCCTGTGCAATAATTTTCGGTAATTCGCAAGGCTTGTCCAGCTCTGGGACCAAAGCCAAAGCGTTAGCTACTTGAAAGTTAACTGCCTCACCCTTGACATTTGCAAGGATTAGATCAGCCACTACATCGAACACTCCCACTAGTTGCATCCCCAATTCCACAGCCGCTTCAGGGCCATGTTTGTCTTGAACACGCTTAATCACGGCGGGGAGTACTGTCATTGAGGGAGTGCCGAAACACTTCGCATACACTGCCGCAAATACCTTACCCCAGTTGTTGCATTCTGTTAACTCGGGAATTAAGTCCTTTTGGCAAACTTATAGTCAAAATCCTGTAGAGCATGTGTATGCCCAGAGGTGGGTCCTGTGCATGTTGTTACTGGAACCAAGCTATGCTCTTTTCTTTATAACATATTTTATTGTTTTCTGCATACAAAAAATAACCCCAAGCATAATCAGAAAAACAACAACGATGCATACATGAGTGTGGCTCCAGTAGACTCTTGCCAGGGTGCGGAGTCTTTTTCTCAAAGTGGTCGGTGATGTATCGGGACACAATACAGTTTCAGGTGGCATCAACATAAGCAAGGAAAAATAAAGGGTGCCGTGCATCAGCAGAAAGCGCCTGGTTCGTAGCCCTTCCAGTGGCAGAAAGCTCCGTCTCTCTGTAATGATGTTCAACATGGAAGCCCAGCACTGTTTTTCCAGGGAGTCCATATGCGGTTATATTTATGAGTAACTCCCCCGGCCTTGTACACCAGTTTTTCCATTGTGGCACAATAGTCCATACCCCTTGTACATTCATGCAACTGAGAGGCCTGTTCATTTCTCCAGTGCTTGGCCAGGTCTCTCTTGGCTATCAAATAAGCTGTTGCAATAAGGGCACACTTGGCCCGAGTCTTCCCAAGGTGTGTCCATAATCCCCAGCAGCATGATTTTGAGGTCTAGTGTTAGACTATGGTCAACCATCCGCCCAATCCTGTTATTGACTTCCCTTGAATATGTTTGTACCATCGAACAGTCCCATATGACATGGTAAAAGGGAACGCGGGGAGCGATGGCAACAGAGACACTCCGGTCCTGGAACACGTCCGATATGCCAAAGTTTCTCTGGGGAGTAGTAGATCCTATGGAAATATCTGAATGTTGGTACTGGTAAGCAAGACGTTCGGTGTGGTATTGACTAGGGTCTTGTCAAAGCGAGCAATACCACACCTCCCCAGTTCGTCGGTGACCATTTTGCAGTCCAGAGGGCTGTATTCTGGGATAGAGGCTAGTCTCGGCCTGTAGTTATCGAGTACATAAACCAGTTGAAGGTACTTATATAGTTTTGGGGAATAATGTAGGCCAAACTCTGCCGTGGAAGGATTTCATGTGTCCCTCCTCCCAAACATCTACCAACGTGGCTATGCCTATGAGGTCCTAGGAGTTAAATCCGGCCAGCCTAGCAGGCTCGTACAGCCTAGCAGGCCCAGACAGCTACGTCCCATGCCAAAGGGGAGTTCCCCTAGTAAGGGTACTGTACCATTTCATGTGGCGGAGGGCTGAATACCAGCACTGGATGGTGACCCAGCCTGTGTGGCGGGTCGTTTCTGTCTGCATGGAATCAGTCGTTGATAACAACGAGCTGTGACACCCAATAGTACAGTTTGACATCTGCCCACCCCAGGCCCGCCTTGTAAGGAGAAAACCTGCATTTGGCAAAGGAGACTCTGGGGAATTTGCCAGCCCATAAGTAACTGGTAATCTGCGATTGCAGCTCAGTGAAGAAAGTGGATGGCAGCGGTTGTGAGTAATGTTGGAGGATATACAGGAAAAGGCGGAGAGCCGCCATCTTAAAGAGGGCGATTCATTCCGCTGTTGAAAGAGGCATTTTTGACCACTCACCCATGTTGCGCTTCATCCTGGCCTGTAGTGAGGCAACATTTAATTCCCAGTAGCACCTCTCAGTTCAATTCAATACTTTATTTCCGCTTTAGCAACCATAAAAGTTCATATAAACAAAAAAGCATTTTACTACCTCATTAAAAAAAAAAAACAATATAATAAATAAGCCTAAAAAATAATTACAACTCATCATATACATCATATTAAAACACAAAGGATTTGAGCCAATACAGTACTTAAATCTAATAACCGTACTACTCCCCTCCAATGTGAACCATTTAAAAAGATCTTTTTGTCCTCTACATTCTTTTAAAGTGCCTGTGTGTCTTATAATTAATAACACATAATACAGGATATTGACCTTCCACTAAACTGTCACCATTATCTTATTAGATCTAATTCTCCATGCCCATAATAAAATCTAGACACACTGAACAGAATTAGTTCTTAGTGTTGCATCTAAAAATCCTGGATGCTTCGCAATAGTGGGCAATACCCAACAACTTGCACACTGGACAGTCCATTTCTTGTGAGGCATAACATAACTAGGACAAAAGAACAGAAAATGATCCATAGATTCCTCCAGCTGTAAACAAAAAGGATAGTTGGGTGTTGAGTGGCTGTTTTTGTCCCATGTAGAAGTAAAAAAAATTTAATGGCATAGTGCCAATTCTAAACTTTATGTACAAAGTTTTAGCCTGAGCTGGGCGTAATCTGTCCAGAAAAGGCTCAAAGCACAGGCCACTTTTATGATTCAAAAACTTCTCAGTTATGCTCCCCACTTCTTGGTCTTTCCATGTCTATTCCAACATACGTTCCCAATGAGCTTCTTTCAGTTTTACAATAACACTCTTTGCCTTTTTATAATGATTGAGCATTACCTCCTCCATCTCAAAAAACTCACACAACAATGTTATCTTCCTTAGCCAAGTGGTACGAACTCTCTTATCCAAACAACAAATCTCCTCTAAAGCTTTTCTATAAATCTCAAGTTCAGGAGTATTCCAGATTCGTATCCAATGCATTAAAAGTTTTAGTGGAATCACATGGTCAAACCTTTTTAATGCTAGGTTGAATCACAGTGGAATAAAAGGGGTACTTATTGGGAGGTAAAAAAGAGTCCCAATAAATTGATATTCAGCTGCACCGAGCGTAGACATATCCGTCCATCACAAAGCTCTGCACCATAAACTGCCCCTGACAAGGCTGTAGCCCTTTAGACCTCCAGAGCTGGGGTTACTGCTCCACTGGAGGTGGACTTGTATTTTGTCCCTTCGGCCATCACCCTTTGGAGCAGAATCATTCTACTTTTCCTTAATTGTGGTGCCTAGGACATGTTATCAGACAATCTTAAACCCAAATAGTCAAGGGACTTTGCTCGCTCCAAGGGTGCCCCCTCAATACTCATTTTACCTCTAAAGGAGCGAGGGGGTTTAGTTCCATAAATTTTAATTTTGCTGAATGTATTTAAAGACCCCTTGCTCTGCAAAAATATGAAAAGTAGTCAAGAGCAGCTGCGATCCACGCAATGCTCGAAATATTAAAAGCGTGTCATCAGTAAACATTAAAATATGGGCGTTCATGCCCGCAGATTTTGGGGCGTATTGATTACATTTTGATAGCCATTCTACTGCTCCATTTTATATATAAACTAAAGAGTGTAGGGGCCAGCAAAAACACCCTTGCCAACACCACAGTTAATATTTATCCTGGATGTGAGGTCCCCACCCACGTTCCACCTGACCTGGGCATATGATTCAGAGTGTAAAGTTTTCAAAGTTCCAATAAGGTCCTCCGGGATGCCGTATGACTCCAACACAGCCCATAGGTTTTCCATTGGATCCAGGTCAAATGCTGCCCTCAAATCTATGAAGGCAACATAAAGATAGTCCTGCTTCAGGACAACATACTTCCAGCATAAGCCTTGAAGCAATATACCTGGTCCAGGGTACTAAACTTCGCCCTAAACCCTGCTTGGCAATGCTCTAGGTTATGATGTTCTGTTATCCAAGTTTGGAGTCTGATTAAAGTCTGCCTATCAAATAGCTTTTGGCTGATGTCAGTTAAACTGATGGGTCTAGTTGGATGCAACAACCCTCCTCCCCTTCTTATAAATAGAAACAATAAGTACTCCATGCCAGGAGGGGGGGGTTGTCCTCACCTCTCAGGATAGCGTTACTGGGGACAGTCAGATGAGGTACCCATATCTCAAGATCAGACTGAAATAAGTCTCCTGGAATGCCATCGGGCCGAGTGCCTTATCCCTTTTAAATAGGTGCAATGCCTGTGCAGTTTCTGCCATCCCTAGTGCTATGATCTCTCTAGCCGCTATCTTGGGCGTTTGCCCTATCTGATCTACGACACCTCCCTCAGAATGTTGGGCATCGTTGTTTGACCACGTCTTATATAACTTGGTGGAATGGGCTTCTTAACCAGCAAGTTGAACCACCTTATCCAGGTGGTTTTCTATAATAAAATTCCCGGATGCTATGAGATCCCAAAATTCCTTGGTGTCCCTATTGTACAGGGAGTAAGTTTCTCCCATTGCTCTTCCTCCCACTCCCTCTTTGCCTTTAATAATTGTGCTTTATAGACGTTACTGGCATTGGAAATCTGCTTACGATCCCCCAATTTTGCAGCTTCAATAATTGCCGCTTTGGCATATCTTCAGACACCTGTATACCATCTAAGGGGTTCGATTATTCTTAGTAAGAAGCAGTTTTAATTGCCTCATAAATTTACAGGGAAGGTCTACAAAGTTAATAGCACTCAAATCTAATATTTCAAAGGAAGCCATTTTCTCCACAGAGAGTATAAATCTGTGACTGCACTTTGTTATCGCCCGCTAATATAGCCCATTTCACATTCCTTATTTTATTACACATATCAATTCTACTTGTAGATATAGTAGGACCCAGTGCTGGTAAGTTTGGAAGGGATCTGACATGGAAATGGGCACACAGTGCTTCATGGTCTCTGTCACTTCTAGGTGTCACCACCATGTCGATCAAAGAAGACCAAAGGAGTCTATCCATGAGAATGTAATCTATGTTGCTAGTATACAAACCCCGCTTGAAAGTTGGACGAGCTGGACAGTCAGATTTAGTGCAGCCATTTACAATGTTCAGGTCATGGAATGTGATCAAATCAATAATTTGATCGACTATCCTAGACTGTCTTACCCTATAATCTGTGTCGCCAGTTGGAACTACCTTTGTCCCATGAAGTTGTTCCATCAAATCGAGCGGGATAAGGTCCTCAGGCAATTTTATGTTATAATCACCTGCAATAATTTTAAAATGGGTATGATGTATAGACTCAATCAAATGGGATAGTTGGGTCACTGTCCCTGAATAATGGTTTGTCTGAATAGAACGAATGTAAACATTTATAATTACAATGTACTCGACTCCCAGTGTAGGACCTGTCATAATAGTGATAAGGCCGGATTCCACCGTACAAATTACTAGGAACCCTCGGTCGACTAGATCTTTATTACCTGCTGAGAAGTGTAAAGGGGAGAAACAATACATTTGTTCCAAAACTGGCATGAATGAATTTAAGAAAATCTCGGAAAAGATCACTGACTCCGAATTCCAAGTTTAGGGGTTTATTACAAAACCAAAAATAACTGAACATACAAACACCTCAAGACGAGGTTGTAAAAATACAAAGGCACTAATACAAAGTCCATCCTACGAACCAATCTAATCCGATATAGCATAAAGAGAATAAGTAGTTCCAAAAATACTAAACAGGCAATAACTGCACCAACATCTATATTAGTCTTCATTAGTGGCTGTAAAGGAAATCCATTAATCTATCCCTACACTATCCTAAAGTGGCATCCCTACTTAACAATTTCCAAGCAAGATCGAGAAAAGGTGTCAGCCTGTGAAGACTTCCTAAGAAGTACACTCACGTTGTATAGGTCAGAAGCCCAAATCACAAAATCCTTCTAAGTCTTCATCCTAAGAATCGATCCCTTCCTTCTATCCCCTAACGTCTCTCTCTGCTCCCTCTCTTCTCTCTGACACTTCTGACTCTCCTCCCTCGGGGCACTGTCCCTAATACAAAAAGCACGAACACGCCCCCTGAAACACCTCCTCTGGCCAGGCACCTCTCGTAGGTAATTTTCCACCAAAACTTGTACTCGGTCCAGCGACGATTGGAGTGTCCTTGGGTCTCAGGCTTCTTCAGCACAACTCCCAATTATCGGCATTCCTGAATTCTTTGTAACAGGTTTCCTCCATACCTAACTTCTAAAAAAAAAGCGTTATTCTAACTAACGAGGACGATATCCTTGCACCTGCAACAGAAGCATGAGAACAGAACAACCTTGCACGCACACAAATTTTGCTGACTGCCTCTAAATGAGAGCCTCACCAGGGGAAAATACATTTCGGGCCTACATAAACCAGCTAACATAAGGAAAGAATAGGCCTTTCTTAGCACGAAGGAGCAAATACTCCATCTAGGCCTTTAACATCAACTTAAACACATTCAAAATGTTACATCAATAAGCACTACGTTCTATCACATTTAAGCACAATTAGTCACCTATACGTGTGCAACTTCGACATGATGCACATTTAAATCTAATGCATTATTACATATAAACTACTTCATTAAACATTTGCAATGAACACCGAAAGTTACATAATTCCCTCTAAATGCCATTTTACGTTTCTTGAATGGCACGACTCATCCTAATATTTCATTTACCACTGATTATTACCACACAAATTCTAACTAAGATTAGCACACACATAAGAATATATGCGGGTACGGACTATTCATGAATATAATGTACCCCTACAATTTTCAGAATATCACTGCGCTCTATCAGTTCCCCCCTCTGATGACTAGTGTCATCAACAAAATCACAACTCCCTGGAGAAAGAACCGACCTAAACAGAACTTGTAGCCAATCTTCCCTGTCGGAACCTTTCCAGATTCTTGATATTCTCATAATGACTGTCCTGCAGTCTAGACATCCTTACCTCTCTCTCCCTAAAGGATCTTTCGACTTGATTCGCCCTGTACCACTGATCAGCCCTCACAAAACCCCACAGGCAAATCACACAGACCACGATTATAATGATAGGTCTCAAAATGTAACCAAGAATGCCTTTTCCCAGGCTCACAAACCAACTCCACACTCTACCAAATCCTTTTCCAACTTTCTCCCAAACACCCTCTTCAGCCAGATCCTGGATCTCATGATGAATCTCAGTGATGTTACTTATATACTTCTTCAGATCTTTACTATTATCTGGTATATAAGTACAGCACTCTTGCACTTTCAGCATTTTACAGACTCCGCCCTCTTTTGCCAATAAGACATCCAAAGCAAGACGGTTCTGCATCACCATTGTTCTTATCGACAACATCTCTCCATCAACAAGCAATAGGGATTTAGCTGTATTCGTCGACAACTTGTCCACAACAGTCGCCAGCTTTCTAATCTTCACATCATTCAAAATCACTCCCAAACTTGGTATTACAGCTCCAAAAATGTCTCCAATCACTCCTCCTGCACTTGCATCTCTCCTTGCCCTAAAATGCATTCCTCCTTCCAGGAGTCCTAGCTCCTCTACATGATAAATCTTGGGGAAAACAGCTGCCAGGTAACAAGTACCGTACCAATTGGAAGGCAATCTCACATAAGCGTTTTTCCCACATACAAAGTATACTGTTGGCACCACTTGTACCGGACCCTGCAAAAAGTTCTTTGCTGACTCTTCCATGGTGAAAACGTGATCACACGCACTCTGTCCCACATAAACCTTATCATAATAGTTCTGGACACGTTTCACACACAGCTTCCCTCTTTGCTCTAGATCTAATGCTATAGGGCCATAGCTCCCTTTCGCTCTGTGAGCCATCTCTTCCTTTGTCCAATCTAATGGACTTTCTCTAGTGTTACGTGTTTGTGTTAGTTGTCTATATCTATCCTCCACTTGGTCTACAAACTTCTTTTTATCTCTGTTAGTGAACACGTTAAATTATGTCTGTGTGCATAAGCGGTATCTAACGTCATAGTCGGTATGAAATACTTCCCAATCCTATCCTCCTGCTTATAATAATCGTACTTATTCAGGTGCTTATATGCTGGAACCTCTGAAAGCACTGCATCGTAATTGGAAAAGAAGTATTCATAATGACCTCTCCCATAAAACATGCTAAGCAACAAACTACATAAAATCCCATAAGTCAATAGAAGATGATGATATCTAATGCCCTCATCCACTGATGCAGGCAATTGCATACACACATAACAGTCATTCACATCCATCGTCTCAAAGTATTCATATAACAGCTTGGCATACGCATTAAGCTTAAAATCACCTCTAGACAAATCTACATGCAATCTACGACTATTTTGATCTAGCATAGCCTTTTCAGCTCCTATGGTATCCTCCTTTTTGCTAGAAGTACTGGGTGTAGGTGTCCCTTTCACCGCTATGACTTCTACCTCATGTGAAACAATAACTGACAATACAATAACTATGACTATTAAAACTATTACTCCCACTATGGAAGCACCTATCATACACTTGGATCTACGGTTCGGATTTCCAGACTCCATCTTCTCTTGTCACAGTAGTTCAAATTAGAGGACACACAAAAGTCTCTTCTTTCCTCCTCAATTTGCTGCTCAAAAGTTCAAACAAAGTTCATTGAAATCCTGTAAATTCGTTCAAAGTTCAGTTTTTCTGGATTTATTTACACAGACCAAAAAGACTTCCCTAGCCCTCTTTCTCCTTCTGCTGAAAAGCCCTAATTTTATTCTTCCTCCTCTCGGGCCTAGGTTATCTTCTTTTGAACCAGCTATTTGCAACGCACAGTTCATTCGCAATCTACGATAAGTTCAGATCCGATTGCAGCTAAAACATGTTGCAATATCTCAAGACGAACATCTACCAGTTCATGAGGTGACGCTTCAAATCCAAACGTTGGGAAAACTAGTTTATGCAATATCAGAATTCGCACCTTGCTCAAAACTGGAGGTTTTGGGACCGTGATTGTCAGCACTCCTTCAACTTCAAGTCCTGGAACTATCAGTCCCACATCAATTTTCAGTAGAGGATTCCTGCTGATCACTCGCACAGACCTCAGCCTCCCGGAACTCACTACTCCCGGCATCAGTTACTACGTAAGTCCACTCCGGGGCAGCGTATCTCTGGCACGGCACTCTTGTCCTTCTCGACCTTCTCAGGCCTCCTTGGTCTGGTTCTTCTTCACTCACTTCTGATTCAGATGCCTCGGATACAGGGGCAAGATCTCTTTCGGGGGCCAATCGTAGGTTCAGCCTTCTCTGTCTTTCAGGCCACGATTCTTTTGCTCGGTCAGCCCTTTTTCTTTCCTCTCGACCACTCTGCGCACCACTTCCTTCGGCTGAGTCTGACTCTATATCACCCGCAACGTTACCTTCCTCCTCAGAGTCAATACCTGGGTTGTGTATAGCGTAACCCTCCTCAGCCTGGTCTGGTGAGCAACCAGCTTCGTCAGCAACCCTCACAGCTTGGCTTGTCCTCTCTCGTGGCCCTGCCGCCACAGCTGGATTTTCATTCTCGAGAGGAGCTGTTTCTTCCAAGGGTTCTGAAACTCTGCAGGTGTGGGAAGCGTGTATCCAGTTCGGCAAACCTCCGCACTTCACTGCTGTGTTCGTTACAAGTATCACCTGGTAAGGGCCTCGCCACCGAGCATCCAAACAGCTCTTCCTCACGTGCTTACGGACAAGCACCCAATGTCCCGGGCACAGGTCGTGGCAGAGATCTCTTGAAGCCGGAACAGCAGCAGCTTCCACCTGCTGAGATATAGAACGGACCACATCAGCTAGTCCTTTGCAGTAATCAAGGATTAAGTCATCAGTGATGTTTATCAAGGCTGAGAATGGTATCGCTGGCAATTGCATCGCCCTCCCCATAAGGATCTCATGCGGGGAAAGACCAGTCCTCCTATCTGGGACACTGCGAACACTCATCAACATCAGAGGCAACGCATCAGGCCACTTCAGAGATGTAGACAAACACACTTTTGCCATCCGTGCCTTCAAAGTTCCATTAATCTGCTCTACTATCCCAGAAGCCTCTGGTCGATAGCTACAATGGAGTCTCTGATCAACATTTAAAGCAGCGCAAAGTAGTTTCATGATCTCGCTGTGGAAGTGTGTTCCTCTATCCGATTCCAACGAAGTTGGAAAACCGAACCTTGGGATCAACTTTCTCAATAATAGCTTCACTACTGTAAGGGTGTCACACCTTCGTGTTGGGTAAGCTTCCACCCATCGTGAAAAAACACACACCACCACTAGAATGTACCTCAGTCTGTTGCACCTAGGCATTTCGATAAAATCAAGCTGTATCCTATTGAAAGGTCCTCCTGACCTCCCAATGTGACTCAGTGCAACCACAGTTTTCTTTCCAGCATTCATTTGTTGACAGGTAACATACCTATGACACACTGCCTCAGCAAACGCACGAAACCGTGGATTGTACCACGTCTGTCTGAACACTCGCACCATCGCATCTCTCCCTAGATGCACAGCACCATGAATTTGCCTTGCCAATGGGCCCCAAAGGTCATCTGGTAACACTGCTCGACCATCACTTGAAACCCAAATGCCGATATCCCCCTTCTCACACCCTGATCTGATCCATACATCTCTTTCCTGATCTGAAGCTCCTTCCTGCAGGCTCTTGAGTTCCTCCCAAGTGTCTGCCATGGCTAACATCATGCTGAGCTCGGTTCTTTCTTGGCTCTCTCCAGTGTAATCTCCAGTAAATATACACCCTTGTTCAGCGCAAAAACGTGCAATTTCATCTGCATACTTATTCCCAATGGAAACAAAATCCGTCCCCCTCCCATGTGCAGCGCACTTTACCACTGCTATTTCCCTGGGACATTGCAACGCTTCTAACAGTTGTCTCACATATTCTCCATTCCTGATAGGAGATCCAGATGATGTCAGGAAACCCCTCTGAGACCATAGCTGTCCGAAGTCATGAACCACACCGAACCCCTACTGGCTGTCAGTGTAGATGGTGATTCGAATCTGATCAGCTGCCAAACAGGCGCGAGTCAAAGCAATGATTTTGGCCACTTGTGCGGAGTATACTCCTTCTAAGCAAGCGGCTTCAACCACTCCAGTAATGGTACATACAGCAAACGCTGCTCTCAAATGACCCACATTGTCTCTTAGACATGAACCATCAACAAAGAAAATTTCATCAGGGTCAGACAGAGGTTCATCAACAATGTCAGGTCTCGGTTTGGTGCAAAGTTCAGTCACATCAAGACAGCCATGGTCTTCACAATCTTCATCATCTACATTTGGCAATGGCATCAACGTAGCAGGATTTAAAACAGAACACCTTTTCAGAGTCACATTCTCCGCGGCAAGTATGACTTGCTCGTAGCATGTGAATCTATTGTTTGTCAGGTGCTGTGTTTTAGTCCTTGTCATCAACAGCTCAACAGAATGCGGAACATAGACCGTTAATGGGTGACCCATAACGATGCTTTCACACCTCTCAATGCTGACACCTGTTGCAGCAACGGATTTGAGACATCCGGGCAACGCTGAAGCTACTGGATCTAAAGTAGCTGAAAAGTAGGCAACTGGTCTACGGACACTTCCATGACTGAGTCAGTACTGACAATGCGCAACCTTCTCGATCATAACAGAACAATGAAAAGGACTTGTTGTAGTCAGGCATTCCCAGAGCCGGAGCACGACATAAGCCCTCTCTCAACTCCAAGAACGCAATCAGACAGTCATTGTCCCATGGTACCAGATCACTCACATCCTTGTGCGTCAGCCTCTGCAGAGGCTTCGCCTTCAATGAGAAGTTGGGAATCCATTGGCGACAGTAACCAACCATTCCCAAGAACAATCTGACTTCCTTCTGAGTGGTAGGCACAGTCATGTTCATGATCGCCTCAATTCGATCTGGTGACACCTTTCTCTTGCCTTTCTCAATTCGATGACCCAAGTACTGAACCTCACTCAGACAGTACTGTAACTTGTTTGGGGACACCTTGTGTCCATTCTCCCCTAAATGATTCAGTAAGGCAATCGTATCAATCCTGCAAGCATCCTCCGTTTCTGACGCAATGAGGAGATCGTCAATGTACTGCACGAGAACAGAATTCTGCGGTAGTACAAGACTCTCGAGATTCTTCTTCAAGATCTGATTAAAGATTGATGGACTCTCTGTATACCCTTGAGGGATACGACACCACGTTAACACACGATCTTCCAGACGGAAAGCAAACAAAAATTGGCTCTCCTCGTGCAAGGGTATCGAAAAGAATGCTTGGCACACCGTGAACCACTCGGCTTCACATGGAATCTGGAATAATATCACTGATGGATTCGGTACCACTGGACAACACGGAACCACAATCGCGTTGACCTTTCGCAGGTCTTGCACGATTCTGAATTTCCCACTTGGTTTCTGTAATCCCATAATGGGTGAGTTGCATGGACTGCCCATTATCTCCTTCAGGATTCCCTGCTGAATCATGGAATCGATTACAGGTTTAATCCCTGTGATCGTTTCAGGCGACAGATTATACTGGGGTGTTCTCGGAAACTCAACATTTTGCTTAACCTGGATCTTAACTGGCTCAACACCTCTAGTTAGTCCTATCTCTTCTCCTGTAAAATCCCACACATCCAATGAAACAGAGTCTCTTAAGTCAAGTGGAAGCTCTTCCACTGTTAACATAGGGTACATCTCTATGCATAAATGCTGATTTGCAACCTTGAAGGTGGCATCATCATCATTTGTCTGTAATTCCACTCCCTTGGGGGTGCAATAGATGGTACAATTCAGTTTGCACAAGAGGTCACGTCCTAGCAAACAGACTGGACTTGAGTCGCACACAACAAATTGGTGTCGATCTCGGAAAGTTCCTATTCTCACAGGAATCGGCTCAGTCAATGGGTTAGTCATCTTCTTATTCGCCACTCCTACTACTTGGATTGATTGTCCCAAGAGGGGTAGGTTGGGAACTACTGCAGATCTCACAGTAGAACGGGTAGCACCAGTATCAACCAAAAAGGTGGTGGGAAGACCGTCAACATCCGCCTCGACACACAGTCCCCTCTGGTCTACCTCTAAGACTGCCCCAAGAGTGCAGTGCAGTCTTCCTCCCCCTCAGGCACCGTCATTTCAACGGGTCTGAGCTGTAATCATCATAATCCTCGAAAAGGGGCATCTGCTGGTACGTTCGATTTCCCTGTGGAATTCTCGGAGGTTGCGGAACTGGCACCTGCGGGCACAATGTCCCCCCTTGCATGGACCTGGGTCTCGTCACTGTATTGACGACCTCAGATACCTGCACCGTCTCGTCCTCTTGTTGCACTTGGTTCGCTGGATTCAATCTACACTCGCGCTTCCAATGCCCGATCTTGTGACAAAGGTGACACGCAGATGTCTTTTTCAGTGTTGCCACATCCATCCCTGTCTTAGGGTCTATAGGTTTCCCCCTTCCCGGACCCTGCCCATTCTGGGTCCCTCTTTGATTGTTTCTTTGTCTTCTCCCTAGCGTCCCTCCACTTCACTGTGTCTGAACTTCCCTGTCAGCGTTTTGCATTTGGACCAGCATTAGCTTGTCCTTAAGCTTCCTATGTTTCGAGTCCACTTCATCGCTGCAGTACCTGGCGTACCGCAGTATTTCGTCCACCGACTTGTTCTGCCAGCAGATCAAATGCTGCTGAATCATGAAGCTGATTTCTGGTCTCAGACCCAAGACGAACTTGGAAACGAATTCTCCCATGTCTTTGGGGTCTAACGTATCTAGCCCACTGTACTGCTTAAAGGCTTGTAAGAGCCTCTCGTAATATTCGTGTACGGACTCTTTTGGTTCCTGAACTGTTCGATCTATCTTAACCCAATCAATGTCTTGTGGTGAGATTTTGGATTTCAGCCATGTAATTACTTGCTCAAACTTTTTCATAACAATTGGTGAAGGACCATTGGTAACAGAATCCCTGTCTGGTTCAGAAGTTGGCCAATCAACTGCAATTTTACAAGCTGAACACAAATCACTTGGTACTACAATATCAAACAATGTGTTCAGGTCAACCCACAACAGCTTCGAGATTTTAACAAATCGGTCGACCTGCTTGTACCACTCGACAGGTTTCTCCCTCAGCCAAGGAAACTCGTTTGTAAACGCTGTCAAATCACCTCTACTCCAAGGCACATGCACATACCCTCCGTTTTGTACCTCTCGCAAAAGGAAATTTCCCACTCCTATCATCCCCCCTCCTGGAGGCGGTGTCTCTCCTACGCTCTTTTTGGTACTCTTTTTTTTGGACCATCTTTCCTCCCATTTGTCAAGCATGCTCCATGCACGTATCCCTACAATCAATTCTCGAATGTGAGTTTTCAACCCTATCACTCTCTTTTCTTCCAGTTCCTGGTCACTGTACTGCAACCTGTGACTTCCCTGCAACATCTTTGTTTTGGACAGATCCACCTCGTGTCTCCTTGCCAAGTCTGTCAGTTTCTCATGCACTGACCTCGCCTTGCGAGTTACATCTTTTGCTACAAACAGCAACTCTTCTGGTCCATAAAGCTCCACTCTTTCCAACGGCAGGTTCCCACTAATTATCTCATCTACCTCAGCTTTTAATCTCATCACATCCAGCATCTTGGCTCTTATAGCAGTTCTAAGCATTCCTCGACTTGCTGCAACACTTGACTCTTCATTCTCACTGCTCTGATCCTCACATCGATTCCCTTCCATTATATTCCCTAGGACTGGTCGGCTTCCTGTATTCCCGCGATCCCAGTCTCCTGTCATCCTATCATTAGGGTTTCTCACTGGTGGTTCCCACATCCTTATGTCGGATCTTGAATCGGCCAAAGACCTTGGTCTCGTCGTTCTTACGTCTCCCTGTCCTCTAGAGGAGTCTGCAGTGGCTGGCAAAGGCGTACTTGATTCCATGGGTCTCGGAAAATGACCTATTCCACTCACTATGCCACTCCCTCCTGAGCCAGTCCCTTCTCCTGCTACTGATCGTGCTAGACTTCCATTTCCTGCCTGATCTGGGTCATATACTGACACTATGGGGCCGATGGTAACCGGTACTGTAAGAGCATCCGGTAGCCTTGTAACAACTGTAACTCCATTAGCTTCGATGCTTGCTGGCTTCTGTGTTCCCATCCCTTCTGTTCCTGTTGATATTCTTCCGACTACTCTCGCCCTAGGTTGAGTCTGCGATTCTCCAGTTCCCTCTGTTGATACTGCCTTTCCCTCTACGGAATCTGGATTATATGGAGGTGGTCTTTCTGATAGCAGTCTATCTAGCAAGCTGTCATCTGTGTCACTATCGTCTTCCTCACCCCACTTCTTCTGGGCCTCTCCTACTTTTATCATCAACGGGAATAGCCTATCCCCTTCAATAGTTTCCACCCTCCATCTCTTCTCCAATGCGTCCCATCGCGCATCCTGAAACGCCCTGATTGACTTTTTCACCCTTTCCTGGCTTCGGTCTCTTTTCCTATCATGTGCTGCTCTTATCAATGCATGTAGCGCCTCAAACTGTGTTGGTCTGGGTAAAGGTCGCAATGAGGACATCACCATTTTCAATTGATACAACACTTCCAACCTGAAAGTGCCATAACGCGGAAAGGTCAATTCTCCCTCATTTTCAGTCATTTTATGCCAATTTTCGAGCCAAATTATAGTATGCAACCCCACATTCGTAGCCATATAATGGGCTGGGGTATCCTCGGGTGGAGCTTCTTCTCCCCCTCGAGTAACCACTCGTCTGACTCCTCTACACATATCTCGTAAAACTTTAAAACATTTCATGATGAAATCAACGTTTTCTTTGCTTGTTTTCACTCGACTTCCTGATGACAATCCACCAATACCAGCGCGGCTTCACACCAACCGACCTATCAGAGCGCGACACTCTCTGACGTCACTCTCTTCCTCATGCAGCAGTTCCCCTCCTTTACAATTCGTCTCTTGCACACTCACGCGTCTCACTCATACGCTGAGATAACTGTTTGTTCACCAAACGACCGAACAGTCACTTCTCTGACTGTCTGTCCACCAAACAACCGCACAGTCTCGTAATTGTCGACCTCAACTCCGGCAACCGTCTGTCTGCGAACGACCGGACAATTGCCCCAGACTATCTGCCCACGAACGGCCGGACAGTCGTGTACTTAATCGATAGGATCCAATCACTCGATGTTCCACATGCAGTAACCATCGACCTGCGTCGGTTACTCACGCACTCACACACACGTTTCCCTATCACCGGTGGTTAGTCAATGACGTCTCATGACTCACAATCTCTGGTCAGACAATTTCAACTCTGGGTGTCTTCTACACCACAATCTCTTATCCCGGGATATCAATAATCAAATCTCATGGACCGCACGCGTTCGGCCCGAAACCACAATCACTCAACTCTCATTCCAACTCCGCAAGACATCACACAATCAAAACAACACCGCAATCTAACAGACATACATCCCTGTTCATACTCACTCCACCACGAACTGCTCCGCCGCACCGTCACTCGCCGTCGGTTTCCATCAAACGCCGTCGTCCTCCGATCACAATCCACTGGATAACCATCACTTGGGCTCTATGGGGATCCAATGACTACCCTTCTGTACTTCTCCCCTTACTACAGAGGTAACCATCCTCTCGCTACCAACTGATAAGGCCGGATTCCACCGTACAAATTACTAGGAACCCTCGGTCGACTAGATCTTTATTACCTGCTGAGAAGTTTAAAGGGGAGAAACAATACATTTGTTCCAAAACTGGAAAATCTCGGAAAAATCTCGGAAAAGATCACTGACTCCGAATTCCAAGTTTAGGGATTTATTACAAAACCAAAAATAACTGAACATACAAACACCTCAAGACGAGGTTGTAAAAATACAAAGGCACTAATACAAAGTCTATCCTACGAACCAATATAATCCGATATAGCATAAAGAGAATAAGTAGTTCCAAAAATACTAAACAGGCAATAACTGCACCAACATCTATATTAGTCTTCATTAGTGGCTGTAAAGGAAATCCATTAATCTATCCCTACACTATCCTAAAGTGGCATCCCTACTTAACAATTTCCAAGCAAGATCGAGAAAAGGTGTCAGCTTGTGAAGACTTCCTAAGAAGTACACTCACGTTTTATAGGTCAGAAGCCCAAATCACAAAATCCTTCTAAGTCTTCATCCTAAGAATCGATCCCTTCCTTCTATCTCCTAACGTCTCTCTCTGCTCCCTCTCTTCTCTCTGACACTTCTGCCTCTCCTCCCTCGGGGCACTGTCCCTAATACAAAAAGCACGAACACGCCCCCTGAAACACCTCCTCTGGCCAGGCACCTCTCATAGGTAATTTTCCACTAAAACTTGTACTCGGTCCAGCGACGGTTGGAGTGTCCTTGGGTCTCAGGCTTCTTCAGCACAACTCCCAATTATCGGCATTCCTGAAGACTTTGTAACAGGTTTCCTCCATACCTAACTCCTAAAACAAAAGCGTTATTCTAACTAACGAGGACGATGTCCTTGCACCTGCAACAGAAGCATGAGCACAGAACAACCTTGCACGCACACAAATGCGGGTACGGACTATTCATGAATATAATGTACCCCTACAATTTTCAGAATATCACTGCGCTCTATCAATAGCAACACCCAGTAAATCTCTACAGGTTGATGGAAGTCTTTTTACTTTAGGAAACAATTCCATCTTAAGCCATACCAGCAGCCCACCTGAAGGTCTTCCCGCAGCTGAAGGAACTGCAACTGCATTAGATGCAAAAGTAATGTACCCAGATCTAAACACCGGTTCCAGAGCTAATGTTTCCTGCAGCAGAATTATGTGAAATCGATCTATAAATGTACCCCACTCTGGGTCTGCCAACTTTGCTCTTATGCCCTCAACATTCCAAGACAATCATTTTATAGTATCAATCAGACGCAAATTAGCCCCTGCGTCTTGTATTACCATATTTACTTCCACTCTTCTATCTGGAATTGATAAAGTAGAATCATTTGTAAATATTCCTATTTGATTATGAGGGGATGCTGCCATAGAGGATCCTGGTGTTGTTACATAAGACAGCTGAGGAGATTTAATGACTACCAGCTGGTTTCCTGGTTGTCAGTCGAGGTCAGACAGGTTCCCCCATGGGCAGTAAAGAAGGTAGACAGATCGTAACAAGCAAATGATTTTGGCTTATGAATACTACCAGGGAATGGTATGAGGTCATTGGCATTAGCTTTAAGTCGTATACACAACTCTATGGGAGGTCTATACCTATACTCCAACCCTATTAATCCTTCCACTAAGTTGTGACTTGCTAACTTTAAACAAATGTAGTCCTTCATTTGCTGATTGTTGCTAAACCTACTGGCTTTTATTATGCCTTCTCTTATGACAGATCTACAACCCCTCACTTTTCTAAACCAATGGATGACTTTATTCTTTAGCTAGTCTTGAGTTTCTCTTGTAGCGGGTGGGATTTTCAGAACGTCTGTCATATATATATATATATATATATATATATATATATATATATATATATATATATATGTTATGTTATGTTATGTTAGTGGATTCTATAAAGCGTGACAGCTGCCCCAGCAAAGAGGCGTCCCGGCGCTGACAGCAATGAGGTGGACAAGACAGGGAAGAACCCCAGGGAGGCCTACGAAGTGGGAAAGAGAAAGGTTTTGATGGCTTTCCTAAATTCTAGATAATTGTTAAGGCCACGAATGTAGGCAGGCAGCGAGTTCCAAAGAATGGCCGCTCTGTGCCGGAAAGAACGACCTCCGGCTCAAGCCCTCCTAACCCGGGGAACCACCACCAGGTGTTGTCCCATGGAACGAAGCTGGCGGGAGGGAACATAGGGTAAGAGCAGGTCGGCCAGAATACCAGGAGAGGCAGATTTCAGGACTTTGAAGGCTATGCAGAGAGCCTTGAACTCAATCCGCCTGGCCACAGGCAGCCAGTGGAGATGGCGAATAGTGTTAGTCACCGAGCATGCTCTACGCAAACCGAGGAGAGATCTTGCGGCCGCATTCTGTACTCTCTGTAGCCTATGTATTTCTGTCATGTTAGCTCCCAGATACAGTGAGCTAGCGTAATCAAGTCTAGACATAATCAAGGCCTGAATGATGATCTGCCTGGTGGGGGCATCAAAGAAGCCCAAGATGGGTTTGAGTCCTCGCAACAGCCCGAAGCAGGTTCCAGCCACCTTTTTAGTTTGGGACTGGAAGTTAAGGGAAGCATCCCTCCAAACCCCTAAATTCTTCACTGCCTGCTTGGGGGAGGGGGCAGTACCTAGGCTCTTAGGCCACCAAAGCTCGTTCCATAGACCATGGTCCTTTCCCACCAACAACAACTCCGACTTGTTAGCATTAAGTTGGAGACAGTTGGCGGTCATCCACTCGGCGACTGCCGCAAGATCACTTTGAAACTTAAGAGCGTCCTGCTTAGAGTCGCTCGAGAGAGCCACCACCAGCTGTGTGTCGTTGGCGTAGGAGACCATGGTCAGCCCTCTGCTCTTGGGTACTACTGTAGTGTAGTTCCTATTTCCCTAATAGGCTCTGCGCATTGGAATAATATAACCTATAGGTTTGACATAGGACTAAGGTCGGTATGTCCCTATCGATTATATTAAACTTAATTACCTGTGCCAGCTAGCTCAGAGGCCACTAGAAACTCCTTGAGAACAAGAAGGGGGTAGTTTCTGTATCTCAACTTTGTTTCCCTTTAGAAGTGGAACATGTCTCAGAATCGTGGAAACAAGAGATAACAGTTTCACTCATTCAATCATGCATGGCTTAGTTTATACAGAGTTACACAGAAAGGAAAGACGGGCGTTTCAATAAAAAGGGTTTTATTGAACAGTCTTGTTTCTCGTGTAAGAGATATGTGCTGTTA
Source organism: Calotriton arnoldi (assembly GCA_963921515.1). Classification (NCBI taxonomy): domain Eukaryota; kingdom Metazoa; phylum Chordata; class Amphibia; order Caudata; family Salamandridae; genus Calotriton; species Calotriton arnoldi. The sequence continues at coordinate 835,060 of CAWUFW010001787.1, forward strand.
TGATCACAAGACAGTATGCAAGATAAATAATGTACAGCGTAAGCAGTAAGAAATAAATAATACTGCGCTAGCATTATCTTTTAGCATATATTCACATACATAAATAACATGAGCTAAGAATGCGGGTACTCATTTGATGTGTCTCTAATCTAGTTCTACCCCAATGTGCCTAACCTAGTCTAGGTGTAGGGAAAGATAGAAGTAGGTGGAGTATTCTCTAGTATGGTAGACTAAGAGTATGTTAAGTCTAGTATGCCAAGAGTCCCTCTAGGATCTAGTCAGCTCCATACCTTGAGAATGAGAGAGGTGGGAATCTCTTGCCGGATCTGGAACTCTAACACCCTGCGAAGGGAGTCAGAACACTGGAAGCTGGATTCGTCTGCGTGCAGGAATGACAGCGTCTTCTCAGTGCGTCAGGCCGGGATACGGGCTCCTCTGAAGTCGAGGTCTCCTCTAACTTGCTTGGGCAAGGGAAGGTATATTTATACCTGGTAGGTGTCTTGGAATGTTAGCATTGACGTGAAGTCGGACAGAGGAAGACGTCAGGAATGAACCCTTAAGGTATAACGGTTCATACATAATAGATGAGTTCTTGGAGAAATCAATAGTCCTGTGCTAGGGGAACTCCCGAAGCTTAAGGGTCTGGTTTCTAAGAACTCGTTGTGACGTTAGGGTGGACGGATGTCGGTGACCAGGCCTGTATTTGGAGTGCACGGTTAATGCCTAAATAAGGACAGGGATTCTATGCCTATATAAGGGCAATGCGAATTGTGCCTATATAAGGACATGATTCAGGAAAACCTATATACGGACCCCTAAAGCGGAATACAACACCCACTCCATCTTCGAGTGAACGATAATACTAAATGCTAAACATAAAATTGAGTACCACATATTGCTAAAAACATTTCTAAAAGCATTTTAAAAGAAGCTCAAAACTGTTGAAATGCAATAGGTAATGTACATTTAAAGCATTGATTTCATTCTAAGCATGTAACGGAAGTAAAATGCAACGAGAATGAAACAGTAATATATACATATGACTGAAATGGTCGATAAGTTCTTAAAATCAAGCCATCGCATATCATGGAAGTAAATTAAATGTTTAGACAAATAAGGTGACAATGTGTCCCTGGAAGTATTCAAAGAAGTCCGTTTTATAAGACTAGTTCTACTGTAAGCAGATTGTTCATTTTGCCATGTCATTTCAAAAATTTTAAAAAGAAAAAGTTCAATTCTGGGAAAAGTTCCAAGTTTGAAAAATATGAAGGCCAAATTTCATTGTTGCCCTGGTACACTGTGAGTCGAATCAAAGTCTGTGTATGGGTCTGGCGTAAACATTAGATCATCGATGTCCGTAGCCAAAATATCATCCATCGAAGTCGGTGACATTTGGAACACCTCGTTCAGAAGGTTAATTGCACAGAGATGAGAAACATCGCATTCAGCAGAAGATGCAATGTTCACGTCCGTTGTTACCTGTGTGCCCGTTGATCCATCTCGTACCTCAGCAGCAGCCGGAAGCATCTGTGAGATCTCAATGAATGCCGTCATCAGGATTGGTAGCCTCTGGGGACAACACACAGCATGGGCCGTTATAGGGTCCAGCAGAGTATCGATATCCGTTGGCATGACTGATGGAAGTGTTAGACAGATGTCTAGCACACATTCTTCACCGCAAAACAGGCAGCGTAGAACAGGTAAGATGCAATCTTGCCAGATTGGTCTGAATGACAGGAACCACGTTGTATTAAGTTCCTGTAGACGAGGCATGCCCAAAAGCTGTACTATTCGCTCACGGCATTTCCGTTCAAGGAGGGCTCTCTCCACATCGCTCGGAGTGATGTTGGCGAAGAGGCTTGCCATAGCGTAGTAGGAGGAATAGAAACAGAATTCCTGCAACAAGAGCTAGAATTAACGGCACACCACCAAACATCGAATGTGCGAAGTTTGGGATGATTCCGAGGACAGCCTGGAAAGGTGCTAATAGTCCGCAACAGATGGTCTTAAATACATGTACAATTCCGCTTGTATCTAACATGTTAAAGATACGTCCTATCATTTCTACGAAATGTATAGGGCAGTTTGTACGAATTAAATTCTGTATCTCAGCCGAAGTCCTTGCAATTTGTAGATCATAGGTTTCTTTGGCCGAGGTCAAAGGCACTGATTGTTGTATAAGCATGGCTTTCATTCTGCTTAAAGTATCAAATCGAATAAAAGAGACATTCAACGAAGGCCACAAAGGCGACTCCCTGACTGTGTCTAGTGGGGCAAACAATACTTGCATACAGCAAGTGACCCTGGAGTTGACCGTTACTAGATATGGGATGCCTGGCAACATGCCACAGCAACTCTGATCATTCAACATGAGGTAACTCCCATTAGAAAGTTGTCCAAACGTTGGATTAATCACAGCAGCTGGTGTACCCTGCTGGTGGCAGGACAAGTTTGCCACAGAACCATTACAAGCCCCGTGTAAAGAAATGTCCTGACAAATCAGTGAACCGCTTAGTGCACTTTCACAGTGTGTACCGCTTAGAAACACTTCACGATCCCCACTCCAACATCTATAGGTGTAAGGTAAATTCCAGGATGTCTTAATGTATTCTTTACCCAACCTTTCATATTTGCCTGCTTGCATCTGTTTAAGGCAATACTGAAACTGGAAAGTAGTCACAGGTAGACTAATTTTGCCATGAATAAGCCATTCTGTAGCTGGTTTTTCTGCGACTGTGAATGGTAATTTTTCAAGTTTTTCAATGCTCAGTACTGTATACTTTGCTCCCCTTTGTGCCAGTTCGATCTGTTTATCAGTTAGATTGTATTCTGCAAACAGAGCCGTCGTGTTGATAAAACGCCAAGGCACATAGCCCGCACGCAAAGATTGCAGCGTCCAGCTTAATAACATAATAGAACGTAACTGAGACTGGCCTTGCTGTAACATGGCTAAATCTTGTTCCAGTATGTCGATAGCAGAGAATACAATACCGTCCAATGAATAAATTCTGGAGGACAAAGTTGTTAACCCATTGTCGACCACAGAGAGCGTCTTCTCTAAGTTAATACGGTCAAGTTCACGTATTCGTTCTGCGGCCTCCATCTGTGACACCTTCCATGCTTCATTATAAGCAGCATAAATGCCGGCATATATGAAACGTTTTTGACGCGGTTTTCTTGGTCCAAGCAAGAATTCCCTAAGGTCTGCGTCTTCTTTAAGTAAAGATAAGTGTTGTTTCACATCCTTAAGTGTAGATTTGTGCAGCCAATCGAGGCATAACTTTCCTACACTGTATGTTGTTACTACCCCCGGATGCTGTCTTTGGACGTATCGTGGGTCTGGCCTATGAATAGTAAACCCCCGTGTTTTATTCAGGAATCTCTCTTGACAGTTGTTTGTGTCTGTGGGCCAGATCAACCATTTTCTCCAATCAGGATTTGTTCTGTTGAGCTGTAGTATGGTGTCAACTGTAACCGCTGCCTGTGTATTGTTATCACTTGCAGGTGGTGGTACAGAAGGATTTTTCATGTCTTTAATCTTGGCTAAACCCAGGCAAGACGTTTGTTGGACAGTGTCATTCAAAAACATTATTTGTTGAGGGACGATACAGGCTCTAAATAAAGCTTCTATCCCCTGCACTTGCCAATCTTTAGTACCCCAGACAGTTTTTGTGTCTATTGTCTCTTTCCACAAGTCGAAACCATGTCTAGACAGTTGGGCAATACATTTTGCAGAGTAAATCTGTTTTGTACTAGTTAACATAATTTTCAGTCCTGTTTTGTTTACATTTTTATAGTAAAATGTTTCGGGATCAGATGTATTGTATCCTGAAAAATATGGAAACTTTTTAGCAAATATTTTTGAACTACCTTTTGGTGGTGTTGGACAATGTTCCCATTGGTTAAACATAAACACAAATCTAGGTGTTGCAGATTTATGCAAAAAATGATGACCATAGTGGTTATAGCAATACAGCTGTTCATAGTCTGATGAACCCTCTAAATATTCATTATTAGAAAATGCAGCAGATTTTTCTAGGTCAAACATCATGTTGTTTACAGTTTCAAAGTCCCAATCATCAGAAAAGGTACTGGATGAAACGAAATCACTCAGTGTGATCTTAAATAAATGTGGAATGTTCAAATGTTCCGTCGGGCCAAAAATATCAAAATCTGTTTTGTCCCACACTATACCATCCTGTATAGGAACAGCTGTGATGTTCACTGCAGACAAGTCTCTTGTTTCACGATGGGATGATTTGTGAGGTTTCAAAAGTAAGTTCACTTCTTTTCTTTCAATGTCCAAATGGATGTATTTCCCATTTATAAGCACACTCATAGTCATAACCAAAGCTAGCCAAAGCAGGAAGAAAAATATTCCAGAAATAACCCAAAGTTCAATCCATGGTGAAACTAGATAAGTCTTTTTCAAAAAATGTGAAAAGTCTTGTACTTGTTGTTTAGCCAAGTTTGTATATATTCATTATACGACTGCACACAGTAGAAAGAATCGCACACTATTAGTGTGGGGAATTCGCGATCTGTACTTTTGATGCTGGCGACGTCTCGGGCTCACTCGGATCCTCGGAAAACGTATCAAAGTTAATGAAATAGCCAGAAGCAGTTCTGTCAATTGTTGGAATTGCATCAGGATTTGTAGAAATCGCTGGTACCAGTTGATCACTTGTTACATTGGTGTAGACAGGTGTATTTGGACGAACTGTTACTTGTGTTTCAAGAGGGATGAGTTCCATAGCATTGTTGCTCAGTCCTTCATCTGTTACTGCTGAATTCTCAATGGTTATCAGTCTTTCAGTCTGAACCTCTTGGATAGTAGCGAGAGGAGTGTGTCTGCTACTAGGTCGGAGTCCACGAGGCCTACTATTTTGTATTGGCCACATACTGTGGTTTGATGAGGTCGATGGACACAAATCTTTTCTCCTTTTTTCCAGCAAGGGGCGGCAGAAGTACTGTTCTTGTTCCGTGTATGGCTAGGACAGGTACTGGTTGTCTGTTTGAAGGTCCAAATTCCTTCTTGTCCGCAATTTTCTCTCTGACTAGATCCCCAACTTTTGGAATCCAGACAGGCCTTGCTGGGACCGCCGGTTTTTCCCCAGTGGTGGTTGGCTGCAGGAATACGTTGCTTTGTTTCGATCTTAGTTCATTTAGTTCCTGTAAAACAGCCAAACGATCTTTTATATCAAAAGGTTTATTTTCCACCACTGTGCCTATACATTCCAGATCGGGCACCCACATTCTTGTCCCAAATAGGACCTCATAATGAGCGTTGGACCCCATATAGATGTTTGACCCACCCATCACCCGAACCTAATACCCTAGCTGTTATAGACTGCTTTATGTCCCGGTTTTTCCTTTCCACAACAGAATTTCCCTCAGGATGAAACGGAGAGGAGTACCGCAATGCAACACCCAGACTGGCCATGGCGTCTTTGTAAGCCCGAGAGCTAAACGCAGGGCCCTGGTCAGAATGTAGCGTGCCTATTGCGTATGTTCCGATAAAGACTCGCAAATCTTTTATAACAGTTCGAGCGTCAGCCGAGCGCTGAGGCCATATCCATAGGAACCTAGAGCAAGAATCCACTGCGACCATGATATATTTATAGTTACCGTCCCTTTGTAAGGGACCGCAGTGGTCCAGGTAAACACAAGCTAATGGTTTGTCTAAAATTAACAGGTATGTCTGCGCAGGACGTTTCACTGTGGAGACTTTCATCTGTTGATCTGTTGGCAAATTTCACATTCCAGAACATAGTTCTTGGTCTGCTTCCTAATGCCAGGCCACCAATATCTTTGTGTTAATAAAGATACCGTTGCAGAAATGCCTGCATGGGCAGAGGCTATCCCTTCGTGTGCTGCTAGGATTAGTCCTAATCTGCGTTCCTTGTTTGGAATTACCCTTTCCCCCACTCCAGGGATTCGAGCAAAAGGAACGTTGTTCACATCAATTACATAAGAGTACTTGAGTGGAAACTTTTTTGGTAACGCTGCACCACTGCCTTTGCTCGTAGCATTGACAGCCAACATTATCTCAGTCTATTTTCGTTTTTGAACGAGTGATCGCAGCTACGGAAGCCGTCTGAACAGCCCCCTTTGCGGCTTCGTCAGCCAATGAATTCCCTGCAACGTGAACGCCATCACGTTGATGACTCAGTGTGTGTATTACGTGAGCCTTTGGTAGTTCGCTTTTTAACTGAACTACTTGTTCCCAAAGCGTTTTATGCTTTATTGTGCCACCTTTTGCATCTTTGAACCCGTTTTCAAGCCAAGTTTGTATATATTCATTATACGACTGCACACAGTAGAAAGAATCGCACACTATTAGTGTGGGGAATTCGCGATCTGTACTTTCAAGTGCCAGTTTGAATGCTTGTAGTTCAGCTCGCTGAGCTGTGCAATCTCCTAGAGATTGGGTTTGTGTGACCATAGGTCTGAATTTGCCATCGCGCATGCGACCTTTAACGATTGCGCACGCTGCACTGTAAGCTGGCTTACTCCCTGTTGCGGGTTGTGCGGATCCGTCAGTGTAAATTATGAATTCATACTGATCGAGAGGCAGAATCTTCAGTGGGCAGAGGACATTCATGTTCATATTGCAGGAACGCTTGTGTTTTTAAATCAGGATCAAAAACATATTCAACATCTGTTGCAGCAAGAGAATTAACCCATTGTATCCATCTCGGATGTAATGCTTTAGCATTTGGAATGCTCGCTTTTGTTACCGCCTCTAAGGCCGGAACTGGGGTTACGACAATAATGCGTTTCCCTTGGGCTAGAGCTCTTTCTTTTGCTACTGCAGTTTGAACTGCTGTCAGTATTTTTTCAGTTGAAGTGAAGCGCATTTCTGCTTGTGTATACAAATGTGATTTGTATGCAATTGGTACTTTTTCACCCTCATTAAATGTTAAGTAGGTGAATCCGCATTGACCCGAAATTATTCGGATCACTAAATTGCATTGACTTACGCGTGTTTGTAAGTGATTTGTTGCTAACATGTTAGCTTGGAGTGAACGCAAGATTTCTGTGTGTTCTTGTGTCCAATTTTTGATTGAAAAATCAGGTTTGATTAATGCGTAGAGAGGTTTAACCCTTTCCGCGTAATTTAGAATATATGTTCTTCCAAAATTTAGGAAACCCAGGATGGATTGTAAATTTTTCAGCGATTTTGGAGGTTGTAGCAGCGCACACCTTTCTAAAAAGTTGGCTGCCAAGCTCTTGCCTTCACTTGAAAGCTCGTATCCTAGAAACAGGACATTGAGATGGGCAATTCTGGATTTTTTAAAGTTGAATTTGTAGCCCTCAGAGGCGAAGCCCAGTATAATGGTACTCACCCTGTTCAAGTGTTTATCCAGGTCATCGTCTGTCAGATAGATGTCATCGACATATGACAATGCCTCATTATCATAAATTTGTAGTAACTCTGTTACTCTCGCTGAGAATAACCCTGGGCTGTTCTTGATCCCTTGTGGGAGTCGACAAAATTGACGCTGGGTCCCCATTATTGAGAAAGCTGTTAAGTACCTGCTTTCAGGTGCTATGTTTTGACAAAAGAAACCATTTGAGATATCCAATGTGGTTTTATATTTTTTACGCACAATGTTATTAATTAATGCTGTACTATGTGCATTTTGCACTGCAAATGTTTTAGAACAAGTGTTTAAGTGTCTGTAATCCAAAACTAGACGATAGGTGTTGTCTGGTTTGGAGACAGGAAACAAAGGATTGTTCATTGACGAGGTGCATGTTTCAATCACCCCTTGGTATTCAAGTTGATCTAAGATCTCCCTGACCTGTTTTTTAGCTTCTTGCTTTATTGGGTACTGCCTTTGTGCAGTAGGTTCATTTTTTAGATGTATTTTATGGTGAGGTGAATCCTCGTCCCATCCTGCATGATTTTTATATAATGCTGGGGCCTGGGCAACTGCCCATTTCCTGGCATAAGTATATTTTAGGTGAATTGGAATATGGTTAGAGAAGGCAGGCATAATAATGTCCTCGCCATATGGGCACTCCTGACAAATTGTGGTGGCCAGTCTTTTCTGCTAGAAGTATGTCATAGCCCCTTGAAAGTTTTTCCCAAAAAGTGCTTTCACCTGTCTAGGTATGTCTCCCTCCATCCGGAGTGTTATTTCATATAACTTTTGTGGAGTACTAACCCTGGTGTCTACAGTCTCAACTGTAATGTACTCTGTGACGAGGGGGGGGTCGGAACGGGACGGAGAGGGGACTATGGTGGACTGGTGGACCGCGACACCCCTATCTTCCCCTCTTGTTTCCCTGCAGCCGAAGGATTGGACTTCATCATCCTACCAATCAAAAGAACAGATAGCGGTAGGATGCAGCGGCCTCTTTAACTGGGAAAGCCTCGAGGAGGAGGCCCCTCCCCCTCTCAATGACGTCGTCCCGCCAGGACCAATAAGTGACTGGAGTTCCGCATCGATGGTGTGTGCCTACACCGGAGAGGAGAGAGCGGAAGTTGGAGAAGACGCCAGGGACGAGGAGCAGAGTCGTGTGAGGAGAGAAGATTGGAGCCGTGCTGTCAGGATATTGGACGCCCCGGGAGAGCCAGGAGGCCAACGGCACCGCGTTACGCCCAGCCACGCTCCAGGAGGAGCGTGGCTCACACAGGTACTGGACCGCCTCGCGGGCTGGGTCGGGAGGAGGGAGAAACCTGCGAAGTAGCACGGGACCCCTTTTCTTTATACACCCCAGGGGTACGCTCCCTTCCCCTTTCACTCGCGCTCCCTCCCCTAAGTCGTGTGCACCCTCACTGCATCAGTAGAAGTGTATCACGCGTGCCTTCCTCACTCCTTTACCCTTAAACGAGACAGGCTGTTATCCAGCACTTACGTCCCCTTTTTCCTTCTTTTCCTGATACGGCCGCGGAGCAATTCCCCTGCAGACGACCCCGGGAAGAGAGGAAGACCCAAGACCCCACGGAAACGCGCCCCCTAAGGAAGGAAAGACGGACTTTATACCAACTGTTAATCTGTGACCCTGGCTTCCAATAGAAGGCGTGTATTAGGGAAAATAAAACCCTCACTGCCACGAGTCGGGCTGCGTGTACCTTATTCCGTCCCGCAACAAGTGGAGGAGAATGCGGGCACTTTAACATCGCCCGTTAGTAACCCTATGATGGACGCCCTGATACAGCACCTAGTAAAGGGGCAAGAGAATTTAGAATGGGCAGTCGAAAGACAGATGACGTTGGCGCAGGCCGATCGCGACGTCTTCAAGGATACAATTTCTGCGCAGTTGGAGGGGCTGCAGAAAATGGTAACGGAAACACCGGCCCCTATGCCTAAAGACTATCGAGGTACTCACCATGGACCGTCCGGGGTGTCGCTACAAAAGTACATACACCGGGAGGACCCCGACGCCTTTCTCTTGAATTTTGAGCGGGCCGCCCGGGCATGCGGCTGGCCTGAGGACAAGTGGCCCTTCTTCCTTGCCCCATTACTAACCGGAGAAGCACAGGCCGCATATCAGGTCGCGAACGCTGCTGGTGATACCCCTATGCGGAAATTAAAGATGTTATCCTGGACCACCTTGGTCTTGACGCCGAGGCATACCGGGTTCGGTTCAGGAAGGAAAAGGGACTGGCTGGGAAAATCCCAAAACGTTGTACTTTCGCCTCAAGATGGCTGCGGATAAATGGCTACGTCCCTCCACTAGTACCAAGGAGGAGATTATGAACCATATATATTTAGAACAGTTCCTCGAAGCCCTCCCATACAATACACAACGATGGTTGAAGCAGCATTCCTATCTCACACCAGAGCAAGCGATTGAGATGGCTACAACATATGCGCGAGCTCAACCACGTATCCCCGTGTGGGAAGCAGAAAAACCCCATCGCCCTTTCCCCTTGAGGTCTGAAAGAAAACTACGTTCCTTAACCGAACCTGCTAAACCCAGATCCGCTAAACCTGATATTCCCACATTCCGGGGCCCACAATGTTTCGACTGTGGGGACTGGGGCCACATCGCCCGCCTCTGTCCCCGGCGTAAACCAACTGAGGAGCCCATGGAAGTGGGTTATATCCCAAAGGCCATCCTATATACTGCTGAGATGGGAGGCACATTCCACGTAAGTGTACAGGTGAATGGGAGGGAGGTAAAAGCGCTCCTAGATTCCGGGTGTAAGCAATCCGTCATACAGCAGGCTCTTTTACATCCTTCTCAGCTTATCCCCGACGCTCTGGTGCACATTAAGTGCGTACATGGGGACATTAGACAATATCCACTAGCCTCAGTGGTCCTGTATCCCAAATATATCCCCCCCTGTAGAGTAAAAGTGGGGGTATTAGGAGGCTTGCCAGATGATCTAATCATAGGCACAGACAACCCTGAGTTCCTGACCCTGTTTCGACACACCTTGTCCACACACCAGACAAGTTCATCTGAACCCCAAACCGCCCTCCTTACCCCGGAGCCTTGGTTGATGGATCGAAGTTTTAAGTTCACCCAGGCAAATGATGCTACTTTACTCAACGCCTGGGAGAACGCCCATCAAAACCAGGGTAATCCCTCTCCAACATACCCCCAGTTTCTCATACAGGAAGGACTGTTGTACTGCAAGGGTAAGCCCAACGACCCGCCCCAACTATTGGTCCCCAAACCCTTTAGGGATCAGATACTTTTTTTCGCTCATTCACACCTCACAGCAGGGCATACAGGAACCGAAAAGACAACACAAAACGTATTGAGGAACTTCTTCTGGCCAGGCATCTACAAGGACATCCAAACCCATTGCCAGGAATGCGGAGTGTGCCAAAAAAAGAACTTACAAAGACCCCCAGCCGTTCCCTTACAACCTCTGCCGATAATAGGAAGCCCATTCGAGAGGGTCGGAATGGATCTCATCGGACCCCTCCCTAAAACCCAGAAAGGGAACCAGTTTGCCCTCGTCATAGTGGATTATGCGACCCGTTTCCCGGAGGCCTTCCCCCTAAGAGCGCCTACTACCCGGAACATCGCTGACAGGCTGGTAGAATTCTTCGCTAGGGTGGGTTTCCCGAAAGAGATCCTCACGGACCAGGGCACCCCATTTGTGTCCCACCTGATGAAGGAAGTCTGTCACACCCTGGATCTCCGGCATATTCGAACATCCGTCTACCACCCCCAAACAGACGGTCTCGTGGAACGATACAACAGGACATTGAAGACTACATTGAAGAAGATGCTCTCCGTAGAAGGCAGGGAATGGGATCATTTGCTACCTCTGGCCTTGTACGTAATCAGAGCCCAAGTCCAGAGCAGCCTGGGGTGCTCGTCATTCGAGCTCCTTTATGGAAGACAGCCACAGTCATTGATGGAGATGACGAAAGATGCGTGGGAACAGGAAGAATCCGCAGAGACCCGAACCGTGTTGGAATACACCCAACAACTGAAAAACAAAATAGGAAAACTTCGTGAGATAGCATACTCTCACCTGGAACACCGCAGGAACCAGCAGAAGGCCTTCTACGACAAAGGAAAAAAATGGAGAAGACTTTCCCTTGACGATTGGGCCCTAGTCCTCCTACCCTCTTCGACCAGGAAGTTTCAATCCGAATGGTTGGGTCCATACAAGGTCATACGGGTTATAGGAAAAACAACCTACCAATTACAGATAACCCCTACCAAGAAACAGACCTATCACATAAATATATTAAAAAAATGGTTGGGTCCAATACCCAAAACTGCCCACCTGACCTTGCCAAACCTCGAACCGCTAGGGAACACGTTGGAGCAACTGGTCATTAATGAGGAACTAACAGGGAAGGAACAAGCCGAACTGTTCACAGCTCTAAGGCCTTTTTCTCCCCTGTTTTCAGACATCCCTGGGAAGACGAGTCTAGCCGAACATTGTATCGAAACAACCCCGGGGAAGATCGTCAAGCAACGCCCATACAGAATACCTGCAGCCAAGAGGGCCATGATACAGAAAGAGGTACAGGATATGTTGCAGTTGGGCATCATACGACCTTCCAAAAACAACTGGTCTTCTCCAATATTGATGGTACCGAAACCCGATGGGTCTACGCGATTCTGTATGGATTTCCGCGCCTTGAACGACATCTCCACCTTCGACGCCTACCCCATCCCTAGGGTCGATGACTTGATCGAGAAACTGGGGGATGCTAAGTATATAACCGCCATAGACCTGACCAAGGGTTACTGGCAGGTGCCCCTAAGGGAGGAAGACCGTCGCAAAACAGCCTTTTCCACCCCAGACGGCCTGTATGAGTTTAACATGCTCCCTTTTGGGCTTCATGGAGCGCCGGCCACATTCCAACGACTAATGAATACCTTGTTACAAGATCACCAGTCGTTTTGTTCGCCTACCTGGACAACATTGTGGTCTTCAGTGATACATGGGAAGCCCACATCAAGCATCTCCAAACCATCCTTCATGCTCTCGAGCAGGCCAGGTTACGCATCAATTCCAAGAAGTCCAGAATCGCATTTCACAAGGTCAGATACCTAGGCTATCTACTAGGACACGGAGCGATAGCGCCCCAGAAGGAAAAGATTCGTGCCATCGCTGAAACACCGTTTCCCACTACCAGAAGAGACATGAGGGCCTTTTTGGGACTGATAGGATATTCCCGCCGTTTTATCCCTCGGTTTTCAGAAATCGCGGCACCCCTAACAGACACCCTGAGAAAAGACATAAAACCCCGGTGCCTGCTAAACCCGACCCCACAAATGGTAGAGGCATTCCATACACTGAAAAACACCATCACCTCCAGTCCAATATTATCTGCACCCAACTTCCACAAACCTTTCATTCTGCATACGGATGCATCTAATTATGGCTTAGGAGCCGTGTTGTCCCAGTTGGCAGATGATGGGGTTGAACACCCGGTGTTGTACATAAGTAGGAAGCTGTTCCCGAGGGAGACTAAATACCCCACCATTGAGCGAGAGTGCTTGGCCATTAAGTGGGCAATAGATAAACTCCGCTATTACCTCGAAGGCCGACCATTCACCTTGTACACAGACCATGCCCCTTTACAGTGGATATATATATATATATTTAGACAACAAGGGAACCCCAGTATTATGACCAGGGGTAAATACGTATATGGTAAAGACAAAGGTCAAGGAGAGGCCGCTTAGGTCCTCGTGTAGCCTAGGCTACTGAATTATTTTTAGGCAGCATTAATCAGATAGCACAAGGTAGTGTAGTCCAGGCGGGACTAATTACGCAATAGATGCTGGGACACAAAGTAGATATGGTATCACATTTATTAACGGCATAAATGGAGTATCATAACATAATTGCATAATAATAGTTCTGGTGCTCACACATAAAAGTGAAAGTGCGTGAAGTGAGGAGTGTTTGTGACATTAAAAACTTTACATCGCATTGAAAACAACAATGTAAAAAACTCCTAAGTAATTAGTTGCAGTAATGGAGTTTTAAGTTGTATAGGTCAACGGCGTTTTCGATCTTATGACTTACTTAGGCTGTTCAGTATCCAAGGGGCATCGTGAGTTCTGAAGATAGGCAAGTTTCCAGGGTCTCTCCTCCGGCTGCGGCCCCCTCCTGGCCTTGAAGTAAGTACTGCTTCCCCTCACGCCGATCGCACTTCAGTAGCTCAGGCCCCAGGCCCCACACTAACCTCTCTTCCTACCTTGCAGAACCCAACAGGTTCCGTCCTGCTCGCATTACTTGCCTATCTTCAGAACTCACGATGCCCCTTGGATACTGAACAGCCTAAGTAAGTCCCTCTCCTTGGAACACTACTGCCCACTCCGGTTTCTCAACCACCTTGTTGCCCCTGGGCCCCTGCCCATATCGCATTACTCTTGCAGCACTTCCCTAACTAGTCGTGCCTCACTTGCCTCATTCTATAGGTGGCTCCCTGCGCGCATCCACTTTCCTTGCGCTGACACCTCCCCAATTACAGCGTAACCTTACTATCAAGTATGCCCTTCGCATGCCTACTTCTACAGGAAGCTTTGGAACTACCTCCAATACTGAGGCCTCATTATATGGTACCTCTATATTTTTCATTCAGTGTTCCCTACCTATTTAATTACCTTTCATTAGCAGTCCTTAACTCACTATCTACTCAGGTGAATTTCAAGAATCCCTTATTAATATAGGTAATGCTCTTAAATTGGGTTTTTTCGGGACCATTGTTTGATTTTTGGTTTTCCTTTAATAGATTCTACTTGTTTACACTTGTTTCGTCCTGATGATGATCTTACATTCATAAGATCGAAACGCCTTCGACCTATACAACTTAAAACTCCATTACTGCAACTAATTACTTAGGAGTTTTTTACATTGTTGTTTTCAATGCGATGTAAAGTTTTTAATGTCACAAACACTCCTCACTTCACGCACTTTCACTTTTATGTGTGAGCACCAGAACTATTATTATGCCTTTACAGTGGATGGCACGGAACAGAGCACAAAATCCCAGGGTCCTCCGTTGGTTCTTGTCACTACAGCCTTTTTCGTTCAAAGTCCTACACAGACAAGGGAAGGACAATGGGAACGCTGATTTTCTGTCCCGGGTGTTCCCTCTCCCCGATCGGGAGAATCCTGGTGGGGGGGACTGTGACGAGGGGGGGTCGGAACGGGACGGAGAGGGGACTATGGCGGACTGGTGGACCGCGACACCCCTATCTTCCCCTCTTGTTTCCCTGCAGCCGGAGGACTGGACTTCATCATCCTACCAATCAAAAGAACAGATAGCGGTAGGATGCAGCAGCCTCTTTAACTGGGAAAGCCTCGAGGAGGAGGCCCCTCCCCCTCTCAATTACGTCGTCCCGCCAGGACCAATAAGTGACTGGAGTTCCGCATCGATGGTGTGTGCCTACACCAGAGAGGAGAGAGCGGAAGTTGGAGAAGACGCCAGGGACGAGGAGAAGAGTCATGTGAGGAGAAAAGATTGGAGCCGTGCTGTCAGGATATCGGACGTCCCGGGAGAGCCAGGAGGCCAACGGCACCGCGCTTCGCCCAGCCACGCTCCAGGAGGAGCGTGGCTCACACAGGTACGGGACCGCCTCACGGGCTGGGTCGGGAGGAGGGAGAAACCTGCGAAGTAGCACGGGACCCCTTTTCTTTATACACCCTAGGGGTACGCTCCCTTCCCCTTTCACTCGCACTCCCTCCCCTAAGTCGTGTGCACACTCACTGCATCAGTAGAAGTGTATCACGCGTGCCTTCCTCACTCCTTTACCCTTAAACGAGACAGGCTGTTATCCAGCACTTACGTCCCCTTTTTCCTTCTTTTCCTGATACGGCCGCGGAGCAATTCCCCTGCAGACGACCCCGGGAAGAGAGGAAGACCCAAGACCCCACGGAAACGCGCCCCCTAAGGAAGGAAAGACGGACTTTATACCAACTGTTAATCTGTGACCCTGGCTTCCAATAGAAGGCGTGTATTAGGGAAAATAAAACCCTCACTGCCACGAGTCGGGCTGCGTGTACCTTATTCCGTCCCGCAACATACTCATTCAAGTCCACTATCTCCAGAAGTTCCTTCAGGTTCTGGTGAGCTATTGTGACTTCTGCTGCACTGTCCAGCATTGTCTGAGCCCATTCTCCGTTCTTGAGTTGTGTTCTCAGTATCCTCGGCATGTCTGACCTTCAGACCTGCTACCTTCTTCTTTGAGAATTGAGGTTTTGATTAGTTTTTCGGAACGTGTTTGTCGTCTTTTGATTTCACGCGTTCTTCTCTATGTTCTGACCGTCTTCTTCTTTCCAATGTCTGTGACGAGATCTGAAAGGTACGAGAGGAACGTGTATCAGTATCTTGATCAGTATCTGTCAGGCTTTTTCAAATTATCCCTATTCCTGAGGTTATACCTCCTTTCAGAGGGCTCCTTTTGAGGAGACCTACCTCGGGATTGAGAACGTTTCTCGTTTGAGTTTTGTTTATTAGTTTCCCACTTCTTTTTAGAAGATGTAGGAGTTTGTTTAATAGAGTCCTTCTCAGGACTTTCAGATAGTTTTGGCTTCACTGGTCTTCCACCCAAACTATCTCTGCCTAATTCTGCATAAGATTGTTCTATTATTCTGGGTAGCTCAGTTTGATGTTCTGTAACATCGAATTCCCTTAATCGTTAGCGGATCGCCACTGCTGCTGCCTCCCCTTTAATATTAGATAATATTATTGTTGAGACCTGGTCGAAATTTTTCAGTAATTTCATACCTAAATTTAGAGCAGGCTCTGCCCCGTATTTGTTTTGAATTTGTTTCAGGACATCTGGTATTACTGCAATTGATGGAATACCATGTGTTTTAGTATAGATGGCAGCAAAGACTGAGCCCCAAGTGGTGCAGTCTTCCAGTTGTGGTGTGATCCCCATTGGTAAACAGATTGTTAGGATTCTGTGTTTCTCATACGGGCTAGTATTTGGAAATGCTGCTTCGATTTGAGTAATTTTTTGAGCTATCCAAAACGGAATTTGCTCACGTTTTGTGGGCATTTTTCCCATGACTGCGTATAGAGTCTGTGGTGTAATTTTTAGTGTATTCCCCTGTTGAGGAGTTTGATTTGGAAGTGTCAATGGTGGTTGGACTTTGAAAGTCCACATGACATATTGGACTAATTGTCTGTAGATTTTGATTAACTCTGTATGTTGAGTAAGTAATTCCTCGTCTGACATTTCTGCAATGTCAGGATGAGGTGTGTAACCTGGCTAGAATCGGCCATGTTGCTCCTGGTCTACCTAGTGGACCGAGCCTGATAATGTTTCTGTGATGTTTTAGAGCGCCTTTAAACCAGAGCTGATGCTCCTGGTATGTTAGTGGAATTTCAATATCCTCGAAAGGAATATATTCCTCTGGTGGTTCATCTTCTTTGTAGAAGTGAAACAGTCTTGTTACTGAATTTGATTCAGGAAATATGACCCATGAATAGAATACCTCTGTCTGAAAGGATTTGTGTGCCTCTATCACGAAAACTGCTCTACCGCCTCTTGGTGGTAGGCCATGTTTTATAAGTTTTAGAGTGATGGCTCTTCTTAAGTTTGGATGGATGTCTATAATACCCTCCTCAGGTTCATTTAAACCTGTAAAGTTAAAAACTGTTGCTAGGGCTGGATCAGCCGCAGCTCCACTGGTGTCGGTGGCATTTTCCCTGTTGGACATTTGTTTTTTGAAAAATGCAGAACAAGTTTCAAGGAAACAAAAGATAAGGTGCACAATATTTTGGAACACTGTATCCTTCAACGTTGAACAAACCAAATAACTAATTTATAGGGTCCTTCCCTATTTAGTTATGGCGGATATTTAGCCCTACCCACTCCGGACGTCCTATGGAGTATGTGAGTAGGGGTCTCTGAGAAAAGCATGAATGAGTTACTCAGTATCTAGCGTTAAATTACTGCCTTACCAAACCGTTGGGCTCCATGTAGTGTAGTTCCTATTTCCCTAATAGGCTCTGCGCATTGGAATAATATAACCTATAGGTTTGACTTAGGACTAAGGTTGGTATGTCCCTATCAATTATATTAAACTTAATTACCTGTGCCAGCTAGCTCAGAGGCTACTAGAAACTCCTTGAGAACAAGAAGGGAGTAGTTTCTGGCAACCGAAAAACATGACAACTTTGTTTCCCTTTGGAAGAGGAACATGTCTCAGAATCGTGGAAACAATAGATAACAGTTTCACTCATTCAATCGTGCATGCTTAGTTTCTACAGAGTTACACAGAAAGGAAAGACGGGCGTTTCCATAAAAAGGGTTTTATTGAACAGTCTTGTTTCTCGTGTAAGAGATATGTGCTGTTATGATCACAAGACAGTATGCAAGATAAATAATGTACAGCGTAAGCAGTAGAAATAAATAATACTGCGCTAGCATTATCTTTTAGCAAATATTCACGTACATAAATAACATGAGCTAAGAATGCGGGTACTCATTTGATGCGTCTCTAATCTAGTTCTACCCCAATGTGCCTAACCTAGTCTAGGTGTAGGGAAAGATAGAAGTAGGTGTAGTATTCTCTAGTATGGTAGACTAGGAATATGTTAAGTCTAGTATGCCAAGAGTCTCTCTAGGATCTAGTCAGCTCCATACCTTGAGAATTAGAGAGGTGGGAATCTCTTGCCGGATCTGGAACTCTAACACCCTGCGAAGGGAGTCAGAACACTGGAAGCTGGATTCGTCTGCGTGCAGGAATGACAGCGTCTTCTCAGTGCGTCAGGCCGGGATACGGGCTCCTCTGAAGTCGAGGTCTCCTCTAACTTGCTTGGGCAAGGGAAGGTATATTTATACCTGGCAGGTGTCTTGGAATGTTAGCATTGACGTGAAGTCGGACAGAGGAAGACGTCAGGAATGAACCCTTAAGGTATAACGGTTCATACATAATAGATGAGTTCTTGGAGAAATCAATAGTCCTGTGCTAGGGGAACTCCCGAAGCTTAAGGGTCTGGTTTCTAAGAACTCGTTGTGACGTTATGGTGGACGGATGTCGGTGACCATGCCTGTATTTGGAGTGCACGGTTAATGCCTAAATAAGGACAGGGATTCTATCCCTATATAAGGGCAATGCGAATTGTGCCTATATAAGGACATGATTCAGGAAAACCTACATACGGACCCCTAAAGCGGAATACAACACTACAGCCAGCGGTTGTACGTATAGATTGAAAAGCAGAGGGCTCAGGGAGGAGCCCTGTGGCACCCCTTGCTTGATGGAAAAGATGCCAGAGGTGAAGGGGGGAGCTATCGCCTGAAACGTCCTATCAGCAAGGAATGAGGCGAGCCACTTAAGGGCTGAGCCTACAATTCCAGCCTCCTCCAGGCGTCGCAACAGAATGGCCTGGGACACAGTATCAAACCCGGCGCTGAGATCCAGAAGGATCAGCGCCGACGTCTGCCCTGCATCCAGAGCTGTCCAAAGATGTTCTGTCACCGCCAGGAGCGCCGACTCTGTACTGTGGCCATGGCGAAAGCCATTTTGGGAGGGGTCTAAACTGTTGTTGGAGTTTAGGTGGTCCGTGAGGAGGGAGTTGATATAAGCCTCCGTGATCTTTGCGGCCCAAGGTAGCAAGGAGATCGGCCGAAAGTTTTCTGTTTTTTTTACGTCTAAGGAGGGTTTTTTAAGCAGCGGTATCACCCTGGCCTGTTTCCAAGCAATAGGCACGACCGCTGTACTAAAAGACCCATTGATCACCTGTCCTAAGGGAAGCGAGATAGTGGATAAACATTTCCGAAATTGGTCAGGTTTCAGTGGATCGGCCGGAGAGCCAGACTTGATTTTGGAGCATAGAGCAAGTAGTTGCCCCGGAGGAATAGTAGGAAAAACATCTAATGTGGCGTTGGTGTGGTTACAAGATACCTCAGGAGGGCAAACTTGGTCCGTATATAAATATTTATATATATATATAATTTCTCTATTTGCCATCCTGCAGATCTTGTTGCGTATATTATTTGATGTTAATGAGGCCTGTCTCGTGTGATGAAGGTCATTCAATATTTTGACCCTTAAAAGTTGTCTGGAATTCAATTCACTTCCCTGTAACATGTTTCAATTGCAACCAGCTTTCAAAGGGGACCTAGACAACTCCCCGCCCATCATGGTCGACCCAGGAATCTTTATTACGTAGAGCCTATTCGAGGAGCATGTTGTCAGACCATCAAATTGAGTGCCTCCCAAATTAGTATCATGTCCAAGGCGAGTTGTGGCATCTGCCTCCATGGTTGGGACAATTTAGAGCTAAGCTTTAACACCCGGGCTGTCAAATTGTTTACCTTTTCATTAAAAATCTTTATCAACTTGCCCTTGTATTCCTTTAGCCCAGATATCTGTTCTTGTATAGCAGCTATCTGTTTGTTGTGAGGGTCCCTCTCTGTAATTGAGGATTTACTGGAGGCTAATGTGGGTGATGCGGGTATGGTTCTGTGTGTAGTTGGATCTTCCGGAGTCCCTAAGGCTTCAAACCGAATATATACCTTTACAACACGGATTTTACTCCGCAATACAATCACAACGCGGTCGTTATAACGACCGCGTTGTATCCACGCAATGCCATTACTACGCAAGTCATTACATCGACTTGCAGTAGATGGCGCCGTAACATTAGAAATGTATAATTTACTATTCCAACTCCAGCCTACGTAACAGTAGGGAAGGTGTTGGAATAGTAAACTATACTATTCCTTATGTTAGAGCGCCATCTACTGCAAGTCGATGTAATGTCTTGCGTAGTAATGGCATCATGCGTAGTTACAACGTGATCGTTGTAACGACCGCGTTGTGATTGTATTGCGGAGTAAAATCCGCGATGTAAAGGTTGTTTCCCCTTCAAACCGATTACTGCACTCAATCGTTATTACAGATGTGGCAACAGGAGGATCAGATGATTGAGTTGCTGTCACATCATGTTGTTCCGCTGATGTTTTAGGCTCAGTACTTGTATCGGTATCATTATTTACAATGTTGCATGCCGAAGTGTCCCTGCTCTCTGATTTAAAAAAAAAAAAAGGATTTAATATCACCCTTCCCCTGCTGCTTCCCTTTAACCTTAATGGCCTTAGTATCTAAGAGGCCTTCTACTTCTACCAAAAGTAAATTTATTTTGTCCAGCTTGCAATTTTATGCTGCATGTCTCTGCTGTTTTTTTTGCTTTCTCTGTGTCCAGGGACTTGCCATTCGCTTTCCGTTTTTCCATAGTTAAAATGACTGTGATAGTAACTGCTCTTATACGTCCCTTTTACAATAAGAGAAAAACAACCCGTTATTAGGAGCAAAAGCGTCCCAGAAACACCATTTATAATACTGTCAACTAACTAAGCTTAGGGTAGCATAGATGATAGTCTGATTAACTACGAGTCCATTTTTTGAATTCAGACAATTAAAACACAATATTAGGAAGAATATTCAACTTACAACTTCCCCAGCTACCGCTTAGTTACAAAGACTATGGTTGAGCTACTAGTTTAATACAAAAATGTATTCAAGTCCCACACAGCGAATAGACTAATTTATGTGCACATGCATACACTAAGTGCAATAGTTTCTACTTCCACAGCCACAGACATAAAAAAAGAATCAGAAGACCTTTTCACTAACCAACCCTACGAGATAGTTAATATATAATAAGCAGCTCGTGTCCCATCTGCTGCTACTAGAAGAGTTCTGTGTGACCCAGTCTTTTCCCAGCGACCAGGGCACCTTGACCCACGGACTAAACAACAGAAAGAAGAGGTGGTCCAAGGGCGGGATATAACGGCAGGAAACCAACAGCTGTGGCAGATAAGAGCTCGACCTTGAGCTATTCCCACTCTGCTTAAGCCTCTAGATAAACCAAGTGCAGTGAAACCATACTCTGGTCAGAGAGTTTAATTAGGGCAAGATTTGTAGGGTCCAAACACCCGCCAAAACTCACTTCGGCTCCTTCACAATATGAATATGTGATAATACGCCAGGAACCTAATAGCAGTAGCCAAGGTGCAACTCCAAGAAAATAAAGTTGCAGAGGGGCAAGTCACACAGAATAACAGGCTGTTGTAGTCTTACACACTGGTACAGATGTCCCAAAAACACAAGTGGGGAGACCCTGCCCTGCCTCTTCCTGACAAGAGCGGGCCCATGCACGTCCCTTGGGTAAAACTTGCTGCTTTGTAGCGTTGGCTGCGGGGAGGCAGCTGAAAACAAGCCCCTCCTCTCAATGCAGGGATTGCTGGGCGCTATAATCCCTCCTAGCAATCTTCAGCTGGTCCCCAAAACACTGCGTCCCACGCCGCAGGTAAAACCTGCCACTTCCTAGCGTCGGTGGCGGGGAGGCAGCTGGAAACAAGCCCCTCCTCTCAATGCAAGGATTGCTTGGCACTGTAGTCCTTCCTAGAAGTCTTCAACTGGTCCCCAACACATTGCGTCGCGTGCCACGGGTAAAACTTGGCGCTTTGTAGTGCCGATTTCCCCCAATTCACCCTGAGCCCTGAAGTGTCCCCGTAAATTGCTAGAATCTCCATGAGCCGTGGAATCGTCTCCCTGAGCTGCCACAGAAAAAAGAGCATACCATCTGCGTATAGGGAGATGCAATCTTACGTTCCCTTTCTCCACTTCAGACCATCCAGTTTGGCGTCCACCCTAATAAGCTCCCCCAGGAGTTCGATCACGAGAGCAAACGACAATGGAGAGAGTGGGCACCCCTGCCACGTCCCTCACTCTATGGGAAATTCCTGTGGTAGGGCTCCATTCCCTCTGACCTGGGCCCATAAGCCAAGCCAGTATACAGAAGTGATACCCATTTCCTGAGTCTCGGGCCAAATTGCATCTTTTGTAGGACTGCCTGCAGGAGAGGCCAGTGCACCGAGTTGAACGCCCAATCTTTATTGACTAGCAGTAGCGCCGTATCCTCCTGGAGTTCATCCAGGCAGGCAAGGACCATATGCAACTGCTGAAGGCAGTGCCTGGTGCCCCTTCCTGGCATAAAGCCATTCTGGCCCGGGTGGACCACAGAGCAGACCACTATTGACACGCGTGTGGCCAGGATGTTGGCTACAGGTTTTATCTCAAGAATGGTAAGGGAGATTGGGCAGAAGTACACGCATACATCAGGGGGGCGTTCCAGGGTCAGGATCACCATAATGGTAGCCTCCTGAAGGTCCCTCTGGAACCCTCTCGTATATGTCCTCATATAGTGCTAGGAGGTGAGGAATCAGCAAGGAGGAGTACCGTTTGTACAGTTCCAATAGGAACCCATTGGGTCCGGGGGTCTCACCCGAGGGCATGGATGATATTGTTTGTTGAATCTCCTCGCAGTGAGTTGCTGATTCAGGTCGGCGCTCTTCTCAGCGCTGAGTTTACGTATAGGCAGGTTGTGTATGATGCGACTATTCTGCTCGGGGGCAGGAGGTACCCGGCATGCATAAAGGGTACAAAAATGTGACACAAATTCCCTCACTAGGAGATCCGCCTCTCTCACTGTGTCGCCCCCTGTGGACTGCAGCTCCGTCACTAAGCTATAGGGTTGCGAGGCCACCGTCAACCAGTACAGTAATTTGCCAGATTTATCTCCTATTTCATAGACACACCCTTGCGAGTGGTGCCAGCACAGTTTTGCTGAGTCTAGGAGCTTTTGCCTCAAGGTGAGGTGGGCCTGCGCAAGGTCGTTGTGCACCGCGGGAGAGGGGGACATTGCTGCCGCCCGCTCGAGCCCAGCAATATCGCCCTCGAGCTTCAACCCCTCCTCCACCTTATGTCTTTTGCTACAGCTAATGTGTGCCAAGGCCTTGCCTTGTCAAACTGAAGCCTCCCAGAGAGTAGTTGGGGAGGTGACAGTGCCCTTGTTGACCTCAAAATATTCGGTAATCATTTCCCAGATGTCCTCTGCAAACTCTCTGTCAAAGAACCACCAGGCATTTAGTCTCCTCAACCCCATCTCGCTACTCTGGCCCCACCCAATCGTCAGAAGTATCGGCGAATGGTCTGAAAGACCTCTGGGAAGGACCTGCACTCGCGCGACCCAGCTCACCTTCGAGGAGGGGAGCAAGAAGTTGTCCAAACGGGAGGAGGTGTCATGTGGGGACATGTAGAACATGTACTGTTGTTCGGTGTGGTGCTGCCATCTCCACGCATCCACCAGATCCAATGCATCGACCAAGGGTGCGTGGTGCGGACCACCCCCGGACCGGATGTCGTGTTCCACCCGGGTCCATCACAGCATTGAAGTCGCTACCTAGCATTGTGAAACTAGGCGCAGCCGCTGTCAAATGGGGCACAACCACTTCCAGCATCTCGTCCGGTAGTTTGGGGGATGCATATTTACTTCCCAGCATCAAGGGCTATCACTCAAGTGTCCCTCTAATTATCACGAATCTCCCCAGGGGGTCAGTCTGAATCCTGTGTACAACCAAGGGGAACGTCTTTTTTGTAGGATCTCCAGGCCCCTAGAACTCCTTGTTCAACCTGCATGATAGACTGTGTCATGCCAGGAGGGAACAATTGTTGCCCATCAGATGAGTCTCCTGGAGCAGGAGTGCTGCTGGGTGATACCTCTTGGCATATGCCAAGACCGCCCGTGCTTGATCTTATCATTAAGCCCATTCACATTCCAGGTGATTATTTTGTGTTCCCCAGAGTGGCCAGCTGCTGTGTCCCTACGCATCATTAGGACTGGACTTCGAAAGGCACCTGATACGGATCTGGAAGAGGCCCCATAGCACAGGAACACAACCAGTCCACTATGAATTTCGTAGACCAGGGCCCTTCCATGCCCTTCAGGACCCCCACAATATGTATATTATTCCGTCTGGACTGGCCCTCCATGTCTTCGGCATGGGCCTCCAGAAGGCTGACTCTTTGCTGGAGGGCTGTCGCCACATCCTGTGAGACCCGTGTCTCGTCTTCCACTGTTTTCAGCCTCCCCTCCGCCTCTGTGACCCTCTCGACCATGTGGCAGAGGTCCTGGCACAGAAAGGACATGTCCTGACTAAGCTCCTCTATTTTGGTCTCTTGAGGTTGAACATCCAGCCCAGAGGCCCTGAAGTCTCAACAGGGGTCCTACCATCAAGTCGGTGCATCTGGCCCCCGCTGACTTCTATTCCCCTTCAGGTCAGGGCTATGTATTTACTAGACCAGTCTCTCAAGGGTCATGTGCCCCTTCGCCCCACTTGTCTGTCCTCGCCTCAGGGCTCAGCCCCCACCAGAGTATGTGTCACAGGCCCTTTCACTTAGAGGTCCATATTGCATTCTTCGTCTCACCCGTGCTTCAGGCCCAGGCCACAGGTCTCCTGTGTCTTTTGGGTGGGGGGGGGGCATTCGATCCGTTGCTTGCCCCCACACTCCCCAGCAGCGGGTGTTAGGTTTGGCGAGGGGGAGAAAGAGTCATCCAGGCGGGCTGCCATTGTTGTCAAGCTCAGCCCCGCTGGGATCCAGCCTTTGGCGCGCGCGCTGCCAGCGGTCCCCGGCGTTCAAGTGGGTGGGGGGCTCTTCCAGGTCCCTAAGGCCTTCCCCCGTCGGTATCCAGGCCAGCGCTCTCGTCTGGCGTCTGATGGGGCCAGCGGTAGTAGCAGTGACTTCCATCACTCAGTTCCGCCCACAAGCATCGCTTCACTTCACACTTGCTTCTCTGCTGTAACGTGCCGTCCACGGGCCTGAAAGTGGCAGCTTCCAAGGCCAGGGAACACTGGGGGTCCAAGCCGCTGCTGCTGTCACTGCGGCAAGTTTGGAAGGAGCGGATAATGACGGATTTACATGGCGTCAGAACGTTGCGACCGCCATCTTAGTTGCCGGCCTCACCAAACCAAGCTAAACTCGACTGATGAGCCCATAACAAGGGCAAAACCGGTCCTGGGTTGCTCGTGTTCCAGTTCGGGGAGGACCTGACTTCGCAGTTAGGGCTGGACTGTTCCCTTTGGAGCTCTGATTTGCATATAGCTGGGTCCAAACTGAGGTGGCATGGTGTGCAAAATAACGATGGATTGGGATGTGGCCCGAGTAATTACCATTGGCTGATATTAATTCAAGCATTTCATCCATCACTTTTTGTATACTTTAGAATGTCACCCTAAGTGGGACGGGTATGCCCAGACGTGGGTCCTGTGCACACTGTGTCCACAATTTGCACTCCCCTTAGTGTTGACTATAGTGTTACACCAAACTTTGGTGTAACATTACAGTCAACACTGAGGGGAGCTCAAGTTGTGGACTGCATGTACCATGATGCAAAAGAGCAAACTTTTCTGGGATGTGATGCTGTGTCTAGCCACACCCTTTTCCATGCCCAAACTGATTTTCAGGACCTCCTCTACCATTTATCTCACGTTCGTAATGTTCCAACCCATTGATTACACTTCATCAGGCTCAAGTCGGAGAGTACGGCTTGAGCCGGAGATTCCGGCCTGACTGCGGACGTAAAGATATGACATGTAAATGACCTCTGTGAATGTGAATATCAAGAGTCATAACGTTAGACTTTTGTCCCAAATTTCCTTTGTGAATCGGGCCCATAGGGGTTAATCAAGATATATTAGTGTGATTAAATAAGAACCAAAACATGAAACCTCATAATTAAATGCTGTTAGGAACCAACACATGGACAATTTAAAAATCTGAGAGGCTCTATGAGCACAACCAGTGGAGGATGGGAGGGGAGGGGGGATAAAGGGAAGAGAGAGTGAAAGGATATAACAAGGAGCATTTCTGGTATGCTTCGATTTGCATAAGATCTACTCTGTAAATTGTTCTAGGGTATAATAACTCTAAGGTACAAATTTAGTATATACCAGTTTATTTCTGTACTTAATAGACATGTTCCCATTTATTTTACAAATAACCACCCACTGCTGGTCAGATGACGGCTTTTGCATTAGGTACCATTAGATGAACATTTGTGAATATAGGCATACATAAAAATACTAGCATTACCTCTGCTTTGAGGGAAATCCAACCATCAAGGATAGTAGGAATGTAATTTAAGCAGCAATGTATTGACAAAGGTGAACATTCCTTCAACCTTCTTTAGTGTGGCTGGCGTCAACAGAATGAGTTCAGATTTATCCCAATGCACAGTTAGATGAGCTGTTCTTCAAGCACCCTCCCGTTGACCATTAATGGGAGAAGGTTGTGCTCAAAATATTTAACATATAAAAGGGTATAATCTGCAAAAAAATAATCTTCAAAATTCTGACCATGAACACTTGGGGCCAGATTCACAAAGGTAAAGTGAGACGAAAGTCTAACTTTACGACTTTCGGTATTCAAAAAGGGCATTCACAACTCGTAAAAGCCCTTTCTGAATACTGAAAGTCGTAAAGACCATGTGTGTTATATTAGTTGTGTGCCGTATTTCACTTTGTCTTCATACATAAATACTAACTTTTCCATAAAAGTATCTGTCTGGACATTAATTTATTGGGGTTACTAGGCATGTTTTCAGTTGTGAGTCTACACAATCAAATTGACAGTGAAAGGTACTGTGCAACCCAAGTGAACTTGTAGTCACGCGACAGATGGATTCTATCAGGGAGGAGAAAACCGCAAGAATTAGTTCCACGACCTAGGTGGTCACCTCATAGGACTTTCTGAACCCCCATGCTCCTCCAAAGCGGAATCCCCAAAGGCTAATTAGGAGATTGTGGGACAAGAAGTTTCTTACTCATTTGTCCCATGGGAGTAGACTAAGCTGACTCCCCCGTTAAATGGTTGGAGGGTATTAGTAATGGCCTGTTTAATTTGTTTCTCCTGAAACCATTATGTTCAGTATTGCGTAATGTGTGTCATTCAAGTAACATACTTTTTCTTTTTTTAGACTAAGCACAGGCTGGACATTGAGTTATTGACCTGATTAGTTGGTTTGTCGAGTTCTCAAAGTCCAAGCCAACACCGGCCAGTGCTTAGTTTGAGCCGATGGTTTCTGGTGCTTGGCACGAGCACTTAATTGTGAACACAGGGGGTTGGAACAGTCTGCCACATGGTGGTGCTGTCTGTTTAATTTAAAGATGAGCACAAGAACAGTTGTTTATTAATTCAATATACTTTAAAAATGACTATTGACTGTCGCCCAAACCATTCTTATAGCTTTAGGTGCCTGGAATAGACTAAATTATCACACTTGAAGGACTGTGATGATTAGTAATTGTGTTAGTACTGCCATTGGCAGTGGTGGGAGGGGCATTGTTTGGTGTGAGCTGCAGTGGCCTCCTGACGAGTCTCCCGGCACTTATTTTTTTGCAAATTAAGCACTGCGACACCCACCTCCCTGAGTAAGCCTTGGACTGCTTGACTTCAGTACCCTGAGCTCCAAGTAATAAAGGGGTTAAATGGTGCTCATTTCTCCGCTCTTAGTAAGGTTAAATAAACCCCAGGACACCAGAGGTAAAATTCTATGATAATAACAGTCTGAACCCAGTAACCTCTGTCAGCCCTGGGACTCTTGAAAATGTTCACTCATTAACTTATTTATGCATGCATCATCTTTTACTGTGATTGGGCATAGGTTTATCCAGCCCAAGCTGTATATTACATATTAACACAGAAAATACCAACTAGACAATTATGAGGGTAGCATATTTTTGCCCAAAAGGACATGTCTGTAAGCATGTAAATAAGGAATCACTGGTCACCGCACAACATGCAATCACTCCAAACCGCCCAAGCAGAAGTTTAGGTAAAACAAAAATAGTCCTGATGCACAAACAGTTTTCTCCCTGCATTCCTTAGCCATTATAAGTTTCCCTTCTACGAGCAGGCTATGCTACGCAGGCGGACTAGAGCATGGGTAATGCATGTTGGTCACCCTCCCCTTAAGAGAGCGGGGCAACCCATTCTGTTATCGTGCAACTCACTCCTGGAATGGCTGTCAGCTCAACTGAGTTGTAAACACTGCAGTTGCCCCACTTCTAAATGAGGTGGTGGAACTGTAAGATTGTCAGGCGGGGGGGGGTTTCAATTTTTTGGCAGACGCCTGACATCCGCCACCCTCGAGATGAGGTCCTCTGCCAGTTCTTTACTTCACCTTGCGGCACCAGGAGCATGACAGGTTGATCCTCTGTGTTGGTCTCAGTGATCTGTCTGTTCCCATACTGTGTCCTGGCTGAGAATACATTTCGCAACAGTTTAGTGAAGCTGTTAATTTACCTAATTGGGAGGTGACAGAGCAATCCTATGTCTCCTTTCCCCCTTGTACCTTTTTCTTCATGCTATCATCCCTGCTATATTTCTCCTTCCTTTCTTCTTCTTTCTCAGTTCTTTGTTCATCCTTTCATTTTTATTTTTCAGAACTTCCATATTTCTTTATTCCAGTAACACTTTCATTTCTTCCCTGCTTCCTCTCCTTTGCCTCCACACTGCTTCCTTCCGTACTCCCCGAATTCACACCCTTTCCCTTGTGTCCAGACATTCTTCGCATCCTCCTCGTCATACATAATCCCCTTATCTTAACCTTCCTCTCTCCTAGTGATTTTGCACTGAAACTGGCCAATGTTTTTGGTGAGAACCCCAACACAACTCTCCACTCAATCAACCTGTCGCACAATCAGCTGGAGGACAAAGGTAAGCTATTGAGTCAACATTCCTGTGTATGTGTCTATCTTATTTTTCCTCATTTCCAGGTTACCAAGCTGCCCTTTTTTAGGTCGAGCATTCGAGACCTCTTGTATATACTTTAGTATATACTTAAATGTGTATGTACTTTGGGGGCTCTGGAGATCAGCCCTAGGACTTGTCTGCTTCCGCTTAGGGACTTTGTTTTGCTGTTCAACTGCCTCTATTTAACTGTTTTGATAGAAAACGACCAGTAGAGGTCAGTAAAATACAAGAATTGCTTTCTGCTTGTTTAACTGCCTCTATTTAACTGTCTTGATAGAAAACGACCAGTAGAGGTCAGTAAAATACCAGAATTGCTTTCTGCTGAGGGACTTTCTTTTTTTAAAATTTTTCTTGCAACTGCCTCTATTTAACTTTTTGATAGAAAACGACCAGCAGAGGTCAGTAAAATACCAGAATCACTTTAGCATTCTCTAGATTCCAGTCCATAGAAATAGACTTCCATGAGCACCCGTAGACAATAATATTTTTTCAAATCTTGTATTTTCAGTGATATGACCACAGAAGGCCCTGATTTTATATTAAAAACAGAGCTGTGCACTATATCATTTCCCGCTGAAAGGCAATATTTCTCTCCATGTGTTCCCATACCTGGCGTGTCACGCAGTTTGGTGCTTACTTTCCCTCCATGTTAAAGAACAGTAGATGTTTCAGCACCCAGGCTAATGTGCTGCATAGCTAAATACATATAAGGTCCCAAAGGCGAGACCGATTGCATTGCAAATGCTTGTTTCTACCTCCTTTCACTCTAGATCTGTTGCATTACATATCGCATGTATTTGTGAAGCACCAGTCTCCCCCTGGGGCATCTTGGTGCTAATATTGTTACCCAACTCAATGGCATTCATTTTATTGACCTCTGAAGTATGTGAGGCCGGTTGGACCCGCTGGGATTCCAACATGTGGCTTGAGATAAAAAAACTGATTTCTGTAGTGGATGCCTTAGTCCACGGTGCCACAAGACTTCTGTTGCCTCATAGCCCTTGCTCGTAATTCATTTTATCACTCATTAAATATCTAATTTGTGTGTTTCTTTTTGATCCCATCTGCTGTTTCTATTCTTTCTCCTCTTCTCACTCTGAATTGTATTGTCCCCTTGCCTGTTCACTTTATCTGCAACCCTCTCGTTTCTGCTAACTCCATTTCATGCTACCCAAATCTAAGTACATTCCCATGCTCAATTAACTTTTCGTTCTGACTTATTATTTCTCTTGTTGTTTAATAGGAGTGTTCAGTTTAAGCCAGCAGCTGCTTTATTTTCCAAAGGTACTTAAGCATCTGAACCTCTCAAAAACCTCCATCACAGCCAAAGGTAAAGTATCTCTGTATCTAGAAACTTCTAATATAATGTGTTTCTGCATTTTTTTTAAATTTATAATATATTATATTAACATGTGTGACATAAGTTTTGTCTGTGTATTTCAATGTGAGTGGCCTGTTAAAACGTGTAGATATGCACGCGTGGAGTCTGAATGCTGCTGTCTGTGCCTATGTATCTACATCTGAAGATCACCAGTACAAGAAATGTATATCTTCATTTGCAAATGCTAAGACATTGTAACTTTTTTACATTCTTCCTATAGTATTCCTGGTCTATTTTAGGCTGCTTTTTACTACTGTTGGGCATCTCATTTGATGACTGTTGGGCTACACGTGGAGAGGTGTGGTGCAGCGGCCAGGGCAGCTGACTTCGGAGCACAGGGTTCACGGTTCGATCCCCGGCTCCGGGCTCAGCTCAGCACCATGTGACTCTGGGCAATAGCTCACTTAATTTCCACTCCGGCCCCCAGCGCCTTGAGACCCGTAAGGGTGAGTAGCTGCGCTATATAAAAACAGACTTACTCAAGTTGGGCTATGTCATTGTTCAGCTGTCACACATTTAGCTAATATTGTGCCACTCTTCACTTGAACTGGGCATTTTGTGTATTGGGTTGGTTATGGGAGGTTCGTATTTCTTTTTATTCACATGCACAGTGATCGGTCGACCCGGGTGTGGTGGCCATACGAGACAGTCAAGATCCTTAGCTTTAACGTCTGGGGGCTGAATGCCCCGGCCAAATGCATTTTGATATTAAATAGGGTGTCTGGTTGCGATGTCTGTCTCTTGCAGCAGACTCACCTAGTGAAGAAGGACTGCGGTCGCTTGAGGTTCTGCTGGTTCAGACGGCAACTTCTCTCTTTAGGCAATAATAAAAGGGGTGGAATAGCCATCTTACTTGCAAACACATTTAAGGGGCCGGAACACGTTGACTTTTTGGAGTTGGAGGAGTTCAATTAAAGTACAATAAATTTATAACAACTTCAAGATTGTGATACACACAACTTGTTTTGGAGGGCCAACGGGTCCCTCTTGTGTGTATCCTGACAGGACTACCTCCAGCTTGGACTGCTACTGATAAATTAGTATTGCAGACATAGTGCTAAACTGTTCGGAAGATAGACAAAATGCGTTTATATGTTTTATATGTGCTGTATTGTGATGATATGTCATTGTAGGATGTGTGAAATAATAAGTTGGTTTATGTTGTTTATGTGCCATTTGTTTGTCTGATGATACACACCGTAACTAAGAGATGGGTTTTTGCTTGTTATTGAAGTCTAATAAATGATATTTTGTATAGTGACATACAGTACCAGTGATTAATTGATATTTTCACTGTCAGAGTCAGGATTCTATTTGTTCCCACATCTTACCAATTTCTTGTATGCTATACCTTGAGCCCAGGTTGTGGTGGGATTAATAGGACAAACCCCGAGATATTGTGGAGTTTGTCACAAATCATGGCATTTCCCTGATTCGGAGATCTTGATTGGAGAGGATTTCAATATAGTAAGGGACTCGGTTATAGAATGTTCAGCTCAGGGGGTGGGACAAACAAGGGCCTTCTCTAAAACGGGATTGAGCTGGATAAAGGACCAAGACCTATTGGACATCTGGTGAACCTGAAATCCTACTAGCAGGAACTATATGTTCTACTAAGCCTAACATCAGACTTATGCCGAACTAGATTATTTTCCAGGCACACTGCAGACAATGGCAAATGCATATAGATATCTGCGCTATCCAGCCACGCACCTATTGTGCTAACGCTGCAGGTCCCCAATGTGCCCTCCCACCAGAGGTCTTTGAGGCTTAATGATAACCTTCTGAAGAACACAGATGGAGCGTACACATTCTGATGAGGAGTGAGCAGAGGTCTTCTATACGACCCGCCCTTCTGATATAGAAGCAATGGCCAAAGTTACCCTGTATCGGTATGATACTCCAGCCCGAGTACACTCCTGGGCCCCTAACAGATCCTCTGCGTGCTGGAGGAGGAGAGGACTAACAGGCACGCTTAGTCATCACCTGTGGAACTTCCCCAAATGACGTGCATGACGTACAACGTAGGGTTTTTTCATTGAAGAAAGAGGCGAGGAGCAGGAAGGAGAGCGGCCAGGCAGGGGAGGCAGCAGCCACGCAGGTAAGTGGCTTCTTTTTTACATTTTAAATAATTTGGGAGGGGCTGGCTAACTCCGCTCCGCCATGGAGTCGGAGTTTTGCCTACTCCCGCGTTCGCAACGCAAACTCCCCTGGCGGAGCGTCGTTACCAGCCCAGGGTTAATAAAGAGCTGGAGCCGGAAACCGCTCCAGTTCCCTAAAAATGTCCAGGACTGCACTTGCATGCAGATACGATGTCCGGGAGCAGGTGGCCTGGCGAGCCCTGTGGTATGTCCTATCGGAGACAGGGACTGACTCAGAAGTTGGAGGATGTCATAACAACCTGTCAGTCGTATCATAAGCCAGCCCTGCTTCCCAGGGTAAACAGTTACCCTGTCAACCATAATCCCTCCTTGATACCAGCATTTCTTACTGGTGGTAGCAGCTAAATGCTGACTGCCATAGTCCATAGTCCCAAATACAAAGGTCCCTGACAACATTTCACACGCACTACATCTCAAGCAAATGCAAGAGCCAAGATCAAAGAGAATAGAATGCGTCATGTAATGTAGGTGTCGGTGCTAATGTGGGGACTATGACTGTAATGCGTTAGTCAAACCTTCAATACGTGGCACTTGGCAGAGCTGACTGAAGTAGGAGTCACGCTTTAGTTGTTGGACTGTGTAGTGCGGCGGTCAGAGATAAAAAGAGCTTATTTGCAAACTGCACCACAGTGTGCCGAAGGCGCGCCACAGGTAAACCAGTCTGTGCCCAGCCTTGCCCAAGACACTGATTCGACCTGTTATGCTGCCTAACAAGATTCAGAGTTGCTTTTCAGGAAGCTTTATTCCAGAACTATGATTTTGGATCTAAACCCTTGCAGGTCAACACATAGCATTTGTATTTATAAAGTGCACGTTCACCCAAGGCTATCTTGGCGCTGAATAACCGATGCTTATTGTTACCCAACTTAATGGTACTCATTTTATTGACCTCATAAGGATGTAAGGCTGAGTGGACCTGCTGGGATTTGAATCTGTGACCATCAGATCAAAAACAGGCTCCAACAGTGGATGCATTAGTCCACTAAGCCACCAGACCCAGCCTCATGCATGCAAGCATTTTTGACATTGTTCAGCATTCTGTACAACATCGTTTTGTGTTGCTTTTTTCGCCCCAAGTGGGAAGGGTATACCCAGATGAGGATCCTGTGCTCACTATGCCACT
The DNA here is from genome assembly GCA_963921515.1 of Calotriton arnoldi. NCBI lineage: Eukaryota > Metazoa > Chordata > Amphibia > Caudata > Salamandridae > Calotriton > Calotriton arnoldi. The sequence goes on from CAWUFW010001787.1 coordinate 868,734, forward strand.
GAATGCAAGCTAGCCTGGCTGATATGGAGTGATACCCTGCAACCAGTCCCAGGATGCTTGTTTCCGGTCCAGGGATGTCCTGGCCTGGCAGATCGGGCTGGACTGTTCTAGGAGAGCAGGGTCAAGACTGATTTGGATATGGCTAGGTCCAAACTGGACTGGCATGGTATGCACTAAATGATGGATTTAGGCCCGGATCTCCGTACTGGGGAGGAATGTTTGACAATGTTCAGATTTCCGTCCATCATCTTTTTGTGTTTTCTTTGTGTTGCTACTTATAATTGCAGACGGATGGGTCTTGAAAATAGTTCAGAATGGATATTCTCTTAGCTTCAAGTCCCCTCCTCCATCTCTTCCTCCAACCAAAACATTGTCTTATCAGCAAGAACTATTACAGAAAGAGGTAAGCATTTTACTATGAAATAATGCAGTGGCAGAGGTTCCTTTACACCAAAAAGGATTGGGAGTATATTCCCGACCAAAGCAGTACTTTAGACCTATACTCGACCTCAGTGTATGCAACAAGTACATAAGAAAAGAAAAATTCAGAATGCTTGCATTACACAAAGATCTGTCTGGATGTGCGTAATAGGTCTTCAAGATGCCTAGTTCTACACGCTGATCATAAAAAAGCATTGAAAGATTTTAGGTTCACAGGAGGCTCAAGACATTTTCAATTCAAATTCCTCCTTTTCGGACTGAAGTCAGCTGACCGAACATTTGCAAAATGTACGGCCATCATCTCAGCACATCTGAGAAAACAAAATATATTTGTCTACCCTTACCTAGACAACTGGCTAATAAACGGTACATCCTCGAAAGAAACACTGAACCTTTTTCAAGTATGTCTCCCCATTCTTACCAAGTTAGTCTTCAGGTAAACCTCAGCAAATCTACAACCTCCCCAGTTCAAAACATACATTATCTGGGAGCTAGGAGGGGGAGCACATTTGGATCATTTAAGGACCCAACGATTATGGTCCACAAAGAGCAGACCTACTACATCATTCTACTAGAGTTGAGATCAGTTAATCTGGCTTTTAAATCTTTTTGTACCGGGAATCAAAACGACTTCTCTTCTTGTTCAGGTGGACAATTCAACAACAATGTACTACTTGAATAAGCAGGGAGGGACGCATTTGTGACCTCTGACCCTAGAGTCACTAACCATATGGAAATGGCATATTGCCAGGAACTTGACAATTACTGCTGGCCATCTCCCAGGTGCACAAAACATAGAAGTGGACACCCTCAGTTGAAGAATGGAGATATCCTCAAATAGACTTATTTGCCGACATAAAAAGCAAAAAAATGCCTAGATTGCGCTTCCAGATATTACCAGCCAGGGACAAAGGGGAATTCTCTTTTGATAGACTGGTCGAAGAAGTTTCTCAACACATTTCCACCCAGTCCCCTCATTCTGACAGTTCTGGTCAAATTTCACTGGTCCAAAACCAGGATGATAATGATTCACTGGATTGGCCTCATCACTGGTGGCTCACGGACCTTCCTTACCTATCAGAGCGACCACACAAGTGAATGCTGTGCAGACAGGATCTCCTGTAGAAGTTTGAGGGCCAGATCCTGTACCCCAACCTTCCATCACTGAACTTAGCAGAATGGCTCCTGAATTCATGAAATATGGCCATCTAGATCTTCCATAGGAGTGCATGAACATTCTATGCGAAGATAAATGACCTTCCACAAGGAAATCACATGCCTTTAAGTGGAGGAGATTTTGCATTTGGTTCATTCAGAACAACCACAATCCTTCCTGCTGTCAATAATATGTATTGATACCATATCTTCTTCATCTGGCAAGGTCTGCTTTACTTTTTCTTCTGTTAAAGTTATCCTTGCAGCTATAACTGCCTATAGGAAGTCTTCATCACAGATCTCTTTGTTGAAAATGTCCCTTTGTGCAGGGTCACCCCCAAACCTTTTGCCTTCCTCACCCCTTTTTGCTGAATTCGTTTGTGTTGGCTTTAGGACTCTGGGCTCTTTACCACAGCTGACCAGTGCTAAAGTGCATGTGCTCTCTCCCTAAAACATGGTAACATTGACTTATCCACAATTGGCGTATTTAATTTACTCATAAGTCCCTAGTAAAGTGCACTACATGTGCCCAGAGCCTGAAAATTGAATGCTACTAGTGGGCCTGCAGCACTGTTTATGCCACCCACTTAAATAGCCCTTTAAACATGTCTCAGGCCTGACATTGCAAAGTCTGTCTGTGCAGTTTACCCTCCTGCCAGGTCCATAACTTCCCTTTTAATACATACAATAAATTTAATACATATAAGGTAGGCCTTGGATAGCCCAAGGTCAGAGTGCAGTGTATTTAAAAACTAGGACATATACTCTTAAGTTTCACATGGCCTAGTAGTGAACAACTCTTAAATTTGTTTATCACTACTGCAAGGCCTATCTCTCCCATAGGACAACATTGGTATTACCTTATTGCGTTTTATAAGTGCAGTTTCCAATTAGGAAGAGATTGGACCCCAAAGTTTGGTGTCTCTGGAATCACAATTTAAAATCACAACTTATGGTGCAGTCGGATTTTAAAAAGATGTAATTCTGAAAATGGCACTTTTAGAAAGTTGGCACTTTTTCACTTTAGCCATTTGGTGCCTGATGCAGCCACACACAAAAGGAGCTTAGGTGTGACTTGATGGGCCATGCACATCCTGATGGGCCATCCTGGGCAGGATGGGAGGGAGAAGCTGAACGCAGCCTCACACTTACACCTCAAGAGGTTGTGTCCTGTCCCCACAAAAAGGGCTGCATAACCCCCTTTAGTGAGTCAGGAGGAAGTGCAGGTACTCTGTGTACTTCAAAGGCATCTCTTTGAAGTCTCCCCCATTTCAAAGACACAACTGGGTATAAGTACTGGACCTCTGACACCACCAACTCAGTACACTTCTGGACCTGTGGAAACTCTGCCAGGAAGAAAGACTGCTGTGCTGCTGAAGGACTGACACTCATGCTGGACTGCCACTCTGCTGAACTGCTGCCTTGCCGGACTCCTGTCTTGCTGTGCTGACCTGCCTGCTGCCGGCTGCCCTCCTTGCCTGGGTGAGAAGGACTGGACCTGCATCACTGATGCAGGTCCAGTCCAAGTCCAAGTCCAAGTGCTTGCTGGCTTGCCTCCTGTTCTGAAGTCTCAGGGGCATCAAAGACTTCCAACCACCCTGGTACAACACCTGGACTCGACCATCTGTGACTCTTGCCCTGCCAAGTGGTGCCAACCCAGTCCTGGACCCTTGGAAGTGGGTATTAAGTGCTGCTCCAGCAAAAGTCCGTACATCGACACCTTAATGCAGCTCGCAACTGGCTCATTTCCATCAATGCCGATGCATTGCCACTGCTGCAAGGATTGAGTGCATTGCATTGCCTACTGCGCGTCGCATTGCCCACATCTCTTACTTTGCGCGGTTCGGAGGAGAAGCTTTGCCTCCGTCCTAAGGATCAACGACGACTTATCACTTCCTCTGCTCCTCGCATCTCCCTCAATGTTGAGGCAAACAAGGTACTTTGCAGTTGGCTAAGGCTGGCCCCTGTATCCGACCCGTGCTCCGCCACGGTCAGCCTGAACCTTTGACTGTGTCCTGTTCTAGCAGAACCAGATAGCCCCGGTTGACGCTTTATGCTTTCAATCACTAAATTTCAGTTTATTCTTTAAAAATTCAGAACTCCGGTTCTACTTATTGAATTTCTGTTGTTTTGGTCTTGTTTTGTTCTTTGACTTAGATTGTAGTTCCTGCTTGGACTATGTGTGTACCTCTGCCAACCAGAAACCCAATTTATAGCACTCTTTGTTTTGAAGTACCCTTTTTTAAAGATTTTCTAGAAGGTATTAAAAAGGTTTTTCCAACAGTTAAGACCCCTTCTCTTCCTTAACATTGTTCTCTCTAAATTAATGGGACCCCCCCTTTGAACCCATTCACAAAGCCTCTTTATAACATCTTATATGGAAAGCAGGTTCATGGGTCTTCTAGTCTTCCCTTGTAATGCAATAACATGTTTTAAGAACAATAACCTTATGATTTCTGCATTATATTGTGAACATCATTGTGATTATTCGTGCCCATCACAGCTCATGGATGCTGGAAAGTAAGCATGTGCCATCATCATCTGGAGCTCCTGTCAGGACAATCAGTTGACCAATGAGAAATTGTAGCTTTGTAATGACTTCGAACAGGATAATAGATATTTCAAAAATACTTGTTTTGTTTCATGTCCCAGATATGATTCATAGCTATATAAGTGACATATTTCTTGCAGCAAGATTTAGTAGTTTCTGAATATATAGATCATAATATTGCTGGTGTTAGATACCAGCTGTTGATAATTGTATACGCATTATATTTGTGCCGGACATATGTGAAGGATTTAGCTGACTTGGCCCAATTTATTGCTAAGTCTTTCCAGGTTTTCCTTTCCAAAGCTTATTTTATCATATAAGTAGTCAATGGCCTTCATGCAGTGTTTGTATCATAACATGATATAAAAGGTGTTTTTTTACAGTGATGTTCACCACAAGGGGTACATTGACATTCCTAACAAATGTTTATTGTTACCAATTTAGGAATGCTAATTGTATTGACTGCAGAAAGGTGAAAGTTTGAGTGTCAGTGTTTGAAAGTTTGTTCTTGGATTAAACATCTATCCCCTGAGTGGATGCATTAGTCTACTCTGTACTTTGACCTGGCCTAGGAATCTGGAATAGAGAAATTTGTATAGCTTTGATATGGCAATTCAAAGTTAGTCATTTTCTTTTTTCCAGATTACAACCTCAGTGGGGTGCAGAGTGATAAAGTTATGTTTCTGTACAGCATGATTTTTCTTCAAGGCTAAAGTTTTGTTAGCTTGTAACAAAGTGTGAGGGTGGTCGTTCCTTGCCTGTCTTCCCAGTGGATTTCAGACTTCCCCTTTTCCAGCACTGAGCTTCGTGATGTCTACAGGTGAAGAAAGGTCTTGTCAGTTACTTTTCGGGATATGGGGTGGCACTTTTGGGTTTCCTATGCAAACAAATTATCATGAGTTGACTCAGTGATGTGCACCACTGAATTGTAAGGTGGCCTAGCTTTACAATGGAACCAAGCAAGCTTTTCTAGGTTTTCATACATTTAGATCCAGTAATTTTCATCCTGAGCCATCAGACTGCCCAAAACTGCCTTTATACGCACAGCTGCAACATGTCTGTGCAAATCTGTAATTGCTATGTGTCCTTACTGCACAACTATACAGTGCACCTTCTTTAATACCCTGAAGAGCGTGTTAAACTGTCTGAATTTAAATAGACGTTCATGGCCTATGAACAACTGAGGGACCCAGCACTGCAAGAGGTTATATACATGAGGCTAAACAGCAAGGACATCGATTTTAATCAAGGTTAATCTGGCTATCACTGGTACTTCTGAGTTTCCCTATCTGTGAAAGTCTTTTTTGACCTAGATGAATCCAAAGGCTTCACAATATTGCAATACATCTGCAGCCTTTAAAAGATCACTTGATTTGCAAAAAAATATTTTGAACCCACTACCTCCATGTATGACTCCAGGTCATTATTTTTATCTGTGGTTGTGCCCTTTTGTTGTTCTTCATGAAGCCCACAATGTCTTCAAATAAGGCTAATCTATGTTTATGACTTTGTGGATTTTGTATCATTTTTGGGATAGAGACTTCATACTGAGAACAAATATCTGTTTATTCTGAACAAGCGGATTGAAAGTTGGCCCGGACAAATCTTCAAAGATTCGGATTCAAATTCTTCTTCTGGAGTATTAGTGACAGATGGTATTAGTCAATCCATTTAAGCTCCTTATCTGCATCAAGAAAGAAGGCAGAAAAAGGAAAATTCTGTCTGTTAGTATCGGGATGTTAATAATTGTCCAACTATTAATTTTATTTATGAATCAGTCTAGTCTAAGCTAAGCAACAGTGGTAAAACCAGTTTTTAGCAGAGTGTTTGGCCTGAATGAGGGGCAGTGTTTGAGTTCTTAATAGGATTTGGCTGTAAGAGTCAGGGTATATTCTGTCATCAGGAGCATGAGTCGCCAGAGTTAAGGAAGTAGTTGTAAACTTTAAACAGTGAATCTGTTTAAGTGTGTTTTCAGTCGATTTGTAGAACAAGGAATGGGAACCAGACAATGCTTCATTACTTGCCATTGATTTAATGGCTTCTTTGAAGATCTTTGGCCTAGATGAGTAGTTGTGATTCCATCTTCTTTCTTTCTTTCTGCAAGACTTGGTTATGACACCTGGTCAAGATTATCTAGCTGTTTGCCAAAGTCTCAGTGCTCCATAGTATTTAATTCAGTATGCAATCTGATTACAGCGTCTGATTTCTTGCTGATTAGCATTTCAAACTGGGCACACAAAATCACTAATAAGTGGTGTAACACTACTTTGGTGCATCCTGGCCATAACAAGGGTCCCTGACACAAATTGATGGAGATATTTTGATACAAAACATAGGGTCCCATATATCATTTAGTGAGTCGCAGTCTACTGTTCCCAATTTGAGACCAGTATTTTTAAACCAGTAAAGAAAAGTAAGCTCTGACCTATGAATAGGTTAGTACTTCAAATTCCAAATTGTAGTGGGTCAGAATCCAACCTACCTCATGCCTATTATTGAGGTAAGTTGCAAATTCAGACTCTCTGCAATTGGTGGCCACCACAGGGATGGTGGCCAGCTGGTGCTAGCAGATCTGCATGCCATTTTTGTGATTGCTTTTAATAAAGCAAACTTTAAAAAAAATACAGCCAGTTTATGTTTTTTTTAAAGTTTGTTTAATACTCGCACTATAGGGATTAAGACTTTTGTTTGTTTTCCCTTTCACCTTTTAAGAATGGATTACCACGTCCTTGGAGATGTTGGTAAAAAAAAATCCTTTTTGTTTTTTTTACTAGATTTTGGACGCAAAACATTGATACATAAGATAGCGATTTGATGTTTAGAAGGGATGCCTTCAACAGGCCCATTGTAGATACTGAATCAGTATACATTCGGTATAACATTTTTGGAGTTAGAAAAAGTTTTGCAAGTCCTAGTATGGGAATTAGTAAATAAGAATGAAAAATGTCCTATCTTTCGTAAAGGAAAGTTTCAATTCTATTAAGGACACGGAGGCGAGGATTAGGCTTTACTTTCTTCTTTAATTTAACCAGCAGCCATTAAACAACAACAGTAAAACATGAATAGAACTTCATTTCCATGAAGCCTAGCGAAAACCATCAAGTTCATAATCCAGTCCATCAGCCAATCAGGCGCCTCCTGGGATGATAACAGACAATGATCCCTGCTGGACGTCCTCTTTCTTCCTGCGACAAAGCCGACTGTGGAAGTTCTTTAATCCTGCTTCGAAGACTCTGTCCCTGCGGGCAGAAAAAAGGAGTCATAATAACCTGCGTGCGACGAGGCTATCGAACACATCGTTATAGCATCACTCATAACCGATCAGGAAAACGCTTTACTTACGTCTGACGGACATTCTGATTAACCCGGGCGGGTCCAGGAACATCCTGAGGGGGGCTAATCCTCGCCTCCGTGTCATTAATAAAATTGAAACTTTCCGTTACGAAAGCTAGGAAATTTTTCATTCTATGTCAGGACCTGGAGGCGAGGATTAGGCTAGTTCAAAGCTTATCTACCACTAGGGCCGCAATGGAGGAGACTGGTTTGAAGTAAAACCTCTTAAAGGTGGAATCGGAAGACCAGTCTGCTGCATTCAAGATGTCCTCCAAACGGGCTCCTAGCATGAAAGCCTTGGATGCCATGGCACCTCTCGCTGAGTGTGCCCCGAAAACCTTGGTATCGATGCCGGCCTCTATCATCACCCAACGGACCCATCGTGCAATTGTTGGGGAAGAGACCGCTCGAAACGGTTTCTGCAAGGCAATTAGGAGTTGACGTTCCCCGTGCGGGCGGATGTCCTCCGTCATTGTCTCGTAGGCCTTGATGCATCTGACCACGCAGAGCTTAGGAGAGTCAGGAAAGGCCGGGTAGGAAATAACCCAAGACTGACTTTTGGTACGTCGGGACACATGGAAGGTGACACCCTCCGGGGTGAAGGACCTCCCGGAAATGTCCAGAGCCCTGACATCCGAGACCCGTCTACAGGACACCAAACATAGCAACATCGCCAGTTTCGAAGAAAGTTGCTTGCGGGTCAAGTACTTGTTGCTGGGCCATTCGTATAGTAGGCGCAATACCTTGTTCACATCCCAGAGTATCGAATATCTTGGTTCTCGGGTAACGGAAAGGCGAATGCCCCGGAGGAGCTTTCTCACTAGTGGGTGTTCCCCCACCGGATGATCCGCCACCACTGCGTGGCCCGCCAAAATCACGCAACGGAAGGTGTTAATCGTTCTGTATGCCAGTCCCTCCGAAGCCAGATGTGCTAGGAAGTTAAGGATGTGAAAAACATCTGCCCCCACGGGATCCAGACTCCATTGCAGACACCAACCCGCCCACCGAGACCAGGCTGATCGGTAGCATTTGACCGTACCGTCTGCCCATGCCCAAGAGAGGAGCTCTGCAGCGTGTCTCGAAAGTCCCGGGACATGCCATTGAGTCCGGTAATCCTCCACGCCATCAGGGACAGCGACTCGTTCACTATCAGGGGATGAGGGTTGCCTGCTGGATCGAGCAGGAGATGAGGGAGCTGGGGTAGACGGATTGGAGAAGTCCAGGAAAGGTCCATCAGAACTGGAAACCAAGCTTGCGCTCTCCAGACCGGGGTGATCACCACCAACTCCGCCCTCTGCAGACAGACCTGCGTTGTCAACTGCATTATCATACCGAAGGGGGGAAAGGCATAACCCTGCTCCCGTGACCAATCCTGAAGGAATGCATTGGTGGCTGTCGCCCCCGGGTCCGGCCTGCAGCTGAAGTACCTGGGAAGTTGGTGGTCGAGACGAGAGGCAAACAGGTCAACTGAGAAAGAACCCCACAGGTCCTGAAGGACCAGGTAAATCGGAGGGAACAGCTTCCACAGATTCGAGTCCCGAAGATGTCTGGATTGCCAATCTGCCACTTGGTTGGCCACTCCCGGAAGATGTTCCGCAATCACCGACACTTGGTTGGACAGGCAGTATTCCCAGAAGTCCTTGGCCAAGTCCGCTAGAGCCTTGGAGCGGGTCCCACCCAGGTGGTTGATGTAGCTCACTGCTGCCACATTGTCCATCTTCAGGAGGACGCATGAGTAAGCTCTGTCCCTGGTCCAACAACAGACCGCAAAGGAGCCGTCCATGAGCTCTAGACAGTTGATGTGAAGGGAACGCTCTGCGGCGGATCAACCTCCTCCTGTGGTGAACTCCCCACAACGTGCACCCCAGCCTGAGCCGCTGGCGTCCAACTCGATCACCATGTCCGGGAGGGAGCCGAAAATGGCCCGCCCATTCCAGGCCTCCATGTAGGAAAGCCACCACTGCAGCTCTTCCTTGACCTCCTCGGACAGAGGAACTCTCTGAGCATAGGACAAGCCCCTGCGCAGGTGAAACGCCTTGAGTCTCTGAAGGGCCCGGAAGTGTAACGGACCCGGAAAGATGGCCTGGATCGAGGCTGACAAAAGCCCGACCACCCTGGCGATGCTTCGCAGGGAAGTCAGAGGCTTCCAATAATCTGTCGAATCTCGTGCCAGATCTTCACCATCTTCGTGGAAGGAAGGCTTAGGGTCGCCTCCACGGAATTTATCCCAAACCCTAAGAATGTGATCGAGCGAGTGGGAAGGAGGCAGGACTTTGTCTTGTTGATTACAAACCCTAGGGACTGCAGGAGGAGCACAGCTGACTGAAGCTGTTGTGACAACGTTTGTGGACACTGATGCATGAAAAGCATGTCGTCCAGATATACAATCATCCTGACTCCTTGCGATCTCAAACTCTCTAACACCGGATGCAGGACCTTGGTGAAGCACCAGGGTGCTGACGACAGGCCAAAAGGAAGAGAGGTGAACTCGAAAGTTCGGCCCCGCCATTTGAATGGCAGGAAACGACGATGGGAGGGAAAAATAGGGACCGCCAGGTAGGCGTCCTTGAGATCCAATCGGGCCATCCAGACGTTGGGACGCAAAAGGTCTCTGAGAAGGTGAATGCCTTCCATTTTGAAATGGCGGTAAACCAGCCACTTGTTGAAGTCCCGGAGGTTTATCACCTGGATATGACCCCCATCTTGCTTTTGAACCAGGAAAAGATTGCTTAGGAAAGCACCTGGTTGGGGAGATGCATAGCAAATTGCCCGTTTGTCCAGGAGTTCCTGGATCTCCTGCTGTATCAGTGCCGCCTCCCTGCCCGAAAATCTGATTGGAGTCGGGGGGGGTGGGACTCCTGAACGGGAGAGCCGAAAAACTCTATGCGAAAACCCTGTACGGTTTGGAGCACCCAAGCGTCGGATGTTAGGGCCCGCCAATTGTCGATAAAGTGGGCCAGCCTGCCCCCAAGCAATGACATGAGATGACAGAACTCACCGTGAGCGGAGGGTGCACCTCCACCTCGTGCTCCGTTGCGCTGGCCTCTGCGACGGGAACGACCTCTGGTGGGGTAGAACCCACCGAAGCGCGAGGAGTCCTGGAACTGTCCCCTCTGCGACTGCTGTCCTCTGCCGGAGGCTGTCTGGGAGAACGCCCCCTGCCATGACCGGCCCCGCTGAAAACCTGTGCGTTAAAAAAGCGCTTGACGGTGGACTGAGCCTTGTCCAGAGAATTGACCGTGGCGACAAATTTGCTCAATTCCTTAACAAACGGGTCCCCGAACAGGCCGCCCTGAGCCACCTGACCCGCCTCCGAGCTGGCCAGTTCGCCAAGTTTCGGGTCCAGTATGATGAGAAGCGACCTGCGCCTCTCAGTAGAAATGGCGCAGTTCGACTTCCCTAGAAAAATAATCGCCCTTTGGGCCCAACTAGATAAGACTTCGGGAGGAATTAGGGCTCCTGATGCCTTGGCGTCCTCGGCCATGTCAAAAATCTTGACTAATGGTCCTGTAATGTCCAGTAACTTGTCCTGGCATGCGCGCCAGGACCTTCTCTGGGTCTTTTATATATTTAGTGAGGAAAGTCGCCATTTTAGCGTCGATCACAGGCGTTGTGGCTACCTTGCCTTCCAGGGACGGGCGAGGGCATTCCGCCCTAAGGCGGAAGCGGATCTCCTTGTCAAGGGGTTTCCACAGGCGACTCGCCACATACTTGCCCACCTTCTCACAGGGCACCCACTCAGAGGAGCGGGGGTGCAACAAATTCTCTGGATCTAGGAGATCCGACTGGGCGTCGCTCCGAGGAGCGGGGCCTGGGAAGGGTCCAAGGACCGAGAGGGGAAGGGGCACCAGGACCGTCCCTGGTCGGAATCCCCGTCCGAAGCACCCTGGGAGTCCTCTGAGGGTTGCGGGGAAGCCAATGGACCTTGGGTTCTTGCAGGCAGAAGATCTGAAGGGGATGGACCTGATGGCGGATCACTGACGGAATATCGACAACACTAATATCGACCTACAGAAATATCGTGACATAAATATCGTTGTCAAAAATATCGAACTCCTATCTTCACAATGGTAAGTACAAAAATATCGAGAAAAAAAATATCATTGTTAAAAATATCGAAGTACAAAATATCGTTTTTTTATATGTATTATAAATAATGTAAAATAAATTAAATAATAAATTTTACTTCAAATTTTTTTTAGATTTATTTGTAAATTTTAACAATTATAAGTAATAAATGTAATTTAAATTAAACATACATATATAAAATGTAATATATATATATATCTACTTAAAAATAATTAATAAATAATAATTTTAATTAATTATAAAATGCTATAAATATATTAAAAAATAAAGATAAATATATATATATACATACACCTGTAACATAAATTAAAAAATAAAATTATAATATAAATTAAAATATTAAAATATGTAATATTTTTTAAACCTACATTTTAAACTACATTTAGTGCAACAGTAGGGAAAGTGTTGGATAGCGGAGGGTAAAAAATTACTATTACAACTCCAGCGAGTGCAACAGTAGGGAAAGTGTTGGATAGCGGAGGGGAATAATTTACTATTCCCACTCCAGCGAGTGCAACAGTAGGGAAAGTGTTGGATAGCGGAGGGGAATAATTTACTATTCCCACTCCAATGAGTGCAACAGTAGGGAAAGTGTTGGATAGGGGAGGGATAAAAATTACTATTCCCACTCCAGCAAGTGCAACAGTAGGGAAAGTGTTGGATAGCGTAGAGGTAAAAATTACTATTCCCACTCCAGTGAGTGCAACAGTAGGGAAAGTGTTGGATAGCGGAGGGAAATAATTTACTATTCCCACTCCAGCAAGTGCAACAGTAGGGAAAATGTTGGATAGTGGAGGGGAATAATTTACTATTCCCACTCCAATGAGTGCAACAGTAGGGAAAGTGTTGGATACTGGAGGGGAATAATTTACTATTCCCACTCCAATGAGTGCAACAGTAGGGAAAGTGTTGGATAGCATAGTGGTAAAAATTACTATTCCCACTCCAGTGAGTGCAACTGTTGTAGGGATTCTGCACATACACAGAGCTATGCACAGGATAATAGGACCTCGGAGTATAGTGGTGAGCCAACCATACACCTCAGCACCCACAATCCCAACCCGACTAGCTTTAGCGTCTCATGAGCAGCGATGCTACCAATGATTAGACAACCCAGAACACGGTAACTCTCTCTCAGGACTCGCAGGAGCAAGAACACCCTTTCATAACTCACTCATACCTGTCCACAACGCGCGTAATAAGAGACACAGTATAGTTTAAATGTTTATTTCAACTATCGTGCTCTAAGATACAATACACGTGCCAGTACTATCAGCATAATGCATAAGGATAAAATAATCAGCATAGTTACAATTCCATAGAATACAAACGGGGAAAGCATTTCATAAAGCAGTGGATATAGGGCTAAATGACCATACCACCCTCCCTGTGCTATTAGCTAGTTTATTATATAAACAGAAAACCTCTGGGCTTTGTCAGGCGGACCCTCATACCTCAATATCTAGATGCAAGGTTTACATCATCAGACAAGCAAAGCTCTTCTCTCTGGAAAGGTTTTTCTCCAAGTGCCTCTAACAGTGCAATCACAATATTAAAAGCACAGAAATTTCTCCAATGCAGCTGTACTTAGTGTTATGTCTAAGTGCGAGGGACTGGCCAAATCAGCAAGAACAAGGGATGTTGTTTTTCGACCTTGTACATGTTGTGCAGACGTAACCCACAGGGAACAGGAGAAAAGGTGAAAAGCAGAAATGCAGACAGTTCTAAAATAGCCGGGGCAGAGGCTGGAAAAACAAGGGCACAAAGTAACGTGCGCAAAAAAGGCATCATGGCAGTCAGGCCTAAGCCAACGTAGCAAGGCAGACCATGATGCCACAAACCACACAACACCCTCCCCTGGACAGACCATTGGCCCAGACAGAGGACGAAGACAGAGTTCAAATAGAATGAGCAGAACAGAAACATCTGTTTTGGAATAGTCCCCATGAAGGACAATGAATGGGAGAGGAAAAAATAAATAAAAAGACTGTAGAAAAAAAAAACAGTGTGGCCGGAAGCTGAAAGCGGAGGCCCCCTTCAATCCACTAACGTGTAGGTGCAGAAAAACGCCACACTTTCCAAGAGGACATCGTTGGAACCGTCAGAAGAAAGAGACGCCATCCAGTCCAATAAATCAAAACTGCAGTCATGTTCCTCGTAAGAGGGAGCAGTGAACAGCATTGCGGGACAACTTGCGTGATACTCAATATAACTTTGTTGTAGGAGATTCTGAGCAGCCGCACAGACATCCCATTGCTCCAAAATCCCAAGTGCAGCTGCACGTGCCATATAGCCAGCACCGGAACAGTCCCGCTCATGGGCCTCTAAGGGACCCATCAAGGGGACAAAATCCGGGCGAGACAGAGACGTATTGGAGAGGCAGTAATCCAAGGACCATGAAAAAGGACATCGGATGCAAGTCATCACAGGTTGCACGCAAGTGAAATACGCAAAGCGAAAAGCAAGTCTGTAGGACACACTGAGTGTCGCCAATGGCAGGACGCCGAAGCCGGCGAGGATGCGTTCACGGAGCATCAGGAGTCGACCGGGGTCGAGAAGGGCCCAGGGAAGTGCAGCCATTGCGTACTAAACAGACCAAAAGCAATATACCAGCCGCTAAGGCGAGGGTCAACGGAAAGCCGCCAAAGACGCTGGAAAAAATGGAATGAATAAAAGCCGGTATTACACCAAAGATAGTTTGAAAGGAGGTAACAAGGCCAGAGCCCACAACTTTAAAAAAGTGCACCAGACCTTCGGTGCGTGATGCATTAAAAACACGGTGAATCAATTCACCGAAATGTTGTGGGAGGTGAGTGTTCAAAAGGGCCTGTATTTCACTGTGGGTACTAGCCACCTGGAGGATGAATGTCTCCCTGGCGGATGTGAGCATAACCTCCTGGTTCAATAATAGCGCCTTTATTCTGCTCAATTTATTGAAATCCGCCTTCAAAGTAGGAATGGAAGGCCAAATGGAACTATCTATGATGTCGTGCGGGGGAGGAAAAAGCACATTTTTGCAGCAGACAACTCTGTGGGAAACTGTTACAATATAGGGAATGCCGGCCAGCATGCCACAGCAGTCCTGATTATTCAGAAGCAGATAGCTACCATTTGCAAGCACAGTGAAAGTAGGAGATATAGCAGGAGCAGGAATTCCCTTTAAAACACAAGCCAGATTCGGAGCCGAAACGTTACAAGCTCTGTGCAATTTAATGTTTTTGCAAATAAGGGAATGACCCACAGTAGAATCGCATGACTCTCCTGTGAGAAAAACTTCCTTGCCGTCCCTAAGGCATCTGTAAAGGAAAGGCAGGGACCAAAGTTCATGCAAGAAGGCACTGCCTAAAGGCTGAAAACGGCCAACAGGATAATGTTTCATGCAGGAACTGAACTCAAATAAAGAAAAAGGTAAAGTGATAACCCCGTGAACTAGCCACACTGCAGAATCCAATTCCGCCACAGAGAATGGTAAGGGCTCTATTTTTTCGATATGTAACAGAGTGTATGTTGCATCTTTCATGGACATGAACTGCTGTTTTTCAGTTAAATTAAACGGCAAAAATAAGGCAGAGGTATTTAAAAAATGCCAAGGAACTTTACCCATTTTAAGTGTTTGCAAAGTCCATGCAAACTGCATCACTGAATGCAATTGATTTTGACCATGATATAACACAGAAACATCATCTTGTACAATATCAACAACAGAGGAAACAATATTCTCTAATGTGTAAATGCGGGGAGACAGGGTATTAATACTATTGTCAACAACAGCAAGCACCTTTTCTAAATTTGCTTGATCTATTTCCCGAAGGCGGGAGGCAACTTCAATTTGCGAAAGCTTCCAGAGTTCATTGTAAGTTTCATAAATGAATCTCTTAGGTCGAGGGCCACGAGGCCCCAGAACAAAATCGGACAGATCAATGTTGCCTGATAGGAGGGATAAATGCTGTTTCACAGAATCTAATGAAGAGTGCTGCAACCACTGTTTACATAATTTACCAACAGAATAAGTCGTAACAGTACGAGAGTCAGAAAACCTCGGGTCTGGCCTATCCTGTTTGTAACCAGGAGCTGAGTCATGAAAACGCAGTTGGCAGGCATCTGCGGCCGTAGGCCAAGCCAACCAGGGTGACTGAACAAACGTGGAAACATTAAAGGAATTGTTCTGAAACAAAGCTTGCAAATCTGTAAGGGAAATATTGAAATGCAAGCTCGCGTTGGTGGAGGAAGACAACACAGGAATGGAAGGTGCATTTAATTGTTTGGAAGTAGCCAGACCCCAACACGTTGTTTGATAGATTGAATGATTTAAAAATAGAATTTGGGTCGGGATGAGGCAAGCACGGTGCAATGCTTCTGTGCCCTGCACCTGCCATGATTTGGAGCCCCAAATAGACTTCAAGTCAATGGTGTCCCGCCAGTGCTCATAACCACCCACAGCCAAGGCGGCCAAAAAGGAACCTGAATATAGTAACTTGGTGTGGGTCAACATGATCTTCTGTGTAGATGAAGTGTTTAATTTAAAATAATAGGACCCAGGGTTCGATCTATTAAAGTCAGTAAAATAAGCAAACTTGTTTCTAAGAGTTTGGGAGCTGCCTGGCAAAGGGGTTGGACAATGTTCCCATTGGGTGTCATCAATAGGACCCCGAAGGGCACTCGGTTTATGGAGGAAATGGTTGCCCCAATGCTGGTAACAATACAAATCGGCATAACTTGCAGAATTCATGTACAAATCTTCAGCATTAAAGGCAGCATAATATTTCAAATCAGTAAATAACGATTCAACGGCATGCACATCCCAATCGTCAGAATGAATATTACTTTTAACGACATCACCCATTGAAACACGGAGGACATTTGGTACATTAATAATCTCGGTAGGTCCATGAATTTGGAAATTTACCGCATCCCATACGATGCCATCAGCGACTGGGAAAGCTGAAATGTTCACAAATGTGTGGTCACGCTTCATGATGTGAGAAGAAGAATGCGGAGCCAAAGTTCCAGCGACACAGTTCACTGCAGAGCGTTCTGGCAAATAATGACCATTGATGAGTAGAAAAAAAACTGTGATAAAGCCAATAGACATGAACAGAAAAATCAGGAAAAGCACCAACCAGATGTATGTCCATGGAGGAATCAAAAAATTGTCTCTGAACCAGGATACAAAAATACTGAATCTGGACGGGATAAGCGATGAGGTGGAATCCGAGTCAAAGGAATAACGTGTTGGGCTCAGTGGCGTTGTTGGTAGGTGAGCCACCGACTCGTTGGCGGGGTAGGTATACTCAGTCTCCTTGGGGGAGGCCGGGTAGTCGAGTAAGCGATCAGGCAAATCTACCATCTCGATAGCAACATCAGTGACCGTTCGGGCTGGAGGGCCACAAACATTTGTCCGGGAAATGACTGGACAAGAGACCGCTGGTGTTACACTATTCAGGATCGGCCAGATGTTGTAGCTTGACATTGTCCACTGAGATGAATCTGTTCTCTTTGCGACCAGGAAGCGGTGGTAAGATGACTGTACGAGTACCCTTCAAGCCAAGGACTGGAACCGGTGCACGATAAGAGGGGCCAAATTCTTTTTTGTTCTCCACCTTCTCTCGAACCAGATCTCCAATCTTCGGAAGCCAGCCGGCAACCGGAATCTGCAGCGCAGCGTCTGTGGCTGAAGGTAAATGTTCGTTTGCAAGTTTGTCTCGGGCTTCTTGTAAGTCCTGTAACATAGTAGAATGGTTATCTACATCAAAGTTTGCGGATTGCGCCGCCATGTCTAGACCATCAAGGTCAGGCACAAACATTCGTATGCCAAAGAGCATTTCGTATGGGGTCTGCCCACCCAGAGGTCTTCTAGGGAGATTATTAAGTGCACGTTGTACGGTATACAAGTGGGCCAGCCAGTTCCTGCCAGTACCTAAGACTCTAGCTGTCAAGGATTGCTTTAAGTCACGGTTCATTCGTTCAACAATCGAATTGCCCTCAGGCCGATATGGAGACGAAAATTTCACCCGCACCCCCAGTGAACCCATTGCGTCCTTGTAAGCCTTAGAGGCGAACGCTGGACCTTGGTCCGAATGGAAGGTGCCACAGGCGAAAATTCCCACAAAGACACGCAAATCCCTTATGACATTTCGAGCGTCAGCACTCCGTTGTGGCCAAACCCAGATGAAACGGGTGCACGAGTCCACTGCAACCAAGATGTACTTATATGCAGTCTCTGAAGAAAATGGACCGCAGTGATCCAGGTAAACACACCCAAAAGGTCTGTTTGAAATGCAGAGCGGGGTTTGTGGTGGTCGTGTAACCGTGGAAGGCTTAATCTGCTGACAAACGTCACAAGAAAGCACATAAGTACGGGTTTGTTTGTATAAACCACGCCACCAGTAACGCTGCTGCAATATGGACACCGTCGCAGACACGCCAGCATGAGCCGAAGCCATGCCTTCGTGTGCGGCCGTTATTAAGGAAAGTCTGCGGTCCGCGTTGGGAATCAGCCGATCACCAACGTCAGGAATTCTTACGAAAGGAGCCTGTTCGGGACCTAATTGATAAGAGTATTTGGAAGGGAAACCCCGTGGGTAATTAGCACCCTCCTTTGTTGCAGCAATAGCTGCCAGAATATCATTATCTATCTTAGTCATGGATCTTGTAACTGCTGCGACTGAGCACGTGGCTACTGCTGATTTGGCAGCTTCATCTGCCAAACCGTTACCGACAGCGTGTGCGCCCACACGCTGGTGGCCAAGAGTGTGAATCACCTGTGTGTGAGGCAGACGTTGTTTCAAATCTGCTACTCGAACCCAAAGCATTTTATGCTTAATTGTGCTGCCTTTTGCATCTCTATAGTCATTTTGTGACCAAAAGAAGAGATTGTCATTGAAAGATTGAACACAGTAGTAAGAATCGCATACAATACGAGTCGTCACATCTGGATTAGCGAACTCAAGTGCGAGCACCAAAGCACGCAGCTCGGCCAATTGTGCGGTACTGTCTCCTAGTGCCTGAGTGTGCACTACAGTTGATTTGAACTTGCCGTTCACCATGGTACCTGCTACAATAGCACATGCCACGGAATAAGCATGCTTGGAACCCGTGGCCGGTTGTGCCGAACCATCGGTATACATAATACATTCGTACTCCTCAAGCGGTAGCAAAGACAGAGGAGGAGGATGAACGAATTCATACTGTAAAAACTCCTGGGTCTGAAGAGAAGAATCAAAGATGAAAGTGACATCCGGGGACGTCAAAGATGTTGCCCATTGTATCCAACGGGGGTGCAAAGCTTTAGAGTTCAGTACACTTGCTTTTGTCACTGCCTCAAGGGCAGGATATGGTGTTACCACCAAAATGCGTTTTCCCTGTGCCAGTGCGCATTCCTTCAGAATCGCCATCTGCACTGCAGTCAAAACTTTCTCCACAGAGGAAAAGCGCATTTCCGCTGAAGTGTATAGATGTGACTTGTATGCAATCGGTACTGTGTCACCTTCGTTAAAGGTTAAGTACGTGAAACCCACTGGACCCTGGAACGATTCTAATCACCAGGTTTGTGTGGTTATCACGAGTAAACAAGAATTTAGATTCAAGTAAAACTGACTGCAAAGACTGCAGTATAGAGGAATGCTCGGGAAGCCAGCATGACTTCGAAAAGTTAGGTTGTATCAAGGCATAAAGAGGCTCGATACGCTGGGCATATTCGGGAATGTAAGTACGCCCGAAGTTGAGAAAACCCAGTAATGACTGAAGCTTCTTCAGAGTAGTTGGAGGGCACAAGAGTGCGCATTTCTCCAAGAAATGGGGGGCTAAGCCCTTACCTTCATTGTTGAGCTCATAGCCCAAAAACAGAAAGGTAAATTCAGCAATGTGAGATTTGGCAAAGTTGAATTTGTAACCCAAGACCGCAAATTCAAGAATAATGCGGTCCACTCGGGAAAGATGCGGCCACAGTTCGTCGTCTGTCAGATAGATATCATCGACGTACGAACACGCATCTGGGTCTATGTTGTCTAACAAGGAGACAACACGGGCGGCGAACACACCTGGACTGTTCTTGTAGCCCATAGGTAAACGCCGGAATTTGAAATGTTTACCACCGGAAGTGAAAGCGCTCCATTGGCTGCACTCCGGGGACAAGTTGTGCGTGTAAAATCCATTGGATAAGTCAAGTGTCGTTTTATATTTTTTACGAACAAGACTGTCTACAAGCGCAGAACTATGTGTATTTTGTACCGCAAAGGTCCGACAATGAGAGTTCAAATGTCGGTAATCCAAAACTAGGCGGTACGATCCGTCGGGTTTAGAAACCGCGAAAAGGGGATTATTCATCGGTGATACGCATGTTTCAATCACTCCTTGATATTCCAACTGTGTCAGAATTTCGGAGACGGGACCTTTAGCTTCCCGCTTGATGGGATATTGGGGTTGTGGCTGTGGCAGCGACCGCAAAGGAATATCATGGGGGGAGAGTCTTCATCCCAGCCCACGTGGTTGCGGTATAACGCCGGAGCCAGGGACGCAGCCCACTCGGCTGCGAGAGCCTCCGCTTTGTCCTTGGGGACATGACGAGAAAAGCTCGGAAGGATTACCTCCTCCCCTCTACGCGCAGCAAGTACGAATGGGGGCGGCCAATCCGCCTCTGCCAACAGAATGTCGTACGAAGAGGTCAGATTTTCCCAAAAAATCCCTTTAATAACACGCTGTATGTCACCTTCAATTTGAATGACAATATTATATAGTCTGTCAGGGGGTGCCACTCTGGTGTCTGCTGTCTCAACAGTAATGAATGTATCAGTTGCTGTCGCCTCCACATGAGGACGTAGTGCCTCCTGCACTATGGTAACTTCCGCGGCGCTGTCTAGGAGCGTCACTGCCCACGTCCAATTCAGGAGTCTCGTTCTCACCGTCTGTGGCATATCTCGCTGTTACAGCTGCAACTTTCCTCTTCTGAAACTGTGGACGAGAACGTTGAAATTCTTCTGGTTTCCCTCGGCCTTGCTGTCGAGGTTGGTCTCATCCCTGAGGAGCCTCACGACCCCTGCCTCTATCCTGGCGATCTCCTCCACCAGCCTGGGAGGTTGTTGGTACCTGTGAAGAACGAGGAGAACGCGAATCAGGGACTTGAAATCTCTCTGGAGATTTAATTCTCGCCCTATCGCGCAAATCATAAGTGCGTTCAGAAGAGACGGAAACCGGGGATGCGCCTCGCGACCCTGGCTTCTTCTGTTGCTTACCCTGTTTTTTCAACCTCCAGCTCTTTTTAGTAAAGAACGGCTTCTCATCTTTCTCAGATTGAGTTTTCGGTTGTGGTTGCGATTGTGTTTGCGTTTTAGCAAAAGGATTAACTCCCAGGCTATTGCGACCAATGGTTTTGTAAGCCTGTGCAACAATTTTCGGTAATTCGCACGGCCTGTCCGGTTCTGGGATCAAAGCCAAAGCATTAGCTACTTGAAAGTTAACTGCATCGCCCTTGACATTCGCAAGGATCAAATCAGCTACTACATCGAACACTCCCACCAGTCTCATCCCTAATTCCACAGCCGCTTCAGGGCCATGCTCATCCTGCACTCGTTTAATTACAGAGGGGAGAACCGCCATGGAAGGAGTGCCGAAACACTTCGCATATACTGCTGCGAATACCTTACCCCAGTTGTTGCATTCTGTCAACTCGGAAATCAAGTCTTTTGGCAAACTAATCGTCAAAATCCTGTGTTTTTCCACAGGAGAAGTATTTGGAAAAACTGCCTCCAGCTGGTCAAATTTTTCTGCAAGCCAATAAGGCAAATCATCCTTATTTTGTGGGCGTTTGCCCATCACCGAATTAACCATGACAGGACTTATGGTTACACCGCCCGGCCCAGCTGGATGCGCTGCAACTCCAGGCGGGGCTCCCTGTATGTTGCCTGTAACAAACTGTACTAAAGCTCTATGCACACGTATCAAAGACGAATGCAAATTACGCAGTTCAGCGACTGCAAGCGTCATATAACGCGGATGTGGGGTATACCCGGCCAAAACAGGCCAAGTGGCCCCTTCAATCGATAAGGGGCCTAAACGAACCGAGGTAACCGGTTGGGGGAGGGCGCCATCAAACCAAACACGGTGTTGCCATGCCGTGAGCGGTACTTTCCTATAAGGTCTATAGAGATTAGGAACAGCGGTGGCTGTATATTCATGGAACAAATTATCAGTCCCATCCACCGCCGGAAAGGTGACCCAAGAGTAAAACACCTCAAAGTGGTAAGCAGGATCCGCTTGTACCACAAAGATCAGATCGACACCCGCGTCAGGCACTCCATACACTGTCAAGTGAGCCCGGAGCGCTGCGCGGCTATGTGCCGCAATTTGGACAGCCATTTAAGGCTAAAATGTTTCGACAACCTAATATGAGGCAGCACAATATAGGGTTTTATTTAAAAACCTTTTAACAACTTCAAGCTTGAAAGAACCTATAAAAACGTCAATATAGGAGGTATCACCCTCACACACGCTTCCGGAAGCGTCTGTGAAGGGGGTTGTGGACAAGCACAAGTACTACTCAAGCGTCTCGCAGATAAGCAGCCCCACTCGTTGGTTGCGCCATGTTGTAGGGATTCTGCACATACACAGAGCTATGCACAGGATAATAGGACCTCGGAGTATAGTGGTGAGCCAACCATACACCTCAGCACCCACAATCCCCACCCGACTAGCTTTAGCGTCTCATGAGCAGCGATGCTACTAATGATTAGACAACCCAGAACACGGTATCTCTCTCTCAGGACTCGCAGGAGCAAGAACACCCTTTCATAACTCACTCATACCTGTCCACAACGTGCGTAATAAGAGACACAGTATAGTTTAAATGTTTATTTCAACTATCGTGCTCTAAGATACAGTACACGTGCCAGTACTATCAGCATAATGCATAAGGATAAAATAATCAGCATAGTTACAATTCCATAGAATACAAACGGGGAAAGCATTTCATAAAGCAGTGGATATAGGGCTAAATGACCATACCACCCTCCCTGTGCTATTAGCTAGTTTATTATATAAACAGAAAACCTCTGGGCTTTGTCAGGCGGACCCTCATACCTCAATATCTAGATGCAAGGTTTACATCATCAGACAAGCACAGCTCTTCTCTCTGGAAAGGTTTTTCTCCAAGTGCCTCTAACAGTGCAATCACAATATTAAAAGCACACAAATTTCTCCAATGAGGCTGTACTTAGTGTTATGTCTTAAGTGCGAGGAACTGGCCAAATCAGCAAGAACAAGGGATGTTGTTTTTCGACCTTGTACATGTTGTGCAGACGTAACCCACAGGGAACAGGAGAAAAGGCGAAAAGCAGAAATGCAGACAGTTCTAAAATAGCCGGGCAGAAGCAGAGGCTGGAAAAACAAGGGCACAAAGTAACGTGCGCAAAAAAGGCATCATGGCAGTCAGGCCTAAGCCAACGTAGCAAGGCAGACCATGAGGCCACAAACCACACGACACAACAGTAGGAAAAGTGTTGGATAGTGGAGGGGTACAAATTACTATTCCCACCCCAATGAGTGCAACAGTAGGGAAACTGTTGGATAGCGAAGGGTATTAATTTACTATTCCCACTCCAATGAGTGCAACAGTAGGGAAAGTGTTGGATAGCGGAGGGGAGAAAAATACTATTCCCACTCCTGCCAGTGCAACAGTAGAGAAAGTGTTGGATAGCGGAGGGGTAAAATGTACTATTCCCACTCCAGCAAGTGCAACAGTAGGGAAAGTGTTGGATAGCGTAGGGGTATAAAGTACTATTCCCACTCCTGCGAGTGCAACAGTAGGGAAAGTGTTGGATAGCTGAGGGGTAAAAATTACTATTCCCACAGAACAAAATTCAAATTAAAAAATATATATATATATCAACTACAATACAAAATATAATACAAAAAAAACAAAAACAAAACATATATAAAAATTAACAAAACATATAAAAATATTTTAATGTAGCAAAAATCTAAAATTGACATAAAAATATTCATTTTTTAAATTTAACAAACAATTAACAAACAAATATTTTGTAATAGAAATTTATCTTAATCAAAAAATGAAAAATTACATAAATGTAATATTCATTTTCCTACCCTATAACACCACACAATTTACAACACACATCTAAATTAAACAAAAAAGTGTACCTCTATAATTAACACAATTAATTATCAATTTAACAAATATTAATAATTATAAAACAGATTTAAAAATGTAAAAATTAATGTACAAACCAAACGTTACAGCTATTGAACCTAAATCCCCAAACAAAATAAAAACTAAACAATTACCAAAAATATGTATCAATTAATAAATGAATATTAATGATCAAGTAATGATTAATTAATTTAAACTAAATTACTTTCCACCCTCTACCCCAAAAACACCAAAACACACACCTAAAAATATTTACACAATTTCCATAACTAATTTTACATTAATCAATTAACAACAAATCATTAATTAATTTTAAATAAATTACTTCCCTCCATTTACCACTATAAACCCCACAACTCACAACTCAAAATTATTACACAATTGGCATATTTAAAATTTAATTAATTAGCATTAATTAACAAATAATTAATTAATTATAAATAAATTACCTCCCACCATATTCCCCTATAAATACCACCACCAATTTCGTAAAACATGACACAATTAACATAATTAATTAACAATTAATTAATTAATAACAATTAACAAGCAAAATATAAATAATTATTAATAAATTAATTCACACAATTAACACTATGAAATAAAATTGGAATTATCACAATATTACTATTATTACATATTATATTAAACATATTAATAAATGTAATACAATTAAATTACTTCCCACCCTACTCCCCTATCAACCCACAACCCACTCCTAAAAAAATAACACAATTAACATAATTACCAATAAATTAATAATAATTACCAACCAATTAATAAATAATTAATAATAAAGTAATTCTCACAATTAACAATATAAAATATAAAATAAATAAATATTAATTAATAAAAATATCAATAAATTAATTATAATTAAATTACTTCCCAACCTATAAACCCACAACCCGCTCCTAAAAAAAATGACACAATTAACATATTTACCAATTAATTAATCAATAAAAATGAACAGCCAATTATTATTCAATTTATTATAATTAAATTACTTCCCACCCTATTCCCCTATAAACCCACAACCCGCTACGGAACTAAAACGCAAAATTTAATTAAAATAAAATTAATAGCTTCTAAAAATTTAACACATATATTAAAAAGCAAATAAAATACTTAGACAAAAAAATAGAGCACATACATTTAAATAACATACTAAAATACATAACACTTTCTAAAAAATGATATTTTTTACAACTATATTTTTGCAAACGATATTAATTACTTCGATATTTTAGAAAACAATATTTCTTACCTGAAACTCGATACTCTTGACCACGATATTCTTGCAGTCGATATTTATGTATCTCGACATTTTGCACTCGATATTAGTTCAAGTCGACATTTCCTACTCGATATTCTGACTCTTTACCCCCGATGGTGTAGGTGGAGCCTTGGTGTCCAAAAATGCCTGCTTCAACCTATCAAACGCATCCAAATCCACCCCTTCGGGGTGAGGACGTTTGCGCGGTTTCTCAGGAGGGATAGCGGAGCTCGACTCTGGAGGTTTGTGGCGCGAGGGTCCCGGAATCTCTTCCCTTGCAGGGTGGGGTTGAAGGCACCTCTGCGCCAGGTCAGATAACTTCTTCTCCAAAGGAGCCACCGCCTCTGAGACCGCCTTGACGATGGAGGCATCAACCACATCGCAGAAGTCGTCTGTGAGCGGGAAATATTGGCACTCCTCCTCCTAATAATCGTCGAACTCCTCCATGTCCCTAAAACAGGAGAAGCTGAGGACCTGAGGAAGGCGTCAGGTGAGTATGGTAAGTATCTTGGTGGCCACCCACCATGTGAGAGGGCTTAATGGTAATTGGGACAGAGCCCAGATAGTATAAGTAGGGGAAAAAACTACAGGCAATGCGGCATTTCAGAGAGACCAGACCTAAGCCTCTAGGCCTCTTCAATCAAGTAGGCCCAACACTAGGAGCAGCACTAAACAATCGCCCTTATTTATACACGGGCACCCCAACAAAATATAACCTGGGAGAAGTGTGCTGCTCAGCACGAAAACCGCTGATCTTACCCCCGGGGGGGTGTTCATTGGGGGGGTGTTCGTTCTCCAGGTATGCCGGCAAATTAGGCGCGACAGCACAGACGCGGGCGGAGGCGCTCGGCGATGGCCGCAACTGACGCGACCTCTGCCCGCGTCTCGCTGAGGAAAATACGCCTGAGGGAAGAAGGGAGGTGCGCCCTCTGGCGGTCGGCGAACCGCCGCGCACTCCCGCCGGTGATCGCACAACACTTGCGGCCGCGTAGGCGCGAACAAAGCGTTCCCGCGGCCGCGTCTGAGGAGCGGAGGCTCCAATGAGTTGAGTAAATGCTAAAACCTGCAATGTCACAACTGTAAACGACCAGAAAGCGGAGCGGAGGCTCCGAATCATATCGATATCGAGCAAAGGAAAAAACACACAAAGTTCACATAAATACAGGTTCAGTGCTAATGAGCAGCACGTAACAAAAGGAGCGGAGGCTCCTATAACCAGTTTAACCCAGAGCAAACCCAAACCAAACCACCCAGCATGAGAAATAATACTGAGGGAAGTGGAACTTAACTGAGGGAGGCTGCTAGCAGCGAAGAAAGAGGACGTCCAGCAGGGATCATCGTCTGTTATCGTCCCAGGAGGCGCCTGATTGGCTGATGGACTGGATTATGAACTTGATGGTTTTCGCTATGCTTCATGGGAAATTAAGTCCTATTGATGTTTTACTGTTGTTGTTTAATGGCTGCTGGTTAAATTAAAGAAGAAAGAAAAGCCTAATCCTCGCCTCCGGGTCCTGACATAGAAATGTTTCTGTAACATCAAAAATGTCGATTCGGAGAGCTTTGCGATCAATAATATGCCTAGTAAATCTAGCCCCAAGTTTCCTAAAACTGGTGACATTATTATTATTATTATTATTATTAAATTTATAAGGTGCAACAGCTACCCAAAAAGGGTTTCCCGGCGCCGACAAAGACTAGAGGGAGAGGTGTCAGCTTAAACCAGCTACTGGTTAAAAAGCCAGGTCTTGAGAGATTTACGAAATTGTGTATAGACTGTTTCATTCCGGATAGTTAAGGGAAGTGCGTTCCATAATAAGGGACCAAGATATGCGAAAGATCTGCCGCCCATCCGAGACAGTTTAGTTCTTGGCACAACAAATTTCTCTTGGGTCAATGAACGAAGACACCGTGAGGGCACATATGGGCTGACCAAAGACTGCAGATATAAAGGAGCAGTTCCCACCTTGATTTTAAACATTTGAAATAAACCCCTAGAATCACATGATTTGGGGTTTGAGGGTCAGTCTGAAATTGATGACGTACAGTGTCGTTAGGCAATGAAGTCGTAAAAGTCAGACTTGAGGCCTAGTTGACCTTAACTGCTACACCAAAGCAACATGACCTCCACTCAGATTATATGACACCAAAACATTGTTCTCTCGCTGGAACTGTTAAAACACTACTAATGTGGTGATTAATAAGGATAAAATCTCAACAGTAATAGCGCCCTTAAACAAACAAGCCTTGGCAAAGCCAATAGGTTTCGGCTTTAAGTGGCTGACCAATTGGATTTGCCAATTCTTGTTTGCACTGATAGTCAAAACATGTGTCAAGGTAACCCATTCCATGATGGCCACCATGAATTATGACATGTGCATGCACCCATCAGAATCTATGCTCATGAACTCATAATGATCCATGCTTGCTCATGCATCATGACATGGTGCATGGACATGCATGCATTGTGTCAAGTGCATGCAGCATAACGCAGTTACCATTTAATTTTGTGTTCCTAGATGATGGATGTCCTTCTTCGAGCATTAAATTAACAAAAAAAGAATGAACTGTGCATGATAACACATTTTAGGAAAAGAGCAGCCCAACAGCAAATTGCTGAGCGCCACCAGACTGCATTGAAGGGCACATTTGGTGCCCTCCTTGCATAAACCAGTCTTGCCCAGTTCAGGAGCCCTTGGCTCCCGCTCTGGCACGAAACTACAAAAAGGACAGGGGAGTGAATACCCCACTGCTCAGCTCCTCCCTAAGGAGGTGCCCAGATCTCCTCTAGGTGGCCACTTGATTCTTCCATGTTGAATCTTGATCCTTGGGAGTATCTGACTGTCTATACCAGCTGAGTAGCGTCTCTGACCCCCTCTGATAGGCGGGTCACCACAGAAGAGGTCCTTGCCCTTTCTAGGGTTACTTAATGGCTCCCCTGAGCGTAGGTCTTTTGATTCGTCCCGACAACAACTTCAAGATCCGACTGCCTGTCGTCTGAAGCCTGTCCAAAGACTCTTCTGTTGGTGGACATGGGAACTTCGCTGATCTTCGAGCCAGGACCATAGACAAGACTGCCTCGTGGAAAGATTCCTGCTGCTCCTTCATTCCTGTGCTTCTTCAAGTTCTGCAACTCCGTGGCCGTGCATCCTCTGAGTAACCGAGGACTCAGCCTGCATCTCAGCTAGAAGCAGTCTCCTTGAGGTGAAGGTGTCACTTCCCTGCATCCGCAGGCGCCTCTACGACGACGACCGATTTGATGAGCTGGGCAATGTTGTCCATGGGACTACAGGATCAGTTGGGACTTTGCAATCCATGGTAGAGGTCTGATTCTTTCCCTCTCGCAGCGAACCAACTTATGAGTGAATCCTTTGTGGCTCTCAGAGGTATCTGCTAACTAGCGAAACCTCCACGTGGGGCTCAACAAGTGTGGCGCCTCGTAGTTTGGATATAATATCCTGTCAGAAATCCTGATGTGAACGATTTCTTTTAAAAAAGGTCCGCATTTAGGACCCGCTCTATCCGTGGATACGCTTCATCCACTGCATTGTGCTACAGCACGAGATGGGTTGCTTTTTTGAACATAGCATCAAGCAACATGATGCTACTATTTAGACCAGGCTTTATTGATTTTCTTTTGTCCAGATGAAGACCCACTGTGATGTTTTGCATGAACGCACGTTGTTGTAAGGGTCGAAATATCAATGATATGAATAGGTGTTCCGTATTAATGTCTCACATATCTTCCGCCAAGAATTAAGGATAAATGGTCGAGCATTCTCAAGAGCTGTAAACAAACGCCAAATTGAGTTCTTTTGTGTTTTGTGTTTAATGTTAAGTGTCTTGTAGATTGGATTATGTCTTGTGATGCTCGCTTTGTACGGCACTCATTTATGTTATTATTTGTGTTGTATAACAGATCTGTGTCTTTGATATATGACTTTTGTGTTTCTCCATGATATATGAGTATTAATATCCTGTGTAAAGTACAATCTTTGTGACAGTTGTGATTAGTTATTTCATCTCTTAGTAACAATATACGTGTCACACCATTTATTGACATTTTCTAGTAAATGAGGTTATAAATATTGCAACTTGAAAGGAATTGTACATTTCCCTACAGCACCAATTGTCATTCTATACTATTAATTCCCCAGGTTCTGCAGGATACTTGGACGCCTCATTAGTATTAATGGGCTCCCTTGGGTGGCATAATACATGCTACAGTCCATGGAAGACCAATGCCCTGGGTTCCTCAGTACCATATACTAGGGACTTACAGTGGTACCCCAGCATGCCAATTGTGGGGTGTACCAAGTACTTACCATGGAATTTAGAGGAGAGAGCACTGCCACTGGGGTTCCAGTGAACTACAGTCAAAACACAATGACACCAGGCAAACATTTGGGATATCTATGCCAGAAAGATCCTACTTTCCTACACTGAGCCCTCCAAAACATAAAAATGATTGGAAAAAAGCACGCTACAGGGAGAGATGGGGAAGCAACGGTAGAAAAGGCAGAGGGTAGGCAGAAAAGTGAATGCTGCCAAGTTGCAAGACCAAATGGGAGCAACAGAGGAGCTGCATTGGGGTTTAGCGGGTGATATATCACAAATAAAAGACTGAGTGGGATGAAGAGGGGCAGGGAAAGCAACTTATGAGGTTGGGGGAGGTGATAACGTGAGGGGGACTAAGCTAACTGGGAGAGAGAGCAAGAAAATACATACACTCCATGGAGTGCCCAAAGTAAGATGAAGAGAGTCCCTTCGGCTTAGCAATGAAAAAATACAACTCATCGAATCAGAAAGCTAGAACATTGAAATGCTCCGAAATGGGTCAAACACAAGAATAGGGAGGAAAGTCATTGAATCAAGAGCATAGAGGTAGATAAATAACAAAGCCATCCAATCATGAGCAAGGGAATTGTCTTAAAGCCTACTGAAAGCATATTTGCAATACTAGGTTGAGCTATAATCTCAATCGGAACATAGAAAATCTGAAGTCACTTTGTCCAGTTAACTTCATCAAAATTGAGGATGGCTGTTATTCAAACTAATCCACCCCAGCAGCCAGCGTGATGGTTTGGGGAGACTAGGGAAAAAATTGGTGCATGTTAAAGTCCTTGGCGAAAAATAGCTGAGAAAATAAGCATTTTTCTTACAACCCAGAAGTCACCATGTCCAATAGAACTGAAAAATCTTTGAGAACCAAAGCCAAACTAGTTTTGCGCCCGGAAAGCAATGCCCCAATGACCACATCTTCAGGCAAGCTCCAAGTTTGTGTATGTAAAGAATAAACAGATATAATGTTGAGTAGTTGTAACTGGTAAGTAAAGGCAAGATGTGAGAGATGAGTAAAAAGTGAGACAAAGTGCTCAAAATAATGGCAATGTTGTTCACAGAGAAAGAGAAGAGAACCAACAGCGAGAATAGAGAGAGGAAGTATAACTCTTTAACACTCAGGGAGAAGATGGCGAGAAAAGGACCTGACTTGGAAAAGAGATCGAGAAATATGAGCCTAAAAGCACTCGTAATAGCGAGAATGTGTAAAATAAACTTATAAGTCTGAAATAGAGGAGCCTCCGTAATATGGACAGAACAAAACCTCAGGTGGAGAAAAAAACATAAGTAGCCTTTAAGTGATTCAGCTGGGAATGAACAATATGTTGGTGTATTTTAGAGACAACCTGGGTTGCGTGGAAGGAGGATTAGAAGATTGAAGGCTGGCTTCTTCAGAAGAGTAAGAATAGAGTCTGCCTTGTTGAATGAAGGTACAAAAAACAAGAGCTCAGACTTCGTGAGTAGACTGGCAAGAAGTAGGAGCAGGATTGAGGAAGTTGTTTTAATTTTAAGTAGCACTGGTTTTAATGCTTAGCAAATGTGTATATAAAACATTTGTAATATTATGACATGCTATCTTATGCTTCCAGTTGCCCAACGACCATGGTAGTCTTCTTTGACTAATTAGTCCCATTTGTCATTCTGCTAAATAGGTTTAGGATACTTGTGCCAGGCAATTGGGGGAAATCCAGGTTTCGCCAGCTCTCTTCTTCACCTGGATCTGAGCAAAAACTCTGGCCTTCTTGCTACAGATGACGCCAATGTAAGTTATTCCATGATGTTGATAATTCTACTATTCAGTTTTGACATGCTTCATTTCTCAGAGGAGATTGGGCAAATATGCCTTCATTGAGGGTGTTGGGGACTTCTTTGCAAACTTTCACAGCATTGCCTATGTATAGACTGAATCTCAAATGTAAATCCGGCACAGGCACTTCTTGTCTCAGATAGACAGACATCAGGAAAGACTAAGGGGCCCATTAGGATCACGGGCGGATCGCCACCACCGGGCCGGCGGTGGCGATCCACCCGCCAAATGTCCCTGTGTCACCCCCTCCATATTTGTATGGCGAGGGGCACCGCGGCGGACGGAAAGACCGTCCGCCGCTTTTTCGCCGGTCGGATTGCCGGCCGGGCGGAAAAGGCACACAATATGGTGGCGGTGCCTTGCAGGGACCGCCATCCATATTACGATGCCTGCGGTGACATGCCTTTCCATGGCGGACACTCCGCCATGGAAAGGCATGCAGTGAATGGCTTTGAGGGCCCGTTGCGGGCCCCCGGGGGGGTGGGTGTCTGCACTTGGGGGGTACCTACGGTACCCCCCTTCATTGCCACGCACAAGGTGGCAGGCACCGTGCGGTGCCTGTCACGTTGTGCATGCCAATGCACTACATGCAGCTTTTACATTGCGGCGGGTGCTGCTGACAGCACCGCCCGCTGCAATGTAATAGATGCGGGATGCGACCGCCAGGGTGGCGGTCGCATCCTAATGGGCCTGGTGGGACCGCCGCACCTCTGGCGGTCGGTCGCGTTTACCGTTACGGTGGCGGGCGGACATCGTAATAGGCCCCTTAGTGATGAAGGAAAATGATATTTGCTATGGGATTCAGTATTGGTTGGCAACAGATCAAAGGGCTTCAGCCCTCCTAAAACAGGAATCTGGGTTCTACGCATTTTATTGAATCCGGTTTTTCATTGAGATGAAGGCCCAGCAAGTTAAGCTGGATAATTTAGGTTTTTTGTCTCCTGCACTTCTAACCTATCAGGTCCTGCCTCTTGTATTATTTAATCTATATGCACTCTTTTTAGATTTTAGATGGTAGTGCAGTGAATGAGTTCCAAAGCTTTTACCCATTATAAGGTTTTTGGGCCCCAAATAACGTAAAGACTTCAAAGCAAATGCACCCTCCCGCTACTCTGTAATGCTCAAAAAAATGTATCCTGCTTTACTACTTTTGAGAAGGTATATTCTGCCTCTTATTTATACTCTTTTAATACATTACATGTTTTAAAGTACTATCCTCTGCTTGCCTGTTACTATTCCATGTCCTCAGAAGCTGAGCACACCTCCGACAGATTGTACTTACCATACCAAACTGTATGTGAAGCATTTCAATGGAAAGGCTCATCCTAAATTGCAGATGTGCCTTCCATAATACACTGAACCATGCAATTAGAATACACTGAACCATGCAATAAAATCAACTAAATCTTTACCACATGTGCCTGGAGCAAAGCTTCAGTTTTCTGCCTTGCAATAGCAGAATGAAAGTGTAATAAACCAAACCCAAAGGAGGATAATTTTGACATGAGCCCTAGACGAGAGAGTCACACCGAATAGCATTCCCGAATAAGTGCACTCTTTTATGGTCTTGATCTTATTCATATTTATAACACATGAGAAGTTACTTATTGTATTACTTGCACCAAGGACATTATTTTTTTCCTCCTAGATCAATTCACAGAACGCTCTGCTTTGTAAAGCCTTTCAAATCTGTGAATTTTCTTTACCATACGATATTGATTAGATCTAACATAATTATATTTTATTAATATATTAACATATTCAATCTTTTGTTCCCAAAGATTGGACAAATGAGCAAACTTTCCTTAGACAAGCAGATAAAGCGGGTAGTTATTGAAAACAACGAGGGTCACCCCTTCTGGTCCAGAACTTTCTGGTAAACTCACTAAGATGAACAGTCAAGATCCTAACACAGTTATCTTTATAAAATTCACCTAATACTGTGATTAGTGGGTATATAATATTTGATCAACTTTGTCCTTAAAGTAGGTCAATCAGCCCTGATTATCTGACTTATTGGCTCTTGGCACATAATTGTGGGTCGGATAGGAGTGGCTTTTCCGATGAAAAATTACTCGAACGTGTGACAGACAAATCTCATAAGGTTGTGGGTAAGAAATTCGGAGATGTTTCCCCCCCCCCCCCAAAAAAGCAGCAGTATACAGACCTCATACTTTTTCAAAAGGCATTTGGAAAACGTATTTGTTCCCGAGAAATACATTCACATTACCTATTGCTAAATAAGTTACTATAAGAATAGTGATCGTGTTGTAGCTTCTGTTAGTTATATCTGCTTTTCTAGAATTTCATTTTAATATCCTGATTTCTTTCTTCTTTTATATATTATGAGCCCGATAGGAAAAATCACACCTCACAGAAAAAAACTGATTCAGAGTGATTCAGAGTCCCTTTGTGTTTGTGTGTTTTCACTATGTTGCCTTTTGAGGCTGTTTATGATGTTGATTTTTCTGTGCTTTGCAGTAAATTTAAAGAAACAAACAACAAGTTCCCTATAAAAATATTGCAACTACGATCTTAACACAGTGCTGGTAAATTAGAATGGAAACAGGAATCCATGACAGTTTCATACTCTATAATCCCGTGATCAATTCAACAAAGAATATTCAAGCCAAACTAGAAAAATACATACAAAATTTAATATTTATTTGCAAATATATACATCATCAAGATTTAAAAAACATTTCATGTTAAAATACAAAATACGAGAAAACAGAGTTAGTTGACGCTGCGCTTCGGTGAGTAGACAAATAGTACACCTTCTTCAGGACAGTTTTCTAAAAACACTTAAAAATGTTGCTAGAGTTCAAGTTTTACTAGATTTTCTGACGAATCAAATTAGTAGAAATGAGGATTGAAAATGTTCACCCATTAGAACCTTAAAGTAAGAAATCTAACAGATTTAGAGTGTTCGTTGATGCACACCGCTCTATATTATGCATTAATTATGCCCGAATTCAGTGATAAAAATAAACTGAACCTCAAATAAAAACAGTGGATGTGCCGTGATCAGAAATATAGAATCCAGAAACAAGATCTTCAGCAGCTACTTTGATCGATATATATGGCGAATGACTTTAATAATATCTCTGGCACTTATTCAGCCAATGGTTTAAAAACCTTTTAAAATCAGTCCGGCCTCCTTGCATCAAACGAACGGCTTCCGGGTCGTTTGATGCAAGGAGGCCGGACTGATTTTAAAAGGTTTTTAAACCATCGGCTGAATAAGTGCCAGAGGTATTATTAAAGATCATTCGCCATATATATCGATCAAAGTAACAGCGAAGATCTTTGTTTCTGGATTCTATATTTCTGATCACGGCACATCCCTTGTTTTTATTTGAGGTTCCAGTTTATTTTTATCACTGAATTCGGGCACAATTAATGCATAATAATAGAACGGTGGCATCAACGAACATTCCTAAATCTATTAGATTTCTTACTTTAAGGTTCCTAACGAGGTGAACATTTTCAATCCCTCATTTCTACTAATTTGATTCGTCAGAAAGTCTAGTAAAACTTGAACTCTAGCAACATTTTTAAGTGTTTTTAGAAAACTGTCCTGAAGAAGGTGTATATTTGTCTACTCACCGAAACGCAGCGTCGACAACTCTGTTTTCTCGTATTTTGTATTTTTAACATGAAATGTTTTTAAATCTTGATGATGTATATATTTGCAAATAAATATAAAATTTTGTATGTATTTTTCTAGTTTGGCTTGAATATTCTTTGTTGAATTGACCCACAGGGATTGTAGAGTATGAAACTGTATGGATTCCTGTTTCCATTCTGAACACCAGCACTGTGTTAGGACCGTAGTTGCAATATTTTTATAGGGACTTGTTGTTTGTTTCTTTGAATACGTTTACCCTGTCCCTGATTGGAATTTAAGGGTACCTCCCTTGTTTTTTTCTACTTGCAGTAAATTTAAACACGTATTCTGCAACAGCCACTGAGGCTGGAGGGAGTTTTGCCAGTTTTGATCATGTTTGCTGTGTCTTAATACTTCTGGCGGGTCCATGGAGGCTTAACAGGCCAGATCAGGGTGAGAGAGCCATCAAGACATATGGGGCAAAATAAGGCCGGTTCAGGTAGTGAGTAAGCAGGAGGAACCAGCTAAATGTGATTTGAGAATGCACCCCAACATAGTTTTAACCCAACTGGTTACCATAGTTAGCCATGGTTGTTTGTTGATTAACCAACATACAAGTAGTAGTGCAAGTGCCTTTGTGCATCCTTTGACCTCTGATGACATCACCTAGATTGCCTTTTGTACCAGTCCTTGCCCTTCATCAGCTTTCTGTTTGCTGCTGTGGTGCTGGAGAAAGGAACTGGGTGAAAACAGAAAAATATTGCTTCCACAGGGAAACAACTGCTCCTGGCTACCCTTTAATTAACGTCTATGCTGGCCTCTCATGAACGTAGATGGTGGACGCACCTTAAGGGATCAATAAAGATATACTTGAACTCAATAACAAATGTACTATTGTAACTTTTAAATAATCTCTGGATCTAGTGCATTGTGCCACTATTCTCGCGACATAGAAAAATAGTCTCACAGCCTCTCATGTACAATGAATGGTCCATTCTTACTGCCAGCTGTTATGTTCATTGTTAAAAAACTTTGTGCTTTTTTTGGAGGTAGCTCTAAATGTTTCTTTTGTCTTCTCCTACAGGCACTCTACTCTTTTCTGGCCCAGCCCAACACACTGGTACACCTGGACCTTTCTGGAACTGACTGCGCTGTGGACACTGTAAGGATCAGGCCATAGAACACTGTTTATTGTAGGCCATAAGAGTAGGAGTTCAAGAGCACTTATGTGACCAAGCTATGCTGAATCATAAAATCCCACAAATAGGTTAAAAACATTTAAATTCTTTAGTTTGACAGATTTGCTTGAAAAATACTGTGTGAAATAAAAAGTGCTAGAAAACATTACATCAAAATTAATTAGATGGTTACGAAGGGCAACCTAGTGAAAGATTCTATGGGTTAGTGAACAATAGGTCAATTAGCAAAGCAGTCATTGTGCAAAGACAGTGACTGCTTTACGACACGACTTTCGTTTCTTATGTGATGGATGTATAGATCTTTTGCAGTGCAAATTGACCATTCTATAGGTCTAATAGAATCTTGCTCCATTAATATTAGTGAGGCAGGATTTTGTTAGTGAAGTTTAGTGAACAGCCTGAAAATGCAGAGAGAGAGACCTATGAGAGAAAGCTGACTACCATTCCTGCATTCAAAATAGTAGAATGCTTACTTTTTGAAACGTCAGCTGCTTTCCTAAAG
Organism: Calotriton arnoldi; assembly: GCA_963921515.1. Classification (NCBI taxonomy): domain Eukaryota; kingdom Metazoa; phylum Chordata; class Amphibia; order Caudata; family Salamandridae; genus Calotriton; species Calotriton arnoldi. Next base: position 905,198 of record CAWUFW010001787.1, read on the forward strand.
GAATCTGCCTAGAAACAAGCTGAACCATCTACCTAAAAAATGCTAAATGGAAGCAATTGCCTCTACGGATGATGCCAGTGAAGAACCAGCTCCTAGAAATTCCCCTCCGGTGACATTGACACAGAATTACAGAAACTTAATCTGGCCATCGCCCCTACTGAGAAGATATGGTTCCAGTTTGATTCTAAAGTAAAGTCTTAGGGGGCGGGGCTAGTCAGGCTCGAAGATTGCTGTGTCTGTTGGAGCTCCACAGTAATACCTGTCTTCAATACGGGGCCCAGCCATCTCGGCTGGAATGATGGGCTGATCCTTGTGTTCCTTTACTCGTGCGGCAGTGCTGCACTTACTACGTGGTTCTGGGACAAAAGGATCATGTTGGTCCTGTCAGTGTTCTGTTCACACTGGTGGTGCCCACAGTTGCTTGCTGGTGCACAGTACTTGTGCACAAAGGGTTGACTGGGTACTGGAGAGAGACTCGTAATGCAACCTGGAATCCGAAGGCACACACCAGATGCTGAGTAGTAGTGGCAGAGGAAAGTGATGGAAAATTGCCACTGAGTACAGTAGGAGAGAAAGACCCAGGAGGTTCTGGATCTGCCCCCTTAGTGAAGGTTAGTGGAGCAAACAAATGCCTCCCAAAGATAGAAGTCAATGGCTAGCAAGGACAAGAGTGAATTGTTTGCCTCCAATTCCCAGTCCATCGGGCAGGTGGGGAAGTTGGGAGAATGCTTCTGTGATGCCTGTTGGGACAGTGTTTGTTGCTCACTCAGTGTGAGTTCTTGATTAGATCAATGCTCAAGAACCTAAAGTGTACTTCCTATAGGATAGGGTCGAAAAAGTTGTGGCGGAAGAATTATATGACCTACTTAAGACCAACTAGAGGGAACAAGGAACAGGGAACAGGTGGGGGCCCTGAAACAAAGGGTCTTTGTTTTTCTTTAAACCTTTGTGTGATTGACTTTAGTACATCTTACAGTGAATACATTTATATGATGAATTCAAACAAGGTATTCAATCAATGACATTTGTAAAGTTCTCGGCTGCTTCGGAAGAAGCGTCCCGGCGCTCAAAGCAGAGACAGTGAACGAGGCCAGACTATCATGTCTATGTGTATTGTAACCATACAACCTGCATCACAGTATTAAACAAGTGATTGTGAGGTCTGGGGTTCCCATCAGGTAACAACAGCAACCATAAGAGCATAACATCCATGTGTTGTAAAATATGTTAGAAATCCAGAGTAGATCCAGACCGGTTGGGCAAGCGGCAGTGTGGTCAGGTGCAGGAGCTGACCATACTCCCAGCAGGAGCATACATCACCTAAAACAAAAAGGCATACAGTATCTATATGTATACAACTAGTTCATTGAACGGGCCCCCAAACCACATCTTTGTTCAGCCGTTGTAGTCCACAAATGTATAAATACCTTCACTCTTAGGGTGGAAATGGTGTGTCTGTGCACTCCACATGCCTCTTCCCTTCTCAGGGCTTCTTGCACTCTTGTTCAGTGTTATACTTCTCCTTTCTGTCTAATGTAAGTGGGATCCCCACCCTCTTTCCATGTGATAGCCAACAGTCTGTTGACTAACACTAGGGCTAAATGCTGGAATCTGTTGCCTACTTTATTTAGGCTTGGGCTGCTGGAAGATACCTCATAAGCATACCTCAGGTCTACAAGGAACCTCCCTATCCAGTGTTTCCCAAGGTATTGTACGACCTGTTCCCAGTACACCATTATCCGGGGACAGCTCCACACCACATCAAAAGGATTTGTAGTTGATCATGTTGCAGCTGCTCATTCGCCTACTTGTTTAAAAGGCCCTCACAAATCTGCATCAGCGAACCATAAGTCAAAAATTGCCCCAAGGGACAAACCATATTCTTCTATAAATGTGTCTTGTGCAATATTCTCCCCGGCTAAACAACAGTCCCTGACCGTGACTATCCCAGCCTCAGTTCACTGCGACAGCTGCCTTGCTGTGAAAACGGAAGCATCCCCATGTGGAAAACTAACCAAGGGCAGAGCAGGGGCATACAAATAGCAGCCCAATGTCCTCCTAACTCAGTGCTCCTAGCATTTCAGTGCAGTGGAGAGAAGCAATTCTGGCCTCCCACTCATCAATAAGGCTACCAATACCTTGATTGGGCTCACTCCCCATTCGACAAAGCTCCACCCTACCCGTCCAACCACCTAGCAAGCCATAGCAGCTGTGCTGCCAAATAATATAATTTAAAATCAAGCACGCTCAAACCACCTTCTACAATGGGCCTCTTAAGAGCTTTCAACAAAACCCTTTGGCTGTGCCTATCCCAAATCAATTCCCTAATTATTGAATCAGCCTGCCTTTACCATTTGATTGGGACTCACACTGGTAGAGTTGCAAAAACAATCAAGAAGCCTAGGCAGAATAATCATCTATTCTGTGGGCTTATGACACTCAGTTACTTTGAATCTTCAACTGTCTCCACTCCGAGGGAGTGTCTGCCCTAGGTGAGAGACTGGATGAGAATACATTGTCTAAATATTAATTTGGAGAAAATTAAGGTGCAGTGTGGCCAAACTGTTGCCGTCAGCTTGGACCCCTCTCCTCTCCTCTTCTGATAAGAGTCTTGGTGTCAAAGTGGATGCAGATCTAAAGATGTAAATCAGAGTCTGCTATTTCCACCTCATGTATTCTTTCATGCATAAACGTTCTCCATTTCTTCCCTGTACACAATTGATTGCGCCAGTCAGCAATTTATGCACATCGGCTCACTCCTTGATTAGTGCAATGCCTTATACATTGGTATCATTAGGTTTTTATTACACTGTAAGAAATTGGGTTATAATTGAGGGGGGGTGAAAACCCTCCTCAGCAACAACCACAATCCTTGTCAGGGGGAACCACAAAGGCACTAAATTAACCCATGCTTAAACTTCTGGTAGCTTGACACAAAAGCAACCAGATTTAACTTAGAGGCAATGTGTAAAGTATTTTTTGCAGCACAAAAACAGTAATAGAGTGAAAACGCAACACAAGAAAAATCCCACCAATTTAGAAAAATAGAAAAATTTGCTAGATTTAGTGAAATCTAGTTTCTAAAAGAATGACGTGACAATCACAGGTATCTGGTCATGTGGGACATGGGCAAAGTCAAAAGTTAAGGCTGAACACAATGGAACACAGATTGGATTTGGCCTGGTCTTGGCTTACCTTCGAGCTTAGAAGAAATGTTGAAAAAAAGTCCAGGCGAAGTCTGTGTTCAGCGTTTAAGGCAGCAGGCTGAGGAATTGTTGTCACTGAGGAGCGGTGGATGAGGTCTCAGTGAAGCCATTGATGATGGCAGAAAAAAACTCTGAGCGGGAGCAGCTAGATTTCCAGGACGAGGAGGTCGTTATCATCAGCGTTGATGGGGAGCCTGTCACCGCCGAGCCAGGTGAAGATTTTTACCATTGAACTTGGCCAACTTTTTGCAAGTTGAAAACCTCCAGCGGGACAAAGCTGCAAGCCGTCGCCAAAGAAAGCTCTATGAGGCCAGATACCCTCGCTCAGAGGTCCTGCTGAACAGGATTTGCTGCTGCGGAGAAGAATGCAGCGGGATTTACTGCAAAATCACACTGACCGGTGATGCACCTTGGGCAGATCAGATAGCAGGTAGTTCCCAGTCTTCTGTTGGTTCTTCTGGCAACTGTCCCAACTTTTAGGGTTAAGTAGGAGCAGCACCTTTATTACCACAACCAAGGGTCCAGGACTTGGGGGGGAGGGGACCACTTGGGGGGTTAGGATACACTCCAGCAGATGCCAGGTGCAGGGTTCAAGGTCTCTGTCTCTGGAGCTTATGTCCTTGTAGGTCAGACAGGATACCACCTAACTAATCCTTGGAGTCATTCTGGTAGTCCTGAATTCAAGCAGCAAGGCAGGCCTCAAGCAGCAAGGCAGTCCTCGGGGTGGGGGGCGGTGCAAGGCAAGCCGCACACAGCAGGGCAGTTCTCTGGTAGCAGCAGGGCAGTCCTCTGAGGAACCAGGCACGACTCAAGCAGCAGGGTAGTCCTCTGGGGGGATTTGAAGCAGTCCTTCGGAAGTCTTCCACAGGTCCAGGAGTGCACTGATTAGTACCTGATGCCAGCCTTTGAAGTGGGGATTCCCTACACTACCCCAACATCTGGTTATGTTAAGTTCTTCCATTCCTGTGCCAAGGCTTCAAGAGTTCTGGGGTGGCAAAACACTAATGTCAGGTTCCCATGTGTGTGCTGGAGGCAAGCCATTTGAAATATAAATGGAGCAGGGAACTGCTCTGCTCTCAACAATCCTGGCAGGATGGCACATCCTACTAACACCTAGTCTCACTTAGTCTCCCAGCCAGGAAGAAAAACACAAAGCTAAGCTATTCAAAGTCATGTGATCCGGGACACTGGCAGTAGGCACTAAATGGTTGGGACAATAAAATGCCAACTTTTTAAAAGTGGGATTTTAAGAATTGTGACTTAAAATCCAACTTTTCCATTAAAGAAGATTTCACATTAAAATGCATTTGAGTTCAAACATGAAACATGATACTTCTACCTGCTCTCACTCAAAGGTTAGCACTTATTATATGCTGTAAGGTAATCTAATGTTATCCAAAGGGAGAGATAGGCCTTTTAGTAGTAAGAAAACAAATGTAGGAGTTGTTCAGTACCAGGACATGTAAAATGTATAGGCTTTTAGGGCCTATCCTAGGGGTGCCTTGCAGGTATTAAAAAGGAAGGGTTAGGATTCAAAAGGTTTATTTCGCCAGGTCTAAAATGTCAGTTTTAAAACTGCACTGCAGGCTGCAATGGCAGGCCTGAGACATATTTTAAAGTGCTACATAATTGGATGACACAATGAGTACTGCATTTAATTTACAGGCCCTAGGTTTATGATATAGCACTTAACAAGGAATTTGCAAGTAGTTAAATATGGCAACCTGGTGTAAGCCAATTTTGCCATGTTTTAGCGATAGAGCACGAGCACCTTAGCATTGGTTAGCAGTGGTAAAGTGCACAGAGTCTAATGGTAACAAAAAACAAAGTTAGAAAACAGGAGGGGTATAGGCAAAACATTTGGGGACCACACCAAGGATGACATATCTAATATACACCATCTTCAATGAATTTGTAATCAAGTTTCAAGACTGGCCACTCTCACCCAGCTTCTGTATGGCCACACCTCTGCAACGCCTACTTTATTAACTTTCTGTCCCAGCTAGGGTCAAATTAAAAACCATATGGCTATTCATCGAAGCACCTCCTTACTCATCTCAGCATTATCTTATGACACTACCACACATTCACAAATCTAAATATAGAGGGCAGTCTTTGTCTTATCTATCCCAAAACTTTGGGATTCTCTTCTATTTGACCACAGCATTGCTGATTCCCATCTGGCTCTCCTCTTTAATTATAGCTTTTGCACTCTTTCTTAAACCAGCAGTCCCCTTAGTCCATCATCTTCCTTCCTAGTGCTACAGACCTTTGGTTGAAAGAGAGCTTTTTAAATCCCCATTAATGTAGCGCATAAAAAAGGTTTTCAGCAAGGTTATAGAAAATACCTTTGCCTCATGGTAAATGGGAAGACCAACTTTCTGCAACTTTCCGGACATTATTCATGGTTCACCAATGTGGGCTGGTGGAGGCACTGGCATGGGAGGTCGCACATACATTTCAGCTGCCAATAAGTTCTTTTCCTGGACTGACTCTTTTTCTTAATGGATGCTTAATTGCTGATATTTTGGACTCCGAGTACCTCAGCCCATCATTGTCTGACCATGCACCCTTAAAAGTGCTAGTTAGGTTTTCTGGAGGAGAACTTGAGCCAAGCTGAAGACGATCTATACGGACTGGCATACATAGCTTTTACAGTCACAATTAAAGATGCTATTTAATGAAGAGGCAATTGAGAAGGTATGAGAGGCCTCTAAAGTTGGCCTTATGAGGGTCTACCTAGCCACCTAAAGGGGAACAACTAAGATATATACTGTGGCTAGTCCTAACTAGCCACCAAATGACACCTTCTCATCATTTTATCAAACACTTTTGCTAAGATTTGATTCAGAACAGGTTTGAGTCTTGTTGGAGGAGTCATAATTACTCCACTTAAGAGCAAACAACTGGGCAATCTGTGAGATTTGCTCCTTGAGTGGTGAGACGGTTGTTTTGCTCACTATGTGAAGGGAAGTGCGAACGTTTGCTACAGTTTCAATTCTACCCAACTTTCGAGGATTAGTTATTCTTGCAACTGCTGGCTGTTTATAATAGCATCTGTGAGAAAGAGCAATTTCATTGTCCTGGGATTGTTTGTGATACCTATAAAAGGTTGAATCTCTCAGCACATGTGAAGTATTCTGGAACACATTGTTTTTAAAATAAAAATCATATTTTCAAACATATCCAGTTAGTCAATGTTTGCTGATTTTAAAATGCATTTGCCCGAAAATGCCAAAAGTAAATTATATATTGAGGTGAGAATAAAAGCAGGATATGGTGACCAAATACACAACACTGTAAGCCATTGCAAATTGCCCAGGACCCTGCAAAAACTTTAAAAGACTGTATTGTACAATCATTCTCATAAGGGAGGTGGGTAATCCGCACACTAAGTAAGATCCTGGACACTGCCTTTTTTTAAAGACTATTTTTGGCTATTTATTTAGATGTTTTAGTTTAATCTATGTCATCTACACTTTTCATCTTTTGTCCTGGCAAAAAAAAATTGTTTCTTGATTTTCTCTAAAGATGTTTCATCTCCTCTTTCATTTCAGCCTATCATGCCTTCATTTTTTTGTCCAGTCTGCAGTTGTAAGATGTTGGCAAAAGATGAGCAGTGTCTTTATGGTTTTTTCTTGCTGATGCCTACAGCATTATGGGCTGCAACATATCTTACAAAAGGCTGAGCGATATGGAGATGTGCGCTTCAGTAAAAACAAAAAAATAAGATTGGCAAAAGTGTTACTTCTCCATCTTCCACTTTAGCTCCTTTGGTGAGAGGGCCAGTTTCCTCCTTCTCTGCATTTCATGTTACCACTTCTGATAAGTTTGGAGGTGAGAGTGCAGCCTGAGGTCACCACCGCTCTCTCTCGATGTTGAGGTGGCAGTGGGGAGGAGTAGGTGGTGGAATTCCCCATCACTCCTCTTCGAAGAGACACTAATGGCCCAGGGGACTTTTCTCCTTCTAATTCCTGATCAAAGAAAAAGTCTCAAGTCGAATTTCTAGCCTATTTTCGGCCTCCAAAGAGTTAAGAATTGACTCAAAAAGTAAAATGTTCAGGATATTGGTACATCATCAAATTTTCTCATTTCTTCATTGGGGTATCCGGATCAAATTTGTGGTCCAGAGCTGAAAGAATATATTTCATGAAAATTTGTGCAAAAGACAGAACTTTTCTTCATTTCAAAGTCAGAAAAAATCATTACCTGTAAAATATTTTTTGGGGCCTAAAGTTGGTTCCCAATGCTCCCTCAAAATGTAATGCAGTTGTTCCAGCTTTTCTTTGCTGGAAACGATTTTTACTTACCCATATTTAGACAATTGCCTTGTCAAGACTTTTTCTTGTCAACAGGAAGTTCACAGTCTAGGTCTTCATCTCATTGTCACCATGTCAACACTAAAGTCAATTCTGTGTATTCAATACATATGAAGTGGACATGAGAAGAAGAAAAGTGTCCCTTTTGCAGATGAGGTTACTTTTTATTCATCAGAAGTTCTGTCTTTTTCATATGATACAGTCTCCCTTGGTAAAACATGTTTCGTCTCTTCTGATGCAAAACCAAAGGGGATGATGGACGGAGTGTTGAACATTGCAAGCACTCACTCCCAGTCAACTGATCTGGGTTTAATCCATCATCATTCTTTAGCTCACTCCGCCACCCCAGTTCAGACATGGCCATATGCAAATCAGTTTGACCCTGTGCCTCATGGGAACAGTCCAGCCCGAACCGCCAAGCCATGTCTTCCCTGGACCGGACACAAGCATCCTGGGACCGGTTTCTGGCTTACAGCCATCATCAGCCAGGCTATCTTGAATCCAGTGGCAAAGTGAGCAAGGGACCCACGTCTGGGCATACCCTGCCAACTTAGGGCGAACATAGCAAAACCAAAGGGGATGATGGACGGAGTGTTGAACATTGCAAGCACTCACTCCCAGTCAACTGATCTGGGTTTAATCCATCATCATTCTTTAGCTCACTCCGCCACCCCAGTTCAGACATGGCCATATGCAAATCAGTTTGACCCTGTGCCTCATGGGAACAGTCCAGCCCGAACCGCCAAGCCATGTCTTCCCTGGACCGGACACAAGCATCCTGGGACCGGTTTCTGGCTTACAGCCATCATCAGCCAGGCTATCTTGAATCCAGTGGCAAAGTGAGCAAGGGACCCACGTCTGGGCATACCCTGCCAACTTAGGGCGAACATAGCAAAACCAAAGGGGATGATGGACGGAGTGTTGAACATTGCAAGCACTCACTCCCAGTCAACTGATCTGGGTTTAATCCATCATCATTCTTTAGCTCACTCCGCCACCCCAGTTCAGACATGGCCATATGCAAATCAGTTTGACCCTGTGCCTCATGGGAACAGTCCAGCCCGAACCGCCAAGCCATGTCTTCCCTGGACCGGACACAAGCATCCTGGGACCGGTTTCTGGCTTACAGCCATCATCAGCCAGGCTATCTTGAATCCAGTGGCAAAGTGAGCAAGGGACCCACGTCTGGGCATACCCTGCCAACTTAGGGCGAACATAGCAAAACCAAAGGGGATGATGGACGGAGTGTTGAACATTGCAAGCACTCACTCCCAGTCAACTGATCTGGGTTTAATCCATCATCATTCTTTAGCTCACTCCGCCACCCCAGTTCAGACATGGCCATATGCAAATCAGTTTGACCCTGTGCCTCATGGGAACAGTCCAGCCCGAACCGCCAAGCCATGTCTTCCCTGGACCGGACACAAGCATCCTGGGACCGGTTTCTGGCTTACAGCCATCATCAGCCAGGCTATCTTGAATCCAGTGGCAAAGTGAGCAAGGGACCCACGTCTGGGCATACCCTGCCAACTTAGGGCGAACATAGCAAAACCAAAGGGGATGATGGACGGAGTGTTGAACATTGCAAGCACTCACTCCCAGTCAACTGATCTGGGTTTAATCCATCATCATTCTTTAGCTCACTCCGCCACCCCAGTTCAGACATGGCCATATGCAAATCAGTTTGACCCTGTGCCTCATGGGAACAGTCCAGCCCGAACCGCCAAGCCATGTCTTCCCTGGACCGGACACAAGCATCCTGGGACCGGTTTCTGGCTTACAGCCATCATCAGCCAGGCTATCTTGAATCCAGTGGCAAAGTGAGCAAGGGACCCACGTCTGGGCATACCCTGCCAACTTAGGGCGAACATAGCAAAACCAAAGGGGATGATGGACGGAGTGTTGAACATTGCAAGCACTCACTCCCAGTCAACTGATCTGGGTTTAATCCATCATCATTCTTTAGCTCACTCCGCCACCCCAGTTCAGACATGGCCATATGCAAATCAGTTTGACCCTGTGCCTCATGGGAACAGTCCAGCCCGAACCGCCAAGCCATGTCTTCCCTGGACCGGACACAAGCATCCTGGGACCGGTTTCTGGCTTACAGCCATCATCAGCCAGGCTATCTTGAATCCAGTGGCAAAGTGAGCAAGGGACCCACGTCTGGGCATACCCTGCCAACTTAGGGCGAACATAGCAAAACCAAAGGGGATGATGGACGGAGTGTTGAACATTGCAAGCACTCACTCCCAGTCAACTGATCTGGGTTTAATCCATCATCATTCTTTAGCTCACTCCGCCACCCCAGTTCAGACATGGCCATATGCAAATCAGTTTGACCCTGTGCCTCATGGGAACAGTCCAGCCCGAACCGCCAAGCCATGTCTTCCCTGGACCGGACACAAGCATCCTGGGACCGGTTTCTGGCTTACAGCCATCATCAGCCAGGCTATCTTGAATCCAGTGGCAAAGTGAGCAAGGGACCCACGTCTGGGCATACCCTGCCAACTTAGGGCGAACATAGCAAAACCAAAGGGGATGATGGACGGAGTGTTGAACATTGCAAGCACTCACTCCCAGTCAACTGATCTGGGTTTAATCCATCATCATTCTTTAGCTCACTCCGCCACCCCAGTTCAGACATGGCCATATGCAAATCAGTTTGACCCTGTGCCTCATGGGAACAGTCCAGCCCGAACCGCCAAGCCATGTCTTCCCTGGACCGGACACAAGCATCCTGGGACCGGTTTCTGGCTTACAGCCATCATCAGCCAGGCTATCTTGAATCCAGTGGCAAAGTGAGCAAGGGACCCACGTCTGGGCATACCCTGCCAACTTAGGGCGAACATAGCAAAACCAAAGGGGATGATGGACGGAGTGTTGAACATTGCAAGCACTCACTCCCAGTCAACTGATCTGGGTTTAATCCATCATCATTCTTTAGCTCACTCCGCCACCCCAGTTCAGACATGGCCATATGCAAATCAGTTTGACCCTGTGCCTCATGGGAACAGTCCAGCCCGAACCGCCAAGCCATGTCTTCCCTGGACCGGACACAAGCATCCTGGGACCGGTTTCTGGCTTACAGCCATCATCAGCCAGGCTATCTTGAATCCAGTGGCAAAGTGAGCAAGGGACCCACGTCTGGGCATACCCTGCCAACTTAGGGCGAACATAGCAAAACCAAAGGGGATGATGGACGGAGTGTTGAACATTGCAAGCACTCACTCCCAGTCAACTGATCTGGGTTTAATCCATCATCATTCTTTAGCTCACTCCGCCACCCCAGTTCAGACATGGCCATATGCAAATCAGTTTGACCCTGTGCCTCATGGGAACAGTCCAGCCCGAACCGCCAAGCCATGTCTTCCCTGGACCGGACACAAGCATCCTGGGACCGGTTTCTGGCTTACAGCCATCATCAGCCAGGCTATCTTGAATCCAGTGGCAAAGTGAGCAAGGGACCCACGTCTGGGCATACCCTGCCAACTTAGGGCGAACATAGCAAAACCAAAGGGGATGATGGACGGAGTGTTGAACATTGCAAGCACTCACTCCCAGTCAACTGATCTGGGTTTAATCCATCATCATTCTTTAGCTCACTCCGCCACCCCAGTTCAGACATGGCCATATGCAAATCAGTTTGACCCTGTGCCTCATGGGAACAGTCCAGCCCGAACCGCCAAGCCATGTCTTCCCTGGACCGGACACAAGCATCCTGGGACCGGTTTCTGGCTTACAGCCATCATCAGCCAGGCTATCTTGAATCCAGTGGCAAAGTGAGCAAGGGACCCACGTCTGGGCATACCCTGCCAACTTAGGGCGAACATAGCAAAACCAAAGGGGATGATGGACGGAGTGTTGAACATTGCAAGCACTCACTCCCAGTCAACTGATCTGGGTTTAATCCATCATCATTCTTTAGCTCACTCCGCCACCCCAGTTCAGACATGGCCATATGCAAATCAGTTTGACCCTGTGCCTCATGGGAACAGTCCAGCCCGAACCGCCAAGCCATGTCTTCCCTGGACCGGACACAAGCATCCTGGGACCGGTTTCTGGCTTACAGCCATCATCAGCCAGGCTATCTTGAATCCAGTGGCAAAGTGAGCAAGGGACCCACGTCTGGGCATACCCTGCCAACTTAGGGCGAACATAGCAAAACCAAAGGGGATGATGGACGGAGTGTTGAACATTGCAAGCACTCACTCCCAGTCAACTGATCTGGGTTTAATCCATCATCATTCTTTAGCTCACTCCGCCACCCCAGTTCAGACATGGCCATATGCAAATCAGTTTGACCCTGTGCCTCATGGGAACAGTCCAGCCCGAACCGCCAAGCCATGTCTTCCCTGGACCGGACACAAGCATCCTGGGACCGGTTTCTGGCTTACAGCCATCATCAGCCAGGCTATCTTGAATCCAGTGGCAAAGTGAGCAAGGGACCCACGTCTGGGCATACCCTGCCAACTTAGGGCGAACATAGCAAAACCAAAGGGGATGATGGACGGAGTGTTGAACATTGCAAGCACTCACTCCCAGTCAACTGATCTGGGTTTAATCCATCATCATTCTTTAGCTCACTCCGCCACCCCAGTTCAGACATGGCCATATGCAAATCAGTTTGACCCTGTGCCTCATGGGAACAGTCCAGCCCGAACCGCCAAGCCATGTCTTCCCTGGACCGGACACAAGCATCCTGGGACCGGTTTCTGGCTTACAGCCATCATCAGCCAGGCTATCTTGAATCCAGTGGCAAAGTGAGCAAGGGACCCACGTCTGGGCATACCCTGCCAACTTAGGGCGAACATAGCAAAACCAAAGGGGATGATGGACGGAGTGTTGAACATTGCAAGCACTCACTCCCAGTCAACTGATCTGGGTTTAATCCATCATCATTCTTTAGCTCACTCCGCCACCCCAGTTCAGACATGGCCATATGCAAATCAGTTTGACCCTGTGCCTCATGGGAACAGTCCAGCCCGAACCGCCAAGCCATGTCTTCCCTGGACCGGACACAAGCATCCTGGGACCGGTTTCTGGCTTACAGCCATCATCAGCCAGGCTATCTTGAATCCAGTGGCAAAGTGAGCAAGGGACCCACGTCTGGGCATACCCTGCCAACTTAGGGCGAACATAGCAAAACCAAAGGGGATGATGGACGGAGTGTTGAACATTGCAAGCACTCACTCCCAGTCAACTGATCTGGGTTTAATCCATCATCATTCTTTAGCTCACTCCGCCACCCCAGTTCAGACATGGCCATATGCAAATCAGTTTGACCCTGTGCCTCATGGGAACAGTCCAGCCCGAACCGCCAAGCCATGTCTTCCCTGGACCGGACACAAGCATCCTGGGACCGGTTTCTGGCTTACAGCCATCATCAGCCAGGCTATCTTGAATCCAGTGGCAAAGTGAGCAAGGGACCCACGTCTGGGCATACCCTGCCAACTTAGGGCGAACATAGCAAAACCAAAGGGGATGATGGACGGAGTGTTGAACATTGCAAGCACTCACTCCCAGTCAACTGATCTGGGTTTAATCCATCATCATTCTTTAGCTCACTCCGCCACCCCAGTTCAGACATGGCCATATGCAAATCAGTTTGACCCTGTGCCTCATGGGAACAGTCCAGCCCGAACCGCCAAGCCATGTCTTCCCTGGACCGGACACAAGCATCCTGGGACCGGTTTCTGGCTTACAGCCATCATCAGCCAGGCTATCTTGAATCCAGTGGCAAAGTGAGCAAGGGACCCACGTCTGGGCATACCCTGCCAACTTAGGGCGAACATAGCAAAACCAAAGGGGATGATGGACGGAGTGTTGAACATTGCAAGCACTCACTCCCAGTCAACTGATCTGGGTTTAATCCATCATCATTCTTTAGCTCACTCCGCCACCCCAGTTCAGACATGGCCATATGCAAATCAGTTTGACCCTGTGCCTCATGGGAACAGTCCAGCCCGAACCGCCAAGCCATGTCTTCCCTGGACCGGACACAAGCATCCTGGGACCGGTTTCTGGCTTACAGCCATCATCAGCCAGGCTATCTTGAATCCAGTGGCAAAGTGAGCAAGGGACCCACGTCTGGGCATACCCTGCCAACTTAGGGCGAACATAGCAAAACCAAAGGGGATGATGGACGGAGTGTTGAACATTGCAAGCACTCACTCCCAGTCAACTGATCTGGGTTTAATCCATCATCATTCTTTAGCTCACTCCGCCACCCCAGTTCAGACATGGCCATATGCAAATCAGTTTGACCCTGTGCCTCATGGGAACAGTCCAGCCCGAACCGCCAAGCCATGTCTTCCCTGGACCGGACACAAGCATCCTGGGACCGGTTTCTGGCTTACAGCCATCATCAGCCAGGCTATCTTGAATCCAGTGGCAAAGTGAGCAAGGGACCCACGTCTGGGCATACCCTGCCAACTTAGGGCGAACATAGCAAAACCAAAGGGGATGATGGACGGAGTGTTGAACATTGCAAGCACTCACTCCCAGTCAACTGATCTGGGTTTAATCCATCATCATTCTTTAGCTCACTCCGCCACCCCAGTTCAGACATGGCCATATGCAAATCAGTTTGACCCTGTGCCTCATGGGAACAGTCCAGCCCGAACCGCCAAGCCATGTCTTCCCTGGACCGGACACAAGCATCCTGGGACCGGTTTCTGGCTTACAGCCATCATCAGCCAGGCTATCTTGAATCCAGTGGCAAAGTGAGCAAGGGACCCACGTCTGGGCATACCCTGCCAACTTAGGGCGAACATAGCAAAACCAAAGGGGATGATGGACGGAGTGTTGAACATTGCAAGCACTCACTCCCAGTCAACTGATCTGGGTTTAATCCATCATCATTCTTTAGCTCACTCCGCCACCCCAGTTCAGACATGGCCATATGCAAATCAGTTTGACCCTGTGCCTCATGGGAACAGTCCAGCCCGAACCGCCAAGCCATGTCTTCCCTGGACCGGACACAAGCATCCTGGGACCGGTTTCTGGCTTACAGCCATCATCAGCCAGGCTATCTTGAATCCAGTGGCAAAGTGAGCAAGGGACCCACGTCTGGGCATACCCTGCCAACTTAGGGCGAACATAGCAAAACCAAAGGGGATGATGGACGGAGTGTTGAACATTGCAAGCACTCACTCCCAGTCAACTGATCTGGGTTTAATCCATCATCATTCTTTAGCTCACTCCGCCACCCCAGTTCAGACATGGCCATATGCAAATCAGTTTGACCCTGTGCCTCATGGGAACAGTCCAGCCCGAACCGCCAAGCCATGTCTTCCCTGGACCGGACACAAGCATCCTGGGACCGGTTTCTGGCTTACAGCCATCATCAGCCAGGCTATCTTGAATCCAGTGGCAAAGTGAGCAAGGGACCCACGTCTGGGCATACCCTGCCAACTTAGGGCGAACATAGCAAAACCAAAGGGGATGATGGACGGAGTGTTGAACATTGCAAGCACTCACTCCCAGTCAACTGATCTGGGTTTAATCCATCATCATTCTTTAGCTCACTCCGCCACCCCAGTTCAGACATGGCCATATGCAAATCAGTTTGACCCTGTGCCTCATGGGAACAGTCCAGCCCGAACCGCCAAGCCATGTCTTCCCTGGACCGGACACAAGCATCCTGGGACCGGTTTCTGGCTTACAGCCATCATCAGCCAGGCTATCTTGAATCCAGTGGCAAAGTGAGCAAGGGACCCACGTCTGGGCATACCCTGCCAACTTAGGGCGAACATAGCAAAACCAAAGGGGATGATGGACGGAGTGTTGAACATTGCAAGCACTCACTCCCAGTCAACTGATCTGGGTTTAATCCATCATCATTCTTTAGCTCACTCCGCCACCCCAGTTCAGACATGGCCATATGCAAATCAGTTTGACCCTGTGCCTCATGGGAACAGTCCAGCCCGAACCGCCAAGCCATGTCTTCCCTGGACCGGACACAAGCATCCTGGGACCGGTTTCTGGCTTACAGCCATCATCAGCCAGGCTATCTTGAATCCAGTGGCAAAGTGAGCAAGGGACCCACGTCTGGGCATACCCTGCCAACTTAGGGCGAACATAGCAAAACCAAAGGGGATGATGGACGGAGTGTTGAACATTGCAAGCACTCACTCCCAGTCAACTGATCTGGGTTTAATCCATCATCATTCTTTAGCTCACTCCGCCACCCCAGTTCAGACATGGCCATATGCAAATCAGTTTGACCCTGTGCCTCATGGGAACAGTCCAGCCCGAACCGCCAAGCCATGTCTTCCCTGGACCGGACACAAGCATCCTGGGACCGGTTTCTGGCTTACAGCCATCATCAGCCAGGCTATCTTGAATCCAGTGGCAAAGTGAGCAAGGGACCCACGTCTGGGCATACCCTGCCAACTTAGGGCGAACATAGCAAAACCAAAGGGGATGATGGACGGAGTGTTGAACATTGCAAGCACTCACTCCCAGTCAACTGATCTGGGTTTAATCCATCATCATTCTTTAGCTCACTCCGCCACCCCAGTTCAGACATGGCCATATGCAAATCAGTTTGACCCTGTGCCTCATGGGAACAGTCCAGCCCGAACCGCCAAGCCATGTCTTCCCTGGACCGGACACAAGCATCCTGGGACCGGTTTCTGGCTTACAGCCATCATCAGCCAGGCTATCTTGAATCCAGTGGCAAAGTGAGCAAGGGACCCACGTCTGGGCATACCCTGCCAACTTAGGGCGAACATAGCAAAACCAAAGGGGATGATGGACGGAGTGTTGAACATTGCAAGCACTCACTCCCAGTCAACTGATCTGGGTTTAATCCATCATCATTCTTTAGCTCACTCCGCCACCCCAGTTCAGACATGGCCATATGCAAATCAGTTTGACCCTGTGCCTCATGGGAACAGTCCAGCCCGAACCGCCAAGCCATGTCTTCCCTGGACCGGACACAAGCATCCTGGGACCGGTTTCTGGCTTACAGCCATCATCAGCCAGGCTATCTTGAATCCAGTGGCAAAGTGAGCAAGGGACCCACGTCTGGGCATACCCTGCCAACTTAGGGCGAACATAGCAAAACCAAAGGGGATGATGGACGGAGTGTTGAACATTGCAAGCACTCACTCCCAGTCAACTGATCTGGGTTTAATCCATCATCATTCTTTAGCTCACTCCGCCACCCCAGTTCAGACATGGCCATATGCAAATCAGTTTGACCCTGTGCCTCATGGGAACAGTCCAGCCCGAACCGCCAAGCCATGTCTTCCCTGGACCGGACACAAGCATCCTGGGACCGGTTTCTGGCTTACAGCCATCATCAGCCAGGCTATCTTGAATCCAGTGGCAAAGTGAGCAAGGGACCCACGTCTGGGCATACCCTGCCAACTTAGGGCGAACATAGCAAAACCAAAGGGGATGATGGACGGAGTGTTGAACATTGCAAGCACTCACTCCCAGTCAACTGATCTGGGTTTAATCCATCATCATTCTTTAGCTCACTCCGCCACCCCAGTTCAGACATGGCCATATGCAAATCAGTTTGACCCTGTGCCTCATGGGAACAGTCCAGCCCGAACCGCCAAGCCATGTCTTCCCTGGACCGGACACAAGCATCCTGGGACCGGTTTCTGGCTTACAGCCATCATCAGCCAGGCTATCTTGAATCCAGTGGCAAAGTGAGCAAGGGACCCACGTCTGGGCATACCCTGCCAACTTAGGGCGAACATAGCAAAACCAAAGGGGATGATGGACGGAGTGTTGAACATTGCAAGCACTCACTCCCAGTCAACTGATCTGGGTTTAATCCATCATCATTCTTTAGCTCACTCCGCCACCCCAGTTCAGACATGGCCATATGCAAATCAGTTTGACCCTGTGCCTCATGGGAACAGTCCAGCCCGAACCGCCAAGCCATGTCTTCCCTGGACCGGACACAAGCATCCTGGGACCGGTTTCTGGCTTACAGCCATCATCAGCCAGGCTATCTTGAATCCAGTGGCAAAGTGAGCAAGGGACCCACGTCTGGGCATACCCTGCCAACTTAGGGCGAACATAGCAAAACCAAAGGGGATGATGGACGGAGTGTTGAACATTGCAAGCACTCACTCCCAGTCAACTGATCTGGGTTTAATCCATCATCATTCTTTAGCTCACTCCGCCACCCCAGTTCAGACATGGCCATATGCAAATCAGTTTGACCCTGTGCCTCATGGGAACAGTCCAGCCCGAACCGCCAAGCCATGTCTTCCCTGGACCGGACACAAGCATCCTGGGACCGGTTTCTGGCTTACAGCCATCATCAGCCAGGCTATCTTGAATCCAGTGGCAAAGTGAGCAAGGGACCCACGTCTGGGCATACCCTGCCAACTTAGGGCGAACATAGCAAAACCAAAGGGGATGATGGACGGAGTGTTGAACATTGCAAGCACTCACTCCCAGTCAACTGATCTGGGTTTAATCCATCATCATTCTTTAGCTCACTCCGCCACCCCAGTTCAGACATGGCCATATGCAAATCAGTTTGACCCTGTGCCTCATGGGAACAGTCCAGCCCGAACCGCCAAGCCATGTCTTCCCTGGACCGGACACAAGCATCCTGGGACCGGTTTCTGGCTTACAGCCATCATCAGCCAGGCTATCTTGAATCCAGTGGCAAAGTGAGCAAGGGACCCACGTCTGGGCATACCCTGCCAACTTAGGGCGAACATAGCAAAACCAAAGGGGATGATGGACGGAGTGTTGAACATTGCAAGCACTCACTCCCAGTCAACTGATCTGGGTTTAATCCATCATCATTCTTTAGCTCACTCCGCCACCCCAGTTCAGACATGGCCATATGCAAATCAGTTTGACCCTGTGCCTCATGGGAACAGTCCAGCCCGAACCGCCAAGCCATGTCTTCCCTGGACCGGACACAAGCATCCTGGGACCGGTTTCTGGCTTACAGCCATCATCAGCCAGGCTATCTTGAATCCAGTGGCAAAGTGAGCAAGGGACCCACGTCTGGGCATACCCTGCCAACTTAGGGCGAACATAGCAAAACCAAAGGGGATGATGGACGGAGTGTTGAACATTGCAAGCACTCACTCCCAGTCAACTGATCTGGGTTTAATCCATCATCATTCTTTAGCTCACTCCGCCACCCCAGTTCAGACATGGCCATATGCAAATCAGTTTGACCCTGTGCCTCATGGGAACAGTCCAGCCCGAACCGCCAAGCCATGTCTTCCCTGGACCGGACACAAGCATCCTGGGACCGGTTTCTGGCTTACAGCCATCATCAGCCAGGCTATCTTGAATCCAGTGGCAAAGTGAGCAAGGGACCCACGTCTGGGCATACCCTGCCAACTTAGGGCGAACATAGCAAAACCAAAGGGGATGATGGACGGAGTGTTGAACATTGCAAGCACTCACTCCCAGTCAACTGATCTGGGTTTAATCCATCATCATTCTTTAGCTCACTCCGCCACCCCAGTTCAGACATGGCCATATGCAAATCAGTTTGACCCTGTGCCTCATGGGAACAGTCCAGCCCGAACCGCCAAGCCATGTCTTCCCTGGACCGGACACAAGCATCCTGGGACCGGTTTCTGGCTTACAGCCATCATCAGCCAGGCTATCTTGAATCCAGTGGCAAAGTGAGCAAGGGACCCACGTCTGGGCATACCCTGCCAACTTAGGGCGAACATAGCAAAACCAAAGGGGATGATGGACGGAGTGTTGAACATTGCAAGCACTCACTCCCAGTCAACTGATCTGGGTTTAATCCATCATCATTCTTTAGCTCACTCCGCCACCCCAGTTCAGACATGGCCATATGCAAATCAGTTTGACCCTGTGCCTCATGGGAACAGTCCAGCCCGAACCGCCAAGCCATGTCTTCCCTGGACCGGACACAAGCATCCTGGGACCGGTTTCTGGCTTACAGCCATCATCAGCCAGGCTATCTTGAATCCAGTGGCAAAGTGAGCAAGGGACCCACGTCTGGGCATACCCTGCCAACTTAGGGCGAACATAGCAAAACCAAAGGGGATGATGGACGGAGTGTTGAACATTGCAAGCACTCACTCCCAGTCAACTGATCTGGGTTTAATCCATCATCATTCTTTAGCTCACTCCGCCACCCCAGTTCAGACATGGCCATATGCAAATCAGTTTGACCCTGTGCCTCATGGGAACAGTCCAGCCCGAACCGCCAAGCCATGTCTTCCCTGGACCGGACACAAGCATCCTGGGACCGGTTTCTGGCTTACAGCCATCATCAGCCAGGCTATCTTGAATCCAGTGGCAAAGTGAGCAAGGGACCCACGTCTGGGCATACCCTGCCAACTTAGGGCGAACATAGCAAAACCAAAGGGGATGATGGACGGAGTGTTGAACATTGCAAGCACTCACTCCCAGTCAACTGATCTGGGTTTAATCCATCATCATTCTTTAGCTCACTCCGCCACCCCAGTTCAGACATGGCCATATGCAAATCAGTTTGACCCTGTGCCTCATGGGAACAGTCCAGCCCGAACCGCCAAGCCATGTCTTCCCTGGACCGGACACAAGCATCCTGGGACCGGTTTCTGGCTTACAGCCATCATCAGCCAGGCTATCTTGAATCCAGTGGCAAAGTGAGCAAGGGACCCACGTCTGGGCATACCCTGCCAACTTAGGGCGAACATAGCAAAACCAAAGGGGATGATGGACGGAGTGTTGAACATTGCAAGCACTCACTCCCAGTCAACTGATCTGGGTTTAATCCATCATCATTCTTTAGCTCACTCCGCCACCCCAGTTCAGACATGGCCATATGCAAATCAGTTTGACCCTGTGCCTCATGGGAACAGTCCAGCCCGAACCGCCAAGCCATGTCTTCCCTGGACCGGACACAAGCATCCTGGGACCGGTTTCTGGCTTACAGCCATCATCAGCCAGGCTATCTTGAATCCAGTGGCAAAGTGAGCAAGGGACCCACGTCTGGGCATACCCTGCCAACTTAGGGCGAACATAGCAAAACCAAAGGGGATGATGGACGGAGTGTTGAACATTGCAAGCACTCACTCCCAGTCAACTGATCTGGGTTTAATCCATCATCATTCTTTAGCTCACTCCGCCACCCCAGTTCAGACATGGCCATATGCAAATCAGTTTGACCCTGTGCCTCATGGGAACAGTCCAGCCCGAACCGCCAAGCCATGTCTTCCCTGGACCGGACACAAGCATCCTGGGACCGGTTTCTGGCTTACAGCCATCATCAGCCAGGCTATCTTGAATCCAGTGGCAAAGTGAGCAAGGGACCCACGTCTGGGCATACCCTGCCAACTTAGGGCGAACATAGCAAAACCAAAGGGGATGATGGACGGAGTGTTGAACATTGCAAGCACTCACTCCCAGTCAACTGATCTGGGTTTAATCCATCATCATTCTTTAGCTCACTCCGCCACCCCAGTTCAGACATGGCCATATGCAAATCAGTTTGACCCTGTGCCTCATGGGAACAGTCCAGCCCGAACCGCCAAGCCATGTCTTCCCTGGACCGGACACAAGCATCCTGGGACCGGTTTCTGGCTTACAGCCATCATCAGCCAGGCTATCTTGAATCCAGTGGCAAAGTGAGCAAGGGACCCACGTCTGGGCATACCCTGCCAACTTAGGGCGAACATAGCAAAACCAAAGGGGATGATGGACGGAGTGTTGAACATTGCAAGCACTCACTCCCAGTCAACTGATCTGGGTTTAATCCATCATCATTCTTTAGCTCACTCCGCCACCCCAGTTCAGACATGGCCATATGCAAATCAGTTTGACCCTGTGCCTCATGGGAACAGTCCAGCCCGAACCGCCAAGCCATGTCTTCCCTGGACCGGACACAAGCATCCTGGGACCGGTTTCTGGCTTACAGCCATCATCAGCCAGGCTATCTTGAATCCAGTGGCAAAGTGAGCAAGGGACCCACGTCTGGGCATACCCTGCCAACTTAGGGCGAACATAGCAAAACCAAAGGGGATGATGGACGGAGTGTTGAACATTGCAAGCACTCACTCCCAGTCAACTGATCTGGGTTTAATCCATCATCATTCTTTAGCTCACTCCGCCACCCCAGTTCAGACATGGCCATATGCAAATCAGTTTGACCCTGTGCCTCATGGGAACAGTCCAGCCCGAACCGCCAAGCCATGTCTTCCCTGGACCGGACACAAGCATCCTGGGACCGGTTTCTGGCTTACAGCCATCATCAGCCAGGCTATCTTGAATCCAGTGGCAAAGTGAGCAAGGGACCCACGTCTGGGCATACCCTGCCAACTTAGGGCGAACATAGCAAAACCAAAGGGGATGATGGACGGAGTGTTGAACATTGCAAGCACTCACTCCCAGTCAACTGATCTGGGTTTAATCCATCATCATTCTTTAGCTCACTCCGCCACCCCAGTTCAGACATGGCCATATGCAAATCAGTTTGACCCTGTGCCTCATGGGAACAGTCCAGCCCGAACCGCCAAGCCATGTCTTCCCTGGACCGGACACAAGCATCCTGGGACCGGTTTCTGGCTTACAGCCATCATCAGCCAGGCTATCTTGAATCCAGTGGCAAAGTGAGCAAGGGACCCACGTCTGGGCATACCCTGCCAACTTAGGGCGAACATAGCAAAACCAAAGGGGATGATGGACGGAGTGTTGAACATTGCAAGCACTCACTCCCAGTCAACTGATCTGGGTTTAATCCATCATCATTCTTTAGCTCACTCCGCCACCCCAGTTCAGACATGGCCATATGCAAATCAGTTTGACCCTGTGCCTCATGGGAACAGTCCAGCCCGAACCGCCAAGCCATGTCTTCCCTGGACCGGACACAAGCATCCTGGGACCGGTTTCTGGCTTACAGCCATCATCAGCCAGGCTATCTTGAATCCAGTGGCAAAGTGAGCAAGGGACCCACGTCTGGGCATACCCTGCCAACTTAGGGCGAACATAGCAAAACCAAAGGGGATGATGGACGGAGTGTTGAACATTGCAAGCACTCACTCCCAGTCAACTGATCTGGGTTTAATCCATCATCATTCTTTAGCTCACTCCGCCACCCCAGTTCAGACATGGCCATATGCAAATCAGTTTGACCCTGTGCCTCATGGGAACAGTCCAGCCCGAACCGCCAAGCCATGTCTTCCCTGGACCGGACACAAGCATCCTGGGACCGGTTTCTGGCTTACAGCCATCATCAGCCAGGCTATCTTGAATCCAGTGGCAAAGTGAGCAAGGGACCCACGTCTGGGCATACCCTGCCAACTTAGGGCGAACATAGCAAAACCAAAGGGGATGATGGACGGAGTGTTGAACATTGCAAGCACTCACTCCCAGTCAACTGATCTGGGTTTAATCCATCATCATTCTTTAGCTCACTCCGCCACCCCAGTTCAGACATGGCCATATGCAAATCAGTTTGACCCTGTGCCTCATGGGAACAGTCCAGCCCGAACCGCCAAGCCATGTCTTCCCTGGACCGGACACAAGCATCCTGGGACCGGTTTCTGGCTTACAGCCATCATCAGCCAGGCTATCTTGAATCCAGTGGCAAAGTGAGCAAGGGACCCACGTCTGGGCATACCCTGCCAACTTAGGGCGAACATAGCAAAACCAAAGGGGATGATGGACGGAGTGTTGAACATTGCAAGCACTCACTCCCAGTCAACTGATCTGGGTTTAATCCATCATCATTCTTTAGCTCACTCCGCCACCCCAGTTCAGACATGGCCATATGCAAATCAGTTTGACCCTGTGCCTCATGGGAACAGTCCAGCCCGAACCGCCAAGCCATGTCTTCCCTGGACCGGACACAAGCATCCTGGGACCGGTTTCTGGCTTACAGCCATCATCAGCCAGGCTATCTTGAATCCAGTGGCAAAGTGAGCAAGGGACCCACGTCTGGGCATACCCTGCCAACTTAGGGCGAACATAGCAAAACCAAAGGGGATGATGGACGGAGTGTTGAACATTGCAAGCACTCACTCCCAGTCAACTGATCTGGGTTTAATCCATCATCATTCTTTAGCTCACTCCGCCACCCCAGTTCAGACATGGCCATATGCAAATCAGTTTGACCCTGTGCCTCATGGGAACAGTCCAGCCCGAACCGCCAAGCCATGTCTTCCCTGGACCGGACACAAGCATCCTGGGACCGGTTTCTGGCTTACAGCCATCATCAGCCAGGCTATCTTGAATCCAGTGGCAAAGTGAGCAAGGGACCCACGTCTGGGCATACCCTGCCAACTTAGGGCGAACATAGCAAAACCAAAGGGGATGATGGACGGAGTGTTGAACATTGCAAGCACTCACTCCCAGTCAACTGATCTGGGTTTAATCCATCATCATTCTTTAGCTCACTCCGCCACCCCAGTTCAGACATGGCCATATGCAAATCAGTTTGACCCTGTGCCTCATGGGAACAGTCCAGCCCGAACCGCCAAGCCATGTCTTCCCTGGACCGGACACAAGCATCCTGGGACCGGTTTCTGGCTTACAGCCATCATCAGCCAGGCTATCTTGAATCCAGTGGCAAAGTGAGCAAGGGACCCACGTCTGGGCATACCCTGCCAACTTAGGGCGAACATAGCAAAACCAAAGGGGATGATGGACGGAGTGTTGAACATTGCAAGCACTCACTCCCAGTCAACTGATCTGGGTTTAATCCATCATCATTCTTTAGCTCACTCCGCCACCCCAGTTCAGACATGGCCATATGCAAATCAGTTTGACCCTGTGCCTCATGGGAACAGTCCAGCCCGAACCGCCAAGCCATGTCTTCCCTGGACCGGACACAAGCATCCTGGGACCGGTTTCTGGCTTACAGCCATCATCAGCCAGGCTATCTTGAATCCAGTGGCAAAGTGAGCAAGGGACCCACGTCTGGGCATACCCTGCCAACTTAGGGCGAACATAGCAAAACCAAAGGGGATGATGGACGGAGTGTTGAACATTGCAAGCACTCACTCCCAGTCAACTGATCTGGGTTTAATCCATCATCATTCTTTAGCTCACTCCGCCACCCCAGTTCAGACATGGCCATATGCAAATCAGTTTGACCCTGTGCCTCATGGGAACAGTCCAGCCCGAACCGCCAAGCCATGTCTTCCCTGGACCGGACACAAGCATCCTGGGACCGGTTTCTGGCTTACAGCCATCATCAGCCAGGCTATCTTGAATCCAGTGGCAAAGTGAGCAAGGGACCCACGTCTGGGCATACCCTGCCAACTTAGGGCGAACATAGCAAAACCAAAGGGGATGATGGACGGAGTGTTGAACATTGCAAGCACTCACTCCCAGTCAACTGATCTGGGTTTAATCCATCATCATTCTTTAGCTCACTCCGCCACCCCAGTTCAGACATGGCCATATGCAAATCAGTTTGACCCTGTGCCTCATGGGAACAGTCCAGCCCGAACCGCCAAGCCATGTCTTCCCTGGACCGGACACAAGCATCCTGGGACCGGTTTCTGGCTTACAGCCATCATCAGCCAGGCTATCTTGAATCCAGTGGCAAAGTGAGCAAGGGACCCACGTCTGGGCATACCCTGCCAACTTAGGGCGAACATAGCAAAACCAAAGGGGATGATGGACGGAGTGTTGAACATTGCAAGCACTCACTCCCAGTCAACTGATCTGGGTTTAATCCATCATCATTCTTTAGCTCACTCCGCCACCCCAGTTCAGACATGGCCATATGCAAATCAGTTTGACCCTGTGCCTCATGGGAACAGTCCAGCCCGAACCGCCAAGCCATGTCTTCCCTGGACCGGACACAAGCATCCTGGGACCGGTTTCTGGCTTACAGCCATCATCAGCCAGGCTATCTTGAATCCAGTGGCAAAGTGAGCAAGGGACCCACGTCTGGGCATACCCTGCCAACTTAGGGCGAACATAGCAAAACCAAAGGGGATGATGGACGGAGTGTTGAACATTGCAAGCACTCACTCCCAGTCAACTGATCTGGGTTTAATCCATCATCATTCTTTAGCTCACTCCGCCACCCCAGTTCAGACATGGCCATATGCAAATCAGTTTGACCCTGTGCCTCATGGGAACAGTCCAGCCCGAACCGCCAAGCCATGTCTTCCCTGGACCGGACACAAGCATCCTGGGACCGGTTTCTGGCTTACAGCCATCATCAGCCAGGCTATCTTGAATCCAGTGGCAAAGTGAGCAAGGGACCCACGTCTGGGCATACCCTGCCAACTTAGGGCGAACATAGCAAAACCAAAGGGGATGATGGACGGAGTGTTGAACATTGCAAGCACTCACTCCCAGTCAACTGATCTGGGTTTAATCCATCATCATTCTTTAGCTCACTCCGCCACCCCAGTTCAGACATGGCCATATGCAAATCAGTTTGACCCTGTGCCTCATGGGAACAGTCCAGCCCGAACCGCCAAGCCATGTCTTCCCTGGACCGGACACAAGCATCCTGGGACCGGTTTCTGGCTTACAGCCATCATCAGCCAGGCTATCTTGAATCCAGTGGCAAAGTGAGCAAGGGACCCACGTCTGGGCATACCCTGCCAACTTAGGGCGAACATAGCAAAACCAAAGGGGATGATGGACGGAGTGTTGAACATTGCAAGCACTCACTCCCAGTCAACTGATCTGGGTTTAATCCATCATCATTCTTTAGCTCACTCCGCCACCCCAGTTCAGACATGGCCATATGCAAATCAGTTTGACCCTGTGCCTCATGGGAACAGTCCAGCCCGAACCGCCAAGCCATGTCTTCCCTGGACCGGACACAAGCATCCTGGGACCGGTTTCTGGCTTACAGCCATCATCAGCCAGGCTATCTTGAATCCAGTGGCAAAGTGAGCAAGGGACCCACGTCTGGGCATACCCTGCCAACTTAGGGCGAACATAGCAAAACCAAAGGGGATGATGGACGGAGTGTTGAACATTGCAAGCACTCACTCCCAGTCAACTGATCTGGGTTTAATCCATCATCATTCTTTAGCTCACTCCGCCACCCCAGTTCAGACATGGCCATATGCAAATCAGTTTGACCCTGTGCCTCATGGGAACAGTCCAGCCCGAACCGCCAAGCCATGTCTTCCCTGGACCGGACACAAGCATCCTGGGACCGGTTTCTGGCTTACAGCCATCATCAGCCAGGCTATCTTGAATCCAGTGGCAAAGTGAGCAAGGGACCCACGTCTGGGCATACCCTGCCAACTTAGGGCGAACATAGCAAAACCAAAGGGGATGATGGACGGAGTGTTGAACATTGCAAGCACTCACTCCCAGTCAACTGATCTGGGTTTAATCCATCATCATTCTTTAGCTCACTCCGCCACCCCAGTTCAGACATGGCCATATGCAAATCAGTTTGACCCTGTGCCTCATGGGAACAGTCCAGCCCGAACCGCCAAGCCATGTCTTCCCTGGACCGGACACAAGCATCCTGGGACCGGTTTCTGGCTTACAGCCATCATCAGCCAGGCTATCTTGAATCCAGTGGCAAAGTGAGCAAGGGACCCACGTCTGGGCATACCCTGCCAACTTAGGGCGAACATAGCAAAACCAAAGGGGATGATGGACGGAGTGTTGAACATTGCAAGCACTCACTCCCAGTCAACTGATCTGGGTTTAATCCATCATCATTCTTTAGCTCACTCCGCCACCCCAGTTCAGACATGGCCATATGCAAATCAGTTTGACCCTGTGCCTCATGGGAACAGTCCAGCCCGAACCGCCAAGCCATGTCTTCCCTGGACCGGACACAAGCATCCTGGGACCGGTTTCTGGCTTACAGCCATCATCAGCCAGGCTATCTTGAATCCAGTGGCAAAGTGAGCAAGGGACCCACGTCTGGGCATACCCTGCCAACTTAGGGCGAACATAGCAAAACCAAAGGGGATGATGGACGGAGTGTTGAACATTGCAAGCACTCACTCCCAGTCAACTGATCTGGGTTTAATCCATCATCATTCTTTAGCTCACTCCGCCACCCCAGTTCAGACATGGCCATATGCAAATCAGTTTGACCCTGTGCCTCATGGGAACAGTCCAGCCCGAACCGCCAAGCCATGTCTTCCCTGGACCGGACACAAGCATCCTGGGACCGGTTTCTGGCTTACAGCCATCATCAGCCAGGCTATCTTGAATCCAGTGGCAAAGTGAGCAAGGGACCCACGTCTGGGCATACCCTGCCAACTTAGGGCGAACATAGCAAAACCAAAGGGGATGATGGACGGAGTGTTGAACATTGCAAGCACTCACTCCCAGTCAACTGATCTGGGTTTAATCCATCATCATTCTTTAGCTCACTCCGCCACCCCAGTTCAGACATGGCCATATGCAAATCAGTTTGACCCTGTGCCTCATGGGAACAGTCCAGCCCGAACCGCCAAGCCATGTCTTCCCTGGACCGGACACAAGCATCCTGGGACCGGTTTCTGGCTTACAGCCATCATCAGCCAGGCTATCTTGAATCCAGTGGCAAAGTGAGCAAGGGACCCACGTCTGGGCATACCCTGCCAACTTAGGGCGAACATAGCAAAACCAAAGGGGATGATGGACGGAGTGTTGAACATTGCAAGCACTCACTCCCAGTCAACTGATCTGGGTTTAATCCATCATCATTCTTTAGCTCACTCCGCCACCCCAGTTCAGACATGGCCATATGCAAATCAGTTTGACCCTGTGCCTCATGGGAACAGTCCAGCCCGAACCGCCAAGCCATGTCTTCCCTGGACCGGACACAAGCATCCTGGGACCGGTTTCTGGCTTACAGCCATCATCAGCCAGGCTATCTTGAATCCAGTGGCAAAGTGAGCAAGGGACCCACGTCTGGGCATACCCTGCCAACTTAGGGCGAACATAGATAAACCAAAGGGGATGATGGACGGAGTGTTGAACATTGCAAGCACTCACTCCCAGTCAACTGATCTGGGTTTAATCCATCATCATTCTTTAGCTCACTCCGCCACCCCAGTTCAGACATGGCCATATGCAAATCAGTTTGACCCTGTGCCTCATGGGAACAGTCCAGCCCGAACCGCCAAGCCATGTCTTCCCTGGACCGGACACAAGCATCCTGGGACCGGTTTCTGGCTTACAGCCATCATCAGCCAGGCTATCTTGAATCCAGTGGCAAAGTGAGCAAGGGACCCACGTCTGGGCATACCCTGCCAACTTAGGGCGAACATAGCAAAACCAAAGGGGATGATGGACGGAGTGTTGAACATTGCAAGCACTCACTCCCAGTCAACTGATCTGGGTTTAATCCATCATCATTCTTTAGCTCACTCCGCCACCCCAGTTCAGACATGGCCATATGCAAATCAGTTTGACCCTGTGCCTCATGGGAACAGTCCAGCCCGAACCGCCAAGCCATGTCTTCCCTGGACCGGACACAAGCATCCTGGGACCGGTTTCTGGCTTACAGCCATCATCAGCCAGGCTATCTTGAATCCAGTGGCAAAGTGAGCAAGGGACCCACGTCTGGGCATACCCTGCCAACTTAGGGCGAACATAGCAAAACCAAAGGGGATGATGGACGGAGTGTTGAACATTGCAAGCACTCACTCCCAGTCAACTGATCTGGGTTTAATCCATCATCATTCTTTAGCTCACTCCGCCACCCCAGTTCAGACATGGCCATATGCAAATCAGTTTGACCCTGTGCCTCATGGGAACAGTCCAGCCCGAACCGCCAAGCCATGTCTTCCCTGGACCGGACACAAGCATCCTGGGACCGGTTTCTGGCTTACAGCCATCATCAGCCAGGCTATCTTGAATCCAGTGGCAAAGTGAGCAAGGGACCCACGTCTGGGCATACCCTGCCAACTTAGGGCGAACATAGCAAAACCAAAGGGGATGATGGACGGAGTGTTGAACATTGCAAGCACTCACTCCCAGTCAACTGATCTGGGTTTAATCCATCATCATTCTTTAGCTCACTCCGCCACCCCAATTTCAGACATGGCCATATGCAAATCAGTTTGACCCTGTGCCTCATGGGAACAGTCCAGCCCGAACCGCCAAGCCATGTCTTCCCTGGACCGGACACAAGCATCCTGGGACCGGTTTCTGGCTTACAGCCATCATCAGCCAGGCTATCTTGAATCCAGTGGCAAAGTGAGCAAGGGACCCACGTCTGGGCATACCCTGCCAACTAAGGGCGAACATAGCAAAACCAAAGGGGATGATGGACGGAGTGTTGAACATTGCAAGCACTCACTCCCAGTCAACTGATCTGGGTTTAATCCATCATCATTCTTTAGCTCACTCCGCCACCCCAGTTCAGACATGGCCATATGCAAATCAGTTTGACCCTGTGCCTCATGGGAACAGTCCAGCCCGAACCGCCAAGCCATGTCTTCCCTGGACCGGACACAAGCATCCTGGGACCGGTTTCTGGCTTACAACCATCATCAGCCAGGCTATCTTGAATCCAGTGGCAAAGTGAGCAAGGGACCCACGTCTGGGCATACCCTGCCAACTTAGGGCGAACATAGCAAAACCAAAGGGGATGATGGACGGAGTGTTGAACATTGCAAGCACTCACTCCCAGTCAACTGATCTGGGTTTAATCCATCATCATTCTTTAGCTCACTCCGCCACCCCAGTTCAGACATGGCCATATGCAAATCAGTTTGACCCTGTGCCTCATGGGAACAGTCCAGCCCGAACCGCCAAGCCATGTCTTCCCTGGACCGGACACAAGCATCCTGGGACCGGTTTCTGGCTTACAGCCATCATCAGCCAGGCTATCTTGAATCCAGTGGCAAAGTGAGCAAGGGACCCACGTCTGGGCATACCCTGCCAACTTAGGGCGAACATAGCAAAACCAAAGGGGATGATGGACGGAGTGTTGAACATTGCAAGCACTCACTCCCAGTCAACTGATCTGGGTTTAATCCATCATCATTCTTTAGCTCACTCCGCCACCCCAGTTCAGACATGGCCATATGCAAATCAGTTTGACCCTGTGCCTCATGGGAACAGTCCAGCCCGAACCGCCAAGCCATGTCTTCCCTGGACCGGACACAAGCATCCTGGGACCGGTTTCTGGCTTACAGCCATCATCAGCCAGGCTATCTTGAATCCAGTGGCAAAGTGAGCAAGGGACCCACGTCTGGGCATACCCTGCCAACTTAGGGCGAACATAGCAAAACCAAAGGGGATGATGGACGGAGTGTTGAACATTGCAAGCACTCACTCCCAGTCAACTGATCTGGGTTTAATCCATCATCATTCTTTAGCTCACTCCGCCACCCCAGTTCAGACATGGCCATATGCAAATCAGTTTGACCCTGTGCCTCATGGGAACAGTCCAGCCCGAACCGCCAAGCCATGTCTTCCCTGGACCGGACACAAGCATCCTGGGACCGGTTTCTGGCTTACAGCCATCATCAGCCAGGCTATCTTGAATCCAGTGGCAAAGTGAGCAAGGGACCCACGTCTGGGCATACCCTGCCAACTTAGGGCGAACATAGCAAAACCAAAGGGGATGATGGACGGAGTGTTGAACATTGCAAGCACTCACTCCCAGTCAACTGATCTGGGTTTAATCCATCATCATTCTTTAGCTCACTCCGCCACCCCAGTTCAGACATGGCCATATGCAAATCAGTTTGACCCTGTGCCTCATGGGAACAGTCCAGCCCGAACCGCCAAGCCATGTCTTCCCTGGACCGGACACAAGCATCCTGGGACCGGTTTCTGGCTTACAGCCATCATCAGCCAGGCTATCTTGAATCCAGTGGCAAAGTGAGCAAGGGACCCACGTCTGGGCATACCCTGCCAACTTAGGGCGAACATAGCAAAACCAAAGGGGATGATGGACGGAGTGTTGAACATTGCAAGCACTCACTCCCAGTCAACTGATCTGGGTTTAATCCATCATCATTCTTTAGCTCACTCCGCCACCCCAGTTCAGACATGGCCATATGCAAATCAGTTTGACCCTGTGCCTCATGGGAACAGTCCAGCCCGAACCGCCAAGCCATGTCTTCCCTGGACCGGACACAAGCATCCTGGGACCGGTTTCTGGCTTACAGCCATCATCAGCCAGGCTATCTTGAATCCAGTGGCAAAGTGAGCAAGGGACCCACGTCTGGGCATACCCTGCCAACTTAGGGCGAACATAGCAAAACCAAAGGGGATGATGGACGGAGTGTTGAACATTGCAAGCACTCACTCCCAGTCAACTGATCTGGGTTTAATCCATCATCATTCTTTAGCTCACTCCGCCACCCCAGTTCAGACATGGCCATATGCAAATCAGTTTGACCCTGTGCCTCATGGGAACAGTCCAGCCGGAACCGCCAAGCCATGTCTTCCCTGGACCGGACACAAGCATCCTGGGACCGGTTTCTGGCTTACAGCCATCATCAGCCAGGCTATCTTGAATCCAGTGGCAAAGTGAGCAAGGGACCCACGTCTGGGCATTCCCTGCCAACTTAGGGCGAACATAGCAAAACCAAAGGGGATGATGGACGGAGTGTTGAACATTGCAAGCACTCACTCCCAGTCAACTGATCTGGGTTTAATCCATCATCATTCTTTAGCTCACTCCGCCACCCCAGTTCAGACATGGCCATATGCAAATCAGTTTGACCCTGTGCCTCATGGGAACAGTCCAGCCCGAACCGCCAAGCCATGTCTTCCCTGGACCGGACACAAGCATCCTGGGACCGGTTTCTGGCTTACAGCCATCATCAGCCAGGCTATCTTGAATCCAGTGGCAAAGTGAGCAAGGGACCCACGTCTGGGCATACCCTGCCAACTTAGGGCGAACATAGCAAAACCAAAGGGGATGATGGACGGAGTGTTGAACATTGCAAGCACTCACTCCCAGTCAACTGA
Source organism: Calotriton arnoldi (assembly GCA_963921515.1). Taxonomy (NCBI): domain Eukaryota; kingdom Metazoa; phylum Chordata; class Amphibia; order Caudata; family Salamandridae; genus Calotriton; species Calotriton arnoldi. The sequence goes on from CAWUFW010001787.1 coordinate 937,551, forward strand.
TCTGGGTTTAATCCATCATCATTCTTTAGCTCACTCCGCCACCCCAGTTCAGACATGGCCATATGCAAATCAGTTTGACCCTGTGCCTCATGGGAACAGTCCAGCCCGAACCGCCAAGCCATGTCTTCCCTGGACCGGACACAAGCATCCTGGGACCGGTTTCTGACTTACAGCCATCATCAGCCAGCCTATCTTGAATCCAGTGGCAAAGTGAGCAAGGGACCCACGTCTGGGCATACCCTGCCAACTTAGGGCGAACATAGCAAAACCAAAGGGGATGATGGACGGAGTGTTGAACATTGCAAGCACTCACTCCCAGTCAACTGATCTGGGTTTAATCCATCATCATTCTTTAGCTCACTCCGCCACCCCAGTTCAGACATGGCCATATGCAAATCAGTTTGACCCTGTGCCTCATGGGAACAGTCCAGCCCGAACCGCCAAGCCATGTCTTCCCTGGACCGGACACAAGCATCCTGGGACCGGTTTCTGGCTTACAGCCATCATCAGCCAGGCTATCTTGAATCCAGTGGCAAAGTGAGCAAGGGACCCACGTCTGGGCATACCCTGCCAACTTAGGGCGAACATAGCAAAACCAAAGGGGATGATGGACGGAGTGTTGAACATTGCAAGCACTCACTCCCAGTCAACTGATCTGGGTTTAATCCATCATCATTCTTTAGCTCACTCCGCCACCCCAGTTCAGACATGGCCATATGCAAATCAGTTTGACCCTGTGCCTCATGGGAACAGTCCAGCCCGAACCGCCAAGCCATGTCTTCCCTGGACCGGACACAAGCATCCTGGGACCGGTTTCTGGCTTACAGCCATCATCAGCCAGGCTATCTTGAATCCAGTGGCAAAGTGAGCAAGGGACCCACGTCTGGGCATACCCTGCCAACTAAGGGCGAACATAGCAAAACCAAAGGGGATGATGGACGGAGTGTTGAACATTGCAAGCACTCACTCCCAGTCAACTGATCTGGGTTTAATCCATCATCATTCTTTAGCTCACTCCGCCACCCCAGTTCAGACATGGCCATATGCAAATCAGTTTGACCCTGTGCCTCATGGGAACAGTCCAGCCCAAACCGCCAAGCCATGTCTTCCCTGGACCGGACACAAGCATCCTGGGACCGGTTTCTGGCTTACAACCATCATCAGCCAGGCTATCTTGAATCCAGTGGCAAAGTGAGCAAGGGACCCACGTCTGGGCATACCCTGCCAACTTAGGGCGAACATAGCAAAACCAAAGGGGATGATGGACGGAGTGTTGAACATTGCAAGCACTCACTCCCAGTCAACTGATCTGGGTTTAATCCATCATCATTCTTTAGCTCACTCCGCCACCCCAGTTCAGACATGGCCATATGCAAATCAGTTTGACCCTGTGCCTCATGGGAACAGTCCAGCCCAAACCGCCAAGCCATGTCTTCCCTGGACCGGACACAAGCATCCTGGGACCGGTTTCTGGCTTACAGCCATCATCAGCCAGGCTATCTTGAATCCAGTGGCAAAGTGAGCAAGGGACCCACGTCTGGGCATACCCTGCCAACTTAGGGCGAACATAGCAAAACCAAAGGGGATGATGGACGGAGTGTTGAACATTGCAAGCACTCACTCCCAGTCAACTGATCTGGGTTTAATCCATCATCATTCTTTAGCTCACTCCGCCACCCCAGTTCAGACATGGCCATATGCAAATCAGTTTGACCCTGTGCCTCATGGGAACAGTCCAGCCCGAACCGCCAAGCCATGTCTTCCCTGGACCGGACACAAGCATCCTGGGACTGGTTTCTGGCTTACAGCCATCATCAGCCAGGCTATCTTGAATCCAGTGGCAAAGTGAGCAAGGGACCCACGTCTGGGCATACCCTGCCAACTTAGGGCGAACATAGCAAAACCAAAGGGGATGATGGACGGAGTGTTGAACATTGCAAGCACTCACTCCCAGTCAACTGATCTGGGTTTAATCCATCATCATTCTTTAGCTCACTCCGCCACCCCAGTTCAGACATGGCCATATGCAAATCAGTTTGACCCTGTGCCTCATGGGAACAGTCCAGCCCGAACCGCCAAGCCATGTCTTCCCTGGACCGGACACAAGCATCCTGGGACCGGTTTCTGGCTTACAGCCATCATCAGCCAGGCTATCTTGAATCCAGTGGCAAAGTGAGCAAGGGACCCACGTCTGGGCATACCCTGCCAACTAAGGGCGAACATAGCAAAACCAAAGGGGATGATGGACGGAGTGTTGAACATTGCAAGCACTCACTCCCAGTCAACTGATCTGGGTTTAATCCATCATCATTCTTTAGCTCACTCCGCCAACCCAGTTCAGACATGGCCATATGCAAATCAGTTTGACCCTGTGCCTCATGGGAACAGTCCAGCCCGAACCGCCAAGCCATGTCTTCCCTGGACCGGACACAAGCATCCTGGGACCGGTTTCTGGCTTACAACCATCATCAGCCAGGCTATCTTGAATCCAGTGGCAAAGTGAGCAAGGGACCCACGTCTGGGCATACCCTGCCAACTTAGGGCGAACATAGCAAAACCAAAGGGGATGATGGACGGAGTGTTGAACATTGCAAGCACTCACTCCCAGTCAACTGATCTGGGTTTAATCCATCATCATTCTTTAGCTCACTCCGCCACCCCAGTTCAGACATGGCCATATGCAAATCAGTTTGACCCTGTGCCTCATGGGAACAGTCCAGCCCGAACCGCCAAGCCATGTCTTCCCTGGACCGGACACAAGCATCCTGGGACCGGTTTCTGGCTTACAGCCATCATCAGCCAGGCTATCTTGAATCCAGTGGCAAAGTGAGCAAGGGACCCACGTCTGGGCATACCCTGCCAACTTAGGGCGAACATAGCAAAACCAAAGGGGATGATGGACGGAGTGTTGAACATTGCAAGCACTCACTCCCAGTCAACTGATCTGGGTTTAATCCATCATCATTCTTTAGCTCACTCCGCCACCCCAGTTCAGACATGGCCATATGCAAATCAGTTTGACCCTGTGCCTCATGGGAACAGTCCAGCCCGAACCGCCAAGCCATGTCTTCCCTGGACCGGACACAAGCATCCTGGGACCGGTTTCTGACTTACAGCCATCATCAGCCAGGCTATCTTGAATCCAGTGGCAAAGTGAGCAAGGGACCCACGTCTGGGCATACCCTGCCAACTTAGGGCGAACATAGCAAAACCAAAGGGGATGATGGATGGAGTGTTGAACATTGCAAGCACTCACTCCCAGTCAACTGATCTGGGTTTAATCCATCATCATTCTTTAGCTCACTCCGCCACCCCAGTTCAGACATGGCCATATGCAAATCAGTTTGACCCTGTGCCTCATGGGAACAGTCCAGCCCGAACCGCCAAGCCATGTCTTCCCTGGACCGGACACAAGCATCCTGGGACCGGTTTCTGGCTTACAGCCATCATCAGCCAGGCTATCTTGAATCCAGTGGCAAAGTGAGCAAGGGACCCACGTCTGGGCATACCCTGCCAACTTAGGGCGAACATAGCAAAACCAAAGGGGATGATGGACGGAGTGTTGAACATTGCAAGCACTCACTCCCAGTCAACTGATCTGGGTTTAATCCATCATCATTCTTTAGCTCACTCCGCCACCCCAGTTCAGACATGGCCATATGCAAATCAGTTTGACCCTGTGCCTCATGGGAACAGTCCAGCCCGAACCGCCAAGCCATGTCTTCCCTGGACCGGACACAAGCATCCTGGGACCGGTTTCTGGCTTACAGCCATCATCAGCCAGGCTATCTTGAATCCAGTGGCAAAGTGAGCAAGGGACCCACGTCTGGGCATACCCTGCCAACTAAGGGCGAACGTAGCAAAACCAAAGGGGATGATGGACGGAGTGTTGAACATTGCAAGCACTCACTCCCAGTCAACTGATCTGGGTTTAATCCATCATCATTCTTTAGCTCACTCCGCCACCCCAGTTCAGACATGGCCATATGCAAATCAGTTTGACCCTGTGCCTCATGGGAACAGTCCAGCCCGAACCGCCAAGCCATGTCTTCCCTGGACCGGACACAAGCATCCTGGGACCGGTTTCTGGCTTACAACCATCATCAGCCAGGCTATCTTGAATCCAGTGGCAAAGTGAGCAAGGGACCCACGTCTGGGCATACCCTGCCAACTTAGGGCGAACATAGCAAAACCAAAGGGGATGATGGACGGAGTGTTGAACATTGCAAGCACTCACTCCCAGTCAACTGATCTGGGTTTAATCCATCATCATTCTTTAGCTCACTCCGCCACCCCAGTTCAGACATGGCCATATGCAAATCAGTTTGACCCTGTGCCTCATGGGAACAGTCCAGCCCAAACCGCCAAGCCATGTCTTCCCTGGACCGGACACAAGCATCCTGGGACCGGTTTCTGGCTTACAGCCATCATCAGCCAGGCTATCTTGAATCCAGTGGCAAAGTGAGCAAGGGACCCACGTCTGGGCATACCCTGCCAACTTAGGGCGAACATAGCAAAACCAAAGGGGATGATGGACGGAGTGTTGAACATTGCAAGCACTCACTCCCAGTCAACTGATCTGGGTTTAATCCATCATCATTCTTTAGCTCACTCCGCCACCCCAGTTCAGACATGGCCATATGCAAATCAGTTTGACCCTGTGCCTCATGGGAACAGTCCAGCCCGAACCGCCAAGCCATGTCTTCCCTGGACCGGACACAAGCATCCTGGGACTGGTTTCTGGCTTACAGCCATCATCAGCCAGGCTATCTTGAATCCAGTGGCAAAGTGAGCAAGGGACCCACGTCTGGGCATACCCTGCCAACTTAGGGCGAACATAGCAAAACCAAAGGGGATGATGGACGGAGTGTTGAACATTGCAAGCACTCACTCCCAGTCAACTGATCTGGGTTTAATCCATCATCATTCTTTAGCTCACTCCGCCACCCCAGTTCAGACATGGCCATATGCAAATCAGTTTGACCCTGTGCCTCATGGGAACAGTCCAGCCCGAACCGCCAAGCCATGTCTTCCCTGGACCGGACACAAGCATCCTGGGACCGGTTTCTGGCTTACAGCCATCATCAGCCAGGCTATCTTGAATCCAGTGGCAAAGTGAGCAAGGGACCCACGTCTGGGCATACCCTGCCAACTAAGGGCGAACATAGCAAAACCAAAGGGGATGATGGACGGAGTGTTGAACATTGCAAGCACTCACTCCCAGTCAACTGATCTGGGTTTAATCCATCATCATTCTTTAGCTCACTCCGCCACCCCAGTTCAGACATGGCCATATGCAAATCAGTTTGACCCTGTGCCTCATGGGAACAGTCCAGCCCGAACCGCCAAGCCATGTCTTCCCTGGACCGGACACAAGCATCCTGGGACCGGTTTCTGGCTTACAACCATCATCAGCCAGGCTATCTTGAATCCAGTGGCAAAGTGAGCAAGGGACCCACGTCTGGGCATACCCTGCCAACTTAGGGCGAACATAGCAAAACCAAAGGGGATGATGGACGGAGTGTTGAACATTGCAAGCACTCACTCCCAGTCAACTGATCTGGGTTTAATCCATCATCATTCTTTAGCTCACTCCGCCACCCCAGTTCAGACATGGCCATATGCAAATCAGTTTGACCCTGTGCCTCATGGGAACAGTCCAGCCCGAACCGCCAAGCCATGTCTTCCCTGGACCGGACACAAGCATCCTGGGACCGGTTTCTGGCTTACAGCCATCATCAGCCAGGCTATCTTGAATCCAGTGGCAAAGTGAGCAAGGGACCCACGTCTGGGCATACCCTGCCAACTTAGGGCGAACATAGCAAAACCAAAGGGGATGATGGACGGAGTGTTGAACATTGCAAGCACTCACTCCCAGTCAACTGATCTGGGTTTAATCCATCATCATTCTTTAGCTCACTCCGCCACCCCAGTTCAGACATGGCCATATGCAAATCAGTTTGACCCTGTGCCTCATGGGAACAGTCCAGCCCGAACCGCCAAGCCATGTCTTCCCTGGACCGGACACAAGCATCCTGGGACCGGTTTCTGGCTTACAGCCATCATCAGCCAGGCTATCTTGAATCCAGTGGCAAAGTGAGCAAGGGACCCACGTCTGGGCATACCCTGCCAACTTAGGGCGAACATAGCAAAACCAAAGGGGATCTCCATGACATTGTGAATCCATTCTGGAACGCCTGGTTGCATATGATACCCTGGCTGGAATTCATGGGGTAACAATGTGCCGGAAATTAGGACAACAAAGTTAATATGTTCGACAAGGCTGTACATTCACATTGCCCAATAAATTATTCTGATTGCTGGAGTTCTTTTTCGTCCTTGTGTATCTTTTCAAACACTGGTGATGGAAGTATGGATGAGCAGCTGGACTGCTCACATGGACAATATCACTACCAAGAGTTTGGTCTCCTACGGAGAAGAAATAACCTATCAGAATATTGAAATTGATTGAAATTCATCTTCCCCTAAAACCTCGCCTTCCAGCGATTGACACCAGCCCTATTCTGCAAATAAAATATATGTTCACTACTCATTACTTGAACCTACAAGGAGGTTCAAGATCCATTGTTTTCTCCAAGAAGCTCAAATCATGTGACACTGGATGCTGTGAACGAACATTCAACTATATGCAATACATCTGCCAGGTTGACAAAACTCAAAAGTACACAAATTACTCCAATTAATCCAATAGCACAAAAGTGGTGGGTGTTAAATGTAAATGTACTCACAGGACTCCTCTCATGTTGGTGGGTTCCCCAAAGTCGATCTTTGTGCTATGGAAGGAAATAAAAAATACCTTTCTTGAGCCTCGAGCTTTTATGACTCATCAAAAGATCATTGGGGAATGGTCTTTTGATGACTCTGTGAAGATTGTTCTCTACGCTTTTTTTCCAGTCGTTTGTGTTCCCAAGGTGATCACCAAGTTGGCCACTTCATTGTTGGGAGGGGATATTGCCTAGTGGATAGAGCTGCCTACTTTGGAACCTTAGCACCTAGGTTTAAATCCCAGCTTCCTTGCTTGACGGAACATCATGTGATCTTGAAGTGAAATGAAATGAAAAGATACTTATATAGCGCATGGCCCAGCGCTGGGCTTGACTAGTGAACACTGACAGAGATACTTAGGGAAACAACAGTGTTTTCAGTTGCTTTCGGAAAGCAGGGTGGCTAGGTTCCCTTCGTAAATGAAGTGGCAGTGCATTCCAGAGTTTGGCCGCGTTATGTGAGAAGAGCCGGCCGCCACTTCTGGCCCTCTTAATCCTCGAAACTTCAACCAAATGAAGGTCATCCGAACGCAATTTCCTGTTAGCCTTGTAATGGCGAAACATAGTCGAATTTATGGGGGGCCCGTGCCCCTGCAGAGACTTGTGGACGACACAGAGGGCCTTAAAACTAATTCTTTCCTTTACTGGAAGCCAATGAAGGGCACGAAGGGCTGGTTTGGCCGATTGGCAATTAGCTATTCCAAGCAATAGTCTGGCCGCGCAATTTTGGACCGTTTGCAGTTTCGTAATTACTGCCATTGGGGCCCCTAAGTAAAGTGCATTTCCATAGTCTATCCTTGACAATATCAACGATTGGACTACTGTTTTTTTCGCTTGAGGGGGGAGAAGAGGAAGCACTTTACGGGCCATTCTGAGCAGGCCATAACAAGTTGCCACCGTCTTCCTTGCTTGTACCTTAAAAGTCAGGTTCTGATCTAACCAAATGCCCAGACTCTTTATCTCGTTCTTGGGAGTTGGGACTGGGCCCATACACGCTGGCCACATAGTGCTCAATGAAACGCTAGAGGGGTTACCCAGGATCATGATCTCTGTTTTTTCCCCATTGAGCTTAAGGTGGGATGCCCCCATCCACTTCGAAACTTCCTCCAAACATGAGTAGAGGCCTCCAGATAGCTGCCTTGCTTGATTAAGTGCCACGACCAACTGAGTGTCGTCGGCATATGTCACCATATGGATTCCAAAAGGGGCTACTATAGCCGCCAGTGGGGCCATGTATAAATTAAAAAGAGTCGGGCTCAGAGAGGAGCCCTGCGGAACACCACACTGCAGAGGCAACGGTTTGGAGGCTATCTCTCCTTCAAATATCTGGAAGAATCTGCCTTCCAGGAAGGAGCGCAACCATTCCAGTGCAGTGTCAGTGACTCCTAACTTTCTGAGACGGTGAATCAAGGTACGGTGATTCACCGTATCAAATGCTGCGCTCAGGTTAAGGAGTATGATAGCGGATGCCCCTCCTGAATCCAGAATCTTTCTACTTTCTTCTACTACCGCTAACAAGGCGGTTTCCGTACTCTGTGATCTTGGTAAAAGCTCTTAATCTCCCTATGCCTGAATTTTTTTTGAAATATCATGTAATTGTGTAACTCCCACTTGATGGATATGATCTTGATCGTCACTAACACCCCACACGTTTGGGTTATATGAAATACAAATACATTCATGCATGGTATCCAGCACTTCTGCAGATGTCCCTTCAAGTGGCTTCTGAACAGGCCAGATCTGCTCTCCAGAAAGGGGGCAGGATTTTTCTTCCCAGAAGATCTTTGCTGCACTTGACCACCTGGTTCATGCAATGCAGACATATCAAAACTTTCAGAAAATTGCATGGCTAACTTGAAAGAAGCAGATAGATAAGCTCATTGTATGCTTTCGAGTGGAAAAGATTCTACTTATAGTGTCTCAACAAGCATGTGACGATACTGCCTTATCTTTGTTACCTGGGGATTTCTGACTTACAGTTTAGCTGCCGTCACTGCAAGTCTCATGTCATTCATTTTTTAACCATTTGTTTGGGTAATTTGAAGATTTCCTTCCTTGAGGAGACTACTGGTCAGGGAGCCAGCTTGTCCTTGCAAACTAAATAGTATAATGTCTAAATATTTTGGAAACTTGGTCGCTCCCTATATCCCTGGTGCATAAATCTGATTTGTAATATTTTACTTGAAAGGTTTTATTTTTGGAAGCTAATAGATCAGCCGAGAAATTGATTGAGGCTCAAGAACTATGTACAGAGGAACGATACATGTTTTTTTTATTGTAACAAAGAGTTTCATGGAACTCTTAATTTCTTTCTTCCAAAGGTTCTTTCTGATTTCCACCAAACAATTTCCTTACTGATCTTTTTACTGACTCCCACAACTCCTTAAATGTTAAAAGGACTCTGTTTTATTATTCAGAGTAACAAAAGAGCATCTGCAAAGATAATAATCTGCTCTTCGTAAATGATGGCACTATTCATAGAGGTTCACACAGTGGTTAGCTAGATGAATAGTTTCATGTATTGTGACCAATATTGAAAAAGATAGTAGACCGCTACCAGGTAAACCAAAAATTCACTCTACAAAAGGGAAGGAGGCCACACCTGCTTTAATCAGAAAACTCCCTACATCCGACGTTTTAAAGCTGCTACTTGGAGGTTGATCATACATCTGCTAAACAGTATTGTTTGAATTCAGATGATAAGGCTGATTCTTAAGGGGCCAAGCTTCATTACACTGCTCTTTTGCTTAAAAGGTTTTTTTGTGGCCCTTATTGTGTTGTTAAGGTTGGGCTATATTACTCCTCAATTCTATCATTTATGACTGTCAGAGGCATTCCAATGGTAAAAATGGAAACATGGCTTTGTTGTAATCCTAGTTCTCCTTCATGGGTAGTTTATCTGAATTTCTAAATAGTCCAATGTGCCTTCCAGTGCTTCAGGGCAGCATCTTTGATACTGACTCTTAATGATTCATATTGACCCTGCATTCCAAAAACGACTGTGTAATGGACTCCTTGCTGGGCATGATGAGATAATGCAGCTTTCCAAAGTTCCTTAACTTTGTACTATTTTACAGTGTATTTTTTAATGCTGGTATAATGTGTGTTTTTAAAAAAAATTTGGCTGATTGGTAACAGCATTTAAACCCAGTAAATGTTGTCTGTTTTAGAATATTTTCTAGTTATATGTTATTATATTAGAAGATCTGGTTTTTCAAAATAATTTTGTTCCAGGATTCCACGCATGTGTAGAGGTAATTAAGTTTAATAAGTTGAAAGGAAAGACCCCAGATGAAGAACTAGGATAACAACTAAGCAACGTTTCTATACAGTGCTAGGACTACATGCTGTTTTCCATGGTTGACATAGGAAATGTTTTGACATCGTCACTAGTGGACGCGCTGACCTTACTCTGCAATAAGGATCAAGTAGGGTTTATACTAGGCCGTAACATCACTCTAACTGGCGAGTTAGATGCAGCCAAGCTGAATATACTGTACTATAAATCAGACAAAGAGAAAACTTTTTTTGCTCTCGATTGGTCTTTCCTGACAGTGATGATATAGATATATGGTTTTGATGTCAAAAGTATGAGCTTGATTGATGTCCTTTATGCTGATTTGCAGGAAAAGGCAGGAGCGGCTTATATTGGGAAAAAGAGGGGAGGCGGGGAGGGGGCCTGGGAGGGGAATGGGGTCAACGGGGGACAATGGAAATGGAAGACATTTTTACAAAAGAGGCGGGGAGAACGGGGGACAACGAAGACTAAAAAATAAAACTTACCTGCTGCCCTCCAGCATCGCGACATGCTCTTCCCCTCCTCTCCGCTGCTGCAGGCAGGGACAGATTCCCAGCCTGCCCTGCGGCCAATCCTGAAGCTGCTCTCACATGTGAGCAGCTTCAGGATTGGCCTGAGCACCAATGATGCGTGCTCCAGGACAGAATGGGAGTCTGTGCCGGCTCTCTCCAGCCCCAGCAATGCGGCTGGGGTTGGAGAGGGGTCACTGCGCATGTAGTTTTTGCCCAGCCTGAGACCGCCGCCTAAAACCACATGCGCAGTGCAGGTAGATCCCACCACTCCCCCTCCAGCCTATCATAACCCTAGCCCCGCCCTAAGCCCGGCACAAGACAAATAAAGCAATAATAAAACGGGTGCTAAACCCGTTTTATTATCGTATTATTTTTTAAAAAAAATTAAAGTGCTGGTGGGGGGCGGGAGGGGGACGCTGGGGAAAGGTTTATTTAAGTACGTGGGAATACAGCTGAATAACCGGGACACATGCAGATTAAATATATACACATTGGTTCTGATAATTAGATTGCTTAATCTATTGTAAGTCTAAGTTACTGCTTTCCGTGCTGCTAGGATGCTCCACATGCTTTGAGAAACTGGTTTCCAAACTCAGGGTCGTACTTTGAGTTTGGTAGACTGGATACTCTGTCACAAACATGGTATGGCCCGTCCACCGTATAACAAATGCATTATAGCCTATGGCACTTGTAATATTGCAGGCAGGATATCCACCATGTTTTGTTGGAGTAACCTATCCACCAAACTCTAAACAAGACTGTATATTGGATCACATGGATCCCATGGTGGTATATCAGAATAATGCTCTCACAAATTAAATTGTAAGTTTAGGTGTCCCGACATTTAAAACGTGCAAAAAATGACTGCCATAGACAGATGGGTCTAAACACTAATGGGTGGTGTCTCTGAAAAAACACCACTAAGAAATTTTTCTTTTAGGTTACGTGCCCCTTACCGGATTACAATGTATTGCTCTGTGTTTGAATCAACAGCTAATGAACTTTGCTCAGTTCCTCAAAATGTGGAAAGTGGGTACTGTATATGTATTCCCAGCACAGCCACCTATTCTGTACTAATGTCAACTAGATTGCACTAGGAAGATACTGAAAGAGAGTACTTGCCTTAATGAAGGCACACTCCACCATAATGCAAATATTAAATGAATAATACTTTTGTGTGGGGTACAGTACAAAATGACTTGCTTTTATGAGGACATTTACAATACTCCCAACTGCAAACGCTAGAGAAAGAAAACATTTGAGCCAAATGTAGTAAGGACATAAATTGAGACAGTACAGAAAAAAGTTAGGGGAAAACTTGTGCAAGCACGAAAGTGTTTGGTATTGCCCATTTTACATTAATCACGCAGTGCACATTCATTACCTTTCTTGTTCTGTGCTGGGGTCACAGAATTTTGCAGATGTTCATAAACACTAAATAGTTCTGTTCATGTACCTGTGTCTTCACGAGATAATATCTCCCTTATTTATTTTTTGTTTTAGTATATGCCTAACCAAAGACTCTTTTGGGTCAATCTTCCCCTTCTGAAACGTTCTATAAAAACGTTTTAGTAAATAAAAAGGATGTGCTGGAGATTCATTATGCTGAAATTTGACACTACTTATCCATTATTGCAAGAAGTTGGAAGCTGAGACACTAAAAACTCTGCATGTGGAAACGAAAAAGGAAGTTCAAAGCTACCATTACACAGCCCATGAAAAGAGGTACAACCAAATAAAGCTTAACAGCAGGAGCAACAACAAAATCAGTATTTCCTCCAGAAAACTCAACGAAGCATAAGGACAGCAACTTTATGAAGCAACATAAAAGACACCTAACATTGGAAACCATTGGCTCCCTTTTCCTTCTTTCCTGTTTACCACTCTTGTATAGAGAAGCATCTCCAATAACGTTGCAGAGTCACAAAATAACCAAAGAGACATTTGCTCAATATTGGACAATGCTTATGTCTTTAGGTTCAAGCCTTCTCTGCTTATGTAGCAACCAGAAAGTTGTCTCTTCTCCAGCAGCGTTATCGGATAGCACAGGTCAACATGCTGCTAAAACTAATGGTGAAACTAGAAAGACAAAGGTGTTTACTACTAGTATTTTAGGGTGGAAAACAAGGGCCAAAAACATTCAACCAATTTATCATCTCCTTAAAAAGCACAAACAAATAGATCAAACCTGAGAACTTTACATTGCTCGTCCTTTTCTCCAAGTACATCAGGGGAATTGAACGTGTGACCATTGAAATGCATTGCACAGTGCAAGTGCACAGAAATGCAGAATCTCACGGGGAAAGGATGATATTTTACCTATATGTAAATGATTGGCAGGTGACTGGCTCTACCTACCAGAAAGTATTTAAAAGACTTCCACTAATAGAATTTTTCTGAAAAGTCTCAGACTTCACCCTACTTACACCAGTTTGTCTCCAACATTAGTGTTGGTCATCTATTTAGATACCCGGGAGAAAAAAAATGTTTCTCTCAGTGGAGAGACAGCCTTCTGTCCATTCAGACATCTAAGAAAGAATCAGCATACAACAGTACGTCTGATTCCTTCTCTTCTGAACTCCATTAAATCCTTTATCTTCAATGTTCCTGGCTGGATATGAGGCTGTTGCAGCAATGCTTTGGTGGATAGCTGTTGTCTGGAACTGTAGAGGACAAGCTGTCTCTAATTATAGCAGCTCTACAGTATTTTCTGTAGTGATAGTAATGAAAGAACCTTATCATAGAATTTCCATTGTTAAACAGATTCTTACACTATGAGGTGCCGCGCTGAAATAATACTGAAATCCTGATTGGTGATTGCCTAGTCCCCTGCTCAGAGGGCTCTGAGAGAGGTTTTGGGGCAATAAAATAAATACTGGAAGATGCAACTTAAAATCGTTCGCTAAGCTGAGTGAAGAGTTTGACATCCATCAAAATTAGCATTGAAGATACCTAGAACTGAAACACTGCCTACAGGCAAACAACATGCGGGGTGCTCACTTTACAAGCCTCCCCTATGTACACCTACCTAAAAAGATGATAGGACTTTAAATAAATGGTCACAGACATTTATAGTGTCCTGATAGATGAACTGCATTCTGCAAATCTGCACCCCTCTGAAGAATTAGACAAAAAAATTATTATTTTGTTAATACGGAGAAAGTAGATGTCAGAATGAATAACGATACATTCATGTACACAAACTAGATTGCATCTTTATTAACAAATTCGCCTGTTATACACTCCACGTCAACCCCGACTCAGAAATACATAGGCAGACGCCCAGGCCCAGGTCCAAGGTCACTGATTGACAGATCACAGGAGGGGTGGCACGTAGCCGGCAGACAAACGCACAAACAGGAAATCTCAGATCAGTCCCACAGATAGGCACTGCAACACCACAATGGTCCAGGGAGATTGGCCCCAACAAAGCATACATGGCCAGAGGGGTATGCGCATTCCTAATAACACCATAAAGTCAGATGCCACATTAGGCATATGTCAAACTAGGGAGAAGCATAAAAAGATAGCGTGAGCGCCCTGCTATTGACAGAAATCTGGCATATTACCTATTTTTTATGTCATAGGTGAGTAGTCACAAGGCGGCCTTGGAGGCGATCCCGCGGAAGTCACCTTTTTTCGATAGTCAGCATGCTAGGAAAGGCGAATATTTATTTATTTATATAGCCCTTTATGACTCCCAGGGCGCTAACTTTGTGTTAGGCTATCCTGATTGGGCAGAGTTGGCACCTCAATCTTATTTTTTACTCTAAAGGGGTTTTCTTAGTGTGACTGGTTTCTTTACACTGGTGGTATCTGAAAGGAGTGAGAGGTGTTGGTCACTTGGACCGCTAGGCGTGATACAGATGGTACGCTTGGCCCCTGGGTGTGATACAGAGTGCGATTCAGACATTTTGGGGAAAAGATTTGGACCTAGGAGATTAGATAACTTGTGCTTGTTCAAGAGGGGCCTGTGGTTCTCGAGTTATTTCCTTTTTTCCATGAACTATTATCATCTTTGTCCTGGAGCCGATATTGACAGACTCACATAGTCCCGTGTACCGCTCCAAGCTTCCCCTGGTCACAGAATAGCATGCACTAGGAGCAGACTAAGGGATTTTTCACAAAGTCATAATTTTTTCTCTGTCAGATTTTATTGTTGATTTTGATGTAAGATGTATGCAATGTTGTGGTGCTGTTAATTACTGCAAACTGTGTTTAGTCTTAAGTATTGTGTTTTGTCGATAACCTAATGTTTAATATGAAGGTGCTGCTATTTCTCATGAATTGTGGAGCATATTTACAAGCCCCTATCGCCACGGGAACGTCACTGTTTATGACATTCCTATGGCGATAGGAGCTTCGCCTTATTTACAAGGCAGCGATAAGCCACTTAACGTGGTTAACGCTGCCTTGTAAATAAGCCCCCCTTTCACACTATGCTTAGCGTGAAAGGGGAGGGCAATGGGTGTTGCTGTGGGCGTTCCATCGCAACACCCATTGATTCTGACGTTGCCCCCTATTTACAAGGGAGGCGTAAATAGGAGGCAGCACCAGAATTAAGACCAGGGAAAACCTGGTCTTACCCTGGCGCAATGAGGAGAAATGAAACATTTCTACTCGTTTTTGTTGTTTTCATGTGTGCTAAGTTGTGCAGCACACATGAAAACAGCAAATGGTCAATGATTGTTTATGTACTGGAAGGCCCCCCTTCCTGCACATAAACAATCATTTTTTGAAAATGCTGTTTTGCAACTTCTGTGTGTGCTGCATTAAGCAGTACACATAGAAGTTACAAAACTGCATTTAAAGATTGTTTATGTGCAGGAAGGGGGACCTTCCGGCACATAAACAATCTTCCCCTGCACGCACGTTGGCGCTAGGCTGCTAAGTGTAGCACCAGCACAGGGGGAAACGCAGGGCTGCACCATATTCTTGTAAATATGGTGCAGCCCTGCATATATGAAGTCGCAAAGTGAGGCGTTAAGCCAGGAAGGCTAACGCCTCACTCCGCCACTTCCCTCGTAAATATGCCCCTGTGTTTTATGCCAAAAGTCGTTATCGTTCAGATACTGTTTGACAATTCCACTTTTTCCATGTTGCTACCCTTCATATGCATTATTATTGTGTTTATGAAATGTTTATGTTGAAATGATGATGCATCTGTAGATAGCGCTAAGCTCATAGTAACTAAATTATAAGTAGTAACCCCTGTGTATATTTTCCCCACGATTAGATAAACCAAAGATCCCCTAAACAAAGAAGCTAAAGTGTATCTTGTCCTCCAAAACTGCCAAACTTATCAAGGAGTCACCATTAAAACACACGCAAACCAGGTTCCCCACACAGGTTAAAAAAACGTAATGAGGTTTGCCAAGAATGGCACGCACACATGAAGGCACATACATTTCCCTGGCCAAAGAGTACTTTTGACACTAACACAATTGAACCCATGAGAACACACACAAAGTAAATACACAGTTCAAAAGAAAGACATGAGAGAGGCATTATTAGAACTATGAGCTATCTTCGAGGAGGCCCAGATTGATACCACTATATCACAGTTAGGTTAGCAAACAAGGCGTCAGCAGATATGGAGGTGCTCTTGCCCACTCTCCCTGCATTAGGATACTCCAATCTGCCAGTTGAAGAAGCTGGAGGGGCTCCCCACCGAACAACAAGCGCTTAGGCCTATGCACGAGAGACTAACAGGCCAGCAGGCAGTGGCAGTCCCAGAGCAAACCCAGTCCAGTGTGAGGGCTCAAAGAGGTTCGACCCCCCGTGCGTCGTGCCAGACACATAGAACCCCAGCAGCGCGGAGAACACATACTCTCACATATTTAGGCGAACACACACAAGTGGCAGGGAGATTTGTGGTGGTTCTAGACAGTGATACAGCTAGCAGGAGTGACGAAGGGGGCCCCAGTCTCCCGGGATCCGCTGACACGGGGAAGCTACAGGATTTGCTCAGGTAACCGAGGAAACAACATATAGCGAATTTCAGGGCAAAACCTGACCAAAAAGAACAGCACATAGCTCAGAGCAAAGGAGGCAACCTAGACGGGATGTGGAAGAAAGTCACGAGCTAAGGAGAGAGAGAAAGAGTTCGAACCCAGGAAGCACAACGAGAAAATATAGCAGAGCACCCCCCACATGAGGAGAGCTGGGGTAGGTACAGGGCACCGATCGGGAAAGAATCCGAGGTAGAATTAGATGAGAGGCTTCTGGCTGGGATCCAAGCCTCACTAAATTTTCAATGTAGGAAAGGGGCTGCCACCGAGATACAAAGCGGATTGGAAAGCATAGTTGGGTTAGACACCAAACCCTGGCGAAATATACAAGCCCATATATTGCATTACCACAAAAAGAAGCAAGAGAAGAATAGAGAAAAACAGGAGCAAGCCCAGAGAGACACTGCTAAATTGGTCAAACACAAGACAGCCATTGAGGGGCCGTGTTGGCCGCGAGCGTGCAAATGGCACCTGTCTTAAAGGGAGCTCCACTGCAAAACCCCAGAGGGTTCCAACTATTGTGGCAGAAGCCAGGGAAGTTGGCAGCAACCAGACCCTAGGGAATGCTGCTACTGGATGGGTCACCTGGCAGACAGATGCCGGTTAAAAGCATACCACAAACAGAGATCAATTAGCCAGGGCCAACCACCACAAAGCCAATCCCAGGGACACCCAAATGCACCTTACATTCAGCCACAGGGAGGTCAGTCAGCCGCTGCACTACCGCTACAGTGATCAGGTAATTGGGCAAACACTTGGCAACAGCTGATACAACACAGGGAACTCAGCCTAACAGGAACCGAGGCCAGAACCTCGGCAGGGAGAGGTGACTGTCTGGGGAGGTAATGCCTTCACACACACAGAGTCCAAATGTACAGTAAGATAAACCCCCAGAGTAAATACCGCCCATTGACCCACATCCCAAAAGGTAACTATACCAAAACGATGACCAATGAAGACAGCATTAGGAATCCAAAACTTTTACTTGCATCTGGGGATTCAGGGCTGCTGTATGTGTTTTGTCGATCAGGTATCCTCACCAAAGATCGCCTTTATGGGTGTCAGCGGTAGCCAAGTCCCCACTTTGCCGAACCCCCAGGGCAGGATTGGCTGGCCACACCCCAGATGGAGAGCAGTCTGACGAGGGGGCAGGGCGGCTCCCAGACAAAGTACTTAAAAAGCAGACACCATGTCCAAAATCAATGGGACGTGTTCCTATCACCAAGTCGTAAGGTCCCCATTCTCGGGCGTCCGGCCCGGGACCTATGTATCCTGTATGGGGTGTGCTGCCCAAAAGCGCCTCCAAATACCAAAGGTCCCCACTCAGTGGAGGCCCCCCTTTAAGTTCTAAAACAAAGCTGTCCTCAAGTGACGGGAACCAGGATTCCTGTATGCTGGCATAGTGAAGATCCCATAACCTCCACAACACACGCACAAGAACCAATAAGTCGCGAGGCGCCCTCATGGCGTCGGAGTCAGTTGAGAGGTTCGCCAGGAAAGCCATATGTCCCAGAATTGCGAGGCAGCCCCGGTCTAGTTATCATCCCTAGGCAAAACTTCGGAGATCGTTCTTGGCCTTGGACCCATTTCTTCGAGCAATACCCCTGCGCGCTGGTAGGTGGTGACAGTCGGCTCTGCGTGACGTTGTTCACGTCGTCCACGCCGGAAGTGACATCCGCGTCACCTATATTGGCACCACCTCGGCGCGCTGACATCAGTTCTTTTCTTACTGCACCATTCAAGCGCTGATCTGTAAAGAGAGCTACCCTCTGTCACTTTTTGACAGGCTTTTTTCGACTTTGTTGAACCCTTTCTGGTGTGTAGGTTTTTGCCTCCATGTCTAGAAAGACTTCTGGGTTCAAACTGTGCAGCGCCTGTCACCGCGCCATGTTGGTGATGGACCTGCCTGGTTTGCCTGTGGTTCCTGGAGTACGACAGCAACTCAAAGTAGTGCTTTGACTGCCGGCTCTTTCAGGGAGTGGTCCCTAAAGCTACTTGAGGCCCGGCAGTCAACACCACGTCGCACGACTCCTAGGAGATCTCGTTCATGGTCCCGGTCGAGAGGATGGTCCGGGTGGTGCTCCAGGAGTCCCAAGTCCTCTTCGTCCAAGTCAACCGGACACTCAGGTAAGAGGCACAAAAAGCACAAGAAGTTGAAGCGTGCTTCGACTTCTCCCCATCCGCCGGCCAACATAGCAGAGGAGCCTTGGTGTTCTAGGTCTTGTTCTTTGGAACCTGCGCCTGGGTTGGCTCCGCATCTCCCTGACTTTCCGGGAGACGGAGCGGCCCCCGCCCAAGTTCCACAATTTTATGAGGCCACGCGCCTCATTTTTGTGTGACCTGACCCTCCGGGCACATCTTCGGGTCCTGTGCGGTCAGTGGGGGCTCCATCGCGTTCCCTGCTGGCGCCGATGTCCCCCTATGAATCCGGGAATGGATCTCGTCCAACGCCGGTCGTGCCATTGAGACATTCTATGACGCTGACCCCGACCCCGATCTCCTGACGCCGCTGGTGCCCACCGGTGGCGACAGCCCCATTCTGATCCCAGATGACCTGGAGACAGTACCGGGTTGACCAACGCTGATACCGGCACCAACAGAACGTTCAGGTCCTAGATCGTTTCCTGAGCCCTATTCTGAGGTGCTGGGTGTGGGAGAAGATTGAGAGGGGTTGCTGAACCCCTTTAGAAGACCAGATTTATCAGGAAATGAACTGGTATGAGGAATTAGGTGAAGGCAGTGGACTGAACACCTCTCCAGATTCTGGCATGCTTTCTCCCCCTACCATGGCTACGGAGGAGGCAGCGTCATTTGCTTTGGTGGTCCTGAACCTTTAGCTCCCTTCCGTGGCGGTCAAGACTAATTTAAGACTCAATGTGGGAAACATTTGCGCAAGTGCTGCCACAGGTCCTCGAGGAGGCCCGTGCCGTTCTCTCCCAATCAGTGTCAGACAGGAGAGATGCAGCAAAGTTCACCATCCGTTGTGGTCTTGACACGACCGACTCGCTGGGCAAAGCTATTTCATCGATGGTGGATGTTCGGCACCACGCCTGGTTCAGAACTTTTGGCTTTATGGAGGATATCCAGGTCTCTCTCGTAGACATACCCTTTGATGGCACCCGTCTCATCGGAGACAAGGCAGACATGGCGCCGGAGTGCCTTTAAGGACTCACGGTCTAAGGCCAAGTCCTTGAGCCTCTCAATGGCCACACGTCCCCAGTTGGCCTTTTGCCCCTTTTTTTTCAGCCGCGCCAGCCATACCCCAGCTACAGGACTGTGCAAGTTCCACAGCCTCCGCACGACAGAGGGAGCGGCATGTTCCTACCTTATTGGTCGAGCGGCCAAAGGTCGGGTCAGTCCACCCCCCCCTCCCCTCCCCAGCCTCAGCTTCCAAACCTTCCTAGTCTTGCCCTTTAGATCATGGGCGACCAGTTTGTGGCAGGATCAGCCATCACCACCACCACAGGCAGACCATCACATCACACAAGTGGGTCCTCCAGATAGTCTGTAGGGGCTACTCCCTCCCCTTCAATACCACATGCCTTTATCCTACGACTGGCTGATGGAGGATCATTTGATTTTATCCCAGGAGGAAGTCATGACTCTTTTGGCCAAGGGCTCCATAGAGAGGGTTCCAGAGCTAGAAGTAGGCTTTGGTTGCAATTCCTGCTACTTTCTGGTCCCTAAAAAGGACAAGGTCTTTGTCCTATCCTAGACCTAGAAGCCCTCAACTGCTTCCTCAAAAAGGAAAAATTTAAGATGCTCACTCTACCTCAGGTCCTGTCTGCCCTGAACCAAGGAGATTGGATGGTAGCGTTGGACTTGCAGGACACCTATTTCCACATTCCCTTCCTGCCTGCCCATTGATGCTACCTGCTGTTTACGGTAGACCATTAGCATTTTCAGTTAAACGGGCTTCCTTTTGGCCTTACCAGCTCCCTCAGGTGTTCACCAAGGTGATGGTGGTGGTCACAGCTCCTTTGCACAGATCAGGGGTTCCAGTCTTCCCCTATCTTTACGACTGGCTGTTGAAGGTGGGCTCGCCACAGGCTGTCGTCTCCCACCACCAGACTACAGCAGACCTCCTGTATTCACTAAGGTTCACTATCAACGTGCCAAAGTCACACCTGACTCCCTCTCAGACACTCCCTTTCATCTGAGCTGTTCTGGACACAGTGCAGTTTTGGACCTATCCTCCCGAATGGCGAGTCCAGGATATTCAGGCTATTGTACTGATGTTTCAGCCTCTATCCTGGATTTCGGTGAGAATGATTCAGAGGCCGCTGGGCCTCATGGCCTCCTGCATCCTGCTAATGACACATGCCAGATGGCATATGCAGGCTCTGCAGTGGGACCTGAAGTTCCAGTGGGTGCAGCTTCAGGGGAATCTCTCTGACATGGTCCAGCTCACGGAGGGAATGGCATGAGACCTGCAGTAGTGGCTAATGAACCACGATTGGGTCAGAGGCAGACCCCTCTCCCTTCCCCAGTCAAATCTCACAGTAGTGACAGATGCGTCTATTCTGGGATAGAGCGGCCATCTGGGAGAGGTGGAGATCCGAGGACTTTGGTGAAATCCAGACTCCACATCAACCTGCTGGAGCTCCAAATGATCCTATTGGCATTGAAAGACTTTCTACCTTCCATGAAAGGAAGGCTAGTTCAAGTGTTCACAGACAACTACCACCATGCGGTATTGCAACAAACAGGGTGGAGTGGGGTCGTGGACTCCTTGTTAAGAGGCCCTACGCCTCTTGAAATGGCTGTAACCATATCCCTGGTGGTTCAACATCTGGCACAAGTAGCGGCCCGAGTCGGAGGAGAAGGGCGGGGCTCGGGGCAGGGGGGGATGACAAACAGCGAAAAAAAGGATTAAAAAAAATAACTTGCCTGCAGCCCGCTGCATCGCGGTCTTCTGCTCCTCTCGTGGCTCCACTGCAGGCAGAGACTCCCAGACTCCCCTGCTGGCAATCCTGAAGCTGCTCTCATGCATGACAGCAGCTTCAGGATTGGCCTGAGTGCTGATGATTTGCGCTCCCATGGAGACTGGGAGCCTGTGCTTTGCTGTCTCCAACCCAGCAATGCAGCTGGGTTGGAGAGCGCATCAATGCGCATGACGGTTTAGCCGGCCTGAGACGGCCGGCGAAACCATCATGCGCATTGATAACAGTGCATACCACTCCCGTGAGCACCTGTTATCCCCTGGCCCCGCCCCCAACACTCCGGTAAAGAAAATAAAACGATAATAAATGTGCGTTTTTATGGGATTTTTTTTTGCACTGATGGTAAGGGGGGTGATGCTCCTCCGCCCTAGCCATCGATGCCTAGCGGATCATGAGTGCCGTCTCCATCGGAGGTGGCGTAAGGTCTCTCAGCAGTGGGCAGAGCCTTGGTTAGATCTGTCTGCCTCCGCAGAGAATGCACAATGTCAGCAGTTTTGCAAGCTGAAATTTCCAAGGTTGCTCTCGCTTGGAGACACTTTTCGTCTTGAGTGGAGCTCAGGCCTCCTGTACGTCTTTCCACCCATACAACTCCTGCCCAAAGTTCTCAAGAAGATCAGGAACGACTTGGTCCAAGTCATTCTTGTGGCTCCGCACTGGGCAAGTGGAGTCTGTTATCCCAAGCTACTCAGCATGATCATCGATCCTCTGATCAGGCTGCCCCTTCAGGAGGTTCTCCTGTCACAGCAGCAAGGGAGCGGGGGGGGGGGTCCTACACCCGAACCTATCAGCTGTTTGCCTTCTTGCTTGGAGATTGAGCAGCTGCAGTTAACAGCATTCAGCCTCCCTCCCGAAGTCTGTAATGTTATTCTTGCAGCTAGGCGTTCCTCCATTAAGTCGGTGTACACCTGCCGATGGAACAAATTTGTAATATATTGTACAGAAAAGTCTATCGACCCTCTTTCTGCTTCCCTTTCTGATGTTTTACTTTTTATTTTAACTTTTGCCCAGCAGGGCTCTGCTCTGGGCACTCTAAAAGGGTACCTTCCAGCCCTATCTGACTTTCATCGGCTGCCAGACCAACCCTCATTATTTAAAACTCCCATTGTAAATAGATTCCTCAAAGGCCTTGTACATATGTTCCCACCTTTCCCTTTCAGTACTCCTCATGGGACCTTAATTTGGTTCTCACCTTCCTGATGTGCGCTCCATTTGAACCTCTGCACAATTGCCCCCTCCGGCTGCTTAGCATCAAAACAGCCTTTTTAGTGGCAATCACATTCGCCAGGCGGGTGAGCAATTTGCAGGTTTTGTCATTCAAGCCTCCTTACCTGACAATATTCCCTGACAAAGTGGTGCTTCGCATTAGGGCCTCTTTCCTTCCGAAAGTGGTAACACCTGTCCTTGCGGGGCAATCTGTCACCCTGCCCACTTTATATGCTCCGCCACACAAGAAAGAAGAGCGACTCCACCACCTGGATCCAAAAAGAGTGTTGACCGCACAAAATATTTCCGGGGCAAAGAAAGGTGGTGTGGTGCAGAAAAGGACTATCTCACAATGGGTTGTCCTCAGTATCAAGATTTACTACACTCTGGCAAAGAAGCAGCCTCCTGAAGGCTTGAGAGCTCATTCCACCAGAGCTAAGGCTGCGACCACAGCATTGCAACTTGGAGTGCCAGTCCTTGACATTTGTCAGGTAGCAACATGGGCATCCCGGCACACGTTCATCAAGCATTACTGCCTCGGCGGTTAGGTCCACAGGGAAAGCCTCTTTGGCCGTTCTGTCTTGCAGGACTTCCTGGTCTAAACTTGTCCGCAGTCCATCGTCCAGGGATGGTTGCTTGGGTATCTATTCAAAGGTAAGGAATCTGCGGCTAGATGTCTCTGTCAGATGAACAAGTTGCTTACTTTCGCTAACACCTTATCTGGGAGAGACATTATCTAGCCACAGATTTCTTACCAACACACCCATCCTTCCCGTGTTGACATGTTTATAGGGTCAGGGATGTTTCCTTTCCGGGCCCTAGTTGTTGAAAACACACAAATGCCAGTGCACTTCATGGCTCCGCACTTCTGGCATGGAAAGTTGTGAAAAGTAACTGATGTCAGCACACTGAGGTGGCACCTATATAGGTGACACCGACGTCACTTCCTGCGCGGATGATGGCGACGACGTCACACGGAGCCGACCGATGCCACCTGCCAGCGTGCATGGGTATCGCTCAGCGAAAAATCTGCCGGATCCATTCTGACACCTGGTGTAGGAAAATAGGTTACTCCCACTTTTTTTTCAGAACCCCAGCAACTGTGCTTTCTCCCCTAATTTGACATGGTATGTACTTTGGTACCTCCACAATTGGCTACTGGTGTACCCTTGTAAGTCCCTAGTATATGGTACTAAGGTACCCAGGGCATAGGTACACCAGGGGTCTCCCATGGGCTGCAGCATGTATTGGGTCACCCATAGGAGTCCAATTAAACTGTGACTACAGGCCTGTCATTGCAGCCTGTGTGAGTTAGTGCTTGTACCTCTCACAACAGATATACGTTTTCTTATATCTGAGTTCACTGAACTTAATACCTATAAGTCACCCCTGTGGCAGGCTCTTCAGTCCTGAGGGCAGGGTGTTTGGTTATAAGTGTGAGGGTGCCCCTGCATGAGTCGATTCTCCAGACTTTGTAAGTGTGGTCAGCCATTTTAATACATATAATGGACATCAGTCATTACAAGATGTCTAACAATATAGTGACTGCAATGAACCCGGTCATGTTTGGTATCAAACTTGGTGGAATTATACCCCAACACCAATCCCAGCATTGGAAGTATGATCCCATGAAATCGGAGGCTCCCTTGGGGTACCCCCCTGTACTACCGGTAACAGCCTTTCAGGGTCTGACAGCACGCTAGTGCTGCTGCAGACCACAGACACGATTCTGCCCTCCTGCTGCTAAGCCAAGCTCGACTAGGGGAAGGTAGAACAATAGGTTTGGTTTTCTGTACCAGGGTGGTGTGACCACCTCCCAGACAGGACTTAGTCTATTGGGCTGGGGTGGAGGCACTTGCCAGCACCACCAGACTGCTTTGAAGGGCACATTTGGGGCCCTCCTTGCATACTCCAGTTTGAGCCAGTTCAGGGAGTCCTTGGCTCCCGCTCTGGTGCGAAACTGGACAAAGGACATGGGAGTATCCTCCACCCTGTCCAACCCCTCCTCCGGGAGGGACCCCTGAGTCGTTCCAATCCTTTCCCTAGGATGCTCAAGGGCTTACATGTGGGTGGCTCTTCATATTCATTGTGGGACAAGACTCAAGCCTGAAACCACATCACTCTTCGACCGTCTGGACACTTGGACTTTGCTGGACTTCGCCTGGAACCGAGACTGCGTCAAGGAAGACTACTGCTGCTTCTGGTCTCGCTGTTCTGCAAGTCTTCTTCGTCTTCTGTGACTGTGCTTCTACCAGGATCTTCAACAGCCCTGTGGGCATCAAGGACACCCGACATAATCTCCTTTGGAGTGAAGGGGTCACTCCCCTGCATCTGCAGGCACCGCAAAGTAGCTGACAGGTCTGCTGCTCCTGATGTCCCACAGATTTCAAAAGGCTTAGCAATACAGGTTGTGGTTCTGCAACTCCCTCGGGCCTCACCTGTCTTCTCTGTGATGTTGAGGCCAGTATCCCTCATTGGAGCCGCTGGGACCAAATCCCTGTGCACTGCGTCGACTTGCTGTTGTGAAGGCTTGTTGGCTCTGCACTCCAGAGATCTTTGAGCTACAAGAAGCTCCAGCCTCTCTTCCTGTCAAGTAAAGCGTCCTCACTGAATCCTCTGCCCGTGGGCCTTCCTTCTTGGAGAGTTGCTCAAAGTCTTCTTACGACTCCTGTGCCTTTGGCCTGTGGGTCCTCCTTAGGGTCTTCTCCTGCTTCAGTGGGATCCCCTGCTTGCTCTGGCCTGCTCTGACTCTCCTGCTTGTGGTGTATGCCTTAGACCTTGCTGGTCCCAACATTGCTCCTTCTTCATTCTCCAAGGCAGTTGCGGCTACCAAGGCTTGTTGGTGCTTCCGTCGACCCCCTGGTCACTGACATCCGATGTGGGACAGCTCGAGCACGTCTCATGGTCATCCTCAGCATCTCCTGGTCCTCACAGCTGCAGCAACAAGGTCACAGTCAACTCGTCTGAACTGTCCGACATCGGTGGGCATTGCTCTTCCGGGCCTCCTGGTCACTCCTAGGTCACTCCTAAGTGGCATAGACTCTGTCCCCTCAGCTTGCAGGTTCTTTACCTTCAGAATCCACACTTGGGTTCCACGAACTTCTTCACCTTTATCTACAGAGGCACTTTTCTCCAAGTCTTCTATTGTCGTCCATGGAGGTTTCCGACGTCTCTTCACCCCTTTGCACCTGGCTTCCCTGTTATAGGTAACCGTGTCTCCGGGGCATCCATGGGTGGGGTCATTCTCCAGCCTTCCATCCTACAAGGGAATTCTTCGGGGTCCTCCGGGAAGGATCCTTCTTCTGCAAAACTGCAACCACGACTTCTCCATTGACTTCCATTGGGCATGCAGCTGTGTTCCCACACTGCAGACAGCCTCCATGGGGTTCCTGGGTAATTACCTTGGGTGGTTCCTTGTGCCCTGCCTCCTCTGGGTCTTCTGGTCCAAGTCTCGTCCTCTCCTGCAGTTCGCATTCCACTTTTTTAATATATGGTTTGGTCTCCCCCCTGGAGACCACTGTATTTTGTGCTACTTACCTTATTGCAATTGAAGTACTGTTGTGTATTTGTGTTGATATCTCCGGGTAGGAGATATACCAATGTGCTAGTGAGTGTTGTGTAATAAATATACACATTTTTAGATATACACTGTGTGGTTCTTTTTCATTTAACCTACACTACATGATTAAACTGGTAAAACAAGCTGCTTAACACTCCTTCAAGATAAGTCTGAGGCTCTCCACAGCTACCACTTTAAGAGCTTTCTATGGTTATCACAGGCCACAAAAATAAGGGTTACCTGGATTAGTGCAAGGTGCCTCGCTTAAATAAGTGTGCACCATATACTAAGCCAGCCTCCTACAGTTATTCTCTGCATTAAGATCTGCTACACCCTGGCTTGGCAGCTGCCGCCTGAGGGCTTGCAAGCTCATTCCACTAGGGAGAAGTCTGCGACAACGGCGTTTGCTCGGGGTGTTCCAGGACTGGACATCTGTCAGGCAGCAAAGTGGGTGTCTCTGCACACGTTTGCCAAGCACTACTGCCTGGACAGTCAGGTCCGCATGGACCGGCATTTCGCCGGTTCAGTCCTGCAGGTCTTTTTAGGGTGAGATTTTGTCCGCAGCCCACCGTCAGGATGGTATGGCTTAGGTATCTATTCAAAGGTTAGGAATCTGCAGCTAGAAGTCTCTATCAGATTAATAAGTTACTTACCTTTGCTAATTCATTATCTGGGAGAGACAATATCTAGCTGCAGATTCCTTACAGACCCACCCATGCCTCCCGACTCTGCGGACTCATTTGATAGGGCTAGAGTTGCTCCCTTTTTGGGGCCCTAGTTGTGACACACACACACAAGTCAGTTAACTTCATAGCTCCGCGTTTCTGGCGTGGAAAAGAGAAAAGTAACTGACATCAACGCACCTGGGTGGCACCTATATAGGAAACCCAACATCATAACCAATGCTAATGACACCAACGACGTCACGCGGACCTGAATGGAGCCACCCTATGGCACGCAGGGGAACTGCTCACTGAAAGGTTTCCGGATCCAGCCTGATGCCTGGGAAATCCAAAGGTAAGTATCTGCAGCTAGATATTATCTCTACCAGATATGTTTTAGAGGTAAAGGAACGCTTCCACTAGGCACAAACAAGAACTGTGACACGATCTTGCACATTCCGGATATGCAATAGGGTACCTCATTGCTGATGAATATGTACTGTCAGTGCAGCGAGTTTGCCTACACTCAGCTCGTCCCTGAATGGCGCGGACTTTGTTCCCTCGTAACCATACACATCCCAACCCTGGTAATTCCTGTAGAACGACAATCAGCCTTGTACTGACATCAGCTAGGGAGGAAGACAACCTTGCTGCATCAGGCTCATGAAAAAAGAACTGCAGATTATTTTGGCTGGGCTCAGTACAAAAACATTTCAGAAGAATTTATACTGTTCTCAGACACACAAGCATCAGCAGGAGGGTTTGTACCCTTCTTCACCATGCAGACGAAAGCTAATGCCCACTGGCCCCTTGATTACCAGATGAGAAATGCTTAAAATGATGAACAGCACTGAGCTCGCCCATAATTCAATCAAGAAAGACCTGAGAGAAATCCACCTGTTGGTGATGCAGCATTGGTATGTGTTTGATTTAATGACTGTGATTTGGGGGTGGGGGTGTGCGAAGATTGTTGCATCCAGCTGCACGTTTATTCCAGGGAATGACCTAGACATTGACTCTTGCCATCCAAGCACTGCACTGTTTACAAAGAGATGTGTGAGGAGGGAGGTGCCCTTGAGCAGGAGTGGTTCTCGAATTGGCTCCCCCGGTAGCTTTCCGGTCTGTCCTCATCGTTGTTGGCAGTTTTCATTCTGTTCTTGTTTTTGTGTGGCTTTGTGCAATTGGGGATTTCCTGCTGTAAATACACAGTCCTCAAATTGGGTAGACTGCAAGTAACTAGGAAAGTAGTAACTGTCAAAACCTAAGAACAACTGGCCCTCAATAAAGTAACTGTCATGAAGTATGGGTTACACAGTGTAGTTGAAAATTTAACTAGAGGGGTAAATGTTAATACTGAGAAAGTAGATGTCTGAATGAATAATGATACATTCATGTACACAAACGAGATTTCGTCTTTTTTTAATGAATTCGCCTGTTATGAACTGTACGCCAACCCCGCCCTAGGTCACTGATTGACAGATCACATATAGGGTGGAATGTAGGCAGCAGACAAACGCACGAACAGGAAATCCCAGATCAATCCCACAGATAGGGGCAGCGACACCAAAATGGTCCAGGGAGATTGGCCCCAATAAAGTACACATGGCCAGAGGGGTACGCGCGTTCCAAAAACTCCATGAAGTCAGATGCCGCATGAAGTTAGGAACACATAGCCAATCAGGACACAGCACAAACAGTACACGCATTGATCATGCGCTCCCCATGCCGGACAGCTGGACACATTACTCACCGGCCGCATTGTGTCCACGCAAGGTTGAGGCCCACCGGGATACCTCATTGAATACATTCATTTATGGCTCCTAAGACAGCGGTTCACATTTCTTACCAAAAAAGGATCGCATGAACAATTTTATTGCATTCAACAAATTGTATAAAATTCATGGCCGATCGATTGTAAGTTGAGACAGTCCTCAGACCCTTTGGCTGTGACTGTGCTCCCAGCTGCATTGTTTAATTAAACAAACTATTGCTGTTTAGCCAAACGCCTCTTATCACTTGTTGTTTCAAGGTATTTCCTGTTCAAGTAACAATATGGAGGCCAAATGGTCAGAAATCCCGGATACACATGACGGTCTTACATAGGGCCACCTGAAATTTTGCCTTTTCAAATTCTACAAGACTGACATTGGATACCACGCAAATTGTATAAGGCTAATATTTATCCAGATTCGTGCTTCTGGAGGTGCAGGGAGTGGATGGAGATATTTTGCATATCTTGTGGTCATTCCCTTTGTTGGATCAAGTCTGGAGGGCGCTATTGTTTACTATGCAAATTACAAGTACTTGATGCTTACTCCATCACTCATATCGGCATACATGACACCCTTGGTGTACCAGGAATTAACAACCACTAGAAAAGATGGATTTATATATGTCTGTCGGTGGCATACTGTTTTGCGGAAAACAAGAAACACAACAACAATTGAAGATTGGCACAGAGAATGGATAATGATGGCTTTTTATGACCGTACAATATAGAAGTTGAATGAACAACTCAAAATATTTGAGAAGATATGGGGCCCCTTTCTATTACCTCAGATAACCAGATGAATACTGCAACTACTTACAACAACTAATGGAATACCGACATCTGTTTGTTCTATATATCTTTGCCCTTCTATTGATGTTCTTTTCCATCCGTTGAGGAGAATGGGTTGTATATTACAAATGATCCTGTTCTTCTCCTATATTTAGTCATCATATTTGACTCTTTCCCACATATTAACCATTAAGAAATCCATTCCAGTTGCAGTTTCCATACCTCTTAGTTTTGTGTTAGAAACTCTATATCCACTACAAAAACTAGTGTAACTTACCTGTATCTTGCTTATATACTTCTTTGTCTGCACTGAACATCATTTGTATGATTAGAACAAATGGTTGACAGTGCACCCTGTAAAGACCTAGCACCTGACCTGTTACCCCTCGTTAATATATGTTAAATGGTAATTCCCCATAGCTCATGTGTGCACACTGTTAATGCACCCACTGCCGCGGTGCAATCCAGTACCGGATTATAACAGATTTCAAACAAAACGCAAAGGTGCACCACTTAACAATAAGAAAAGAAATAACTGGTCTGTATCCATAAAGTGTTTCTTTAGTTTCTTCTTTTATTCACAGAATTCTTGTTTAAAAGAACACAGTAGACGCGTTTCGTCCAGTAAAGGACTTCTTCAGGACATGAAAGTAGAAAATTGGGCACTCCCTGCAAACATCAGCGATGGAATGTCCACGATGGACAGCTACACATTAGCAAAGGTTGTTTCAGCAAAAGTAAGTATCGTGAAGAGAGTGCTTCTCTATTATCGGCGTAGGAACTCAGAGGTATGATAGCACTCTGTTAAACCATTTCTGAGGCCACACCGTCCTCATCTTATAGGAAGTGCTTTTTTGTCGAATTGGACCGTAGCCGTATCGCGGCGGATCGGGTGAAAGTTCCCACTATCTCGGGCACACTTATTGTAGTGTGGCCTCAGAAATGGTTTAACAGAGTGCTATCATACCTCTGAGTTCCTACACCGATAATAGAGAAGCACTCTCTTCACGATACTTACTTTTGCTGAAACAACCTTTGCTAATTTGTAGCTGTCCATTGCGGACATTCCATCGCTGATGTTTGCAGGGAGTGCCCAATTTTCTACTTTCATGCCCTGAAGAAGTCCTTTACTGGACGAAACGTGTCGGCTGTGTTCTTTTAAACAAGAATTCTGTGAATAAAAGAAGAAACTAAAGAAACACTTTATGGATACAGACCAGTTATTTCTTTTCTTATTGTTAAGTGGTGCACCTTTGCGTTTTGTTTGAAATCATTTGTATAATGATTTTAGAATAGAAATGTGATAATCAACACTTCATGCTATGCTTATTATAGTTTCCTAATAAATAATTGCTGTAAACATTTTATTTGTACCAGGTTGTGAATGCAGAATGTGGCAATCTGTTTCAATCAAGAATTCTTATGGCTGCTTGTTGACACATTGTGTGTTGTTGAGGTCTGCTTTTACATTGTCATTGTGTTTGTGTTTGGTAGCACTTTTGAGTTCATTGGGTCCCAAATCACTGAAATGTGGAGGAGTCACACTATCTGTGGCCTGAAGAGACTGGAAAATCTGTTCTGGAAAGCTCTGCTGGGAGTCATTGTGGGTCAATAACTGGTTTAGATTTGACTGCTGAATGTGTTTTACAGGCAAGCTATAACCACATGTAGGAGGGTATTTGGATGATTCTTGCTTTCTTCTGGTCGTTTTGACTCTTGCTTTCTTCTGGTTCTTGTGTCTTATAGGTTTGGTATTGGACAAAATGGCCAGCCATGTGCAGCCATGATGGTGTTTTTGGCCCAGACTAAAAAGTAAAAGTTCTTCTTAAAAAAGGATTTTAGATTTCTTTCATTGACTTGGATCTTGATTGATTTGCTGAAATAGCTTTTGATTGTGTGCTTCCTGTGGAAAAGGGGTTTTCTATAACATCACATAACCTGCCCACTTGGATCTCCAGATTCTTCAAATAGTGAGATTAGATCTGAATGTCTGTTGACACATTTAAAGGTTGTGGGTAATACTGGAAGGACTGTTAATGTGCTGCCAGTGTTCCAGCATGTATGTTCGTGTACAGAAAGACTTTCTGGGAATGGTTTCATCACAACATGATTAAATTTCACTCCTGACAATCTTTAGTCAGGTGAGGGGTAGATTATTCACTATGTACTAGAGAAAGAGTTCCACCACCAGTTGTGGTGTACTGTGCTGGTCGAACAATGTGGAATCTTTGTGGTGGAATCACAGATGATCTATCATGCTAAAGGAAAGAAAAAAACAGGATAATTGGGAAAAGTCAAAGGGAGTTGAGATGACATATCTCGCCATGCCAGGGAGGTCCTTTCTTCCTTTCAGGCAAGCCCAGTGAAAGCCCTATAATGGCTACTTGGAGATCACTTGCCAGGTAGGTCGCTCCCCCACCACACAGCTCCGCCTGTGCTGTCTGCCCGCTGCTCCTGTAGGTAAGATCGCCCTCCGCTTGTGGCCCCGGTGCCAGTTTTGTCTGCTTGTCTCCCCTTTTCCTTTCTGTGCCCCTCGCTGCCCCACTGTTGTTGTGCCCGTGATTGTCTGCTCTCCCCCCGTTTTTCCTTTCTGTGCCCCTCGCTGCCCCACTGTTGTTGTGCCCGTGATTTGCCTGCTCTCCCCCGCTTTTTCCTTTCTGTGCCCCTCGCTGCCCCACTGTTGTTGTGCCCGTGAGTTGCCTGCTCTCCCCCGTTTTTCCTTTCTGTGCCCCTCGCTGCCCCACTGTTGTTGTGCCAGTGATTTGCCTGCTCTCCCCCGTTTTTCCTTTCTGTGCCCCTCGCTGCCCCACTGTTGTTGTGCCCGTGATTTGCCTGCTCTCCCCCCGTTTTTCCTTTCTGTGCCCCCCGCTGCCCCACTGTTGTTGTGCCCGTGATTTGCCTGCTCTCCCCCCGTTTTTCCTTTCTGTGCCCCTCGCTGCCCCACTGTTGTTGTGCCCGTGATTTGCCTGCTCTCCCCCCGTTTTTCCTTTCTGTGCCCCTCGCTGCCCCACTGTTGTTGTGCCCGTGATTTGCCTGCTCTCCCCCGTTTTTCCTTTCTGTGCCCCTCGCTGCCCCACTGTTGTTGTGCCCGTGATTTGCCTGCTCTCCCCCGTTTTTCCTTTCTGTGCCCCTCGCTGCCCCACTGTTGCTGTGCCCGTGATTTGCCTGCTCTCCCCCGTTTTTCCTTTCTGTGCCCCTCGCTGCCCCACTGTTGTTGTGCCCGTGATTTGCCTGCTCTCCCCCGTTTTTCCTTTCTGTGCCCCTCGCTGCCCCACTGTTGTTGTGCCCGTGATTTGCCTGCTCTCCCCCCGTTTTTCCTTTCTGTGCCCCTCGCTGCCCCACTGTTGTTGTGCCCGTGATTTGCCTGCTCTCCCCCGTTTTTCCTTTCTGTGCCCCTCGCTGCCCCACTGTTGTTGTGCCCGTGATTTGCCTGCTCTCCCCCCGTTTTTCCTTTCTGTGCCCCTCGCTGCCCCACTGTTGCTGTGCCCGTGATTTGCCTGCTCTCCCCCCGTTTTTCCTTTCTGTGCCCCTCGCTGCCCCACTGTTGTTGTGCCCGTGATTTGCCTGCTCTCCCCCCGTTTTTCCTTTCTGTGCCCCTCGGTGCCCCACTGTTGTTGTGCCCGTGATTTGCCTGCTCTCCCCCGTTTTTCCTTTCTGTGCCCCTCGCTGCCCCACTGTTGTTGTGCCCGTGATTTGCCTGCTCTCCCCCGTTTTTCCTTTTTGTGCCCCTCGCTGCCCCACTGTTGTTGTGCCCGTGATTTGCCTGCTCTCCCCCCGTTTTTCCTTTCTGTGCCCCTCGCTGCCCCACTGTTGTTGTGCCCGTGATTTGCCTGCTCTCCCCCGTTTTTCCTTCTGTGCCCCTCGCTGCCTCTCGCCATTCCCGCCGCTGCGCTCCCTGCGGCCCCGCCCCCTGACTGCCCATTCGCTGCCCCTGCCTCCCGCCTCCCAGCTGCTCCTCCCTCCCACCTCCCCATAAATGGCGGCCGCTGCACGGCCGCGCCGCTGGCGCGCCGAAGGCGCGCCTAAGGCAAGCCCGTCTGCGCCCGTCCGCGACTGGACCGCGCCCAGCGCCAGAACCCCTGGAACCCACCAACGCAACACTACTCGACGGACCTACGACGCCGCCACACTCACCGCACTCAATGCCGGCCGGAACCCTGCCTGCTACCGAGCCTCACCGAGACGCACCCACGGACCCTTCACCTGCCAAACCTGCCGATTCACCTGCCCCCTGACGTGCACCACCTCCGCCAAGTCGAGCAACAGCAGCAACCACCTGAAATGCATCCTGCTGAACACCCGCTCCGTCCACAGGCACGCCGTGGAACTCTGGGACCTGCTCGACGCAACAGCACCGGACATCGCCTTCCTCACCGAAACCTGGATGAACGCCTCCTCAGCGCCTGACATCGCCATAGCCATCCCGGACGGATACAAGATCACCCCGGAGGGACCGCGTCAACCAGACGGGAGGAGGCATCGCCATCGTACACAAGAACACCATCCGCATCTCGACTAACTCCGACGAGACCTTCACCGCCGCCGAACACCTACACTTCCAGATACACACGGACCCCAAGACCACCCTCCGAGGCACCCTCATCTACAGACCCCCGGGACCACGCACACTATTCAGCGAAGACATCGCAGACTTCATCAGCCCGCACGCCATGCCCTCCGCCGACTACATCCTCCTAGGGGACCTCAACTTCCACCTGGAGAACAACAACGACAGAAACACCACCGCCCTGCTGGACAACCTCGCCAACCTCGGACTCAAGCAACTGGTGAACACGCCCACCCACTACGCCGGCCACACGCTTGACCCCGTCTTCTCGTCCAGCAAGCACATCTCCTTCAGCCACGCCACCGGACTCCACTGGACCGACCACAGCTGCGTCCACTTCAGCTTCAGAAAGACTGCGACCCACCACCACCCGCAACAGGCTCCCCGCCGGGAGCTGGAGCAAGATCACCGCCGAGCAGCTCACCGCCTCCCTCAGCCAGAACACACCCACCGACACAACGGACCCAAACGAAGCAGCCAGCAACCTCGCCAAGTGGCTGACCGCCTGCGCCGACGACCTCGCACCACTAAAAACCCTCCCAGCAGACCCGGAAGCAAGAAAACCCCTTGGTTCACCAACGAACTCAAGGAATCCAAGAAGAACTGCCGCACTCTCGAGAAAACCTGGCGACTCGACCAGACCACAGACAACAGGACCGCCCTCAAGCACGCCACCCGCAAACACCACCAGCTGATCCGTGCCACCAAGAAGTCGGCACTCAAAGAACGACTGGACAACAACGCCCATGACAGCAAGGAACTTTTCAGCATCGTCAAAGAGTTCTCCAACCCCAGCGCCGGAAACAACGACATCACCCCCTCGCAAGACCTCTGCAACTCACTCTCCGCGTTCTTCCACCGCAAGATCACCGACATACACAACAGCTTCGACGCACAAACAACGCACCCTACCGCCGAACCAATGCCCGCCACCACCACCCTCTGCAACTGGACCCCGATCAGCACCGAAGACACCACCCGCACGATGAACTCCATCCACTCCGGATCACCAACCGACCCCTGCCCACACCACGTCTTCAACAAAGCCGACGCCACCATCGCACCCCATCTCCGGGACATCATCAACTCCTCCTTCCACACCGCCACCTTCCCGGAGAGCTGGAAGCACGCCGAGCTTACCGCCCTCCTGAAGAAACCAACGGCGGACCCCACCGACCTCAAGAACTACCGCCCCATCTAGCTCCTTCCGTTTCCGGCCAAAGTCATCGAGAAGACCGTCAACAGACAGCTTGCCGCCTTCCTCGAGACGAATGGATCCCTCGACCCCTCGCAGTCCGGGTTTCGGGCCAACCACAGCACCGAGACCGCCCTTATCGCAGCCACCGACGACATCAGAACCCTAACCGACAACGGGGAAACAGCTGCCCTCATCCTCCTGGACCTCTCCGCGGCGTTCGACACCGTCTGCCACCGCACCCTAGTGAAGCGCCTCAGCAACATCGGAATCCGAGAGAAAGCACTGGAATGGATCATCTCGTTCTCGCCGGAAGAACCCAGAGAGTCCGCCTCTCCCCGTTCAGATCCGAAGCCACCGAAGTCATCTGCGGCGTTCCACAAGGATCCTCACTCAGCCCGACCCTCTTCAACGTCTACATGAGCCCCCTCGCAGCCATCGCACGCCGACACAACCTCAACATCATCTCCTACGCCGACGACACCCAGCTGATCCTCTCCCTCACCAACGACCCCACCACCGCCAGAGCCAACCTACACGACGGGATGAGAGACGTCGCCGACTGGATGAGGAACAGCCGCCTTAAACTGAACTCAGACAAGACGGAAGTCCTCATCCTGGGCTCATCACCCTCCGCCTGGGACGACTCCTGGTGGCCCCCGGCCCTGGGCACCGCACCCAAGCCAACGGACCACGCACGCAACCTGGGCTTCATCCTGGACTCCTCCCTGTCGATGACCAGACAAGTCAACGCCGTCTCATCTTCATGCTTCAACACTCCTGCGCATGCTCCGCAAGATCTTCAGATGGATCCCCACTGAAACCAGGAAGACCGTCACCCAGGCACTCGTCACCAGCCGACTGGACTATGGGAACACCCTCTACGCCGGAACCACAGCCAAACTTCAAAAGAGACTCCAGCGCATCCAGAACGCCTCCGCACGACTCATCCTGGACATCCCCCGACACAGCCACATCACCGTACACCTGAAAGACCTGCACTGGCTCCCCGTCAGCAAGAGAATCACGTTCAGACTCCTCACCCACGCACACAAGGCCCTCCACGACCTGGGCCCAAAGTACCTCAACGACCGCATGTCCTTCTACACGCCCACACGCCAGCTACGATCAACCAGCCACGCCTCGCCACCGTACCACGCATCCGCAGAACCACCGCCGGAGGAAGATCCTTCTCCTACCTGGCGGCCAAGACCTGGAACTCCCTCCCCACTCACCTTCGGCGAACCCAGGACCATCTCGCCTTCAGGAAGCAGCTCAAGACCTGGCTGTTCGAGCAGTAACTTACCCCCTCCCCCAGCGCCTTGAGACCCTCCCGGGTGAGTAGCGCGCTCTATAAATGCCGTGATTGATTGATTGATTGACACACCTATTCTATCCACATTACTTTTCAGGTATTGACTTCAGCGTAGTCACTCAGATTGAACTGTCTGTTCTCAAATAGATTGTCATTATCATTTGTTTCAAGCTTGTGAATCAATGTTGGTGACGAAAACTGCATACCTGTTAATTTTATATTGTTTCATAAAGCACGAAGTAGTGCAAACTGCACAACAAGGTTGTCAGGTCCCCATATGCAAAAACAAAAGATAGCTTTTACTCCTGGTATAACCACATGTGATACTCACCAGTAAAAGGCACAAGAGGACACAGAATTGAAAGAAATGGAAAACAGGTCAATGGAAAGTACAAACATGTATTCACCAGATTGGTTTATGCTCTTCTGGGTAAGAATAGACCTCAGAACCTTGCGGACAAGCTGAAGAAACAGTGCAAGCATACATTTTTCTCAAGGGCAACTGTGTGTGTCTCGCAACCTTGGTTGTTTTGACTCCTTTGCAGATGCTCTGATTGCATTTTGCTTCCTGTCCCAACACCTTTGTTGTTTTTACCCTTCCATAATTTCCCTCATTAGTTTTCTTGGATTTGTCCTGTTTCTCACCATATGCTTCCTAGTACCTGCTCCACCCCTGCTGGCTTCATCCCTTCCAATGTTTTAATTGGCTCTGGGTCAGAATTACAGGTATGTCCTGGTGCTAGTCATAGTTTATCAGTGATTTGCCCTGGGAAAGTGACGTATATCTCAGGTAGGAGGTGTGAGATTTTAAATTCACTTTTTGTGGCTAGAAAAGTATAATCATTGGGTCTGCTTATTCATTAGGAGGGCCATAGCTTAAGTCAGCTGTTCCGAGAGAAGCTGGTGCCACCATTACCATTTCTGCTTTTCCATTCTGGGTTATTCTAATAACCCTGTGTTCACATGAGCATAAAACAGTTTTTTATGAAAACCCAGTGGCAATGAGAACCCACCCTACTTTTCTTCCTACAGTAGTGTTGGATTTTCTTGTGAGTCAAACCATTTCCTTGCTAATCTTCTTCTCAAACACATCCAAACCAGCTCGTGAAGTTATCGAATAAAACCTTCCCTAGTAAGCCTAAGGCACATTTAACTAAGGGAACAACAGCTACAGTGACTCTATTAAGAAATATGCCCATTTCAGAGATGTGTAAAGCTGCTACGTGGAGATCAATACATACTTTTACAACACATCTTTTTTTAGATTCAGATCGGAGAGCTAATGCCCTAGTAGGCCAGGCCTCTTTGAAGTATCTTTTTGGATGATATTGAGAACTGTTTAAATTTTTCGTCTTGTCAGCGTTATTTATTAGCATGAGCTTGCTATTATATTCAGTTTCCAGTGACTATTGATTAGAATACCCTGTAGGAGAAGAAACTGATTCTTACCTGTAATTGTGGTTCTCTTCCAGGGAAATCACGATCAAAGTCATAAGCAACCCACCCTCCTCGCTGGACAAGAGGTCAGACAGAAGTTTCATATTTGCCCAGGATCTTGTTACTTGCGTAAAAATTAACTGACCTAACTGTAACCTCTGGGGCATGATGGGATGCAGGAGGAAGGGTTTAAAGGCACAGTTCTAGTTTTCACTGCTTTATAACAAAGCGCACTGGGACCCACACATGGGTGGGACAGTTAAGTGCTGATGACTTTTATGAGGATTCCCCTGGAAGATACCTAGGATTTCAGGTAAAAAAGTTTCCTTCTGCTTAATCCTATGTATTCATACATAGATAGATCAAACTGCTTCACTGGTATGGTTAAAAGTAGCATACCACTGTCTCTCATATACACATGCTCGCATGCATACACATCCCACATAAGTAAGCACACTACCGCATATAACCTCCCAGTGGAACAGAGTAGACACATTTTACCATCCATTTTTTCGCTGTGATATAACCACACCAGCATTTAAGGAAGTAATAGAGAGAGGCCCTGACAGCTGAGACTGTATTTCACCCAAGAGACAAATATTTTGGGAATGCCAAAAACAGCCTGGTATTGACACACTCTTCTACAACAATGAAGAATTGTGCACATCTATTCTAGCTACTCATTCTGAAGAACTATTGTTACACGTAAGTAACTTTTTCTTTTGTGGTTTCTTATATAGTTGAAGAGTGAGCCTCTGAGAAACCTGTATTATGTGGATATGTTGGCCTTTGTAAATAAATAATAACATGCTAATTTCCTCCTCAGTTATTTGGAGCTTTGCTTCATGGATGTTGCACCCACCTGACCTACCTCAACCTCACCCGAAATGCCTTCTCTCATAAGTAGGTATTCAGATTTATACTCTTTCATTTGTATAAGGTGTCCACTGTGTTTTATAAAAATGTTCTCACAGAGGTTTGTGTAAACACTTGAAAAGATCATTTCCCATGTGGTGTTGACCTACACAATAATGAGAATGGGACTTTTTAAGGAAGGATAACCTGGTAATTTTATGTTGACCAATTTGTCTGAAAATGTATCCTATTTACTAACTAGCCCTTCAAAATACTTAAAACAACATCCCTGTGAAAGCTTTATCATTAAATAAGTTCAAACGCAAACATTTTAGTGTCCTAGTTTCAGCTAATCAGCAGTTCAGCAGTCCAACACAACTGGTATGATGGTGTAACAACCCATTTACCAATTTATGTGCGTAATGGGAATTTTGAGCAATCTTGGCAATACACCATCAGGGATTTACCTCAACATACCCAATAATATCGTGTAGAAAAAGTATTGTTTGAACGTTTCAAAGTAAATAAACTTCTAAATTGCCTCTTGAACCCTGATCCATAATGTGGCTGTATATTCTTGTATTGTACTCACTGAGCGCTAGTCACAAAGGTACATTTATTCATGTAAATATACTCACATGTAATTCTGCTGCTGCACCAGGTGATAACTTTACACTTTTTTGCTATTCACCATTTCTGAGTGTAAAGTGACTCCTAGGTGCAGACTTGCATGTCTCCACCATCTGCTGGAGCCTCCTACACCAAGAGTTTTCAGTATAAAGTTATTGCTTGTAACTTTTAATAAGTAGACGGAGACCTCCGCCACCATGACAAAAGTGTCCCTATCAGAAAGTAAAAGAAAAATTTAATAAAAAGTTATTACATTTTAAAAAATGATTACAACTATTTTAATATAAAATATTAATGTAAAATAATTTCAAGTACTTATTTTTAAACCTATTACTAATAAAATAGAATGTTGCAGAATAATAACTTATACATGTAGTTAATAATTAATTAAAATACAATTAATTAATTTATAAATAATATTTTAAATTTTTTAAGAAAACTCTACTACAAATAAAATGGTTACTTTTGCTTCATTTGCATTTAAATTTACTAAGCTTATGTATAGAAATAATTGTAATTATTTAACACAGAAGTGTAGTTTGTGAACAGCAATGAGCTTACTCTTTTGTGTGTGTATGTGTGTGTGGGGGGGGGGGTGTTTGCATTTGGATGACGCTCTCTAAACCACTCCCATTGAGATATAAGCATTCTCAATTTTTCAGCCACTCCCCATGTCCCACCCATGTTTACTACTAAAATGCAGACATGTGTGTGGAGATCTCTGCAGACGTGGTGGAGACCTCTGCACAGAAAAGCTAGGAATGGTGGAAGCAGAGGTCTCTGCACATAGGTTAATGAATAGCATTTTTCGGTAGGTGAATGACTTCACATACACAAGTACTACAAATTCAAATTTTAGTTTTATGCTGTATTCATTGAAAGGGTGAGTTTGGCATTTAATGTCCAAAAAATGTCTTTGTATTTATTCGCATTAGGAATATTGGAAAAGGCATGGCTTTAGGTCTCAGTTGTTACTACCTATCACAATCTACACGTGCTTTGATTAGTGAATATAAAGCATGGTTTTTGACTAATTAGTCTTTTGACATATGTTTATCTTTCTATTGCAGGAAAGGAAAGGATGCCCTCCCTTCTTTCAGACAATTTTTTAGCAGTACATTTTCCCTGGCTCACGTTAGTCTGTCTGGGATCAAACTACCACTTGATGCCTTAAGGTATAGTACATGCATCAGATTAATAAAGTTGGGAATTGAAAAATGTCTTAGTCCTCCTTACTTAATTGATTTGTATACATGTATTTCCGTCTCAGCTACTATTGCACGCTGTTGAAATCTTCCCCATCGGTGGGAATATGTTATGACAGAAAGTATGCCTTCTTTGTTTCTAAATTGTCATTGCTGTTTGAGTTGATATTAGTGAGATAACTTCCTCAACCAATCCTCTTAGAAAGTTTCCAGATGCCGTGTTAGTTCTGGCTTGATGGTCCGCTGCTGCCTAACCTTATGTGATCAACAAAAAAGAGCTTTCAGAGTGTTCTGAGAGAAGGGCTTAGTCCCACCCACATGTTGATTGCTCTGAGTACAAGATTTGATTGAGCCAAAATTGGGTGCTTCCCACTGAAAAAATTGCTTACATTGCACTTTTTGTCTTGTGGCATAGCTTATACTCAATACAGCAGAACTGATGTGGTTATAGTGGCAAGCCAATTACCATGGCTGTAGGCTGATCTGTCTATTATGAAATGTTACGATAATGGCAGTAGATCAGGTGTATTTTTGTGAAAAGCATATGTTGCATCAATTCCTTTAAGGGTGAATTGTTATACCTGCTAACCAGGAGTAAAGTGCCTATGCTCCCTCTTTAAACAGTTTGAAACTGGATTAACCTTAATTGGCATATTTTACTTTCCTTTAGGGCCATAGTACATGGTGTAGAAATACACCCATGGCATGTAAAGTTAAATTCCACTTGCAGCCTGCACCACTGGTTCTGCCATCCACTATAGTGACATAGAAAGCCTAAAACCTGCTCTTTCCACCTCTCACAATAACCCTTTCTGACAGGTGGGAAACTCTGTTTTTATATAGTATTAAGTCACCTCTAAGTACACTTTCTTGCCCACAGGGTAGGGTGCCTGATATTTAAAAGTGGAACATATACAAAATTAAAACATTAATGTTTCTCCAGTGACTAGGAACCAAAAGCTATTTTCACTGGCAGGAATGTAGCTGTATCCTAGAAAAAGTACAAGTTAGAAACTTTAACTGTTGACAGGAAATGGCTGCAAAAGTAATTCATAGACTACTTTCCATATTTATTAAAAGTCCAATTCATTGTTGAAGTTACACTTTCAATAAATATTTAGAAAAAAGTAGCTTTTAGAAAGTTTTTTTCTCTTCCTGAAGGCTATTTGGCAGTAGCTCTCCAGCAGCTTTCCAGCCAGTGTTGGGCCTCAATGAGGTGCAAAAACTGCTCCCAGAGCAGAAACAATGGCCTGAGTTTGGGGAGGTGTTCTTCGTTTTTTTGCAGGAAGACCAGTAGGGTGGACCTCTAAGTTCAATAACTTGTAAAGGGGCCTGCCCCATTACTAGTAAATTTAAGGTGAGATCTGGAGAAGGCAGCCCTTTGCCCCCAGTCAGTTAGGCGCCAAACCCCGTTGTAGAAAAGCTACCCCCAGAACCAGTTTTGAGTGACCACTGAGGAGGGACTTTCCCTGGCCACACCTCTGGGTGTGCACACAGGCTATGCGCAAGGGAGGACCAGTTACTCCATCTTGAATTTTAGGAGTAAAGTGCTCTGTGGGATTGTTTACAGTAGGTAAACAAGAACTGCTATAAAAATGGGTAGGGCTATCCCTTGGAACTTTTACCTCATTGGTTAGGGAGGGGCCAGAGGTGACCCCCACCCTCTAGTTGGTGCTAACCATAAATGTGGTACCCCAAGGCACCCACTGTCACGGTGGCCACTTCCTCAGGATCTGCACGATGTCTTTTAGGGCCCACCTCCGGGCACCTCCGACTTAGTATGCCATTATAGCACTGAGTATTGGAGTGGCCAGGTGAGGGAAGGGTGTGGGAAGGGAAGGGAACAACGGGGAAGGAGATCTGTAAGACAAAATGGTTAGTGTAGAACAAGTATTAACAACACAAATTGCTTTGCCCACCAGCTTTGTAGTGCTTTTCTCTGTGTTACATTAATAATGTCCATTATGTCCTCAGCTTTGTGACAGAATACTTATTATATCCTTTGTGTTGCACTTATAATACTTGATTCATTCTCAGTGTTGCAATTATGGAAAACTGTGCTGAATTCAATATGATGAACTGCTAACATCAAACAAACGTCACACACGCTACCAAACCAGCCTTGAAATACTAAAAGAAATTCACTCACTGGATTCTAAGTACTTTAACATTACTATGTAGCATTATTCATATGGGAGTTGTGCATAATCACACATGAGGTTTCTTCAGTAAAAATTAAAACTATCACTATGCTAATGTTGATTTGTTTCTCTTTTTCTGTGCAAAACTATAATGAAGAAATTTAAACATAAAAATTAAGACTAGCCCCATGCCCGAGGCGTACCTTGTAATAATGACAGCAGATGATGGAATTCACATTCGGGCTTTAAAATGAAACACTTTGTATACTAGCGCACTCTGCTCGAGATATGTTGCCTACAATTATAATGTGTAGGAGGCTGGCTTAGTATATGGTGCACACTTATTTAAGTGAAGCACCTTGCACTAATCCAGACAACCCTTATGGTGATTTTAGTGGTCTTAGACAACCTTAGAAAGCTCTCCAAGTGGTAGCTGTGGAGAGCAGCCTTCAGGCTTAGCCCAGAAGGAGTGTTAAGCAGCTTGATTACCAAATCTAATCATGTAGTATAGGTTAAACGAAAGAAATACACACAGTGTAGTTATAAAAATATGTCTATTTATTACACAGCACTCACTAGCACATTGATATCAACACAAATACACAATAATACTTCAATTGCAAGAGGTAAGTAAGCACAAAGCACAGTGGTCTCCAGGGGGAGACCAAACCATATACTAAGAAAGTGGAATGCGAACTGCAACCGAAGTCGGGACTTGGACCAGGAGACTCAGAAGAGCTGGGGACACAAGAAACCACCCAAGGTAAGTATCCAGGAACCCAACGGAGGCTGTGTGCAGAGTGAAAACACAGCCTCGTACTCAATAGAAGTCAACCGGGAAAGTCGCAGTTGCAGTTTTAAAGAAGAAGGACCTTTCCCAGTGGACCTCAAAGAAACACCATGAAAGACAAAAGGTTGGAGATTCACCCCACCCGTGGATACCCCAGGAACCAGGATACCTACACCAGGGAAGCCGGGTGCATTGGTGCGAAGTGACGTCGGAAACCGCCGTAGACCACAACAGAGGACTTCAGAAAAGATGCAGGTGGCAAAGACTGTGCAAGAGTCCGGTGTAATCCAAGGGTGGATCCTTGAAGAGAAGAACCTGCAAGCAGAGGAGACAGAGTCTGTGCCACTCGGAGGTGACCAGGAGGCACGGAAGAGCAATGCCCACCGATGACATAAGATGCAGGAGTGATGACGGCGATCTTGTCGCTGCAGCTGTGAGGACCAGGCGACGCTGAGGAAGCTGTGCACAGAGCTGTCCCACATCAGAAGTCGAGAACCAGGGGGTCGGTGTCCAGCGGGAGCACCAACAAGCCTTCTCAGCAGACGTGGTAAACGATGAAGGAGCAACGTTGGGACCAGCAAGGTCCAAGAGACTCACTAAGTGCAGTAGTCAGAGCAGGCCCGAGCAAGCAGGGAAGCCCACTGAAGCAAAAGAAGACTCTCGAGAGGACCAACAGGCCAAGGGCACAGGAGTCGCATGAGGACCTCAAGCAGCTCATCAAAGATGAAGGGGCACGGTGCAGAGGATGTGGTGAGGACGAAGATCTTGGCAGGAGGAAATGCTGGAGGTGGGAGCTTCTTGTAGCCCGAAGATCACTGGAGTGCAGAGCCAACAAGCCTTGGCAACTGCAAGTCGACGCAGCGCACAGGGGTTCGGTCCTAGCGGTTCCAACGAGGGATACTGGCCTCAAACTTGCTGATAGGACAGGTGAGGCCTCGAGGGAGTTGCAGAACCACCACCTGTGTTGCTGAGCCTTTCGAAGTACTGGGACGTCAGGAGCTGCAGACCAGTCAGCTTCGTTGCGGTGCCTGCAGATGTAGGGGAGTGACTCTTTTACTCCAAGGGAGATTACTTTGGGTGTCCTTGCTGCCCACAGGTCTGTTAAAGATCCTGGAAGAAGCACAGACGATGAAGAAGACTTGCAGAACAGCGAGACCAGGAGCAGCAGGAGTCTTCCTTGATGCAGTCTTGGTTCCAGGCAAAGTCCAGCGAAGTTCAAGTGTCCAGACGGTCGAAGAGGGATGTGGTTTCAGGCTTGAGTCTTGTCCCACAACGAAACTGAGGACC
Organism: Calotriton arnoldi; assembly: GCA_963921515.1. Classification (NCBI taxonomy): domain Eukaryota; kingdom Metazoa; phylum Chordata; class Amphibia; order Caudata; family Salamandridae; genus Calotriton; species Calotriton arnoldi. The sequence continues at coordinate 982,506 of CAWUFW010001787.1, forward strand.
CATCCACAGGTAAGCCCTTTTATACCCTAAGAAAGGGGTTAGGATGACTCAGGGGCCCCTCCCAGAGGAGGGGCTGGACAGAGGAGAGGATACTCCCATGTCCTTTGTCCGATTTCACGCCAGAGCGGGACCCAAGGGCTCCCGGAACTGGCTCAAACCGGAGTATGCAAGGAGAGTACCAATTGTGTCCTTCAAAGCAGTCTGGTGGCTCTGGCAAGCGCCTCCACCGCAGCCCAATACACTAAGTCCTGTCTGGGAGGTGGTCACACCTCCCTGTGACAGGAAACCTATTGTTATACCTTCCCCTGCTCGAGCTCAGCTCAGCAGCAGAAGGGCAGAATGGCGATTCTCACAAAGAGAATCTTGATTTCATTATAGTCAACGGAGGCTAACATCATGCAATAACCTTTATTGCTGCCCCATCATGCAGCACTTTCTAAGAACATGGATTACATCATGAATAAAAACATTCCATTCAGAACTTTAAAAACAGCATATAACGTCATGGTAACTAGGCATCATCCTCTTAAGGCTGTGACGAAAAAGTTAATCCCATTAGTGTTATTCTGAAGTATTCTGGGTAATTCCATGTGATAGGTATAGAGATTTCACATTGATTTGTTCTCTGGAAAACAATAGAAGAGAAAAAAGGTGATACCAACTTATAAGGAAATAGCAATTAGGTCATCATAACAAGATTGTTAACGAGAGTTGTACAAGAAAATAATGTTGGAATCTTGTGCACATGCAACAAGACATGCATAATAGCTAAAGTTATATTTAAATAGCATCAGGATGTAACGTATGTAGGTATAATTATTTTTACCTTTTTCCACATGTATACCTCTATATAAAAGGCTTATCTTTTGTCCACACAGGTGTGGTGGGTGGTATAATGTTAGCCTCCGTTGTCTTTAATGAAATCAAGATTCTCTCTGTATGTTAATTGGAGAATGGCCATTTCATTACAATACCGGAGGCTACCATTATGCATGTTAAAAGCTTTTTAATGCCACACTGCTCACGTGCTCCACCGGTCTAAGGTAAAAAATGAAAAGGTAGAAGCATTTGACCAGTCTGCCGCTTTCAGTATATAAGAAAGTGTACCTCCAGCTCAAAACACTTTGCTGGCCATCGCACCTCGGGAAAAGTGCGCTCCAAATTTGGTTAAATCTACTCCTGCTTCCAACATAATTGTTCTTACCCATCTTGCAATGGTAGCTGTAGATACTGCCTTACATGGTTTCACAAAAGATATTAGTAGTTGATTCTCACCATCTGGTCTAACATCAAACATTCTATCTTCATAAGCTTTCAAGCAACTTACAACACACAGTTTCTTACAATCATTAAAGTAAGGATAAAGTATATTCTCAGACATTGTTTTGGTTCTTTTCCATATCTCGAAGTGGACTCCATCTGGGGAGTATCATCTATTACAGATTTCTAAGGCTTTAACATCCAATACTCTTCTAAAAGATATAAGACAGAGTAGAGTAGCTAGGTTCATAGACAACTGTTTCTTTGAGGGATAAGGGTTATCGGGCCAAGAAACAAATAAGTCAAAGATAAGGTTAACGTTCCATAAAGTCTCATATTTAGCCCTGGGAAGGCGCCTAAGTCTTATTCCTTTCATTACTTTGTGAATTAGAGGATCGCTACCAATAGAATACTCGCTTACTAGTGAATGTCCGGCTGAAATCTCTGATCTGTAGCAGTTAACTGTTCTATAATATAAGCCTGACCTAAATAAACCTTCCAGGTAATTTGCTATAATAACTACAGAAGCGTCCACGGGATCTAAATCCCGTTCCAGGCACCAACTAGACCATTTTCCCCATACACCTGTGTATCTTCTCCTTGTTCCTGGTGCCACAACACATTCAGTAGGCTTTTAGCCTCTCCTGAAAGACCTGAGTACCTGCTTGATCTCCTGAAATCCTCCAAACAAGAAGGTTCATGTTTCCTTGTAAAAGAGGATGTTCTTCCCCTTCCTGTCCTGAAAGAAAGTCTAAGCTCCCCGGAATTAAGCGTGGGATGTCTGCTGCCCATTCCATAACCTCCGGGAACCATACTTGTGTATTCCAAAAAGGAGTTATTAGTATGATGTTGCATCTCTCTGTCCGTACTTTCAGTAACACTCTCTGAATTAGCGCAAATGGGGGGGAAAGCATAACAACTCTCCTTGTTCCAGGTTTGGAGCAAGGCATCCACTCCCATAGCTTTGGGGTCTGGTCTCCAGCTGAAATACAGCTCTACCTGACAAGTCAGCCTGCTGGCAAACAGATTTTTGAAGACTCTTGGGTTCAGTTTCCAATCGCTTGAGTCCATTAGGACCACGAGTTCCAATATGTCCAGGAATAAATTCTGCTTTCAGCAGAATTTTCTGGCTCCAACAAAAATACCAAATTTTCTTGGCCAGGTCTGCAAGTACTTTTGACCTGCCACCCCCTAGGCGATTGATATAAGACACAGCTGTAAAATTGTCTAGTCTGATTAGCACTACACTGTTCCTTATAGTGGACTTGAAGCTCATCAGGGCGTGCAAGCCCGCCATCATCTCTAGACAACTTATGTGAAGTGGAAGCTCCTCCTGAGACCACTTCCCTCCTGTCTCTACCTTGTCCAGTTTCACACCCCATCCCAGGTTGCTTGCGTCTGACTCCACTGTGTAGTCTGGGACATTCCCAAAGATTGCCTTGCCATTCCAACTGTCTAGGTTGTTCCACCACCACAGGAGGTCTTCTCGAGCCTCCTGTGAGAGCGGAATCGTGTCTGTATACCATAGACCTTTCTTCAAACCCAAGGATTTTAGTCTCTGAAGGGCCCTGTAGTGCAATGGGCCTGGGGAAACTGCCTGAATGGAAGAGGACAGAAGGCCAACCACTCTTGCCAGAGCTCTTAGACTCCGCACATCCTTCGATAAAAAATAAGCTACTTCTTTCTTTATCTTGGACAACTTCTTTATGAGTAATTGTAGTTGACTTGTGATGGTATTGACCTGAAACCCTAGAAATTCTAGGTTGTGTGTAGGGGTTGTTACAGATTTCTCGGTATTGACAATGAATTCTAATCCTTCTAAGAGGTCTAGTGTCCAGTTCATATGTATTAACAATTTCTCTTTTGTGACATCAGTAACATATCGTCTAAGTAAATCAGTAACCGTACACCTCTTTTCTTCAAGAAGGCAAATACAGGTCTTAGAACCTTGGTGAAGCACCAAGGGGCTGATGAGAGACCAAAGGGAAAGCAACAAAATTGATAAACTGTTCCTTTCCATGGAAACATAAATATTTATTGGGAGTGATAATCCATAGGGATTGTGAAGTAAGCGTCTTTGAGATCCAATTTCACAAGCCAATCCTTTTCTTGTCTGTAGACTATGGAACGTATTTAGTTGTTTCAAATTTATCACAGGAGGCCAGCCCTTGTCTTTTTCTTTACTAGAAAGATTGTACTCACAAACCCAACACATAGGGGCCGATTCTGATGCGGGTTGGAAAAGCTTCCCGACCGAAGGCCTGATTCTGATGCGGTTAGGAAGGCCTCCTAACGGCATTTGCTCCTTCCAAATCGGATCGGGAACGTGTCTTCCCGACCGAGGGCCCAATTCTGATGCGGTTAGGAACAAATGTTTCCATTGAAGTCAATGGGAGTTCAACCAAATCGTATCTGGAAGCATCCGGATGCATCCTACTCCGCCGGTCGGACTTTCCCGATCCGAGTGGGTCGGATACCATTTCCCAACCGATTCGGTCGGGAAGCTTTTCCAACCCGCATCAGAATCGGCCCCTTGGTCTTGAGACTTTACGAATGGCTCCTTTCTGTAACATCTGAATCACCTCTGAGTCCACCAAAGCTGTTTGATCTTGATCTAAGATCAATTCCCCGGGTTGGCGTTTTTGATAAGGTGTTTGGCTGAAATCTATCTTGAACCCTCTTACGGTGTTGAGCCCCCAAGAATCGTTTGTTATCAAGGACCAATTTTTGCTGAAAAAAACATAGTCTCCCCCCTACCTTTGAGTGGAAAAAACCTATGGGGGTTGAGAATCTTACCTTGATGTCCACCTCTTTGGAATCTGCCTCTGCCACCTCGTGCGCGTGGGCCCCGACCTCTTTGTGGGAGGAAGGTATTATTCCGACGGAATTGTCTTCCGTAACCTCGTTGATTGTGTTGGTCATAGGGGGACCTTTGGTGTCCACGGCTGACAACCAGTCCCATCCCATCTCATGTTGGTCTGAGCCTTGCTGAAGGCTGAAAAGGCTGACACATATTTCTCTAGGATTTTAATGATGTTCTCTACAAATAGTAGGCCATATGGGGCGCCCTTGGTATCTTTGTTGGCCAAATCTCCAAATTTAGGGTTTATTCACATTAGTATAGCTCTTGGTGTTTCCGAGGAGGCATAGGGCACGTTGGCTCCACCCGCAGAGCAGTTCAACATCTACATGGGTGCCCTTGAGTGAGGCCTCTTCTGCCAAATACAGTATTCTGGCAAGAGGACCTAGAATATCTAGCACTTTGTCTTGGCATTGTTTAAGGCAACGCTCAAGACCTTTTCTCGGATCCCTTTTAGTTTTAAATAAGAAGGTCATTAATTCAGGGTCTAGATTCGCTGTCATCCCTGATTTATTGCCTAGGAAAGGCCTAGGGAATTCGGCCCTCATTAAGTTTTGCGTCTCCTTTTCAAGGGACTTGCGAATCCAGAACTTAATAAATTTTGAATCGTGGTCCATGGGCCACCAGTCTGTCCCTCTCGGGTGTGTGATGTGGTTTGGGTTAAACATTTCCACCCCTGCCGGGTCATTGATAGCCTTAGTTAGATGGCTGATCAAGATCCTCATCAAGGAGGTCATTATCTAGGGTCTCTAGAGGATCGCAAATATATTCGTCCTTCTCATCCTCAGGGTCCATACCATAAGGGTAGTCTTCGTTTCCAGTTTGTAAACTAAGGTCTTTTGTGCCATGAAGGTCACTTGATCTTTTTGCGCTGCGGTGGACACCTGAACTAATTGCGCCAATAAGACTGCTCTTGCTCGTTGTTGTCTCTCTTTTGTAGCGCACTGGCTACCATGATTGGCAAGAACATTACTTAAATGTTTTGTTTTCTTTAGGGCCTTACCTCCTTGTCTAGGTTTGGGGATCTCTTCCTCTGAGAGGGATACTAAATCCTCTTCAAAGTAGTCTCTTTTCCTTTTGTTAAAGGCAGCTTCAACTGCCTCCTTTAGTTAGGATTTGAATTCTCTCTAAGTAATTTATCAGTATACTCTCATTAAGGGGTATATTTGTACTCCCCTGTGCCTCATTATCTGACATTGTTCAGTCAGATTCAAGGGGTTTAGTAAGGGTATTGGATAATATCTTTATCTAATTCGCCTTTTCTTTCTCCCTTTTTTTGTGTTAAAATGTGGCTTGTTTCGTTGAAACGTCGAGAAACTCGTTCTCAGCTCTTCCGATGCGACGGTTGATTCCTCACGCTAGACCTGTTGTTATGGTAGCGCATTGGTGACTACGTTTAAACTAAAAGCATGTGAGCCCTCTATCTATTTCCATTAATTTTGGCTCTTGCGTCATTCCCCTTTGTGAGGGGGCTGTTACTCCTTTCGGAGAGTGCTTGTTGAGACGAGGGGGTGGGGGGGCATGCGGAGCGTTGTAGGCCTGCATTCCGGCTCCGTTTGAGCATCTGGCTTCGGTTACCCAGTGAAGCCGAAACTCACACTGTTGCGCCTCAAGCCCTGTGCAATTGGACAGCGGGACTTCTCGGAAGCCGCGCCGAGGTCTGCCATTTATTTTAGCAGTCCGTCTGCAGGGTCTGCGCGAAGAAGGCCGGTCCGAAGGTCATGGGCTGTTTCTGTGTCCCGGAGTAGTGATCGAGTTGATCACAGTAAGTTAAATTCTACGGCTGGATTGAATATCGCTCTTAATATTGTATATACTTAATAATATTATAATATTCCCTTACGCTTAACCTTGGATTAACAAATAATGTAATTGAGAACCCGACCAGAAATTGAAAGGGTAACAGCATGAAACATTCACCTACCTTTGGTAGCCTGCTAGAGAAATGTTGTTATGGTAAAAGGTTAAACAAAATCATGCATTAAGGCGTAAACCTTAGAGACAAAGAATAGGTATACTTAACTGTAGAGGAGCAGCGAATAAAAGAGGATGATGCCTAGTTACCATGACGTTATATGTTGTTTTTAAAGTGCTTAATTGAATGTTTTTATTCATGATGTAATACATGTTCTTTAAAGGGCTGCATGTTGGGGCAGCAATAAAGGTTATTGCATAATGGTAGCCTCCAGTCTTGTAATGAAATTGTCTGTGGTCAGCAGCTGCACTAGCTTACTAGCATACCCTGAAAGGCTGTTACCGGCAGTACTGGGGGCTTCCCGGAGGAACCCCCAGTGAATGGAGTCATACCTCCAACACCGGTAACGGTGTTGGGGTATGATTCCAACATGTTTGATGCCAAACATGCCCAGGTTCGGCACAGCCACTATATAGTTAGCCATCGCTTTATGACGTATGGCCACTATATGTTTCAAAATTGCTGACCACATTTACTAAGCCTGGAAAATCGACTCCGGGGTTTGTAGAGGAGTCCTGCTGTTGCAGGGGCACCCTCACACTTATACCCAGCACCCTGCTTTCAGGATTGAAAGGCCTGCCTTATGGGTGACTTGTAGATTTTAAGTGTAGTGACCTCGGATATAAGGAAACATATATTTAGTAAGTGGTGCTAGCACCAGCTTACACAGCCTGCAATGGCAGGCCCATAGTCCCAGTTTGAGTGGTCTTTCATGGGTGGCATAATACATGCTGCAGCCCATAGGAGACCCCTGGTGTACCCATGCCCTGGGTACCTTGGTACCATATACTAGGAACTTAGAGGGGTACACAAGTAGCCAATTGTGGAGGTACAGATGTACTTACCATGACAAATTTAGGGAGGTAGCAAAGTGACTGAGGTCCTGATTAGCAGGATCCCAGTCAGACTAGACAAAAAAACATTCTGACACCAGCAAAAAGTTGGGGTGACCATGAAAGCAGATCCTACTTTCCTACACAATGTGAGCGTGCTTGGCTGCAACAAGGCTTACCGCTCAGAGTACGGCCTGCTCTGTACTAACACACTCGGTTGTCCGGTTTTTCGAGGATGCACCACCGACGGTTGGAATATTGTGTTTTGAGGAAACGGAAGTAATGATTTGGAATGAGTGAGTTACATATGGTTACAATTTTGTAAAAAGCACTTTTGTTGTAAGGATCAGATTGTGCTGTTTATACCTTTCCTTCCTCCTTTTTCACCATCTCACCTAGCGTTCACACTGGGCACTTGCCCTGAATTGTAAGGAAACCTCGATTTTTGTGTGATTTGACCCCTGGACCAGTATTAATGCATGAAGCATCCATGAGGTTATAGATAGCAAATTCACAAAAAGCATGTAATTGGGTTTTGCACTTGGTGGGTTATTTGATGCACTGTTATGCACCAGAGAAAATCAAGTTTCACAACACATGACGTCATATGTATTATATGTATATCACTTCGACTATGTACTATATTTGCTGTATTATTATGCATTTATTGTTTATAATTTGATCATAAGGCCCTCCCTGGCTGGAAGCGATTTTATTCTTAATAAGAATTATCATTTTCCTAGCACCACAGTGACGGTAGTGCTCTAGTATGTTTTCAATGTTTATGCAAAAGTTGGCATATATATACTTATTCTCGAATAAGATTGATATTGTGGAATACTTTGTACATAAATAATTTGTGACTAGAGGTGGCCAATTTGTGAATATCACTGAAACTGCGATATGAATCGGGTAGGAGGACTGATTCAACGTTTCAAAGTAGTTTCTTTATTTCCGTGAGTTGTAAACCTTTATCCCTGCGATTGGTGGGCATGTTATTTGAACTCCACAAAAGGTAAGTGTTAGCGGAAATGCGCAGTTCTTTTTCTAACCAATAAATTGGTGTAAGGATATTGGTGTGCCACTTTGCTGTTCTTTACGAACTGTTAATTTGTTGAATTATTGACGGGGTGCAAGCCATCGCAGGCACACACATCAGCAGGCAGGAAGCAGCCTGCTTGCAGCAGCTTAAACGCTATATGTACATATATATATATATATTTTAATTACAGAGTGGTGGTAGCCACTCTGTAGTTATAGTTAGGGTCACCAGATATAGGGATTTTTGTCCCTTAATAACTTTGCAACTGTTTGACGAATGTCCACAAAACTTTGCAGACGTGTTGCATCAATTTAATTTTACATAGACGTTTGTATTTCGTGTAGCGCGAAAACGGCTAGTCGGATTTTGCTGAAATTTGGCAGTATTAGATACTAGAGTGTGCAGTGGTTCTTTTGTGTACTGCAGGTAAGTAGAATAAGTATTTTTGGAGTTATAAGGTATTTAGGTCTCGCCTAGCTAGCGCGCATGCGCTGCATAGGAGAGACCTTTAGCTATCGGCACAGCTTTGGGGGCAAACGTGCACGCGTTGCATTGCTTGCAATGGCAACGCGTGCACGTCTGGCTTATTCCCTTGCGGGAGCGTGCGGCGCCATATGGTCACAATCATCGCGCCTTGCTGCACGCTCCCGCAAGGGAATCGCGCAGGCCCCCCTCCCCCTGCTGCCGCGCGAGGCGCGCGCTTGTTAGGTCTCGCCTACGCAGCGCGCATGCGCTGCATAGGAAAAAAGACCTTTTGCGATCGCTTCGGCTTTTCAGCCAAAAACGTGCACGTGTTCCATTGCCTTCAATGGCAACGCGTGCACGTTTGGCGATTCACTTGCGGGAGCGAGCAGCTGGCGCCATATGGTAGCAATTATCGCTCCTGGCGCCGCTCGCTCCCACAAGTGAATCGCGCAGGCTCCCTCCTCTCCCCCCTCCCTCTGCTGCCGTGCGAGGCGCGCGCGCTTGTTTTTTTTGTTCTACATTGCAGACTCTTCAAGCAAGTTACAGGTTAGTGGAGTGAGGTCATGCTGTAGCAGACCCGTATTCCCGATATGAGGTCCTGCTGTGTGGACTCACTTGTGTTTTGGTATGCACTATTTGTGGCCCTGCTATAGCGGGCTCTTGCTGTCCTGCTGAAACCCTGCTTAAGCAGTCTCGTTTGTTGTATACGAGGTAGAGTGCTAAGAGCTGCTCTGGCTTTGCGCCCCCTTCTCCGGTGTCCCGAGCTAGGCGCTCCGGCATTAATTTCTTCCGAGTGCTTCTCCGCTCGGGTGTTTCATTCCACATGCTGGCAAATTGCTTTGGTGGGCCGCCTCTCTTGAGCGTGCGAAGTGGGAGACAGCGTTTCTGGAGGGGAACGCTGCGATTGAGCTACGGCTTTTTAGGCGGTCAGCTTGCGTTTCTGCAGTCATGCCTCTGTCTGGTGCCGGCTGCCTCATGTGGTCTGGACCCTCCCCCAGCGTCTGTCCGTGGGAGGCCCTTGTCTGGAGGGCTGCTGGTAATGTTGGGTGGTGCCTGGTTTGGGAAGGTGCGACTGGCGTATGGCTTTGCTCTTTTACGGCAAAGCATGTCTGGATGCTGCGGCGTGCACGCCGATTGCTACTCCTTTGGGGTTTCTATGCTCTGCTAGCCAGGGGCTATAGCTCACTGGTGCAGGCGTCTCCCTGTGGACCTTGCGGACCCCTTCTTGGCGGGGGTCCGAATCCTGCTTGGTATGTATACAGCACCTATAGTGTGTCTTTGGTTTTGAGGCCGTTCTCCTTGCCTGTTGCCTATGACTGCCGGCTGTCTGATGAGGGTCTATCTGTTCCTACCTCTCCTATGAGACAGCATGTTGTTCCTTCTCCTGGTACGGTTGCAGGCCGGAAATGGGGTTGTTACGGGTGGCAGCTGTGTGCCGGGGCACGTTTTGATGATGGTCCTGCGGCATACTGTAGCTTTTATGGCATTTGCATTCCTCCTGTATCTGGAGGATCGGAGGCTTTTCTTCTGCTGTGCCTGTGGCGAGTGCATGTGTGCCTCCTGTTTCACGCCTCAGTTACTGGCACACCTTAGTTCCGGTATTCCCACTGTGTGGGGTGGTGGATTCTCTGTTGACAGGGCTGTCCTGCCTGGGTCTTCTATTTCCATGGTTGCCTCCCCGCCGGTTACTGTGGGAGACGAGAGTAGGCTTGGCAGTGTAGTGGGCCTGTGTCGCTGCTTGTTTTTTTCCTATTGGGCATATGCTTTTGTCCACTGTCCTGTTTCTGGTGAGGGTCTGTCTGATTCTGTGTGGGGACAAGGGCGGATATAATGTCTGCCCTGGGTCGGTTGGTGCGCCAGCCCAGGATGTTTGCAGATTTTTTTGTTTGGTGCATGACATTATAACACTAGCAGCGTCTGGCCGCTGCTAGTGTTATAATACAGGTACTAGTTCCCAACCTTCACCCTCCGATTGTTTATGCCCCCTCAAAAAAAAAGCTTTAACAAACAACCATTGCAAATGGCAGAAACAAGTTGCCAGCATTGCAAGAACAAAAGAAAACTGAGGAAATTTTTTATTGTAAATACTTTTTTTAATATGGTCGTTCAGTTTTACATAATGCATTCTTGGTCATATATAAAGTAACAAAAATGCTTCTGACACTTTTTTATTCTAACTTTTCAGCATGCTGCACAGCAGCCACACTTCTCTACAGCACAGCTTGAAGACATTGGCAAAGTCAATAGCTCTGGCTAAACACTTATAAGGCCCCAAAGGCGAGACCTATTGGCTATGCCAATGCTTGTTGTTTTTTAAAAATGTGTTGGACGTGTTGCTTCAGCTCTTGAGCAATTTCCCGTCATAAATACTAAAAGGGAATGCCAAGGGCACTGCAGGAGATATGTTTCCTTCAGTGACTAGTCAGAGTACAGCAAGCATTTGTCACACATCTTTGCCAGGTTCCTGTGTGTTTTCATGGCGCGCTCTTTCATGCTTCTTCGACCCCCCCTTAGGGGCTGCTCATGTGTCGTTTATGTGAAATGCAGCAGTAAAAACACTGAAACTTCGCAACCTTGAGAATGAAGTTCTTTCATTCTGTTTCATTTAACATCTACCACAGAAGGGGACATGTAGCGCATTGTTTATTTATGTATTTGCTTAGGCAACATAATGCATGCCTTATTTACTTGCCACAGATGTTTGCAGGCGAACATGTCTATTTCAGGCGAAACGGTCAAGGGAGAGTCAGACAAAAAGAGAAAGACTCAATCTCCAGGGCCAAACACGTGCTACCTTCCACACCGCAGGTTTTGTAGCGTTTATTTTAGGCGATGTCGCTGCTGGGTACTGCGGGTGGCACAAGCTTCCCCTGATGACGTTTGCTCCTATGGATGTGTCTAGTTTGGTCTTTAAGTCGGATCAAAAAACTGGAAGGGCGGGGCGCTCTCAAAGGGGCGTGACCTGTGCAATTAAGGGTGTGATTTAAACAGGTAAGCTACACATCTGTGTTTAGCACAGTGTGCCGCCCGACTGGTGTTTTGATGCCTCTTTCTGTTAATGCATCTAGATCTATTACAACAACTGACATCACTCCTAAAACAAACCAGGACTATTGGCTTTGTCAGTGGTTGCTCTCTGCATAAAATTAAGGAGTAACAACATTGACTTTGTTGTGAATAATGTTGGAAATGCTTCAATTCTGAAATTGGGAGCTGGTGAAATAACCATAACGCTCCTTAAGGGACGTTAAGCCAAACTCTTTGTGAAATATTTACTTTTATTTATTGTTGGCTTGAAACATGTCTAGAAGTTGCTAATGCTTGGCAGCTGTGGTCCCTGAAGCGCCTTTATCATGTAGACCTGTCACATTTAGAGCCTGACCTTGCTCTTCGCCTCTCCTGCGCGCTGCAGATCCCAGCGCGTGCGCTTTCAGATCTCTATCACGTGATCATATCTTCCGAGTAGCACCTGACTGTGGAGGCATGAATAACAAAAGAGTCACATTCAACCAGGTTCCCCAAGTCCAAGGCTGAATGTAAGTCTGTTGGTCTTCGAGAGTAGAGATATCTATATAAGTTTTTTCATTTTTTTTCTTTTTTTTAGCATATTTGCATGTTTTTTTCAGTGTCCTTCCTCCTGTGTATTCATTTGCTGCATGGCTAAACACTTAAAAGGTCCCAAAGGCGAGACCTATTGGCTATGCCAATGCTTGTTTAACTTGGTGATATTCCGTAGTACAATACTGCTAAAAGTAGCAAGGAAGCCCAAAAAATAAACTAGATAGCATATGTAAAGTTTCAGATTTACTACGTGAATAACGTAAAGACCCATTCATGGTTACATGCTAATGGAAACCTATAAACAAATACATAGGAAATAGAATACATCTTAAACTGCATACGTTTTCTTTACATGCTCTCTAGCTCACAAAATAAAACTGGCCCAACAAGCCAAACAAAACCATCTTTCTTATGCACCCCTGTGCATAAAAATGAAAAAGTGACCTAGCAATGAGGCACACAACTACTATTTGGAGGACATAATAATTGGCCACTGGTAAAAAATGATAATCTCAATTTTTATAACAATAACAATGATTGCCTTTCATTCACTTTGGCCTTCATATGTAGCAGCAAGAAAGCCCAAAGATTAAACTAGACTGTATATGTAAAGTTTCAGAATTACTACATGAACATAACTATATAAACTAAAATGATTAAGTAAACCAATAAAGAAATACATAATAAATACAATAGATAAAATGAAAGAAATCACAATAATTCTGATTGCCACTCTGTAGTTATAGTTAGTATTCCCAAAGATCGGTATTCCCTGGATATTAGCTTCATAATAACTTTCCTCCCATTTGACGAATCACCACAAAACTTTCCAGACCCATAATACTTTCTACATTTTGAGATGATGTAACTTTTTGTGGTGAACCGTTAAGTGGGTGCAAAGATAAAAGAATGTCTCACAACATGTTTTTCCACCAATGCATTTTCTATAGACTATTGTATTTGACATAACACGAAAACAGCTGAATGAATTTACATGAAATTTGGTAGAATTATACATCATGGTGCAGAGATGAAGCTTTTAAGTACTGCAGTTAAGTAGGGTAAGTATTTTTAAAGCTAAAAGGCATTTACTTTGTGATATCTGTCACCGGGGTACTTCCATGGAATTTCACCAAATTTTGTGAAACTACTGTGGTATATGGCTGTAAACTTATTTAAAAATATATATATACATTTCTTGATCTATTACCACTTTAATAAAGAGTAATAGGTAGGGACCTACTACTTATCTATATCTAAGGCCCTAACACTGAACACAGCCATAGTGTAGTAAAAACAATATAGCTGCCTTTTCATTCTCTAAAAACAGCCATTACCCAATTATATACTGGCTTGTCATTGCCATGTGCCATGGTATACTGCAAAGTTATCACGGTATACCATGGCCCAAAATATAACTAAGGCCTAGCTGTATTATTGGATTTCGGTACTTTTGCGTCACTCATGGTGTTGCATGGGCAAAACAATACTTTAATCAGATTTGCAAAAGGACATAAGGCCACCATGTGTGGCCCTGTTTTAATTGGTAAATTTGGAAAAATGCTAGACAGCATAATTCACTGTTTTGCGATACTCTGCACATCATAATCTATATTGCTGCAAAATTTCACATACATCCGTATGCTACACCACTGTAGCCACTCCACTATATGCTATTCCACTCTACACCTCTCCACTGTATGAGACTCCACACTACGCCACTCCACTCTACGCTATACCAATCTGCGTCACTCCTCTGTACGCCACTCCACTGGACTCTACTGTATGCAACTCTACTCTACAACACTCCACTGTACACTATTCCACTGTATGGCACTCCACTTTACTCTACTCCACTCTATGCCACTCCAGTGTATGGCACTCCACTCTACGCCACTTCATTCTACACTATTCAAGTGGACCCCACTACAATGTACACCACTCCACTGTTTGCTATTACACTCTACTCCACGCCACTGTATGCCACTCCAGTTTACACCACTCGATTATATGCCACTCCACTGCACGTTACCACACTATTCACTATTAGACTCTACTTTACTCCACTGTACATCACTCTGCTCTACGCCACTCCACTCTACGCCAGTCCACTCTACACTATTACACAGTATGCAGCTCCACTCTACGCCTCCTCAGTGTATGCCACTATACTGTATTCCACTCTGCTATACTCTACTCCAGTATATGCTATTCCACTCTATGCTGTTCCACTGTATGCCACTTCGTTCTATGCTATTCCACTGTATGCCACTCCACTCCACTCCATTCTATGCTATTCCACTAGACGCCACTACACTGTACACTATTTCACTCTACCCCACTCCACTGTACACTACTGCAGTCCACACCACTCCACTGTATGCCACTCCACTCTACGCTATTCTACTCTACGCAATTCTACTTTATGCCACTCCACTGTACGCTACTCCACTTTACACCGATCCAGTGTACTCTCCTCCACTCTATATATTTCCACCCTACAAAACTCTAGTACAATTTATGCCGCTCTACTAGACTCTACTCCACTCTATCCCTGTACACTGCACTGTCCAAATTTGGACTCAGCTCTATGCCAGTACACTCTATTGTACAACACTCTACTCCACCCTACAACAGTTTCCAATACTGTACCACACAGCACTCCACTCTACTGTGTGAGACTCCACTCCAATTTATAACAGTTTCTTCTAATCTACGCTATGCCACTTGAATGTATGCCAGCCCACTCTACACTAATCTGCTGTAACCTACTCCACTCTACGCCACTCTCTGTACACCACTCCACTTAATGCTATTCCACTCTATGCCACTTCCCTCTTCTATACTCCACTTTACACTATTCAACTGAACACTATTCCACTGTATGCTTCTCCACTTTGCAGTAATCCACTCTACGTCACTACAGTGTACGTCAATCCACTCTACACCGCACTATTGTATGACACTCTCCTCCACTCTATATAAATCCACTCTATAAAAGTCTACCACACTTCATGGCACTCTACAACATTCTACTCCACTCTGTCCCCGTACAGTCCACTGTCCAACTCTATACTCCACTCTATGCCCGTACGCTCCAATGTACAACACTCTATTCCGCTATGCAACAGTTTTTTATATGACGCATCACTCAACTCTATTGTATGAGACCCCCACTCCAATTGAAAACAGCTTACTACCTACGCTACGCCAGTGCACTCCACTCCATACCACTCTACGACATTCCAATACACTCTATTCTACTTTACTCGACACTATGTTATGCCAGTCCACTCAACTCTATTCCACTGTACAAGACTTTACCTCACTGTATGCTACTAAACAGCAATCCACCCTACACAGCGCCACTGTTTTACACACTACTGTGCTCTATGCAACAACATTCTACTACACTGTATGCATCTCTCCACAATTTACTCCTGTCTATACCCCTTCATTCCACTGTACTATACTGTATGCCACTGTACAACACTCCACTCTATGATACTCTAGTCCACTATACGACACTGTATGCAACTGCACCCCACTTTACTCCACTCTCTACTCTGACACAGTACTCCACTCTACTCCACTGCACGCCACTCCACTCTACGCCGCTCAATGCCATGTTTTCTCTATAACACTGTATGCCAATCCACTGTACCACACTCTACAGCCCTGTACTGTACTCCACTCCTCTCTTCAAAAATCAACTAGACTGTATGCCACTCTACTTTACTGTAGTGTACATCTCTTTCCAATACTGTACTACACCCCACTGCATTCTATTGTACAACACAGTGCTCCAATTTATGACACTTTACTCGCCTATATCCTACGCCACTCCATGCCACTAAAGTCTATGACACACCACTCGACTCTGACACTTTATTCTACTATCCCACTCAGGTGTACTCCATGTCACTATACTCCATTTTATTACGCTTTATCCCACTTTACGCCACTGTACTATATTACGCTCTGCCGTTCAACTTTTTGACACTCTACTCCACTGTATGCAACTCCACTCTACGCCACTGTAGTACACTATATGACACTTGACGACACAACACTCAATTTCTCTCTATGATACGCCACTCTACTATATGACATGGCACTCCCCTCTACAACACTTTCCTCCACTGTACTCTACGACACTCCAATTGACGATACTCCACTCTGTGACAGTCTACGACACCCTCATCTACTGTTCTACATGCTGCTCCAGTCAGCAGTACTTGACTCCACTATATGAGACACCATGGCACTGTACTATATAACACTTTGCTACACTGTACGATATACTGCTACACTCTACTGTACTCCACTTGATTCTAATCTGCAATACTCCGGTCTATGACAATAGACTTTGCAACACTTTCCTCCACTGAACTGTACGACACTCCACATAATTACTCTCCACCTGTGACACTGGACTCTATGATTTAAATTTGACAAAAAAAGCCATTGAAATTCAATGACAAAACGATTTAAAGCTTAGTTAAAGTTATGAAAACGTATTTTTCCTATACAAACCAAGTTTAAACTACACAAACTTTAAAAATTCGAAAGTTATACTTTTAACTTTCATTTACAATTTATCCACCACCTTCAAAGTAGCGGACCTCGTTACAGACTCTTTATAGCTCACTAACCAGACAACACAAACTATAACTCGCAAAACTCTATCTACTCACTTGAGTATAAAGACTTTCTCCAATTTATCCAGCCATTTGTAACCTTTGGCCAGAGTAGCAAGGACAACTTTTGTTAGAAGAAAAATTCATAAAACCTATTGTATCATGCATCACTACAGGAAATATTCAGATGGGAAGACTGGTTGGTTCAGAGCTCACTGTGACTATGACCTCAATGTGTGCTGGAGTGTCCTTGAAGGAGATTAGTGGAGCAGCAACTAGGAGGACAACCCAAGATTTTGCAAAGCTTTACTTCTGTGATATAAAATCCAGGGCATAGTTAACATTGGGACAAGTGGTGCTTCGAAACTTGTTCGCTTAAGGTGAGCCTCTTTTTAGGTGCCACTTTTTCATCTGGTACTGTTTGTTAATCCGAATACAAGCATGTAAATCTACCAAAGATCCATTTCTGGAGAAGAAACAATTTACCTGCAGCGCATTTGCCTGTAATTCTAGTTCTTCAACATTGGTATCCTTTATAGATGCACATGTTATCTGCCCTTTTTCCCTTGCTTGAGATCCCAAAATTGATTTACTCTTGACAAGGACTGAAAATCTGAGCAGTTTGACCTTTGGAGGGTGTTGAGCTGTGTGGCTAAATTTCGGTTCACATAATGGCACTATAAGTCGCATATGGCTTAATGTTGATTGAGTGTATATGAACACTTTCTGATTGGCTACTTCTAACTGCAGATTCCTCACCTTGTGAAAATTTCCCACGTATTAGACTGGATCCGAAAACTTTGAAGCGGTACTCCTGTACACCTGTAGGTGGCATTGTGCACCACTCTTGCACGTTAATGTCTGTTTCTTTTTTTCCGCGCCTTCAGATGCGCATTCAGAGCTTCTCTGCCAAACAGATGTCTGTGATAGACCCTGACTTCGCTCAGTGCACAATTCCAGGGCCGAACACAACTGTGCCTAGATGAGACCACGAGGCGAAGCTGTATTTTGCCAAACACCAGAAGACTTCATGCTGTGAGTGGTCAAAGGTGTCGGAATTACTAATCTTGTGCTAGATTCCACAGGAGCAGATGAATATTTCTCTTTGACCACCTATGCTAACATGTAAAGGAATTCGTTCATTCGCAAAGCACTGCCTTTTACAGGGCTGAAATGCAATTGGGGAAAACAGAGAGAGACTGTCTCCAAAGTCTGCTATGCCGTCTTCTGTGAATCCATCTTCATCCACTTTCTGATATTATTTCTAGTGGGTTGAATTTTCAAAATGGCATAGTATCTAAAATCATAACGCAACAATTAATTTAGTCCCCTCTATTCTCTTGAACTACTTACATTCACTCTCTATCTTTCTGGTGTTATGTTCTCTCTATCATACTCTTTTCACTTTTGTCTCTCTCTTTCACTCTCAACTACCTTAATAATTACCTCTTTTACCTATAAATTCTCTTACTAATACTTTTCTTTAGGTGGTTGTTGTCTATTAATTGGTATCACAAGTCTCTTCCTGCGAAAATTTGAGAGACCTGTTGTTTATATGTAATAAATCAGTTCTGGGAGTTCCTCTGATCCAGCGCGGCTAATATAAAGTTTTCCTTATGACACTAATCCAGAAAACCACCTATACAACTTTGATCACTTGAGAACTTATGTCGGTGGGGCCCATAACACTGCATACATACATTCATTCAACTCTCTCTCTCTCTCTCTCTCTGGATGAGGCGCTAAGGAAAAATGAGTTGTTGGACAAGCGGGATACCTTATTAAAAATGACAGAATTATAACTTATACATTATATACATAAACTTTGGATCCTGTCGGTTCTAAACATCAAGGTACTCCGCTATTCGGTCGATGGACCAACTAGTAGAATCAGTTGATGGCGATTAAGACCAGCTCAATCATAATTAAAACCCTAACATTTTATAAATCACAATTTTATTAAAGAACCACAGACTCATTTAGAGTTAGCATTTAGTTTTATCGAAAATCTTTATGCAATAGAAACATTCATTTTAAGCAAATACATTTATTATATCAGTAAGCATTTAAGTAAAAGTTAATAAGTAGGAAATACTCATTACCCTTGGCCATAGAGCGATGACAAGAATGATTCATCAAGAAAGAAAGATAAACCGCAGATCACAGGATGGACTCCCAAACTGACTGACTGTCCCGCTAACCTCCTCGGACGCAATCTCCTCCTGGGCAACTCCCGCAACGGTCTCGTTCCTTCCCCACTCAAAGTTCGTAGTTCAAAATGACACAGTCTCTCGCAGTATCAGGATAAAATGAAGAAGAAGAAGTTTTTTCAAAACGTAAGAGCAGACTCTCTTATACCCTATTTTCTGGCTCACTACACTTAAAAGTTGCAAACTTTAGGGGCATAAATCACGCTAATTGGTCCATTGGAGGAGTGGTGATGATCACCTCATCGCCCTCCTTGTTCGAACCGGTTTGGGGACAATAACGCATACAATACGTCTCATGCTCCAAGAAGTCCAAAAGTAGTTCAATTTATTAATATAATTTGTAACAAAATCCGATGGTCACGTATTAGTTCATCCTCTGTCGCTCGTTTTTCCCATCCGTTCCCAGGCATATGTGCTGAACTCTTGGCACGCCTTTCGTAGCAGGTCAGACTGGCCTTGACATCTCTCACTCCGGGCACAGGCCGCATACACGTGACTGGAGACTTTATTCTGCCCATGCGCAGGGGCCATTTTATTCGGCGCACGCATCTCATCCTTTCCAGCGGCCATTTTGGAAGCATGGCCTAGCAGGCCAGAACGAAACTAATATAAGAACAAACACAACAGGAATTAAAACATGGAAAATAAGCCTTTCTGTTTACCACCCGTCATTCTAAAGACCCGTGTTAGGTATTACCTAGCGTAAGCGACATTTAAAGCCATTTTACTTACCACCTGCATTCTTTGCCACGGTGCAATTTACTATGCAACACAAATCATGCAATTTACTCTACTTACTACTCAAATCACAATAGCTAGGTTATTTAGCTTCACATTTGTAAATAAATTAGATTTTTCAAAAGCAAATAAGTTGCCTGCGTGTAATGTTTAACAAAAGGTGCATTTGTTGATTAGTTCATGCGTTTTCAAACAGTTAGTACCATTAATTGTTATGGGGTCATTAACTTCCTAGGGGTACAAAAAACATATTTCGTTTCCCCTGCTCCATCAATTCCCCCCTTTGGTGATTTTTAACATCACCACTAAAACCTATCCCTACCAAATTTCATCAGATAAATGTTTCTTGTCCTCTTGCATTTGTTAATTTAGACAATCGTGTTCTTTTCATCTTGTTTCTTAGACCTTTTGTACATATTCTCTTTAAATTCTTCTAATTTGATCTCTCCCATCAGCCGTTCTCTTTCTTTATTTTTCTCATTTTCTATTTTTGTTTTGTTTTGGCTTTTTCTTCTTTTAACACACACATAGGCTAATCTCAATAATAGTATTATCACTATTACTAAAGTCACTAGAATTCGTACTTTTCCAATTAGAGAACTACCTATCTCGGTGAACCATTTCTTTATTGAGGAAAAACCTTTACCAAGTTTCTCCCAAGCACCTTCAACCTCCAGTGGGGCAATTTCTTTATGCAAATCAGTAATGTTCTTTATATACTTATGTATATTCTGACTTTTATCTGGAATGTAAGTGCAACAATGTTGTAACTTCAGCATTCCACAGACTCCACCCTCTTTTGCCAAAAGAATGTCAAGGGCAAGTCGATTTTGCATTACCATAGCTCTCATGGCAATCATTTCGGTATTTATCATCAAGAACCCTCCAGCAGTATTCGTTGATAAACGATCCACTACTGTAGACAATTTCCGAATCTTGTATGCATTCAAAGATACACCCACTGCTGGTATCAATGCTCCAAAAATGTCACCTATTATCTCTGAGAAGCTTTCCCTTCTCCTACGGGATAATGGTGTACCTATCTCGTGAATTCCTTTCGTTCCTCTCTCCACATGAAAAATCTTTGGAAAGACTAGGCCTAGATAGCATGATCCGTACCAATGGTCTGGCAACCTATAGTATGCTCGGCTTCCACAAATATAATAGATCCCTGGAAATACTGGATCTTTTCCTCCTTTGAATCCCCATCCCCCTAAAATCTTGTATGTATCTCGGCATTCACTAGAACCCACGAAATAGTTATCATATAGAGTGTTATCTCTACTAATACACAATTTTCCCTGTTGGGGCCAATCTAAAACCATAGCTGCATTTGTTTCGCTCTTGTCATAACTTCCCTCTTCAGACGCCCAAGGTGGTGTTTTTGTCTTTTCTCCTGTTGCCTTAACTTAACCCTTCTGTCTTCCACCATGTCTAAAAAGACCTTTTCTTCTTTTCTTAACCTACAAGTAAGGTTATGTCTAAATGCATAGTCTAATGTTAATTCTTTTGTTTTTAAGAAAAATTCTCCAAAAGTCTTTGCAAATTTCACCCTATTTAGTTCAGGGACTATGGGAACTTTAGCAAAAACAGCATTTGTGTCAGTATAGTAATACTCTAATTTACCTGTTTTGTAAAATAAACTAGCTAAAACACTACAAGTAATTCCATACGTCAAAGGAAGGTGATGATATGTCACACCTTCTGTTACACAGACGCAGGTAACTGCATGCACACATAACAGTCTCTAACATCCATTGTCTCCACATATTCATATAAGAGTTTCGTGAAGACATTCTTGGAGAAATCAGTTATTGACTTATCCCTATGAAATTCAGTACTATCTATCAGTGTTGCAGTGTTCTTTATGTTAGATTTCTTGTCACCATTCGTGTCATTTATGATTGCAGATGTATTTTCTACAACTAATCTTAATGGAATTATTATTGTTAAAATAAACCAAATAAGCATTAGAAAAAAAACCTGTACAACAGAAACACATCTTACACCATCTACGGAAAAACCCACATCTAGATCTTCTATTTTCAGTGTCTACCATGTTAAAATATTATCTAATTATATGTACAGAAATGTGTTCCCACACCTCAAATGACTTAGGGGCCGATTCCGATCTCGGCCGGTAGGGCTCCGAATCGGATTTGGCTTTACCGGATCCGATTCGGAGCCCTATTTCCCGACCGAAACGTACGTGCGTCCGGGCGAGCGAGTACGATGCGTGCGCTCGCGAAATCTCCGACCGACTCGTACGCAGGACCCGACCGCTCCGACCGACTCGCACGGGGACGACTCGCACCGCGCTATGGAGACGTTCCCCGGCCGGGTAAGTACGATGCGCATCGCGACCGCTCCGACCGACTCGCGCAGTCCGGCTCCAAGGAGCTGTCGGAGCCGCACTTTGGGGGTCCGTGTCGGACCCCCCTGGAAGCGTAGGCACGCGAGTCGCACACAGGGGAGACCCATGGGTCCCCCCTACACGTGCATGTACGGCGCGACCCGCATCGACGCGAACACGCTGTAGGGGGCGCCCTTGTTCGCGTCGTGCCCATTGAGTCAATGGGAGCCCGTGTACGCGTCGTACGACTTGCTCCCATTGACTTCAATGGGAGTCCGACCGAATCGAGTCCGATAGCATACGTGCGCATCGTACTCGTTCGGTCGGACTGCTAGAGTCCGATTCGGTCGGAAATCTCTCCGGGTCCGGCTCGGTCGGAGAGATTTCCGACCCGAATCGGAATCGGCCCCTTAGTGTTGACTGGGATCAACTGCTTTTGGCGCACCCTTCGGTTTTCTCAGAAATTTCTTTGTCTTTATCAGTTTTGTGTCTAGTCCGGTTTTCTTTTTCTGACTTTCAAGATTGGCGCTGTTCACTCTCACCCACTTGTTCACAGTCTTTGTCTGGGTTCTCGTGACTGCTATCCACTTCTTTTATGTCAGGCAGTGCTATGTATACCCATTCAGGTGACTTGTATTTCAAGTTAGGTCTTTTCACTCGTTTGGGTCTCTGCAATTGTCTTTTATTTGTTTTTCTTTGTCTTTCTTGACTTGTTATTTCATTTAATTGTTCTGCATTGTCTTTGTTCAAATTTATTAGCTTATATCTCAGTCTTTTAATTTCGTTGGGCCAATTATCTCCTTTTCTTGGCCTTTTCAGTTCACTTTCCTTTTCTCCTCGTTCTAGTCTCCAAGTTCTCTTTCTTGGACCTATTCTTTGCCTTCTTTTGTCTTCACTTTCTTCAGATTCTGTCTCAGATCTCACTTCACTTCCTCTAACCTTAAATTTTATAATCTCAGTTTCTTTGTCTGAATCTGAACCTCCTCGTGTTTCTTCCGCTTGTAATTTTGAGTCTAATCTCCTCGTGTTTCTTCCGCTTGTAATTTTGAGTCTAATCCTCCTCGTGTTTCTTCCGCAATTTCCTCAACCTCTCTATCTGAATCTGAATTTTCTTGAGTTACTTCTACAATTTCCGGAGGAATTTTCCCAAAGCTTGTACTTGGCTGTTCACCGTCACTGTCTATTGGTTCGGTTTCTCCCGTTTCAATATCAGTTCTTTTGTTTTCAGATTCTTTTGTCTGTCTTTCACTGCATTCAGGTTGGTCTGTTTCAGATGCCGAACTGGTATCTGATATTTCCAGATGTCGACTTACAGGTCGAGCTTCAAGATCTGGAACTCTGATTCTTTCAGTTTCTTTTTCAGTTGCCGAACTGGTACCTGATTCTTCCAGATGTCGACTTACAGGTCGAGCTTCAGGATCTGGAACTCTGATAGTATGGCTGGCATGAATCCAATTTTTCACACCTGCACACTTCACTGCAGTCGTTGTCACCAGAATCACTTGACGTGGCTTGTCCCAGCGCGGAATCAAGCAATTGCTTCTTCTGTGGACTTTTATGCGGACCCAGTCTCCTGGACTCAGATCATGAGCTGGTTTTCTTTCAAGAGTGGTCGCATCCGGCCCAACCTGATGAAACACAGAATGTACCAAATCAGCCAATCCTTTGCAATAGTCCAGTACGAGATCATCAGTTATAGTCAGCAGTTTGGTCACAGGTACGTATGCTTGTCTCATTGCTCGTCCCATTATTATTTCGTGGGGACTCAAACCTGTCTTTCTGTCAGGTATGCTTCTTATGGTCATCAGCACCAATGGTAAGGCATCGGGCCATTTGAGTCCTGTGGCTTGACACATTTTCCCCAACCTATTCTTTATGGTGCCATTTACTTGTTCTACCACTCCAGAAGCCTCTGGTCTGTAGGCACAATGCAGCTTTTGTTGAATGTCTAGTGCTTCACATATCAGTTGTATGATTTCATTCTGGAAATGTGTTCCTCTATCTGTTTCTATCGTTACTGGAAAGCCATATCTAGGAATGAATTCTCTCAGCAGGAGCTTAGCTACAGTAACTCCATCATTCCTTCTTGTCGGATAGGCTTCCACCCAACGAGAAAACAAACAGACGACCACCAGGACATACCTCAATCTGTTACTCGGGGGCATTTCAATAAAATCTAGTTGCATTCTGGTAAAAGGACCTCCTTCACGTCCTATTGTTCCCAAACTCACTACTGTCTTCCTTCCAGGATTTATCTGTTGGAATATAAGGCATCTTTGGCAAAGACTTTCAGCTATAGCCCTAAATTTTGGGTTGTACCAGGTCTGTTTGAAAAGTCTGATCATGGCATCTCTACCTATGTGTGCCTGTCCATGGTATAGCCGTGCCATGTTAGAGATCATGCTATCAGGCATAACTGGTCTTTCATCCCTGTAAACCCAGACTTCATCTTCCTCTCTCTGTCTGCAACCTGATTTTATCCAGACGTCTTTTTCCTCATTACTTGCCTCTTCTTGCAATTCTTTTACCTCATCCCATGTTTCAACTGGGTTAGTAAACAGCAAGGGACATGAAACATTTTCTTTCTCCCTTCTCCGATTCATTGAGGCCATATTTCTGGCACAATATTGAGCTAATTCGTCAGCAAATTTGTTACCCACTGCAATGTAATCTGTTCCATTTTTGTGAGCAGTGCATTTTACCACCGCAATTTGTTTAGGCAGCTGTATCGCCTCGAGCAACTTTTTCACAAACTCACCATTCCTAATAGGAGACCCCGAGGAAGTCAGGAATCCCCTCTGGGACCAGATCTGTCCAAAATCATGGACCACTCCGAAGCCATACTGGCTATCCGTGATCACATTGATTCGGAAATTCTTTCCCAGTTTGCACGCTCGAATCAGTGCAATCAGCTCAGCAACTTGGGCTGAACGTATTCCTCTCAAACAGGATGCTTCCATTATGGTTGCCACCGTACATACAGCATACGCAGCACTTAAAACTCCTTCATTCGTTCTCAAACATGACCCGTCCACAAACATTACATAATCTGATTCCTTTAAAGGTTCATCCCTAATGTCAGGGCGGGGCTTTGTGTAAAACTCAAGCACATCCAAACAGTTATGATCAACGTCATCTTTGACCTCTGGATTTACTGCATCTGGCAGTGAGGTGGAAGGATTCACACTCGTGCATCTTACAATGGTTACATTGTCTGCACCCAAGATCACCTTTTCATACCTAGTTAGCCGACTATGTGTCATGATTTGGGTTTTTGTTCGGGTCAGAAGGATTTCGACCGAATGTGGGACATATACTCTCAATGGATATCCCATCACAATGCCTTCACTCTGTTCCAGACTCACACAAGTAGCAGCTACTGCTTTTAGACATCCAGGCAACGCCTTTGCTACCGGGTCCAAAACAGCTGAAAAGTAATCTATTGGTCGTTTCATTCTTCCATGCCTTTGTACCAATACTGAGAGTGCACATCCGTCTCTCTCACTACAATACAGCTCAAACTCTTTCTCATAATCAGGCATTCCCAATGCTGGTGCCTCACACAAACTTGTTCTCAGTTCCTCGAAAGCCTTCATTTCCTCTTCATCCAGTTCAATCGGATCTTTGACATCCCTCTTTGTCAATCGCTGTAAAGGTTTTGCAATCAATGAAAATCCACTTATCCACTGTCGGCAATAACCAACCATTCCAAGAAACATTCTCACCTCTCTTTGTGTCATTGGGGCTCTCATTCCTTTAATAATCCTCATTCTTTCTGTTGTTTTTCGCATCCCTTTTTCAATCTTATGACCTAGGTACTGTACTTCCTGTTGACAAAATTGTAGTTTTGATGGGGACACCTTGTGTCCTCCTTCTGCCAAATGATTTAGTAAAGCGATTGTGTCCATAACACATGCTTCTCTGGTCTTCGATGCCACCAATAGGTCATCGATATATTGGACCATCACAGATTTTTCAGGCATTTTCAAACTTTCTAATGATTTCTTTAGAATCTGATTAAATATAGAGGGACTTTCAGTATACCCTTGAGGAATTCGGCACCATGCCAAAACACGCTCTCCGAACCGGAACGCAAATAATGGCTGGTTGTCAGGGTGCAATGGAATAGAAAAGAATGCATGGCACAAATCAATAACCGTGTACCATTCTGCATCATGGGGTATCTGATACAGTATTACAGCAGGGTTTGGCACAATTGGGCAACAAGGAATAACAATTTTGTTCACTTTTCTCAAATCTTGTACTATTCTATATGTTCCATTTGGCTTTTTCAGTCCCATTAAGGGAGAATTACATGGGCTACTCATTTCTCTCAAAATACCTTGTTCAATCATCTTATTAATTACAGGCGTTATTCCTTCAATAATTTCTGGTGTCAGTTTATATTGTGGGGTGTTTGGGTAACTCATTCCTTCTTTAACAGTAATTTTTACAGGATCTACTTCTCTCATTAGTCCAATATCCTCACCTGTGAAATCCCATACATCAGACCTGACTGTTTCTTTCAATTCAGCACAGATTTTCTCTGTATCGAACACAGGAAACGTATCATACATTCCTGGTTCTAGTTCTGTCATTGTTAATTTATACAGAACATCATCATCTGGTGTCTGGAAAGCAATACCATCTGGAGTACAGTAGATGGTACAATTCATTTTACAAAGCATATCGCGTCCTAATAAATTTACAGGACTACAATCACACACCACAAAACGATGCTTGTCTTTGAATGGACCAATTTCCACCTCTATTGGCTTGGTAAGAGGGGTTTTAATTTGCCTATTTGAAACACCTACAACTTGGATGTATTCTCCTGAGAGAGGAAGGTTTGGAATTTCCACTGACCCGACAGTAGAACGGGTAGCACCAGTGTCCACAAGGAAAGTAACATTTACACCATTCACTTTTCCATCCACAAATGGACCTGACTGATCTACCTCTAGAGTTGCGCCAAGCACGCACTCTTCTTCCTCTCCTAGGCACCGTCATAAGCTTTCATCCGATTCATCTCCATCCTGCCGTAACCAATACTGCGAAATTGCAGCTGCGCGCGGCAATATTGTTACCTGCTCTCCTCCGTAGAATCCTGTCTCTGTACTGTACCTATGAGGATTTACACTCTTTGGAAGAGGTGGTTGCGGCACCTGACACTGTTGAGTAACTACCTGCGGCTGTTGCGGTTGTTGGTAACTCACCTCATTCTGCACCTGTGGATTCAATGATTGATTCTCTGTATTAACTTTCGGAGGAAATTTACACTCGTTTCTCCAGTGCCCTAATTTTCTGCAATTATGACATGGCCATTTCTTTTTAGCTTCTTCTATACTCATCTGGCCTTTTCCCTTACCAATATTCGGTTTGGACTTGGTCTGTCCTGCATCACTAGTCTGATTATTCATCTGAGCTTCTTGCTTTTTTGCAATCTTTACTTGTGCCCACATTGCCTTTTCCTTGAGTTTACGCTGTCTACACTCAATATCATCACTGCAATATTTTGCATACCATAATACCTCATCTACTGTGCTATTCTGCCAACATAACATGTGCTGCTTAATCATTTCACTTATCTCAGGTCTTAAGCCATACACAAATCTATATACAAAATGACTCATGTCCTTTTCACTCAGATTCTTGAATCCACTATACTGTTTAAAGACCAAAAGTAGTCTTTCGTAATAAGCATGTACAGATTCCTTACTCTCCTGAGTTGTTCTGTCAATCTTTACCCAGTCCGTTTCTTTTGGTGGAATTTTATTTTTCAGAAACGTGATTGCCTGTTCATATTTTCTCATTACTTCTGAACCTGGGGCTCCTGTTTTTGCATCTCTAGGATATTCTTCATTCGGCCAGTCAATTGTAATTTTACATTCTGTCCATAAATCTGCAGGAACAACAATCTCAAACAATCCATCCAGATCTTCCCACAATACTTTTGAAACCTTTACAAACCTTTCTACCTGTCTAT
This sequence comes from Calotriton arnoldi, assembly GCA_963921515.1. Classification (NCBI taxonomy): domain Eukaryota; kingdom Metazoa; phylum Chordata; class Amphibia; order Caudata; family Salamandridae; genus Calotriton; species Calotriton arnoldi. Next base: position 1,010,429 of record CAWUFW010001787.1, read on the forward strand.
ACCATTCTACAGGTTTTTCTCTCAATCTTGGAAAATCATTTGTAAATGACAATATATCTTGTCTAGTCCATGGGACATGTACATAACTTCCTCCTGGAGTGTCTCTCATAGGACATTCCATTACCGTTGGTTCTTTCTCTTTTACTGGAAAAGCCAATGATGCTTTATCAGTTGTTCCCTCTTTTCTCCTTATCCACCTACTTCTCCATTTGTCTAGATTACCCCATTTTCTCAGTAAAACAATTAGTTCTTTTATCTGTGTTAGTCATCCTGAAGTGTTCAGATTTTCTATGTCCTTCTCACTAAAATCCTGTACGGTTTCTGCAATCCTTTACTTTTCCCAAAATCTACTCCTAATTCATTCGCTGTTTCTTCCAGTTTTTCATGTAAGTTCCTAGCTCTCCAAGTGATGTTTTTACACATAAACATTAACTCATCATCTTGATAGGACTTCAATCGATCTGTACCAATAGTTCCTAGAATTAATTCCTCCATGTCTATTTTTAGTCTGACCACATCCAAAAGTTGTGGTTCGGCATCTTTTTTCTGCAAGCTTCTCACCCAATCATTTAATTCCTCTGCAGTCGGACCCACAGGGGTTTTATTTAAGTCTATCCAATTTGTACTTCTCTCTGGGGTTTCAGTTGCTGACTCTGCTCCCATAGGAGTCTTATTTATTGGACTCTCTTTAATTGTCAAATTTACAGGTGGACTTGACCTAAATGGACCAACAGAATCTTCTCTCTCTCTATTTTCTGAAATTATCTCTTCTCTTACTTTCTGCATAATGGAATTTAATGGAATTATTAAGGAGTGTTCGTCTATCTTTTGATTTTCAAAAACTGGGATTACTGGCCCTATAGTTACTGGTACAGTCACAGCTTCCATATTCTTTGTTAGTTCTCTTATCTTTTCAGTCAACTCTCTTGTGGTTCTAGCTAATTCAGCTGTATTACCATTATCATGTTTCACAGTCTGTGGCATTTCTAGTTTATTAAATGGACTATTTATTTCAGACATTTGTTCAGGGTTTTGATTTATCACAGTTCTCATTGGCGGTGCATTTGGTGTCACCACCACAGAATCCTGTTGATATGGAGGGGGTCTTTTATTCAAAATATCCTCCAGCAACTCATCCTCCGTGTCACTAACTCCATACCCATATCTCTCTGTTACTGCATGCTTCTTTTTCTCCGTACACTTTTTCTCTGTAATTTCTTCAACTGTTCTGGCAGGAAACAAACCATCCGTCATGTTAGCATACCGCCATCGTCTCATCCTGTCTTCATGATTCACACCCCATACTCTTCCATGAACCAAACTATAATTCTTTGCACCTCTGTGTCTTTCCCTTTCATACATCTCGTCTTCCCATTCCCCTAAGGCTTCGAACTGTGTCGGTCTAGGTCTCGGTTCAAGTCTCATCATCTTTTCTCTCAAATTTCGAAGTACCGCTGTGCTAAACGAACCATTTTCTGGAAATGCCAATACTCCATCATCCTTGGTATACTTCACCCAATTTTCCATCCAAATGCAAGTATGATAGCCATATTTCAACATCATATGAGATGCTGGCATTTTCGGCAGAGGAAGTACTTCTCCTTCCCTAGTCACAACCTTCTTATCTTTCTTAAAAAAGTTTTTAAGCTTCTCAAACCATGACGGTTTCTCTCTATCATATTCATTATACTAAGGCATTTTCACTGCTGTTTTGCCGAAGCAATTCACACAAACCTTCACCAATCGGTTCTTTCTACTGCGTGACTATGCGGACCTATCACAGCGCGTCTCACACCAACACACCAATCAGAAAGCCTTTGCGTCACTCTCACACTAACCTATCCCAGCGCGTCTCACACCAACGCACCAATCAGAAAGCTCTTTGTTCTTCCACAACTGGCCAATACCAGCGCGGCTCTTGTTGACGTCAGCTCTACTCCTGCTTCTGCTGACCCCTCCTTTACAAAAATTATCGACACTTTTTCTTAACTTTTCTTTTCGACTAAATCGATTAGTTACAACGTAAAACACATTTCCATTGTCTGTTTCTCTAAACAAAAGAGATAGTTTATTCTTACTTACAAGAATACTGTTTTGTTCGATAAGTGTAGCACTTCTCTCTACCTTACCCTTCTTTCAAGCAAGAGGTAAACCTGTTTCTCTGGGGATAAAACACATGTGGAGACTATACTGCTCCTGAGAATTAAGGCCAAAGTTTCACAAGAAAACCTGTTGCTATTTCACTCAGATGCAATTCATACGTGAAATTTCCCTAACATAACACAATCCTGTGTTATCACCAAATTTTGAAATCAGACAATGCACAATTCCGTGTGACTTCTCTTGCTACACGTGTCCACTTCCTACTTCCTGGAAGCTTCAAAATTCTGACTTACACATAACGTAATACAAACTCAACATAGAGTGTTGGACATGAAAAATCAATAATCAATAATCACCAAACTAATCTATAGAAACCATAACTCTGCTACCAAGAAATCTGATCCAGTTCGGCTAATATAAATTTTTCCTTATGACACTAATCCAGAAAACCACCTATACAACTTTGATCACTTGAGAACTTGTGACGGTGGGGCCCATAACACCGCATACATACATTCATTCAACTCTCTCTCTCTCTGGATCAGGCGCTAAGGAAAAATGAGTTGCTGGACAAGCGGGATACCTTATTAAAAATGACAGAATTATAACTTATACATTATATACATAAACTTTGGATCCTGTCGGTTCTAAACATCAAGGTACTCCGCTATTCTGTCGATGGACCAACTAGTAGAATCAGTTGATGGCGATTAAGACCAGCTCAATCATAATTAAAACCCTAACATTTTATAAATCACAATTTTATTAAAGAACCACAGACTCATTTAGAGTTAGCATTTAGTTTTATCGAAAATCTTTATGCAATAGAAAAATTCATTTTAAGCAAATACATTTATTATATCAGTAAGCATTTAAGTAAAAGTTAATAAGTAGGAAATACTCATTACCCTTGGCCATAGGGCGATGACAAGAATGATTCATCAAGAAAGAAAGATAAACCGCAGATCACAGGATGCGCTCCCAAACTGACTGACTGTCCCGCTAACCTCCTCGGACGCAATCTCCTCCCGGGCAACTCCCGCAACGGTCTCGTTCCTTCCCCAGTCAAAGTTCATAGTTCAAAATGACAGAGTCTCTCGCAGCATCAGGATAAAATGAAGAAGAAGAAGTTTTTTCAAAACGTAAGAGCAGACTCTCTTATACCCTATTTTCTGGCTCACTACACTTAAAAGTTGCAAACTTTAGGGGCAGAAATCACGCTAATTGGTCCATTGGAGGGGTGGTGATGGTCACCTCATCGCCCTCCTTGTTCGAACCGGTTTGGGGACAATAACGCATACAATAAGTCTCATGCTCGAAGAAGTCCAAAAGTAGTTCAATTTACTAATATAATTTGTAACAAACTCCGATGGTCACATATTAGTTCATCCCCTGTCGCTTGTTTTTCCCATCCGTTCCCAGGCATATGTGCTGAACTCTTGGCACGCCTTTCGTAGCAGGTCAGACTGGCCTTGACATCTCTCACTCCGGGCACAGGCCGCATACACGTGACTGGAGACTTTATTCTGCCCATGCGCAGGGGCCATTTTATTCGCCGCACGCATCTCATCCTTTCCAGCGGCCATTTTGGAAGCATGGCCTAGCAGGCCCGAACGAAACTAATATAAGAACAAACACAACGGGAATTAAAACATGGAAAATAAGCCTTTCTGTTTACCACCCGTCATTCTAAAGACCCGTGTTAGGTATTACCTAGCGTAAGCGACATTTAAAGCCATTTTACTTACCACCTGCATTCTTTGCCACGGTGCAATTTACTATGCAACACAAATCATGCAATTTACTCTACTTACTACTCAAATCACAATAGCTAGGTTATTTAGCTTCACATTTGTAAATAAATTAGATTTTTCAAAAGCAAATAAGTTGCCCGCGTGTAATGTTTAACAAAAGGTGCATTTGTTGATTAGTTCATGCGTTTTCAAACAGTTAGTACCATTAATTGTTATGGGGTCATTGACTTCCTAGGGGTACAAAAAATATTTCGTTTCCCCTGCTCCATCACTCTAATAACTCCTCTATATAGCACATTCATTTTACTTCTTTTTCTTTAAGCAAATTACTTCTCTTCTCATTAGAAACATAACTTTCACCTTACTTGAATTTTTCTCTTCAGTTCTTTTTCCTCTTTTATCTGACTACATAGAAACTTTGATTTTTCTTCAGAAAAATTAGCGTCTTAGGTTTTCAGCATACTCTGGGGTCAAGAATGTTTCTTTTCCTTTAGACACTACTTTAATAGGGAATACCTCTGGTGTGCACACCAAGAAATCTATGGGCGGAGACCAAAAAGGAGGAATATCTTAGTCAAAAATTCCTGTTAGAACGGGAGGAAAGAAAAGACACTACTCTCTAGCCACTCAGAGCAGTTGAAGTGCGCGTTTACAACAGCACGCACGCTCAATGAAGGCTCTGTTTATATGTGCTCAAAAGAGAAAGACTAGAGTGCTAATATCTATTCCACAATGCAGCGGTCACCATCTTGGAGAAGCACTTAGGGATTTCGAGTGCCCAAATTAGTGCAACGATCTCTTCTCTTATTCTTTTAATAAGGTAAGTGGTGTCTCCATTGAGGGTATTTCTTGGGTTCTTCCTGGATGACGCCAAACTCCGTTTTCCTGACAGAGGGTAAAAGGAAGGACCTGTTCCTGGAGTCATTCATGCGGCAGATCATCATTGCGATCAAAAGTCCAAGGGGAGGCACAAGAAATAGAAGGGGCAATGGTCCCTTTCCCGCCACTTTCAAACTCTGAAGAGGGTACATGGGTGTCAGCATGCCACCCAGTATTGCTCCCGATCTCCATAGGAGCCAATTCCAAGTCTAGTCTCAATGCACCCTGCATTTATGGGTCAGTGTGTGATGTTGCAGCAAGTGTATGTCTTTTGAGAGGCCATATTGTGCATTTTGGGCACTTTACTGGCTCGCTCTGTCATGCCTTTTGGTCCCCAGTATTTGCAGGGGCCTCGTGTCAGGGTACGCCCCGCAGGATCCAGTTGCAGCAAGAAAGGGTCCACCTCCTGATATCACCAACACCCCGAATTACACAGGGTGTTCGAGTGATCAGGCGAGGATAAGGAGAGGGAAGGTGCAGCAGGGGAATAGAACCTGTAACAACAAAGAACAGAGCTATAAACAGGGTAATAGAACATCTACTCTCAATAATGTCTCACTAGATATTTCCTATACCTGGCAACGGATATAGCAGTGTATTGGATCCTTAAGAAACCACCAAACGTCACACAGACCAAACTTCAGACCTGAAACAAAGAACTAAGAAACGTTAGTACATTTAGGATACCGCATACCATCAGAGCATATTATGCGACTTGCATTCCTCATACATACCAAGGTACTTCAAAACAAACGCGAATAAGATAAGCCCCATACTACGTTGTTCAAAAATGTCTTGTAATCCATTGACAGGTCCTTGCCTGAATAGTAATTCCAAAGAATCCAAAAGCAAACTGTTATTCCTCTACTTACACGGTAATATGTGGTTACCTCACCGCCGTATTCCGCTAAGCGATGATTCAAGTTCCGTTTGATCAAAATAAAGCAAAATTCCAACATACACGGCAATACGCGGTTACCACACCGCCGTATTCCGCTATGTGGCGAGTAGATCAGATTCCCTCAATAGGCACCATGACACCATACACGGCAATACGCGGTTCCTCACCGCCGTATTCCGCTATGCTAATTAATCCAGCACTCGTCCGAAATGACAGGAAGCCTTCCCAGCTCTGTGAACTCCCCAAATGTGGTACTCACGCTTCTGCCAACTTCGACTGCGATCTTCATGCCAAACCTGGAGCACAACAGCCGCAGTCCCCAGTCAGCGTCTTTCCGCCATGACCTTCTCTCCCCCAGTCGAGAAAGAGAAAAAGGACCAAATCAAATTACGCACAACTTCCTGTGTCCGCCTAACTTATCCCCTCCCAGTATGCGAGGCATTCTGGGAGTTGTAGTTCGGGGAAACGACGTGGCAGGCGCTGCTATGCACGTTCCCTGACAGTAGGCCCTCCCGCCTAGCGCCTCCTAGGCCCAGGCTTTGACGGAAATCTCCTATGGAATGAGCGAACAGCTGCCGGAGCATGAAAATTCTGCCACGGCTCCCAAGAGTCGTCTTCTGCAGCATACCCCTTCCAAGAGACCAGATACCACAGCACACCTCTCCTCAGCTTGGAATCCCGAATACTCTTGACCTCATATTCAAGCCCACCATCACACAGTACCGGCGGCGGAGTGCGCCTGCGTGCCAGCTGGGCAGGTTTCAAGGGATTACAGTGGAACACAGGGTGGATCCGAAGAGAACCAGGCAGTTTCAGCTTGTATGTTACAGGATTGACCTGTCTGATGATGGTGTAAGAGCCGATGTACCTAGGGTGAAAAATACTACGCAGCTTGAATCGTATATTCTTGGTGGACAGCCACACACGGTCCCCCACTTGATACTGCGGCCCATCTTTCCTGTGACGGTCTTCCCACCTCTTATAAGTCTGCTTGGCCTGTACCAGATGTTCTCTGACTTTTCGGTGTACAGCCTGTAACTTCCGTACTTGAGACAGCACCGTAGGCTGGTTGGCAACTTCATCCGGAAGGCCGACAGGTAGTATCCTGGCATCATATCCGAAATTCGCACGAAAAGGTGATATACCTACGGAACTATGCCAGGCATTGTTGTAGGCTAGTTCCGCCATCCACAACAGCTCCACCCATGATTCTTGGGCCTCCTTCGCATAGCACCTGAGGTACTTCTTCAGGGTCTGGTTTAGTAGTTCTGTCTGCCCATCGGTCTGTGGGTGGAAACTCTTAGACAGTGTAGAGTCTATGTGCAAGGCCTTGCACCATGTCTTCCAAAATCTAGCTACGAACTGATGCCCCCTATCGGACACAATCACTTCAGGTACTCCATGTAGTCTGATGACACTACTTAGCAATAACTGTGCTGTCTGGCCAGCCGTAGGGAGATTCGCAAAAGGAATGAAATGTCCCATTTTCGTAAGTCCATCAACAACTACCAAGATGGCTGAACTCCCTTTCTCGAGGGATAACCCTGTGACAAAATCCAGACTGATGTTTTGCCACGGGCGTTGCGGTGTGGGCATTGGCATAAGTTTCCCCTTTTTCTTGGTGTTTTCGTTTTTTGCTCTAGCGCATTCTTCACAACAAGCCACCCAAGACGAGGCATCCTTGCTTAAGGTGCTCCACCAGAAATGGCGTTGTATTAGCTGAATGGTCTTACCTGATCCCGGATGTCCAGCCAACGGAGACACATGACACCACATGAAAGCCTTCTTCTGCAGCTCTGGAGTGGGGAGATACAGTTTATTTTTGTAGAAAGGTAGCCCCTGTTTCACCTTGCGCTCAGTCTCCTCCTTTGCCCATGCTTCCCACACTCAGCCTGTTTTATGTAGTCTTACTTCTTCCAAGAAGTTCTCCACTCTGATAGCACATATTACCTTAGACGGTTCAATGATAGCCTTTGTGACTTTGTTGTGGGTGGAAACCTCCATCGTTTCCTGCCTAGACAAAGAGTCAGCCTTGCGGTTCTCAACACCAGGCCTGAAGGTAACAACAAAGTCATATTCGGCGAAAAATAGCATCCATCTCATCTGTCGCTGAGAAAGATGTCGAGCAGACTTCATATATTGCAGATTCCTATGGTCCGTGTATACTGTGATAGGGTAACAGGCCCCCCACAGATATTGCCTCCATTCCTGAAACGCCTTTTTGATCGCCAGCAGTTCTTTCTCGGCGATCGTGTAGTTCTTTTCCGCAGGGTTCAATTTTTTGGACAAGTATGCCACTGGATGAAGCTGCCCCGTGCTCTGATTTCTTTGTGATAGTATGGCACCGATAGCCTCATCTGAGGCATCTGCCTCCACCACAAAAGGATGCTCCAGCCTAGGATGCGAGAGCACAGGAGCCGTGGTGAATGCTCTCTTCAGAAACGTGAAAGCTTCATCAGCCTCGCTAGACCATTGGAAAGAAACACCTTTCCGGAGCAACCGTGATATCGGGACCACTACCTGGGAAAAATGGAGGATGAACCTGCGATAATAATTCGCAAAACCCAGGAAGCATTGCACATCCCTCACATTTTTAGGTGTTGGCCATTCCTGCACTGCCCGCACCTTTCTCTCTGCCATGTGTAACCCTTCCGGACAAAGCATAACACCGAGAAATTCCACTTCTCTCACACCAAACTCGCACTTGCTCAGTTTACAGAACAGACTATGAGCTCGCAGCTTGGTCAGCACCATGCCGACTTGACTCACATGCCTCTCAATATTGTCGGAATAGATGAGGATGTCGTCAATATACACCACAACAAAAAGGTCTATGTACTCCTTTAAGACATCGTTGAGGAAATACTGAAATGCCGCTGGGGCGTTGCAGAGGCCAAACGGCATGACAGTATATTCAAATAATCCATAACGAGTCTTAAAGGCTGTTTTCCACTCATCCCCATCCGGGACACGCACCAAATGATACGCACCCTCAAGTCCAATCTAGTGTAGATCTTAGCCTCTCTCACCTGATCAAGCAGTACTGAAATGAGAGGTAAAGGATATACACCACAACAAAAAGGTCTATGTACTCCTTTAAGACATCGTTGAGGAAATACTGAAATGCCGCTGGGGCGTTGCAGAGGCCAAACGGCATGACAGTATATTCAAATAATCCATAACGAGTCTTAAAGGCTGTTTTCCACTCATCCCCATCCGGGACACGCACCAAATGATACGCACCCCTCAAGTCCAATCTAGTGTAGATCTTAGCCTCTCTCACCTGATCAAGCAGTACTGAAATGAGAGGTAAAGGATATCTGTTCCTCACTGTATTTTTATTCAACACACGATAATCTACACATGCTCTCAAGTCACCATTGGCCTTAGCTATAAAAAAGAGTGGCGAGGCAGCCGGCGATCGTGAAGGTCTAATGAATCCGATCTCCAAGTAGTGATCCAGGTATTCTCGTAAGTATTTGGTCCATGGCACAGACAAAGCGTACACTCTGCATGCAGGGATCGTTGCCCCCTCTACCAAATCTATTCTGCTGTCGTACTCCATGTGAGGGGGTAATTGTTCCGCCTTGGTTTCACTAAAGACATCCCTGTACTGAGAGTACTCCAAAGGTAATACTGTCTCCTTCTCAGCTGCCGTAGCCACAATGAAAGGATGCAACAAAGCAGCAGCCTGCGTGAGTTGATTGGAACTAAATGACTCTGGCATTCCTCTGAAAGGAACTGTATTGTTTTGGTTCTCCAATCTATGGTGGGATTGTGGTGGCACAACCAAGGCATTCCCAAAATAACTTCATATTGTGGCGCCTCAATGATATTCAAGGACAATTCATCACTATGTCTTCCATTCGCCACAATTATAGTCAACATGACTATCTCCGTTTGCTCAACAATTAAACCAGATTTCAGTGGTTTGCCATCCACGGCCAAGACCTCTTCAGAGGTCTCCCTAGGTACCCTATGCAATTTAAAACTCGTTACCAACCCGCTGTCTATAAAGTTTCCGGTGGCCCCAGAATCTATCATGACCAAAACCTGATGGAACTGTTGGTTACACTCAAGGCTCATAGGGAGCACGATATGGGACTCTGTGTCTTGCAAGTCTGTGGTAGCTAACGATGGGAGTTTCCAACCTTTGCCTTCCTCACCTTCGCCGTTTAAATCCCCTGTATGCAATGCAGGAATCGAGGTAGACACCGCCACCTTCTTATTCCGCAACCATGCACCTGAGGATTTGGGTTTAGAAGGACAGTCGCTAACATAGTGTCCTATTTTCCCGCAGTACATGCATAATCCCTGCACTCTTCTGCTTTCTCGTTCTTCTCTCGACAATGGGGCTCTAATAGCTCCGATTTCCATGGGTTCTGTTACCATCACCTCATCAGGTCCGCCAAGAGGACCTCCTTCAAAGACCGCCTCGACAACAACGCACACAACAGCAAGGAGCTCTTCAGCATCGTGAAGGAACTCTCCAACCCCAGCTCCAACGCCAACGACATCCCGCCATCGCAAGCCCTGTGTGATTCCCTCGCCACCTCCTTCCACCGCAAGATCGCCGACATCCACGACAGCTTCGACTCCCGGACGACCCCAACAGGCCCGACACATCAGACCCGCCGCACCCCATCGACCACGACCCCTAACAGCCTGGGTCAACGTGAACACCGAGGACACAATCAAGACCATGGGCACAATCCACTCCGGCTCCCCATCAGACCCTTTTCCACACCACTTCTTCAACAAAGCCGGCAGCTCCATCGCACCACACCTGCGCAACGTTATCAACCTCTCCTTCGAGACCGCGACCTTCCCAGAGGGCTGGAAACACGCCGAGATCAACGCCCTACTCAAAAAACCCAAGGCGGACCCGAGCGACCTCAAGAACTTCCGGCCCATCTCCCTGCTTCCATTCCCAGCTAAGGTCATCGAGAAGATCGTCAACAGACAGCTCACCCGCTACCTCGAAGATAACAGCATCCTGGACCCCTCCCAGTCAGGATTCCGCAGCAACCACAGCACCGAGACCGCCCTCATCGCCGCCACAGACGACATCAGGAGCCTGCTGGACAACGGCGAGACGGCGGCCCTCATCCTCCTGGACCTCTCCGCCGCCTTCGACACTGTCTGCCACTGCACACTACGCACACGCCTCCACGACGCAGGGATCCGAGACAAGGCCCTGGATTGGACCACCTCCTTCCTTTCCGGCAGAACCCAGAGCGTCCGCCTCCCCCATTCCGATCCGAAGCCTCTGAGATCATCTGCGGCGCACCCCAGGGATCTTCCCTCAGCCCGACACTGTTCAACATCTACATGGCTCCACTCGCACGCATCGCCCGACAGCACGACCTCAACATAATCTCCTACGCCGACGACACTCAACTGATCCTCTCCCTCACCAAGGGCCCCCTCACCGCCAAATCCAACCTCCATGAAGGAATGAAAGCCGTCGCCGACTGGATGAAGTGCAGCCGACTTAAGCTGAACACAGACAAGACGGAGATCCTCATCCTCGGCTCCAACCCATCAGCCTGGGATGACTCCTGGTGGCCCTCGTCACTAGGGGCACCCCTGACACCAACCGACCACGCACGCAACCTGGGAGTCATCCTCGACTCAACGCTCACCATGACCAAGCAAGTCAACGCAGTCTCCTCCTCCTGCTTCAACACCCTCCGCATGCTCCGCAAGATCTACAGGTGGATCCCGACAGACACAAGAAGAACAGTCACCCAGGCCCTCGTCAGCAGCAGACTCGACTACGGAAACGCCCTCTACACAGGAGCCCCGACCAAGCTCATCAAACGACTGCAAAGAATCCAAAACGCCTCTGCATGCCTGATCCTCGACATTCCACGCCACAGCCACATCACCCCCACCTGAAAAACCTGCACTGGCTCCCCGTCGACAAGAGAATCTCCTTCAAACTCCTGATCCACGCACACAAGGCACTCCACAAAACCGGCCCAGCCTACCTCAACAGTCGACTCACCTTCTACGTTCCCAACCGTCAGCTCCGCTCCGCCGACCTCTCCCTGGCCACCGTCCCGCGCATCCGGAGAACCACCACCGGAGGCAGATCCTTCTCTCACCTCGCCGGCAAGATCTGGAACACCCTTCCCCTCAACCTACGACAGACCCAAGACCTGCTGACCTTCAGGAGACGACTCAAGACCTGGCTATTCGACCAGTAGCGGCAACACCCCCCCTCCTCTCCCTCAGCGCCTTGAGACCCTCGTGGGTAAGTAGTGCGCTTTACAAATCTTGTGATTGATTTATTGATCTCTGTGCTTGTCGTGGTTCTGCGTGGTGTTTTGTCAGATCTGAAATAACCTCTATCCCATTTTTTCCTCTCACCCCCTCTCTCGGACATTCTACCATCCAATCGCAATGTTAGATTTATCATTTCTGTACAAGTAGTGGATTGAGGATCTATCTGAGCCATCACATCTTTCATCTCTTCCCTCAAACCCTGATAAAACAAGGACATCCTTTTTTCCTCTGGCCATGCTGTTTCTGCCACTAATCTGTTGAAAGTAGTCAAGTAAGTTACTAAATCATTCCTCCCTTGCTTGAGATCTAATAGTTCCCTATCAGCACTGAATGTAGTGGCTCTTCGGTCAAACACCCTCTCGAACTCTGTCCTAAACGCCGACCAATCAGATAATACAGCATCGTTATTCCTAACTAAAGGAACAGCCCAATTGGCTGCGTCCCCCACAAGATATGAAATAGCAAAAGCTACCCTAGAATGGTTATTGGGGAAGGAGGCGGGTTTGCATGAGAAATGCAGCATTATCTGTGTCAGAAACACCTGAATTTTCAATGGGTCCCCAGCATATCTTTCAGGACTGGCTAACGGGATAGGAGGTGGCACTGTAACTTGTATCTGGGAAGCAAGAGGGGAAGCGTCAAAAGGATTCCTAGACAATTTGTCTACCTTATCTCTCAAAGCGGCTGTTTCCGCTTTAGAGGATGCCAATTCTTGTTGGACCAGAACCAACGCCTGAAGGACATCATCCATGGTTGCCATTTCCTACAGCGCCTGGATAGGGCAGAGCAAAATACGTGGGTGCGTAATTCTGTCAGGGTACGCTTCGCAGGATCCAGTTGCAGCAAGAAAGGGCCCACCTCCCGAATTACACAGGGTGTTCGAGTGATCAGGCGAGGGAAAGGAGAGGGAAGGTGCAGCAGGGGAATAGAACCTGTAACAACAAAGAACAGAGCTATAAACAGGGTAATAGAACATCTACTCTCAATAATGTCTCACTAGATATTTCCTATACCTGGCAACGGATATAGCAGTGTATTGGATCCTTAAGAAACCACCAAATGTCACACAGACCAAACTTCAGACCTGAAACAAAGAACTAACAAACGTTAGTACATTTAGGATACCGCATACCATCAGAGCATATTATGCGACTTGCATTCCTCATACATACCAAGGTACTTCAAAACAAACGCGAATAAGATAAGCCCCATACTACGTTGTTCAAAAATGTCTTGTAATCCATTGACAGGTCCTTGCCTGAATAGTAATTCCAAAGAATCCAATAGCAAACTGTTATTCCTCTACTTACACGGTAATATGCGGTTACCTCACTGCCGTATTCCGCTAAGCGATGATTCAAGTTCCGTTTTATCAAAATACAGCAAAATGCCAAAGTACACGGCAATACGCGGTTACCACACCGCCGTATTCCGCTATGTGGCGAGTAGATCAGATTCTCTCAATAGGCACCACGACACCATACACGGCAATACGCGGTTCCTCACTGCCGTATTCCGCTATGCTAATTAATCCAGCACTCGTCCAAAATTACAGGAAGCCTTCCCGGCTCTGTGAACTCCCCAAATGTGGTACTCACGCTTCTGCCAACTTCGACTGCGATCTTCATGCCAAACCTGGAGCACAACAGCCGCAGTCCCCAGTCAGCGTCTTTCCGCCATGACCTTCTCTCCCCCAGCCGAGAAAGAGAAAAAGGACCAAATCAAATTACGCACACCTTCCTGTGTGTCCGCCGTAACTTATCCCCTCCCAGTATGCGAGGCATTCTGGGAGTTGTAGTTCGGGGAAACGACGTGGCAGGCGCTGCTACGCACGTTCCCTGACACCTCGAGTCAAACTTCCCTTGTCTGTGCCCTTCAGATGCACTTCGGGTTTCACACTGGCCCTGGTGCTGACTTTGGTTCCTGTGTCTTCCCCTGAGTCTATTCCCTCTGCATCAGCGTTGATGCTGAAGGAGGATTGCAGCCCAACGTGCTTTCCAACTCCAAGCAGAATCCACCTCAACTGAGGCCACGCCATACTACCACCACAGCACAGCCAACCTGCAACTCTTCTGATTTGAAACTTGCCCTTACCACATGATAGGGCTCATACTGTACACATTCTTTTCAGCACTGAAACGAACAATGACAATTTTGATGAAGGAGATGATTTTGTGGCCAGTATGAAGATGAAAACTGGTATATGGAACTACAGGGTGCCAGTGGCCTGGATACTTCTACAGATACTGGCCTTGTTTCTCCTTCTAACCCTGACACCAAGGAAAGTGCCTTTTTCACAGTTGTTATGCGGAGGGCATCAGAAGTGCTAAACATACAATTCCCTACTGTAAAGGTGAAAATTAATGTTCTGATGGAGGTACTCCAGCCTGGTCAAGTATCTACAGAACCTATCTTACCATTTAATGATGCCTTCAGGAACACACTTTTGGGTGTTTGGTCAAAATTAAGTTCAAGATTACCAATTATTAGGCAAGTCACTTGACACCATAGTACACCCCTGGGCGACCCTGACTTTCTTACACAACATCCCACATCCGAGAGCTTGGAAGGGCAAGCATCAACCAGTAAAGTTATATCCCAACGCCTTTCCCGACCACCCTGCCAGATCATGTGTCTAAGGGAATAGAGGCATGTGCATCTTTTCCTCCATGAGTCTTGCTCTGTGATCAGTGAACAGCAGCTGCTTCCTAGGCTGCTACTCCCATGCCTTATGGTTCCTGGGGCCCAAGTCTTACCGGCAGTTCCAGATGACCTTTGGGCATCCCTGACCCAAGTTATGCAGAATGGACATGACTCAGCTAAATTTGTAATTCGCTCATGCTTGGACATGACTGAGAGTTCAATTCACAAAGGAACTTATGACTCGTAAAGTTACGAGTATGGAGTCTCCGCACTCGGGGCGGAATCTACGCACTCATGGCGAAAACTCTGCACTCGTAACTTTACAGGTCGTAAGTCCCTTTGTGAATCGGGCCGTGACTGTTTAGGTTCGACGGCGTCTACAAGTATTGCACTTCACCACAATACCTGGATGAGGACTAAGGGTTTCTCCAGGGATGTCCAAGCATTCCTGATGGACATAGCAATTGATAGCTCTTGCATTTGTGGTTAAAGATTGAACTCCGCCCTAGAACATTTAAAGGAAAACAGGGCCACCGCACGTTCCCTGGGTCTGTCTCCCCTGACCCATATTATTCCATCTGCCCTTTTTGGGGCTAGAGTAGGGTGTTTCCAATACTGTCTGACAACCAGCTCAACAGGCCTCCTGACGAGATCACGGTTTGTAAAGACAATGCCCATCACAGCAGGAACAACGTGCAGCTCTGCCTCCCACTCCTCCAGCATCCACAGCCGTAAAACCACTTAAGTGTGTTCTTTCCGGCACACAGCCACTACATAGGCAGGATCACATGTATCCTCTGAGGGTGGCAAGCCCTCACTTCAGACAAGTGGGTCCTCCAAATTTAACATTGGGCTACACCCTCCCATTTCTTTCCACTTCGCCAAATCTTCCACTGCCATCAGGGCGGCTGACAAAGGACCACCTGTTCTTGCATGTGTAAGTGCCTGGCCTTTTTGCCAAAGGGGCCTTAGAGATGGTTCCGATATGTGGAAGGACAAATTCAAGATGGTCATGCTAGCAATGGTCCTGACTGGCCTAGACCTCAGGGCCTGGATGGTGGTGTTGGCCCTGCAGGATGCTTATTGCAATATCCCCATGATGCAAGATCCACAGGCACTACCTGTGGTTGACAGTGGGTCAGGAGTATTTTCAGTTTGTAGTGCTCCCTTGGGTGTACCAGTCTTCTCCCACCACCATGACTGGCTGGTGAAGGCGGGCTCTCCCCAGGCAGTTGTCAAATACCTCCTGACAATGGCAACCTCCTCATATCATTGGTCTTCACTATCAACGTGGACAAAGCCACACCTGACTCCTTCACAGATGTTTCCTTTCATATGAGGTTTTTTGGTATTTTGGATACAGTACTGTTTTGTGGCGTTCCTCCAGAGTGGAGAATCCAGAAAATTCAGGCTATGATCCTGACATTTCATCTTCTGTCTTGGATCTCAGTGCTGATGACTCTGAGGCTGCTGGGATTGTTGGCCTCCTACATCCTGCTGGTGGTGAAGCATGCCAGATAGCATATGCAGGCTTTACAAAGGGTCTTGAAATCCCATTGGGCAAAGCAGCAGGACAATCTGTCCAAATGTATCCAGATTTCTGTGGAGAATGCAAAAGACCTGCAGTGGTGTCTGCTGGACTGTGATTGGGTCAGTGGCACAATAAACCCTCTCCTTATCCCACCCAGATTTGCCAGTGGGCATGAATTCATTGCTTATAGGTTTGAGAGGCCCACTGGGAGATGAGGCCTTTGGTCTCCGGCGGAAGCTTGACTTCACAGCATTCTATTGGAGATGAGGATTATTTGCTTGGTTTTAAGATACCTTGCTCTCCAACGTAAGAGGAAGGCTGGGGCAGGTGCTCAATGACAACACAACCACCATGTGGTATTGCAACAAGCAGCATGGGGTGGGGTCCTCTGTCAGGGGTCGAGCTTCCTGAGCCCGGAGGCTGTATGCCTCTGGAAGTGGCTGGACCGCCAGGGAGATTCTCTGGTTGTGAGCCCCCTGGCGGGATCTTTGTGGCAGGGCAGACTAACTCAGCTGCAGACGCTTAGCAGACCAGGAATGATAGTTACACCCTTAGATGGCACACAACGTCTTCCTTCTAAGAGGGATGAGGTGGGGTGCCTTCCATCAGTGGGGAAAACCTGGCTCGATCTTTTTACCACCACCGAGAACTTTTGAGTATTGGAGTTCCTGAGAAGGCTCTCTGTTGGAAACACATTCTGCCTAGAGTGGAGCTCGGAACTCCTGTATGCCTTCCTTAGCCCAAGTCATCCTAGTGGCATGGGATTGGGGCAGGAGAGTGTAGTACCTGGAACTCCTGGGTATAAGCACCTGTCCTCCGATCAAGCTGCTGCTTTGGGAGGAAGCAGCAGGGCAGGGTGCTGCCCCCAGTCCTGCAGAGCCTGTGTCTCCATTCTTAGAGATTAAGCGTGGCAGTTGATCTCATTTGATCTTCTTCCTGAAATCATTGATCTCATCGTGGTGGCTAGCTGTCCCGGTTGCCGGATGAGCCGCCTTTATTTAAATCGCCTGTTGAGATGAGATTTTTTGAAGTTTTGTAATACTTTTTTCCACCAATACCCATTGTTTTGCCACCGTGGGACTTGAACTATTTTTATCATCTGCTCCCCTTTTGAACTACTGCACAGTTGCCCATTAAGGCGTATGGCATTGAAAACGGTCTTTCTCATCAGCTAGGTGTGTAAGTGAACAACAGATTGTGAAAGTGTGTCACTGTATCAGTAAGTTGAAGTTCACTATTGCTGAGTAGTTCATTGGACCTGGGTTGTCCCCTTTTGAATCTCCCTGCATTTGGCCCTGTTTTGCCCCATTGATGTATGTTACACCTTATAGACTATTGTGATGGCTGAGAAAAACAAAAGAATGGAGGACTTCTTTTGGCCTTGTGGTGCAGGGACTTAGAAGGGCCCACCTCAGCTTCCCGATGGACAGCTCTGAGAAGCAGAATTGAGGGGAGGGTAGAGGACACTGCCTAGCTCAGCCAGTGCTTTGTACGCTGATCTTTGAGAGACAACTGGGAGATTGAAATTGTGGTAAACTGCATCAAGGTGAACCTGGAGGGCCTGAGTAGCAGGGTTTTGAAGGCAGAACAACAGTTGGAAACCGCCAGGAGCAAGGTGCAGGTGCTGGAAAGGTGACCACCTATGGCTGAGGAGATGCTGAGTGATCTGAATATATTCAAAGGTAATGGAGTCCATGGTGCTCTTGAGGGGAGGATTGAAAGACTGGATCTCTGCGGAAGGGCATCCACTTAAGGGTGCTTTGTGTGCATGCAGGAATGCCACATGAGGTCCTTCTAGACATGATGAGAGATGAGAGATATTTGATCTTGTGGGAGGTGGACGATATGGTGAGGAAGACCTACAGGCTTATGTCTGGATGACTTAAGATGGGTTCTGTTGCACACAGTGCAGTGCTAGTGCAGGCAGTGGAATGGCGATATCGTAGTCTGTGTATTGCAATATAGGAAAGGATTGTGAGGCTGGGAGACAGGCAACTCCTGTTTTTCCATGATCTGAACCCTCACACCTTGGCCTGGAAAAAGGCCTTGATGGCGATCAAGCGGGAGTTGCAGAAGATGGGTATTTTAGCCTCTGTGGATATTTTCAAGGGATCTAGAAGATCTTTCACAAGAACATCCTATGCCTTTAAGAAGAAAGGGATTGGAATATCCCCAGAAAGGCTTAAACCACTACCCATTCTAGAAAGAGCTGTATGTGTATTCTTTCTTGTTTTATTTTATTTGTTTTCATAAGCATTTCCAAAAGGCATGCTGCACTGGGACATAGAGAGCACCACATTCTATGTAAGGCGTAGGCTAATTGGTTTCTTAAATGAAGGCAAATGTAAAGATTATATATATACATTTTCCACATGGATGATTTTTAAAGTCGATGGGGCTGTAGTATTTAAGGGAAGGCATCAAGTCGGATTTGGTGGTCACTTCCTGGAGAGACAATTTGAAGGTGGTGTGCTTTTCGTGTAGTTTTGAAAGTTGGAAGGGTGGTGATGTTTTTGACTTTGCTTTGGGGGACATTTCAGTTCAGCCTGCCCAAGAAGCTGGATGATTGGAATCTGGAAGCGCACATGTAGGTTTAGGTGTTGTAAGTATGTTTTTACTGGCTGGATAAAGGTTTTTTGAAGGAGGTAGTGATATTGGGAGACGCTAACCATAAGGACGTGTCAGTTTTCAATTTTACTCATGACTAGTGCATTGATTATGGCCGGTGAGTGAGTGGGCCATAATGAGCGATTTATACAGATATTCAAAACGTGGAGTCTGTCCGCAGTGGTGGTCGAACAGAGGCTGATAGGGTGCTTTGAGCGGGGGAGGCTGGGAAATAATATATTTAGATTTATGGCGAACTTAACATGCGGGAGTCAACAGCATTCCAGTGATGGATTCTAGAGATGGATTGCAGTGAGGCAGTCAGAGATCTGGTAACGTTCTGAATTACGATGAAGATTGCATTTTGGTAAAGGAATAGTACTTGTAATTTGTCATCTTGAATATCTTCCTTTTCATTGTAAATTACACTCCCATTTTCCTATTCAATCAGGGAAGTAGGTTGTTTACTTCCTCAAGTAGAATTGACAAGGCTGCTGGAGAGGAAAGCTTTGTGCGGTATCATTAACTTTCTGCTTCACAGCAACATAACCAAGGCTCTCCTAGTATTAAAAAGAAGTTAGTATTTGCCAGCTCAGAAACTGTTTGTTCGAGTCTGCTTAGCCTGTGGAAAAATTCTGAAACTTTGTGAATATAATGAACCTACTCATAACTTCATTGCAAGCCTTATGTAGGAAGCTGGCTCTTTATATAGTTTACCAAAAAGAGGTATACTGTGCAAAGAGTCCAGGTATTTCCTTATAAGTGGACAGGGGCTTGCTCCTACAATGCCAAGGTGCTCTTTTAGGGGGTAGTGTGGTCGAGTAGCCTTAGGCTTATCAGAGAGGAGTGTTAGACATCCGCAATACACACACAGTCAATAAATGATGCACACGACTCAATAAAGAGATCCACACCAATTTATAAAAATAACTCTTATCATTATATAAGTGTTGGTAGCATGATCATCAAAATCAGGTAAGTATGTTTTGAGATAGAAATACTTTTAGGTTTCAAAAAGTTGACAGTGCAATTTTCAGAGGCTGCAATGTTATCCTATGGGGGAAAAACTGTATACAGGTACTTCACAGTGACTTACAGGACCAATCTCCTAGACTTAAGGTAAGTATGGGGCATGGTCCAAGGCAGCAACAAAAGGTCACCTCCGGCAGCATTGGGGTGGCCGGGTGCAGAGGTGCTTTTTAGCGTTGTGTCCCAATGTTATCCTATGGGATAAAACGTGTACTGCATTCAGGCACTTCACGGCGACTTGCGGGACTAATCTCCTGGACTTAAGGTGAGTATGGGGCAAGGTCCAAGGCCACGCCAACAGGTCACTATGGGAGGCTCTGGGGCGTCCGGGTGCAGAGGTGTGTTACGGCGTAGGGTGCTCAATGTTAGTCAATTGGGATCGGTTTGGTCGGAAAGAGGCTGCAGGTTTGGATTGGGAAACCAGTCAGGCTGAAACAACAAGGGGGCCCAGGTCTCACAATGCTAGGGGACACCTTTGATCCACTTCCGTTCGGGCCAGGGGCAATGGGTGCAGAGGTGTCTTGAGGCATCAGGTTTTTCACAGCCGAGTCACTTGCGGCCGGGGGGTTGGTGGAGAAGCACAAAGAGGCTGCAGGTAGCCTTGAAGAGTCCCCTCCTGGCAAACCCAAGGTGTGCTTCTTCTCCAGATGGTTGGGAGACCAAGCTGGCACTGTTGGACTACTTCAGCTCCGGCTTGGAGCGATGGGTGCAGTGGTGCTGACCGGTATCGGGTTTACGTGGTCCGAAGTAGTCACAGTTCTTTCTTTGGTACCTGCAGGGTGCAGGGAAGCAGCTACGCTGCTCCACGGGAGTTCCTGAGTCTTGCTAGAAGTGCTGATAGTCCTCCCTGGCTTTTGGAGGCACAGCAACTTACAGGATGAGTCGGCTTTGCCACAATCGTCAGGAACAGCGAGCAGGCTAGCAGGGTTGGTGCCAATTCACTTGCTTCTTCCACAGTTCTTGCTTTTCACGGCTCTTTAGTCCTTCCGCTTCTTTTAGGTCAGCAGGATCTGATTTCCTGGTGCCAAGGCTCCACAAAATAGTAGATTTAAGAGTGTTAGGGAAGTGCAGGGTAGTAGCCAATGGTCTACTGACCCCTGGGGTCACTATGCCCCCTACTTGACCACTTCCTGGTGGAAGTGGGCATAACCCTGACCCAGAGTTCCTAGGTTTGTCATCACAAAGATGGCAGCCTTCTGATTTTCGCCTTCACTTCAGGTAGCCCACCTTAGGGGTGGAACTAGCCTGAAGGTGAACACGCCTCTCTGACTACTAATTTTCCCACCTGTCCAGAACCCAAATGGGCGCTGGACAGGGAGGTTCGGCATCCTCTCCTGTGAGGGAAGCCAGATTTGCATATCAAAGGTGGTGAGCTCTTTAAAGGCACCCTGCCTTGGAATGCTAATTCGCAGGTCGTCCTGTGGGAGGGGGTGTAAACACCCTCTGTCCGAGCAGGCCTTGTCCCTGACCTCCTGAGAGCAAAGGCCCTCACAACTGGGGGTCAGAAACTCATCTGTGGTGGCAGGCTGGCTAGGACCAGTCAGTCAGCACACTAGTAGGTAGGTTTTCAGGGAGTACCTCTAAGGTGCCCTCTGGGTTCATGCATTAATAAATCCATCACAGGAATCAGTGTGGGTTTATTAATACGAGATGTTTGACACCAAACATCCCTAGTTTCAGTGAAGCCATCATGTAGCTGGAGAACTCGTTTTTACCTGTATCCAGCACATGTCCTTAAAATGGCTTCCCTGGTGACTTGTGAAGGCAGTAATTGAACTGGCCAGCAAAGGGGCATATCTGCTCATGCAGATCTGTGCACAGGTGTAATATATTGCACCCTGCCTTAGGGCTGTAGGGCCTGCTGTAGGGGTGACTTGCAAATATTACATTAAGTGTTAGGGGACATGGCACACAGGTGTGTTACATATCGTGTTTTCACATTTTTTAGAGCACCTTGTCACGCAGCCTGCAATGGCAGTCTGTATGAGTTTGGTGCTGTGTCCCTTAAAGTGGATTAAGATATGCTGCAGCTCTTAGGGACCCTCTTTAGTACCTATGCCCTAGGTACCAGAGGTACCACTTACTAGGGACTTACAGAGTTGCTAAAGGCCTGTTCTCTTGGGAATCAAATGACCAGTTGTCTTGTTTTGGGGAAAGAACACTGGCACTGGGAACCTGTTTAACAGGAACCCAGTGCCTTCAGTCAAAGTTGCATCAAATACCAGGCAAAAACTGGGGGGACTATGGCAACAAAAGCTCTGTTTCCTACAATATAGCCACTCATACCTTTATTACAAGCAATAAATATTTCCTTTATGTGCGTGGCGCTTACTTTACAACTTGCGTTGTGCATGATGTGATTACTTTGTAAAAAATAGAAGCAATTTGCTTATTCATTTCCGTGAATATGTGACAAATGCTGAGTTCACTGTTGGGACTGGTTTTTCTTAACTATTTTATTCTTTTCCTCCACAGGGCGTTGTTATACGGCCTGTCAACCAATACCCACGTTAGTGACCTTCATTTGGACTTGAGCAGTTGTGACGTAATTATCATCTTTTGCATACTTTTCATGCATGATATAGCAGCGTAAGAGTCACGCAGTTGGTATAATCCTAAAGCGCTTGTTATAAAATTGATGGAGCAAAAAATATGTTAAAGAAAGTAAATAGAGTAAAGCAAAGGAATAGAAGTAAGCCTGTATCTTTCCCTGTATCTTAGCGGTAAACAGCCCTTACTACGAATCCGTCACCCCGCATGTTGTTACAACGCGGTCGTTACAACGACCGCGTTGTAACAGCGCATACCATTACAGGGGGGAGAAGGTGTTGTATTTAAAACCCAACACCTTCCCTACTGTCCGCACAGACTGGAGTTGGAATAGTAAATTATACTATTCCAACATCCAGCGCCCCCCTCCGCAAGTCGTCGTAACGACTTGCGGGGTAATGGTATGCGTTGTTACAACGCGGTTGTTGTAACGACCGCGTAGTAACAACATGCGGGGTGACGGCAAGTGTAATAAAGAGGCATATTCGTATCTTAGCACAATCCACTGCAGTTTGCCAGGTTTTATAAGCGCACTGTCTTTTTTATTTAAGCGATTCTCCGCCATGTGATCCTTGATGGATTCCACTGCTTTGAATATTCTCCTTCATCCAAACTTTGTTATTTATTTCCTTTTATTTTATTTGTGGGTTTTGTAACGTGTTTCTAACAACTGTTTGTGGCCTCAGAATGCTTTGGAGCATAGGTAAATATAGGGATGCTGCAATATGTTGCGTACCCAAGAACCTTGTCAAAAACTGTCACGACAAATGATTACAAAGCTTCGGAAAAATAAATCCTAGGGGGAGATTTACAAGCCCCTTGCGACACTTTTGCGCTGCAGTTGCAACGGCGGCGTAAAAAATGCGGCAAATTTACAACGTGACGCATTTAGGGAGATGCGTCACGTTGTAAAGCCCTGCTTGACATTATGCCTGCGTCAGGTATAATGTATGCAGGGTAGGCGTTCCCACACAGGAAAGCCTCGTAAAAGTGATGCAGTGAAATCTACAAGATTTCACTGCGTGACTTTTAGGATGCCACTGCGTCAAAACCTTACGCCTGCTTGAAGCAGGCGTAAGGAGTGACGCCGTGTATTGGGAATAGGCCACAACATGCATTGCTGGAGTTGCGTCATGTTTGCGACATGACTCCAGCAATGCGTGACTTTTCCGCCAACAGATGCGTCAGAATTTCTAACGCATCTGTCAATCCTTGCGCCATAGTGCGCCTTATTGTAAATACGGCGCATCTATGGTGGCGCAAGGTTTTTTCACGCAGGCGCAGGGAAACTGACGCATCTGTACAGATGCGTCAGTTTCTTGTAAATCTGCCCCCTAAGGTGTAGATGGCAAAACAGGTCTTAATATCTGACCAGGAAAATTCATAAACTGTAGAATATATCTTCTTTTTCACTGCCATTTCTAGTATCCCAGAATAATTGTATTTAGAAAAGCATGTTTGTTTCCTAAAATATTCTTGCCACACCCAACTGCACCAGCCCCCCCATAAGTATGGAATGGAAACTAGGTTTAAAAGCCGTTAGACTGTGTAAGTATCATATGCTGACTGGCTGTAACAAGTCACCAGGATCAAAGTACCTCAGAGGGTCACACATTTCTAGTCCTCTTTCAGATATTTACGGTATCGGACCCATTGTCTACATCCAGACCTACTGTTGCAAGTATGCTTTTTCTCATCTAAGCTCATGCACAACACAAATATATGAAGCATTTCATTCCATTTCAGAGTAGGAAAGGGGAAATAAGAGAACTTGTCAGTGGCATGCATACCAAATGGATACACTGCGTGTACTTTGTGGTGCAACAGTGATTGCTCTCCAGCCTAATTTTACAAACTGTTGCATTCTGGGAGCCGTGGTTGTTATTTACTTCAGTGAGCCAAAGTATTTATAGTTGTACATATAGGGAAATCATTTTTAAACCAACTTGGGCATGTGCAATCTTGTTTATTAATTTACTTGTTTTTTAGACATATGTTATTGTATTACTGTATGTACACTTGGATAGTTCATGGTAACCGAAATAAAGTATTCTACTACTACTACAACAAATATTTGTCAAGTGAAAGGCCAGAACCAGATGCACAATGTTTGCATACCTGGAGTGATCTGGCAACCGTAAGAGTGCCCTGTATTAGTTCTAGACAGAATAAGGAGCTTAATTGCAATGTTAAATCTGTATGATTATACTTAAGAACTCCCTATCAGTCGATCTAAGACTTCAAGAAAACATATTCAGATTTCATAAAGAGCTAAGAATTCCTCTTCAGCACACATCTCCTTAAATTCCTCAGCCGGCCTGCTACTTCAGCACTTGTCACGCTCGTTGTGATTTGTTTTAAAGATCTCCCCTAGTTTCTTTCAGATACTTCTATGTTAGGGCTATCTAATCATCCTATCATTCTAACAGGTGTCTTAGATCTACAGGAGCAGCACTCCAGGGATCCCCAGGCTAGCTAGAGCACGAATAGGAGGTAGCTCGTTCACAGTGGCGGCTGGTGACATTTGAAAGTAGTGAGGCGTAAAAGTTGGGTATAAGTGTTATGTTGCAAGCATAACCATGTCACCATGACACACTACTAAACTATTCCCTGGGACGCTATTAACTAATTCCATAATACTCTAATAACCAGTTCTGCAGGACATGTTTTGCATATTCCGTGAGACACTATTAGCAACTTTTCTCAGACACTATCACCCAGTTTCTTGAGATACTTTTAACCAGATCGATTAGTATCTATTAACCAGCTCCTTGAGGCCCTATTAACCAATTTCTTGAGGCACTATTTACCAACTACATGGAGCACTATTAGCTAGTTACCTAGGACACTATTAAACAGTTCCTTCAGAATCAGTTTCTATTAACCATTTCCCTGAGACACTATTGACCGGTGTCCAGAGGTCCTATTAATCAAATATGTAACACACAATTAGCCAGTTCTTTTTGGTACGCAGTCAAAATATCGATTTTTTTATATCGACCTACACTAATATCGAGTTTTTAATATCGTAGGGACAGAATATCGATGTCAAGAATATCGGTGACCAGAATATCGACCTTAAGGTAAGTAATATTGATTTTTTTTATATCGAAGTAAGTAATATCGAAGTAAGTAATATCGTTAGCAAAAATATCGTTGTTAATAATATCTATATTTATATTAGTGTTATGTATTTTAGTATGTATTTTATATGTATGTTTAACATTTTTTGTAATGTATTTTTATTATTTTTAAATATATGTATTAAATGTTTAGAAATTAGTAATTTTGCGTTTTAGTATCAGAGCGGGTTGTGGGTTTATAGGGGAATAGGGTGGGAAGTAATTTGATTATAATTAATTAATAAATATTTTTTTATTTATTGTTATTGATAATTAATTTATTGTTAATTAATTATTAATTGGTAATACATTTTGATTAATTTATAATTATATTAATTATAATTAATTTATTATTTTTTATGTATTGTTATTGTTAATTGATTAAATTAATTGTGTTATTTTTTATGTGTAGCGGGTTGTGTGTTTATAGGGGAATAGGGTGGGAAGTAATTTAATGTTATTTAAGTAAATATTAATTTTATTTTATTGGTATTTATTATCAATTTTTTAGTTAATTAATTATTAATATGTTATTTATTTTACAAAAATTATTTAATTAATAAGTATGTTAATTTAACCCCTATGCTATGCAACACTTTCCCTACTGTTGCACTCACTGGAGTGGGAATAGCAATTTTTACCCCTTCGCTACCCAACACTTTCCCTACTGTTGCACTCACTGGAGTGGGAATAGTAATTTTAACCCCTACGCTATCCAACACTTTCCCTACTGTTGCACTCACTGGAGTGGGAATAGTAATTTTTACCCCTAAGCTATCCAACACTTTCCCTACTGTTGCACTCCCTGGAGTGGGAATAGTAATTTTTACCCCTACGCTATCCAACACTTTCCCTACTGTTGCATTCACTGGAGTGGGAATAGTAATTTTTACCCCTACGCTATCCAACACTTTCCCTACTGTTGCACTCCCTGGAGTGGGAATAGTAATTTTAATCCCTACGCTATCCAACACTTTCCCTACTGTTGCACTCACTGGAGTGGGAATAGTAATTTTTACCCCTACGCTATACAACACTTTCCCTACTGTTGCACTCATTGGAGTGGGAATAGTAATGTTAACCCCTACGCTATCCAACACTTTCCCTATTGTTGCACTCATTGGAGTGGGAATAGTAATTTTAACCCCTATGCTATCCAACACTTTCCCTACTGTTGCACTCCCTGGAGTGGGAATAGTAATTTTAACCCCTACGCTATCCAACACTTTCCCTACTGTTGCACTCACTGCAGTGGGAATAGT
Organism: Calotriton arnoldi; assembly: GCA_963921515.1. Taxonomy (NCBI): domain Eukaryota; kingdom Metazoa; phylum Chordata; class Amphibia; order Caudata; family Salamandridae; genus Calotriton; species Calotriton arnoldi. Next base: position 1,037,101 of record CAWUFW010001787.1, read on the forward strand.
AATGTTTACCCCTACGCTATCCAACACTTTCCCTACTGTTGCAGTCACTGGGGTGGGAATAGTAATTTTTACCCCTACGCTATCCAACATTTCCCCTACTGTTGCACTGCTTGGAGTTGGAATAGTAATTTTATTACTTCCGCTATCTAATATTTTTGTATTATTTTAGTTAATGTAGTATATAATTAATTTTTAAAAGATTAAAAATTATTTTAATTTTTTTAATTTGTTATATATATTTATTTAATTTTTATTTATATTATTGTTTTATGTGTATCGATGTATTTATAATTTATATGATATTTTTAAAAAATTATGTTATTAAAATATTTATAAAAATTAGTAAATAAGTATATATATTATATATTATATGTATATGTTTAATTTATTTTTACATTACATATATATTACTTATAATTTTTAAACATTTTAAAATATTTTTAACTATGTTTATTTTAATTATATGTATTATTTACTTTATTTTACATTATTTTTTTAACTTAAATAAAAAACGATATTTTTAACAACGGTATTTTTGACATCGATATTTTTTTCAATATTTTTGTACTTATCATAATGTAGATAGGATGTCGATATTCTTGACTTCGATATTCTTGCGTCGATATTTCTGTAGGTCGATATTCTGACCTTCGATATTTTGTCAGTGATTCGTTGTTTTTTAGACTCTTTTTATCTAGTTCTATCATACATACTTCACCAGTCTTTGTGAGTTGCCTGGCCGTTACTTTTCCATACTTCACAGCTAGGTGAGCAGTAAACCAGCCCCTTGGGACAGCCTCCCACAGGGTCAATGATTGACAGAGGTTGGCTTGTTTAGGGACCGTTTGGCAAGCAGGGGAGGTCTGTGGCTCTGGTATGTGTGTGCGCTAGGGGCCATTTGTGATTTTCGCTTTGCTTTTGCGCCCCCAAACCCCGCTATCAGTTCCAAAAGCACAGCAAACATCTGAGGGTTATTTCTCTAGTCTGTGCTTATTTATGGATTGGAAAAAGGCACATGTAAACTGTGATTCGTCATGTAAACCAACAGGAAAAAAATCTCTTTAGGCTTTAAAAAGGTCCCTTTCGTTTCCATGTGCAGCTTGTAATAAAGCATGACACGTACAAAAATACGTAATTAAGAAGTGAAAGCACAAGAAGTTAGGGTGAATGGGGCCTCTGTCCTGTGCCCTTTACTGCTCTGAGTGCCCTCTACTGCTCTGAGTGCTCTCTGACCTCAGACTGTCTGTATTGCAGGACACTTCACTTAAAGCTGACCTGATCACTCTCGCCTATGAAACTGTATTCTTAAAACAATAACATTCTACATGGCAGTCGGGAGGTTTACTTTCTATTTATGAAGTAACATAATCTGAAATCACACTACTCCCCTCACACGATGTTCCTCCCAGACAGAAAGTGAGCCTGGCCTGGTTAGAGCGGAGGCCTTCGTGGCCGAGTCATGCTTTTGTAAAGGAGTGGGGCACAGCGCCCAGGCCCAGGTCTGAGTCATGGTTGTCCGGCGCTGTTCCTTGAGGACTTCAGTAATGACAGTTTTTTACCATAACCACTGTCTGTTCAAAAGAACCATCTATAGATTAATTCTATATCATGTACCCTCCGTGGATATCCTCAAGACGTGGTGTGACCCGGGCCCTCGCGGACCAGCCCAAGAAAGATGCCCAATGGTTTGTCTGTGTCACAGAGGCTTGGATGACCTTATGACCTCTCTGGATGAGTGACGTTGGGGCATGCACTCCTGACCCTCGATCGCATTAGCCAGTCATGACCCCTCAAGAGAAGCGAGCTGGTGAATAACAAGTCAAACGTCACCATCGCCTCAGTAACCTCCGCTAAAACAGCACAGCGATGTTAGACACAAACTGTTCTACGCTGGCACAGGACATGCGGAACAAACTGTGCAAAAACCATTGCGGAACAGTATTGTGTAGGTGACTTCCATATAGATTCAATCTATGTAAATCACCAATTGGCGACAAAAATTCACAGAAAAGGCTTCCCAGCAGTTGTAAATGCATTGTACTGCCTGCTCCTCCGAATAAGTGGGTATTATGGTCCCAGTCGTGGCCGGCATCAATAGCGGGAGGGGGCGCGGGGGGGGGGGAGTCGCGCGGGTAGGGGGTGGAGGGTTTAATTTAATGAAATGTAATTAAAAAAAAAAAAACTTACCTTCACCTCCGGTGCCGGGCTCCCGCGTCGCGCCTCCTGCTCTCTGCTCACAGGAAACAGAAGCAGGCAGCCTCCCTCTCTTCCCCAAAGCCAATCACAACGCTGCAATGGCAGCGTTGTGATTGGCTAGGGCGCCGTCCTTGCAGGCGTCTATGGGGAGGCTGTTTTCTTCATGCAGGCCTACGTGAAGAAAACGGAGAGTGCTATGACTGGTTTGGTCGGCCCTGGGGCCGACCAAACAGTCAGCGCCCATAACACTGGGCTAGCCACTCCTCCCTGACCTGCCCGCCCCCAACCAGGCATACCCTTCTTCTGCTTTCTCGCAGTGCGAGAAGCAGAAACGTAAAATGGTATTTATACCATTTTACGTTTCTGCTTCTCACACTGCGAGAAAGCAGTGGGGCGACTCTCCTCCCCGTTGCATGTCTGGAAATACCAAACAATCCTGTTCATCAGTTAATCTGTTCATATGTATCTTACTACAATGAAAACTGCACCTACACTCCTCATGTTTGTTAGTTCCATCCGTTCACCTCAAAGGCAAAAGAGGATAGAAAGTGACGTCATCATGCCGATGGAGGTGCCATTTGGTTTCAGTGATGTAATGTGGTGGCACGCGCGGAGCCGGCGCCCCGTATCCGCATGCGAGCGCAATCAAAACGTTTCCAGTCCAGTCTGATGCATGCCCCGGTTACTTACCGGTAATCTTCATTACTCCGAGTATAGTCTTCCTCGCCACATGATTAACGAAGTGAGCTTCAGCTCCACACACAGAACCCTCCAAAGCAAAAAAGTTAGCCTCCCATGCCTCCCATCCCTTCCAAATATGGCCGACCCCTTACACCCTTGACCTCTATAAGAGGCGGGCCGGCCCAACCCTTCAGCCTGAAACTACCAAGCATAAACATGAAGCCGATAGCCAGACAGGGAGGGAGGGATGGGAACTCATGTGGCGAGGAAGACTATACTCGGAGTAATGAAGATTACCGGTAAGTAACCAGGGCATTACCTCCTCGTAAGTCTTCCTCGCCACATGATTAACGAAGTGAGCACATACCAAAGCCAAGCAGCTTCATGGAAACTCACAAGAAACCAACGGACCAGAAGGGGAAGCGAACGAAGCAGGCAAACCCAAAAGACCAGACGAGTGTAAGGACCACCCAAGAGAGAGGCAACCACGAGCAGGAAGAACCAGCCCGGGACAGAGAGACACCGGGAGGGGCGAGAACCCGGACCCCCGGAACTCGCAGGGCCGCCAGAAAATCCGCCCGAACCAACAACCAAAGGAGGACAGAGAAGGCATGGAACCAGACCGTACGGGGCCAAAAGAAACAACAAACAGGACCAGAACAGAAAGCAGCAAGCCGGTCCAAACACACCAAGACCGCCCAACGGACAGCCAAAAGGGAGAGGGGAGCAAAAGCCCAGACGTCGGAACCGACGAAAACAGAGGCCAACCCCACCACAGTGACCCAACCAAAAGCCACAGCAGTAAGGAGACGCAGCCCGACCGAAACACAGCAACACTGCACGGTGGACCACCAACAGCGAGAGAAACGAATCCCCCGAGGACCGAAGCAGCGGAACCAGGCGCAATCAAAACAGACAGCAGGAGCCGCAAGAACGGAAGAGGTGCAGAAAGGAACCCAGCACGCCAACCGAACAACAAAAAAAGGAAGGACACCAAAACCCCACCAGCAAGGAGAAAAACAGGCGGGACACGGATCCCAGTCGCACAAGGACCCCCCGGAAGGGAGCGCGACACCAAGGAGAGAACCCAGGCAGGCACAAGGCAAAAGACCCAGGAAGCCGCAGGAACGCCCTGGTCCCCAAGGGAACCTAACCGGCCAACAGCGAAAAGCGGAAAGCCCAGAAGGCCGCCCACGGAGCCCGAAGAGCGGAAGGGACCAGGCCCAGGGCCCAGCCACCTGAAAGGCAGCGAATGCCCACCAGGGGCCACCACCCACAAGAAAGCAAACATAACCCGTTAGGGAGGAGAACGCAGCGCGGAGGAGGGAGACCGCCCCGCCCAGGGGCCAAGCAAAGCGCCCCAGTAACGTTCCACATGTAGAAAGCGAGCCGCCGAAGCGAGCACCCAGGAGGCCACACAGCCCGCCAACAACCAGGCCCGACCCAGCCGAACAACGAAGAGCCGACAGGAACAGGAGCGGACAGGGAGGTAAGGCCACAGGCAGAAAACCCACCAAAGGCGAGAAGGACAGAAGGGCTGGACAAAACAAGCCCGAGCAACGCCAACAACACCAGGGAGAAACCCCGAGCCAGCAGGTCCCAGTACCCTCAAAACCAGGGACAAAGAAGAAAAGGATGCAAAGTCCGCACAGGAAACGCAGGGCCCCGCCCAGGGAAGGAGAACCGGGAAAACCCAGCATCCCCGGACAAGTAAAAGGCACCGTTCGAACACCCACCAATGTGGGATATGTCGAAGGTTGCGGCAGGAGACAAACCCCCGTCCCGAGCAAGCCCGTGCCCCCAGAAGCACAACACTCACCATTGAGCCATAGCACCATGGTCCAACACACGAGGCAGCAGAAAACAAGAGAGAAGCACCCAGGTGGGCACCACGGACAGGTCAAATGCCCCGTCCAGGCCAGACAAGCCCAGACCCCCGTAAGCAAAGGAACCAGAGGAAAGTGCAAAACCGGGAGCCCGGACGAGAAGGCAGAAAGAGCCACCACCGTGGACTCAAACTGAAACCGGAACAAAAGTGACCCAGCCAAGGACAGCACAACCCTGCCAAAAAGCCAAAGGGGCCAACCCAGCAACCCCCCGGAGAACGAGGCAGGCCAACAGAAACAAGACGAGAAACCTGCCAGCAGGGGGACCAATCGACCCTGCACCGACCGGGAACCCAAGCACGCCCCCCAGGCCGGAAAAGGCCGCAACCACCCAGCAGGGGGACACCAGAAAAGGAAGACCGCAGGCCGCACCAGCAGACAGGGCGGAAAAGGAGCCGTGTGCCCGACCCGTGACCAAAAGGAAGGGTAAGTGAACGGACACCACCAACCCAGACCGAAACCGTGGAAACATAACCACCAGCAGAACAGAACCGAGAGCTGGACAAGAGAAAGTCCACTCATGGGAAGAGGCGAAGATGAGCACCCAGGACGGCCCAGCAGCACGCGAGAACCACCGGATGACACGAGCCCCCACGAGAAGGACAATGCAAAGCCCCGCCCGCCAACAGGGCACATGGACACCCGACACACACTCCGAGGAGGACCCCGAACCCAACCCAAAGCCAGGGGGCCAGAGGAAAAACCAAGGAGGACCGCCAGTACAGGAAGAGCCCCAAGACCCCACCTCCACAGGCCCCCCCGGAAAAGCACCAGGGAGACCGCCAAGACCGACAACTGAGTGGCGCGGCAGTAGGCGGCCAATGGCTAGGAGCCGAGGAGAAGCATTACATGGACAAGAGGCATAGCAGCTGCCTGCAGAGCCAAGAATCCGGACGAGAAGGGGGCGCCGCGGTCCCGGACCGGAGAGGGCTAGCCCAAAGAAGCAGAAGCCAAAAGCACACACGGAGACCACAGAAGCAGCCCAGAGAAGGACGGACAGGTGCCAATAGTAGCCCACCCCATCAGACCCGGAGCCGCCAACAGCCCCCGGAACCCACAGGTGGACGACCAACCAGGGACCAACCAGGCCAGACCCCGCACCCCAAGGGAGAGCAGGCGGGAACAGGAGCATACAGGACGAAAGGACCGCAGGCCCAAAGCCCGGAAGGGAAGAAGGAGACAGGGACAAACACAGCCAACAAAACGAAGCCATGGCCCCACGATACACCTCTAAACGCCCCAGGAAAACACCAGGACAGGAACACACAACTTGAAATGATGGCAAGAACATTTACCACATTGGGATACTCGAAAGCAATGACAGGACACGAACCCCGTCCTGTGGGAGCCAGTGCACAGAGGCACAAGACTCACCATTGAGCGATAGCGTTAAGAGACAGTGACGTGCCCGCTTAGCAACAATGCCTCTTGAAACACCAGGTGACCCAAGAAAGAGACCCTCTCAAGCGACTGGCGTGCGTGGGAAAGGCCACCCTGTAGTCGTTCAATTGCAGCACAGTCTGCGCAACGAACTGGAACCACCTTAGAGTTCGAACGCCTCCCTCAAATAGGGCAGCCATAACGTGTCGAAGCAGGGTGTGGTGTCAAGAAAAAAACACACGAATGTGCATACAATGGGAACAAATAAGAAACTCATCAACAGAGGCAGCGGTCCGGCCATCCCACGGCCGTGGTGAGACATGTCCCAGACGCCTGTATTATAAACATCGGTAGCAACCAGTGGCACCTCGGCGAGCACCAGGTACCGAAAGGAGAATAAAATCTCCCTACAGGACTTGGGATACTCGAAAGAGCACCAAACAAATGACCCCAACACGGACTACAAAAAAAAATAAAAGGGGAAAACGCGCCTTTAAATGCACTGTTCTAAAAGAGCATACCCATAGAGCAAAGAGTGAAATATTAGAGCACTTGTTCTTTAAAAAAAACAGAACGCCAGAACAGGGCCTCGAACACCGGACCCTCAGATCCAAAGTCTGACGCGCTACAGACTGAGATATCCAGGCTAGCGAACAACTGCAGTCGGATTTCCAAGGTGACAGGCATGCAAAGCTAACATCACATGACAAGTGCATACGCCGTGAGGAGCCTCGAGATGCAGAACAAAAAAAGTAAGATACACAATGAACTAATTGTACATAATCCACAGAGACTGAGGCAACGCCCAGTAATGTGTGCACACCTACGACCACTCAGACAAAATGTCACGCAGAAGAGCCGAGCCTGCTCGAGAGCACCCAACACCACTAGCCCAATCCCATTGTCAGCTGCAAACCAACTACGCTGCGGGAGAACAACGAGGTGCGCATGTGCGTGAGCAAGACACCTCCAACACACTGGAAATACAGAAAGCAACGTGCAATAAGGTGACAGTCCCACAAAACCAAAAGTACCGAAAAGATTCGGTGCAAGACACCTTGGTGCCACACAAAGGACATAATCAAGACACCAGCCGCACGTCGGCGGACAGAGGAACGGGCGAGACCGCGGCATCCACGGGCCAGGAGCCGACTGAGGCAACGGCAGCAGCCCACAACAGGAGCCGGACAAACCAGGTAAACCCCCAGCAGAGTCCGCCCGAGCAGGGCCTCAATCCAGGAAAGCAGGGCAGGAACGCCACAAGCCGAGGGGGCGGGGTGAATCGGCAAAAGCAGCCGCAGGCCGAGTCGGGCCGAGGTCAGAGCCGGAACCGGTCCGCTAGGGTGGCATGAAGCAGAGCCCCGCTGAAAACCCAGCTGGCTGAGACCACAGGGGCCGGGAAGCCAAGCGGAAACCACGAGAAGCAGCAAGTCATAGGGAAGCCCGCAGCCCTCCCGGGAGCCTGGGCCAAAAATACTCCCCGCCCGAGCCCGCCTGTGCCGGGCTGCCAGACAGCGGGGCCCAAACCCTACAGCCCGCTAAAGCAGGGCATAAAGCGAAAAGGGAGGGAGCGCAGGGTAGAATAATCTCCCAAGAACCTCGCCTCAACTTACCTGAAACACGCTCTGGAGAATCTGCAGCGCAGAACCAAAAAAACAGGCTGAATGGTTGGGCCGGCCCGCCTCTTATAGAGGTCAAGTGTGTAAGGAGTCGGCCATATTGGGAAGGGATGGGAGGCATGGGAGGCTAACTTTTTTGCTTTGGAGGGTTCTGTGTGTGGAGCTGAAGTTCACTTCGTTAATCATGTGGCGAGGAAGACTTACGAGGAGGTAATGGGGATATTCAAAAGGTGAGGAAACTGCAGGTGGATACTGTATCCACCATAAACATCATTACTGAAGCTAAGTAACTTGTCTGCCTGGAACAGTGTGATGTGGACTGAAGAGAGAAGGGTAGGGAAGGTACCAACATGCACTGGTGTGCAAAGGGAGGGACGAAGGCTACAGGGAGCGAGATAATACATTTTAATTTGTGTGTAAAGATTCATGATTTATCTTGCTAAGTGACCACTAATTCATTTTTTAACAACTTCGTTCTCTTCTATACATTGACATTATATCTCTCATTTCACTCTCCTTTCTATTCCCCCCTCATCTATTTCTCTCTCTCTCCTGGCTTATATTGTACTCCATGTTTTTCACTCTCTGATGTTCCCTCCCTTTCTGAACATTTCCCAAACATTGCACTTGATCCATGCTGCCCATTGTTGCCCCTTTCACCCCTCCTTCTTGTCCCTCTTCCCAGCTCCGGGCAGCGGGGGCTCAGATTCTACAGGAACAGTTTTCTGCTGTCAGCGCGGTTGGCAGCCTGGATGTGTCGGATAACGGTAAGGGCTCCAGGGCAGACCACTGCACACTTCTCTATCTTATAAATTGCACATGGGGGTTTCATTTCTTCTTTGTGTAAGTACTGAGAGTGACCCACATAATATGTTGAGTGAATTCAGTGGTGGGGAGCATACTGAGAGGAGCAATTGAAAGCAGACTAAGAATCGATTTCAGAAAGGCAACAGCGAATTGACATTGTCTCTCAGTATGTGTTTACACAATCAGGGGTGATGATCAGGGGTCCCTGATAAATACCTGTATCGTTGTGTGTGTGATATTCACATGTGCACATTTTGAATGACAATACAAACATGCCTTTGTGCTGGAGCTCCCCTAGTTCGTGGTCCATAGATGTCTCTACGTAAGCACCATGCAAACTCCTGTTAAGGCTCGAAATGCGATTTGCGCGAACATCGTAATGAGGGTGTTTGTGAGAATGGAGAAAAAAATGTGTTGGGAAGGGGTAATTTAATTGTAAAGGAGGTATGCATGTAGGAGGTGGAAGGCCAGCTAACACTCCATTAAAATATTACACTTTAGTAAGACAAGCTTTGACAAAGCTAGCTTTTTCTAATAAATTAAAGTGCTTCTTCATTAATTGGGCAAGTTCTGAGTGTCACTACGAGGACGGGGAGGCGAGGATGAATGATTGGATTAGTCAAATGAGATTAATGGGTAACTGAGTCCAAGGTTGACTCAGTGGATTGAATGACTGGGTGATTGATTGCATTCATGAATGCTGAATGAGTTGGTGAGTGCATGAATGGATAAATAGGTGAGGGTATTGATGAGTAGGTCAATGTCAGCGATTAATAGGTGAGTGCATAGGTTGATGGATGATTAGACTATGCATCCACACGCATCTATGCATTAATCTCCCAAACTGTCTGTTCACACATGACTATTCCTCTATTATGTCATACAGCAACCCATTCATGAATACCTCAGACCATCAATCTTATTCTAGCCACAAGTTATATCCACGCACATTCATGCATTCATTTTGTCATTCTTACAGTCACTCACATGTATGCTTCTTTGAACATCCACCCATGCACTTTTTCATTATACATCCACTCATGTGTGCATGGGTGTTTGTAAGAATGTAGTCTGCGATTGTTTGCATTTTGCCTGTGTTTGCTCCGCTCTGTTACGTGTTTGCAAATGGATATCTGAATCTGTGTTGGTAGTTGTAATTTGTTTGCGTTCATGTGTGCCTGCGTGCATGTGTGTGCCTATATGTCTGTTGCTCTGTGTGTGTTGGTTACTTTATGTATGTTGGTTTGTTTATGCATGGATACCTATTGGCGTATTGCTCTGCTCCTTAAAGTGAACATGGATATATGCTTTGCCTGTGTGCATGCACACACGTGCAATATGTGTGCTTGTTTGTCAGTATTTGTGTGAGGAATACATATACCTGTCTGCTTCACATGAATAGCTGCCGTGTGGCCCTATATGATGTGGGACAAATTAGGCTGCCCCTGGATATTTTGCAGTATGTAATATGTCACTCCTGAATACTTTTTTTACACATACACTAAAAGCAAAATGCTGCTTTGAGTGTGTGTGTAAACATATCTCAGAATGCAAAGTGCTGTAGGTCAGAAAGCAAGGAACTGGCTGAAAGTGCTTCACAGGACATTGATCCTCTTGGCAGCTATGCATGGCTGAAGCCACCATATCCAATTTTGATCAGCTTCTTCATGTTTGTTGTAAAGCACCCCTTTGTGATCAAACCCAGTTAACCATATAGGTGTGTATAAAAGATGCATGCATTACTAATACTAATCTTCCACGGTCTCAGGGGAGTTTGTAGTCCTAGCGCTCCACAGTGCCTACTCCATGTTTATGAAGGCAGACTGTGCTGTACCTTCTGAGACGACTGTGTGCCTCCCCGCTTTTCCAGGAGCCGGAGTGTCTCCTGCCCAGATTCAGATGTTTTATGAGGCCCTGTAGCTCATTTTTGGGATAGCCCTGCTCCGCTCGTGGCCCTTCGGGCCCTACAGAATCAGTTGGGGGCCCTGAGGACCTGTTCTCGGATCCGGACAGATGCCGGTCGATCTTACTTGACCTTCCCCAACGTCAGCCCCGGCGATGGCGCTCCCGACGTCGACCGTGCCCCTGGTCGGCGTCGACCCCATCCTCATTCCCGACGTGGACGCGGAGCTGGACCAACGTCAATCAACGTCAGTACCGACGCAGGAAGGGACTTTTGTCCCTGTGTTGATCCCTGGTGTGTATTTTGTGCCAGGAGGTGATGAAGAGGAATGGGAGGGGCAGCTGGACCCTTTAACCAACCAGCTTGAAGAATCTATGGACTGGCGGATGGACCTGGGTGGGGCCAGTGGTTTGTTCACCTCCCCTGACTCTGGCTTGCTTTCTCCCCCTACTGTGGCTACGGAGGAGGGAGTTTCCTATGCTGTGGTGGTGCGAAGGACGGCCGAGGTCCTTGGCATCGAACTCTCTTCAGTGGTAGTCAGGACTAATCTCCTGACAGAGGTGCTTCAGCATGCAGCTTCCACTTCTGAACCCCTTTTGCCCTTCAATAAAGCCCTCTCCGATGTCCTGGGCACTTGGTCCAAGCCCAGCACAGAGGCTCCTGTGGTCACTACAATCGCCCGCCGCCACCGTCCCACTCTGGGCAACCTAGCATTCCTAACGCAGCATCCCTCCCCTGGGAGCTTGGTTGTTCAAGTTTAATCTTCAAAGGGCACATTCCCTTCTACGAAATCCAAGAAGTTGGACCATCTTTGGAAGAAGATGTTTTCATCCTCCAGCTTGGCATTGCGGTCGGTGAATACCGCATGCCTCTTGGCCCCAAACTCCAAAACCATCTGGGATACGGTTGCGAAGGTGCTGCCCCTGTGCCCGAAGGAGGCCCGTTATCTCCCAGGCAATTGCAGATGGGAGAGACACAGCCAAATTCACCATACGTTGTGGACTGGACAACTCTGACTTACTGGGCAGAATTGTTGCCTTGTTGGTAGCGCTCAGATGCTACGCCTGGTTAAGGACATCTGGCTTTTCGGAGGATGTCCAATCTTCTTTGATGGACATGCCCTTTGATGGCACCCGCCTTTTCGGCAACAAGGCAGACTCAGCGCCTGAGTGCTTCAAGGATTCTCAAGCCTGATCCTTGGGCCTCACGGCTACCTCCCGCCCACCTCAGTCCGGCATTCGTCCCCTTCGTGGCTACGGAAGGGGCTCCCCGCCTCGTCCTGTCCAGCCCAGCCACTGAGTCATGCAAGCTGCCCAGTCTGAGTGTCTGCTGACGTGGTACCCAGCGATCTCGTGGGTCTGGGAGCCAGCGGGCGGGCCATTCCATCCTTTTCCCCCCTTGCCACTGCCTTCAAACCTTCTTAGTCTCGATGTTTTAGGCCCATCAACGGCCAGTCGGAGGCAGAATTTGCCATCACCTCCTCCGCTGGCAATCCTTCACGTCAGACAGGTGGGTTCTACAGATCGTCCGAAGGGGCTACCCCCTCCCCTTCGAGATTACCTGTAGGAAGCTGGCTCTGTATATACTATACCAAAGTAAGGTATAGTGTGCACAGAGTCCAGGAAGTCCCCAGAGGTATAGCAGAGGCTAAATTAGATACATGCTAACAGCTCTCTTTGTGGTAGTGTGAGCGAGCAGCTAGGCTTATCAGGAGGGTTTGTTTAGCATTTATTGTATTCACTCAATCAAGAACTGATTAGACACACTCAGAGACAGAATCCAGACCAATTGGGCCAGTAAAAAAAGGTATACTTATGTTTTATTTCTAGAACCAAGCAGGACTTGGTATAGGTAGGTAAATTGTTTTTGCAATTGTAAAACTTTACAGGGTAATGCAATTGGGAATGGATTTGCCAGTCGTTACAGGTGTGTATGTGCTTTAAAAACAGTTTAAATTACACAGTAATTACTTTTGATTACTTTTACATTACTTTTGGATTACATTGACTACTCTGGGTGATATGCCTAGATATCACACCGTGGATCCCACAATACAAGGTAAGTAAGACTTTTTCAGGTTTGCAATAAAGTTACTTTTCTTTCAAATAAAAGTTCAGCTTGACAATATTTTTAGGAACAAAACAACACAACATTGGTTCCTATGGGAAAAAGTAGATTATCGGTTTGCAGGTAAGTAAACGACCTGCAAGAGAAGTTTTTGGGGGTTAGAACCAAGCTACCCCAAGGTTCAGATAGGCACCCAAATTGCACCACCAGCTGCACTGGGGCGGCCAGGTGCAGAGTGCAGGGGCCCAACGTTAACCAACGGGGCTAAGGGTCCCTTTGGTCAGGGACTGCTTATGAGCAGGCCACTTGGGTGTGGGAGCAAAGCTCCTGGGGTTAAGATCAGCACTGCAGGGGCCAACAATCAGCACAGGAGCTGCACCACCAGCGGCACAGGGCCGCGCGTGTAGAGTGCCAAGGAGTTCTCGGGGACCCTGTGAATTCCAATGAAGATCTTTGGTTCGGAAAACATGCTGCAGGCTCAGGCAGGGAGGCTTCCTGAATGCGGCCACCGGCTGGAGAGGTAAGTTGGGTTCTTGGGGCATGCCTGGACACCGTCGGTTGGGCCACCCAAGGGCGCGAGGCGTCGGGTACAGGGGTGTCTTTTGGCGTTGGTTCTTCTTACCAGCTCTGGTCGGGGGAACCCTTCAGGTTGTAGGCTGCAGGTGTTGTCTTGAAGCTTGAGGGAGGTCAGGGATCACCAGATCCCAGGTCAGGATTGCTGGGGAGACCTCCTCATGGTGTTGGGCCACTCGAACTCGGGCCGTGGGCGTCGGGTGCAAAGTGGTGCAAAATCGCAGAGCCAGCTGGATCCGGATTCTGTGGGTAATTGTTTGTTGCGCAAATCTGGTGCTCACGGGAGACAGAATCTGTAAGGTGAGTTCAGGGCAGGTCCTCCGGGCTCTAGGGGGCTGCTGGCTGCTGGACACGCCGGGGTTTCCGCTGTAGGCAGGGTGGAGTTGGGACAGGCCAGAGTTGGTGTCCCCTTCTTCCTGGGTCAGCCCAGCTCTTCGGTCCTTTTTCTTTCTTCCTCGAATCTGAGGAGGCAAGGTTCAGGGTTGCCCCAAAATACTTAATTTAGGGTTGTTTGCAGGAGTGTGCAGGTCAGGACCAATGGGTCCCTTCTTTGGGGTGAGTACACCCCCTATTATGCCACCCTCCAGTGGGAGGTGGGCATGAGCCTCTTCCTAATTGGCTGGGTCCTCTCATCTCCAAGATGGAGGGGACTGAGATGTGTGCTTCACCTCACCTCCCCCACCTGAGGGGTGTGGTTGGCAAAGGTGGGCACACCTCTCCTCCTAACTCGGTTTTCCCGCTGATTATTTTGCCCAAAGTGGGGGGTCAGAACCGGTGGAAGCTAGTTGCTGGGGGCAGCTCACAGAGGTGGCAGGCATTTAAATCTTCCCCTTCATGGATCCAGCCCATCCTGGGGGAGGAGGCATGACAGGCCCAGGATGGGCTTTGTTTCTGGACCCAGAGAGCGGGGGTTCTCTACCCAGGGGTCCAGAAACCTGTCTGGTGGTGGCAAATGGCAGGCAGCCATTCAGGAACGCCAGGGATGGTCGTTTTTTAGGGGGAATCTCTAAGATGCCCTCTGTGTACATTTTACATGAAACCCCACACTGGCATCAGTGTGGGTTTAATGTGCTGAGAAGTTTGCTACCAAACTTCCCAGTATTCAGTAAAGCTATAATGGATATGTGGAGTTCGTAATTACCAACTCCGAGACCATTTACTCTTTAAGGCTTTACTGCACTTACAATGGCTAAGAATGGACTTAGACACTTTAAGGGTACAGTGCCCATGCAACTATACCCTCACCTGTGGCCTAGTGCACCCTGCTAGAGTGGTGGCTTACTTAGGCCACAGGCAGTGGTTTGAAGGCATGGCACACAGGGATGTGTGCCATGTCGACGCTTCACTTTTCTCTGCACCAAAACATGCAGCCTGCGATGACAGTGTGTGGGTGTTAAGGTACTGGGCCCTCAAGGGTGGCACAATAGGTGCTGCAGCCCTTAGAGGCCTTCCTTGGTCACAGTGACCTTGATACCCAAGGTACCTTTTACAAGGGGCGTACCTGTGACCAGAGATGAGCTAATTGTGGGTACAGAGGTACAGCTTTGGGAAAGAACACAGGCATTGGGAACCTGATTGGCAGGGACCCAGGTCACACCAAGTCAAACTGCAAAATGCATCATGTGCCATGCAAAAAGTGGGGGTAACCATGCAAAAAGGGGCACTTTCCTACACTACCCCTCCCACAATGCCACCCTCCTATGACCGAATGTCGGAGGATCATTTGGCGCTTCTCCGTGAGGAAGTTGCGGCTTTCTTGGCCAAGGGGGCAATAGAGAAGGTTCCTGTGCCAGAAGTAGGACGTGGTTGTAATTCCTGCTACTTTCTGGTGCCCAAGAAGGTCAAAGGCCTACATCCTATCTTAGACCTCTGGACCCTCAACTTCTTCCTCCGGAAGGAAAAGTTCAAGGTGCTCACTTTGGCCCAGGTCCTTTCTGCCCTGGACCCAGGAGACTGGATGGTAGCGCAGGACCTCCGGAATGCTTATTTCCATATCCCCGTCCTTCCTGCCCACAGACGCTACTTACGATTCACGGTGGGCCACCAGCACTTTCAGTTTACCGTGCTCCCATTTGGCCTTACCAGTGCCCATCAGGTGATGGTGGTGGTTGCAGATCATCTGCGCAGATCAGGGGTACCAGTCTTTCCCTATCTTGACGATTGACTGTTGAAGGCGAGCTCGCCCCAGGCTGTCGTCTCCCACCTCCAGACTACGGCGGATCTCCTGCACTCGCTGGGGTTCACTATCAACGTGCCGAAGTCACACCTGACTCCATCTCAGACTCTCCCTTTCATCGGGGCGGTTCTGGATACAGTGCAGTTTCAGCGCCTTACCCGTTATCCAGAACAATGATAGGACAAATGTAGGTAAAGGGTCGTGCAACTACCTAGGCCTATATTTGGGTGGGTTCATAACAATGCCTGGGGAAAATTCTAAGGTAAGGAATCTACAACGAATATATGTCTTGGCCAGATACATCGTTACCGAAGGTAAGTAACTTGTTCTTTATGCTTTCTTTGCATATACGAATGACGTTATCACTTTTCTACCTGTGCTTTACCTACACTACGTGAGGAGGCTTCTAATGCTACACTCTTTGATGTACCTCATCTCTATGTTAGAAGGCGGATTGCACTGATTCCACTTGCGCGGTATGTTATCTGTTTGAAGGGAAGATGCACAGATTCTGCGTGCACTATAAGTTCTGAGGATTGAATTTATATTTGCAATGCTGTTGGCTATGCTGTGCCTCCTCTGTGTGTGAGTGATGTCTGCTGTGATTTTACCTGTACTGCACATGTTGTTTTGTTTGAGGGAGGTTTGCTAAATGATGCATGTCTTTGTGCGAGAAGACCTGCATTTCTGCTCCAGTCCTATGCCAGATCAATATATGAGAAACCTGCCTTGCTGCTGCTTGTAGTGCAGTGCTTAATTAAAAATAAGTAAGTGCCAGAGCCCTTCTCCAGAGGCCATTGCAGCTTGCACCACCCTTTGGGCATGCCAGCGCTGCCAATGCCAGTAGCAACACAACTACTACTCATTGCACTCCTACAAATTTGACAATTTAGACTACTCCAGGTCACCTAAAACTATAGGAAAGGCGTGGGTGGCAGTTATTATTCTTTTTATATCACTGCTGTTGTGCTCATCTTTAAATAAGACAGCGCCACCATGTGGTGGACTGTCAATTGTGCTGGTGTTGAGAATTAAGTGCCGGTGACGTGCACCAGAAACCACAAGCTCAAATTAACAACGACTTCTGTACTGTTCTATTTTGTGTGTGGGGAACATGGCCTGCTGTACCAGTTGTAGGAGTATCGTAAACTTGCATTGCTGTTCTTTTGCTTTCCTGTGTCATTAAACTAGTGTAACCACAGCAAAGGCTGTACTCTGAGCTGCAGAACATCCATTATCCGGTGGCTGCGCTGAGCATCAGGTCCAGAGCAAGTGGTCTGCAAAGGAAACACATGAACGTTTTGTAAATTGAAGACTACAAAGACCTAATGAGGACAGACAATACCACAGCGTTATATTACTAGACCAGGTAGACCGGGTAACGTAACCTAACCTTCTAGGACCTTATTGTCCAAGGATCAAGTCATATTACATAGGCTGATGGTCAGGAAGCTGATAATCACAGACGTGATCTAGATGGTATGCAAAATACAGAGAGAGCGCCGGAAATAGGATGTTCCCTTAAAACCACAAATGGATTTTGAATAACGGTCTGTCTGATATTAATTAATCATATTTGCTAGGACTGGGGCTATCCTCAGATGCAGATATTCTGAAATGCAACAAGAGATCTAGGTACCTTCAACCAGGGTCCACTGCCAATGCCCTTTTGATTGACTGGCCGCAAACATTTCTTAACACATTTCCTCCATCCTATGCAAGACTTCCACTGCAAAAATAATTCTGATTGCTCCGTGGTGGCCATGGCATTTGCGGTTCCTGGACTTCCTTCTGATCTCAATTCTACACATCATTCTTGATGTTCCTATGGAACTTGTTTTGTGAGAAGAGAAACAAAATTGCCTGATGTAAAGTGCCCCAAATTTTGCAAGCTTTTATTGCCCGGCTCCATTTGGTGCATTTTGCTAAATTGGTGTTTTTTTTTACTCATTTGTTAGGGATAGATAAGGAAAATATCACTGTCTAGTGTGCATGTGTGGTTTCTGTATATATGCATGCATACCTTACTGTCCTTGCGAAGAGCAGGACATTTTGAGGAAAAAAAAACACACCCTATGATTGGTTGACATCTGATGTTCACGAAGAGAAACAGAAATGATTAGCTGTAAAAAAACAAAATATTTGGCTAAAAAAAACATGAAAAAAATCATCTGGGGCAGTTATTTGGTTTCCTTCTCGTTTAGACACAAACGTGAAAATGTTCACTATCAAAATGTTGGCTGATCTCGAACCGTATTTAGCAATTTGAAAACAACAATTGCACGAGTGCCATAGATTGTCATGTTTCCTCTTTCTTTTGTATTTAAACACGTGGATCAGAAAGTGATTGAGAGTAGAAATAGAATGTCCTTGTTTTACTCACTTTTTAATGGCACTTGATCTTCTGCTCTGTGGGGAAGGTCCAGGCTCAGCTGGGCATTTTGAGCGCGATTATTGGTGCATAACTTTTTTGATGCTACTTTTTCTATGTTGTCACTTCGGTGTCGTTCAAGCCCTTGTAGGTTTGATCAGGGAATTAGTATCCCTGGCACCGGCCCCTGGCCTTCTCTGCTTCTTCTCTTTACGGAAAGAGGAAGATGAATGCTTCCGCTTATGAATTTAGACCACCTTTAGGACGGCCATGTCTGGAATGGGACTTAGATGGAGTCAAGGCTTCTCGTTGAGAGTTGCTAATGAGTACTTTGTCTCTGGCCCGCACTTGGTCTCGGAAGGCATCAAGGACCTCACCTTACCGGCAGCCAACGCATACTTTGGCCCCAAACACCAGACATAGGGCTTGAAGACATCACTCACTTTTCTTAAATACCAAAGACTTTCGGGGTGATGTTGGCCTAAAAAATAAATCAGAAAAAACTACCTAGTTTGTGAGAATAAAGCTTATCGGAAGAGGAACTACTCTGGAACCGCGTCTGAGAAGCATGAAAAATCAGACTTGCATGGCTAGAGCCTTTGGCTCCCTATGTGTACTCATGACATTACTTTCAGTGACATGCGACTCCAGCCTCAACATCATGTGGCAAAACCTGCTGTCAGTGAGCCGGTGTTGCACTTAAAGTTTTCTAGATCAAGTCTGATGCCTGGGGGAAAGGTTCAGACACAGAATCTGTGGGGGCAAATATTCCTTAGAATGGCTACTTCACCAGCCTTTCCCAAATGCCATGCCTGAGAGGGACATAGGCTTTCTTGTCCCACTGGCCTAGTGTATGAGCTTAGAAGTTTAACAGCACGACCCCAGCCTATCACAGCAGCTGAGAAGCTGTCAACCCACTCTCCCTGTCCCTCCTGGGATAGCAGATGGGGGAATGGGACTGCTGCCATCGCTCTGCAATCTTCAGTTGAAGGAATGCAATGAAGGGGTGCACAGAGCAGTGTGTTTCTCCCCTCCTGAGGCCTTGAAATTGCAAATTGAAGCTTTTCAGAAAGATGTGTTTGATATTTTCAAAGAGTTCCTCTGGTGCTCCTGCTAAATACAGAATAGGCTGTGACGTCAGTGGTTTCAATCTCGATTCCGACGGTACTGGCGCTGATGACTTTTGCAGCACTTTTATCCAAGGCGTCTATATTGACACCAGTGAAGTCAACTTAAGCATTTGTACATGACAGTGACATCCATCTCCACATCAACGCTGGTGTCTGTTTTGCTGACAGAGTAGTCACTACTGAGGCCCCACTGATTTTATCTTCAGACTGGAAGCCATCTTCACTGTATTTAAGGGGATCTTGAGTTTGCTCAAATGCTCCAGTACACTACACTAGGAGACTTTCCAAAGAATGACAAACCTCTGTGCTTTGACAATCCCCTGGGTCACCAAGATGACAGCAGTGACAAAGGTGGTCTTTTGCCTAAATATCTGTTGGTCTGGTGTATTGTAGACAAACCACATTCAATATTTTAACAGAACTTTCGGTAGACATGCTTCTAATCCAGCCAGTGATGCTGGGACTTTCTGCAGAGCGGAGGTGCTGTCCTCACCTCACTGAAGGCATGGGGTTGTGTGAAATCCAACTGCTGCCTAAAAAGCAGGTGTACCAAATAGGTTAAACTAATTTCACAGTACAGTGTAAATGTGCGTTTTGCATCTTCAACCACATTTTCACACATTTATAGATAAACATAATGTGATATGGTGATATCATTTACAGACGGCTCATTCTACATCACAATATCTCTGTGGTGCAGCTAAGTCACAAGAAACAACTGTGGGTCCAACAACTCAGTTTTGTGTTTTGTCTGAGGAAAGGCAAGATTGAAAACACTTTTGAAACTTACAATAATTTCCTGTTGTTGACAAACCTGGGGTATCTTGGTGTCTTCTCATGAATGGGCACTCTGCTATAAGCCTTTGTTGGGATGGGAATGTCCCTTGTATGGTGTTCAGTCATGTTCCCCTGCCCTAAGTGCCTGCCTTCGTGTATCTGGTATCCTGGTTTTTGATATTGGCTCGATTGTCATGCTAATATGGTGTTTGTGGATAGGCCTACACATATCCCTTTTCATGAGTGAGGTCCTGGGCTTGTCATGTGATCTGAAGGTGCGCTCATTGACGTACAGTGGACTACACTTTTTCATGGGTTTAGCACATAGAGCGGTGGTGACAGTGTACCAAGTTTTGTGAATCCATAGTTGTGTCCGTACCATTTTATTAGTGTCACTGGAGTGAAAGCCTACTAGCATACTTGTGTAAAGGTCTGCTTCTATGTGCTTTCCCAGATCCTACTGCTAACATCCCAAGTGTATGTTGTTCATGTTTGTGTTTGTAGCCTGCATGGTACTTGCTTGGTGTGTGCGAATGAACCAGAAAAATGGAGGCCTATGGGATCCACTTTGGATACTCCTGGCCTAGCCTTTGCACATGATAAAAATGAGGTTGTTTTCCCAGACTGTGGAAGTGTAATGCTGATTTACTGAAGCTGGATGAAGGAGACCTATTCCCTGAAGTGAGGGGAGAGGTGACATGGCTTCTTTAGAAATTCAATTAGGCCTTTTGCTTAGCAAGGAGCTGCTCCGGTCAGTCAACGCCAGTTGCTTGCTGAGGAGATATACCCATGCTTGGTGAGATCTTGCCAGCAGTCCCTGAGGAATTTCGGGCCAACCTGGCTCAAACTATCTACGATGGTCAGGATGCTGCAAAGTACATCATCCGGTTTGGTCTGGATGCTACCGACTACTTTGGCAGAGAAGTTGACTCAAGCGTGGTGTGTAAGCGGCACACTTGGGGGCAATCCACGGGCTTTTGAGGTGTCATGCAAGCCTTTTTAATGGACCTACCGTTCAGTGGGTCTCGCCTGTTTGGCGAGAAGGCCTACTCAGCGTTAGAACGCTTTAAAGAAAGCAGAGCCACAGTGCATTCCTTAGTTCTTTCCACCCCAGCATGACAGTACCCTCAACTGTTTTGCCCCTTTTGAGGCTACTCCAGAGAGTTGGTGTACCAACAATGCCATGGTCTAATGCCTCCCCGCAAGACACCCCAGTTCTTTCTGGGGTGGGGATCACAATCAGGCCATCAGGGGCAATGTGCTTCCCAGTCTCCTGGACCTGTGGCATTAACCTCAAAGGTGCATTAGTTTGCCTTTATTGGGACATGACCAACCTGTGGGAGGCAAGATCAGATATTTCCTCCACTGGTGGCAAAAGATAACATCTGGCAGGTGGGTCCTGCAGATGATTCAACAAGGCTATGCCCTGTCATTCCTTTTAGATCCACTACATCTCTTTTCCACATCAGGACATCTTTCAGAGGAGCATCTGTCCATCTCGCTCCAAGAAGTGCAGTCCAAGGAGCCATAGAGACGGTCCTAGCCCCAGAAATAGGCACTGTCTTCTACTTCTGATATTCCCTCATGCTGAAGAAGGACAGAGGTTTTAGTCCTATTTTAGATCCCCGCCCAATAAGCTCCATCTTGCGGAAGGACAAATTCAAGATGCTCACACTGGCCCACTTTCTGTCTGCCCTGGTTCCAGGTGATCGGATGATGACTTTGGAATTGCAGGTCTCTACTTTCATATGCCAGTCACGCAGTCCTGCAGACGCTACTTGCAGTTCAAGGTGGACCACGAACATTTTCAGATTGCCATGCTCCCCTTCAGCCTCACCAGTGCCCCTCAGGTGTTGACAAGAGTGATGGCGGTGGTTGCAGAACATCATTGGAGGTTGAGGATTCCAGGTTTCCCCTACTTTGACGAATAGCCGTTGAAGGTGGGCTTATCATGGTCAGTTGTAGACCTCCTCCAGGTGCCAGCTAAACCTCCTGCCATCAGTGAGTTTCACTGACAATGTGCCAAAGTCAACCCTGACTCCTTTACAGAGGCTACCTTTCATTGGAGCCATCCTGGATTTGGTGCAGTTTCGGCCCTTTCCTCCATCACAGTGAGTCCAGCACATTCAGACTATGACCCCAACGTTTCAGCCTCGGTCATGGGTCTTTGTGAGAGTGGCTCTGTAGTTTCTGGGTTTGTTGGCATCCTGAAACCTGCTAAAAAACTATGCTAGGTGGCATATGTGGACTCTGCAGTGCAACCTGACATTTTAGTGGGCCCAGCACCAGGCGAACCTGTTTGATTACATCCAGGTTTCATAGGAGGCTACCAAAAACATACAGTGGTGGCTGAACAGCAATTAGACCAGCTGCTGACCCTCTCCCTACCACCATCCAAAGCTGACTGTGGTGACAGATGTGTCACTGCTGGGATGGGGAGGTCATCTGGGAGAGGTGAAGATTTGAGGACTCTGCTCACCAGCGGAGACCCGTCTCCACATCGTTCTCTTGGAGTTTCAGGCCATACATCTGGTGCTGAGAGCCTTCCTATGGTCCATCAAAGGGAGGCTGGTTCAGGTTCCCAGGAACAACACCACTGCCATGTAGTACTGCAACAAGCAGGGCGGGGTGATGTCTTGGGTCCTGTGCCAGTATGCACTTCGACTCTGGACCTGACTGGAGGGCCAGGGTTTCTTCCTGTTTGTGAACCATCTGGCAGAATCTTTGAGCGCCAGGGTGTATAAACTCAGCAGGCAACCATTGGTGGATCATGAATGGTGGCAACCCTCTGAGGTGGCATAAGGCATATTGCACCAATGGAAAGAACACTTACTAGGTCTTTTCGCCACAGTTGAGAACACGCTCTGTCAAGACGTTTCTGTGCTGAAGCTTTCCAGAAGACTCGCTCTCGCAGACACATTCCGGATATACTATATAAGGAAGAAAAAAATGCCTAACACCTAATGATAATGTTACGGTTATGCCCTTTCTCACACTGATATCCTTCTTGATCTTTTCTTTTGCTATGCCCTACTTTGTTATGTTCGATGCTCACCTAGGGCTCCAGGTGTTTGACATTTACGGTTGAGTCCTCATAATGTTTGAGGGGTTTGGGCCGTTGTACAGGTTTTTCTGTTTCTCCATTTCAATTCTCTGCCCCCACAGTATATCCCCTAAAGTGACGTTTGATCCGTAGGTGTGTTTGACGGCCCCCAGTACATACTCATTGATAATCTTCAAGGGTATTGCAATGTCCCAGCGCTATGTGCTGGAATTTTGTGGGTAAAATGAGGTGTAATGGTTCTCTGTTTCATTTTCTTGTGCCAACAAGGGGCTACTTGAAGGTGGGCCAGAGGTGCAACCAACCCTCCTTGGCCCCTTAAGAAAGGCCAAGGAGAGGGCTGTGGGAGGGGGCGATGACAAATGCCTTCTTCTTCCTTTGGAAACAATGAGGAGGATTATAGAATTGCACAGGCAATTATAGAATTGCATCAAGGGCTTCACCCTGTGTCCATTGGCCAACATGTATGGCAAAAGGTAGGTGCAGCAGAGTCATGGACAACGTAGACTGTTTAGGATTTGACTGAAGGCCATGCCTGTACACAGTGACAACTGGGCATAAAAGATTGGGTGCAAGGTGTTGCCACAGGCAACACACTACACCAGTTGGCCATTGACATAATCAGTTACAAGTGTATAAATGATTACTGCGACAAAAACATAACATTAACAGGCAAAAGTAAAGCATAAAGCTCAAATGTTCAGGACTCTAACGCTTAAAATACATTTTGCCACTCATTTAATACCTTTACATTATTAAAGGCCAGACCAGAACTTAGAAAATGTTTAAAAAGAAATGTGTTTTAGCACAGTATCTCATTTTAGATTTTGGACAACTGGGCTTTAACAGAAAAGAGGGGAATACATGTACATTCAGAATATGACCAAAAGCTGTGTGCAGTGTGATTGAGGGTTTGAATACTGGGTACCGCTGGGCGCAGGGCTGGTCTGAATTACAGTGGATCTGAGATCCGAGAGTGGGAAAATCAAGCTAAATCACAAGCTCTAAGTTACAGTTCTAAGCTCTGAAAGTGCTAGTCAACTGCTCTCCAATACCACCTTATCAGTGGTCTTCCACTTTATAAGTAAAGGTATTGAAAGACTGGATGGAGTAAAGGCAGAGAAGGTGGTGGTGAACTTTACATTCCTGCCTTTACTCCACCTGCCAAATTGAGAGCTGTCTGCTGACCCGCAGATGTAATGACAATTCCTGTCAGTGTTGGAAAAGTTTGACGGGTGGCATCGTCAAACATGACATCCAGCCGTCAAACTTTTCCAAAGTTTTATATTCTTCTCAAACAAACTCCCGAAGCAGGAGTTTGTTTTTGAAAAATGTAAAACTAATGGCCACCACACCATGGGAGTATTCTTTCATGGTATGTTTTTTATTTTTACTGTCCCTCACTGCCAGGACTTAGTTTGCGGTGATGGACAGCAATAAAAGCCATCCAACGGACCACTCCGAAGTAGGCGGATTGTTAGATGGGATACCTTACTTTATTCCGTCGGGCTGTCGGAGAAGTATGTCGGCGACAGAGCCAGAGTAGGCTCCATCATCGACAAACTATTGGTCCGCCCAGCCCTAAATCGGGCAGGTGAACTGAGAGCTTGGCAGAGAGAGTACTCTGCCAGTGTTGAGACATAGTACCTTCTCTGCCAAACTCTAAATCATGCCCTAAGAGTATAGGATTTAATTATTTCGTAAAACATATTGTTCTGATGAATACTTCTACCTTCAGATTTCTCACCTCTTGAATATGCCAAGCACCAGACTGGAAGCGGAACCTTCTGACATAGCTCTCCAATGCAGGTAGGGGGCACTGGCTCCATCTTAACACCAGAAGTGGAGTTGCGGTGACATTACTGGAGCCATATAACGCCCATCCTGGTGTCAGTTCTGTTTTTTTCATGCCTTCTGACGTGGGTCCGGAGCTTCTCTCCTCACATTTGAGACACTTTCATTGCTCGCTTAATTGTTTTTCTCCTCATTAGTGCAGTGTGTTAGGGGTATGTTCCTCCCTAAATAAATCGAGATTTAAGACTTGTTGTAAGTGCGACAGCCATATGTTGATTTCAGACCCCCCATGACAACTGCCTGTGGTGCCTGGGTTCGAGTCTTGAGTCCAGATCTTGTGGCCTATGCCTGCAGACGTACCCCTATCACCATCCAAGAAAGGGAGGTAAACTCTTTGTGGTCTGTGCCCAAGAATATTGTTGGGGTCAGCGTTGTTGAAGATCTAGGTCCAGGTCTAAGTCTGCTTACTGCTCTTCTCCCTCATCCAAGTCTTCCAGGGACAAGAGGAGGAAGCACAAGAAAGAGAGAAACACTGTGACTCCTCTGGAATGTGATTGAGGTTGAAGGGTGAGTTGTCACTATGCTCTACCCCTCTGGCTCCTTCATTACTAGAGATGGAATTGATGGAGGGTGTTCCTTCCCAGGGGGCTTGCTCGCGCTGTCCATTCCGGCTCTTGTGCCTTTCCCACTGCCGTTGCGTTTGACATCAACAATGCCAGCGTATCCCGAGTTCTTGGCTTTGGGAGCAGACCCTACCACATTCCTCCATGCTATGGTGGAAATGTTCAAGCGTGCTTTGGTTCACCCTGGAGCTCTTTCAGACCCAATTGGACCGTACAGGGGTTCTTTCTGAGGTTTATCTGTATGGGCTTCCTCAGCACCAAGCGTTCTTTTGGTTCCACTAGCACCTATCCGGATTCTGCATGTTGCTTGCTCCAAAATTTCTCTCAGCTTTTCTTCAGACCCTAAATGTGGGTATTGCTATTCAATATGTGAGAAATATGCAGGTAGAAGTAACTATGAGAAGAAAAGTTACTTACCTTCGGTAACAATCTTTCTGGTGGATATCCTAAGTGCAGAATCCTCCCTGTTCCCGCCTTCCTCCCCACTTTCAATGAAGGTCATAAACCTGTTAATAATGTTCCACATTAGATTGTTGCATGCTACACCTGCGGATGTCTTCCTCATCTCTGCCTTGAATAAACAAGATCTGATGTCATGGCGCCGGGGTGGGCGCTCTATTGCTCCAGTGACATCACCACATCTCTATTTCCGGCATCGAGATGGAGCAAGTGCCCCCTATCAAGAAAGAAGTTTTCAGGGGAGTTAAGGGGTGAGAAATCTGCAGGTAGATAGAGTATCCACCAGAAAGATCATTACTGAATGTAAGTAACTTTTTCTTTGCACCTACAGTTTGGTGTCAGGATACCTGACCAAGCTAGAATGCTGAAATATGAAATTGAATTAACGATTACCTCTCCATTCACATTTCTTTTTTCTACTAGGGTTTGACTCTGACATGATCACATTGGTGCCTGCTCTTGGGAAGAACAAGTCTTTGAAGCACCTTTTCATTGGGAAAATTTCAGTGTGAAATCAAGGTGAATAAAATGCCCACAACTTGTTTCCATAGCATTCTTTCCTGTTCCAATCTCATCATCCTCCATCAGGGAGATGCATAAATCTATTAGCTTAAGGACTCAATTTTTTTTTAATGGATTATAAAAAAACATAAACATGTATTTTTAAAAAAACAAGCATTGGTAAATGCAGTAGGTTTAGCCTATGTGATTAATAATAAGCTGTTTTTGTTGTAAGTTGTAGCTTGCCGAATAGTTGTACAGAAAGTCTGTTAAAGTGTTGTGACTTGTTTATGTACAAAAAGGCAATATATTGTGCTGTTACTAGTGGTATCGTGTGGGTAAGTAATAGCAAAGTTTTGAAAAATGAAAGAGGGAAATAAAAGAATTAATTGATGTAATAGCAATATTATGTGTTTAGAGGAGTTCTGACAACTTTTGGGCCCGGTGCCACTGCACTTGCTGCACCATTCAAATCATGACTCTATTGCCTGTAAGGTAACTGCACTTGTGACTGCCTGTTTAGTAGTAAAATATTGCAATATTTGGTGTTTAGAGGGGTTCCTAAAGCTTTAGGCCCTGGTGTCACTGCACCTGCTGCACAATTGAAATCATGACCCTAGTGCTGCAAGGTAACTACACTTGTGACTGCTTATTTGATAGTTAAATATGGCAATATTTGGTGTTTAGAGGAGTTCTGACAACTTTTGATCTCGGTTCCACTGCACCAGCAGCACCATTTAAACCATGGCCCTAGTGCCTGCTCGATAACTGCACTTGTGACTGCCTATTTAGTAGTAAAGTTTAGCAATGTTCTGCATTTAGTGGGGTAACTGCAATTGCGACTCTATGTTTAGTCTTCAAATATAGCAATATTATGTGTTTTGAGGAGTTCTGACAACTTTTGGGCCCGGCTGTCTGTTTAGTAGTAAAATATAGCATAGCTCTTGTATATTAACCTTATTTTTAACGTGCAATGTTTATTACAACATTTTGAATTTGATCATAGCGAATAAATAGATTAAGTTGAAAAATCAATCAATAATGCCTACAAAGTGCAAAGAAAGGTACTTGGGCATGAATAGGAAATGCCACAAACGTTCCAAGGCTAAAGCATCTGCTTTACACAACCAAGTAATAAAAGCTAGCCTTCCAGCATACTGTTCGAAGCTGTCTGGCTTTCAGTGTGAACAGCTTTAGTAGAAATATGTAGAGGAAGTTAACAAAAAAAACAGGTTCCACACAAATGCGAATTAACACATTAATTCAGCGATGGGGACTGCTAAGAGTCCCCTTTAAGATGTATTAAATACAAGAGATTTCACAAGCACAGCACAAGCGATGTGCAGGCGAAATCTAAATAGTGACCTCAAGGATTGGAAGTGGGGTGAAGTGTTAGAGGTCATTAATGACAAGGGACCCCAAATATTTTTCTTACTTAGCCCCCCATAAGATGTCTGGCAGATCAGAGAGGGAATACAACTCAGCCATACTGTGAGTTTCCTGGTGTTGCTGCATCTGGTATAAAAGGGTGTGGGAATACTGGGCCTGGTTTTACCAGGTGCAGGTTAAATTCTGGTAATAGTACTGCTGAAAGGGGTAGGGGCATGTATGACCCTCCCACCTCACATGACCCCCTGCAACGCCAGGGTGGGAATATACATATCTTTCTCCTGTTACACATGTACCTGGCCTGCCCCCTAGATGGCCTCCTGATCCATTGTCCCCCTCACTACCCCTGCACTTCTCTACTCAGATTTACTACCTGCTCAGAGCAGATGCTAAATGTGATCAGATTTGTCCCTAGAATCAGGGGAAACCATGCAGAGAAGGACCTAGTATTACCTTGTCTTCGTGGTTATTCCCCATTCTGGGTTCAAAAACTCATGAAGGCTTGATCAGAACTATCGATTTGTTAGTGAACTTTGGATGTTGGTGTAATAGTAGTCCTCATAAATGTGTCATTTTTGAAATTATCGTGGTGTTTTTATTTTTTTTAACATTGTACACTCAAGTCCACAGTTTTTTTTAACACCTTTACAGATTAAATCACTTTTCTAACTGAAGAAGAGACTCTAGTTCAGTAAAGGCAGAGATCAATAGGCCAGTCTGTGAAAATGCCTGTGATTCAGGCTAGAGCAACAGTCAGGCATGTCAGTATGACATGTGTCAGTAAATGCCATGCCCTTTTCCGTGTGGTCCTTGAGTGTGGCTCAGTTTGATAGTCACACCAGTTTAGAACTCTCTGCTTGCCCGTGAGACATCGTCAGGTTGCAACTCCTGAGGGTGGCTGTAATTCATGGGAGAGAATCAGTATAAAAGCCACAACTGGTCTGGATTTCTGTGCTTGAGGCTTCTGAAAAGACGGACGTGAAATCTATCTAGGCTTCAGCTCTTCAGCCTCCAAACCAGCTGATCCTAGCAGTCTACCCGTGTTCCTGGAGTGCTTCGTTGTGCTCTCTAGTGTACATTTGCTGGGACTCAGCCCCAGAATTCCAGATCCCGCACCTGCTTCACAATTTATTTTCTCTCTACCTGGTGGTTGATCAAAGTCCAAGTAAGATTAGTTAGTCAGTGAGTTAGGTATTCAATTTGTATTTTGCACACATTTTGCAGTTCCACAATTGAAGACTGCTTTTGGGACTGATTAGTTAACTTCATACATTCACCTACTGCTACGGGGATACAAACACGGTCTTGTGGCATAGCATTAAACACTCAACTGTTTCCATGACAGTCATCAGTGTTCTAGGCATTTTAAATGCTTCTTTTGAGTCTTAGCATTTTTAGACTTCCAGCTGGATTATTTTTAGTTGAGGTTTCAGCATTACCACAGTAATGTCTTTCCAACAATTCGAAGTTAAAAACGCAAGGACTCCTAAATTGTGACTCAATGCATGGCTAAATGAATAAAGGCAAAGGGAACTCCACAGCCTGCATCATGAGTGTGTACTCGCATAGGTAAATGTTTTGGTATAATGTTATGTTAATATTATTTCAGTAGTAGCTTTCATAGCTGTGTTTTAACTTTGCTTGTATTACGTGCACATCACAATCAAACATCCATAGAAAATTAGTACTTTACGCTGTGGTTTACAGAGAAGGCAGGACAGGCCTCTTTAGCAGGCATATACCCAGATTGTGGAATCCAAGGTCAATTGTGTAAATGTAGACAGATCCTTAGTGAGATAATAATTGAAAGAGCAAATTCTCGCCTCCGCAGCCTCACCTAACTTGTGTTCCTTGACACTACGTGCTCTGCTCAATGTCCATCAGTTCTGCGTGTGTGCACCTCACTAAGAGGGTCATTACGATGGCGGGCGGACAAAGTCCGCCCACCACCGCAACGGCAAACGGGACCGCCCACAAGAGGTGCGGCGGTCCCGCCATGGGTATTAGGATGCCACCGCCACGGTGGCATCCCGTATTGTTCACATTGCGGCGGGCGGTGCTGTCAGCAGCACCCGCCGCAATGCGAAAAACACATGTTGTGCATTTGAATGCACAACGTGACAGGCACCACGCGGTGCCTGCCACCTTGTGCATTCAAATGTAGGGGGTACCATAGGTACCCCCAAGTGCACCCCCACCCCCAAAACCCCGGGGGCCCGCAATGGGCCCCCAGAAGCAAAGACCACATGCCTTTCCATGGCGGCAACACCGCCATGGAAAGGCTAGCTTTCCGCCACCATCCTAATAGTGGATGGCGGTGTCTGCAAGACACCGCCACCATGTTAGGAGTCTCTTTTCCGCCCGGTCGACGAGTCGATCGGCGGAAAAGCGGCGGATGGTCTTTCCGTCCGCTGGGTCCCCACCGCCATCGTAATATGGCGGGGGAAATGTTATGCGGGCGGACGAGCCGATGGACGGATCGCCACCGCCATACGGGCGGCGGCGATCCGCCAAACATCATAATGACCCTCTAAGTACTGATTATTATACTATAAGAAACAGTTTATGTTCAGTATTTTCTAAAATAATTGCTCAAAAACAGTATAAAATAAAAACGCATTTTAAAAAACAACAGCTTTGCTGCTCAAATCCCATTTTTATTTTTCCTTTAGTAGAAAAAATAATGAGTTAGATTCAACTTTATTCTTAATTGATTTGACTGCAAGCCATTTCTCTAAAGACTTCCCCCTTATCATTGTACATGCATTCCAGGGGTTCTTACCAACATGTTTGTTTGATTTTTATCCTGTGGATACCCCTCACCACTTTCTAACATGCGTGACAATCCTCATCTCATTCGAGGTCACCAGTGTACCGGCCTTGATGTTGACAGAAAGAAGGAATAAACATAAAAAGAAGAAGCGACACGACGGATACAAGTGAAAAAAAGTAAGTCCCCATAGCACTTTATGCCCTTAACAGAGTCGTCATAAGAGACGGAACTGATGGAAATGTCCCCTCCCAAGCTGTTGGGATCACTGCTGCTGTGGTTGCTGTGGCGGACATTTGTGGAAATTAAATCCAAAGCAAACACCCAAAACCTATGAAACTGCCTATAGCCTTGTTGAGGGGACTGTAAGCCAAGGCAATGTTCAGTTACCCTACTTGTTTTGAAGTGCTCTAAAGCTGACCCCTTGCAAGCTGGAGCCTTTGCCTCCTCCGCAACCACCTCAGGGTTTCCCCTACCAAGACTTTCCCATTCTAGGGATGGAGCCGGAGTTTTTCTTGAACACCATTCTTTAGGTGTTCAGGAGAGCAATGGTCCCGCTGGAGAGCCTTCTGGGCCGATTGGAACAGTAGGGGTGTTGTATGGACTTCTGCTGCTGGGACTTCCCTCAACCCCATTCACCCCCTTCCTGCCTCAGGCCCTCCCATTAGCACTGGCTTTGGCTTAGACACAATCAATGGTTGCGCACTCCGACCTCACTCTTTCACCCGGTGTCTCCTGCAGCTCCACTGGTGCTGACGCCTGCCCCCCTTAGGTACCGAAAGAGCTACTAATACTAACCGACCAAAAAGCCACAGTGACTCATCTCTGAGCAACTCCCTACAAATGCCAGAACTATACCTCACAGATCCAGGAGAGAGGCTTAGCACCTCTCTGAGGTAAAACAAAAAGTATAGAGAGTAATGTGCTCAAAAGTCATCCTACAGAGACACCATACATGATCTTTTGGTTGTGATTCCAATCCTTTTGATACTCAAAGGACAGATGACCCTGGTGAGACACTGCCCAGAAGAACAGGTGTCTGCCAATATCTGAGTAAAACTAATATAATAGATACACCCCCCACGATTGGAGTTGTTGAGAAATTCAGAGCTGCCTTCTCCCAAGTTGGTGCCCTACCATGCATTGGTCAGAAAGGCCTCAGAGTTATTGGAGTTTCCTCTACCCTCTGTGGAGGCCAGATCCAGCATTTTTACTGAGATAGTCCTCTGCTCACACAGCAGAACCTCTCTTACCATTCAATGATTCCCTTTTAGAGACAGTCTTAGTTGCCTGGGAGAGATCGACTAGTTCTCTGGGACTCTGCTTTCCTGTCCAGAACATCTCGATTCTCAACAGATGTGCAATCCGCCTTTATGACCTGCCTTTCAACGGATCCAGGTAATTTGGTGAAAAGGCTGATTCACCTTCAGAGCACGTCAAAACAAGTAAGGCAACTGCACACTCCCTTGACTTGCAGTCCCCTCAACAAGGCTATAGGCACTTTCAAAGGTTTCGGCTGTGTGCTCATTGATTTAATTTCCACCAATGTCCGTCACAGCAACCACAGCAGGAGCAATCCCAGAACCCTTTACTTAGGCAGTATAGTGGTTGTGGAAAGGGCCAAATTCATCCCAGTCAACTACCAGCTTCTTCCTCCTCATCCCCTTCCTCACCTCCTCCCCAAAAAGCAGCTCCACTTCACCCTTCTCAGACAATTTGAGACCGGTGGAAGGCTGGGTGTTCTTCTTTCAACAGGTCTTGAAGGCCATAACTTTGGAACTGTGGGTCCTACAAATTGTGGAAAGGGGGTATGCCCTACCCTTCCAGCAGGCTCTCCCTTCACCCCACTCCCTGTGCTTGTCACACAGAAGAACATCTACGCATCTGTTAGCAGGAGGTGGCAGTCTTGCTAAAGAAAGGAGCAGTGGAGTTGGTGCCGGGGGTGCTCCCTGGTTCCGAAGAGGACAATGGTCTTCATCAGACCGTAAACCTCAGGGTCTTGAGTATTTTTGTCAGCAAAGAGAAATTCTAGATGCCAGCCCTGGCTCCGGTTCTTCTGTAGCTGGAAAAACAGGACTGAATGGTATCCTTAGACTTGTAGATTTCGTATTTCCACATATTGATCCTGCAGTCTCACAGGAGGTACCTGCGATTCGTGATAATACTCACTGACTACCTGTTTGCGGTCCTTCATTTTAGCCTACCATCGGTACCTCAAGTCTTTACAAAGGTAATGGTGGCCATAGCAACACCTAAGGAGATCAGTAATTCTGACATTTCCATGCCTAGATCATTGGCTACTGAAGTCCAAGTCTCTGGAGATGGTGCTGCGCCACTTGTAGTAAACAGCATCCCTGCTGTTTGACTTGGGTTTAATATTCAAGGTGTCCAAATCTCACCTCGAACCCTCTCAGCGCCTCATGTTCACAGGGGCTATACTGGACACCATGTACAACTATTCAAAAGATTCAAGACATTCAATCCATTATTCCGTTTCAAGCAATGGCTCAGAGTCCAGTCCTGATGATCTTATGGCTGCTAGGTCTGCTGACTTCTTGCATCCTCCTGGTCATGTGTGCACGCTGGCACGAGGTCCCTGCAGTGGTGCCTCAGTAGGAGTGGTTCCAGCATGGGGGAGACTTGTCAGACACCATCTCAGTCTCCTGAGACAATGCAGTGGATATGGTGTTGTGTGGAGGAGAACCTCGTGGCAGGGGTGGCCTTCCCATCAACACTGACTGTGGCCACGGTGGTGACAGATTCCTACACCCTGGGGTGGAGAGCTCCTTTGAAGAAACTGGATATCAGAGGCCTCTGGTCTTCGAAAAGA
The DNA here is from genome assembly GCA_963921515.1 of Calotriton arnoldi. Taxonomy (NCBI): domain Eukaryota; kingdom Metazoa; phylum Chordata; class Amphibia; order Caudata; family Salamandridae; genus Calotriton; species Calotriton arnoldi. The sequence goes on from CAWUFW010001787.1 coordinate 1,070,094, forward strand.
AGCTTTTGCATATCAATATGCTTGAACTCAGGGTGTCTTGGTTGGCGCTCAAAGTCTTCCTTCCTTCCCTTCTCATTCTTTCAGTCCAGCTCTAAACAGACAATATGACATTGTACTTCCGGGCGTTCTTTGATTCTTCTGCGATGACGGTGTGATGAATCACCATCCTTGATCTGCTCTCGCTATGCTCAGGAATGTGGGAAATTAGAGCTTGACGTAACAGAGCAGAAATGTTCCTTTAGCTGGCATGCAGGCGCACGGAAGATCAGTTGCGGCAACGTCACAGGTTACAAGATCCGTCTCCTTGTCGTATGACCCACCCTTTTGCATGTTGTTTGTGATGCGGTCCCTCACGCCTTCCCTCGTGGAGTCTGGATGTGTCATCTAGTCCATGTGGCCTCATCCCCCCACTCCCTATGTGTCTCGTAATTTATGGAGACCTCACTCATGCCTCCTTTAAAGAACCAGATCCCAGTGGAAATTAGCCTGTTGGAGTTGGCATTAAAATCGGGAAGATTGAGACTTATCTCTTTGTTGATTCCAGACGCCGTGAGGGGAACGGCCAGCATTCTTGATTCCGCGCCGTGAGGGGAACGGCTGTGTTCATTTCTATACGCCGTGAGGGGAACGGCCGGCAGACACTAAAACCTACAATTCCCAGCGGCCCCTTGAGACCAGCGGCGCACCTCTGACGCGCAAGCTAGCGCCCGGAGGCGCTATAAAATCGGCAAGCGCCCCCCCGCAGCGCGGGAACATTGAGACTTATCTCTTTGTTGATTCCAGACGCCGTGAGGGGAACGGCCAGCATTCTTGATTCCGCGCCGTGAGGGGAATGGCTGTGTTCATTTCTATACGCCGTGAGGGGAACGGCCGGCAGACACTAAAACCTACAATTCCCAGTGGCCCCTTGAGACCAGCGGCGCACCTCTGACTCGCCAGCTAGCGCCCGGAGGCGCTATAAAATCGGCAAGCGCCCCCCGCAGCGCGGGAAGATTGAGACTTATCTCTTTGTTGATTCCAGATGCCGTGAGGGGAACGGCCAGCATTCTTGATTCCGCGCCGTGAGGGGAACGGCTGTGTTCATTTCTATACGCCGTGAGGGGAACGGCCGGCAGACACTAAAAGGCGCTATAAAATCGGCAAGCGCCCCCCGCAGCGCGGGACGCGCGCGGGCGGCGCCCAGGCAAAGCCCGGGCCAAGGGCGGGCCCGTCCTTGCCCGTCAAGGCCCGAAGAAGGCTGGGCTGGGCCATATCCCTTGGTTTTTTCTCTGGCATTTCCCCTACTGCGGTAAGACTAAACAGGCTATATATATATATGCCGAAGTGGGACATGAACTAACTGTCTATAAACTATGATTAGTACATATTGGACAATTTTATCCTGAGATAACTAAAAGCATCTTTGTTCTTTTAGCAAGTACTTGTTGAAGTATCTACATGTTATTTTTAAAATGTAAATATATAAATTAGGGATACTAAATAACAGAGACAGATAGTTGTGATATTTTTGGGTTGTTTTATAATATATTGCATTTATTTGATACAGGAATTTCTGCTTTGCATTCCTAATTTAACCTTATCGTAAGTCACTATGTTGATCATATAGCTAAGATAGCGGTCTTGCGATAAGTCATTAAGGCAGCAATGGGGAAGAGGAAAGCAGCAGAAACAATGACAGGAAGGAAAAAGATAGCAAGGATGCAAAAGTTGGCCAAATCTGCAGCAGAGAACTGCACTTTGGCCGCTATCGATGACTTAATAGAAGAGGTAGAAAATATGTTGTCTAGTGGAAAAGAGAATAGCACAAAGGGGAAAAGTAAAATCTCATCCTACTATAGCAGAAGAGAAAAAGGGGCTCCAGTAAAGCTAAGCAGTCCAACTATTGTTGTTCACCAAGCACATAACACAACGTCATCGCAACTACTAGCCACATCACCATTAAAGTCAGGACTGGGTACTGGTACGACTCCCTCGCCTAGCTCTAACATTCCTGATAATATAGAGAGGGATCAAGGTAATCTAACATATAATGAGATCATAAATGTAGAATGCTCAAATAGATATGCACCCCTAGATGATAACCTGAAGGAAGTTCAAGTAGAGCATATATCAGGAAAAGACGGGAATAGCCCATCTAATTTGAGTTTAGTTGGGGAATACACGCAGGGACAGGTACATGATACCCATACACTTGTGTTGGACCTTTACACAAAACTCAACACAGTTCAAGAAGAAGTTCTGACAATTAAAAGAATGATAGAGGCACTAACAAGTCACTTATACAGAGACCCAGGTGTTGTAATCAATGCACCAGGGGACCAAAAACAAACAGGGGAGAAATTCCATTATATTAATATGAAGAATCAGGTACCTAAACCATCGTCTAGAGTTACCTTAAACTCTCCTCCAAAGAAGACCATACATCAGAGTCATAATCCAATCCCAAAGCCTTACCCTAAACTTAATCTGGAGAAACATCTGACCAATATCCACGATTACCCGAGACTATTTAAACCACAACAACAAATGCAAAGTGTAAACCCAGACTTAAAAATCCAGCACCCAAACAGACTATTACAGAGTGCCCAAGGTTTGGGAAGGGGGCTTGGGGGTCCCGAAGGGAAATATGGGCAACGCCAGGCATTCTACCTCCCAATTAGGGAGGAACATAATTCGCATAATGTGTTTCTCACCAATGTCCCGAGATTAAACCCAGGCAGTATAGAAGATAGGGATTCCCTTGTAAATAAAGCTATATACTGGATTAGGAAGGAACGGCAGTGTCTCTCCATAATAAGATCAGATATAAAGAATGCTGAAAGAATTCCCCAAGATGATGGGAATTTGGATGATATAAGGTTAACATTCTATTCCAAATTAATTGCTGAGAATCTAATAACTATAAATTTAAGAACTCACTCACTTTTTAACTCTAAAATTAATATTAGGCAAAATAAAACCGGTACAGACAATCGTAGCCTTGTTACATACACCTCTGGGGGCAGAGCAACCTTGAAGCTATAGATTGACTGACTCATGAGCGGACTCCGGATTACCCAGGGATGGGGACTCTGTTCCCTTTGGCTCAGGTTCAATGGGTAACTGATCTTGATGACCAATTTAATGTGGATACACAATATGAAAGATATAGCCTCGGTGAAGGACAAGAAAACAACATTGTCCAGTTAGAAGGGCCTAAACGTGTCATCAATGCTGGTTCCCCTATTAAAAATCTGCATGTATAACATCTGAATATGACTGCCCTGACACTTTGTCAATAGGTCTAATTGAAAATCGAATAAGGATGGTGTCTTGGAATATAGCTGGCCTTGCAAAAAAATTGCAAGAGCCAGATTGGCAGGATTATATTGAAACTTTTGAACTCTGCCTTTTCCAAGAGACGTGGGCAACGGAACCATTATTTAAAGTAGGCTATAGAACATTTAGTATTGAGGCCCATAAACCAACTAGAGGAAGACCATCTGGAGGCCTCTTAATTTGGATAAAAACAATATAAATGCTTCTATAGATATTGTAACTACGGTCACTAATGACATCCTGGGCTTGAGTTTTAAATTTTCAAACAAATCCTGGTTATACTTATTTAATATATATATAAGACCAAGAGACTGTTCAAAAGAATCACCTATAATTCAGCACTTAGAAGAAGCCCTTGATTCTATTAGATCTAATGGGCTTATTGTAATTGGAGGTGACTTCAACTGTTGCTACGAACCCCTGTTGGGATTAAATACAATCCTTGAAGAAGAAGATCTAGCAATGGGTATTCCGTCCTTAGGGGTAGAAAAGACCATGAGATGCTCTGTCTCTGCATTGCAATTATTTAACTTTACTGTAGAGAAGGGATTAAGGTCTTGTAATGGTAGAACCCCCTCCGATCTCAAATGTTCTAACACCTTTTCGAAAGGTCTTTCTTCCTCTCGGATAGGTTATATTATGGTAAGTGCTGCTCATTGGGATTATGTGCAGGATTTTAAAGTGGATGACAGAAGAGAAAGCGATCACTTTCCTCTGTGTTTAGATCTTACAGCGAAACACTTTCTGTTACAACCACTGATACAGTCGGGATTTGACTTAGAGGTCATACAGCCTATAGTGAGCAATAATAGGAGGGCAGTGAAATGGCCATCTATTCTGGGAAAGGTAGAACCCCTTACTTGCATTTATAATATTTTTTGTGATCTAGTATTGCTCTTTTTAAAAGAGTGCCCTGGAAGTTCATTTATAACACAGACTCATCAAAAGTTGGTGGAATGTATAAAACCCTATTTAACTAAATCGGTGACTGGGAAGACTAAATGTTCTAAGAAGATTGGGTTGTCTAACCCATGGTTTGATAACGAATGTGCACTGACTAAACAAAGTTTAACCAGGGCCCTGCAAACCAAGGATATAATCTTGATCAGGCAATTAAGGAATGCGTACAATAAAGTTCTGAAAGCAGCCCGCAGAAATTGGGAAGATGCAAGCTGGGAAGAACTGATAATAGCTTCAAAGACAGGCGACCAATTTTTGTTCTGGCGAATTATTGCAAATGGTACAAAAGTTAATAACCTGGCCCAGGACTATAATTTGGACCCTTGGACCTGGCATGGACATTTTGCTCAGCTATATGCCCTTCCGGCCCCAATGATTAGAGATCCTCCATGTAGTATTGAGGACCTTATGTCATCAAATGAGATTGCACCACTACAATTTAGTGTAGAGGATGCTACACTGGCCATAGCTGCTATTAATATTAAGCCATCGAAAGCCCCTGGCCCTGAAAAGATCCCGGGCGATCTCTTTAAACATGCACCTGAAGTGTGGGCTCCTTATATTAATCTTCTATGCAATGCAATCGCTAGAGGTGAGCCCATTCCAGAATCTTGGAAAGGCGCGGAGATTGTCCCAATATATAAGAAGGGCGGTAGGGACGATCCCGCTAATTACAGACCTATCAGTCTGATAGATATATTGCAAAAGGTTTATGCCAAACAGATCCTAGAAAGGTTGAATGACTGGATGCTTGCTAATGATGTACTTTCCCCATGCCAGGCGGGTTTTAGAAGGAGGACAAGCACCATAGATCAGGTGTTCAGGCTGTTAATTATAGCCTGGAAATATACAAGGCTAAGATCCGGTCATTTATATGTGGCCTTTATAGATTTAAAGGCCGCATTTGATTCAATCCCTAGAGACCTACTATGGCTAAATCTATTACAGCAGGGGGTGCCAAAAATATCATAGTCCAGTTGGTTAGGCTTCATGAGAATACCTTTGCAAAAGTACGTTGGGGTAAAAGGGGGAACTCACAGAAGAGATACCTGTCAAGAGAGGTGTGCGCCAGGGCTGTGTCCTGGCGCCAACTCTATTCCTCTTATATGTTAATGACATGGTTGAGTTCCTCCAAAAATCCAATCATGATTCCCCGAAATTAGGAGGGAACCATATCTGCGCACTAACTTTTGCTGATGATACAATTTTACTGTCGCAAACGCCAAAGGGCTTGCAAAACCTTTTAACCCCTTCGCTGCTAGGCCTTTTCCCCCCCTGTGCTAAGCCTTTTTTTGGCTATTTGGGGTAGTGCGCGCTTAGGCCCCTGTAACTTTTTGACCACATAAGGTATCCACGCCACATTTGCGTCCTTTTCTTCCAACATCATAGGGATTCTAAAGGTACCCAGGGTTTGTGGATTCACCTGGAGAGGTCCCAGAAATTAGTCAAAATACAGCTAAATTTTGTTTTTTTTGTGAAAAATGGGAAAAAAGGGCTGCAAATGAAAGCGTCTGGGTTTTCCCCTGCAAATGGTATCCAAAAAGCGTTTGTGGGGCTGAAATCACCATTTTCCCAGCTTTTCAGGAATGACAGACTTTTGTCAGAAAACCAACATTTTTTACACAGTTTTGGCATTTTTCTGGGACATAACCTATTTTTGCTATTTTTTGTGCTTTCAACCTCCTTCCACTTAATGGTAGAAATGGGTATGAAAGCAATAATGAATCCTGGAAAGCTATACATTTTTGAAAAGTAGACAAATTTCTGAATTCAGCAAGGGGTCATTTGTGTAGATCCATCAAGGTTTCTTTATAGAAACGTACAGTTAAATATAGGAAAAATTGAAAATTAGTTGAAAAAACCAGCCTTTTGTGTCAACGTTTTCACCTGTAACTTCTTCTAATTATGACAGCTCTTTGAAAGCAATATACCGTTACATCCGCTGGACCTTACTGGTTGTGGGGATATATAGGACTTGTAGGTTCACCAAGAACCCGACGAACCCAGAGTAAAAAACTGAGCAGCAATTTGCAATGGCTTTTTATTATGTACCGGGTATATAGCAATTATTGTGGGAAAATGTATACATGGAAAAATTGGTATGAACGACACCTATGTATTTCTGAAATGGGAACAAGTTATAGAGTTTAGAAACAGTAGATATTTGCACATTTTTGAAATTGGGAATACTCATACTAGCATGAGAATTATCGGTCATTTTTCAAAATGACTTTTTTTTACACAATGTCTTTCATTTGGAAGGCAGAAATGCATCGAAAGTCAATAGGTAATAACAGTTGCTTTACAAATCTGAATTACCCTAAGTCTCCCGATAAACATGGTACCTCACTTGTGTGGGTAGGCATAGTGCCCACGACAGGAAATGGCTCAAAACCCAACGTGAACACACCACATTTTCTCAATGAAAAATTACCCTTTTTTTGCAAAGTGCCTAGCTGTAGTTTTTGAACCCTAGCTCTCCCGGCACCTAGGGAAACCTAGCAAACCTATACATTTTTGAAAACTAGACACCCAGGGGAATCCAGGATGGGGAGACTTGACTGCCTCCCACCAGGTTCTGTTACCCAGAATCCCTTGCAAACCTAAAAATTGTTCAAAAAAACACATTTTCCCCACATTTCTGTGCTGGAAAGTTCTGGAATCTACGTGGATCCACAAATTTCCACCCACCCCGCGTTCCCCAAAGTGTTCCGAGAAAAATGGTACCTCACTTGTGTGGGTCGGCCTAGTGCCCGCGGCAGGAAACGGCGCAAAACGCAATGTGGACATACCTCAATTTCGCAGTGAAAAATGACCCTTTTTTGGCAAAGTGCCTAGCTGTAGTTTATACCCTAGCTCTGCCGGCACCTAGGGAAACCTAGCAAACCTATACATTTTTGAAAACTAGACACCCAGGGGAATTCAGGATGGGGTGACTTGACTGCCTCCCACCAGGTTCTGTTACCCAGAATCCCTTGCAAACCTAAAATATTGTCAAAAAAAACACATTTTCCCCACATTCTGTGCTGGAAAGTTCTGGAATCTGCGTGGAGCCACAAATTTCCACCAACCCGTGTTCCCCAAAGTCTTCCGAGAAAAATGGTACCTCACTTGTGTGGGTTGGCCTAGTGCCCGCGACAGGAAACGGCGCAAAACGCAACGTGGACACACCTCAATCTCGCAGTGAAAAATGACCCTTTTTGGCAAAGTGCCTAGCTGTAGTTTTTGAACCATAGCTCTGCCGGCACCTAGGGAAACCTGGCAACCCTATACATTTTTGAAAACTAGACACCCAGGGGAATCCAGGATGGGGTGACTTGACTGCCTCCCACCAGGTTCTGTTACCCAGAATCCCTTGCAAACCTAAAAATTGTCAAAAAAACCACATTTTCCCCACATTTCTGTGCTGGAAAGTTCTGGAATCTGCGTGGATCCACAAATTTCCACCCACCCCGCGTTCCCCAAAGTGTTCCGAGAAAAATGGTACCTCACTTGTGTGGGTCGGCCTAGTGCCCGCGGCAGGAAACGGCGCAAAACGCAATGTGGACATACCTCAATTTCGCAGTGAAAAATGACCCTTTTTGGCAAAGTGCCTTGCTGTAGTTTTTGAACCCTAGCTCTGCCGGCACCTAGGGAAACCTAGCAAACCTATACATTTTTTAAAACTAGACACCCAGGGGAATTCAGGATGGGGTGACTTGACTGCCTCCCACCAGGTTCTGTTACCCAGAATCCCTTGCAAACCTAAAATATTGTCAAAAAAAACACATTTTCCCCACATTTCTGTGCTGGAAAGTTCTGGAATCTGCGTGGAGCCACAAATTTCCACCCACCCCGTGTTACCCAAAGTCTTCCGAGAAAAATGGTACCTCACTTGTGTGGGTTGGCCTAGTGCCCGCGACAGGAAACGGCGCAAAACACAACGTGGACACACCTCAATTTCGCAGTGAAAAATGACCCTTTTTTGGCAAAGTGCCTAGCTGTAGTTTTTGAACCTTAGCTCTGCCGGCACCTAGGGAAACCTAGCAACCCTATACATTTTTGAAAACTAGACACCCAGGGGAATCCAGGATGGGGTGACTTGACTGCCTCCCACCAGGTTCTGTTACCCAGAATCCCTTGCAAACCTAAAAAATTGTCAAAAAAACCACATTTTCCCCACATTTCTGTGCTGGAAAGTTCTGGAATCTGCGTGGATCCACGAATTTCCACCCACCCCGCGTTCCCCCTGGTCTCCCGATACAAATGGTACCTCACTTGCGTGGGTTGGCCTAGTGCCCGTGACAGGAAACGGCGCAAAACGCAATGTGGACATACCTCAATTTCGCAGTGAAAAATGACCCTTTTTTGGCAAAGTGCCTAGCTGTAGTTTTTGAACTCTAGCTCTGCCGGCACCTAGGGAAACCTAGCAAACCTATACATTTTTGAAAACTAGACACCCAGGGGAATCCAGGATGGGGTGACTTGACTGCCTCCCACCAGGTTCTGTTACCCAGAATCCCTTGCAAACCTAAAAATTGTTAAAAAAACACATTTTCCCCACATTTCTGTGCTGGAAAGTTCTGGAATCTGTGTGGATCCACAAATTTCCACCCACCCCGCGTTCCCCAGGTCTCCCGATAAAAATGGTACCTCACTTGCGTGGGTTGGCCTAGTGCCCGCGACAGGAAACGGCGCAAAACGCAATGTGGACAAACCTCAATTTCGCAGTGAAAAATGACCCTTTTTGGCAAAGTGCCTAGCTGTAGTTTTTGAACCCTATCTCTGCCGGCACCTAGGGAAACCTAGCAAACCTATACATTTTTGAAAACTAGACATCCAGGGGAATCCAGGATGGGGTGACTTGACTGCCTCCCACCAGGTTCTGTTACCCAGAATCCCTTGCAAACCTAAAAAATTGTCAAAAAAACACATTTTCCCCACATGTTTGTGCTGGAAAGTTCTGGAATCTGCGTGGAGCCACAAATTTCCACCCACCCCGCGTTCCCCCAGGTCTCCCGATAAAAATGGTACCTCACTTGCATGGGTTGGCCTAGTGTCCGCGACAGGAAACGGCGCAAAACGCAATGTGGACAAACCTCAATTTTGCAGTGAAAAATGACCCTTTTTTGGCAAAGTGCCTAGCTGTAGTTTTTGAACCCTAGCTCTGCCGGCACCTAGGGAAACCTAGCAAACCTATACATTTTTGAAAACTAGACACCCAGGGGAATCCAGGATGGGGATATCTTGACTGCCTCCCACCAGGTTCTGTTACCCAGAATCCCTTGCAAACCTAAAAAATTGTCCCAAAAAACACATTTTCCCCACATTTCTGTGCTGGAAAGTTCTGGAATCTGCATGGAACCACAAATTTCCACCCACCCCGCGTTCCCCCAGGTCTCCCGATAAAAATGGTACCTCACTTGCGTGGGTTGGCCTAGTGCCTGCGACAGGAAACGGCGCAAAACGCAATGTGGACATACCTCAATTTCGCAGTGAAAAATGACCCTTTTTTGGCAAAGTGCCTAGCTGTAGTTTTTGAACCCTAGCTCTGCCGGCACCTAGGGAAACCTAGCAAACCTATACATTTTTGAAAACTAGACACCCAGGGGAATCCAGGATGGGGTGACTTGACTGCCTCCCACCAGGTTCTGTTACCCAGAATCCCTTGCAAACCTAAAAAATTGTCCAAAAAAACACATTTTCCCCACATTTCTGTGCTGGAAAGTTCTGGAATCTGCGTGGAGCCACAAATTTCCACCCACCCCGCGTTCCCCCAGGTCTCCCGATAAAAATGGTACCTCACTTGCGTGGGTTGGCCTAGTGCCCGCGACAGGAAACGGCGCAAAACGCAATGTGGACATACCTCAATTTCGCAGTGAAAAATGACCCTTTTTTGGCAAAGTGCCTAGCTGTAGGTTTTGAACCCTAGCTCTGCCGGCACCTAGGGAAACCTAGCAAACCTATACATTTTTGAAAACTAGACACCCAGGGGAATCTAGGATGGGGTGACTTGACTGCCTCCCACCAGGTTCTGTTACCCAGAATCCCTTGCAAACCTAAAAAATTGTAAAAAAAACCCACATTTTCCCCACATTTCTGTGCTGGAAAGTTCTGGAATCTGCGTTGATCCACAAATTTCCACCCACCCCGCGTTCCCCCAGGTCTCCCGATAAAAATGGTACCTCACTTGCGTGGGTTGGCCTAGTGCCCGCGACAGGAAACGGCGCAAAACGCAATGTGGCCATACCTCAATTTCGCAGTGAAAAATGACCCTTTTTTGGCAAAGTGCCTAGCTGTAGTTTTTGAACCCTAGCTCTGCTGGCACCTAGGGAAACCTAGCAAACCTATACATTTTTGAAAACTAGACACCCAGGGGAATCCAGGATGGGGTGACTTGACTGCCTCCCACCAGGTTCTGTTACCCAGAATCCCTTGCAAACCTAAAAAATTGTCCCAAAAAACACATTTTCCCCACATTTCTGTGGTGGAAAGTACTGGAATCTGCGTGGATCCACAAATTTCCACCCACCCCGCGTTCCCCCAGGTCTCCCGATAAAAATGGTACCTCACTTGCATGGGTGGGTCAAAGACCGGCGACAGGCAAAGCCCCAAAAGCTATTGAGGCGACATCAAAATTACATATCACAAACCAGCCTGGTTTTGCATGGGGGGTCCCATGAGTTTTTGGTCCGGGGCTCGGCGGACATCTGGGGAAACCTACCTAACCCACACATTTCTGGAAACTAGACACCCGGGGGATTCCAGCGAGGTATGGCTTGCGTGGGTCCCCCATCATTCTCCTACCCATAGTCCCCTGCAAACCTCAAATTTCGCGGAAAAATCCATTTTTTTCTCATATTTCTGTGTGGGAAATTTCTGGAATCTGCGTGGATCCACAAATTTCCTCCCACCCAGCGTTCCCCAGGTCTCCCGATAAAAATGGTACCTCACTTGCGTGGGTGGGTGAAGGACCCGCGACAGGCAAGGCCCCAAAAGCTATTGAGGCGACATCAAAATTACATATCACAAACCAACCTGGTTTTGCATGGGGGTCCCATGAGTTTTTGGCCAGGGGCTCGGCATCCATGTAGGGAAACCTACCTAACCCATATATTTCTGGAAACTAGACACCCGGGGAGTCCAGCGAGGTATGGCTTGCGTGGGTCCCCCATCATTCTCCTACCCATAATCCCCTGCAAACCTCAAATTTCGCCGGAAAATTCACTTTTTGTCAAATTTCTGTGTGGGAAAGTTCTGGAATCTGCGTGGATCCACAGATTTCCTCCCACCCAGCGTTCCCCCAGGTCTCCCGATAAAAATGGTACCTCACTTGTGTGGGTAGGCATAGTGGCTGCAACAGGAAATGGCCCAAATCGTACTGTGGAGACTTCAAAATTACCTATAGCAAAACTACCTGGTTTTGGGGGGGCACCTGAGATTTTGGCCCGGGCTCGGCGGCCATCTTGGGAAAGTACCAAACCCAAACATTTCTGAAAACTAGACACCCGGGGAGTCCAATGAGGTATGGCTTGCGTGGATCCCCCAACGTTTTCCTACCCAGAATGCCATGCAGACCTCAAATTTAGTTGAAAATAACACATTTCCCACATATTTGTGTGTGAAATCACCGTGCCGGCACAAATGTCCTACCACCCAGCGTTCTCCTTGTTCTCCTGAGTAAAATGATACCTCACTTGTCTGGGTGGGCCAAAGGCCTGTGGCTAGGAAGAGCCCAAAACATAGAGATTTAGAGTATAGCACCGAGAATTCTAAGCGCTACATTTTTAAAAAAATACGTTTTTAGCCAATTCTGCTTTGGACACCCACACAAGTGAGGTATCATTTTACTCAGGAGAACAAGGAGAACGCTGGGTGGTAGGACATTTGTGCCGGCACGGTGATTCCACACACAAATATGTGGAAAATGTGTTTTTTTCAACTAAATTTGAGGTTTGCATGGCATTCTGGGTAGGAAAACGTTGGGGGATCCACGCAAGCCATACCTCATTGGACTCCCCCGGGTGTCTAGTTTTCAGAAATGTTTGGGTTTGGTACTTTCCCAAGATGGCCGCCGAGCCCGGGGCCAAAATCTCAGGTGCCCCCCCAAAACCAGGTAGTTTTGCTATAGGTAATTTTGAAGTCTCCACAGTACGATTTGGGCCATTTCCTGTTGCAGCCACTATGCCTACCCACACAAGTGAGGTACCATTTTTATCGGGAGACCTGGGGGAACGCTGGGTGGGAGGAAATTTGTGGATCCACGCAGATTCCAGAAATTTCCCACACAGAAATGTGAGAAAAAAGTGGATTTTTCAGCGAAATTTGAGGTTTGCAGGGGATTATGGGTAGGAGAATGATGGGGGACCCACGCAAGCCATACCTCGCTGGACTCCCCGGGTGTCTAGTTTTCAGAAATGTTTGGGTTTGGTACTTTCCCAAGATGGCCGCCGAGCCCGGGGCCAAAATCTCAGGTGCCCCCCCAAAACCAGGTAGTTTTGGTATAGGTAATTTTGAAGTCTCCACAGTACGATTTGGGCCATTTCCTGTTGCAGCCACTATGCCTACCCACACAAGTGAGGTACCATTTTTATCGGGAGACCTGGGGGAACGCTGGGTGGGAGGAAATTTGTGGATCCACGCAGATTCCAGAAATTTCCCACACAGAAATGTGAGAAAAAAGTGGATTTTTCAGCGAAATTTGAGGTTTGCAGGGGATTATGGGTAGGAGAATGATGGGGGACCCACGCAAGCCATACCTCGCTGGACTCCCCGGGTGTCTAGTTTCCAGAAATATATGGGTTAGGTAGGTTTCCCTACATGGATGCCGAGCCCCGGGCCAAAAACTCATGGGACCCCCCATGCAAAACCAGGTTGGTTTGTGATAGGTAATTTTGATGTCGCCTCAATAGCTTTTGGGGCCTTGCCTGTCGCGGGTCCCGCACCCACCCACGCAAGTGAGGTACCATTCTTATCGGGAGACCTGGGGGAATGCTGGGTGGGAGGAAATTTGTCCATCCACGCAGATTCCAGAAATTTCCCACACAGAAATGTGAGAAAAAAGTGGATTTTTCAGCGAAATTTGAGGTTTGCAGGGGATTATGGGTAGGAGAATGATGGGGGACCCACGCAAGCCATACCTCGCTGGACTCCCCGGGTGTCTAGTTTCCAGAAATGTATGGGTTAGGTAGGTTTCCCTACATGGATGCCGAGCCCCGGGTCAAAAAGTCATGGGACCCCCATGCAAAACCAGGTTGGTTTGTGATAGGTAATTTTGATGTCACATCAATAGGTTTTGGGCCATTCCCTGCCGCAGGTACTTGGCCCACCCATACAAGTGAGGTACCATTTCTATTGGGATACTTGGAGAAATGCTGGGGGTTGGAAATTTGTTGTTACTTTCTGCAGTGGGAAAATTTGGGCACAAAAATGCAAGGAAAATGTCAGTCACATTTTGAGGTTTGCAGGACATTGTGGGTAAGATAACTTGTTGGGATCCACAAGAGAGACATCACCATGCACTCCCATGGGTGTTTAGTTTACAACAAAAACTACAGTTGTTAGGTTATTCTTAAATGAAATGTACAGCTTGGCAGAGAGACAAAACAGACAAAGATTACTGCACCGCCATCTATTCCTCAAACATACACACATACTGGTTGGATTTGGCACGAGGGCGAGTGATGGTTCAGTATATAAAATTGTATTAACAAGAGATTTCACAAAAATGAAATGAACTGTCAATAATTGAATGGACAAAAAAACTGAACCAGTGACTCGCAGCTCGTGAGCTGTAAAGCCACTTCAAGGCACCAACCGCTTTACAGGCCATTCACACACCTTTCATACATGATACACACAAGACCATTCACACCACCAGGACAAAACCAACACATTACATTGACAAAAACAGAAAAGACACATTTTTATGCACAACCACCTATTCCTCAAGCACACATACATACTGGTTGGATTTGGCACGAGGGTGAGTGATGGTTCAGTATATACAGTTGTATTAACCAGAGATTTCACAAAAATGAAATGCACTGTTACTTGAAAGGACAAGAAACTGAACCATTGACTCACAGCTCGTGAGCTGTAAAGCCACGACAAGGCACCAACCTCTTTACAGGCCATTGATACACCTTTCATACGTGTGACACATACAAAACCATTCACGCCAGCCGCGGGCCCAGCACATTACAACACTCACACCAGCAGACAGCACCATTCAAGGGCCCATCACTTTCACACGCCCACATTCCTGACACAGCAACCAGGTTTGCAGGGGATTATGGGTAGGAGAATGATGGGGGACCCACGCAAGCCATACCTCGCTGGACTCCCCCGGGTGTCTAGTTTCCAGAAATATATGGGTTAGGTAGGTTTCCCTACATGGATGCCGAGCCCCGGGCCAAAAACTCATGGGACCCCCCATGCAAAACCAGCTCACGGATTGCGTTGAGTGGCGTTTGGCTAGCAGTGTGTGTAGTGACCAGCAGCTAGTCACTACTCGCACACCGCCAGCCGAGCGCCAGTCCACGCACACCGCCAGCCAAGCGCCAGTCCACGCACACCGCCAGCCAAGCGCCAGTCCACGCACACTGCCAGCCAAGCGCCCGTCCACGTACACCGCCAGCCAAGCACCAATCAAAACACACCGCCAGCCAAGCACCAATCAAAACACACCGCCACTCCACGCACACCGCCAGCCAAGCGCCAGTGCAAACACACCGCCAGACAAGCGCCAGTACAAACACACCGCCAGCCAAGCGCCAGTCCACGCACACCGCCAGCCAAGCGCCAGTACAAACACACCGCCAGCCAAGCGCCAGTCCACGCACACCACCAGCCAAGCGCCAATCCAAACACACCGCAAGCCAAACGCCAGACCACGCACACCGCCACACAAGCGCCACTCCACGCACACCGCCATCACATTTAGGATTTTTTTAAATAAAAATAAGAAAACACAAACAAATTGCAAATAGATACAAATCTACTAACACAACATCTGAAACTCAATACACTACACAAATGCCAACCTTGAAACTGAACCAAAAATATTAAACAATAGAGGCCAGGCAGTTCACTTTACCACTCATGGATGCTCCCAAAAATTCTTTTGCGTGTGGTACATTCTAAAACAAGCAGGCACACACAGCCCAGGGTTAGAAGGACACTCGGGGCAGTACATGCGAGTCTCCTTCCGCATACCTCTTCTCCAACAGACTCTACATCTCCTACTGGGAAAGTCTTTTGAGGGTGTGGGAGGAATGTGATCAGGAAAGTGGCGATCTTTCAATCTCGCAACATCCTCCACCAATCCAACTCTAGGAACACTTGCCTGTTCCACTAAAACAAGGCTGCCTATTACAGACTCTTGAAACTTAGCAAAAGTCATCTTTGACTGAGGACAAGAATCCTGGAACACAACAAAAGCATTAAAGGTTGCCAAGTGGAAAAGATGGATAGCCAACTTCTTGTACCAAATGTAAGCCTTACGAAGAGCAGCGTAGGGTTCCAAACTCTGATCTACTCTGTCAACACCACCCATGTGCTTATTATAGTCTAAAATGCACACAGGTTTGCGCGCTTCAGCAACCTGACCCCAAACAGTCACAGGTGCAGTGCTTTCATCATGGATGGTAGACAGCATGTAGACATCTCTCCTGTCTGAAAACTTCACAGCTAGAAGCTCCTCGCAACGCAACGCACTGCACTGTCCCCGCACAAGCTTTTTACAAACAAGTTCTTTTGGGAAACCTTTACGGTTAGAGCGGATTGTGCCACAAGCAACAGTGTCCACTTTGGCCAATTCCCTGAACAACCGCACACCAGTGTAGAAGTTATCTACATATAAATGGTGGCCTTTGTTAAAAAATCCTCTTCCAAGTTCCCACACAATTTTCTCAGTCACTCCAAAAGTGGAAGGACAACCAGGGGGTTAATACTGGAATCCTTACCGGTGTACACTCTGAAATTAGAGACATATCCAGTCCTACTGTCACACAGCATATACAGCTTAATTCCATAACGTGCCCTCTTACTAGGAATGTATTGCCTAAAAACCAAGCGGCCCTTGAACAACACCAAAGACTCATCCACTGCAATTTCTTTCCCTGGAGCATAGATCTCAGAAAATCGATCAACAAAGTGATCAATGACAGGCCGAATCTTAAAAGACAGTCACATTCAGGGTGATCTCGTGGCAACGCTAAACCATTATCGACAAAATGCATCATCCGAAGCAGAAGCAAATACCTATCACGACTCATGACTGCCGGAAAAATAGCAGTTGCCATCAAGGGACTAGTAGACCAATATGAAGACATTGATGGCTTCCTTAGCAAGCCCATCAAAAAAGTTAAACCCAAGAACTTCTTCATCTCTTCCAGATTTGTGGGAGTCCACCGGGTAGCTCTAGAGTGGGGCTTAAGACTGGCACTGTTGTCCCTCAAAAACTGTTCGGCATACAAATTAGTCTGCTCAACAATCTCTGCCAAAAACACATCGTCCATAAACAACTGAAAAAAATGTATCGCAAAAAGTTTTCAGTATTCACTCTGCACCCTGGAACACCAGTAAAGTCTGGCAATGCCGGCTGCACCATGCCTGGGGCAACCCAGAGGTCAGCACTTTCAATGGGAAGCCTTGCAGCCCCATGCTGCAGCCCAGGTGCCTCTTGCCGCACTATACCAACGGGAAGCCTTGCTGCCCCAGATGCCTCTTGCCGCACTATATCAACGGGAAGCCTTGCAGCTGCAGGCTGCAGCCCAGATGCCTCTTGCTGCACTACACCAACGGAAAGCCTTGCAGCCCCAGGCTGCAGCCCAGATGCCTCTTGCCGCACTATCGGCACATCAATGTCCTCCTCTAACACAGGCACTTCATCCGCACTAAGAGTATCTTCAGTATCCGATGATTCCATGTGGAGAGAAAACTCACTGCCTGAATCGTCCCCTGCCTCCTCTGCCTCAGATGCAGAGTCAGTCTCTGAACCATGGTCAGAGGAAGACTCAAAAAGCAACAACCTGCTGAGCAGTAATCCTGCGGCTAGCCATTATCCTTACTAAGAAAGGAGACTGCACAAACAAGTCAACAACAACCAACACTGTGCAAAGCAAGTAAGTAAAAAAATGTGTGCCTTTATCACAAAGATCTATATACTCAAAAACTATACAATTCACTTACAAGAGACAGCTACACTCACTAGCACCTACTCTGCAGAGACACAGCAAAAACGATATCCCACTAGAAAGAAAAAAACAAAACCAATTACTCACAAGACAACAAAATACACATGGAGCACAAATGCAAAATGTTTTTGACACTCAAAAAACAGAAGCCAAACATACTGCTATTATTACACCATTTGCAAAAACAAATTCATGCAGAGAAATGAAACTCATTTACATTGTACAAAAAAACTCTCTTACCAAACACGTGCAACTACACAAACAGCAGAGCCACCAGTAACGAAACCGCAACCTGGAACAGTCTAAAGAGCAAAAGCCTTCAACTAGAACAAAAAAGGAGAAATAAAGCATTACAATTGCAATTCACAAAAAATAAAACAATTAACATTATAACACGCTATGTTACTACCCAAATGGTCAATCGGCCAGATGGGCCTTCAAATAGGGCTGAGAAAAATAGGGGGTGATCTTGCCCAAGGGATCGGGTGAGGTTGTCTGCCAGGCCAATCTGCCCCCCAGGTGGGGCAGAAAACAGCAGACAGAAATTTGCCCCCTTGCAAAAGTAATAAATCCCTGGTGCCTAGTGGGGTTTTCTGCCCCCCCGGGGTCAGAAAGGGCAAAAAACTAGGCTGATCTGCCCCCGGGGGGGCAGAATACACATATAAAAAAATCTGCCCCCTGGAAGCGACCCTTGCCCAAGGGGTCGCTTCCATTTTTATTTAAACTACTTCCCTGGTGTCTAGTGGGGGTTTCTGCCCCCCCCCCCCTGGGGGCAGAAAGGCAAAAAAACAGGCCGATCTGCCCCCAGGGGGGGCAGAATTCCCATTACAAAATAAAATGGCCCCCTGGAAGTGACCCTTGCCCAAGGGGTCACTCCCATCACAATTTAAAGAAACTCCCTGGTGTCTAGTGGGGGGTTTCTAGAAAGGCCAAAAAAGGGGCAATCTGCCCCAGGGGGGGGGGGGGTGCAGAATGTCCAAACAAAGAAAAATGCCCCCCTGGAAGCGACCCTTGCCCAAGGGGTCGCTTCCATTTCATTTAAAAAATGAATCCCTGGATCTAGTGGGCTTTTCTGCCCCCCTGGATCCAAAACGGCCGAAAAAACGGTCGATCTGTCCCCAGGGGGGCAGAAAAGTCTTGATAAAATTTTGGCCCCCTAGGAAGCGACCCTTGCCCAAGGGGTCGCTTCCATTTCATTAAAAAAATGAATCCCTGGATCTAGTGGGCTTTTCTGCCCCCCCTGGATCCAAAAACGGCCGAAAAAACGGTCGATCTGTCCCCAGGGGGGGCAGAAAAGTCTTTATAAAATTTTGGCCCCCTAGGAAGCGACCCTTGCCCAAGGGGTCGCTTCCTTTATTTTAAAAAAACATCCCTGGTGTCTAGTGGGGCATTCCTGCTCCACGATAGCGACGCTGTGCGCGATCGTGAAGCAGGAATGCCCTGCATTGAGACATCAGGGGAGAGGAAATACTCTTTCCTCTCCCCCGATGCCTCAAGGCATCCTGTTACGGCCCCCCCGCCCCACCGCACCAACAAACACTCACCCTCCATCTGGACGCGCTGGAAAGAAATGATTTCCAGCGCGTCCAGCGCTTCCTGATGACGTCGGCGCGCGCTGTGCGCGCTGACGTCATGGGGAAGCATGGGGGGGGCCGGGGGTGGCAGCGGAAACTCTTCCGCTGCCATCCCCCTCTGTGGGGGCAAGATCGATGCCCCCGGGGGGGGAGCGCCAGCGCTTCCCCCAGGGTCTGTGCTCATGACGGAGCGGTTCCGTCATAAGCACAGCCCAACCGATGCTCATGACGGAACCGCTCCGTCATGAGCATCGAAGGGGTTAAATACCCTCGACCAATATTGTAAACAAAAGGGGCTGGAAATAAACCCACTAAAAACTAAGTACATGACTATCAGGCCCCACAAATGTTTTAAGAATAACATACAGCTGAACGGAGCAATTTTGGAGCGAGTCTCTAATTTTGTTTATCTTGGGGTAAACATTGACTCTAAACTTTCATGGAACCCCCAGATAATGAAATCTAGAACAATTTTAATGCAATACGCAGCACCAGTTATAAAAAAACTCTTTGCCACCACGACAAAGGCTGTTACACCAGCCCTTGAAGTTTATAAATCCAGGGCACAAACTGCTGCCTTATATGGCTCAGAATTGTGGGGGGGGAGGGCACTTGCATCTTTAATTAAGGGGGAAAATAAGATCTTGCGGAGGTTTACTGCTCTACCCCAAAATACACCTGTGATCCCCCTAATGCTCGACTTGGGCATCAAGCGAATTGAGCAAAGGGCAGTTTGGATGACCTTATCATATTGGATAAGAATATGGACCACCGAGGAATTGCAAACCTATAGACAAGCATTGAGTGAATTATTGGCTCTTGACACTCATGTAACTTTTCCCTGGTTGATCCATATCCGTAAATGGTTTACGGACCTGGGTTTGAGTAGGTTCTGGGAACAACCGAACTTGTTGACTCCTGATTCAAAACGGGAAATTAAGACCACTTACTGGAATTTCATTAGGCACAATATTATTTCAAATAATAGATCCGGTACACTCACAACCCAGATTCTGATGTTTAAAATAACCCCCTGTTTCGAATCATTTTTAGATGAGATCGAACCTTTACTTGCCAAGGTATTGTATCTGAAATTTAGGTATGGTACTCTTCAAATAATGTCGTTTACATCCAGGTGGGGACAAAAGCAGCTAGTGGAAAATGATTGTAAGTGTACTCAGTGCCATTCAGGAAGCGAAGAGGATATTGCGCATGTTTTATTTTTCTGCCCTGTATATGAAAATCCTAGAAAGAAATGGATAAAACCGCTGGGCAGGAAATTGTGTATTAGGAAATACACTGAAATGCTGCGTATCTTGAAAACTGATAGCTCCAAGCTAATTGTATTTGGTACTAGTAGATTTTTATTGGCTGCTAATTTTATTAGGATGAAGACTGGGCTCAAATTTTAAAATTTTAATTTCTTTTTTAAGGGAACTATATGAAATTCAAATGTTGATGTCGTACATAGCAAATGATATTTTAAAATTTATAGTGTGGTAACTCCTTCTATTTATGTGATTATATAGTAATCATGATGAAATTGCACCTTGCACGTTGCACTTTATGGAATTAATTCCATTGTTGCTGACTGTAAAAACTAGCTTCTATGTTTTATAGCGGAATGTATATGTTAATGCACTATTGGTGGTTAACTATCCAGTTTTTTGCACTTTGCACTTTATGGAACTAATTGAATAGCTGCTAGCCGCGAAAATTCTACTGAATGTATTGTACTGTAACCAATATGAGGCTATCTGACATTCTGCATTTTGCACTTTTCCCATATACGCTGCTAACTGCAAATTACATCCTATATACTGTATTGCAACTGAAATGAGGACTAATGAATTGTATATATTTTTCTATTGATGCTTTGATGATTCTAAGAATCGAATAAAGATGCTTTAATAATAATAATAATAATAATAATATGACATTGATGTGGTATATCAACTACCAGGGAGGAGCGGGGTCTCAGCTTCTCTGTCAGTAAGCCCTGCAACTCTGGTTTCAGCATGGAGTTTGGCTGGTAGCAGACCACCTAGCGGGTTCTCTGAACTTTAGAGACAACACCCTCATTCGGAGTCCTCTTGCCGACCATGAGTGGTGTCTTAACCTGGAAGTAGTTCAGAGCATCTTCAGGTGTCTTGTTTGCTACTCACAGTAACCCACTTTGCCATAAGTTTATGTGCCCTCTAGTATCTGTTGCAAAGAGCCTTGGGGAAGTGTGGGAGGTTGTTTTGGTTGAAGTAGAATTTTCCTCTTCAATATGCGTTTCCTCCCATACCCTCAATTCTTTGTGTTCTGTGCCAGATTGACCAAGGAGGATTGGAACATAGATCTCTTGGACCTGTCCCTGTGCCCCTGGCTCCATCTTCCTCTCAGTGCGGATCTCCTCTCCCAGTATCAGGTTCTGTTCCTCAGTCTCAACCTTCATGCCTGGAGACTTAGTGGGGCAATTTAGCTGCTACATTTAAATTGCCAATGGATGTGGTAGATGTTATTCTGTCTGGTCACCATTATTCCACCAAGACAATATACTTCGGAAGGTGGAACAGGTTTGTCGCTTGGTGTTCTGAGAACAGCATAGATCCTTTGAAGACCCATTTATCAGACATCCTGAGGTTTGTGTTTTCCCTGGGACAGCACACCTGTGCTAAGTGGACTGTGAAGGAATACATAGCAGCCTTTTTGGATGGATGCTTCTAACAGCAGATTCTTCATCTTGTGAATACCCCCAGGCACCAGATCAGACTCTGAGAATTTTCTCAGCAGTTCCTTTGTGCATCATATGTGGCGTTGTGTGGATCTGCATCGGGCCTGTCCAGCCCTGGATGTAATGTTGGGTCACTTTGCAGGCCGATGTAATTTCTTTTCTTTCCATGTCTACCGACCCGGATCTGGAGCTCGCTTCCTAGATTCTATCAAAACCTGACAGAAAGTTCGCTCCAAAAATCTTTTAGTGTGCAAGGGACATGTCCCTCCAAAAAAGAGGGTTTAAACCATGTAAGAACTGCTACAAGCAGATGTCGATGACTTACCCTCACAAGGTCTGTCTCTGATGTCTGTGCTCCAAGCACGATTCAAAGTCATGCAACAAATGCACAAAGATGAACCCAAAGGATATCAGATATCGAAGAAATCCCAGTCCCGGTCAAAGTCGAGGGTTGCAGATGCACTTTTGTTCCTGAAACCGATCTTTTGACCAGTCTTCTTCAAGGTCAGACTCTTCAGGTAAGTCCAGGAAAAAGAAACACGGGAAGTCA
This sequence comes from Calotriton arnoldi, assembly GCA_963921515.1. Lineage (NCBI taxonomy): Eukaryota > Metazoa > Chordata > Amphibia > Caudata > Salamandridae > Calotriton > Calotriton arnoldi. The sequence continues at coordinate 1,092,393 of CAWUFW010001787.1, forward strand.
AACCGTGGCTCTCCTTTGTCCTGCCTCTCCCGATCCAAGGAATGGTCCGACATCTTGGGTACGTCCAGGCCATGAACTCCCCATCTTCGGAACTGATTCCAGCTCTTGTCCTGATTCACCCATCAGCGATGCCGCAACAACTCAGAGTTCAAAGAGGCCATAAATAGGATATTTGGTATCTGACCGGATCCCTTTGGAGCTCCTACGGGCCCTAAGGATCCGAGGTGGTCCCCAGAGAATTTAATTCTGGTGGATTCCTCCCCAATGCTGACTTTGACTCTTGACCCCACCCTGAGTTCTGCCCCGACTCTGAGCACAGCGCCAAGTCCAATGGTTTTTATGGTATCACAGCCAATAGTGCAACCCCAAGTATCAACACCAATGCCGGAGGAGCAGTCAATTTTCCTTTTGGACTCTGAGATAAATCCACTGCGAACTCCATTGGCCGCTTGCACACCCTTGGCCGCTAGCCCACTCTGACTCACAGATGACTCTTCAACAATACAATATTCCTGATCTTGATGATAATGATGAAAGGTGACTATATGGTGGCAAAATCATATTTTTTTTACCTTCTGGATCCTAGTGGAAACGGCAAAATCCCTGAAACTGTCCTCCATTCACCCACACATGCTACAAACTGCCTTGCTGCAACATCCTAAGCCAGCGATTTCCCATCTACATAGGAAGTGACATCACTGAATTACCCTTCAATCATCTTCACAGGAAGTGACATCTCTGTTTTTCTGCCAAAACAGTCTTTAAAAGAAGAAGCCTAGAAAGAGGACTTTATTTTTCATCACTCATCTGCACAGGAAGTGACAGCATTGGATTTCCCATCATCCATCTGCACAGGAAATCACTGGTTTCTTGCCCACGACACTCTGATCTCCTCCCCCCTCCCAGGACGTACTTAATGGGGGCTGCAGTGTGGATGCGCACCAAGGGCCAGGCTGTCTGTGCCTGTTTGTGCTTGGACTGCACCCAGTGCCAAGAACCCTGGTTCTCCCTGTACCCACTACTACAATTCTGCGCTCCTCCTTGCTCTCATCTATAGCTGCTGCACTGCTGCCATACCCCACCACATAACAAGGAAGGAGCCTTCACAGGCGCCTCCTGCATGTTCTCATGCACTCTCCCACACCCTACACCCACCACTCCTGCACCCAGTACCCCACTCGCTCACACAAACCAGTCACCCACTCACACAGACCAAATTCCACCCACTTAACACGCCACACTTGCATGTATGCTTCTCACCATCCGCTTTCTCACCAAACACGCTTTGTAGATATGGGACATACTGTACGACCACACTCTTCCTAACTGAAACATGGCTAAACTCACCGTCTGCATCCAACATCGCTACAGCCATCCCTCTGACCATTAGCAAAAGCCTGTAGGTGGATTCTCCATCATATTCAAAGATACCATCAGCTGCTCCACCAACACGGACACCCCCACCAGCTACATGGAACACCTCACGTTCAATGTATGCAACACAGCCAAATTCTCAATCGGACCCCGTCACCATTGCATCTCAACTTCCCATTATGACCGAAGAATAAACCCTGACCTCGTGGCCCGCTGTCACTACAGTCGAAATTGCTGTTACCATGACTATCCACTCGAAGCCCTCCATGTGACTCTTGCCCTCACCATGCCTTCACCAGAGGACTCCTACTGATCAGTGAAGCACCTACACCCATCCTCAGTGCCTCCATCAAATCAGCCACATTCCCGGAGACCTGGAAACATACTACAGTCATGCCCCAGCTCAAGAAATCATCCGCTGACCATGTTTTCTAACTACAGACCCATCTCTCTCCTACCATACCGGCAAAAGTGTTAGAGAAAATAATCAACCAATGCCTCACCGACCACCTCAGCAACCACCAGCTCTTCGACACCACACAGTCCGGATTCAGGCCCAACCACAGTATAGAAACAGCACTCACAATCGCCACATACGACATCCACATGATCTTTCATAGATGAGACACAGCAGCCTTCATTCTCCTGGACCTATCTGCAGCATTTAATATGGTCTCACACCCCATCCTCATCAGGTGCTTGCACAAGATTGGCATCCAAGAACACACTCTTGGCTGGATTTGCTCCTTAACGGATTGAACACAAGTTGTCAGCCTGATACCTTACTCCTCAGAAGCCTGCAAACTCATCTGTGGAGTGCCTAAAGGTTCATCGCTCAGCCCAACCCTCTTCAATCCATACAGGGTCCCCCAGGCCAATGTCATCTGCTCACACGATATCAACATCCTCGCCTACACCTACGACATGCAACTCATACTCTCCCTGTCAGACAAGACCCCCAACACAAGAAACAAGTTGACCACCTTCATGACTAAAGTTGCTTACTGGATGAAAGCCAACTGTCTCAAGCTGAACACCGACAAGACAGAAATAGTGATCTTTGGCAAGAACACCTTAGCATGGAACTCCCATACCGTGGACCCATGCCAGTAACTTCGAAATAATCATCAACAGCAAACTGGACATGACCGCAAAAATCAATTCCGTCACTGCATCCTGCTTCCACACCTTGAAGATGCTGAGGAAGATCTTCAAATGGCTCCCAAGCTAGAACACACTAGACCAACTCTAGAAAAACTGTCACTCTCACCCTAGTCACCAGCAAGTTGGATTACTGGAACACCCTGTATGCCAGGATCACCTAGCAACCCACTTGAAGACTACAAACCGCACATAAATGGGCAGCCACACTCAGACTGACTCTCCCATACAGAACTCACATCACACCTTAGGGAACTCCACAGGCTTCCGATATGCAAATGGGCTCATTTCAAACTGCTCACACACACATACAAGGCATTACACAACTTGGGCCCTCCTAACTGAACAGTCACATCTCCTTCCACCAACCAGAGACACTTACATTCCACAGGACTCCTACTCGCACACATCCCACGCATACACCGAACCAGATCAGGATCTCTTACATAACTGCTAAAGTGCGAGCGCAGAACGGCCTCCCACTCCACATTATAGCCTCCTCCTCTTTTCTTGAATTTCGCAAGAAGCTGAAGACATGAGTTTTCAATTAACCAACTTACCGTAGGCAGGACTAGGCACACCCCGGCTCAGCACGCCAGGATACCCTCATGGGTGATAGTGCACTTTGTAAATAAATAATCATAGAGCCTAGTAATGCTGGCCTCCACAAGCAGGCTCAATCAAAATGCATTCCCGACCACCCTGCCGGACAGAGTCGAAACACATTGAGGCATTCGCAAAACACATGATCTCTAATGGGTACAAGCGGAATTTATTGTTCCTTGGTCTCACATTAGCGAAACGCGATATTGCCAGGGCATGGAAAGATGCATTCCCGCAATCGGTGGGGGTCTGGAAAAGGGGCTTTTATTTCTCTATGGGATTGGAGATGCCTGTTTTCAAGGTGAGGGGATGCCCTCAGAAACACCCTAAAATATGGAAGAGATGGGCGGACTACCGGGAACTTTTTTGGAACCCATCCCCCCATATCAATCATTGGGGAATCGGCGTGATGACGGATTGAGAGACAGATTGAACTATAATCATACATTTCTTCGACTCGGGTGGCTGGTAACTGTTTGCCCTAGACTGTATATTGGAAATATGGCGCTGTTGTTTATTGTTTGGCTTTTTGCTAAGATATTCTTCACTTCTAAACTGTCTTATTTTCTTACTGAAAATGTTGGCATCAATATTGCTACTATGTCTTTTGTAATATTGGCAACCCTGGACTCTCCAGGGCCGATTTGGCTGACAACAATAAAATCTTGTTGTGAAAAAAAACCACATGATCTCTTCAGCCAGTCGTGCCCTCAGACCATTGAACACCAGCTGCCTCCTGGGAAGATGCTCGCATGCGCTATAGGACAGGGTGGAGGACATCTTGTCAACCATCCAGAAGACACTAGGGCCACCCTCACACAGCTCATCCAGGATGGACAAGACACAGCAAAGTACTCCATCCATTGGAACTGGACACTACTGACTGTTAGGGTAGGGCAGTCATGGCCAGTGTGGTGCTTCAGTGCCACGTTTAGATCTGCTCAACAGGATTTTTGAGTGACGTCCAACAGTCCCTTATGAAGACGCCATTCAATAGCACACGTCTCTTCACAGACAAGGCAGACTCAGCCTTGGAGCGCTTTAAGGAAAATATGGAAAAAGCACACTCCATTGAATTAGCATCACATGTGTGGTAGTTTCCCTTAACAATTTTGCTCCTTTTGAGGCTTCAGGAGGGGATATCAGCAACAGTAGTGTCATATTTTCTTCTACAACGGCAGGCCTCTCATGCCTTTCACAGCAGAGGTTGGGGTTCCAGCCATCAGTGTCCAGGCCCCCAGGGGCAATGAACTACCCAAACCCCCATTCGCCCTTCCACAACAGCCACGAAACCAGTTTAACTTCCCCTCAGCGACACACGATTGACCAGAGGGAGTTGTTATTACCTTGTTCCTCCCCGGGTGGAGGACAATTATATCAGACATGTGGGTGCTCCAGATTCTTCAGAATGGTTACTCACTCTCCTTTCTGTCCAAAACCTCCTAACATACCTTCCACATCCTAACACCTCCAGGAGGACCACTTGTCCATATTTATAGAAGAAAGAAGTTCAGGCTGCCTGGCCCAAGCGAGCTATAGAGAAGGTGTCAGCATCAGAAAGCAGGACTAGTCGATATTCAAGTTACTTTGTGGCGCCTTTCGAGGATGGAGGCCTTCCCCTTATCCTCGATCTTTGCCCTCTGAACTTTTTCCTTCAGAAGGAAAAGTTCAAAATGCATACCCTCTCACAAGTTTTGTCTACCCTGGATCCAGGAGACTGGATGGAGCGCTGGATCTGCAGGCCGTCTATTTCCGTGTTCCTGTCCTGCAGCCCCACAGGTGCTACCTATGGTTTCAGGATGGGCCCGAGCACTTTCAGTTCTCAGTGCTCCCATTTGCCTTACCAGTGCCCCTCTGGTGTTCACAAAAGTGATGGTGATGGTAGCTGCCCACCTGCTGAAGTTGGGAATACCACTCTTCCCTTCCTCCATGACTGGTTACTGAAGGCAGTCTCACCACAAATAGTCGTAAACTCCTTCCAGATGCATCTGGATACCCTATCTGGTGATTAACCATGCTTTATAAATCCTGATTGATTGATTGAGATGACAGCCAACCTGCTGACACTGTTTGGTTTTTCCATCAACACTCCAAAGTCACACGTGACTCCTTCGCAACGGCTTCCCTTCATTGGAGCCTTCCTGGACACATTGCTCTTCTCGAACTTCCCTCTGTCTTAACAAGTCCAGGACATTTGAGCTAGGATCCCGATGTTTCAATCCTTAACCTGGATCTCAGTGAGAGTGTCTCTGAAGAATCTTAGTCTCTTCAACCTGCTTGTGGGCCACACCAGGCAGCATGTGGGCTCTGCAGTGGGATCTGAAGTCTCAGTGTGCTGAGCATCAAGCGAACCTTCCAGATTCCATCAAGGTGTTGGGGGAAACTGTGACAGATCTAGAGTGGTTGCTGCAAGTCCGTAACTGGACAGATAGCAGACCACTCTCCCTACTCCACCCAGAGTTAAAACTCAGGATGAATGTATTGTTGCTGGGTTGGGAGGTTATCTGGGAGAGATGGAGATCAGAGGACTGGCCTATGGTGGAAGCTCGTCTCCATGTCCATTTGTTGGAGTTGCGGACAATTTGGTTGTCACTAAAAGCATTTCTCCCATTCATCAAGGGGGAACGGGTGCAAGTGGTCATAGACAACACCACCATCATGTGATACTGCAAAAAAAAGGGCTGTGCGCCTCTGGGAGTGACTGAATTGTCAAGGCACCTCCCTGATCGCACCGCACCTCGCAGGATCTTTGAACACAAGGTGGATGAACTCAGTTGATGCTGCCTAGCGGATCATGAATGGCAGCTGCATTGAGAGGTGGCACAGAGCATCTTCCAGCAATGAGGAGCTGCCACCATAGAGATTGCACAGTGTCCAAGCTTCTGCATGTTCCCAAAGTAGTTCTCATTCATAGATGCTTTTTTGCTTGGATTGGAGCTTAGGATTCCTGTACACCTTCCTACTTCTGCCTCTCCTGTCCACGTTTCTGAAGAAGATCAGGAACGACCGGGCCCAAGATATCCTAGTGGCTCCGGACTGGGGAAGGAGAGTGTGGTACCCAGAACCTCTGGCAAAGATCATCTGTCCTCTGATCCAGCTACTTCTTTGGGAAGACCTTTCACAGCAGCAAGGCAGGGTCCTACACCCAAGCCTACACAACTTGCACCTCCATGCGTGAAGATTGTGGGGTGACAGTTGATGGTTTTCAATCATCCTCCTGAAGTAGTTGGGGTCATCTTGGCAGCCATGTGTCCTTCTACCAAAAACGTTTATGCGGGACGCTGGGAGAAGTTTGTTGTTTTCTGTAAGTTAGTTGACTTATTGTTATGCTGTCTTTCTTTAGCCCAGCAGGGCCTTGCTGTGGCAACAGTTAAAACTTACTTTTCATGAAACAGCTGATGGTACAGTTTTTATTTTTTGTTAAATATGTCGAAAATAAATAAATAAAAAGTTTACTTGTCGGCTCTTTGTCCTTCTTTCGACTACCTGATCAACCATCCCGCTTTAAATTAGCCGTTGTGATGCATTTTTTGAAAAGGCTGATTCATATGTTCCTACCAACACCATTTGTGATGCTGCAGGGTGACATTAATTTAGTTCTTATTTTCCTCAGATGTGCCCTATGTAAAACCAATCCATCACCCTCCCTTCTTTCTATCGTCCTTCTCTGCATCCCACCAAGAAGGAAGAGAGGTTGCACAGGCTGGATCGGAAAAGGGAGGCCAGTTTCAATATTGACCGGACCAAGGATTTCCAGACTGGTGATCAGCTCTTTAGAGGATACGCAAGTACAGGAAGGGCCAAGCTGTCCAACAAAGAACTTTATCGAGTTAGATCATCTTGTACATCAAAATGTGTTATGCGGGGGGCGTGGCAAAGCAATATGGCCTACAGGACATGTCCTTGAGCGGCTCCTCGCCAGCCCTCAGCTACCCTGCAGTATCCTGCGCCACTTTGATCTCGCCTTCCGACGGGGGCACCGCTATCAGCTTCGAGGGGGCCATCTTGTGATGGCGGAGGCCCCTGTGAATGAATGCAATTGCTGAAGCACGCTGGGAGGTCGCGTGGCCTAGGCGAGGGAGACCGGCTGCCCGCTGCGGCATACCCAGAGCGGTACCCTGAAGCTCTGAGGCCTGGTCGGACCCGCCTAGACGGTGTCACCTAGCCCCGGGGGGGCATTGCTGGCCTCCCACTGGGCTCTGCTGGCCCCCTGCTGGTCCTTATACTGCTGGGTACGGTGCCGGATAGGGAACGTATACGGTCGGCATACTGTGGGCTGATCCGGCCGTTACTGGGCTACGAGTCGGCCCGCTTGCTGATTATTGCTGGGTCCCTGCCTGCAGATTCCTCACCGGTGAGGATGCTGCGGATTGCCTGCGCACAAGAGACAGTGGGTGCAGCCTACTCCAGGGACTGGCAGTCCATCTTCTTTAGGGGGCCCTGGGTAGCTGTTACAGGGGCCCCTGTGGGTGTTTATAAGTTGGTGATTACTGAGGGGCCTGGACCTTGGATTCCCTGTGCCTGTTGCTCCTGGAGCCCGAGCTGGGGGCCTATTGGCTGAGAACTGCACTGCTTTGGCAAGATCCCCTGCTGGAATTATCCACTAGTACACATTGCGACTTTGCAGCATACTAATTATTGGCTCCCCTTGGCGTGCACCTCTGCCTTGAGCAGAGGGGACCCTGAGACCACCGTACTTGATAGAGGGCAGTAGGGGGAGTCTGGGAGGCTCTGGTAGGCAATGATCCGCCTCTGATGTAGGGCCTACCGGTGGGACACTACTAGTTCATCTGAGCTGGTGAGACTGTATCTGAGTGCCCGCACATAACATCTATGGGGTGTTCTTGAGGACCACGGCTCCTGCACAAGGCGGCATACTTTGCTGATTTCCCTGCCTGGGGCCCCCTTTGATCGTTTTCCTCATGGGGAAGGAGAGACAACCTGCGCCCTCTAAGGGGAACACTATAGAACAAAATGCTACACTCCCGCCTGCTACCCAGTGACGGGCGCGCCATGGTAGATCACGCAGTGACACAAGGGAGGGGCCTCCTCAGAGGAGCCCTCCAGGGCTGATATCATGGCAGCTATCCAGGGTTCACGAGCGGTCTTGGAGGGAAAAATCGAGCCCGTCTCCATAGAGGTGAACCTCCTGCGCACTGACCTGCGAAAGGTGTCTGACAAGAATAATGCTGCGGAGGGCTCCATTGTTGATATGCAAGCTGAGGTAGCGACCCTCAAGAAACAGGTGGATACTCTTACATCGAAAACGGGGACTTTGGAGGCAAGGGCCGAGGACGCAGAGGGGCGGTCCCATAGAAACAACGTCCGCCTCCTGGGTTTTCGTGAGTGTGCAGAGGGGTGGGGGGAACAGAGAGTTTCATAGAAACGTGGGTCTGGGATGTTCTGAAGCCCACAGGATTGTCCCCGCAATTTGCGATGGAAAGAGCTCACCATGCTTTCACGGCCCCTCTGGGGCCCCACCACGCTATCATAGCTTGCTAATCCTTAATTATAGGGACAGGGACTGCCTCCTCTGGGTGGCTCGAGAGGCCAACAATCTCTCATTTGAGGACCACAAGATCTCCATCTTCACAGATTACACACAAAAAGTGCAAGCTTAACACAAATCTTTTCTGGAGGCAAAGAGGCAACCGAGGGTTATGGGCCTTGATATATGTTTTTATATCCTGCCCGCTTGAGAGTCATTTGGGGGGTAAATCGCACTTCTTCGACATGGCAGAAGATGTTTGGAGATGGCTGGAGATGTGGGACAAAGTGCCGAAAGAACAACGCGGATCCTGGAGGGCGAATACGCGAGACGAAGCGATTCCCCAACATTTGGATTTGAGAACCCGGGATGACTCTGGGGACATTGGTATGGACAGAGGCCAGGATAACGCTAGAGTTATAGTTCAGGAGGATGTCACCATGGCGCCGGAGGCTCCCGGGCCGGTGCCGTGTTCCCCGGGGACTACATCTGTTCTGACAGTGAATGTTTAACTCACAGATGCTGTGGCTGAGCACGAAGAGGTCTGAGAGTAAGGGGAGAGGGAGAATGAATGTTGAGGGTATATCATCTTATATTGTATGTAATAAAGTATGGCACACCACACATCTTACACTAGGGCGGGGGGGCCCTCTCCACTTTTAGCGGTAGGCTGTTAGTTGGAGAGAGGGGATTTTAGGCTGTGAGTCCTGACAGTGAGACAAAAAATGGGCGAACACACAGTAATGTTGTGGTTTGTCCAGGTTGGGGGGTGTTACATGGTTAGTTTCTATTGTATGGCCCCAAGTTCCTAATGGGGTTTGTTTGTTGACTCCAGTGCATATGCAGTTACTACTCTGTGTTCGTCGGCCCCTTCTATGGGTAGCCTAACTCCTATCTGGGAGACTGCTGAGTGGGATTGGGGGGGAGACACCTATACCTCATGGCTAACTGTACTAATATCGTTACCTGGAATGTCAGAAGTCTGAGGAGTTACACAAAACGATACAGAGTTCATTCATTTCTCCGGCGCCACCGGGTCCAGATAGCCTGCTTACAGGAGACACATTTAATGGGAGATGAGGTCCACACAATAAAAAACAAAATGGAGAGGTAACCGCTTTACGGCAACGTACTTGTCATGTGCATGGGGGTGGCGATCTGGGTGGCTCCTGGGATCCCCTTCAAGCATGTTTACAGTGAGGCAGATGTGGAGGGACATTATCTGCTCCTTCAGGGTATGCTGGATGGTGAGGATATCACCATTTTAAACACTTATGGCCCAAATATTGATGACAGGCAGTTTTATGGAGCCATGCAGATGCTGTTAGAGGGCGGCATGGGGACCCCCATAATCTGGGCTTAATTGTATACTAGACGGGGACAAAGCAATTGATTGATTGATTGCAATTAAGATGTAATGCATGTAAAATTCAACTCTTTGTTTTTAATAAAATGTTTCATTTTTTCTGTGGTAATGTTTGGAAAATCCCCCTTATGTCACATTAATTATGGGATTCTTTAAAGAGTTTTTGAAAATAATTGTATTTTAGTGCATTTAACTAAATGAAGATTCAATGGCAAATTGCTGAGCAATATTAAGTAACAGTGCCCATAATTGTGCCCTCATAAACCATTCCACAGTGCCTTACATTTCGTGAGACTGTGCCTATTATACTTTCCAAAACATTAATCTATAGATTTATATTACTAGTCACTGTATTTACCTCTAATGGCTGCATGTAATGATGTGAATTGGTACTTTTTCAGGACACTGGAGGAGATCCTGCAGAGAATTGTTCATCTGATACAGGAAGAAGACTGTGTAAGTCCAGCATTTGTTATCCATTATTGAGTAGCTCTATATTTTTGTCAATTCCTTTACAGTGTTTCATTCTCTTTGCCCTCCTTCACCTGATTTGTCTTCTCCCTTCTGACCATACATAACTATCACTCTGCCTTGCTTCTCTGTTCAGTTATCTTTTTGTAATTTTCCTTTCAGTCGTTGGAGTCCTTGTCTGTTGCTGATTCTCGTCTAAAATCTCGGACCAGCATTCTGATCAATGCTCTTGGTAGCAACACCTGCTTAACCAAGGTGGATATCAGCGGAAATTCAATGGAAGATATTGGAGCCAAGATGCTATCTAAAGCCTTGCAGATCAACAGCACACTCAGGTATGAATTAATTAATCTTTAGGAACATAGGAGTGGTTCATAACTTAGTCAGTGTACAAGTCAGCACACAGATGGGATTAGATGAGATATTAGGGTAAGGTTAAACTTTTGTAAATCCAAACGTTCACCCAAGGGGTATCTTGGAGCTGAAAGTAAACGAATGCTTAAGAAAGCAAACAAAGTCCAGGCTGAAAAGATTAGCAAGTGGAACAAGGGAAAGCAAAGTCTTCAGAGCCTTCCTGAATTTCAGCAGATTTGGCTCTTGGTGTAGGGAAAGTGAAAGAGAATTCCAGCTTAAAGCAGCCACCAAAGAGATGACCCTACCACCCTGAGACTGCCGATGGAATTTGGGGACCCTAAGAAGATGATGACACCTGTATCTCAAAGCACTACTGGGATTGTACCAGTTAAAACACTGTAAAAAGGGGGAATGTTTATTAGCATACAAAGCCTTGTGCACTAGACAGAGTGACTTAAACACAATCCGTTCCTTAACATGCAGGTATTGAAAGCTACCAGGACAGAAGAAAAATGATCCTATTTCTGAAGCCCAAGTACTAGCCTGGGAATTAAATTTTGTGCAAGTTGGAACTTGTGCACAGCACATTGTTGCAGATCAGTGAAGACTGAATTATAATATCCAGACATGCCACAATAAAGTTGTTAACATTTTGCACTTTGAAGGAGAAAAGAGAACCGATAGCAGAGGATATGTTTTAGAGTTTAAAGTTGCAAGAAAAAGGAACTAACTACAGCATTGATCTAACCAACCATATTAGACGCATAGTCAAATGTAACACCATTTTTCACACAATCGACAAGCAGTTGCTTTTAGTTGGACAGGGGAAGGCAAGGCTGTTTCCAGAAAGGGAAGAGCTTAACCACTGTAGGTTCTAAGTCTTCTTAACATTCAGCTCGAACTGATTAAAACACATCCAGCTTTCAACCTTTTTCAAGCAGTCATGCAACTATGACTCACAGCTGGTAACATCACCCAAGATTTTCTAAATAATTTGTATGTTATCTGCTTACATAACAACCCCAAAGCTGAAGGACTGGATAGGTTAGGCTGGAGAGAACATATAAAGGCAAAGAGACAATATAAATGTCTTTGGAACTCCACAGGGAAGTGATCTGACAGAAGTGCACGAGGAGAGAGCTGTTTTTTGAGCCCTATGAGATGAGACAGAAAATCTCTGATCTAGGACAGGGACTGTTTCCTGATGCCAAGAACATCAAATCAGGACTATAGGATCTGGTGGTCTACAGTATCAAATGCTGCAAATAGATCAAGTAAAATCAAAGCATCTTGTATATCATCATAGACACATCAGTGCAGTTTGTCCAGTGCAGGCACCATGACTAACTCTGTGCTGCTGCCAGGACAAAAGCCTGCTTCTGGAGGGTATAGAAGGTCGTTATATTTTACATGTTCTACTATACAAGATCCGCTAATGGTGCAGACCCTGTCTTTTCCAAGAACTTGGTCAAGTAAGGGAGTTGAGAAATATATTACAATGGTTAAACCAGGGTTAATTATTCATGCAAATTTAAGATTGTTAGGAAGATAATATCCTCTGTATTTAGAAAAAACAGCAAGCCAAGAGCCTACCTGGTTTAAAAGGAGAAATAGCCAAGGAAGAGGGAGAGATCACAGTGGTACTCTTTAGGTCAAAGTAGAAGAAATGTCTGCAATATTGTGCTCACAGACATTAGTGATTTCATTACATTTAATATCTGAAATAGTATTTGTGGGGGTATCCCTAGGTTTCCTAATGATAGAAAAAAATAGCTGTGGCCATGTTAGGTGCATTACAGATTTTGGTGGCAAAGAAGGTGGACTCATCAAATTTAATAGTACATTTGTTGGAGTGGTTGAGCCTTTATCATTTGATTTTTAAAGATGGATCATAATCCGGTTCCAGAGGTGCAGAAGTGCTAGAGATTGTGAAAACACTGTTTCATTCGGAGTACCTTGCCGGAAAACCAGCATCAAGTCTTCGTAGAAAGCTTCTTCTTCAAAGGAGTGATCCAATCAAGAGCAACACTGATTTGAGCATTATACTTACGCAGAAGAGTTAGTGATCAAGTTCTGAAGGCAAAATGTTTAATATAAGGGGATTTAATAATTAAGCTGAGACATTGTTCCATTTGCTATATTCTACGGACAGTGCAGGCCTTCTTTCTTTTCCTGCCCCAGAATGAGAATTGACATGAAAAAGGAATATAATAATGATCTGATTATGGAACTGCACAAGTACAGTAGGTCTGATATGGGGGTATTGGAGCAAACTGCATCTAGTGTGTGACCTTTAATAAGTGGGTAGCAGGACACTCAAAGTGATACCAACAAGGGAAAGGCATTCCTTAAATTCAGAAGGAGTTGCTAGCAAGGGCTTTTCAAAATGAAGATGGAAATCACCCATAAGTATGGTTTAAATCAGGGTTGGACTGAGAAGGTGCTGAGGCTAATAAAGGGCATAAAGGCTCCCTAGGGGGCGACAGAATAGCAGTACATTCCACTGGGTGCCCAAAGAGGCAGTAAGCTTAATGAAGATATTTTCTAGAGTGGAGAGAGAGCAGGAATCCAATTTGAAACTTTTCAACCCATTTTTTATCAGAATAGCAAAACTCCCATCCTGTTTCTAGGACTGATGGTCAGGGAATAAAGTATAATTAATGGAGATAAGATTGTTACTGATGGCTCCACAGTCATGTTCAGTTAGAAACTGTTCAGAAATACTGATCTTATTAATAATGAGGGCCTACACTGCTGCTTATATCTTTGTTGTATGCCTAACAATGGGATGTGTCTCTATTTGATAAAATGTGTGGAGTAAATAGAACAGCATCAAAATCATATGTTCTATTATTTGATTCTAGATTAGCATCTTCACCTCTCTTGAAAAAGGCCTTTTGTCCAGGACAGTGAAGTGCAATTCCTTTTGACTCTTCGAAATTCCAAGCCATTGCAAAATTGGGGTGTTTCTTGCATGTATAACTGTTATATGGATATTCCAAAGTGTTTGGAATTGCCAGACTATCTCTTTGTTAGTTTTAGTGTACTTTCCTATGGTTAAAAAGTGGCTTAGTTGGCTATTACTGGTTTATAGTGTTGATAAAAAGTCCTGACAGACTTTATGCTCATTCCATTTAAGTAGCTGTCTTAAAACCTTTTAATGCTTCCCCCCACTCCTAATATAATAATTTAATCAGGCCTCCCTGTGAGAAGTTGGCCTGGTATATGCTGTCCACTAATTAAAGTGGGCACCTTGCACCAGTCCAAACGACCCTTATTGATGATTAGGTTAAAGACAACCTTTATAGAAAGCTATCCTAGTGGTAGCTGTGGAGAGCAGCCTTCAGGCTAAGTCTTGAAGGAATGTAAAGCAGCTTGTTTTACCAGTATATAACCTCTTGAATGACCAAATGAAAGGAGAACCACACCAGGTATATATAAAATATATGTATTTATTACTAAACACTCTCTACTAACCTCTTTATGAGATTAGAGAACAAGGCACACAATTACACAGTACTAGAACGACAGTAAATAGCACAATACACAGTGGGCTCCAGGGGGAGACCAAACCATATACTAAGAAAGTGGTATAAGAACCACAACTTGACTAGACACAGTGCCTAGAGCACGTAGAATCGCTGGGACCCCAAGGAACCACCCAAGGTAGTGACACAGGGGACCCACAGAGGACGGGTGCAGTGTGGGAACACAGACGCGAGCTCCGTACAACTCTATGGGAAAGTCGCGGTTGGAATTTTAGAGTTTAAGGACACTTCGGAGAGGACTTCAAGCAAACCCAGCTAAACTTAGAAGGTTCAAAGGCCAGCACCCTTGTGAGTACCGAGGTACCCGTGTTACCTAGCCCAGGGAAGCCGGGTGCATAGGGGTCAAGTGGTGTCGGAAACCCTCGTCGTTTTCTATGGCGTGTTGCGAAGAAGAGCTGCTGCCGTGGAGAAGAAAAGTGTCCAGTGTGATCCAAGCCTGGATCGAAGATGTGAAGAACCTGAAAGCAGAGGGGACAAAGTCTGGGTCACTTCACGTGACCAGGAGCGGAGCAATCAAATGCCCACCGATGTCGGGTGCTTCAGGTGCGAAGAGGTGAAGCTTGACTCTGTAGCCACGGGGACCAGGAGATGTCGACGATGAGCAGATTTCGCAAGCGAGCTGTCCCACAAAGGATGTCGATTGCTGAAGGGTCAGTTTCTGGATTGGAGACCAACAAGCCTTGGCAACTGCAACCCATGCGGTCAGAGTAATGATGCTTCTGTGAGGACCAGCAAGGTCCTGGTGACTCCCCAAGCGATGGAGAGTCAGGGCACGTCTGGAGCAACCAGGGAAGCCCATTGAAAGTTAGAGTTGCCTTCTTAGGGACCCACAGGTCAACAGACCAGGGATCGCGAAGGGACCTCAAGAGGAATCACAAAATGGCGGCCCACGGAACACTCGTTGAGTGTAGGCCAGCAATCTTCGGAGTAATTACTGCTCGGGGTCAGGGCTACAAGTAACCCAAAGCTCAGCCTCAGGGGTCACCAGAAAGCTGATGCTTCTGCAAATAGACGCGGTGTCCAGGGGTTCGGGTTGCACGGTCACCATGATGGATACGGGCCTCAGACTTGCTGTGGGCACAGATCAACCTCAGAGACCTTGGGAACCCACCTCCTGTGTTGCAATATTCTTCGGAGTCCTCAGGAGCTTCGGAGATGCAAACCGGTCAGATGCGTTAAAGGTGCCTGCCTTGCAGGGGAGTAACTCCTTTACTCCAAGGGAGATTCTTCATTCATCCAGCGTAGTGTAGATCGTCGAAGTACTTGGTTTCTGTAGCAGAGTTTAGTCCAGGTGTAATCTAAAGTCCTGTAGCCAGGGGTTCCTACTTTATACCAAAGGAAGGGGTGGGACAAACTCTGGGGACCCACCTATGGGAGGGTCAGGACAGAGGGGTGGCTACACCCATGTCCTTTGTCCAGTTTCGTGCCAGAGCAGGGGCTGAGTGCCCCTGCAACCGGTTTGAGCTGGATTATGCACAGGGACACCAAATGTGCCCCCAGTGCAGACATCAAAGCACTCTTGGAGTGCACCCACCCAGCCCCAATACACTAAAGCCTGTCTGGGAGGTGGTCACACCTCCCTGTGACAGGAAACCTATTGTCAAGCCTTCCCCTGCCGGAGTTTCGTCCAGCAGCAGGAGGGCAGACTCTTGTCTGTGGCTGGCAGCATCCATTTTGTGATGCCAGGGCTCTGTGAAGCTGGTACCGGGTGTACCGGTGCTGTCATATTTCTCCTCTAGGGGGAGGAATCATACCTCCCACACCAGTTACTGGTGTGGAGGTATGATTCCAAGGTGTTTGACACCAAACACAACATAATTCCTTGCAGCCATTTTAAAGTTAGCATTTACCGCGAGGTTATAATACACTTAAGAGTATATGGTTGGCTGCATCACAGACAACCCCGGAATAGTGGTTCTGAAGGCTGCAGAGGGGCTCTGCTCATGCATGGGCACCCTCTCACATAAAACCCAGCACCCTGCCTTCAGGATTGATAAGGCCTGCCATAGGGGTTACTGATAGGCTTATATGTGCAGTGATTAGGATAGATATAGTGAACCTATATCTAAGTAAGGGGTGCATGCACCACCTTACACAGGCTGCAGTAGCAGACCTGTGGTGTCAGTTTGAATGGCCTCTCAGGGGTGGCATAATACATGCTGCAGCCCCTGGGAGGCCTCTGGGGTACCTATGTCCTGGGTACATAGTATACCATATACTAGGGACTTATAAGGGTACCCCAGAATCCAATCTGGAGTGTACCTAAAGTACATGCAATCAATTTAAGGGGAAAGCAAATAGGCTGGGGTCCTGAATAGCAGGATCCCAGCCAAACTAAGTCGAAAACCAGCTAAACACCAGGAAAAAAAGTGGTGCAACCATGCAGTCAGATTCCACCTTCCTACATAACCCCCCCAAACGAAAGGAGATAAGGCTAACCTTGCCCAGTTGAGCCTTTATTGACTAAGTGGCCATATAAGGAAGAACCTGCACTAGCATGGTTACCCCCTGTCTTATGGTCCACTAAGCAATCCCTAACCCCAAGGGTATTGGATGATCTCCACCATTTGGAATTACTACCTGTGGTGTGTTTTGGCAAAGTAAAAGGCTGGTGGGGTGTCTGAGAAGAGAAGTAAGGCCCTAATAAAGTTGGCCTCAGCTTCCTCAGATCACTGGTCACCATGGAGGCCTTTCTTTCCATGACTGAGTTGTATCTGGCCCTAAGGGTCAACCTCTGACTGCCTACAGCTGGGGGTTGGGTCCTTTTGGTTGGAACACTGGAGGGACATGGTAGGT
Organism: Calotriton arnoldi; assembly: GCA_963921515.1. Taxonomy (NCBI): domain Eukaryota; kingdom Metazoa; phylum Chordata; class Amphibia; order Caudata; family Salamandridae; genus Calotriton; species Calotriton arnoldi. Next base: position 1,109,554 of record CAWUFW010001787.1, read on the forward strand.
TTGGAACCACTTGTTCCCAGGTTTGCCTTTGCCCAACAGAATCCATCTGGGGGAGGTCCCTATCCAATGGTAAGAGGGATCCCTCAGTGGGTTGAGGAATTTTCACCTGGTTAGGGCTACTAGACTGGGTGCCCCTAATCTGTGGATGAGGGGGTTCCTCTGGACAATGGGCCCTAAGGGGTCCACTGACCTCCCTGACCTCTGCAGCCCTAAGCTGAGTGAGGTAGGATAGAGAGGGGCAGGATACCTACTCCAGACTGGGTACCACCTTGGAAGGGTCCCCTGCCATCAGGGGTGTTGCCAGGCCAGGTCTGACCACCTCTGGGGCAGTTCCTTCACTAGGGGTAGGATCAGTTCCCTGAGGAAGCTGACCCTTACCTATAGTCTGGGGGGAAGAAGACTTTTCTTCAACCCTTCTGCTCTCTTGTGGAGTAGAGTGGGCCATTCTTTCAGGCTCCACTTCTCCAAAATGTCCCTGCGATGGGGCTGAGGCTCTAACAGCCCCACCAACCTTCTCAGAGAGGCCCAACATTTTTAAATGGGCCTGGTATTCAACTTCAGCCCAGGCTGAAACCTCCAGATCATTGCCCAACAGGCAATCTACAGGCAAGTTTGGGGACACTGCCACTCTCTTTGGGCCAGTGACCCCTCCCCAGCTGAGATTGACTATGGCCATGGGATGATCTGTGCTGATACCATCAATGTTGGTCACCTGGTACTTGAACTCAGGTAAAAGCTGTTGAGGGGGGACTAGTTTCCCTGTTACCATGGTGACACTAGCCCCTGTGTCCCTTAGGGCCACATCTTTCTGACCATTTATTAAGGGCTCCTGTCTGTACATGCCCAAAGTATTGGGACTCATAGTAAAAGTGGCAAATCCCATGCCACCATCACAGACTAAGGAGGCCTGTGAGGAGGACCTTGATAAGCTGGGGTCCACCTCAGTTCCCCATGAGAATGCACCTACCTTTTTGGGTGCATTACTACCACCTGGGGGATTACTACTTGTAGTACCAGGAGGAATGGTAGTATTGCTGGGAGGAACATTTTCCTTATTGCTGGCCTTAGGGCAACTGGAGTCATTTTTCCAGTGGCCAGGCTTCTTACATATATGGCAATAAGGTTTCTTTTCAGGGGAGGAAGGAGTTTGGGACCCACCCCCAGAAGAGGAATTTTGGGGCCCTGTAGTGGATTTATCTTTTGATTTATCCCCACCTTTCTCTTGGTTTTTGGAAGAATCTTTCTTCTGGTCACCACCTTGAGTCTTTGGCTTTACTCTGGTTCTGACCCATTTGTCTGCCTTCTTTCCCAATTCTTGGGGAGAGGTCAGATCAGAGTCCACCAGGTACTGGTGTAAAAGCTGGTTTTGACAATTATTAAGGATCTGCCCCCTCATAATCAAATTGTACAACCCTAAAAAGTCATGCACCTTGCTGCCATGTATCCAACCTTCCAGAGCCTTAGTAGCACAATCTACAAAGTCAATCCAGTCCTGAGTCTGTGCCTTTTGGGTGTCTCTGAACTTTAACCTGTATTGTTCAGTGGTTAGGCCAAACCCATCAATCAGAGCACTCTTCAGGACTTTGTAATTATCAGCATCCTCTTCTCTTACAGTGTGGAGCTTGTCTCTACCTTTGTCTGCAAAGGAGAGCCACAAGATTGCTGCCCACTGCTCCTGAGGGACCCTCTGTACCTTACAGGCCCTCTCCAGTGCAGTTATCCATTTGTGGATGTCATCCCCACTCTGGTAGGGAGGGACAATCTTGTTCAGTTTTCTATGGTCATGAGTATGATCTCTACCTCTAGGGACACTGTGGCTGCCACCATGGGACTCTAGTCCCAACTTCTGAGAAGCTCTCTGAAGCTCCAGGGATTCCCTGACTAAGGCCAATTGCTCTCTCTTGATCCTGAGCTTAGCTCTCTCAAACTCAAGCAGTTGGCACTTCTTCTCATAAGAGGACTCCCTTCTATGAGAAGAAGTCCTATGAGAAACAGAGCTCCCTACAGATGTACCAGAACGATTAGATTCCAGAGAAGGAGATCTAGATCTTCTTGGTAAACTGTTAACCCTTCCAGGTGGGGTAAAGAGAGGTCCACTGGGGCCTCCTTCCTCACCTTCAGGAAGAATTGGATTGTCCAGGGTAGAATCATTTTGATCCTCCTGGCCAGCATCAGAGTCCTGGTCATTGAGGTTTTCACTCCCTGGCCTTTCCTCTTCTGCTGTCCCACCCCCTTTGCCTGCCTCATCAGACCCTGGGGTCTTTCTGAGGTCATCTAAAAGCAAAGTCACTATAAGCTTTTGGGTGTTTGGGTTTTTCCCTGTCTTCAGTTTCCTTGATGCACACGTTTCTCAATTCTTGGAATGTGAGAGGGTCATACTTAGTTGGCAAGAAGTCACTGACTTCAGGCCTTGAAGACATTCTAGTGTGGTGTGGTGTATGCACCTACCTACTCTAGTGGGATCTACTAAACTCTCTTGAGTTGGAGAAAGGGTGTGCTAGGCCCTTGACACCCAACTCTAAGTTCAGTAGAACTTACTTTATTCTAGACTTGATTTATATGTACCTAAGTACCTTTAGTGGTTTCAGTTAGTCACTCACTGAGATTATCTGATAAAACAATAGCAAGCTTGAATCCCAACCGCTGCACACCAATGTGAGAAGTTGGCCTGGTATATGCTGTCCACTAATTAAAGTGGGCACCTTGCACCAGTCCAAACGACCCTTATTGATGATTAGGTTAAAGACAACCTTTATAGAAAGCTATCCTAGTGGTAGCTGTGGAGCGCAGCCTTCAGGCTAAGTCTTGAAGGAATGTAAAGCAGCTTGTTTTACCAGTATATAACCTCTTGAATGACCAAATGAAAGGAGAACCATACCAGGTATATATTAAATATATGTATTTATTACTAAACACTCTCTACTAACCTCTTTATGAGATTAGAGAACAAGGCACACAATTACACAGTACTAGAACGACAGTAAATAGCACAATACACAGTGGGCTCCAGGGGGAGACCAAACCATATACTAAGAAAGTGGTATAAGAACCACGACTTGACTAGACACAGTGCCTAGAGCACGTAGAATCACTGGGACCCCAAGGAACCACCCAAGGTAGTGACACAGGGGACCCACGGAGGACGGGTGCAGTGTGGGAACACAGGCGCGAGTTCCGTATAACTCTATCGGAAAGTCGCGGTTGGAATTTTAGAGTTTAAGGACACTTCGGAGAGGACTTCAAGCAAACCCAGCTAAACTTAGAAGGTTCAAAGGCCAGCACCCTTGTGAGTACCGAGGTACCTGTGTTACCTAGAGAAGAAAAAGGTATGCAGTTCCTATGCAGGGGCTCTTTGGCGGAGATCTTTTATTCCTCCCGGATCCGGCAGTGCAGGGTAGGTCACTCGTCACCTGGGCGCAGTTACTTGGACACTAATACTTTACCGTGTCCTACACATGCCGTGAACTGAAGGGGCCATTCGAAAGATAGTTTTAGATTGGCTGCTGCATCATCAGGTACTTTACCTCTTGGTGCCTCTTTTTATTAATAGGTTAGATCATCACAGTCTATTATAGTGTAGAGTTATTATTTTCATTAGGTCCGAAGAATTGCCACTAGATCCTCCTGACTAACAGGCAAGAAACATGTTGACCGCACAAGATTGAGCATAACACGCTGCAGGATTTTTGCAGTGAGTCGCCAACTTCATTTTTAATCAGGGGAAGGCAGGATCATTAAAGTCTAATTTACCTGACTCTTCTATTTCCCTGTTTTAATTCACACAACTGCACACCTACACTTCTAAGGCCCCTCACACCCACCGCACCATACGGCAAGGAATAAAAGATCTCCGCCAAAGAGCCCCTGCATAGGGTGCCCGTCGGGTATTGCAGCGCCGACCCGACGAGGAGCATGCCCGATGATGAAGCATGACACCCAGCAGGCTGGGTGTGTGAGGGCACTCATTCCGAAAGGAAGGACTTCCCAGTCCCCCCTTTCCCACCAACTCTTTCTTTTTGTAGCCAGGGACCTTGCCAGTCCCCTGCCCTGCCCCTTCCCCTCTCCTCCACAGGAACTGCATACCTTTTTCTTCTCAAGGTTATCCAGGGCATGTATGCTGGACCTCTCTAAAAGCCCAGAGTCCCCCCTTTTTTGTTTGACCTGTGTTACCTAGCCCAGGGAAGCCGGGTGCATAGGGGTCAAGTGGTGTCGGAAACCCTCGTCGTTTTCTATGGCGTGTTGCGAAGAAGAGCTGCTGCCGTGGAGAAGAAAAGTGTCCGGTGTGATCCAAGCCTGGATCGAAGATGTGAAGAACCTGAAAGCAGAGGGGACAAAGTCTGGGTCACTTCACGTGACCAGGAGTGGAGCAATCAAATGCCCACCGATGTCGGGTGCTTCAGGTGCGAAGAGGTGAAGCTTGACTCTGCAGCCACGGGGACCAGGAGACGTCGACGACAAGCAGATTCCGCAGGCGAGCTGTCCCACAAAGGATGTCGATTGCTGAGGGGTCAGTTTCTGGATTGGAGACCAACAAGCCTTGGCAACTGCAACCCATGCGGTCAGAGTAATGATGCTTCTGTGAGGACCAGCAAGGTCCTGGTGACTCCCCAAGCGATGGAGAGTCAGGGCACGTCTGGAGCAACCAGGGAAGCCCATTGAAAGTTAGAGTTGCCTTCTTAGGGACCCACAGGTCAATGGACCACGATCGCGAAGGGACCTCAAGAGGAATCACAAAATGGCGGCACACGGAACACTCGTTGAGTGTAGGCCAGCAATCTTCAGTGTAATTACTGCTCGGGGTCAGGGCTACAAGTAACCCAAAGCTCAGCCTCAGGGGTCACCAGAAAGCTGATGCTTCTGCAAATAGACGCGGTGTCCAGGGGTTCGGGTTGCACGGTCACCATGATGGATACGGGCCTCAGACTTGCTGTGGGCACAGATCAACCTCAGAGACCTTGGGAACCCACCTCCTGTGTTGCAATATTCTTCGGAGTCCTCAGGAGCTTCGGAGATGCAAACCGGTCAGATGCGTTAAAGGTGCCTGCCTTGCAGGGGAGTAACTCCTTTACTCCAAGGGAGATTCTTCATTCATCCAGCGTAGTGTAGATCGTCGAAGTACTTGGTTTCTGTAGCAGAGTTTAGTCCAGGTGTAATCTAAAGTCCTGTAGCCAGGGGTTCCTACTTTATACCAAAGGAAGGGGTGGGACAAACTCTGGGGACCCACCTATGGGAGGGTCAGGACAGAGGGGTGGCTACACCCATGTCCTTTGTCCAGTTTCGTGCCAGAGCAGGGGCTGAGTGCCCCTGCAACCGGTTTGAGCTGGATTATGCACAGGGACACCAAATGTGCCCCCAGTGCAGACATCAAAGCACTCTTGGAGTGCACCCACCCAGCCCCAATACACTAAAGCCTGTCTGGGAGGTGGTCACACCTCCCTGTGACAGGAAACCTATTGTCAAGCCTTCCCCTGCCGGAGTTTCGTCCAGCAGCAGGAGGGCAGACTCTTGTCTGTGGCTGGCAGCATCCATTTTGTGATGCCAGGGCTCTGTGAAGCTGGTACCGGGTGTACCGGTGCTGTCATATTTCTCCCTCTAGGGGAGGAATCATACCTCCCACACCAGTTACTGGTGTGGAGGTATGATTCCAAGGTGTTTAACACCAAACACAACATAATTCCTTGCAGCCATTTTAAAGTTAGCATTTACCGCGAGGTTATAATGCACTTAAGAGTATATGGTTGGCTGCATCACAGACAACCCCGGAATAGTGGTTCTGAAGGCTGCAGAGGGGCTCTGCTCATGCATGGGCACCCTCTCACATAAAACCCAGCACCCTGCCTTCAGGATTGATAAGGCCTGCCATAGGGGTTACTGATAGGCTTATATGTGCAGTGATTAGGATAGATATAGTGAACCTATATCTAAGTAAGGGGTGCATGCACCACCTTACACAGGCTGCAGTAGCAGACCTGTGGTGTCAGTTTGAATGGCCTCTCAGGGGTGGCATAATACATGCTGCAGCCCCTGGGAGGCCTCTGGGGTACCTATGTCCTGGGTACATAGTATACCATATACTAGGGACTTATAAGGGTACCCCAGAATCCAATCTGGAGTGTACCTAAAGTACATGCAATCAATTTAAGGGGAAAGCAGATAGGCTGGGGTCCTGAATAGCAGGATCCCAGCCAAACTAAGTCGAAAACCAGCTAAACACCAGGAAAAAAAGTGGTGCAACCATGCAGTCAGATTCCACCTTCCTACATAACCCCCCCAAACGAAAGGAGATAAGGCTAACCTTGCCCAGTTGAGCCTTTATTGACTAAGTGGCCATATAAGGAAGAACCTGCACTAGCATGGTTACCCCCTGTCTTATGGTCCACTAAGCAATCCCTAACCCCAAGGGTATTGGATGATCTCCACCATTTTGAATTACTACCTGTGGTGTGTTTTGGCAAAGTAAAAGGCTGGTGGGGTGTCTGAGAAGAGAAGTAAGGCCCTAATAAAGTTGGCCTCAGCTTCCTCAGATCACTGGTCACCATGGAGGCCTTTCTTTCCATGACTGAGTTGTATCTGGCCCTAAGGGTCAACCTCTGACTGCCTACAGCTGGGGGTTGGGTCCTTTGGTTGGAACACTGGAGGGACATGGTAGGTTTGGAACCACTTGTTCCCAGGTTTGCCTTTGCCCAACAGAATCCATCTGGGGAGGTCCCTATCCAATGGTAAGAGGGATCCCTCAGTGGGTTGAGGAATTTTCACCTGGTTAGGGCTACTAGACTGGGTGCCCCTAATCTGTGGATGAGGGGGTTCCTCTGGACAATGGGCCCTAAGGGGTCCACTGACCTCCCTGACCTCTGCAGCCCTAAGCTGAGTGAGGTAGGATAGAGAGGGGCAGGATACCTGCTCCAGACTGGGTACCACCTTGGAAGGGTCCCCTGCCATCAGGGGTGTTGCCAGGCCAGGTCTGACCACCTCTGGGGCAGTTCCTTCACTAGGGGTAGGATCAGTTCCCTGAGGAAGCTGACCCTTACCTATAGTCTGGGGGGAAGAAGACTTTTCTTCAACCCTTCTGCTCTCTTGTGGAGTAGAGTGGGCCATTCTTTCAGGCTCCACTTCTCCAAAATGTCCCTGGGATGGGGCTGAGGCTCTAACAGCCCCACCAACCTTCTCAGAGAGGCCCAACATTTTTAAATGGGCCTGGTATTCAACTTCAGCCCAGGCTGAAACCTCCAGATCATTGCCCAACAGGCAATCTACAGGCAAGTTTGGGGACACTGCCACTCTCTTTGGGCCAGTGACCCCTCCCCAGCTGAGATTGACTATGGCCATGGGATGATCTGTGCTGATACCATCAATGTTGGTCACCTGGTACTTGAACTCAGGTAAAAGCTGTTGAGGGGGGACTAGTTTCCCTGTTACCATGGTGACACTAGCCCCTGTGTCCCTTAGGGCCACATCTTTCTGACCATTTATTAAGGGCTCCTGTCTGTACATGCCCAAAGTATTGGGACTCATAGTAAAAGTGGCAAATCCCTTGCCACCATCACAGACTAAGGAGGCCTGTGAGGAGGACCTTGATAAGCTGGGGTCCACCTCAGTTCCCCATGAGAATGCACCTACCTTTTTGGGTGCATTACTACCACCTGGGGGATTACTACTTGTAGTACCAGGAGGAATGGTAGTATTGCTGGGAGGAACATTTTCCTTATTGCTGGCCTTAGGGCAACTGGGGTCATTTTTCCAGTGGCCAGGCTTCTTACATATATGGCAATAAGGTTTCTTTTCAGGGGAGGAAGGAGTTTGGGACCCACCCCCAGAAGAGGAATTTTGGGGCCCTGTAGTGGATTTATCTTTTGATTTATCCCCACCTTTCTCTTGGTTTTTGGAAGAATCTTTCTTCTGGTCACCACCTTGAGTCTTTGGCTTTACTCTGGTTCTGACCCATTTGTCTGCCTTCTTTCCCAATTCTTGGGGAGAGGTCAGATCAGAGTCCACCAGGTACTGGTGTAAAAGCTGTTTTTGACAATTATTAAGGATCTGCCCCCTCATAATCAAATTGTACAACCCTAAAAAGTCATGCACCTTGCTGCCATGTATCCAACCTTCCAGAGCCTTAGTAGCACAATCTACAAAGTCAATCCAGTCCTGAGTCTGTGCCTTTTGGGTGTCTCTGAACTTTAACCTGTATTGTTCAGTGGTTAGGCCAAACCCATCAATCAGAGCACTCTTCAGGACTTTGTAATTATCAGCATCCTCTTCTCTTACAGTGTGGAGCTTGTCTCTACCTTTGTCTGCAAAGGAGAGCCACAAGATTGCTGCCCACTGCTCCTGAGGGACCCTCTGTACCTTACAGGCCCTCTCCAGTGCAGTTATCCATTTGTGGATGTCATCCCCACTCTGGTAGGGAGGGACAATCTTGTTCAGTTTTCTATGGTCATGAGTATGATCTCTACCTCTAGGGACACTGTGGCTGCCACCATGGGACTCTAGTCCCAACTTCTGAGAAGCTCTCTGAAGCTCCAGGGATTCCCTGACTAAGGCCAATTGCTCTCTCTTGATCCTGAGCTTAGCTCTCTCAAACTCAAGCAGTTGGCACTTCTTCTCATAAGAGGACTCCCTTCTTTGAGAAGAAGTCCTATGAGAAACAGAGCTCCCTACAGATGTACCAGAACTATTAGATTCCAGAGAAGGAGATCTAGATCTTCTTGGTAAACTGTTAACCCTTCCAGGTGGGGTAAAGAGAGGTCCACTGGGGCCTCCTTCCTCACCTTCAGGAAGAATTGGATTGTCCAGGGTAGAATCATTTTGATCCTCCTGGCCAGCATCAGAGTCCTGGTCATTGAGGTTTTCACTCCCTGGCCTTTCCTCTTCTGCTGTCCCACCCCCTTTGCCTGCCTCATCAGACCCTGGGGTCTTTCTGAGGTCATCTAAAAGCAAAGTCACTATAAGCTTTTGGGTGTTTGGGTTTTTCCCTGTCTTCAGTTTCCTTGATGCACACATGTTTCTCAATTCTTGGAATGTGAGAGGGTCATACTTAGTTGGCAAGAAGTCACTGACTTCAGGCCTTGAAGACATTCTAGTGTGGTGTGGTGTATGCACCTACCTACTCTAGTGGGATCTACTAAACTCTCTTGAGTTGGAGAAAGGGTGTGCAAGGCCCTTGACACCCAACTCTAAGTTCAGTAGAACTTACTTTATTCTAGACTTGATTTATATGTACCTAAGTACCTTTAGTGGTTTCAGTTAGTCACTCACTGAGATTATCTGGTAAAACAATAGCAAGCTTGAATCCCAACCGCTGCACACCAATGTGAGAAGTTGGCCTGGTATATGCTGTCCACTAATTAAAGTGGGCACCTTGCACCAGTCCAAACGACCCTTATTGATGATTAGGTTAAAGACAACCTTTATAGAAAGCTATCCTAGTGGTAGCTGTGGAGAGCAGCCTTCAGGCTAAGTCTTGAAGGAATGTAAAGCAGCTTGTTTTACCAGTATATAACCTCTTGAATGACCAAATGAAAGGAGAACCATACCAGGTATATATTAAATATATGTATTTATTACTAAACACTCTCTACTAACCTCTTTATGAGATTAGAGAACAAGGCACACAATTACACAGTACTAGAACGACAGTAAATAGCACAATACACAGTGGGCTCCAGGGGAGACCAAACCATATACTAAGAAAGTGGTATAAGAACCACGACTTGACTAGACACAGTGCCTAGAGCACGTAGAATCACTGGGACCCCAAGGAACCACCCAAGGTAGTGACACAGGGGACCCACGGAGGACGGGTGCAGTGTGGGAACACAGGCGCGAGTTCCGTATAACTCTATCGGAAAGTCGCGGTTGGAATTTTAGAGTTTAAGGACACTTCGGAGAGGACTTCAAGCAAACCCAGCTAAACTTAGAAGGTTCAAAGGCCAGCACCCTTGTGAGTACCGAGGTACCTGTGTTACCTAGAGAAGAAAAAGGTATGCAGTTCCTATGCAGGGGCTCTTTGGCGGAGATCTTTATTCCTCCCGGATCCGGCAGTGCAGGGTAGGTCACTCGTCACCTGGGCGCAGTTACTTGGACACTAATACTTTACCGTGTCCTACACATGCCGTGAACTGAAGGGGCCATTCGAAAGATAGTTTTAGATTGGCTGCTGCATCATCAGGTACTTTACCTCTTGGTGCCTCTTTTTATTAATAGGTTAGATCATCACAGTCTATTATAGTGTAGAGTTATTATTTTCATTAGGTCCTGAAGAATTGCCACTAGATCCTCCTGACTAAACAGGCAAGAAACATGTTGACCGCACAAGATTGAGCATAACACGCTGCAGGATTTTTGCAGTGAGTCGCCAACTTCATTTTTAATCAGGGGGAAGGCAGGATCATTAAAGTCTAATTTACCTGACTCTTCTATTTCCCTGTTTTAATTCACACAACTGCACACCTACACTTCTAAGGCCCCTCACACCCACCGCACCATACGGCAAGGAATAAAAGATCTCCGCCAAAGAGCCCCTGCATAGGGTGCCCGTCGGGTATTGCAGCGCCGACCCGACGAGGAGCATGCCCGATGATGAAGCATGACACCCAGCAGGCTGGGTGTGTGAGGGCACTCATTCCGAAAGGAAGGACTTCCCAGTCCCCCCCCTTTCCCACCAACTCTTTCTTTTTGTAGCCAGGGACCTTGCCAGTCCCCTGCCCTGCCCCCTTCCCCTCTCCTCCACAGGAACTGCATACCTTTTTCTTCTCAAGGTTATCCAGGGCATGTATGCTGGACCTCTCTAAAAGCCCAGAGTCCCCCCTTTTTTGTTTGACCTGTGTTACCTAGCCCAGGGAAGCCGGGTGCATAGGGGTCAAGTGGTGTCGGAAACCCTCGTCGTTTTCTATGGCGTGTTGCGAAGAAGAGCTGCTGCCGTGGAGAAGAAAAGTGTCCGGTGTGATCCAAGCCTGGATCGAAGATGTGAAGAACCTGAAAGCAGAGGGGACAAAGTCTGGGTCACTTCACGTGACCAGGAGTGGAGCAATCAAATGCCCACCGATGTCGGGTGCTTCAGGTGCGAAGAGGTGAAGCTTGACTCTGCAGCCACGGGGACCAGGAGACGTCGACGACAAGCAGATTCCGCAGGCGAGCTGTCCCACAAAGGATGTCGATTGCTGAGGGGTCAGTTTCTGGATTGGAGACCAACAAGCCTTGGCAACTGCAACCCACGCGGTCAGAGTAATGATGCTTCTGTGAGGACCAGCAAGGTCCTGGGGACTCCCCAAGCGATGGAGAGTCAGGGCACGTCTGGAGCAACCAGGGAAGCCCGTTGAAAAGTTAGAGTTGCCTTCTTAGGGACCCACAGGTCAATGGACCACGATCGCGAAGGGACCTCGAGAGGAATCACAAAATGGCGGCACACGGAACACTCGTTGAGTGTAGGCCAGCAATCTTCAGTGTAATTACTGCTGGGGGTCAGGGCTACAAGTAACCCAAAGCTCAGCCTCAGGGGTCGCCGGAAAGCTGATGCTTCTGCAAATAGACGCGGTGTCCTGGGGTTCAGGTTGCACGGTCACCACGATGGATACGGGCCTCAGACTTGCTGTGGGCACAGATCGACCTCAGAGACCTTGGGAACCCACCTCCTGTGTTGCAATATTCTTCGGAGTCCTCAGGAGCTTCGGAGATGCAAACCGGTCAGATGCGTTAAAGGTGCCTACCTTGCAGGGGAATAACTCCTTTACTCCAAGGGAGATTCTTCAGTTATCCAGCGTAGTGTAGATCGTCGAAGTACTTGGTTTCTGTAGCAGAGTTTAGTCCAGGTGTAATCTAAAGTCCTGTAGCCATGGGTTCCTACTTTATACCCAAGGAAGGGGTGGGACAAACTCTGGGGACCCACCTATGGGAGGGTCAGGACAGAGGGGTGGCTACACCCATGTCCTTTGTCCAGTTTCGTGCCAGAGCAGGGGCTGAGTGCCCCTGCAACCGGTTTGAGCTGGATTATGCACAGGGACACCAAATGTGCCCCCAGTGCAGACATCAAAGCACTCTTGGAGTGCACCCACCCAGCCCCAATACACTAAAGCCTGTCTGGGAGGTGGTCACACCTCCCTGTGACAGGAAACCTATTGTCAAGCCTTCCCCTGCCGGAGTTTCGTCCAGCAGCAGGAGGGCAGACTCTTGTCTGTGGCTGGCAGCATCCATTTTGTGATGCCAGGGCTGTGTGAAGCTGGTACCGGGTGTACCGGTGCTGTCATATTTCTCCCTCTAGGAGGCAGGAATCATACCTCCCACACCAGTTACTGGTGTGGGAGGTATGATTCCAAGGTGTTTGACACCAAACACGACATAATTCCTTGCAGCCATTTTAAAGTTAGCATTTACCGCGAGGTTATAATGCACTTAAGAGTATATGGTTGGCTGCATCACAGACAACCCCGGAATAGTGGTTCCGAAGGCTGCAGAGGGGCTCTGCTCATGCATGGGCAGCCTCTCACATAAAAGCCAGCACCCTGCCTTCAGGATTGATAAGGCCTGCCATAGGGGTGACTGATAGGCTTATATGTGCAGTGATCAGGATAGATATAGTGAACCTATATCTAAGTAAGGGGTGCATGCACCACCTTACACAGGCTGCAGTAGCAGACCTGTGGTGTCAGTTTGAATGGCCTCTCAGGGGTGGCATAATACATGCTGCAGCCCCTGGGAGGCCTCTGGGGTACCTATGCCCTGGGTACATAATATACCATATACTAGGGACTTATAAGGGTACCCCAGAATCCAATCTGGAGTGTACCTAAAGTACATGCAATCAATTTAAGGGGAAAGCAGATAGGCTGGGGTCCTGAATAGCAGGATCCCAGCCAAACTAAGTCGAAAACCAGCAAAACACCAGGAAAAAAAGTGGGGGCAACCATGCAGTCAGATTCCACCTTCCGACACTCCAAAAATGAGATACATAGTTTCTCATGTTTATTTATAACATACGTTTTAACTGCAAGCCCTTTCAAGAATTTAAGAGGGGCTTTACAGGCTCTCACTCCAACAAACACAGACAAAACTCATATGCTGTAGTGTTTTTCGATTTGCCACATTAAATATGCATTGGATAGATGGTAATTTTATAAGTATACTCCAAAAGCAATGTTCTGTGTTACTCTGTTCTTAGAATAAATTCAACAGATTCTGGATTTGAAGTTAAAATTATATTGTAAACAAAGGAGACACATGTGTGAGGGTTGTTAAAGGGTTGGCAGGTCATTGCCTTTTTATTTTTAACATTATCTTACCCAGCTGGTAGTTTGCCTCATGTTATAGTTTTCTAGCCAGACACACTTTGCATGCTGCTATTTTGAATAAGACGTTGCCTAAAATACCAGTACTGACTAAATGTTTTGCCATAACATGGGACTCACGAGCAACTATGAACATATTTAACATTTTCAATGTTCAGTTATCCCTTTTAAAGCTCACTCAAATATATGATTGCCAACATGCTATTAGCAGACATTTCACCATACAAATGTCTACTGTCTGAGCCTTTATCAGAAGTGTGTGTGTGTGAGGCCTTAGGGTTAATTTTGATGCCCTCCTTTCACACCTACTCCCAGCCAGGACCTGCATCATGAAATACTACTGATTGCTTATTATGTAGTGGCTACAGCCCCTCTGAATTTACTTTCATTATATCGGAGCACCACTGTTTTCCAGCTGGATGTTTGTTTGCATCGTTTGTGAGGTAAGGCAAGTACTCCTCTTTGCTAGAGACTAGCCCCCTGAGCGGACTCCCAACAGTTTGAAGACAACTTCATTAAAATCTGTATTATTTATTAGCTTTAAAAGGGTGCAAATCTTATACATTTATCTGATGGCCACCTGAAATTCACTTTTAAGTCCCCAAATTCTTCTTCCAGGCCAAATTCTTCTTGTGCCCTGCAGTACTTCTCCCTACCATACTGTGCTTTCCTACTACCCCCTTCCTTCCAGCAGAATGGGAATTGCATACAGTTCCAGCAAAGACAGAAGAAACATCTCAATAAAGAAAACTGTTTCTTTAAAATTTGTATTAGTGCCCTGGACTTACCCCTGCCCCATCCAGTGCCCACTCAGTTTCTGTTTTAAGCTTGGAAACATTGCCATTGAAATTGCATGAATACACAATATAGAGCATAAACATTCACATACCATAATGTGCAGTTTAACACTTGTTCAAGACTCAGTAAACTAACTGTTCTTCCAACCACTATGAAACAAAATATGTCCGTCCTACTCCAACATCTTAAAACCATTCCCCTTCTCCTCCTAGCTGCACATTTATTGGTTCATTGTGTACTACGAGAGACCCATACCTCCCCAAGGTGGTACTTACTTCTGTTCATACATATGTCCCACCAACGTTCTTCATTTGGTGTTTCTCCATCTATGAAATGGCTACTAATCCATTGTTGCTGTGAATTCTCAGTTATAGTACACAAGGGTTACAGGAAAGGGAAAGAAAGTCTGCTTGCGTCAGACTGCCACTGAATCACGTCTCCAACAATATGCCGATAATCACACTAGCATATATGTTTGCCGCTCTCGCTGTTTTATGATGTCCGTGGAGATTCTAGAGGGATGTTCCATACACTGACCTATCCATATGTACCCATGTCTTATCAGTTTTGCAAAGTTTCCATGTCTATAACCATCACATATGTAGTTCCTGATAATATCACCAGATATCTGGATTTGCAGTACTCCCTAGACTTAAGAACCAGCATGAATCTCTCCCATCATGGCTTTTCTCAAGATTCTAGCTCTCTTTCCTCTCCACACAAAATCATCTAGCTTCTTCAGAGCCTGAATATCCTCAGCAGGTGTAAATAACTGTGAGGGCTTGAAATAAATATATTAGTCTAGGCAAGTATGTAGTTATATTGATGCTGATCTACCAGTGCCGGACGCACTTAAGTTAGTCAAATTTACCTGAAGATAACAGATCAATCCTTGAGCCCAGGTAAATGAAGAGAGGTCCGTAGTTGTAAAAACTGAGAGGAGCACATTTCCTTCAAAGAAACTCATTTTATATTGTAAGCGGCCAAGTGGGATAACCATGATGCCTTTGTTCTGTTTATCAGTAGCTGCAAAGGGATCTATTGCTCGTGCAACTAATAATCAGAATAGAAAACACTAATTCTAGTTGTATATATTCCTAGTTGTGCAACTAATAATGAGAATCAGGAACACCCTTACCAGTTTTATATATATCCCTAATGGCATATATTCAGAACTGCTGCCAATATACCTGCCGTCGAAGACACAGCTTTTAAATTTCACACCAAAGCTCCCTCTTTGTAACATCTCTATCTGATAGAGACTTCTAGCTGCAGATTCCTTACCTTTGAATTTCCCCAGGCGTCAGGCTGGATCCAGAAACTTTTGCTGAGCAATACCCCTTGCGCCCGATGTCGGGTGGCTCCATCCAGCTCCGCGTGAAGTCGTTGGCGTCGGTAGCATCGGTTATGACATCGCGGTGCCTACATAGGTGTCACCCAGGCGCGCAGACATAAGTTCTTTTCTTTCCGCGCCAGTTAAGCGCCGATCCGGGAAGAGCTACCCCTCTGCCGCTTTTTGGCAGGCTTATTCTCAACTTTTGTCGAAATTTTTTGAGTAGCGACTTCGTGTGCGAGGGATGTCTGGTAGGAAGACAGGTTTTAAACCATGCGGGACTCGTTCCCGCATGATGTCGGTTACAGATCCCCACCGCGTATGTCTGTGGTGTCTTGAACGCGACCACGATTCGAAGTCGTGTTCAGACTGTCGGGCGATGGCTCCTAAGACCTTGAGGAAGCGGGCGATGAAGTTGCTTGCAGCCCGGCAGTCGACACTGTCTAGCGAGACTCCGAGGAGGTCATGGTCCCGTTCGAATAATAGGAGGTCGCGGGACCGCTCACGGAGCCCTAAGTCCTCTTCCTCCCATTCAAGGTCGTCTGGACACTCGGGGAAGAGCTACAAGAAGAAGAAGAAGTCCAAGCGGACTTCGACTTCACCTCAACTGGCGTCCATCGTCGAGAGAGGTAAGGAGCACCGACGCTCTAGGCACGGTTCTGTGGAGCCGGAGCCTGAGTCGACTTCGCGCCTCCCTCCCTTTCCGGGAGCCGGAGCGACTCCCGCTCAAATTCAAGATTTTTACGAGGCCATGCGCCGCGTATTTGAGCGGAACGACCCCGTTGGTGAGCCTTCAGGCCCCGCGGGGTCGGATGGGGCCCCATCGGTTTCGACGCCGTCGGCTTCGGCCACGATGCCGGTGCGGCCTCAGGGATCCAATCCCGGATCCGGGTCGACGCTGGTCGTGCCAACGCGACCTCCCCTGGTGTCGAACCCGAAGTCGGTGCCTGCGACGTTGCCGATGCCTGTCGGTGGCGCAAGCCCCATCCTCATCCCCGACGACAAGGAGCCGGAACGACGTCGAGCGACACCAATTCCGACGTCGACAGAACCCAGGGGTTCTATGTTGTAGTCTGAGCACTTTGTGGATGTGCTGAGATCAGGAGAGGAATGGGAGGAGTCTGGGGACCCATTAGAGAACCAGGATGTCTCTGAGGAGACTATGGACTGGTGTGGGGAAATTGGGGAAGCCAGTGGTCTGGATACTTCCCCAGACACTGGCATGCTCTCTCCTCCTACAGTGGCTACGGAGGAGGGGGCGTCCTATGCCATGGTGGTTAGGAGGGCAGCTGAGGTCCTTGGACTGGAGTTGCCCTCAGTGCAGGTCAGGACTAATCTCCTGACCGAAGTGCTTCAACCTGGGGCTTCCACCTCTGAACCTCTATTGCCCTTTAATGAGGCACTTACGGACGTCCTTCTAGGAACATGGTCCAAGCCTAGCACAGGGGCTCCTGTGAATAGGACGATTGCACGCCGCCATCGCCCAGCTCCGGGCGACCCAAAGTTCCTCAGCCAACACCCCACCCCAGAAAGTTTGGTGGTGCAGGCCTCTACTTCCCAGGGCGCATTCCCTTCCGCTCCTCCGTATAGGGAATCCAAGAACTGAACTCATTTGGGAAGAAGATGTTTTCTTCCTTCAGTCTGGCATTGCGGTCGGTGAATACAGCATGCTTATTGGGCCGTTTCTCCCACTCTCTTTGGGAGACGGTTGCGCAGGTGCTGCCACAAGTCCCGGAGGAGGCCCGGGCTGTGCTCTCTCAAGCTGTCAAGGACGGGAGAGATGCAGGAAAATTCGCCATACGGTGTGGTTTGGATACGACCGATTCGCTGGGCAGATCAATTTCAATGACGGTGGCCTTGAGGCGCCACGCCTGGCTTCGTACAACTGGGGGATGTCCAGACCAGGCCAATTTGATGGACATCCCTTTGATGGAACCCGCCTTTTTGGGGAAAAGGCAGATTCGGCCCTGGTCAGGTTCAAGGACTCTCGAGCTACGGCCAGATCCTTGGGCCTCTCCTCCACTCCTCGTGGCCAGTCTTCCTTTCACCCCTTTCATGGCAACGGAAGGGGTTTCCAGCCGCGTCAGCCCTATCCCAGGCACCCTCCCGCACAGACTACCCAAGCCGTGCGTGGACGTGGACGCAGTACATTCCGTCCTCAGAATGGAGGCCAGAAGTCGTCTACCACACTGCCCCCAGCAGCCGCAGCCTCCAAGCACTCCTAGGCTGATTCTGCAGGACCACACTACTCCAGCGGGTGGGAGAATTCGTCATCATATATATATATATATATATATATATATATATATATATATATATATATATATATATATATATATATATATAAAAATGTAAGTAATCATCTCTATAACAACAGACAAGTGGGTCTTACAGATCGTCCAGAAGGGCTATTCTCTTCCTTTCCTTTCTTTTCCTCCTCCTATTCCGCCAACTCAGGCACGGCTGGTGGAGGATCATTTGAAGCTGCTCCAAGAGGAAGTTACAGCTCTTTTGGCCAAAGGAGCTATAGAAAGGGTCCCAGTTTCAGAAGTAGCCAGTGGCTGTTATTCCCTCTACTTTCTGATTCCGAAGAAGAACAAGGGGCTTCGGCCCATTTTAGGTCTTCGGACCGTCAATCTCTTCCTCAAAAAGGAGAAATTCTAAATGCTCACATAGGCTCAGGTCTTGTCTGCCCTAGACCAAGGAGACTAGATGGTGGCGTTGGACCTGCAGGATGCATTTTTTTTTTTTTTAACACAAATTTTTATTGAGATGTGCAAATGATTCAAATTCATTACATAGACCTGAGTTATTATGAACATTCTTATGACGTAGGGTACATGCTTGTTTCATATTTCCAAATACAGGTTACATTGCTTACGTTGTAATGACTCTTATCATTTGTATCTATGTTATCGTTACTACTATGTACCAGTTATATTACAACAATTATTATCCATGTGTTAAGTTTCCTTTCATAACTCCCCATAACCTTTTCCCACTATGGAACCACCCCTAAAAAACAACAAAAAAACTCCCAAAAAAGAACAAATAAACTTTGCTGCTGTGTTCTAGGTTCCTCAACGCTAATGCATAGTACTATGAGGTAATTGTGTCCGATACAGGAGGAAAGGGCAGAGAGAGGGGGACACAGGGGAGGCGGGGGGGAAGGGGTGAGAGGAGGGGGGGAGACAGGGGCAACCCCAGAAATCAGAATTGTCGTAGTATTGATAATCGGATATCATCATTATGGTCTCCAGTGTGTCCCGGGGGCCCTCCAACATCTCTTCTGTGTCTGCTTTGAAATGTTCTACTAGTTGTGCCCATTCCAGGGAGAGAGGTCGTTTTCTCAGCCCTCTATATTCCTCGCGTTGAAGTGCTTCCCTTTCCGCCACGGCCCATCTGAGAACTCCCTCCCTCCATTTACCTTCGCGCTGTGCCGTGCGGGATTTCCAGCGCTGGGTAATCAAACTTTTTGCAAGCATCAGGGCTAATCCTGCAAAGCGGCGCAGAAGGCTTCGCCTTCTTAGGGAGAGGGAATAGGCCCAGAAGGCAGGCCTCTATAGTGTTCCAGGGGGAGTGCTCCGTTAATAATGATAGGCTCTGCGTAACCTCTGTCCAAAACCCTCAAAATACAGGACAGGACCACAACATGTGAATAAAGTCAGCATCTTGATTAGGACATCTTGGACAGCCAGAAGAGGCAGTAGGGAACATTTTCTGTATTGCCCTCGGGGTGAGATAAGCCCTGTGTAGTATTAATAATTGTATTGTTTTCAATCGGAAATTACGGGAGACCCGTCTAGGATGCTCTAACATTAAGGCCCATTCTCTATCATCCAATTCCCTTACTAGGGCCGTTTCCCATTTTCGTCGAAGAGACAGTGGTGGAGTACCCAGATGTTTCCGGAGCCCACGGTACAGCCATCTAACAAGGTGGCGGCCATGCCCCATTATGTGAATGGACTTCAACAATTGAAAGGTGGGAGGTTCTTTCTGATCCACCAACCAATATTTCCGGATGAATTGCGTGATTGCTGCATGTGTGAGAAAGAGGGTTTCTGGTACAGCATTAGTGCGTACCAATTGATCATGGGTCATCAGGTTGCCATCCAGGAATAAATCACCGACCGTTTCTGTACCGTTCTGGGTCCAACTCTAAAGCCGAGCCCTTGATAATATTCCTCGTCTAGTGGGTAGGCCACAAGGACCTGCAGGATGCATATTTTCACATTCCCATCCTGCTGGGCCACAGGCATTACCTGCGGTTCAAGGTAGGCCATGAGCACTTTCAGTTTACCGTGCTCCCATACGGTCTTACCAGTGCCCCTCGGGTGTTCACCAAGGTGATGGCGGTGGTTGCAGCTTCTCTGCGCAGGTTAGGGGTTTCAGTCTTCCCCTACCTAGACTACTGGCTGTTGAAGGCGTCCTCGCCCCAGGCAGTCATCTCCCACCTTCAGACTACGGCGGACCTCCTGCATTCGCTGGGGTTCTCTATAAACGTGCCTAAGTCACACCTGACTCCTTCTCAGATGCTCCCTTTCATCGGAGCTGTTCTGGACACCGTGCAGTTTCGGGCTTATCCTCCCGAGCAGCGAGTCCAGGATATTCAGGTTATGATTCCGATGTTTCAGCCTCTATCCTGGATTTCGGTGAGGTTGACTCTGAGGCTGTTGGGTCTCATGGCCTCCTGCATCCTGTTGGTAAGACACGCAAGATGGCGTATGCGAGCTCTGCAGTGGGACTTGAAGTTCCAATGGGCACAGCATCGGGGAAATCTCACCGACGTGGTTCAGATCTCAGAAGGAACTGCGAAGGATCTGCAGAGGTGGTTAACGAACCGCGATTGGGTCAACGGCAGACCTCTCTCCCTTCCCCAACCAGATTTCACGGTTGTGACGGATGCGTCTCTTCTGGGATGGGGCGGCCACATGGGAGAGGCAGAGATCAGGGATCTCTGGTCTCCAGCGGAGACGGGGCTCCATATAAACTTGTTGGAGCTCCGAGCGATTCGGTTGGCATTGAAAGCATTTCTTCCCTCTGTCAAGGGGAAGTTGGTGCAGGTGTTCACGGACAACACCACCGCCATGTGGTACTGCAACAAGCAAGGCGGGGTGGGGTCGTGGACCCTTTGTCAAGAGGCCCTGCATCTCTGGGCATGGCTGGAACAGCAGGGCATAACCCTGGTGGTTCAACACCTGGCAGGTTCTCTGAACGCCAGGGCAGACGATCTCAGCCGTCGATGCCTTCAGGATTACAAATAGCGTCTCCAGTCAGAGGTGGCGCAAGGTCTCTTTCAACAGTGGGGAGAACCATGGTTAGATTTGCTCGCCTCCGAAGAGAACGCGCAATGCCAGCTGTACTGCGCACTGGAGTTTTCAAGGCGGCTATCGCTTGGCGACGCGTTTCGTCGCGTTTGGAGCTCAGGCCTGTTGTACGCCTTTCTGCCCATACCACTCCTGCCCAGGGTTCTGAAGAAGATCAGGAGCGACCGGGCCCAAGTCATCCTTGTGGCGCCGGACTGGGCAAGGAGAGTCTGGTATCCAGAGCTTCTGAGCATGAGTGTCGGTCCTCCGATTAGGCTGCCCCTTTGGGAGGATCTTCTGTCGCAGCAGCAGGGGAGGGTTCTCCACCCGAACCTGTCAACTCTGTGCCTCCATGCGTGGAGATTGAGCGGCGGCAGTTGATGGCTTTTGACCTTCCTCCCGAAGTCTGTAATGTTATTCTGGCAGCCAGGCGTCCCTCCACTAAGTCGGTATACGCCTGCCGTTGGCAGAAATTTGTATTATACTGTACAGAAAGGTCTATTGACCCTCTTTCTGCTCCTCTTTCTACTGTCCTTTTGTTCATTCTTACCCTTGCCCAGCAGGGCTCTGCTTTGGGAACTCTCAAGGCTTACCTTTCTGCTCTGTCTGCTTTTTTGCGGCTGCCAGACCAGCCTTCTCTCTTTAAATCTCGTATTGTAAATAGATTTCTGAAAGGGTTGGTTAATTTATTTTCACCTACACCTTTTTTATGCCACATTGGGGCCTTAATTTGGTCCTCAATTATCTGATGTGCGCTCCCTTCGAGCCTTTGCACAATTGTCCCCTCCGGCTGTTGACCATCAAAACAGCCTTCTTAGTGGTGATTACATCGGCCCGGAGGGTGAGTGAATTGCAGGCGTTATCCAGCTTGCCTCCTTATCTTTTGTCCTTTCCAGACAAGGTGGTGCTTTGCACCAGGGCTTCATTCTTACCAAAGGTTGTGACCTCATTCCAGCTGGGTCAGTCCATTACTTTGCCCACCTTCTTTGCTCCCCCACATCCCTCTAAGGAGGAGTAGTGTCTCCACCGACTGGACCCAAAAAGAGCGTTGTTGTTCTACCTTGACCGCACAAAAGAGTTCCGGGTAGATGACCAACTCTTTGTGGGGTATGTGGGAGTAAAGAAGGGAAAGGCAGTGCAGAAAAGAACCATCTCTCGCTGGGTTGTTCTCTGCATTAAAATCTGTTATGCCTTGGCAAAGAAGCAGCCCCCTGAGGGATTAAGGGCCCATTCCACCAGGGGAAAGGCTGCGACTACGGCCTTGGCACGGGGTGTCCCAGTTCAAGACATCTGTCAGGTAGCGACGTGGGCATCACTGCACACGTTCGCAAAACATTATTGCCTTGATGGTCAAGTGCGCAGGGAGGGGCACTTTGCCCGCTCAGTCCTGCAAGACCTTTTATTCTAGCTAATGAGTCCGCAACCCACCGCCAGGATGGTATGGCTCGGGTATCTAATTCAAAGGTAAGGAATCTGCAGCTAGAAGTCTCTATCAGATGAACAAGTTACTTACCTTCGGTAACGCATTATCTGGTAGAGACTCTATCTAGCTGCAGATTCCTTACAGCCCCACCCATGCCTCCCCGCTTTGCGGACTGATGTTGTAGGTCTAGGGTTTTGCCCCTTTCAGGGCCATAGTTTGGCACACGTTTTCGTCAGTCACTTCGTGGCTCTGCGCTTCTGGCGTGGAAAAAACGAAGAGTACTGACGTCCGCGCGCCTGGGTGGCGCCTATGTAGGCACCGCGACGTCATAACCGACACTACCGACGCCAACAACATCACATGGAGCCTAATGGAGCCACCCGACGTCGCGTGCAAGGGGTATTGCTCAGCAAAAATTTCCGGATCCAGCCTGACGCCTGGGGAAATTCAAAGGTAAGGAATCTGCAGCTAGATAGAGTCTCTACCAGATAATGCGTTACCGAAGGTAAGTAACTTGTTCTTCAGGAATCATCAACTGACTCTATAGATTTTACCAAGACATGAAGGATACATTTACACATAGCCTTTTCAGTCATATTGGCAAACCTTCCAATATTATCATGTCTCTCTTGCACAAACCATGACTCAGTCTACCAAGATCATCAGATATTTATCACATTGTGCAGCCGGCATCCTGGTAAAAACGTTTGCATCCCATTGTTGATTGGTATAGGTCTAGACTATCTGTACTTTTTGCTGCCCTTTCTGAACTTTGGATCGGCATGATATCAGTCTCCTGCATACAAGGAATCACCCTTTTATCCTCCAGGAAGGAATTAAACAGGATTGTCAGTGTTGTTACTAGCCTCCGTTAAAAGGGCTTGTAGACGTTTTCATAGTATGGGCAGTTATTAATCCTAAGAAAGGCAACTTTCTTCTCTCAGTTTGTTGTAAATGCTACTCCTGCTTCTCTGTTAGGATTGGCAGCAGGTATGCAGCTATGTATTCACACCCTTATGGTTTTCTCACCATTTTGTGTAGACATTGATAAACGTTTGTGATTGTTTAATGCTTTCCTTTCTTTACTTTTAAAAACTCTCTGAGCTAATTCTTAATCTCTGTTGTATGCAGTTTGGTTTGTTAGACTGTCAGCTTTGATACCCTTTGCACAGAAATTCAATTGAGTCTTTAAAAACAAGCACTCAGCCCCTATCTGTGTGGAGAAGAGTCAGTTGGCCACTCAGCTTATCGATCTGCTTCACCCTCAGCAATGGTATTTTGTACTTCGTTGGACCTTATCAATTCCCTTTTGGTGTGCACTCTCTATTAGTGCACACCTTCAGTGCTAGCATAGTACCTCTGAGACATGCATTTAGAGTGTTCCAATTAGTCACTGGAAGGGATAAAGCTACCAGTGTGTATGTCCTTGATTTCGTGAATTCGGGATCCAATTTACCACTTACGAGGAGGGTCCTGAAATCCATTCTGCTGTACCAGGCACCATTCCATCGTAAGGTGTGCATGGTCTGTTAGTAGGAGTAACCTCTGCTATCCTGATGTTTCTCCAGATATTGATTAGACTCAGGTTCTCCATTAAGCCTTCAATCTGGTTGCCCCTACTGCACTTGCCCCTCTTGCATCTGACAATTTTTTCTCAGCATTCCACTCCAAATGTAGGTCTTGATGCGTGGTACCGTCGAGAGAGCTGGGCTGAGGGGAGGGATCTTTGGGGTGTGTGGAACGAGAGGCGGTGGTTCATGTAGGCGGGTCCGTTGTTGTGGAGGGCCTTGTGGGCGTGGGCGACAAGTTTGAAGGTGATTCTCTTGTCGACGGGGAGCCAGTGTAGTGACCGTAGGTGTTGGCTGATGTGGCAGTGGCGCGGTAGGTTGAGGACTAGTCTGGCGGTGGCGTTCTGGATGTGCTGGAGTTTACGGTTGAGGTTCTTGTTGATCCCTGCTTTGAGTGCGTTGCCGTTGGCTAGTCTGCTGCTGATGAGTGCGTGGGTGACGGTTTTCCTGTGTTCGAGGGGAATCCAGTTGAAGGTTTTCCGGAGTAGGCGGAGTGTGTGGTAGCAGGAGGAGGTGACCGTGTTGATTTGGTGGTCCATTTTGAGTTCGGAGTCCAGGATGATTCCGAGGTTGCTTGTGTGTTCCGTGGGGGAGGGAGGGTTCCCGAGGGCAGTGGGCCACCAGGTGTCGTTCCAGGCATTGGGGAGTGGGCCCATGATGAGCACTTCTGTTTTGTCCGTGTTGAGTTGTAGGCAGCTGTTCTTCATTCACCTGGCGACTGCTTCCATTCCTTCTTGGAAGTTGTGTTTGGAGATGTTGGGTTTGTTAGATAGGGAGAGGATGAGTTGGGTGTCGTCTCCGTACGATACGATATTGAGTCCTTGTGATCTGACGATGGATGCGAGTGGGGCCATGTAGACGTTGAACAGGGTGGGGCTGATGGAGGATCCTTGGGGGACTCCGCAGGTGGTCGTTGTGGGTTTCGAAAGGAAAGGAGGGAGTCTGACGCTCTCCGTTCTGCCGGAGAAGAATGAGCAGATCCAGTTGAGGGCCACGTTCCGGATTCCTGCGTTGTGGAGTCTGCTGGCTAGGGTGCGATGTGAGACTGTGTCGAAAGCAGCGGTGAGGTCCAGGAGGATGAGGGCCACAGTCTCTCCTCTGTCGAGGAGGGAGCGGATGCCGTCCGTCGCGGCGAGAAGGGCGGTCTTGGTGCTGTGATTCTTCCTGAAGCCGGATTGGGAGGGGTCGAGGATGTTGTTTTCTTCTATGAAGGAGGCGAGTTGACTGTTGACTGCTTTTTCCATGACTTTCGCCGGATATGGGAGTAAGGAGATCGGTCTGAGGTTCTTGAGGTCGGTGGGGTCCACTGAGGGTTTTTTCAGGAGAGGGTTGATCTTGGCGTGTTTCCAGTTGTCGGAGAAGGAGGCGGTCTCGAAGGAGTGGTTGATGATTCGTTGAAGCTCGGGGGCGATGATGTCTGCGGCTCTTTGTGCCGAAGAGTTCCTTATTGTTGTGTGCGCGGATGGAGATTCTGTCCTGGAGGGCTTACTTTCTCGAGTGTCTGATGAGTTTGTGATGGGCGGTAGTGGCTGCTCTGAAGTTGTTGAGGTCTGCTGGGGTTTTGGAGTTCCTCCATAGCTTTTCGAGGAGTCTGCATATTCGTCTGGATTCCCGGAGTTCGGTGTAGAACCAGCTGGCTTTCTTGGTGTGTGTTTTTGATGTTTTCTTGAGGGGGGTGATGGTGTTGGCGCAGCTGGTGATCCAGTTGTGGAGGCTACGGGCGGCTGTGGTAGGATCGTCGTCTTTGGTGGTGGGAGCGGAGCTGCTAAGGGAGGCGGCGAGCTGGTCGTCAGAGATCTTGTTCCAATTCCTGCGCTGGAGCTTGTGTGGGCGTCTGCGGGAGATGTTTGTTAAGAAGGTGAAGTGGACGCATCGGTGGTCCGTCCATGGGAGTTCGGAGGGTGTGGCTGAAGGTGATGGAGTTTCCTGCTGCAAAGATGGGGTCGAGGGTGAGTCCTGCTTAGTGCGTTGGTTCTGGTATGATCTGTTTGAGTCCGATGTTTTGGAGGTTGTCCAGGAGGGAGGTGGAGTTGGGGTCTTGGTGGTTGTCGAGGTGGAAGTTGAGGTCTCCCAGCAAGGTGTATTTGGTGGAGGTGATGGCTTGTGGGGAGATAATGTCTGTGATGGAGTCGGAGAAAGGTGCGCGGGGTCTGGGGGGTCTGTAGGTGAGGGTGCCTCGGAGGGTGGTGGATGGGTTGGTCTGTATCTTGAAGTGGAGGTGTTCCATCAGGTCTGGGGGCCCATCGGTGTAGGTGCTCAGGCGAAGGTTGGCCTTGAGAGCGATGGCGATGCCTCCCCCGGGGCGATTGGGGCGGTCCTTCCGGGTGATCTTGTAGCCTTCGGGGATGGCGATCGCGATGTTAGGTCCCGTGGCGGCGTTCGTCCAGGTTTCGGTTTGGAAGGCGACGTCAGGGTTGGTGTTGTCGAGAAAATCCCAGATTTCCTTGGTGTGTCTGTGGAGGGAGCGGACGTTGTGGAGGGTGCATTGCAGGATTTGGGGTGCAGTGGAGTTATTGCTGGAGGGTGGAGGTGGGTCCTGGCTCTTGGTGAAGATGAAGGAGTGGCGGCAGTGTCAGCAGGTGAAGGGCCCATGGGTGTCGAGAGGTGAAGAGAGCTTGCAGTTGTTGTTCTTGCCAACGTCGAGTGCGTAGAGGTCCGAGGAGCTGTACCTCTGGCGGGTTGGAGGACCAGGGTTCCTGGTGCTGGTCGCGGACGGGCGCAGACAGGCTTGCCTTTGGTGCACCAGCGGCGCGGCAGCCATTAAGTAGGGGCCGGGGGAGGGCGGGACAGCTGGGAGGCGGGAGCAGGAGGGGCCACAGGGGCAGCAACAGCGGGAAAATCCTGATAGGGGCGGAAGGCGGGAAATGAGAGGAAGCGGGAAAACAGGAAGAGAAGGATGAAGAAGAATTCAGGAAAACAGGAATTAAATAAATAAATAAAGAAGATAAGGAAATCAGGAGATAGAGTAAACAGGAAAGTTAAGGGGAAAAAAGCAGAAAATAGGAGACTAAAAGGAGAAGAAGAGCGGCAAAAAAACGGAGCTGAGAGAGACCGGCTGTCTCAGGGTCTCGAACCGAGGTCTGCGGCGTTAAGAGGCAGAGGCACTGCCAGGCTGAGCTGTGACGGAGCTGTGCGCTGGGAGAGCAGAACCCAAGGGGTCTTGCTCCCTTGCTTGTAGCCCTCACCTTCCTCCTCCAAGAGACCCAGAGGTTCTTGACTTTGTTAACTAATGTGAAAAACCTGCATATCCTCCCTTCGGGGATGACCCATATATCTTATTCATTTATTGTTAATTTCTGACGCAGCTGATCTGTACTACTGAGCAGGCACTGCAGGACTTGGATGCCCGAGCGCTGGCGGGGACCGCTCCTCCCCTGTTGCATCAACGCGCAAAGCTATTAGGTGACTTTCGGAACTTGCCGCTCGCGAGACTGCCTATTTGGGGAAATATGCATATGCTCGTGTATACGGTGAGGAAGAGAGACCGGTGCGCACCCTGGCCCGGCTGCTCACCCCTCGACAGCACACTGCGTACATCACTCAAATCCAAGCAGAGGATGGCACCTCTGTTACTCAGAGCGCTGACATCCTCTCCACCTTCTTGTCATATTACACTCGGTTATACACTACACGCTCCCCGCCAACTGGCGTTGCCCTCCGATTATTTAGAGGAGATTGCTATGGTGTGGATCGAGGAAGGGCAGCGACAATTTTTGGCTTCACCTATTGGCGCAGATGAGATAACCGATGCCATTGACAGCCTGGATGGCTCCTGTGCCCCCGGCATGGATGGTCTTTCTGGTGTATTTTATAAAACATACAAAACTTTTTTAGTCCCGCATCTTCTGGAAGTGTATGCAGAGGCGCTGGACTCAGGCGAACTCCCTCCTACTATGCGTGAAGCTATCATAACTTTGCTCCTCAAACCGGGCAAATCACCTGATAGATGTGCTTCATATAGGCCTCTATCGTTTTTAAACCAAGACTACAAGATATTGGCGAAGGTAATCGCGACGCGCATATCACTTTTAATTGGTCAGATCATCTCCCCCCTTCAATCGGGATTTGTCCCGAATCGATCGACCTTGGTTAATCTGCGCACGCTATTTGCGGTTATTAATCAGGTTGACCAGGCTCTCCCCGCTGCCGCGATATTGTTGGACGCCGAAAAGGCGTTTGACTCTTTGGAGTGGCCTTTCCTCCAAGCAGTGCTCAGCAAATTGGGCTTCTCAAATAATTTCTCTGCCCTTATACGACTTCTTTATGCTAACCCTGTCGCTCAACTCAGAGTCAATGGGGAACTCTCAGACCAATTCCCCCTGTCACGCAGCACCAGACAGGGGTGTCCGCTCTCACCCCTACTATTCATCATTGCGATGGACCTGCTGGTGCGTCACTTTCAGGAGCGGCATCTTCAGCGGAGGCTTGGGTTACATCGTGGTCCTCTCCTGGCTTCCTTATACGCCGATGATATCCTTTTGTTTGTGTGGGAGCCCGCCCTTATCCTCTTTCCACTATTCTCCCGCGTGGTCTCCCGAGAACGCCAGCAGAGATTCACACATTACAAACCACATGCTGGGCTTGGGAGCGACTTCGTAAATATCTGAAAGCCGACTACTTGTACTCCCTACATTTGCCAATACTTGGTTGTCCCCGACCACTGAAACCCTGACACAGCGTGCGCTTTCCCACTGTCGGCTTCGAACCATTGGAGATGTGTTTCGGGGCGGCCAGATGCGCTCAGTTACACATTTAATAGCGGGCCGCGATATATCCATTTTAGACCGATTTCTTGTGCATAGAACTCGGGCCTCGCTGCAATACGGCCCTTGACGGCTGAGCCCCCTGAGTTTCCCCCTCTTTCTACGATAATCACTTCGCCCGACAATGTACACGTCGTCTCCAGACTGTATCATCTTGCACAGTCACTCTGTCCGGAAGTGGGTGGGAAGGTGCGGGCGGCTTGGGAGGGGGACTTAGGACACTCCTTGACAGACAAGATGTGGGTGCATTGTTGTGTGCAGATTCGTTATGTATCTATAACTACTAGCACAAACTCCTGCTTTTTAAATACATACATAGGGTCTATGTCACCCCCACACTTCTCGCAAAAATGGATCGTACAAAGCCAGACAATTGTCAGAGGTGTGCGATGGCATATGCTGATTTCATTCATTTAGCATGGAATTGCCCCCCTGTACTAGCATTCTGGAAGGCTGTGTTTGGACACTCGACATTTATGGTTGGAGCTGAGCTGACTCACTCCCCACTGTTTGCGCTGCTGGGGTATGTTCGACAACTGGGGGCTGGTATTCAACGCTTTGCTGCAATTGCTCTGTTAATAGCCAAGAGGCAGGTTTCTCTACACTGGGGCAGGTCTGCGCCACCAACAGGGAAGGCTTGGCTAAGAGACTTAGGGCCAGATGTATGACACGCAAAATAGCAAACTCGCAAATTGCGAGGTTTTTGCAACTCTCAATTTGCGAGGCGCTATTTTGGATGTACAACGGTGTATATCACACTGTTTGCGATTCCCAATGGGGTCGTAAATTGAGATGCTCATGAATATTAATGAGCCTCTCGCAATTTGCGACTCCATTGGGAATGGCAGGCCCTCCCAGGTATGGTGGTCTGCTGGGCTCAGCAGACCACCATGTCTGGGACTGCTTTTAAATAAAGCATTTTTTTTTTTTAATGCAGCCCGTTTTCCTTAAAGGAAAACAGGATGCATTTAAAAAAGAAAAAAATGAAACGTTTTCGTTTAATTTTTTAAGGGCAGGTAGTGGCCCCTGGGACCACTGCCTGCCCTTAAAAAATATTTCCCCCTGCATTTGCAAAGGGGAAGGGGTCCCCTGGGGACCCCTTCCCTTTTGCAAGTGCAATACCACCCTCTTGAAGAGGGTGGTAATTTGCGAGTGTTTTGCGGTTGCAAAACATTCATACATAGGCTTGCGCTCACTATTAGGAAGGGAACGCCCCTTCCTAATAGCGAGTCGCAAAGCCTATTTAGCGAGTCG
The DNA here is from genome assembly GCA_963921515.1 of Calotriton arnoldi. Taxonomy (NCBI): domain Eukaryota; kingdom Metazoa; phylum Chordata; class Amphibia; order Caudata; family Salamandridae; genus Calotriton; species Calotriton arnoldi. The sequence continues at coordinate 1,139,276 of CAWUFW010001787.1, forward strand.
CAAATAAATTGCGACTCGCTAAATAGGCTTTGTACATGGCCCATGCTATTTTTGCATGCGCAAACGTGTTCGCAAACCCGTTTGCGCATGCAAAAACGATCGTACATCTGGCCCTTAATGTACTGCGACACCACCAGCGATATCTACGCATCCCTATTGCCTCGCGCCTCTCGGCCGAAGAACATTTGGCAGCCACTCCAATCTTACTTGTTGCTCCACCCTGAACTCACGGACTGAGGTGTACTTCATTGCAAAAATAGATGCTATGTCAGCAAGCTGGTTATGACAAATGGATCTACTAATATCTATAAATGTATGTACCTCCCTTTTTAGGTCTCGCATAGGCAGCGCATGCGCTGCCTCTACGAGGCATCAAGTAATCAGTATGTTGGGGTGAAACTCCGCCTATTGCCTGTCATTTCTGTTGCTGCTTGCCATTAGTTTAACCTAGTCATTGCTCTTGTTAGCTGTTTTTTAATTGGCTGTTGATGCGATACTCACTTCCGTTTAGACCGGAAGCAGCAGCGCCTAACTATTGTGTTCGTCCGTGCTCTAAGCGCAATTATACATCGTCCGCTTTTCGGTGTGCACTATATTCTTTTAGGCGGCCTTTGCGCGCTTTCACTTTCGATGCTGGCAGGATACTTGCGACTTCTCGCAGAGCACTGTGCCAGGCTCTCTCGCAGCTGCCTTTTCCCACTCGTTAATCTCAGCAACTGCACGCCGTCCACGAACGCCATGGAAACGCTGCCGCTCTAGCCACTTTCGCCTCTATGGGCATGGCTGACAGCGGTGGGCGGGCCTGAGGTGCTAGCGTCACTAGGAAGATGTCGACGTACTTTGTTGTGGTGCGGACAGGAGCAGTACGATGTTGGCTGAAGGCTGCGTGGGGCGCCGAGCGTCAGGTAATTTGTGGGTACCTTTGGAATAGCATAAGCTCCCTTTAGGAGACCCGTACATGGAGAAACATGTACCGTTCCGTTAGTTCTACTCTCTCCCCAGCCTCTCTCCCGCTCTACCCGTTGCTTTGCTTTTCCGCCCGTAACTTTCCTTCATTTGCTCTGCGAGAGAAAATGAAAGTAAGTGCAGGCGCGTTGGTTGAACACTTTGTTTAACCAATGCGCCAGCACTTACTTTCGCTGCACCCAATGGTACTGTGGTCCGGGCGGAGGCTTACACAAAGCGTGCCGGCCCGGGACCCCTCACTGCAGCTCAGCTGACTCTAAGCCAGCCCCAGCAAGCACAGGTGGCCGGTTTCCAGATGAGCGGAGGTCGCGGGCAGCCAGCGTGAAAATGCAGCTGCTTTTTGGCCGTCACTGCAAGTTAAAGTAAGTGTGTGCCCAAGGCAAGCCCTCGACGCATAAAGCCAGTGCTTCCCTTTTTTTAGATGAGTTCCGGAACTGTGGCTAAAGAAAGCACCACACAGAACTCTCGGATGACATGGTTTCTCTGCACTGGCTTCCCTCTCAGGCGAGAGCACTCCGGCATGACCACTGTCTGATGAATGTTTATCACTGATCGATGTAAGAATGGATTGCATTCTAAAGATACACCTCGGACCAAAACATTACAGAAAGTCTTGTAAAGGGATGGTGGAAATACGGGCTTCTGATCTTACCAAAATATGCTTTTTTTCTGACAAGCAGCTCCTAGAAAGCAGTTATGGCTGAAGAAACGTGTTTCAATGTTTATGGTCGGAAACATAGCTGTCATCTCTGTAGTTCCTTCAGTGTCTGTATTTACAGAAAGTGAAAACTCTTCCTTTCAACTATTAGATTCTGGTTACTTGGACAGGTTCTCTCTTAAGTATTTTTCAACTCTTAAGGACAGGTGTTACTATTTTTGGGGGAACACCACCATGTTCGGTAGTAAATGAGCACTGTTGTTGCCATTTTAGCTGGAGTTCCCAAGGACAGTATCGAAAAGAAAAATAGATTAACTGCACATAAAATATTGGTCATTCTACATTCGCAAAAACTGCTAGACCGTATCTTCTTTTTAATCTAATCTGTCTTGTAGGTGTGGGGAGTAACTGGTCACTGTTTGTCGTTATTAAAGCAGTGACAGTGTTATTTGTGTAGGGGAGTGAGGACTCATTTTTAAGACCTGGCGTTAGCCAAAACCTTTTGTCTCTAATAAAAATATTTGAACAAAGCATATTTACACGGGGCTTTCAGTCACCCTTCTTTATTCATTCACTGGTCTGACGTAACGTCCTTCACTTTAAGCTTCGACCCTCAACAGCATACTGCAATGACTCAGGAGCAGTCCACTTCAGCCATTAACATACCCGACCGACACAAGTATTCCTCTTCAGTGACAGCGCTACAAAGAAAAGTGTGGCAAAGGCAAACCCTAAACATAAGAGGGGATAAGAGTGTACAGAAGGCTATCACTTTGTATTTAAACATTGTTGGTTGGTTTAAAAGCCCTGGCAACTTTGAACCCCTGTTTACCTGCTGAAGTTTACAAAATATTAACTGGCAATGATCTTTTGGCAGTTGTAAAGTATTCCTACGGAAATATATAGCCCTTCCACTGCCGAAAATATTACTTCTGTTACTTTGGAATATTGAAATGAATTTATATTTTCTCTGATCTCCAAAAATTTCCAAAATAGCATTTTCCAGTTGTCTTCCATCTAGGAAAGTTATCATCTCTTCAACTATCTAGCTTGATGAGATCTGGTTGGTGGTCTGGGACAATTTTTTTTTCTTGCTGTGTACTTTTGGAAAGCTATGTCCACTGGCATGATCTTTTGCTTTTAATACAAATATACATTCTACATACTTATTTACAAGAACTTTTAGTCTGCCTTCTTCATCCATTGGTCTGTTGTGGTGTCATTCACATTTTGCTTCTGCCCACCACAGTATTTCTCATGAGGCACAGGTTCAGCACACTTTGGACACTGACACAGATCTGCCTTGACTGGGTTTGTCTTTAGTTCCAAGCACAGCCTGAGGCACTTCTATCCGCCCCTCAACTAGGCCACCAAAAAAACAAAGCTATTGCTGACACTAGTGTCCTGGGGAGCTTTAATTTTGCGTTATGGACATCGGTTGTGCAGGGCCACCAAACATGGGTTGGAAAAATCACTCTGTGAAGGGGTTTCCAGCTCATCGTCTTTTCCACTGTGAGATTGTATGAAAGAAGCAGACATCGTGGGTAGGTCTTCTGACTGTGAGGGATTTGGCAAGGCCAAAAACATCAGCAGCCAACGCCAGACCTATTGTCTTTGCCAGTGCTTGTTTCCGTTCAAGATCCAAGAACAAGCTCTAACCTTAACTGCACAACACACCAGACAGAGTTTATGTAACCAGAGATGTCCATAACAGGAGAAAAAAACAAGACAAGACTTCTTCTGTATGCTCCCTACATTCCATGCTAGGAAATGAACTGCCCCTCCATCTTCTGAGACTTGCCACCCACACTATTGTCCTTCCTCTTCTCCCCAACATTACACTGAACCCCGGCTCATACTTCCTGTGTCTTGGTCCTGTCTTGCTTTGTGCAGTTTACCCGCTGTTCTATGTGTAAATTTGTAAGCATGTCCTACCTGCTCTTGATTTTGTTCACAAGTAATTAAGATTTGCCATATGTGCTAATGGCCTCATAAACTTTGTGCTGTGTACCCTGCTTCCCTGACCCTAGAGCAAGGTTCACTCCATATGGTCCTCTAATAAAAGAAAAAAGTAATTTATGTTGTTGCAGCAATTATGCCAATATTTAATTAAATTAGTTGGTTGGCGTTCTGTGTTTATCTGTGCGTTTCCATGTTTTAGTATGGCTTGGCAAAGCTCTCATGTTTTCCAGGTCCACGCATGAGTAACTCATCCACTCTAGGTTTCTACTTTGCATTCTGAGGCTTGTAGTCCTGTTTATCCTATTATGGAATCAGGACTTCAAGTCCCAGAATGCAGGTTTAAAAGTTGTACTGTGAGCTACTCGTGCTCTTTGAAAAGATTTGGGTGCAACAGAGGCCTTGCTTACACTTTCTTAGCAGTTACCACTGCCACCCTGGTTACGAGAAGCAGGGCTGGCTGTAACTGCGCCTCTTTTACTGCCAGCCTTGCGTCTCGTAAGCAAGGACTATAAGTACATATGCACCGCTTGCAGGTTTTCAAAACACATAAATAAAAGGCATTGTCATTTACAATGCCAATAGCTCAAACTCTCGCAAATGCGAGACCTATTGCATTGCAAATGCTTGTTATTTGGTTATTATTGTTGTATGAGCCACTGTTATTTTGCATAATTCTAGAGACAACGGCCCCTTAACAAAAAATGAAATACAGCTGTTCTGGATACAAAAATCAGTTCCATAAACAGATTCAAAGATCAGAGTTTTGATTTTTAGTACCACAATTCGATCAAAAATTTGAATTACCCCAGACGGAATAATTTCAAAAACCAACGATCAAGAGAGCAAGCAAACAATGAACTGAAACAAACAATGAGCAAAAAAACAATAATGCACAGAAAACCAGGTGTTAAAAACTGACAATAAAAGACATATACAGGCAAGCAAATGGTGACCAACATTAATATAACACCTTTAGGTCACTTCTTATTAAAAGCAAAACACTACTGCACCCAAAACAAAAATACTACAAAGCATAGTGTACCGGGTCAGAATGTATGTCGACGACGTTTCGATCCCGTAAAAATATGGGATCATCATCAGAACTGAGGATCAGTTACCTGGCATAGTATCAATTGATATATTACATATAGCACCTGATTTTTCAACAATCTGTAATTAAACAAACAACAGGCTTTTTCAACACAATTAGTGCCTGTTCATGAGTATCATACAAAGATGAAGCACCTAAAATAAACAAGGAGAGAAAAGGAAGGAATGGGAATGAGAATTAGGAGAATGAAGAAATCATTTTTATTTTTAAGATATGTATATTAGGGCCATGCACCTTGAGGGATGTGTACTGCGAAAACTTCTCTTAAAGTAGTGAAAGCAAAGGACCAAAAACCAATCATGCATGAACCGTGAGACAAGGGCAACATGTTGTCTTGTGCCCTGGCAACAAATGATCATTAGTAATGCTCCAATCAATAATTCATAGCGTCAAGGTGACTGGTAAGAGTGTGATTGCAGTCCCATGCACGTGTGAAGAATCAAAAAATATAAGGGCAGATATACCTTCAAGGTAGTGCACTGTTGTATCCAAAAATTGCGGTGGATTTGGGGGAAATCCAAATATATGCTCATATAACAATACGATCAATTTCTAAACTAAAGGAATTAAGTGAGTATAACTTATATTCTGGTGTAAGAGACTAGTATAGTAATAATTCTGAAAACCCTTACTAGTGCTGCTTCTATCGACACGCATTTTCAATAAGATGCAAGAGTAAACCACAAGTGGGAATCAATGCCTGTCCAGAGAGGAATTACAAAAACAAATCTAGCATGAGAGCAATGTGTAAAAAATAGCTCCTCTGGTTATGGAGAGCGTCTATTCGGCAAAAGAGAAAGTAATTATCGGTGCGGATGATGGGTCTTACCTTAATAGAGAAGTGGTCCCGAATGAAAACGTATTCGTGTCACGCTGACCCGATAGCAATGTACAAAACAGAGCATGCTTCCAAACAGAGTGAGTAGAAATAGGACAGGCTCAACATGGAAAGCAGAGCATGCTTACAAACAGAGGAAGTAGAAATAGGACTGGTTCAAATAGTAATAGTAAATGTTTAAGGGAAGAGCGGCCATTTTGGAAGAGCTCTTAGTATCGATAGGCCTCAATGAGAAACAATCAATTTTAAAGTGAGAAACCAAAAGAAGAAAAATGTTGGTCATATTATCGCAATCATATAAATTATATTGTTAAATAAGTCATTCTCTTGTCGTCCTAATCTCTACTGGTGTGCAAATAATCCTATTGTAATAAAAATTCATCAACTGGACATAATGCTGACGAAATCATATTGTGACTGTGCGCCAAGGTCATTTAGTGCATACAGCCAGTAATGGAGTTATATGAATTATGATCACACAAGCGTAGACCAGTCTTCCATCCGGTTTAGTCCTTTTTGAAAACTATTCCGTCTTGAGAATCCATTTTAATGCAGTTTTGTTGAGGATGGCTGAGATGTCTCCTCTGTGCATTGGGGGCTTGATGACTTCCACGACTTGCCATTTAATGTCATTCTCATCATGTCCACACCTTTGGAAATGTTCCACCAGTGGTGCATTTGTCACTTGCATCTTATTCGACTGCTGTGTTGGCAAATTCTGATGCGTATTGTTTGCGTGGTTTGCCCTACATAAATTATTTTGCAAGTACACGTATCACATAAATAACATTCTGGGTATTGCAGTTAGAAAATTCTGTTAAAACATTTCCCACATTGTTGTGAACAAACTCTTTTGTTTCAATTGTGTATTCGCTCACACTGCATTCTCCGCATTTCAAATGTCCAACCAAAGTGTGGATCCCCACAGGTCGTGCAATGTTAAATTTGTCTTAGTAGGTGAAAGGCATGCCCTAACTAAGGGCTCTTTTATGTTCCTGCTTTTTTAAAAGCAAAAAGTGGACGCTCAATGGTTAATTCATCTGTATTTAGGGTATGCCAATGACGTTTGATAATTCTTTTGAGTTCATTAGAAATTGGTGAAAAAGTGGTCACACATACCATTTTGTCTGAGCTTTTTTTAGTGTTAGGGGATAGTAGTATCTCACGTGGACTGTACCATGCCCTCTTAATGGCTTTGGTGATACGTTTGCGTGGGTAACCTCTGGCCAACAGTTTAGTCTTGAGCACCTCTGCTTCTCTGAAGAAATCCTCTTTGAAAAAGCAATTTCTACGTATCCCAAGAAATTGTGAGTATGGGAGTGAGTCCCTCAGTGCTCTGGGATGAAAGCTCGAGTATGCTAGTACTGTGTTACTTTCAGTGGGTCTGCCCATCATTGTCTTTTATCAGTAAGTCTAGAAAGGAAATTTGTTGTCTATTGGATTGGAATGTGAATGTAAGTCCTTTACAATTTGTGTTGAGCCAAGTGATAAATGTAGTTAAGGTGTTCTCATCACCCTTCCAAATCATGAAGATATCATCTATATATCTCTTCCACATCAATATGTTGTCATTGTATGGGTTCCTTTCAGTCAAAATGGTTTGAGTCTCTATTGCGTCCTTAAAAAGAATTGCAAAATTTGGGGCATAGACAACCCCCATGGAATTGCCCTTGATTTGTTGATAATAACTCCCTTCAAATAAGAAAAAATTCCTTTTGAGAGTCAATTTCAAAAGATCCAAAATGAAATCTGACAGGACTGTATGAGGCCGTTCCCTGTTCTCAAGGATATGTCTAATAACTTCTATTCCTTCTGCTTGGGGAATGTTCGTATATAGAGACATTAGCTCTGCCCAAGTATAAACTCAATATTTATCTAGTCATACAGCATTATTATTCAACTTGAATTATCAATGCCCCAAACTTAGCCAATTAAATTTTCTGTATGATTAAATATCAAGTTTCTCCTAAATCCAGCCAAGGTCTGGTCAGTTCTTATAAAGAACTCTGCAACACTTTTTCTTCCTTATTCATTGCTAAAATAAACTGGATTAGATCAGAAACAAAGAAAGATTTTGCCGTACTGTACAGCCCTCTAATAAATGATACTATTCAGCTTCACAAAGGTGATTCTTTCTCTTTCAGTAAAGTGACAGATACAGAGGTAGTCAGGCTTATCGATGTTGCTAGATCCTCTGGATCTCCTGCAGATATCTGCCCTGCCAAAATCATGAAGCTGGCCCCAGATTTGGATGTTATCTTTAATCAAGGCAGGGTTCCAGACTTAGGGAAATCAGCTATGGCCAGAGATTTGTTGTAAAAACCTACTTTGACTCAAGATAATCATAACAACTATTGACTGCTCTACCTGCGCCCTTTCTTGCAAAGAAATATTGAAAAACAACCTTTTGGTCAGTAACAAACATATATAGAATCTAACACCTGTCTAATCCTATTCAAGGCGGCTTTAGACCTTTCCATGATAAGGAGCTAGTGGTGACCTCATTACCAGGCGTTCTCTGTAGACTATCTGACAGTGGAGAGGTGGGAGCCCTGGTCCTATTGGACCTGTTACGTGCCTTTGATACCATTGATCACTTTCTCCTCTTAGATAGAGCCAAAGCTTTAGGCTGGAGGATTGTGCTGTTGCATTACCTAACCCCTTTCTCATTAACTTTCACCAAACCTTCCTTCACTAACTTTACATGTCAAAAGCTACATCAATGAACTGTAGCGTCCCACAGAGCTCAGTGCTGTTGCCTCTACTATTTATCTACTATCCCTCTTGCCCGCTCTTTGCAGAATGTGTATTGCCAGTTTTATGTGTATGCTGGTGATACCCAGGTAATATTAAAAACTAAAGTTGTGAGCGCTATTTGACTACAGATGTCTAAAAATGTTTTCAAACTTAATCCTGCTAAAGTAGAGTTCATGTCACCAGTAACTCTTATGTATTCTCATTACATAGTTTTTGAAATGTTTGAACTCCATCAAGCACCCTGAAGAGAACATCCATAAGCTTTTGAAATACAGTGGCATAGATGCCAAGCCGAATGGAAGTCTAAAATATCTGTTAACTCCTTAAGGAGTCCCAAAACTGGTCCTAGCTTGATGGTGCACTATTTTTAAGTCAGTTTTTGCAAAGAAACGCGCAACACCCAAAAGCTGCTGGTATCTTGTGTATTTAGGTAGAGGATTCCAGTCCACCATTATGCTTTTATTGAAAGAGCGATGTTCAAACATTTTCCTCCTGATTTTGTGTGATTACCACTGCAGACACCCCTTTTGAAGAATCAGTGGGCTCAATAATGGAATCGTTACATAGATTATTCAAACTTTTTATAGTTCATCCTTGACATTCAAAGGCACTGTTCTAAACTCATGCAAACCTGGAACTGCCCGCTGTTTAGGCTTGATATGATGCTCAAAACCCATTCACACAGCCAGTCTGTGATGCATATACTGCTATCTGTCTCTGCAAATTTTCATCTACATCTTGTGTGATAGTAGAAACCAGCATGTCATCAAGGGATATGGGAGATTCGGTGTCTGGTTAAAGAACAGTACCCAGGTTGCAGGGTGCACACAGACTCACAACTCCAAAACATGCTCTGCAACCAAAATAAATGAATGTCCAATAAATACTTACTTTTATGAAAAAAGCAGTATGTATATACCATGGGTACTTGCAAACATTTCCCAATGGCCAAAACGTTTGGGCTGTGGTGTGACCAAGGGCAGCACTGATGCCAGCAGTGTGGGGGTCGGGGAGGGTTGAAGCTCAAGATTGGTGTAGGGGAAGCAAAGCGTGTACATTAGTGGCTGAAATGAACTGCGCAATGTGAAACCAGGAAACCTGGGATCAATTCTGGCTTACTCCCATGACCAAATTGTGAGATCCTAGGCAATTGTTTTATTTTACTTTCGCTCCTTTTTCTTTCTCATCTCATATAAGAGGACCTTGAAATAATGACTTTAGGATGTGCGCTGTACAAAACCTTCTCCTGTGTTTGATTTAATAAACTGTAATGTTGTTTATGCATAATAGTAACCGCGGCCACTCAAAGGCTGTACATAACAACTGACTTGCCTCGTAGTTCACTATTGCCATTGTTGTCAGGGTGAGAGGAGTAAGCATGAATGTTTCTAAACTTACGTTTGAAAACTATCGCTTTTAAAAAAATACTTTTTTATGCACTGATGTAATCTGGTTTACTAAGGTGAAATGGTTCTTGCATGTTAATGAAATGCACAGTCTTATATTTTTATAAAAAATGTCTTTAAAAATGAAGGTGTTCCTAAAGTTAAGTGGTTCAGGACACCCTAGTTACTTCCTTTCTTTAACGGCTATTAATGTTTAAATAAATGTGTGGTTGTTTATTTAACATATTTTTAATGTTAGTGTTGATTCTAGTAAACAGCAGCCCAGTGCTGCTGTTGACCAGGGGGCCGCATGTAAGGGTAAGGAATGCCGCATGCTGCCCTCGGGCAGTAGTGTGAGTATCACTGTTATATATGAATACAAAGTGAAATACGGCACACAAATAATACACATAGGTCCTGATTACGATCACGGTGGGACCGCGACCGACAGCCCGCCGGTGGCAGTCCCACCGCTATTGCTAAGAGGATTCCCGCCTGCCACATTAGGATGGCAGGCGGATAGGTGGGGGTCAGAGAGACCGTCGGAGGTAGTTGTATTCCCTAGAATAGTGGCGGTGCCTGCCAGGCACCGCCATAGGGATTACAATGTCCCTTCCTGCCTGCCGTTTCATGGCGGTCAACCCACCATGAAAAGGCAGGCGGAAAGGGAATTTGGGGGCCCGTAGCGGGCCCCCCTTACCCCCTGGCCCTCAGCTGTGGGTTTTGGGGAGCACCTATGGTGCCCACCTACATATCCCTGCACCATGTGGCACGCATTGTGCCTGCCACATAGTGCAGGGATATGTGTAGTGCCTCTGCAGCAGCCTCCAAACCCTCCTAGTCCGACCTTTCAGGGCCTCCAATCGCCGGTGAGTGGCAGGATTCACCATCACCTCCCCCAATGGCACTCCTTCACGTCGGACAGGTGAGTTTTGCAGATAGTCCGAAGGGGCTACTCCCTCCCCTTCAAGACTACCCCTCCATCCATGTCACCTAGGTACCATCGCATGTCGGAGGATCACTTGGCCCTTCTCCAACAAGAAGCTACGGCTCTCTTGGCCAAGGGAGCCAACGAGCGAGTTCCTACCTCAGAAGTAGGTCGTGGTTGCTATTCCCACTACTTTCTGGTGCCCAAGAAGGACAAAGGCCTGCGTCCTATCTTGGATCTCAGGAATGTCAACCGCTTCCTCCGGAAGGAGAAGTTCAAAATGTTGACGTTAGCTCAGGTCCTGTCTGCCCTCGACCCTGGAGACTGGATGGTAGCGTTGGACTTGCAGGACGCTTACTTTCACATTCCCGTCCTGCCCGCCCACCTGCGTTACCTGCGGTTCACGGTAGGCCACGAGCACTTTCAGTTTACTGTGCTTCCCTTCGGCCTTACCAGCGCCCCTCGGGTGTTCACGAAAGTGATGGCGGTGGTCGCAGCTCATCTGCGCCGATCGGGGGTTCCAGTCTTCCCCTATCTCGACGACTGGCTGTTGAAGGCGGGCTCGCCGCAGGCAGTCGTCTCCCACCTCCAGACTACGGCGGATCTCCTGCATTCGCTGGGGTTCATTATCAACGTGCCGAAGTCACACCTGACTCCCTCTCAGAAGCTCCTTTTCGTAGGAGCGGTTCTGGACACAACGCAGTTTCGGGCGTATCCTCCCGAGCAGCTAGTCCCGGATATTCTGGCTATGATTCCGATCTTTCAACCTCTATCCCGGGTTTCGGTCAGAATGACTCTGAGGCTTCTGGGCCTCATGGCCTCCTGCATCCTGCTGGTGGATCATGCCAGGTGGCATATGCGGGCTCTGCAGAGGGACCTAAAGTTCCAGTGGGCACAGCATCAGGGGAATCTGTCTGATTGTGTTCAGGTCTCGAAGGGCACTGCACGACAATCGCAGTGGTGGCTAACGAACCAGGATTGGGTTGGCGGCAGGTCCCTCTCCCTTCCCCAACCGGAGTACACCATGGTGACGGATGCATCACTTCTAGGGTGGGGCGGCCACATGGGAGAGGCGGAGATCAGAGGCCTCTGGTCTTCGACGGAGTCCGGGCTCCACATCAACCTTCTGGAGCTTCGGGCGATCCGTCTTGCACTAAAGGCATTCCTTCCCTCTGTCCAGGGAAGAGTGGTGCAGGTGTTCACTGACAACACCACCGCCATGTGGTACTGCAACAAACAGGGCGGGGTGGGGTCGTGGACCCTATGTCAAGAGGCTCTCCGTCTCTGGACATGGCTGGAACATCAGGGCATATCCCTGGTGGTTCAACACCTGGCAGGTTCACTGAACACCAGGGCGGACGAACTCAGCCGCTGGTGCATGATGGGTCACGAATGGCGTCTTCACTCGGAGGTGGCACAAGATCTCTTTAAGCAGTGGGGAGAGCCTTGGTTAGATCTATTCGCCACCGAAGAGAACGCGCAATGTCAGCAATTCTGCGCATTGGAATTTCCAAGGCAGCACTCGCTCGGCGACGCTTTTCGTCGCGAGTGGAGTTGCGGTCTTCTACACGCCTTTCCACTTCTGCCCAGAGTGCAGAAGAAGATAAAGCGCGACCGGGCCCAAGTCATCCTTGTGGCTCCGGATTGGGCACAAAGAGTCTGGTATCCCGAGCCGTTACACATGGCCATCGATCCTCCGATCCGCCTGCTTCTTCGGGAGGATCTTCTGTCGCAGAAGCAGGGGACGGTCCTCCACCCGAACCTGTCCAGTCTCCACCTCCTTGCGTGGAGATTGAGTGGTGACAGTTGACAGCCTTTGACCTTCCTCCTGAAGTTTGTGATGTTATCTTGGCAGCCAGGCGTCCCTCCACTAAGATGGTGTACGCCTGCAGATGGAACAAATTTGTGGCATGGTGCACAGCAAAGGCTGTGGAACCCCTTTCCGCTCCTCTTTCTGAGGTTCTCTTGTTCCTCCTGTCTTTGGCCCAGCAGGGCTCTGCTATGGGCACTCTGAAGGGCTACCTCTCAGCCATTTCAGACTTTCTTAGGCTTCCTGATCAGCCTTCTCTTTTTAAGTCCCCTGTTGTAAATATCTTCCTGAAGGGCATTACTCATCTTTTTCCTCCTGTTCCCTTTGTAATGCCTCAGTGGGACTTGAACTTGGTGCTTACTTACCTAATGTACGCTCCCTTTGAGCCGCTTCATAACTGTCCTCTCAGACTTCTTACCTTAAAGACTGCTTTTCTGATTGCCATCACCTCTGCTCACAGGGTGAGTGAGCTACAAGCTCTTTCTTCAAAGCCTCCTTTTCTGGCTGTTCATCCGGACAAGGTCGTCCTCAGGACCAAACATTCTTTTCTTCCCAAGGTGGTTACTTCTTTCCACATTGGTCAAACTATCACTTTGCCTACCTTCTTTCCGCATCCTTCTAAGGAGGAAGAGAGGCTCCACCGTCTGGATCCAAAACGTGCGCTTTCATTTTATTTGGATCGCACCAAGCAATTCCGGGTGAATGACCAGCTCTTTGTTGGCTACTTAGGCGCCAAAAAAGGTCGGGCTGTGCACAAACGGACCATTTCTAGGTGGGTCATTTTGTGCATTAAAGCTTGCTACTCTTTGGCAAGGAAGGAGCCTCCAGTGGGACTGCGCGCCCATTCCACCAGGGCGACGGCAGCGACCACTGCTTTGGGACAGGGAGTCCCCCTCAATGACATCTGCCAGGCAGCTACATGGGCTTCATTGCACACGTTTACCAAACACTACTGTCTGGACAGCCAAGTCTGGAGGGACAGCTTCTTTGGCCGTTCTGTTCTCCAGGACTTTCTGTTGTGAACTTGGTTTGCAGACCCACCTCCGGGGTTGGTATTGCTGGGGTATCTATTCTAAGGTGAGGAATCTATAACTAATTGTCTCTTTCAGATGAACAAGTTACTTACCTTCGGTAACGATATATCTGTAAGAGACATAGATTAGTTATAGATTCCTCACTGCCCCACCCACCCTCCCCGTTCTGCGAACTGGCTTCTAGGGTCAGGGAATCCCTTTTAGGGCCCTAATTTTTGTGCACCAGTGGTCAGTGTCTTGCATGGCTCTGCGCTTCTGGCGTGGAATGTCGTGTAAAAGAACTGACGTCAGCGCGCGAGAGCGGCGTCTAAGTAGCTACTGCGACGTCATCCCGGCCACCACGACGCCAACACCGAACGCGGAGCCGACCGACGCCACCTTTCGACGTGCAGGGGTACTGCTGATGAAAAATTCTCCAGATCCAGTCTGCCACCTGGGGGTAATTCTAAGGTGAGGAATCTATAACTAATCTATGTCTCTTACAGATATATCGTTATCAAAGGTAAGTAACTTGTTCGATAGGCCCCCCTATCAAATACAACCCTTAGAAGTTGCACGGTGGCTTCTTAAAAGTCAAAGTATCTCAGCACCGTAGTCATATTAGTCAAAGCAAGGTCCCCAGGAAGCTCGGTGGGCCGCCAGCCAGTCTTACCTGCTCTCGCTGGAGCTGCTATTCAGTAGGCCCAGGTGTGAATCAGCGGCCCATGGTAAGCAGAGGTCTTGATGCTGTGGGCGAAGCAGCAGTCATCCATGGTGCTTCTCCGACCATGCAGTAAGTCTTTCTAAGTCCGGCAGCAGGTCTGGGGTGGTTCTGGGTTTGGGTGATTGAATCAATGCTCCATTTCCACGGGTCGCAACCCTCAACGCTTCACAGTCGCACGCTGTTCCAGGGCAACAGCCCTCTCTCATTTCACCATGGCCCCTACCTGGCATATGGGGGTCGCGAATACTGCTCACATGGCAATGTCCCCCTTCTTTAACAGTGTTGCACTTTGGCGACAGCCCTTAATCTTCCTCCGACCCCCACCTGAAATGCTGGGTTTCACAAACAGCAGCAGTTGGTCCTATGCCTCAATTGGTACAACGGTCCTCAGTCTTCACTGTGATCACCACCTGACATACAGGGGTCGCAAACAGCAGCACTCGGGTAGGCGGCCCAATCAGTGCAACAGTCCTAAGTCTTCACCACGGCCCCAAGCAGGCATGCAGTGGGTCGCGAACAGCAGCACTCAGGCAGACAGTCTGATCAGTGCAACAGTCCTCAATGCTGATCCAAATCTCATACTCTGCTTCAAGGATCCACTCTCCAGGATCTCCACTGGACCCCACTCCCTCCAGGCACTCTGCTCTTTTCCACAGTGTCCACTGGTCTCGTCAGACAGGCAGGCATATGAAGGTGATCCAGGTTTCAGGACAAGTGGTCTTGATTCGCCTGGGTGTAGTCCCTTCTCACAGCAGGGAGAGTAGTAGACCTAAGTCCCTAGTCCTGGTTACAACAAACTGAAGTAGTGCTGAACTTCTCCACGCTGATATAAAGCTCCAGTTTGCCAATTTTGGGAGGCTCAAGCTCCCCACTTTATAATCCAGACACAGATCTGATTTAGTGTCTTAGTCTTTGAATTTCGTGTTGTGGAGGTTGGCCCCTATAAAGTGCCCACTACTGTGTTCTGCCTTTTGTCCAGGAATCAGTCTGTCAAAGCAGGAGGGACTCCAAACTTGCTAGCCCACAACACAGACCATGTGAGTGACTAGGGCCTGGATGTCAACCTCACTGATAAATGCCATAATGTTACCAAGGACCCCAGCCGGTTCTTAGCATTTCCTGATCAGTCTCTTCTCCTTCCTGAGTTGTGCCCTGGCCCCACTGACCAGGGACCTTTTCAGAATCAAAGAACCCTTTTGAAGTGCACAAGAGAGCTTGACTTTCACTTCATCCAGTGTGTGTCCCACTCAGTTCGCAGGAATGAAAGCAATCCAGAAATCTGTCTGGGATTTCTCCTCCACCTCAACATGCCTTTCTCAAAACACTGGGCTTCCAATATTAAATTCACAGGCCACCATGTACTGTACCACTCACAGGCACACATACATCACAGCGCACACACACACACACGCTTGCTGCGCAGCGTTCAATGCCATGTAGGCCAGGGGTGAGTTAAGCACACAGTAGTGAGCTGACATTGACACAAGTGACAATGCCTGTTCTCACTACTGATCATCATTACTAAAACACAGTTTGCTGCCACCACTGCACTCGTGCTACTAAACTCTTTGGTAAGGGCAGTAACCCTTTACCACTTATTAGGGTAGTGTTTTGGAAGGCAATCCGTGAGTCATGCCTAGGTCATGGCGCTCATGCATGATGTTCCGTGTTCACCTGTGACTAAAAATCAGCACCAGAAGTCCAAATATCCTTGCAGATGATGCACCCAGTGCAGGGGTGTACGTCCATTACCGTGCAAGGACTTTTCCACCCCAATAATCATTAGTAAACAAAAATGGTAATAACTGGTGTGGATACCTCAGATTCGGTACAGTAACTGAAAACGTGGCACAGAAACTTCACCCCTCAATAGGCTTGTTTCTGCAGATTTCAGATGTCGATGTTTGTAACATTTACCACCAAGATTTAAAGATGGATTTTAAAGGTATGAATTGGGTAACTTAAAGTTAATTGCCGCGCAAACCAAAGGCCCACAAGGGAATGAACGCCACTGCGTTTCCCAGTGATCATCCAGGAATGCCTCAAGGATTGTATAGCCTCCAAGATTCCAGCTGGATGTTCAGAGTGCGAGAACATTCCAAGAACCATGTAATGAGAATACATAACCGCAACCTGGTAGGTAAATGGAATCTTAACAAATGGCTAGCAGTCATGGGCCCTTCTCCTGTCCCTGCCAAGACTGGGCATCCTCATTGACTCAAAACGTTTCCTTGAAACTCCAATTTCTAGAGTCACTGGCATCTGTTTTTGCCAAATTAAACTTCTGTAAAAAAAGAATTACTTTCATCTCATCAGTAGACAAAAGGTCTATTACCTTAAGTGAATCAGTTCTGGATTTCTGTAATTCATGCTATCTTCCCCTCTGCTAGCTATTGCTGTCTATCTCAACTGACAAACTGATGTTCTCTTCCTTAAGAATACACTTTCACCAAACAGCAATCCTGCTTATCAGTGGTATTTTAATTTAGTTCTCTCTTGTTTTATGCATAACATATTTGAGCCAGTGCCTTCTTGCAATATTGACCTCTTTTTTAAAAAAAAACAAATTTTATTTGGTTATTCCGGATGAAATTTGGGCAAGCTCCACAGATACCTGTAGAAATGCAAAGTAGACAGGAATACCAATATTTCAAAGCTTTTGCAATACCTGCAAACATGCAGGGAAATACAACCAAAACAATATGCAGAGAGTTCCAGACATATGTTTCTATATCTAAGATATGATCATAGAATGACAAACAATTGCGTAGTGTGGAGTGATTATATCCAGAGGAATATACCACTGTGGCAACTTCGGTCAGGGGTCTGGGGAGGGGAGGGGAGGGAGCTCAATCCCACGATACTCTGCCCAGCGAGTCCAGATCTTCTGGTGCTTATGGGGGCAACCGCGTGGCAAGAACACTGCAGTCTCCGCACCCATACATTTATCTAGCTTTGCCTTCCACTTGCCTAAAGTCGGGGGGGAAGTCCCTTTCCAGAGCTGTGCAATGTCGCGTTTGGCGATAGTAATGGCCAAAAAGAGTAAGTGTTGTTTATATTTATTGCCCCCTATCCCATCCGTGCTATGCAAGAGGAAGAGTCGCGGGTCGTATGGGAGTTCCCATGATAGTACCTCACTGAGGCAAGAGGATACCCTGCGCCAGAAGGGTTGCAACGCAGAGCAGCCCCAGACTGTATGGAGAAATGTCCCCTCTTCTCTGTCGCATCGTAAGCATGCAGGGGATTGAATGGCACCCATCCTCCAGAGCTGAGTTCGGGTATAATATGCCCGGTGTAAGTACTTGAATTGAATGAGACGGTACCGTGTGGAAACTGCCGCGCCCCGAGGGCTAGCAATGGCCTCCGCCCAGTCATCATCAGTCAGGTCGGGAATGTCCTCCTGCCACGCGCGTCTGGTTGTGTCGAGGGTAGTCTGAGTGTGAGTGGTCAGTGTTTGATAAATTTGTCTGATTTTGTGTAGGCCTAAATCTCCCATTAAAAGGCGCCCTTCTAGAGGATGAAATTCCGGTAGGGACTCCAGGGTCTGGATCAGAGGGGTCAAAGCATGGCGGAGTTGGAGGTATTTATAGAACTGGGTCCTATGCAATTGAAAATCTACTTGGAGTTGCTGGAAGGACTTCAGTGTGGTGCCCTGCATCACATCGCCCAGGGTAGAGATCCCCACCAAGTCCCACCCACGGAAACCCCGCAAGGCTGCCACTGGACGGAGGTATGTACCGTCCCACAGGGGAGTCGTTTGAGTTAGTGTTCCACACCACCCCATCTGCTTGACCGTGTCCCGCCAGAGCTGCATGACCACCTTACATGCCGAGGGAAGCAGCGCCAAGGAGTCGGGGCTATAGAGGAGCTGAAAAAGGGGAGTCCGCCCCATTGCAGCTTGCTCGAGTGCGAAAGCCAGGTCGATTGGGGAGTTGTACCACCATTCATTTATTATCAGGACATGAGATGCGACATAGTACGCATAGACGTCTGCCGCTGCAATTCCCCCACAATATGTGGACTGTGTGCATGTGCGTAGCGCTACTCTGATCACACCGCCGTTCCAGAGAAATTTATTAAGAATGGCATTTACTTGCCCGAACCAGGAGCGCGGAATCTTGTAAGGGAAATTTTGCAGTCTATAGAGAATTTTGGGTTAGGAGACCATCTTGAAGATTGCAGATCGACCATATAATGATAATGGAAGGGAGGACCATATTGTTGTTTCATTAGTTAGGCTCGTGAGCAGTGAGCTGATATTGTTGGCCCACGAGATCTTGGGGCTTGGTGATATAAAGATGCCCAAATATTTGAAACCGTCCGTTGCATGGGACAGCGATGACGCCCAGGTGCCCCGTCCCTGATTGCCGCATACTGGGAAGAGCACAGATTTGGCAGGATTGGTATGTAGGCCGGTAGTTTCCCCAAACACTCTGAGGATTTGTAGGATACGTGGTCCGGAGAACCACGGATCCGTCATAAAAAAGAGGACATCGTCCACATATAACGCGATGCGGTCTGAGAGTGATTGGGACCATTCAAACCCTCGTAGCACCGGGTCCCCACGAACCCATGCCGCCAAGGGTTCCACCGCTAGAGCAAACAGTAGCGGGGATAGGGGACAGCCCTGCCTTGTACCTCAACGGATGGGAAATGGATTGGAATGATGCTCTGCTATACGAACAGAAGCAGTTAAGCTAGTGTAAAGTAACCGGACATATGCTAGAAAGCGAGGACCGAAGTTTACCGCCTTGAGTAACTGGAACAGATAGACCCAGCTGAGGGAGTCAAACGCCTAATCTATATCCGCTAATAACAGGGCTGCTGGGCGCCCCAATGTGTGGGCCATCTCTATGGCGTTATGTACTCTCCGTATATTATGGCGGGTGGCCCTATGGGGCATAAAGCCCGATTGGTCCGGGTGAATTAGGTCTGTCACACACGTCCGAAGACGGTCAGCAAGGACCTTTCCTAGTAACTTGGGCTCGAAGTTAATGAGAGAAATGGGATGATACGATGACGGGCCCTCCGGGGGGGCGCCCTGGTTTGAGGAACAGAACTATATCCGCATGTCTCCAATCCTGAGGTAGGATACCCTGTTCGTGTGCATCTTGTATGGCAGCCAGTAGGTGGGGGCCTAGCATAGTCATATTTGGGCTTAAGAACTCCATAGGAACCCGTTGGGTCCAGGGGCCCGCCCTGGACGGAGAGCGTGTAATGCCCCAGTCAGCTCATCAAGCGTGATAGGGGCATCTAAATGGTCTCGCACGTGGTCGGCAAGTCTACGTGGTGGGATGTCTGTAAGAAATTCCGCTATTTGGGCCTCCGAAAGCTGCTCGTGGCGATCATATAATGAGGAGAAGTGCCGGGCGAACTCCCGTGCCACCCGGTCTGGCGAAGAGCATAGGTCTCCTTCCGCATCACCAATAGTTGGTACCACTGCGGGGGATTTGTCGGCTTGGCATAACCTGTGGAGCATTTTGCTCGACTTGTCACCCCATTGATATATTCTGTGTTGCGATGCCACCCATAGCTCCCTGGCTTCCTCCAGTAGATAGTGACTTATTTCTGATTGCGTGTGTAGCAGATTGCGCCGAAGAGATGGACTGGGGGCTGAGTTGAGTTGTGCCACCAGAGACGCCTGACGCGCCTCAAGGTCTACTAAGTGCTCTCGCTGCGCGCGTTTCTCCTTGGTCCTATAGCTGATTTCAATGCCACGAATAGTGGGCTTCAGAGCCTCCCAGAGGATACATTTAGAAGGAGCGGAAGCGACGTTCGTGTCCAGATACTCCGCTATAGCTGTATGTAACTTGTCTTGATAGTCTGGGTTTCTAAGGTGCAATGGGGACATCCGCCACCTAAAGGGGGGTCTACGGGAGGTGGTGTGTAATTTTAAAGATATCGGAGAGTGATCCGAGAGCCCTCTACGAAGATGCGTGACCTGTGAAACTCTATGTAGAAAAGGATGGGGCGTAAAAAATGATCGAGGCGAGATTGGGAGGACGTGCACCGCCGACAAGAATGTAAATCCGAGCTCAGTGGGGTGGTAAGCCCGCCATACGTCGGCCCAGTCTAGGGTGGAAGCCAAGATATTCAGTTTAGAAGGACCCACTGGTGAAGGACGGTCTGTGCTACGCTGCCTGTCAGCGGGGCCCATGGTGTCATTCCAGTCGCCGCCCAGGAGGGTGAAGCCCCCCGGCAGATCCCCCCACAGTCTGGTGACCCTGTCAACAAATGTGGCTCCTAACGGAGGGGGGGCATAAATACTGCCCAGGGTGATATGTTCCCCGTGGAGTGTGCCCGTGATCAGGACAAACCTGCCCCCCGCATCTACCCAGGTGCGCAAGTATTGGAAGGGGACTCTGCGGTGAATTAGGATGCGCGTGCCTCGTGACCCTCTGGTGAATCCTGCGTGGTATACTTGGTGGAACCCAAACCTGGCAAGACAGGGGGTTTTGGTACCCAGGAGGTGAGTCTCCTGGAGGAGTAGAATGTCGGCCCCAAAGCGTTTAGCCTGACGTAGGACCGCTCCTCTTTTAATCTTATTGAGAAGTCCCCTGACATTCCACGAAATTACTGTAAGGTCCCCATAAGGGGGACTGTCAGATTGTGCCGTCATCCTGTGTCTCTGTAAGCATAGTAAGGATACTGACTGAGTCTAGAAAGAAGGTCTGCATATCCAAGAACTTTATAACTTGGTTCCCCAACATACCTCCCTCCCCCCACCCAACACTTCTGAAAACTAGGAGCATCTGTCGCGGGGTAGGGTGCACCGGGCCCCCAACAGGGGGATGCCAGGCCTCTACGCCAACAATACCCAACCCACCCACAAAACATTGACTACGGGGGATAGAAGTCTGGGGCGCAGCCACTCAATGGCTAGGCGTCCACGCCTTATCAGAGGACATTACTACAAATACAGTCTCAGAGAGAAGAGGTTTATAGTTAGCAGGTTTTTCCGCCATGGCACAACTTAACGGCTCAGGTGACATGATCTGGGCTTGAGGACCGCCTGTCGGAGCCGGATCTGTGGCACCGTTTAGATTTGGTCCTACGGGACCTGTTGCGCTGTGAGCTCTGGGAAGAGTCTGATTCCCTTGGCGGAGGCGTATGTGGTCGGAGATGTGAGTGTTCATCAGTCCATGCAAAGACCTCCTCCGGTGAGTCGAAGAAGAATGATTTAGAGTTGAAGATGACTCGCATCCTGGCAGGATACAGGAGCATATACTGCAGGTTAAGGTCTCGTAACCTGCGCTTTGCGGCCACAAAGGACTGGCGTTGCTGTTGCACCAGGCGCGTGTAGTCCGCAAAAATCATTATGGGCTTCGAGTCGTATTGGAACTTTTCTTTATGGGACCTGGCGAACTGCAGGATAGCGTCCCGGTCAGCATAATTCAGAAGTTTTGCAATCACTGGTCTGGGGTTCGCGCCCGGGGGCGGTTTCTTTGTCAGCGCCCGGTGAGCCCACTCGGCTACAAAACAGGTAGATAGCAGTTCTGCTGGCATAAGATCCACTAACCATCGGGAGATGAAGCGGGTCATAGAGGATCCCTCGTACCCCTCTGGCAAGCCTACAAAGCGCAGGTTATTGCGTCTCGCGCGCCCTTCAGCATCTTCCACCCTGGAGGCTAGTTGTCTGGAGACCGCCGTCAGTTTGTTGACCTTTTCCTGGAGGGTTGATACCGAATCCTCCACCGTCGATACTCGGGCCTCCACTTCAGTGATGCGGTCCACAGCTTGTCGAAGGTCTTGGCGCAGGAACAAGACCTCTGACCCCACCGCACCGATTTTAGCATCTAGTTGGTCTCTGGCATCATTAATCACTGCTAGGAGGGCAGCATTGTCGGACACCGCGCCCCCTCCATCACCACCGGTGGCTCCCTGGGTGGAGTTAGTGTACTGGTCCAGGGTGCCTTGCTTGGGGCCAAAGCCACCGGGTTTGTCTCTGCCCATAGTAATTGCACAGGTAAGCCGGTGCCGGGGCCACTCGTGGGGTGGGATGCCTGGTCTGTGTCTGCACTGTCGCTGGTATGTATGGTTCCGGCCCGAGGGACGGCGCTGGGCTCGCTGCAGTGGAGCACCGTCGGCGGGTCCTCACGGAATCAGGCGGTCCCTGGGCCGCAAGCCACACCAAGCCTAGCCCGGCCGCTTCTGCAGTCCACGACCACCCGCCAAGGAGGCCCCGTAAGGGTGACCAAACTCGCCGGACCGCCCGCCAACAGCACCCCCGACCGGCCCTCTTGCCTCTGGTATTCGGTGGTGTGGTGGAGCCTTAAGGGGCCGCGCGCACCCCTCTGTTGAATATTAAAGGGGGAAGGGGGGCCCTCCCATCCGTCGAGGGGTGCCGTGTTTGGGCGGTCCACCCCGCTCTGCCCCTCTCATGGGCACGCCGTCAATGGAGGAGGATAGTAAATTAGCGATCGTGCCCGTATGTGGAGGGAGGGATGGGGACCCCCGCAACCGGCTGTGAGCCTCTTGTGAACACTGCCCGTGGGGCTCCTCCTGCCGGGAATGCAAGTAAATTCGGCTGAGTGTGATGCCCCCGGTTACTGGGCCTCGGAGCACATACGTTTATAGGTGCTATTCAGGGTTGGTGGGCCTCATTGAATCAAAGGCATCATGGTAGGGGGAAATGGCCACACGACAATTGCAGTGAAGGCTAGGGCCGCCCGTGGCATAGCTGCACTCCAGTCTCCGCCGCGACTCGCGGAGTCCACAAGCCAGTATGTAGAGCAGATCAGTTGCGGCCGTGTCCCCGGCCGCCGGGCCGCTCCAGCGCCTGCATAGCGCGGTCGCGCCTCGGATCCGTAGGCAAAAGGCCCCGTGTCCCGGGGGGGAGGGGCGGCCCCGCCACCAGCAGGCCCCGCTTAATGTTGGGGAGCGGAGACGGAATGCGCGCGCCCCCCCGCCCTCCGGCTCGCTCACCTCTAGGGCTTCGACCAAGCCCCAGCCCTCGGTGCACTTCAGACCACAGCTCCCTTCAGCTCTCGGTCGGCGCAGTGCGTGTGTCGAGACTCTGCGACCGCCGAGCTCCGGAAATGTTGTGCCTGGCGGGATCAGGAGTAGGGATCACCCATTTGCAGGTCCTCCAGACAGGATAATTAGCGGATTTTCGGCGGATTATGGCGTGGACGTTCGGAGCCCGCTCAGGCTGCGTCCGCCATGTTGGCTTCCCAAGCCACGCCCCCCGCAATATTGACCTTTTAGCTTAGAAAAGGTTGAAGTCACTTTTATTAGAAGGATTAGAGCTTTTCAAAGCCTTTCATTGAAGAACCTTCATCTAGTCTTTTAATAATACAAGGCAAAGGATTGTGATGCTTTACCTCCATTTGGACTCACACATAATAGGACTGGCTGAAAGATTAAAGTCTTTAAACATTGCAGATAGCATGTGTCTCTCAAGCAGTAATTTGAAGATTAGTAGGCCCTTTCCAATAATTGAAATGTTGTATATATATATGATGATCTGGATGGTAGCTCTGTGCTAACATGAATTTAAAAGCAAGGGATTTGAGCTTTCTGCGCTGAAAATAAAGTATTTGTTCCTAAAGCTTTCTGCATTTGTTTGTCTCTGTAGAATCATTTCAGCAGTTTCCAAAAAATGAAGTGCAAACTATC
Source organism: Calotriton arnoldi (assembly GCA_963921515.1). NCBI lineage: Eukaryota > Metazoa > Chordata > Amphibia > Caudata > Salamandridae > Calotriton > Calotriton arnoldi. The sequence goes on from CAWUFW010001787.1 coordinate 1,163,046, forward strand.
ATAACTGAGATTTACATTGAAAACATGTTTGCAATAGATGCAGTGTGGAATAATGATTAAACGCAAGATTACTAAGTTCCTAACATTCAAAGCTGAGAGTTGGACTACTTGAAGAGTTAGAAATACCATCCCTCTGTACTTTAAATTGTTGTCTAGAATTTGACAATACGTTATACTGAAGTGTGGTTGTTTCTGGCTGGTAAATATGTAGAATAAATGCAAAATTTGAGAGCGTTTATTACTAGCGAGAAATCACTGAAAACGGTTTGAGTGATTGTTTAGAAAGGTTGAAGTTTCAATTGAAGGAATCATATAGGGGAATATAACTTAATATAGATAAACAGCATTGCAGGACATATAATTATATACATTTAAAGACAAACATCATTTCTGTAAAAGGACAATCTTTTAAAAACTTTTGATGTGGATCAAAAGAAATTCTGGCCAAAACAAAGCCATTTTTGTAACTATGGAGATGAATCACTGAAGTACCAGGTCCCTTAACATGCAAATTGATGTTTGGTTCAATGTGGAAATGAGAGAATTTGAAATGTCCTGAGAGGATACATAAGGAAATAGCACCTTTGTAATCAGAAATGAGCTTTGATACACACCCATAAGAAAATTAAACTCCGCTCAATTCGGCTTTAGGCCGAACCACAGCACTGAGTCTGCCTTGGTGGTAGTGGCAGAGCAAGTGAGAAACACTTTAGATAGCGGGGGTATGGCTGCCATGAGATCCTGATTGCGCGTTTGGCAGAGATTGGTATTGGAGGCTCAGCTTTGAAACTGCTCTGTTTTTCCTCTCCCAGAGAGAACATTCAGTGGCATGTTGGGATCTCGTTTCCAAGTTTTTACATTGCCATGTAGAGTTCCTCAGGGCTCATCTTTGAGCCCTACACTGTTTAATATGTATGTGGCCTCCCTTGATGAAAGTAATTAGATCCTTTGACTTCGCTCCTGTGGCTTATGCAGATGATGCACAGCTTATTGTATTTACTTCGAACAATGCTGAAGAGACGGCTCTTCGTTTCAACAACTGCATGAGCGATATAGTCCAATAGATGAACAACAGTCTCATGGTCAATTCAGCAAAAACTGAGGTCCTTCTCTTTGGGAAGAACGTGCCATCATGGGACCAATCTTGGTGGCCACAATCCTTGGGTCCTCTCCCCACACCAGTAGCCACTGCCAAAAATTTGGGGATAATCTTTGATTCTAGTTTGTCCCATAACGCACAAATAAATAAACTTACTTCCTCCTGCCTCTTTTTATTACATAAGATTAGGAAGATCTTTCGGTATATATCCTTTGAATTACAAAAAGAAGTATGAACAGCACTTGTGCTGTCAAGACTTGATTATTGCAATCCATTATATGTTGCTATCTAGCAGCGGTCTCTGCAAAAACTGTAATGTCTTCAGAAGGCTGCAGCACGACTTCTGAAGAAGATTCCTAAGTTTTAGTCAGTGTCTGGTACTTTACAAGAACTTCACTGGTTACCAATGAAGAAGAGAGTTGGATTTAAAGCCCTCTGTCTCGCCCACAAGGCCCTACATAGAGCTCCCCCAGACTACTTAAGGAAAAATCTCACATGGCATACTCCCAGCAGGGCACTAAGATCATCCAATTCCAGAACAATCAATGTCAGAAAATTCGGGAGAGCTAATTGTGGACAGAAGCTTCATTTATATCACGGCCCATCTCTGGAACAACTTACCAGAACAACTGAGGAGTCAATCTACTTTTCTGACTTTCCGAAAATGCCCTAAAACCTGGCTGTTTTCTGGTCCTTAAACTGCAAGCTCATCTGTAGGATTACATTAGGCAGTAGGTAAAACTAGCGCCAAGACACCACTGGCATTCGCATGCTTTAGAAAACATATCAATATCATTATGCCCTAGTGGGACTTAAATTTGGTCCTCTCATTCCTCATGTGTACGCCTTTTGAGCCCCTCCACAGTTCTTCATAACAGTCTTTCTTACCGCTATTACATCAGCACTGTAGGCCAGTGAGCTGCAGGCTCTTTCTGTTAACCCGACTTATACCATGTTCTACCCGGACAAGCTAGTCCTCCATACACAGGTTTCTTCCTTCTGAAGGTGGTGACTCCATTTCATGTTGGTCAGTACATCACGCTCCCGGCGTTCATTGCTTCACCTTTCCCCTCTAAGGAGGAGGAAGTGCTTCACCGGTTGGATCCGAAAAGAGCCCTCAGCTTCTGTATTGATTGTGCCAGAGACCAACCAAGTAGGCAATCAGCTCTTTATTGGGATCACTGGAGCAAAGAAAGGCAACGTTGTGTAGAAAAGGGCCATCTCACACTGGATCGTGCTGTGCACTACAACAACCAAGGCTGCTACTACTGAGTTAGAATAGAAAAAGCACTGAGAGGCAACATAAATATTTCAAAGCACAAATGCACAAAACACGAATCAATCCGGACTCTTCAGTGATGTCAAATGTGATCCTTTAATGGATTCTTGGACCACTTGTGGCGTAAGATGATGGAACAATACAGCCAACGTTACTGCATTTCAGCCTCCTGTAAGCCGCCGATTCCTTGGCCTGCCGTAAACCGTCCTGATGTCACGTCACATCAGGACGGTTTACGGCAGGCCAAGGAATCGGCGGCTTACAGGAGGCTGAAATGCAGTAATGTTTGCGGATTACCTTTTCATCCTTAGGATTGTCACCTATCATAGTGAACAGAAGAATTTTGGAATTTGGAATGCATTGTGCATATTGAACACTTTTTGCCGTGATTTAAGTGACTGTGGAATTTCTATTAAAGTGGGAGACTAACTGAAAGTGTTTCCTTGAGGATATTTGTATCAATGGAATGATGTCATACGAATTTGGAGTATTATGATATAATGATCCTGGGACTTCAGTGACCATTATAGGATTGGAGCGTTCTGACAATTGCCCTGAGGAAGCCCCATTTAGGGCGAAACGCGTTGGCTGTATTGTTCCATCATCTTACGCCACAAGTGGTCCAAGAATCCATTAAAGGATCACATTTGACATCACTGAAGAGTCCGGATTGATTCGTGTTTTGTGCATTTGTGCTTTGAAATATTTATGTTGCCTCTCAGTGCTTTTTCTATTGTATTATAATTGTGGGGTCCTTTGGCAGTGGACTAAGGAGGTGGGCAACGTCAACTCATAAGCATATCTATGACCTGTGTATAGCGAGGTGGTGCGGCTTTGAAGTATCCCTTACTGCCTTCTTTCTGTTTTCTGTACTACTGAGTTAGCCCTTGGGGTCCCCATCCTAGACATCTGTGAAGCCGCTACATGGGCTTCACTCTGTACTTCATGAGGCACTATTTTCTGGACAGCCTAGTCTGCCAAGAAGGGCATTTTGCCTGCTTGGCACTTCTGGGCTTTTTGGGTTGATCAAGTTCATAGATCCACCACCTAAGAGGTATATTTATTCAAAAGGTGAGGGATCTGCGGTTAGAAATCTCTATCAGAAGAATAGGTTACTTATCTTTGGTAACCCTCTGTCTGATAGAGACTCAATCTAACCGCATATTCCTAACCAAATATCTCGCCTCCCCATTCCATGCACAGATTTATTCACATAAAAAGGTCCCAAATTAAGAATCTGCACACAGGTCGCGCGCAATGCTTTTGGCTCTGCATCTGCGGGTCTGTCAAAAAAGAAAGTGATGTCAGCCCGCATGGGTAGCGCCTTTATAGTTCAACACATCTGACGCAGAATGATGTAGATGAGGAGCCCTGGGTGCCCCCTTCTGGCGCTCAGAGGTACTGCTGAAAAATTTCCAGATTCAGTCTGATGTCTGGGGAAGTATCAAAAAGGTTAGACAGAGTCTCTACTAGAAATAGTGTTAACGAAGGAAAGTAACTTATCCTTTGCCCTAGTTTTCAGATAGTTATCTTAATGTCTGTAATATATAGGGCACTACCCTACTTCTCCTAAGTATGGTATGATTTTATATCTGAATTTCAACTGAAAGAATTACTTTGTTGTGGAAAAGTTTATAGGTAGCAAATCTGATGTATGGAAGGAACTTGAAAAAAGAGAAAAAAGGTAACTGTAAATGTTTACTCCAGTAACAAAAATGTAACAGGAATACCTGTACAGTGGTTAAATAATGGTTGATTCTTGATTTTCCGAAGTTTCAGGCCCTACCTTTATTCTCCTAACGTGATCATCATGTAAATTAGAATCTTAGGTAAATCAAATGTTAATTTTTGGTACATGGATTTGTATTTGACAATGGTGATGCCGTAAACATAGTAGAACATTTGAATGTTGAGTCTCTATCTATGAGGCACATACAGCAACAGCCATTTACAAAACTCTGATCACAATCATGGTTTTGATGAAAGTTCGAAAGAACAAATCCCAGCTATGATAACCTACTAGCATGCAATCAGAGATATGAAACGGTTCCAAGATGCCTTGGAACGTCATGCCCATAGTAATATAAGAAATGAGTAGCTTATCTACATAATTTTTTTAAGGACCAAACTCCAGCCAATCGGGCAATAGCACCCTTCAGAACACTCTCAGCAGAGGCATCTTCCCTCAGATTTTCTACCACATGTCGTGTGAAAGGGAGTTTCCCTGAGCTCTGCTTAGTTCTTCAGCTTATATCCAGATTTGGTTTATCAAGACTACTTCTGGTGTTTCTCTTTTCTACACCTGACATTAAATGTCAGAATCCTTGAAGAAAGGACTCTTTAGACCTTGTGGGACCTTTGGAAAGAAGAGTCTGCACTTGGAAGATCCTCATAAGGAGTGTATTTTCTGCCTTCATCCTGCCCCCAAGATAAAGGATTTTAAGATCTGTAGAACCTTTTCTTTTAAAACTCTCAAGGTTAGAGAGGGAGGCTGTTATGATGGCTACAGAAACTTAAGGCTAAAACAAATGTTGTTTCTGAGGAAGAGGACAGTGAGGATTCTGTTACCTCACTAGAGAGGTCAAGGAATAGGGAGCGGTCATGCAAAAGGTTACCAGAGGCACACAGGAAAGCCTTAAAAAGTCCCAGCATGAGTCTTAAAAAGACACCTCTCAAAGAGAAAAGAAGAAAAAAATTTCCTCAGAGGTCACTAGATCAGAGCCTTCAACTCCTTCTTCAGCCTTGGCTTTACCCCCTGCTAAATCCTCTTCTGAACCAGTCATCACAAAATCAAAACTGCCAATGAAATTCTCCTTGAAGACGACACCGCTGTCAAAAACATTGTTGACGCCAGTGACGGCGACAACATCGACTACCTCAGCCTTGTCGACGATGACCTTGTCGGCAACTACAATCTCGTAGATGACCACCTTGCTGACACCTTTGTCGACAACTCCATCGACGAAGACTTCGTCGACGAAACCGTCGATGGCACAATTGATGGCCAAAACACTGTTGTTGCCATCGAAGAAACCCCCCATGTTACGCCTCACACGGGAACCGACGACGACCTCATCTACGACACCGTTGACGATGGAAAAACCAACACAGGACATTTTGCGCCCAGAACATACCTCACCTAGCAATGTGTTCCCCCGTGCCACCAAGTCATTTATTGGATGTAGAGGTGTCTGACAAGGATGATGATGATGGACCGTTTGGCACAGCTCTTAGTCCTTTGGAGCTGAATGTCAAGTACCGGGCTGAAGAGGATAAAGGGGACTATTATGAATAAATATATCAAAGAAAGCAATGTATATGTGGAGCAGTTTCATCATTTTGCTCCTCCTCCACCACCTGAGGCCATGATTCAAGTCCCCGTAGCCCTGGTACAAGATCTACAGGGCATGTTGCAGGACTATTATAAATGGTTTCCTACACCTGCAGGGACAACATCATCACCTATCCATCCACAACTTCCTGCACCAAAATTACCGGAACCTATGCCACCACCTGCCACTCAGAGAATGATTACAGTATCAGATATTGCCATGCCACATTGAGATAACCTATCTTCCTCGGATGATGATAGAGTGGAGGGTTAAATTCATGATACTCAATCTTTGGCCACTGAATGTGACGATTACCTCATCCCAATACCTTACCCTCCAGCACCGCAACCAGTGGATTTCCCACCAGATGACATCGGTGGTTTCCATACCCTTATGGAGAGAACGGGCAAGCGATTGCAGCTTCCAATCATGATCAAACAATCAGATTGTTTCTATATGATTTTAAAGAACAATCTAGGAAAACTGTTAAGGCAATCCCTATCTCGGATTATACCTGGGAAGAAGGAGTTCCAATTATGAAAACTCCTGTCACAGTCCCAGCAATTCTGCCAAGAATTGATAGGAAGTTCAAAGGTCTTCAAGACTCACCAGCAGGTCCGGTTGCACATACGAAACCGGACTCTGTCATTACACAGGCTCCCAAGCGCTGGTCAAAGAATCCTGCCGCACCAATTTCAACACCACCTGACAAGAAAGGCAGATGCCTTGACAACATTGGTAAGTGGTTCTTGACTATGTCTGGCATGGCTGTATGTGCTGCGAAATAGCTGCCAATCATGGGCAGATATATCCACCAGATGTGGTCGGACATCGCCACATATCTTGAATTCCTGCTGGAAGACAAGAATGCAGAATAAGAAAAGATTCTGCAGGAGGGAGAAAGATCTGTGGCGCAAAACATAGATTGTGCTATGGACACAGCTTCAATAGGATTCCGACAGCTGGCAGGATCAGCGGTCCTTAGATGCCAAGGTTGGTTAAAGGCCTCAACATTTCGACCATATGATGGCGACGCTTTGTTTGGCAAACATGTTAATGACGCCCTATAATCAAGGCTGACACTGACACCACTAGATCTTTGGGCACCTTGCAGTTCCGTAAAACCTATTTTAGAGGGGCCCACAGAAGAGGTGCTTATTCATATCGAGGATGATACCAAAGGTATCAACCATACCAGCCTTCTCTGCAGTCCTTTTGGTCTACCTACCAGTAGCACCAACCATATTGGGCACCGTCAGCAGTAGCTTACTCCAGGCAACCACCAAGTAGGAAGCGGACAGCACCAGGAAGAGACAGTGGCAGGAAGCAGTGACAATATCCTAGTGCAGGTTACGCCCCCTACAGCACATCATCCTGTGTGAGTAAGAATTTCAAAATATTTCCATCAATGGTGGAAGATCACAACTGACAAATGGGTCGTGGATCTCATCACATATGACCATACTTTGAAGTTTACCCAAATTCCGCCTATCACTCCACCAAAACTATCGGCTCCATCTCATCTCCATCTGCTCCGCAAGGAAGTGCTAGCTATGCTAAGTAAGGTTGCTATAGAAAACGTCCCCACACTCTCAAAAAGGAATGGGCTTCTATTTAAGTTTTTTCTTGGTCATGAAGAAATCAGGAGCATGGCGCCCAATTCTGGACTTCAGGAAAATGAACAAGTACCTGAAAAAGCAATGTTTTCGTATGATCACTCTTCAGAAAATCATGGCAAGCCTAGATTTGCAGGATGCCTATTTCCATATCCCTGTCCATCCGAACCATCGCAAATTTCTGAGATTCACAGTAGCAGACACTCACTACCAAATTAAAATACTCCCATTTGGTCTCAGGTCCACTCCCCGGATGTTTGCGAAGTGTCTTTCCCCAGTGGCAGCCTACTTACAATAAAAAGGCCTTCACGTTTTCCTGTACCTTCACGACAGGCTAATAAAAGCACCATCTGCTCAGCAAGCGTCGGAGGCTACAATAACCTATCAGTAGATGTTCAAATCTTTGGGCCTAACAGTCAGTTACCAAAAGTCTCTCCTTCATACCTCAACGAAAATAATTTTCCCAGGAGCAATCCTGGATACATTGCAAGACAAGGCATTTTTGTCATAAGAAAGACAAAAGAAACTTATGACGTTGGTACAGAATTTATCAAAAAGAAAGTCTGTTTCTGTTCACCTTCCTAAATCACTTCTTTGCCTGATGTCATCACCCACTTTACTAGCGCCGGTCTAATGATGAGACCTTTTCAGGAGGGATTAGATGCATAATGGGTGCAGACAGATGGTTCATTCAACGTGGTCATCAATCTCAGTTTATCCATGCTAACAGCTCTTCCTTGGTGGATAAACTCAGACAATCTATCGTCATGGCTCATGTTCTTGTCCCAGATTCCTAAATATGCCATTACAACAGATGCTTCTCTAAAAGGTTGGGGGGCCCTTTTGCAGGATCTCCAAATAAATGGAAAATGGACCCTGGCTCAATCAAAGATGCACATAAACTTCCTGGAACTCAGAGCATCTTCACTTGCCCTCCAATCTTTCTTGTCAAGAATAGAAGGATCTTCAGTGTTGATGCGAATGGAAAAACACAACCAGTATGCATTACCTGAACAAACAAGATCTTTTAGATTCCATAGCAAGAGGCGATGGGCCATGGCACATCAAATAACGCTGCGAGTGGAACATTTGCCAGGAGTGACTAACAATCTAGGGGGCACTCTAAGCAGAACGACTAAGAGTTGCCACGAATGGGAATTAAATCAACCCATTGTGAATGTAATCTTCCAACAATGGGGCAAGCTAGAGCTAGATCTCTTTGCGTCTCAAGAGAACTGGAAGTGTCTGTTTTACGCCAGCTGTGATCCTCAAGAAGGGTCGTGGGGGAATGCTTTTTCGATAAGATGCTCAGGGATCTCTGTGCATGCTTTTCCCCTGAACCCTCCCATTCCAAGGCTCTTCAGGAAGATGAAGAGAGAACCGTGCCACCAAATAGTGATTGTTCCACAGTAGCCCAGGCAGCACTGGTTCACAGAACTTCTACTGCTATCAGAGGAGAATCACATTCATCTGGAGCCCCAGAAACATTTGCCATTGATGAGCGGCAAATGCAAAAGGAACAAATGAATGGCATGGGGAGCAAAAAAAACTATGGATTTAGGCCCAGATCTCTGTACTGGGGTGAATGTCTGACATTGATCAGCATTCTGTCCATCAATTGTTCTTTTTGCATTTGTCACCCCGAGTGGGATGGGTATGCCCAGATGTAGGTCCCGCGCTCTCCATGCCACTGGAGTCAAGCTAGCCTCACTGATGAGGGGTGAAACCCCTACTGGTCCTAGGATGCTTGTTTCTGGTCCAGGGAGAACCTGGCATGGCAGTGTGGGCTGGACTGTTCCCTTGCGGGACAGGATCAAGACTGATTTGCATATGGCTGGGTTTAAACTGGAATGGCATGGGGAGCAAAAAGAACGATGGATTTAGGCCAAGATCTCTGTACTGGGGTGAATGTTTGACGTAGATCAGCATTCTCTCCATCAATTGTTCTTTTTGCATTTGTCACCCCGAATGGGACGGGTATGCCCAGACGTGGATCCCGTGCTCTCCATGATACTGGAGTCGAGCTAGCCTGGCTGATGAGGGGTGAAACCCCGAATCCGGTCCTAGGATGCTTATTTCCGGTCCAGGAAGAACCTGGCCTGGCAGTTCGCTGTACTGTTACAATGGGGAACAGGGTCACGACTGATTTGCATATGGCTGGGTTGGAACTGGAATGGCATGTGGAGCAAAAAAACTATGGATTTAGCCCAGATCTCTGTACTGGGGTGAATGTTTGACATTGATCAGCATTCTGTCCATCAATTGTTCTTTTTGCATTGATGAGCCGCAAGCAGGTCCTTCATCCAAACCCGACTTCTCTGCACTGATCGGCCTGGCTCCTGAATACCATGTACTCCAACACTTCGATATTCCAGAGGACTGCAGAGATATCCTTACAAGAACCAGAGCTGATACTACTAACAACACATTTTTTGCTTATGGTGCCAAACGTCAAGCATCCACCCTATCTTAATACCTCCAGAACAGGTTTTGTCATACTTTTTCTGGCTAAATTAGGCCTGGTTCACTCTTCCATTAAGGTGCACTTGGCGGCCACTTCACGATACAGAAGAACTTCTTGATCTCCCACCTTATGTTCTAACAGACTAATAACACATTTTTAAAGGTTTATTCAGAGTTTTCCCTCCGATATAGTCGCCCCCACCAACCTGGCAACTTAACACAATACTGTCACAGTTAATGAAGATCTTTTTTGAGCCTATTCAAAGGGCGGAACTCAAATTCTTAACATGGAAAGTAGAATTACTTTTAGCTCTAATGCCTGATTGGTTGAGCTCCAGGTGCTCATGAGACCCTTTCTTGCAATCTAAGAATAATACTGTGATTCTCAGAACTAAATCCAAGTTCACTCCTAAAGTACCTAAACCAACGGATTTCCATCTCAACGAACAAGGTGTACTTGAGAAATTTTCCCGAATCCACAGGCACCTGCGAAAGAACTCTGCATACCCTAGATGTAAAGAGATGCTTGAAGTCTTTGCATCATACATAGCAGTTACAGACTACAGATCAGATATTAGTTGCATGTGGAAACCATAACAAAGGAGGCCTGGTTTCCAAGGCAAGCATACTTACCTGTAACTCTCGTTCTCCAGTATTAGTATCTCTCAAAGATTCTCATGCGACCCACCATCCTCCCCTTAGAGGCTCTCCTTCTTGTCAAGTGGTGACTATTTCTCACTAGTGCTTGAAAATCTAAGGAAAGATGCCTCTGCTGGGAGTGTTCTAAAGGGTCCTATCGCCTGATTGGCTGGAGTTTTGTTCTTTATAAATGATGTAGATAAGCTATTAAAGTCAATGGGGCATATTAGCAACAACTTGCGATAATTATCGCAAACAGTGCTTAGTGCGATTTTTTTTATCGCCGCCTATCGTTGGATTTTATCGTGGAGATAACGCAGTATTAACAACCTTTATCTCCACAGCGATAAACAATCCAGCGATAGCGGCAAATCCCATCTGTAACGTGAGTTTTCCAGCGATAAAAATCCTATCGCTAAGGGAAAACTCGCTAATAGGTAGGTGGGGTCGTAACCGTAGAATCCACCTCCCATAGACTATAATGGGTAAGTCATGTTTTTACCAGTTCTAAAAAACCAGCGCTAATCGTGGTTAGCGCACGTTTTTTTATCGCTTCGCGGTCCTTGCTAATAGGCGATAGCGATGTTAGCGACTGCTTTCAGTCGCTGTTAGGTTGGGAACGCCTACTTTGCATGTCATTAGCGATAAATATCGCTGACATGCAAAGCGGCACCCAAACCGCTCGCTATCGACTGGAAGCTGTCGCTAACACCTGTTAGCTACAGCTTGCTAATAGGGCGATAAAAAAATCGCCGCTTTAGCGGCAAAAAGTGCCGCTAAAGCGGCGATATTGCCCTTGTTAATATGCCCCAATGTCTTTTGCCATTTTAAGCTATGTATACTAGTTCTACTGCTTTAGAATGTACCGTGGGACTCCCACATCAACGACGGGGATGATCAAGCATGCAAATCTAGTAAAGATACCAACACAGGAGAACAAAAGTTACAGGTAAGTAACACATTTTATTACCTGCCGTCTACAAGCCATAAATAAAAAACTCCCTTGCTGAAAAGACAGTATCATTCTAAATTGATTTTGTTCTTATTACTTATGCAGCTATTCTCTTGTAAAATAGCCTGCACATTAGATTGGCGAGAGCTGAACCTTGATAGACAAATGCCTTGACTCATTCCCATATCAGTATTTGCATTACCCTGCCTGATGCACTATACGTTAAACAGATTATACAAGATGAATGACGTCCTCGTTGCAGATGCCTGACACCAGAAGTTACTTATACCAAAAGAGAGGTGCATATCCATTTATTTAACTCTTGATACCTTGTTTCTTTCTTTCCTTTACCAGATCCATCACATGGGACAGAAACAGCACATCAGCACTTGGATTTCTTGATATTGCCAGAGCTTTGCAAAAGTAAGTCGTTCTCTTCTCTTGCCTATTATTTGTATTAGACTGTTACAGATATACATTTGATTTTATCATTTATATAGAACATGCTGAATAGTCTGTTGATGCTTTTGTAAGTAGGAGTTATCATTAACCAGTGTAATAGTGTTCATTAATGAACCATGGCAAGATGACATTCTATACAATGCTACCGAGTATTTTATTCTGTGATGGTGAAAAAGTGGATTATTAGTTCGGGTGGATGGTAGTTCACCACAAGTAATAATTACACTATTCTTGTAAGGTCCAGTAAAGATTTCAGTAATTTACAACTGAGCTCAACCCTTGGTATCTTAGCACCGAGGAGACAGGCTTACCTTATGAAAAGCATTTAGAAGTACCAAAACAGTTAAAAAGTCAAAAACACAAGACAATGAAAATCCCACTGCAATTTATAAAAATGGAGAATATTTTAATGAACAAAATGACACCAAACAACAAAAATCCAATAAGGAGAACAGGAGATATGATTTTTCAAAGTTTTAAATAAAAAGAGCGCCAAAAAGCTCAATGCACCAATTGCGGACACCTGGTCTCACTACTCTGGGAAAAGGGTAAGGTTTGAGATTGGCTGTGATAGAGCGATGGCTGGATACGAGGACTAGTTGGTCCTGATCAAAGAGTTACCTTTGGACTTAGAAACTTAAAAAAAATTTTTTTTATTATTAAGCAGTTTCTCAGTACACAACAATTCATGCCGAATGGAGAATACATTCAGTAGTCCAATCGTGGGAGATACAGACCACTTCCTTTTTCAACAGTGATTACCTTATCGAATACTTTACATACACAGTACCTTGGATGTGAAATTCTGCCCCAGAACAGGTTCGGCAAGGCGTATCCCCGGTCCCTCCCTCTAGCACCACCCTCAGCCCCCCTCAAGACTCCCTGTATTGTGCCCAGTTGCCCCATACTTGGACTTAGAAACTTTTATCGCGAAAAAGTTGTTGTCAATCGGAAGGCAAGTAGAAAAAGTTATTGTTGACGGTGAGGCAAGTTGCAAGGTGGATCCGAGGCAGGGCTTGATGACTGTGGGTTGCTGAAGCACAGGATCCCAGCGCAGTCATGGACAAAGATGCAAAAGCTCTAAACTGGCGATATCCATGCCCAAAAAATCCCCAACGTTGATCTGATGCTGCTCTGCGTCGGTCCCAGCGAAGCTTTCTATGTTTGGACTTGGAAACATTTCTGGGAGTAGAATTTCCTTCTATGGAGTAAATTAGCAAGTTGAGTCCAATCTGCGATCCGACAGCAGCAACTTTGATGGTGATCCTGGTCTCCATCGGTTCTCTAGGCAGAAAGCTGGCAAAAAGTTTCTAAGTCCCAGATTTTTCAGTTTGGGCTTGAGGAGTGCACGCTTAACACCAACCAATTGTTCCCGAACTTCAGGAAGCACTTGGGGGTCAAGACTTACTCCAACAGAAGCCACCAGCTGGGTCCAGGGCAGTGCCAGTTGAAACTGGTTAACTGGGCTCTTTTAGGAAAGTGGTGCTCTTGCAGCTTTTGTGTCCCTGTAGCTTAACAGGCGGTCAGCCAACTGACCCTTGAAGTACACTTCTTTGTCCTGGGTTCAAGTGTGAGCAGGTCTAGCTCTTAGGGTTCTCCTCACAGGTCACAACTGCAGATGCAGTCCTTCTTCTGCGTCCACAAGTCGAGGGGTGTTCTCAAGAAGGTGCCCAGGAAGGCCCCATTTATGCCTGGCAATGGCCTATGGGTGGGGGCAAGCGGGAACTCATGGCCTCTCTCTGATGAACAGGGAAAAAGTACCCAAGGGTAACCCTGCCCACTTTTGTAGCAGTTCCTGTGTGCCTTGCTGCAAGAATCACACAGTGCCTCTCTCTACCTAAAACCAAGATGGCAAAACCTTCCTTTCCCTATACAGAGCTCCTGTGCACACCCTAGATGCGCTGCCAAGGACATGAGCAAACCTTCCCCCTGGTGGTTGCTCAAAACCGGTTTTGAGGGCACCTTCTCGCACACTGGCATTGGTGTCTGAATGGCTAGAAGCAGAATAGAGGAGGGCAGGCCCAGGTGTGAGATATATCTGCCTGTGACAGGGTAGGCCTCATTAAAGATAAGTACCTTCCTGGGCACTGTCCAGTTGGTCATCCTGTCAGTGGAACAGGTCACCGATCCACACCCAAGCCCTTTGTCTCAGCTCTAGGAGTCAGCTTACACCTCATCAAGGAGATAGTCAGCTTCTGTGTGACAGGTGGAAGCTCAGGCAAATAAGCTTGATAGGCTTTAGGCAGACTAAAGGTAGCATTTTAAAAATACCTTTTATAAAATATTTGTCACAAATCCGATGTTTCGAGTCAATTGGATTTGTAATGAATATCTTTAAAAGTTCAAGAAGTAACTTTTTTTCTGGTTCCTAGGCGGAGATAACATTGTTTAATTTTATAATGAACTCCCAGTGCTCTCCAATGGAACAGCTAACCCTGCTACAGTGAAAATAGCTTTCTAGGCCTTTTCACTGTAAGGAGAAGTTTTACTTTAAACATTTACATATCCTAGTTTTAAATACCATGTGCCCTGCCTTATGGGCACTGAAGGCTAACTTAGGGGTGTCTTAGTAATATTTAATGGAGGGGGAGGGTTTAGCCCTTTCAAAAGGGGTTATTTTGACAGGTTGAATTTTCAGTTTAAACCTGCACAGCCAGGAAACTAGTGCCTGCAGTCATGTGTTGTATTGATATTTTAGTGGTGGCACAAAATGTGCTGCAGTCCACTAGTGACATTTAACTTACAGTACCTGGGTACACTTGATACCATATACTATGGACTTATAGGTAAGGTAAATATGGCAATTAGAAGCATAGCCAAATTCATCATGTTTTAAGGGTCAGAGCACATGCACTAGTGCCTGGTTAGCAGAGTCCCAGTGCACAGAGTCAAAAAACCAGCAGCAGCAGTCCCAAAAAAATGGCTGTGATTATGTCAAAAAGAGGCATTTTCTTCCAGTGATCTACAAATCTCTGTATTGTATGTCACTCAGCCATCCGAGGTGGAAAAATTAGGAATGGAGGGCTACCAATGATGTTACCCATCAATTGTTTTCTTCATCATGTGATCATCATCATATTTCAAAACCATTAAAACAATCCAACAGGAGAAAATGTTGATGTACACTTCTATTAATACGACCAAAAACTATTATGATTTCTTATCTCTTTTGATTGTATTTGCATGTCAAATTCCTCAATTAAAAACAAGACCAATGCGGCTTTAAAACTGAAGTTAATAGTATCAACTGGATACCATGACCCACAGCAGACATTTCATTGCTAATGTGCCACTTCTCAGTTATGTGTCTTTTTTTGTTTGCTTTTTGTAGTGGGCTTACTGCCTCTTTGCAGTCGTTTCACAGCACTAAACAGGGAGGACAGAAGAGGGGAGGTATTCGTCAGGAAAGATACCAGATCGCCAAGCTGTCATGAGGAAATAACAGTCAAAAGTGTATTCAAGTGCATCAAGTAGATCTTTAGGTATTTTTTAAATTCCAGAAAATGCTCTACAAGTTTTAGGCGGAGGAGTAGGAAGTTCCAGAGGGTGCCTGGACATTGGAGAGATCTTGCACTGAACCGCTTATATTTGGTTTGCGGGTGATAAGCAGGTTGAGGGAAGCTGCCCTAAAGTGTTTGACAAGAACATAAATTTAGGGCTTGTTCAACAGATCCTAAATTTCTGAGAGAAAATAGAGTCCCCAAGGCTGCACTTCAGCTTATCTAGCAGAGAATGAGAAGAGGAAGATACATACTGTGGGCACAAAATGTGTTCTAGACATTATCAGCCAAGCAAGCACCCAAACCTTTCTTAATCACTATGAGCAATCTCACTGGCATTCTTTGGAACAGTGTACAGTGTTTCTCCCTTGAGACAAGAGAGAGAATTATCACAGAGAATCATCAGTGTATCAAAAGATGCTGCAGATTTACCTTTAATGGATTGCACTTCAGGTAAAGCAAATAATTTGCATCCACTGCTCTCTCTTTGACTTGTAGGTAACTGCTGAGGCTTTTCCACCCCTAGTGCTGAGCCCTTTTATTGCTATTTGTGATACGTTGCGCTTACACCGTTACTTTTGTACGCATAAGGTATCCATACCAAGTCTGCATCCTTTTTTCTAACATCCTGGGTATTCTAAAGGTACCCAGGGTTTGTAGATTTCTCGAGGGCGAACCGAGAAAGTAGCCAAAATATTGGGGGGGATGGGTAAAAAGAGCTGTGCAAGAAAGTGTGTGTTTTCTTTTCTAAAAATGGAATAAAATACATGTTTTCTGTACTAAGATCACCATCTTCCTAGCTTTCAGGAACAAGCAGAGCTGTATAAAAAAAACAATTGTTTACCACAGTTTTAGCATGGACAAGAGGTAGTTCATTTTTCCTAATTTTGCTGGTTTCAACCTACTTTTAGTTTTTGGTGTAAACAGGTGTGAAACCAATGGCTGATCCTGGAAAGCTGTATATTTCTGAAAGGTAGCCAACATTCTAAATTCAGCAAGGGGTTGTTTGTGTGGGTCCCACAACGTTTTCCCAAAGAAACTTATCTTTGAAATGACAATAATGAAAATAAGTAGCCATTGGTGACGTTTTCATCTGTAATTTTTTATCACGATGGCAATTTACAAAAGCAATATACTGTTACGTCTACTAGACCGTTCTGGTCGTGAGGATATATAGGATTTGTAGTTTCCCAAAAAACAAGCGATATCCAGAGCTAACAACTGAACTGCACCTTATAATTTTACATTGTGTACCAACCATACAGAAATTCATATGGTAAAATATAATGAAAGAAAAATGGATATGAAGGAAACCTATGTACTCCTAAAATGTGCACAAGAAACTGAGTGTAGGAACAGTGGCTTTTTGTACACATTCGAAATTGGGGTTACTCATACTGTCGTGATTCAGAGGGCATTTTGCAAACTGTCTTTTTTTTGCGCACTGGTTTACATACGGAAGCCAAAAATGCAGAGGAATCCAAGTGGTAACAAAAAATGTCATTTTCTTCTGTGTTCCCACTCATCTCCTTATAAAAATGGTACCCCACTTGTGTGTCTGGGCCTAGCGCTGTGACACAAACACCTCAAAATTCGACCTGGAGACATCACATTTCTCCCAGCAAAATCAAAGCATGTTTTACAATGTGGGTGGCTGTGAACTTTGGGCCTGGGCTCAGCCACCACCCAGGGAAACCTACCACACCCAGACATTTTTTAAAACTACACTTGTAGGGTAGTACAGGACCGTTTTCCTTGTTTGGATCCCACTACGTTTTATTACTCACAATGCCCTGCAAACCTCAAACTTTGCCTAAAATCACATAATTTGCTCACATTTCTGTGACAGAAACTTCAGGAATCTGCAGGGATACACAAAATATCTACCACCCCCTCGTTCCGATACTTGTTCCAATACAAACACCAGCACACTTGGGTGGCTGGGCCTAATGGCTGCAACAGGAAATAATCAAACTAGGGACAATTGGAGACCTTGCGTAGGGGTTTGGTAGGTTTTCCTGCGTGGCGGTCAAGCCAAGGCCTAAATACCCCTGCTATGGTAATTTTGTTGATCCCTTGTAGATTCCAAAAGCTTCTGTCACACAAATGTGAGGGAAATTTGTGATTTTAGACACCGTTTGAGGTTTTGCAGGCCATTGTGTGTAACAAAACATGGTGGGATCCACACAAGGCACGCCACCCTGGAGTTCTCTGGGTGTCTATTTATCGAAAATGTTTAGGTTTGCTAGGTTTCCCTGGGTGGTGGAGCATGGGCCCGAATAGTGTAGCCATTCAACATGGCAAGAAGAGGAAATTTGGATTTATCCCAAATCTGCCAGTACATATTTCAAAACTACGACCAAAGCAATCCAAATTTTCACTTGCATGGCATGAGACAAGGTATGCTCTGCACACCAGGTGGGCAGAAAAACTGTTAGGTTTTAGGGGTGGGGATTAGGCCCAACACCGGAACGGAACGCCCACACCCTATATTCTTTTTCTAAAACAAAAAAATATCTCCGGTGTCTAGTGCCCCCCCAGGCAAAATTGTGGTAAACCCCACTAGTCAAGCCCCTGGAGGCAGAAAGACTGTTGGGCCTGTTCTTCTGGGGTGAGAACACTGCCCAATACTGCCCCACCCCTTCTTCTTTTTTACAACATTTTTCCCTGGTAGTCTGGTGGGGCTTATGCCCCCAGGGGGCAAATTGGGGGTGGGTGGGGACACAGCCCAATGCCATGCCTGGATGGGTGACCCCACCCCTTCTTTTTTATTTTTAACCACTTTATTTAGGGTGATCTAGTGGGCTTTCTACCGCTGTGGGCAGATTTGATTTAAACTCCCCAAATCTGCCCTCGGCATTCAGAAGGACTGTCAGTCCTGGTGTGGGGTGAACACAGGCCCATGCCTATGCCCATGGAGTGACTGCCACCCCCCCCAAACAAAAACAGTACAGCTTCCATTCCCTGGTGTCTAGTGGGCCACAAATCTTTTTTAGAACAGCCCTAGAGGTCAAGGAAGGAGGAATCCCAAGAGTTGAGGCTGCTACACTGTTCAGTACTCTCCTGGGGAATGACAAAAAATTAGACAGTACTACTGGTGATAGTAAAGAAATATCTCCTGGTATTCAGTCTCAGCCCACATGCGTTGATGACAGCTGAAAAAGATTTGTCTTTTGATATATCTGGGCACCCTCCCGTTTAGGTCTGGGGTTAGCCAAGACGTTTGATTTCACTAACATTATATGTATAATGTACTTAGTTGAAGGGGCTGAACTTCATCTAAGTACATTATACCACCTCTCTTCATCCATTTTTCTGCTCTTGTGTCAGTCACATTTTTCTTCCACCCACTACAGCATCATACAGCATGGGACAATGTGTCAGCCTACTTTTGCCACTGGCTAACTTCACTTTGCATGACTTCATTTAGCCCTTTCACAAGGAGTACATCCACATCAGTGCCAGTGTTTTTTGTTTTTTTATTTATTATTATGTAAGTGTTGCCTTTGGTTGTAGAGCCTGATGTGATAGCAGGATGCTTTCTACCAGATAAGCCAGGGCACATTCCAGCTTTATCAGTTCCTGTCTTCTTCCAGTGCTGTTGTAAACTTCTTTTGAAGTGGTCTTTGTTTATATGATCCTGCTTTTTCACACCATACTAGGATCTCATATAAGCTCATAAGGATGCTGTATCTTTGTAACCCTAACTATCTGTCATTCCGTCTTTCTGTTCATTTTTCCTTCTTCCTTTCTTTCCTTTTACTCTCTATTCTTTCTTTCTTGCCTTCTCTCCCAAATGCTAGAGGCTGGCATCCAATGCCAGACCGATTGGCTTTTTTAAGTCTGGGTTAGCCAAGACCTTTTTTATTTTGCTAAAATTATGTGTATAACATAGTTACCTATGGGGGTTAGCAGACAGACTTCATCTGCTAGCCAGTGTGTGTGGGTCTGTCATTCATATTTTTCTTCCACCCACTTTAGCATGTATCAGAGGGCAATTTGTCAGCCTACTTCAGCCATTGGCTAACTTCACTTTTGAGTTATGGCTTGCTGCCCTTTCACAAGGAGCACATCAACACACAAATTAGTTCCCTTGAGTGCCAGGGAGTACTATGGCAAAGCGTGCTTTTTTGAGGCCAAAACTACATTTTTGCCTTTAGCCAATGTTTTTGTTTAGATTGATGATGGCCTAGCATGTTCCCAAACAATAACGTTTTGCAAAAATCATGACAAAACAGAACAAGAATTGCCAAAAGGCTGGCGGCCAACTCCAGCCCTATTGCCTTTCCCGATGATTGTTTAACTTAAAATTGAGCTTCCAATTTTTTTTGTCAAAATCCCCTGCAGTACATTTTTGGCAGTTCTCCATCCCATCCCAATTTGGGTATCGGTGGATCACACCCCCTTACTTTAACTTGCACTTACGTATCAACCATTATGAAAATAAAAAACTATCAGAACCTAATCATACAAGATCAGAAATCCTTACAGGACAATCAGTTTTTACCCCAGAATATTACTAAGGAGGACCAACAGGCTCTTGCCTCCCTTAAGGCCAGCACCTCCCTCTCTATAAAACCTGCTGACAAAGGCAGTAGTATTGTGATCCTTGGCTCAAGTCCAGCTACTGTAACAGGGAGATTATTAAACATCTCAGTATTGAGACTCACTGCACAAATTTGACTGCTGATCCCCTCTCTTCCCTTCAGAAGGTAATACGTACACTGACTGAAGTGGCAATACAGGACGGGTTTATCAGTAGCAAAGAGTTTAAATTCTTTACTGCGGTTTGTAGGCTGTCTAAAGAACATAAAAATCGTGGATAGTTATCCTAGGTATCCTATCATGTCAGGTTGTGGTCTAGTTCTTGAACCATTGTATGAGCATGTGAGCTTCTTCATCAGAGGTTTTGTTGTTGAAGCCAAATCATTCATCGGGGACAGTGTTCAGTTTTTTGGCAGTATTGAGAATCTCTAACTGAAATGGAGCTTGATAATGAAATACATCAACATTCCACAAAGGGACGCTGTAAGAAATTGTGTTATTAGTTCCCAAATTATTAAAATGCGTATCTTACAGCATAAAAGTCACACTCACTGTAAAAGTAACAATGCCCCTTTGGTAGCCCACTTTACTTCACAGATTCATACTCAGAGTGTTCTTAAATGGCAAATCATTGAACAACCCTGGCTCCCAGTATGGGGTGGGACTCTATCACAAATACTCATGTGAATGCCGCTGGATCTCCAGGTGTGGTTCCATTAACACTGGCTTAAACCCCCTAGATGTATGGAGCAACTTGATTTTCATTAAAAAAATATATATATATTACCTTAATAGACTGTAAGCCCCATTTCCGCAGGATAGCTCTGTGCATTAATGCAGTCCTTACTCTACACATTTGGCACACGTTTTACATTTTCTACATGTCAGTGATTTTTTGTTTTGACTGGATTTTTTTTATGTATTTCCAGATTGTAAACCCCTTATCCCACAGGGGATAGATTTCTCCAAAGTGAAATTTATATTCGTCATTCTTCTTGGATTTTATAGCAGTCTCTATAAGCATTAAGTGTCATTAATCTGTGAACCCTGTACCTCGGTGATGGTTGCATAATCACACATACAGTGTATATTTGATTGGACCATTGTTATGTTCTAGTTATGTCTGTGCTTGGGGTTGGAACATTCTCTATGCCATCTGGAATGTTGGGATAGAATGTTGTGGGAGGTGTTGGAAGTTGGCAGAGGACCTGGAAGATGTAGAGGCTATTTGGTGTTGCTCTTCTGCTTACTATTAAATCTTATGAAATGCCTGATGAAGCAGGATCAGTCATGGTTCTTTTTATAGAGAACACAGCAGAAGAAATTGGCGACCTGTAAGCTCATGCAGGGGGGCAAGTTTCCCCAGCAACACCAAATCCTGTGGAACTACTAGAGCTAGATGCCAGTATTATGAATATTCTAAAGAAGATGGATTTATGAGGTTATCTCTGTAAGGTACTTTATGTTATATATGCAGCGATTTTAATGTTTATTGCTCCTCGCGTTGTGTTCAATGGAATTGTGAGTGCTTAGCTTTAAACAATACTCACCGCGCTAGGACGTCATTGTCAACAGCAGACTTCCATTCTGAAGAGCATGGACACTGAGCTCTGCCTGTGTGTGGGATGACGCAGTGATGCTTTCCAGGTGCCATTTTGGATTGGGAGACCTGCATGATGTAACGTACGCAATGTATATGGATTATTGTATTAGCTAGGTATTTTGATCAGTTATTTTGGTTTGTTATTTTGAATTGTATTTCACTGTTATTATAGTTATGGTGGTAACTGGTATGTCTCAACTGTCACAATTTAGATCTGATGTGGGGGAGCCTGTATTGCCTTGGCCCAGGGGGAAGAAACTATTTGATTCGTACTTAGTGGCTGTTGACGGGGAGAAGTTCCCTGCTTCTAGGAAACAAGAGGTATTGTTGCATAATCTTGGGGTAGAAGGAAGGAAAATGTATGAAAGCTTGGAGGAAATCAGCATGAGTAATGCTTAAGGAGAAACCAAGGATGTTTTTGCAATGTCTGTAAAAATGTTAGAAGTGCCTTTTGGTACTCAATTAAATACATACTTTTTTTGCACGCCAACAATTTAAATTTGAGCATGTTGGGAACTATGTAGCTTGTTTGAAGAACTTTGCTAGAACTTGTGACTTTGATTAATTATCAGATTCCCTTATAAGAGACCAGTTGGTGCATTATACCAATAACATTCGGGTGCAGGAGAAATTATTAGCTTAAACCCCTACCTTAAAGATGCAATTGCTGTTATTGAAGGTATGGAACATTGTGCCAGCTGATCTTCCTCCCGCTTCATGTCCTTATGTAATTGCATTGGCAAGCGTACATTGTCTTCCTGCCGACAGTTCGGAATCCACGAAGGGTCTTATGAACAAAGTTATACATTGGTTGAACATTAATGTGTGTGGCCATTGGGATTTCTCTAAAGAGATTCTTCCTGCAAGAGGGTGGGTGGCATTGTTGGCATGGATAAGCAGTACAACGGAGAAGTTAAAAATTTCCGAAATCCTGTGGTTGTTAACGAAATTTTGGGTTTAGCCAGGGCCGCCGGAATGGTTAAAGCTAACCCGGTGAAAATTTTGCAGCTGGGCTTTTTATATAGGCATTTGGCATCTCCCAGTTTTAGGCCTGGTGGGTCAATGGCGTCCAATCAAGACCCTCTTAGAACCCCTCTTGCACCCGTTACTCCCTTTGCATAATAGATTTGCGGTTTTTTCAGGGCTGCAAGACAATGTTTGACAGAGTAGTAGGGAAAGTGGTTGTGCTTGTGTCCCAGGGAACGGTGGTTTCACTAGTGCAGATACCCCCGGGGTGCATTTGACCACTCTCCCACTACCAATAAGTCCCAGGAAGGGATAGAAGCGGGCGTACACGAAGACGTAGGAGCCAAGGGTTGTCCATGTATTCATTCTTTTAGCTGGAACATGGCTAGCCTGATCTCAAAAGTGCTAAATGAAGGTTGGCAATCTTTTATTTTAGATTTTGATATAGTATTTATGCAGGAAACGTGGGTACTGAATGAGGTGGCATTTGATGGTTATATGTGTTTTAGCCTTCCAGCCCTACCCTCGCCCGCTGGGCGTGCTAAAGGGGGGTTGGCAGCCTGTTTTAAAATGAATATTGGCTGTTCAAGCTCACTCATTCCTTCAGATCAAGGTGAGGTTCAGGCGTTTATCCTCTGTTGGGGCTGGAAATATAGGGTTTACATGATAAATTTTCAGAATAACAATTTCTCCAATAAGGGTGATTTTAATTTTCAGGGTTTGTTTTCTGTTATTTTATTTTTTTAGCTGAAAAGGAGGCATGGGTCGAAAGCCCTTTTAATTTGCTCTTGACAGACGACTTTAATGCCAAGTTAGGTTTTTTGCCCTCCTTATCACCAACAATATTCAACACTCTTACTTGGGAAGTTGACTTCAATGCTATGGATGCTAGGCGTCAAGTTCTTTTTTCTCTGTTGGCTGATTGCAATTTAGCAAATGATGGCCCCAAATCCTTCTAGTTCAGTCATTCCAACTTTTATTGGGAGGGGCTCCGGGACTACAATCGATTATGTTTTTACTTCCCAAAGTTTGTCTCCCTCTATTATAGGTAGTGAGGTTCTTGTTCAGATATATAGCAACCATAATCCCATTGCAGTGCAGTTAGTGGTTCCTTTAAAGCACCAAAACCCAAAGCCCATGCCCAGTCAAGCGCTAACTGTTAATGATGCAGGGCGTAGGGTGGTATGGCGTCCTGTGAATATGAAGCTTATTATGACCCAGGTTGTCCGCAATAGTAAGGTGCTGGTGAAATCTGAAAGAGACAATTAGTTATAGATTCCTTACCTTAGAATTACCCCCAGGAGTCAGACTGGATCCGGAGAATTTTTTCGGCAGCAGTACCCCTGCGCGTCGGAAGGTGGCGTCGGTCGGCTCCGCGTTCGTCGTTGGCGTCGTGGTCGCCGGGATGACGTTGCGGTAGCTACTTAGACGTCGCCCTTGCACGCTGATGTCAGTTCTTTCTTTTTCTGCGCCAGCCAGCGCAGATCCGGAGAGAGCGGTACCTCCAGTCACTTTTTGACTGACTTTTTTGGCGACTATTGTCGACACCGTTTTCGAGTCTTTGACTCCTGGTGCATGTCAGGGATGCCCGGCTTCAAGGCTTGCGGTTCCTGTTGCCAACTGATGTCGGTGACTGATCCGCACCGCGTGTGCCTGTTTTGCTTGGAGCGCGACCATGACCCCAAGTCGTGCGCCGACTGCCGGACCATGAATCCGAAGTCTTTACGGGAGTGGTCCCGAAAGCTTCTCGAGGCCCGGCAGTCGGCTCCGTGCCGTTCGAGGTCCCGGTCGCGTGGGAGGTCGAGGGACCGGTCGCGGAGCCACCACCACCAGTCTTCTTCCAAGTCTTCGCACTCCTCAGGTAAGTCGAAGCACAAGAAGAAGTTGAAGAAGCATCGTCGCTCTTCGACTTCTCCCCGTCGGTCGGCCGACGCGACGAGGGATGCGGGTAGCCACCCCTCCCGCGGCTCTGCGTGCAGAGCCTGAAGGGTCGACTCCGAGTTCCCCCCTTCCCGGGACCCGGAGCGACCCCTGCCCAGCTTCGCCAATTTTACAAAGCGATGCATGCCATCTTTGGGCAGCCCGACTCCGCCGGCGCGCCTTCGGGCCCCGCGGACTCGGCTGGGGGCTCTGGGCCTTCGACGCCAGCGGCTCCAGCCCTGGCACCACAGGGTCCCCTTGGATCCAGGCCTGGGTCCGGATCGGCGCCGGTCGACCTGATTACACCTCCCCCGGCGCTGAATCCACCGGCACCACATCTGCAGCTGACGCCGGTTGTGTCCCCAGCCGGCGTCGACCCCGGCCTCCAGCCCGATGTAGACACGGAGCCGGATCGTTGCCGACGGGTACTTTTGTGCCCTTGTTCTACCCTGGCTCTTTTAGACCAGATTGGCAGCCAGAGGAGGGTGAGGAGGACTGGGAGGGGTCTGGAGAACCTTTAACTGACCAGTTAGGCTACAAACCGGACTGGAGAGAGGAACTGGGGGAAGCCAGTGGTCTGGATACCTCACCAGACCTTGGCATGTTGTCTCCTCCTACCGTGGCTACGGAGGAGGGAGCGTCTTACGCCGTGGTGTTGCATAGGGCGGCCGAGGCTCTCAACCTCGAGCTACCTACGGTGGCAGTCAGGACTAACCTCCTGACAGAGGTGCTTCAACCGGCAGCGAGCTCGTCGGAGCCCCTGCTGCCGTTTAATGAAGCTTTAACCGACATCCTTTTGGGCTCCTGGTCCAGGCCCAACACAGGGGCTCCTGTGGATAGGATGATTGCCCGACGACGACGCCCGGCCCCGGGCGACCCCACTTTCCTCTCCCAACACCCCACCCCTGAGAGCTTGGTGGTCCAAGCCTCCACCTCCAAAGGCGATTTCCCTAACGCACCACCTGATAGGGAATCCAAAAAGCTGGACCATCTTGGGAAGAAGATGTTTTCTTCCTCCAGCTTGGGACTGCGGTCGGTAACACCACATGTCTGTTGGGCCGTTTCACCCACTCCGTGTGGGATACGGTGGCGCAAGTGCTGCCCCAGTGCCCGGAGGAGGCCTGGGCCGTACTCTCCCGTGCAGTTGCCGAAAGGAGAGACGCAGCAAAGTTTACCATCCGCTGTGCGCTGGATACCGCCGACTCACTAGGCAGGACGATTTCCACGTCGGTAGCCCTTCGACACTACGCCTGGTTGAGGTCGACTGGTTTTTCAGGGGATGTCCAATCCACTCTATGGACATGCCCTTTGATGGCCGTCGCCTATTCGGTTACAAGGCAGACAACACGCTGGAGCGCTTTAAGGACTCTCGGGCTATGGCCAGGTCCTTGGGCCTCTCCACTACCCACCCTGCGCAGTCTGCTTTTCTCCCCTTTCGTGGCTTTCGGAAGGGGTGCCCCGCCACGTCCCACCCAGGCCATAGGCAGGTGCAAGCTGTTCAGCCCCTGCGCGGCCGGGGACGTGGGAACCACCGCCGTGGTTCTGGATGCCAGCGGGCGGGCTAGTCCACCACAGCCCCCTCTGCAGCAGCCTCCAAACCCTCCTAGTCCGACCTTTCAGGGCCACCAATTGCGAGTGGGTGGCAGGATTCGCCATCACCTCCCCCATTGGCGCACCATCACGTCGGAAAGGTGGGTTTTGCAAATAGTCCGAAGGGGCTACTCCCTCCCCTTTGAGACTACCCCTCCATCCATGCCACCTCAGTACCATCGCATGTTGAAGGATCATCTGGCCCTTCTCCAACAGGAAGTTTCAGCACTCTTGGCCAAGGGAGCCATCGAGCGAGTTCCTGTTCCAGAAGTAGGTCGTGGTTGCTATTCCCACTACTTTCTGGTGCCCAAGAAGGACAAAGGCCTGCGTCTTATCTTGGATCTCAGGGACGTCAACCGCTTCCTCTGGAAGGAGAAGTTCAAAATGTTGACGCTCGCTCAGGTCTTGTCTGCCCTCGACCCTGGAAACTGGATGGTAGCGTTGGACTTGCAGGACGCTTATTTTCACATCCCTGTCCTGCCGGCTCACCGGCGATACCTGCTGTTCACGGTAGGCCACGAGCACTTTCAGTTTACCGTGCTCCCCTTTGGCCTTACCAGCGCCCCTCGGTGTTCACGAAAGTGATGGCTGTGGTCGCAGTTCATCTGCGCAGATCAGAAGATCCAGTCTTCCCCTATCTCGACGACTGGCTGTTGAAGGCGGGCTCGCCCCAGGCAGTCGTCTCCCACCTCCAGACTACGAAGGACCTCCTGCATTCGCTGGGGTTCACTGTCAACGTGCCGAAGTCACACCTGACTCCCTCTCAGAAGCTCCTTTTCATCGGAGCGGTTCTAGACACGACGCAGTTTCGGGCGTATCCTTCCGAGCAGCGAGTCCGGGATATTTGGGCTATGATTCCGATCTTTCAACCTCTATCCCGGGTTTCGGTCAGAATGGCCACCTGCATCCTGCTGGTGGATCATGCCAGGTGGCATATGCGGGCTCTGCAGTGGGATCTGAAGTTCCAGTGGGCACAGCATCAGGGGAATCTGTCCGATTGCGTTCATATCTCGGAGGGCACTGCACGACAATTGCAGTGGTGGCTAACGAACCAGGATTGGGTCGGCGGCAGGTCCCTCTCCCTTCCCCAACCGGAGTACACGGTGGTGACGGATGCATCACTTCTAGGGTGGGGCGGCCACATGGGAGAGGCGGAGATCGGAGGCCTCTGGTCTCTGGTGGAGTCCAGGCTCCACATCAACCTTCTGGAGCTTCGGGCGATCCGTCTTGCACTAAAAGCATTCCTTCCCTCTGTCCGGGGAAGAGTGGTGCAGGTGTTCACCGACAACACCACCGCCATGTGGTACTGTAACAAACAGGGCGGGGTGGGGTCGTGGACCCTATGTCAAGAGGCTCTCCGTCTCTGGACACGGTTGGAACATCAGGGCATATCCCTGGTGGTTCGACTCCTGGCAGGTTCACTGAACTCCAGGGCAGACGAACTCAGCCGCAGGTGCATGATGGATCACGAATGACGTCTTCACTCGGAGGTGGCACAAGGTCTCTTTCAGCAGTGGGGAGAGCCTTGGTTAGATCTATTTGCCACTGAAGAGAACGCGCAATGTCAGCGATTCTGCGTGTTGGAATTTCCAGGGCATCACTCGCTCGGCAACGCTTTTCGTCGCGAGTGGAGGTGCAGTCTTCTATACTCCTTTCCGCCTATACCACTTCTGCCCAGAGTGCTGAAGAAGATCAAGCGCGACCGGGCTCAAGTCATCCTTGTGGCTCCGTATTGGGCATGAAGAGTCTGGTATCCCGAGCTGTTACACATGGCCATCGATCCTCCGATCTGCCTGCCTCTTCGGGAGGATCTTCTGTCGCAGCAACAGGGGACGGTCCTCCACCGGAACCTGTCCAGTCTCCACCTCCTTGCGTGGAGATTGAGCGGCGACAGTTGACAGCCTCCTGAAGTCTCTGATGTTATCTTGGCAGCCAGGCGTCCCTCCACTAAGACGGTATATGCCTGCAGATGGAACAAATTTGTGACATGGTGCACAGCAAAGGCTGTGGATCCCCTTTCCGCTCCTCTTTCTGAGGTTCTCTTGTTCCTCCTGTCTTTGGCATAGCAGGGCTCTGCTCTGGGCACTCTGAAGGGCTACCTCTCAGCCATTTCAACCTTTCTTAGGCTTCCTGATCAGCCTTCTCTTTTCAAGTCCCTGTTGTAAATCGCTTCTTGAAGGGCATTACTCATCTTTTTCCTCCTGTTCCCTTCGTAATGCCTCAGTGGGACTTGAACTTGGTGCTTACTTACCTAATGTGCGCTCCCTTTGAGCCGCTTCATAACTGTCCTCTCAGACTTCTTACCTTAAAGACTGCTTTTCTGATTGCCATCACCTCTGCTCACAGGGTGAGTGAGCTACAAGCTCTTTCTTCAAAGCCTCCTTTTCTGGCTGTTCATCCGGACAAGGTCGTCCTCAGACCCAGACCTTCTTTTCTTCCCAAGGTGGTTACTTTTTTCCAAATTGGTCAAACTATCACTTTGCCTACCTTCTTTCCGCCACTCCATCCTTCTAAGGAGGAAGAGAGGCTCCACCGTCTGGATCCAAAATGTGCACTTTCATTTAATTTGGATCGCACCAAGCAATTCCGGGTGGATGACCAGCTCTTTGTTGGATACGTGGGCGCCAAAAAAGGTCGGGCCGTTCACAAACGGACCATCTCTAGGTGGGTCGTTTTGTGCATTAAAGCTTGCTACTCTTTGGCAAGGAAGGAGCCTCCAGTGGGACTGCGCGCCCCTTCCACCAGGGCGACGGCATCGACCACTGCTTTGGGACGGGGAGTCCCCCTCAATGACATCTGCCAGGCAGCTACATGGGCTTCATTGCACACGTTTACCAAACACTACTGCCTGGACAGCCAAGTCCGGAGAGACGGCTTCTTTGGCCGTTCTGTTCTCCAGGACTTTCTGGTGTGAACTTGGTTCGCAGACCCACCTCCGGGGTTGGTATTGCTGGGGTATCTATTCTAAGGTGAGGAATCTATAAATAATTGTCTTTTCAGATGAACAAGTTACTTACCTTCGGTAACGATATTCTGTAAGAGACATAGATTAGTTATAGATTCCTCTCCGCCCTACCCATCCTCCCCGTTCTGCGAACTGACTTCTAGGGTCAGGGAATCCCTTTTAGGGCCCTATTTTTTGTGCACCAGTGGTCAGTGTCTTGCATGGCTCTGCTCTTCTGGCGTGGAATGTTGTGTAAAAGAACTGACGTCTGCTCGCGAGGGCGGCGTCTAAGTAGCTCCCGCGACGTCATCCCGGCGACCACGACGCCAACGACGAACGCGGAGCCAACCGACTCCCCCTTTCGACGCGCAGGGGTACTGCTGACGAAAAATTCTCCGGATCCAGTCTGACGCCTGGGGGTAATTCTAAGGTGAGTAATCTATAACTAATCTATATCTCTTACAGATATATCGTTACTGAAGGTAAGTAACTTGTTCATTAAGTCATATGTTGTAGTTTTACCACCTGATAGCAGAAAGTCCAACAGTGTTTACTAAATATAGCAGAAAACATGAAAATCTAGATCGCTGTAGTAACCATAAAAGTAACCTTTGTTAGCTTCTTGTAGGCAATCACAACCTCTGAGTCTTGCCTGAAGCAGACTATAATTTCATGATCAGACATGGCAATCTGAGACATGCTGCTGTGTATTTACTTTGCTGATTTTCTTTCTTTACAGTAATTATTCTTTAAAGTTCATGTCATTCCCAATCAGCGACATCAGTCAAGCATACAAGAATAATCCTGATAAGACAGAGGAGGCATGGCAAAAGGTGAGTGCAGGATCATCTGTCTGGGTTACTTGAGGCTCAGAGAGCACTTTTGCATTCCTTTTTGGTAGCTGGTAGGTGGCTGCATCTTCATTTGTGTACAATTGTAGGCTGACTTCCATCAAGATGGACGCAATTCTCACTTACTAACATCCATCACCATTTATTATGAAAATATCAAATGTATCCTGTTTAAGAATTTTGTTTTCCTTTGCCAGTGTGTTAAAATGAAAAAGCAGTGTGATGTGTTTAGACTGCACATCACATAGCTCTAGTGTTGTACACTCTGTATAACTGGGGAGTGCAGTGGTTCTCCTATGCTGTCTGAGATGTGTTTCTGAAGCGTTGCTGCATATGTTTCTTTCTTACACACCTACAATTTGTCTTCCTATTCCTTTGCAATTTCCTCTTGAATTCCCCAGATACTGATGGATATCGAGGGAAGTAGGCAGTTGCCTGCTCTTTTCCTCTCCCATTGTAGCACAACTTTCAGCATCTTGCAGAAGACCTGAAAACCTAATTCAGGGCTGTTGTTGGTGGATATTAATCTGATGTTTCTGTGGCTCAGCGTTGGCTGTGTGTTTATGCTTGATGTGAGTTCTGGATGCCCTAATTTTCTGTATTTTGCCTGTGATGAAGACGCTTGAGGAGCTTCAGAGTTCTTGTGCCTGTGGATTGGTTGTAGTGGTGCATTGGGGGCTAGTGAACTATATACCCGCCTTTGAAGACTATTTATGTGTGCTAAAAAGTTTGATTAGTGCCAGGTTTTCTGGAAGCTTATTTTTAAAGGTTTCTGATGATAGATTTATGTTGGATATTTGCACTTTGCATGAATTGGATTTTCCTATTTAGTTTAGAAATCTGATAGAGACTTCTAGCCACAGATTCCTTGCCTTAGAACCCAGACGTCAGGCTGAGTCCAGCAATTTTTTGTGAACAGTACCAATGCGCGCCGGTAGTTGGTGTCGTTACGGATCCGTGTGGCATCGTCCATGCTGGTAGTGACGTGTGTGGTGCCTATATAGGCGCTACCCCCACTAACGTCAGTCCTTTTCTGTCTGCGCCAGTAAGCGCAGATCTTGAGACGGCCTATGTCCAGCCTTTTTTGACTGGCGACTTTTTGTCGAGATTTGTTTAAGACTTTGTATCCTGCTGTGTAAGGATGTCAATTAGGAAGGGTAACTTCAAGCCCTGTGGTGTCTGGAACGTGACCACGATGCAAATACCTGCGTAGATTTCCACACCATGCACCCCAATGCCTTGAGGGAGCGGTCCTCACTGCTCAGCGCCGCAACACTCACGATCTCGGTCAAGAGGAAGATCCTAGAATTGGTCGCAAAGCCACTCCAAGCACACATCGTCACAGTCGAGGTCGTCTGGAAAATTGAATAAGTCCCACAAGCACAAGAAGAGCAAGAAGTCAAAGAGATCTTTGACTTTGCCACATCAGTCAAAGTCATCTGACGAGACGATGGAGTGTCAGCACTCAAGGCCTAGCTTTGTGGTGGAGACTGGGCCGTCTCCACGCTTCCAAAGGTTTACGGGAGCTCAAGACTCCTCTATGCTTTTCTGATAATACCACTTCTGCCCAGCGTTTTCAAGAGGTCAGCAATGGCCGAGCTCAAGTCATTTTAGTAGCTCTGGGTTGGGCACAGAGAGTATGGTGTCCCAAACTCCTGAGCATGAGTCTCGGTCCTCTAATCAAGTTGCTTCTTTGTGAGACTTTCCTGTTGCAGCAACAGGGCAAGGTTCTACACCCAAACCTGCGCACTCTCCACTTACATGCATAGATAATGAACGGCAACAGCTGAGAATTTTTTGTCTGCCCCCTGAAGTATTGTGATGCCACTTTAGCAGTCAGGCCACCAAAACTGTATATGCCTTCCAATTGGAAACATTTGTGGCTTGATGTGCTGCCAAATCAATTAATCCTCTGCTGCACCCATGTCTGATGTTCTTTTGTTTGCTTTGTCCCTTGCCCGACAAGGCCTTGCTTTGTGCACAGTTAAAGGGTACCTTTCGGCCATCTCTGCGTTCTTGCGGTTTCCAGACCAAAGCTCCCTGTTTAAGTTACCTGTTGAAGCACGCTTCCTGGAAAGTTTGCAACACGTTTCCTCTCACACCTATCATTATGCCCCAATGGGACCTTAATTTAGTTCTTACGTTTGTGATGTCCTCACATTTTGAGCCCATGCACAGCTGCCCTCTTAGCTGCTCACCATGAAAACAGTCTTTCTCATGGCTATTACATCTGCCAGGAGGGTTAGTGAGTTGCAAGCTCTCTCAGTCAACCCTCCGTATACTACCTCTTTCCCGGTCAGACTGATCCTTATAACCTGTGCCTCTTTCATAAATGGTTGTGACACCTTTTCACGTCAGACAGAACATCACTGTGCAGACTTTATTTGTTCACCTCACCCTTCAGAGACTCCACCGTTGAGGATCTAAAAAAAGCTTTATCGTTATACATTGATCATATTAAAGACATCCAGGTGGATGATCAACTCTTTGTGGAATTTGCTGGAGCGAACAAAGACTAATTGTATTAGACCTTTATTGTATGAAATTATCTTTGGATGTTTTATTATAAGAAATAATTTCTACTGTATGTGTGTATCTCTATGCTCCAACAACAGAAAATTCCAAGATAATACAAATAATTATTTTTGCTTTGTAGATCCAATGGAGCCTACTCAGAAACAATCATTCACAGACGTTCTCCCAGCAGCAAGTTTTTCGACTTCACCAAGGGATTGTCACCAGCAGTGCTGAACAAGTAAAATACATCCCCCTTTTCTTAATTCACCCTTTTATGTTAATCTTTCATTTTTAACATGTCAACATATATTACTGCTCTCATAGGCTTCATAAGTTCAGCATCCTCCTGTCTCTTTCTTAATTCTAAATCATTCTTCCAAGTAACCCATTGTTTGTGTAACATCCCTTCATCCTGAATCTAACTTAGCTGTGGCTATATTTTTGGCAGATGATGGACCGGCTGTATGTGAAAGTGCAGGAGGAAGTAAGAGCCCTGAGAAGCTGTCCTATGGAGTCTGTCCAAGATGATGTTCTATATGCCAGACAACTCATGAAAGATGCCAAGAATTCACGTGCAGTGAGTAGATGTGTCCTTTCTCATTACCTACATTTTCATATGAATGAACATACTACTGTCTGTGATACAGTTTGATTTTAGATGCTTCTGCTTTTGATCTCGCTATATAATTCTTCAGTTTTAATTCTCCATAATGGGAACTTCATTAACATCAACAAATATGGAGTCTCTACACCTCTGCATGGGATCGCAGAACACAATTGTTATAGAGAAAGCTCCTTCCCATTTTTTTTTAAAAACGTGTGTCCTTTGATTATTACTCCACTGAGGTACTGAAATTAGTTTAGACTAGAAATCGTGCAGAGACAGCCTTTTTCAATTCTTCATTTTGAAAGGAAAAAACAGGGAAAAGTTTTAGATATAAGGAAACCTCAATGAAGAAGTATTCGATAATGTTACTATATACCACATAAGGCATCGGGATGGTCTAGAGTCCCTTTACGCACTCAGGTTGTAGTTAGCACTTTATTTTTACATTCTGTAAAACAAGCCTTACTAGTTAGTTATTAGTTTAGTTTAACACTCAGTACAGGAAGGAACACTCGTCACATTTTAAAATCTTTTTATGGTGGTAAAGTGCATTGTCCTCTATTTGCACTTGCAGGCTACACTTCTGCTGTGTTTTGCAGTTACTGTGATGCTCTTGTTGGCAAATGTCTACCCTAGAGTGGGAAGAATTCATGAAAGAATGACCATTTTTTATGTATTTCAGATATCTATATACAGCTGTACCACAATAGGGGTAGTGGTGCTCTTCACAGAGACAACCAGACACATCAAACATGAAGGATCAACAATAGTTATATCAAAATAACCGTCCAAGAGAGATTAGAAGTGAGGCAAGTGGTTCCAGCTCTAAAAATATACCTTGAAGGGATGGTTTTTCAAGGCTTTGGAAAACCTAGTAGATTCCAAGGTTTCTTTGTGTTTTCTGGAAGACTGTTCTAAAATCTAGGAAGAGAAGACCAGTCTCCTTCCTTTTCAGCTGAAGAATTTCTAGAACCAGTCTTCATTTGTTTCTTTCAGCAAGAATCCACAGAGAAGAGTTTATTGAAAAATAGCTTAAAAAGTAAGGTTTGGAAAATTATGCATCGAACTTTGTATGCAATATCAGTTTCTTAGAGGAGAGAGTTAAAGCATTGAGGTAATGCCATCAAATGTATTCACCCTCGACACAGTAAGCAGATTGAATTTAATCATGGCCAGTGGTGATTTGTCCTGGTCAGTGTGAATTACCCCCTTGATGTGTGATCTACATAGAGGTTGCTCTACCGATGTAACATACTCCATCAGAGCTGTTTGTTTTGCCTCTAGGAGGAGATTTGATAGAGCTGATTCATAGATTATCAGCATGGGCTTTCACAAAGAAAAATGAGTGACTAGGAGGATGGCTAACGATCAACAGATTAGACAATTTTGGAGACATACCAAGGGGTGTAATGGCCCTGAGTGAGTCTTTCACAAGATTCTGAGTCAGATGAGCCTGAGTGCTGTAGGGGGAATACAATCTTCTGGAGATTTAGGGGCATATTAGCAAGACCGGCGATAAAATTATCGCCGTTTTAGCGTTATGGAATTCCAATAGAAGCCCAGGTTAGATGTGCAGGACATCTAACCTGGGCTTCTATTGGAATTCCATAACGCATATTAGCAAGCCCATTATCGCCGTTTTAGCGGCAGTTTCCTGCCGCTAAAACGGCGATAATTTTATCGCCGGTCTTGCTAATATGCCCCTTAATTTCTAGGAGAGATGAGCCATTCACTTTTCCATGGATTCAAGAAATGCTTCCATCTCTCCAATGTAATCATGAGATGACTCTTGTAGGTACTGAGTGTCATCCGGTTATTGGTGTTTTGGTTTTTTGGAAGAGGCCCTAGCTTGTGTGCTTTTTGTAGTTTTCTGACTCAGTATGAAACAGCCTTAGTTACTTATCAATACCAATTTATTATTTTTAGATTTTGGTTGGATTAGTTTGATAGATACAAGAGCAAGGGGTTCATGGACTGGAGGGTGTTTTTGTAGAGGGAATTAGTGATCTCTTCTGCAGACATTTTTCTATGACCAGTGATAGAAGCATGCTCCGTGATACTGATTGAATGTTTTGTAGATGCTTTGTTATAAATTTACAGAAGAAAAACAAGGTGATTCTGCGGAGTCTAAGCAGAGCCTGCTTAAGAACCCTTTGCAAAGAATTGTCTGCTCCCTCTGACATGTAGTCCCAATCTCTAAAAGGACGATAGAGGGGGCTATGGATCTATCACGTTTTGTAAGGACCCACTGTGACAGCTCCAAGGACCCCAAAGCGCTCAGGTTTCATTTTCATTATCATTCCTGTTCAACCAATATAGGATCGAAATGCACTTGCTCAATGTCTCCATTGAGTTCTCATTCAACATCAAAGAGTCCATTGCCATCGGCTTTAAGGTTGAGAGTTCACTCAACATTAAGGGCCCTTTCTTGACAATAAAAAACACAAGGATATAGGTCTGCAGCTCTCAAAGATGCTAAAACATACTTGTGAGCCCTCTCCTTGAGATTCTAGTCCTTCAAGAGGGTCCTTCTAAAGGTCATGAGCCCCACAGACATAGCGGATATTATCTTAAAAGCAGGCCTTGCTCCAGGACAGGGAGCAAAATATCGGACGACTGTCATACCCGATGTGGAAACAAAACAGCAACAAGAAATTATTATCCTAGTTGAGGCTGCTGCAGATGAGAGACTCGAGTTGCAGTGCTGAAACAAGATGACGTAATTATTGTCTAAAGGCACCTAAAACCATCCTGTCAGTTATCTCTCTACTGGATGACATTGTCACCTTAAATGAGGTCTCCAGATGTTGGAACGCTCAGCATTGTGGCCATAGTACCAAAGATGTAGATTTCCATTACATTTGACACCTCTCTTCCTGTCTAGCAGGAGGATACAATGATTTAGAAGTTATGGCTTGAAACACAGTAGCTTTTACTAGCACCTGTCTCAGTAAAACCTTCTAAGCTAAGTCAGGAGAAAAAATATAAGGGGTGTGAAATGCAGAGCTTTAAAATACAGGGCTTCTATTTTCGTGAAAAGCAACCTTCCACCTGAGTTGGTTATTCTTAGCTGTCACAAAGAATTTCTCATCTGGCTTATCTTCCTCCCTCTTTCGTGAGATGGTGAAATCAGAAGAATAAATAGTATGAGGAAAGAGGTATGTGGAACATCTGCCCCTACTTTGAGGCGAGCACGATCAACAGGACCAGTTCAAAAAGCTACTACACAGAGACAAAAGTAAAGATTTCTTTAAAATTGTAAAAGACACCATTATCTTGGACAAGATATTTAGTGAAAAATGTAGCTCAACTATCTGGTATTTTTATGGCGTTTTTGTGCAGACATGTTGCTGGCATTGGTTCAAAG
Organism: Calotriton arnoldi; assembly: GCA_963921515.1. Classification (NCBI taxonomy): domain Eukaryota; kingdom Metazoa; phylum Chordata; class Amphibia; order Caudata; family Salamandridae; genus Calotriton; species Calotriton arnoldi. The sequence continues at coordinate 1,199,298 of CAWUFW010001787.1, forward strand.
AGCTCAAGCTAAATGCCTAAGAAAAATGTCTAGATCTTCCTGTTTTAGGATCTTTCTTATTTGGTTTGGAAGCTAATGACGTTGTCCAGAACATGAAGACTGTGAGCATCGAGAGAGAAACGTAATTGAACAAATTTTAATATAAATCCTCAAAAAGAGCCTTTACCTAGCAGTGGACTAAATTTACAACTTTTAAATTATTCAGCCACAGCCTAGCAGTTTTAATACCATCTTATGCAGATGTTTCAGCCCAATACCTAAGGAGGAACCCAGTCTTCGCACCGTTTGCAAAGCTGACAGGAATCAAAAGCCGACAGTAACTACACTCCGCTGCTACACATTACAGTGGGAGTAAACATCTTATGCCATCTATAGGAATGGTAAGGTGTCATAAAAGGCAAATGGACAATCAACATTTTATAGACCTGATGTAATCTAAAGTTCAGAAATATGAAAATCCTGGCAAGAATGCCTCTGTCCAGTATGTAATACTTAGGGAACATAATGGAGAAAAGCAAGATGTGGGAGAACAATTATAGTGACATACAGGAAGAGAAGGAAATATATGAGGAACAGGATAAACAGGATCATCTCCAGATGCTTTTGAAGTCAAGACAATATTCCCCCACACTAGTATCTCTCAACCTAGGATAATTTGTTGACAGGCATGTGTGACAATTGCCTTCCATTGACAGGATTAGATTAAGCTAGTAGGAGAGCTTGAGGGCAGGAAGCATCTCTGACTTATTGAGCTTTTTCCACCATGTTGTATTTAAGGTTACTCAAAGGATCCTGGATGTTTTCCACCAATAGGCACATCTTCACAGGAGGGCATGCATCATGCTATTGCGAAAATGGGCAGGTCTTAATTTGGAGATGGCTTGAGACAATAATGGTATAGGTGTGTGCTCTTCCAATATCTTTTCCAGTTCCCTGGATCTTTAGAACCACCTTTTTAGAAGATGATGTAGTCATATCATAGCCCCAAAAAATGTCTTTCAGAGTTGCATTAAGGCAATCTCTTGTTTGACATCCATGGACAAAAGAGTCTACAAGCCTGCTGGAATCTGGGACCTGCCAAAGACATTGCTGCCGCATGAAAATCCTGGGTGCTTTCACAATAGACCATTCTTGATGTCCTATTTATTCTGCGAGTCTCATTTTCCTACTTACCTGAATGTTGCTGTAGAGATCTCCATAAGCAGACTGTTTGTTGTGGGAGACCCTTGCTACTGTGTTTGTTGTGGGAGGCCCTTGCTACTGTAGCAAAAGACCATTGCCTGTGAACACTGACTTGGCATCTGCAATTGTGAAGCAGAGTCTAGTGTCTCCGAAGACTAGCCCTGCAAAAGCATAGAAAAAAGCAAGAATCTGGCAAAAATTAATCTGGAACACTCTTTCCAGATTCTTTTGAGAAGCAAGCACTGGTGGCGGCTGCCTTTTGAAAGTGGTGGGGTGTGAGGTAGGTAGACACACGCAGGTACACAGTCATTCAAAAACTCATTCTAATGCATGCATTTATACAAACATCCAAACACCAAACTTTTTAGTATCACTGCCCTTACCCCACTTACCATTGCACTTCCTGCATTATTCATCTGATGGAGACTACTAGCCACAGATGCCTTACCTTCGAATATTCCACAGGTGTCAGACTGGATCCGGAAACTTTTGGTGAGCAGTATCCCTGCGCACCGGTAGGTGACAACGGCAGTCAGCACAGATCTGGAGAGAGCTACCCACAATCACTTTTGTTTGACCTTTTGTTGAAGAATTTTTGAGACTTTGGGGCATATGTAAGAAGCCATTTTCCCGTTCGCAAATGGGCCGATTCTCAGAATCGGCCCGTTTGCGAACGGGAAAAAGCCTTTTGGGATGTATCATACCAAAAGGCCCTCGCAATATAGGGAATCGCAAAATTTGCGATTCCCTATTTTGCGAATGCATTTAAGGAATCGCAAATTGCGATTCCTTAAATGCAATGCAGGAAGCACCCAAGTTGTGCAATTTTGCCCTAAGAAATCGCTAATTACCACCAACTTCAAGTTGGTGTTAATTTGCGATTTCTTTGAAAAATGCACTTTTTTGCATTTTTCAAAGTGCCATGTGGCGCACATACATGCCCTTAGGGCATGTATGTGCGCCACATGTGCACACATACATATTTCAGGGGTGCAACAGGGTGTCCTTTTGACACCCTTGCACCCTTGAAATTGCATACGCAATTTGCGAGTACCTAATGGGTACTCGCAAATTGCGAATGTCTGCCCATTCATTCCTATGTGCCTCTAGGCCCATAGGAATGAATGGGAAGGTATTCCTTAATTGTGAATCGCAATTTGCGACTCGCAATTAAGGAATACTAAGGAATCGCAATTATTATTGCGATTCCTACATACATTCCATTTTGTGAGTCCTTTAAAAGTGATTCGCTAAAAATCGCTATTAAGGACTCGCAAAACGGTTTGTTCATATATATGCCCCTTTGTCTCCTGGTTTGTAGCAGGGCCACCAGAAAGACAGGTTTAAACTGGCTTGTCACTGGCATATGCCAGTGATGGTTCCGTGTTTGGTTAGCTGCTGGTATCTTGAGCGTGACCATGACGCCCAGACATGCGAGGATTGCCTCGCCATGCACCCCAAGGCGCTGATGGAGCGGTTCCTCAAGCTCCTCGCCGGCCAATGTTGAACGATTCTGCGACAGTCCAGATCTCGGTTGCGAAGAAGGTCTGGAGATCGTTTGTAAAGTCAAACCTGGCAATCATCGTCCCACTCCAAGTCATCGGGGAAGTCCTACAAGAAAAAGAAGTCAAAGAGGCCTTGGACTTCGCTGCGCAATTCTTCGGCCAAATCGCGGGGCTGTCAAAACTCGAAGCCCAGCTCTGTGAGGGGAGCCTGCACCTGAGTCTTCTTCACGCCTCCCTGAATTTCCAGGAGCCGGAGTGACCCCCACCCAATGGGAAGAATTTTATGAGGCCATGTACCTCATCTTAGGGCGGCCTGTCCCCTCTGGAGCGCCCTTAGGTTCCACTCGTCTGGGAGGGGCCCCTACTGGTCTTCTGCTGGTAGGGTAGTCCTCAGTGCCAGTCCGGCCCCAGGGATCCATTCACGGATCCGGAGTGGTGCCGGTCGAGCCACCTTGACCATTCCCAGCACCCGCTCCAGTGCCAACGCCCAACAGTGGCGCCCCCCCCCCCATAACATAACATGTGAATTTGTAAAGCGCACGTTCACCACGATGGGTATCTTATCACTGAATTAGAGATGTTTATTGTTACCCAACTCAATGGTACTCATTTTATTGACCTCTGAAGGATGAAAGGATGACTGGACCTGCCCGGATTTGAACCTGTGACCATGAGGTCAAACAGAAGACCCTACAGTGGACGCATTAGTCCATTAAGCCACCAGACCCAGCTTAAATACCCATCATAATTTCTGACTCCGATACAGAGCTGGACGGGCATCGTCCAGCGCCGACAGGGGCAGACTCCCCATATCAGAGCAAGCTCCTTATTTCTACCACAGGCCTGGATTGGGTGATGAGTGGGAGGGGGTATGTAGACCCTTATGGATATCAAACAGAACATCCAGAGGATATCTGGTTTGAGGATCTGGCGGATGCCAGTGAGCGGACACCTCCCCAGACACTGGCCTGGTCTCTCCTCCTACCGTAGCTATGGAGGAGGATGCCTCGTTTGCTATAGTGGTGCAAGAGAGCAACTGAAGTTTTGGACCTTATGCTGCCCTCAGGGGCAGTCAAGACAAATGTCTTGACGGTGGTGCTTCAGCCAGGACTTTCCTCCACAGGAACATTACTCCCATTTAATGAAGCCCTTACGGACATCCTTCTCGCCGCCTGGTCTAAGCCCTGCACAGGGGCTCCTGTGCATAGGACGATTTCCCACCACCATCGCCCTGCCCCAGGGGACCCAGTTTCCTCATACTGCCCCCCACTCCGGAGAGCTTGGTGATGCAAGCCACTACATCCAAAATTAACCCTGGCATGTTCCCTACCACCCCACTGAATAGGAAATCCAAAAGGCTGGATACCTTTGGAAAGAGGATGATCTCTTCTGCCAGCCTGTCATTGAGGTTGCTGAACACCACATGCCTCTTGGGCCGCTTCTCTCATATGATCTGGGACTTGGTTGTGCAGGTGCTGCCAACCGGAGGAGTCTCGAGCCATGCACTCTCAGGCAGTTGCCAATGGGAGAGATGCAGCCAAGTTCACCATAAGATGTGGACTATTGACTCGCTGGGCAGAGCGATTTCCTCATCAGTGGCCTTTAGGTGCCACTTCTGGCTGAGAACCACTGGCTTTTTGGGGGATGTCAAAGCTTCGCTCATGGACATGCCCTTTGGTGGCTCCTGTCTGTCTGGTGGCCTAGAAAGGCCCTATGGCCAGGTCCTTGGGCCATTCTTCGGCCCCTCTCCAACCCCAATCCGCCTTCCGCCCTTTACGTGGCCACGGAAGGGGCTTCCAACCGCATCTCTACACTCCCAGTCACTACGAACAGCAAGGTTTGCAATCCTTTCATGGCCGAAGATGTGGTTCCCACAGACCACATGGGACAGGCAGCAAGAATTCAGGCCAGTCCACCACCCTCCCGGCAGGGCAGCCACCAAACCCCTTAAGTTTGCCCTCTGACCATCATGGGCATCCAGTGGGGGGCAGGATACACCATCACCTGCACCACTGGTTGTCAATAACATCTGAACGTTGCGTTTTGCATTTAGTCCAACTGGGCTACTCCCTCCCCTTTGTGACCACCCCTCCCCCATGCCACCCACTGACGACAAGCTGACGGAGGACCACGTCTCCTTGCTCTATCAGAAAGAGTTAACTGTATTGGACAAGGGACCTTAAATGAGGGTGCCCGTATCAGAAGTGGGTCGTGGCTGCTATTCCCACTTCTTTCTGGTGCCCAAGAAGGACAGAGGCTTTCATCCTATTGCTAGACCTGTGCCTTCTCAACCTCTTCCTGAAAAAGGAGAAATTCAAGATGCTCACACTCTCACAAGTCTTGTCTGCCCTAGATCCAGGAGACTGGATGGTAGTGTTGGACTTGCATGACACCTATTTCCACATCCCCGTCCTGCCTGCCCACAGACGTTACCTGTGGTTCATGGTGGACCAAGAGCACTTTCATTTTGCCGTGCTCTCCTTCGGCCTTACCAGTGCCCCTCTAGTGTCCACGAAAGTGATAGCGGTGGTTGCAGCTCACCTGTGATGGTCAGGGGTTCCAGTCTTTCCCTACCTCGACGGTTGGCTGTTGAAGGAGGGCTCGCCCCAGACAGTCATTTCCCACCTCCAGACTATGGCAAACCTGCACTCACTGGGGTTCGCTGTCAACGTGCCGAAGTCACACCTGACTCCCTCTCAGATGCTCCCTTTCATTGGAGCTGTTCTGGACACAGTGCAGTTTCAGGCTTATCCTCCCGAACGGCGAGTCCAGGATATTCAGGTTATGATACCGATGGTTCAGCCTCTATCCGGGATTTCGGTTAAAATTACCCTGAGGTTTTTGGGCTTCATGGCCTCCTGCTTGTAACACATGCCTGCTCACAGAAGCGGACTCTGCAGTGGGACCAGAAGTGGGCACAGCATCAGTAGAATCTCTCCGACATGCTCCAGATGTCGGAATGGAAATGCAAAAGATCTGCAGTGGTGGCTAACAAACCGCAATTGGGTCAGTGGCAGACCCCTCTCCCCTCCCCAACCAGAGCTGACTGTAGTGACAGATGCATCACTCCTGGGCTGGGGCGGCCATCTGGAGGACGTGGAGATCAGAGGACTCTGGTCTCCGGCATAATCCAGACTCCACATCAACCTGTTGGAGGTTCGGGAGATTCGTTTGGCATTGAAACCCTTTCTTCCTTCAATCAGGGGAAGGCTAGTGTAGGTGTTCATGGACAACACCACCGCCATGTGGTACTGCAACAAACAAGGCGGAGTGGGGTCATGGACCCTTTGTCAAGAGGCCTTGTGCCGCTGGACATGACTGGAACATCAGGGCATTTCCCTAGTGGTTCAACACCTGGCGGGCTCTCTGAATGCCAGAGTGGAGAAACTCAGCCATCGGTGCCTAGCGAATCACAAATGGTGTCTGCACCCAAAGGTGATGCAAGGTCTCTTTCAAGAGTATGGAAAACCTATATTGGATCTGTTCGCCTCTGCCGAGAACATGCAGTGTCAGCAGTTTTGCCCACTGGAGTTTCCAAGGCTGATCTCACTTGGAGACGCTTATCATCTCGTGTAAAGCTCCAGTCTCCTATAAGCCTTTCAGATAATTATACTACTGCCCAGAGTTCTTAAGAAGATCAGGAACGACTTCCCCCAAGTTATTCTTGTGACCCCGGATTATGCACAGAGAGTCTGGTATCCAGAGCAGTTGAGCATGAACATTGATTCTCTGATCAGGCTGCCTCTTCGGAAGGATCTTCTGTTACAGCAATAGGCAGGGTCCTGCAACCAAACCTGAAAACGCTTCACCTTCATGAGTGGAGATTGAGTGGCAACAGTTGACAGCTTTTGACTTTCCGTCCAAAGTCTATAAAAGCTGTCCCTTTTAAAATCCCCTATTGTACATAGGTTCCCAAAAACACATGTTCCCACCAGCGCCCTTTATTATGCCTCAGTGGGACCATAGTCCGGTTCTTACTCTTTTGAGCCGGGTCACAACTGCCCACTCAGTCTTCTTAATATCAAAATGGCCTTCCTAGTGGCAATAACACCTGCCTAGAGGGTCAGTGAGCTACAGGTTCTCTCTGCGCATCCTCCATCCCTCACTTTCTTCTCTGACAAACTGGTTCTGTGAACTAGGGCATCTTTCTTACTGAAAGTGGTTACCCCTTTTCATGTAGGCCAATCCATCACTCTGCCTACCTTTTACGCTCCACCTCATCCTTTGAAATAAGAGGGGAGACTCCATTGACTGGACCCCAAAAGAGCATTGTCGTTCAACCTTAATCGCACTCATAAGTTTCTAGGTGGACAATTAACTCTTTGTTGGGTATGTTGGAGCCAAGAAAGGAAGGCGGTGCAGAAGCTGTACGCAAGAAGGATATGGAGTTCCTCTGAGTCCAAGTGAAAGAACAGGGAGATACTAGAGGTGGGGGTGGTGGTGGCCCCACACTGAGGGTGAAGGGGGTGATCCCCTTTTCGGAACTATGGCTCTCACACACCTAGCGAGCTAGGTGTCATGCTTCATCATATGAGCCTGCCCCTCGTCAGGTCGGCGCTGCAATACCTGACGGGCACCCAGTACGGGGCTCTTTGGCGGGGATCTTTTGTTCCTGCCGTTGGGTGCAGTGGGGGTGAGGGGCCTAGTAGGTGTAGATGTGGAAGGGAAGTGGGTTAAAATAGGTCAGTTAGACCTAGCAATTATTTATTCAGGAAGGTAAACTGCCTAGTTAAAAATATAGAGAGTGGCGGTGAACTAGAGGCAAGGTATCTAGCTGTATGCGCCCTACTCTCGGTCGGTCAACATGTTTCGTGCCCTGTGTGTCAGGGGGACCTAGGCACTTCTTCAGGACCAATTGTAAACGCTATCTACACAGCGTGGTAAGTGCAAAACTACATACCACGTTCTCAGGTCAATAACCTATACTGTTGTCTAGTTGGGACTGCAACAGTGTCCGGCGGTCATAAAGGACACCAATTTGGGTCCAGCGTTCGAAGAGCGCTTCGTGTGCGACCTACCCTGCCGCCGGAAACCGGGATGGAAGCTGACCATCTCCTAATGGATAGTACTCTGCATCAAAATCTGATACGCACTGGCCAAAAAGCAACCCCCAGAGGGTTTGCGTTTCATTCCAACCGAGCCAAGGCTGCGACCAGTGCTATAGATCATGAAGTTCCTGTCCTGGATATCTGTCAGGCAGCACATGGGGTCTTTACTCATGTTTACGAAGCCCTACTGCCTAGACAGTCAGGTCTGGAGAGACGGCCATTTTGCCCTCTTGGTCCTACAGGACTGCTAAGTATAATCTGTATCGCAGTTCCGCCTCCGGGGAGGTATTATTTGGGTATCTATTCTAAGGTAAGGCATCTGTGGCTAGAAGTCTATATCAGATTTACTTGTTACTTGCCTTCCGTAACAACTTATCTGGTAGAGACTCTATCTAGCCACAGATTTCTTACTGACCCTCCCATCCTCCCCGCTCTGTGATCGGATTATTGAGCTAATAATTGATTCCTATAAGGGCCATAGAAAGTTGCAAAAGAAACTGACTTTCGCACACTTGGGTGGCGCCTATATAGGCACCGAGTATGTCACTTCCATCGTGGATGACACCAACGATGCCACGTGGTGCCGAACAATGCCACCTACCGGCACGCAGGGGTACTTCTCACCAAAAGTCTCTGGACCCAGTTTGACACCTGGGGAATATTCTAAGGTACAACTAGATAGAGTTTCTACCTGATAAGGAATAACTGAAGGTAAGTCATTTGTTCTTTTAAATGTTTTTTTGTAATTCAGCTTTTTTCAGTCCCCAATTTACCAGTTTGAATATTTTGTACAATCTCTGTGATATGAAAACTCTTGCAACAGGCCTACATTTCTACATTTAGAGTGAGAAAATTATTGTAGTCTCCTAGGACTGCTGGCCATGTATTTTACTTCATGTTTTCTCTACAGCTTTTTCCAAGTCTCTGTGAGCTTGGGCATATTCTTGCCAGCGACGGACCCGTACGTCACCGACTAGAATCAGTGGCAACTGAAGTCTCTAAGGCAGTGGATAAAGAGCTTCAGGTAAGGAATATTCTGTTGGACTGATGGCTGCAGTTCATGGGCTGGTAAGTGAGTAATTATTTAGCATAGAACCTTTCATTCATTCATGTTGTTGGTGTATTCACCTCTGACAGATACGTTACTCCTCTGGAGATGGTCCAGCTTCAAAAAGATAACTATGTTTAAGTCGTTATTTATGAGAATTTTCATACGATTGCTGCTTTTATCAGTCATCAGCATACAATTGTACATAAAATTGCTAACATTGAATCAAGACCAAGGGGGAGCCCTGTGGTGCCTCAGTCTCCTCTAGACTCATGCTTTGTGAGCAGTCAGAATAACATTTCAGAAAAATGCCAGGACTTCCACCTTAGCTACTGTTCACACATAGTGAAGGAAGATATTTTGGTCCACCATCTATAATGCCTTTTTCCAGGTCCAGTAGTAGTGACAAGAGAGCTAGTAGTGTTCAGTGTGTCATGCCTGTAAGAAAATCCATATTGTTTAATTCCCCCTCCCCTCATGTTCACGGTCTGGACATTTGGTATTTTGATCTCTGCAGTAGCTGTACCCTGCTGAACAGGCCTAGACACATGCAGTTTTTTAAGTATGTATATCATTGGCTTCTACAGCATAACATGATTCTGGATCACATGTTTTGCAATGTCCATTTCTGTCTGGAATCCTGCTTACTGCACACCTTGAGATGATCCAGCGTTCCCGTTGCTACTTCAAAGAATTTACAACACAATTTCCAGGATGGGAGAAGAGGAGTCCCCTGGGGTCTACCAAGTGGTATACACTGGAAGAGTAGGACTGTGAGGCAGGGTAGAGCACTGCACAGCAGAGATAATGATTGACAGTATTTGGATACAGTTTTTGGACTTGTTGCATGAAACACAGGGATAGTTTTGACTCCACTAAGCATTCTCACAGGACACAAAATAGACGACTTTGCTGTGAAATTAAGACTAGGAAGCCTGGGCATTTTTAAACATTATTTTATTGAGTTGTATTAGAAACATGTACAATTTCAAATATGTTGTAGTAGCAAAGCAATTAGTCGGCAGTAAGTGAAGTCCATACAACATCAATTAAAAAGAACATTACAATTCTGTTTATCTACTTCATTTATTTGGTGTGCCATTTTAATTTGAAGAGCCCTTAACCTCATGTATGCCTATACATTGTTATCTGGGATTTTTCCCTATTGTTTTTGTAACATACTTAAGATATGTTTATCCATTATTCTGATCTTTCGTGGTGGTCTAGTGTCTAGTGGGGCCATCAGTCATGTCAACTGTTCCTCCCTTTGTGCCAGGTGTTCCATTAATTTGTTATCTTTCCTAGTGAGTTTCATGTGTACTTAATCTGCTAGGGCCCACTCGGTCATGTCTCTTTTCCATTGGTCATATTTGGGTACTTATGGTTTAATTCAATGAAAGGCTATCTGTCTTTTAGCTAGCATGATACAGAGGGCCACAAATCAATTTTTCATTTTATTACCCTTTTTCACTGGACTTTTTCCTAATATACATTCTTTTATACTTTTATCTGACATTTATCTCACTGCTTGATGGAATCCCTTTAATACTGTATGCCAGACTACTGAGACAAATGCACACATCTATTCCATGTGGAGAAATTCAGTCACTGATGCTCCGCTTCAACTACAGCCTGGAGAGCTTCCTGGATTATGTGATATGTGTTGTAATACACATCATGTGGAGATAATGAAACTAAATCAGTTTAAATCTTCCATTGGCTGATATCTTTTTTGACTTGTTCACATGCTTTATTCCAGTTCATGTTCGTCAAAGGGTCAAGGCAGCCCAGTAACTGTTTCACCCATGCCTGTTTTGTGCCGCCTTTTCTATCTTGTACCAGTGATGTTTAAAAATTTGTTACCAACTTCCTGTTTACTGTCATAATATTTAACATTGACATCATATTAGTCATCATAGGTACTTCTGGAATGAGTTTTCTAATTGTGTGTGCTAATTCCCTATAATGGAGGAATTGGTGATATACTCAGCACCCTCTTAACTACTTTTTCCCAGACAGCCCCCACTTGACGGACAACTTATGGATAAGTAGTCAATATGTTTCATCCCATCATAAACGCTCCTGATAATGTTTTCTCCCAATTAAGGCTTTTGTCAAGCCGGATCACTGCATTTTGTAGTTGTGCTGCTACATAATATAAAAATTCTTTGGTAAGTCCAAACCCACCACTATTCTGTGGGAGCTTCCTTCTTTAACCTGGCCGCTCTTTCTCATCCACACTAAGGTACTCAAGGAGCATCCAGCTTTTTAAACAGTTAAAACCGACTTGAGCACATAGAATTCTGTAACATATAAAGGCAATGTGGTAGAAAAAACATTTTGGACACCAATTGTCTCCCCAGTATTGATCAAGGTAGCGGTTGCCAAAACCCAACCAAATATTTGAGTCATGTCAAATCTTCCCCCATATATTTAGTGTGTGTTGGACCTATCTGTCATTTCTGACCTGTATACCCAGGTATTGAAAGCTTATTATCATCTCCCATTCCATACCTACATTTGGTAATAAATGGTTATACATTAGGGAATAGCCTGGATTTACCCGAGTTAGTAATCGGGCCGGATGCAAGGAGGGATAGATCCGAGTATATGAGGTCTTTCAAATATGCCAATGCGTCACCTGCATATGTTGGCACAACATGTGTCCTGCTGCCCACCACTATAGGCCATTGGGCCATGGCTGTCCGTATTTTGCGTGCTAGTAACTACCTACCCATTGCAAACTGCATGGGAGATAATGAGCAGCCTTGTGGATACCCTTTTCAAGTTTCCTACTTTATGAGATCCAGCCATCTGTTTTTACTCCTGCTGTAGGCTCTGTCTAGAACAACTTATCCCAGCTTAAAAAATGGGGCCAAAATCAATCCTTTCCATTACTGCCCTTATATTTTCCCATCCCAGTGTTTCGAAAGTGCACTCAATATCTTTTGTTGCCAATGCAAAGTCTTCTTGTAGTTAGAGTAGGGTGTGCTGTACATGTGTCGTCCACCGATATTATGCATTGTTTTCCTACATGGAGTAAGTACAGAATAGTTATTACGGACCAGTGTAGCCATTGCTTTCTGCTGTACACTTCTAATTATAGTTTCCACACCTTTAGAATAGACTATCTGAGCCTGGATCCAGAAACGTTTTTGCAATAATCCTGCACGCCACTAGGCATATAAGTGCCACCCCTACATCTTGGCGTCAGTTCCTTTCTTTCGGCGCTTTCGGATGCAGATCCAGAGCTCTGTTCCCATTTTTGTCGCCCTTCCGTATGAAATCGAGCATGCTAGGGAATTATGTCCCCCTCCTAAAACTACAGGCATTAAACCATGCTGCAAATGTTGGAAACAGATGTAAAAACAGACATTTGGTGGCTGTGCCAAGCAAAAATCGCACATCTATGGATTAAAGTCAGAGATATAGTAATCACTCAATGGCTAATAGTATAAACTGGAGATGCTATCGTGGTACGGGACACCTGGGGTGTACAACTGCCTAGAGCATAGCCCTTGGCGGAAACTCTACAATAATAAGTACCAATGCTCATACTTGGAGATTTTCAAAGAATAAAATCACGTATGAGAAAAGAAGAATGCTGTGCACCTCACAAGTTCATTCGCTTCGGATTACCTGTGCTAATTTATCTTTACTATACGGACTTCTTGTGTGTGCTTCGGTACTTATTATTGTATATGTCGGAAACAGATGTCAATGACAAACCCACACGAAGTGTGTCTGGTGCTTGGGCTCGGGGCAAGACTCAAAGTCATGCGAAAAGTGTGCCCTCATGTACCTAAAGGTGATCCAGGACCTGGAGGCGAAGTTGTACTTTGCCAAACACAAGAGGAAATTGATGCTCTCATGTAAGTCTCAATCACGCTCCAAGTTGAGGGCGCGGACCCATTCCCATTCCCTAGGTAATTCCCGTGAGAGGTCAGCTTTGCGGCCAAAGTCGTCTGGTAAATCGAGGTTGAAGTCCAAACATAAACACAGCAAAGTGAATCAGGACTCAACCCCCATCCCGCCACTCAGGAATTAAAAAGAAGGCATGAGGGTGCCAAGTTACCAGTCAGTCTCCCCCTGTATCTCGAGTTGTGGAGCTGATTCTCCAGTTGATCTCAGTGCACCTTGGTGCGCCTCAAATTTCCCTGGTCATAGGCGATGCTGCAACCGATTGTACCGTTTAAGGAGCCGTGTTACAAATATTTTGCACTCTTCTGGCTCCCTCTGATGCGTCTTTGGGTTCCAAGGATCCACAGCGCCCATCAGTCTGCTTTCGCCAGCGGATATCTCCTTGGTGTCGATTGACCCCCTTGAGCCGGTCACAGGCTCTGTGCTAGCTCAAGTTCAGACTTCGACCTCAGCACCACAACCTGCGTCAGTCCCTTCCTTGTTGATGCTGATACTGATGTTGCCGATGGAAGATCCGGCCCTAATTCCGATATCTGACACCAAACCAACTTCAGCACGATCTCAACTCGAACCGGTCACCATACAGCCTGATTTCATACTTATCAGTCTTGTAGAACGGATGCATCCTCAGAAGTTCCACTATCTGATCAAACCTTGCCACCTCCCAGAGATGATAATGGTGGAGATGGGAATGATTTCCCCAAGCCACCCCCCCACTCCTAAATATGATAATTATATTTTTTTCATAGGCTTGGATGGATGCAATCCAGTGGGCCTGATACTTCTCCTCATACAGGGTTGAACTCGCTATTTGGCCCTCGAATGGAAGAAAGTGCCTCATTGCAATAGTAATTCGACATTCAGTTGAGGTCTTGGACCTACAACTACTCTCCACAGATGTTAAGACAAATTCCAGAAATCTTGCAGCCTGTGCCTGACACATCTGAGCGCTTGCTCCCTATATAATGAGGCCCTCACTGATACTTAAATGACCACCTGGTCAAAGCCCTGTTCTTGGGCGCCTATGAATACCCACTTGGTCAGACATCACAGACTGTGCCTGAAAACCCAGATTTTTTGTCAAAGCACTCTACTCCTGAAAGTCTGGTGATCCAGGCTTCAACCAGCAAGGTGAACCCCAAGCCATTTCCACAACTCCCTAAGATAGAGTGTTATATGGCCATTAGGGTCATTGTCGACATTGCTAAGTTGCCATGATGCTGCTTTTGCGCACGTTTCTACATGACTTTATTTTTGCAAGACGCTGTTTGTGCCTTTCATATGAGAACTGTCTGCTTTTCGCGTTCTTTGCTGAAGTTCCTGGAGTTTAGTCTGAACATGATGTGCAAGGTCGATAAACAATGCCCCTTGTTATTCTGTTCTGGTCAGTTCCTAGCACCTAGACATAACATGCTAAACACAGCTGCAATGCTGGAGACTCATGCTTTGATATTACGGGGTTGCATGTTGTTTTAACACACACTTGGAGAGAGCCCTTTCCAATGAGAAGAGCTATGCTGTTCCTATGATGTAAACCTTGCATCTAGGCTTTAAGGTATGGGGTCTGCTGACAAAGCCCAGAGATCTTCCTTTTTCTAATAAACATCTTCCAGTCAAGGGGAAGGTGGTTAGGTCTTATAGCCCTTTTTCCACTGTCTTTATAAAATGACTTCCCCCTTTGTACTATATGGAATTGTAACAATGCTAATTGTTTTGAGTTTATGCATTTTGCTGCTGGTAGTGGCTTGTATACTGTATTGTAGAGCACAATAGTTAAAATAAACATTTTGAACTATTACAGTGACTCTGCCTAATCTTGTTGTGGACAAGTACGAGTGAGCGAGCGAAAGGGTATGTCTTGCTACCGCGATTCCTGAGAGAGTCAGGAGTGTTGTGTTCTGGGTTGTCTAATCATTTGTAGCTCTGTGATTTTTGGAGGAGAACGAATGAGACACTATAGCTAGTCGGTTTTGGGATTTTTGGGCACTAAGGTGGTAGGTTGGTACACCCCTAGACACCGAGGTCCTGTTTTCCTGCGCATAGTTCTGTGTAGGTGCAGAATCCCCGCAACATGGCGCCTCCAACGTTTGTTCTGGTTCTTATCTGCAAGACTCTTGAGTAGTGCTTGTGCTTGTCCACAATCACCTCACATCTGTTTCCGGAGACAGTTGTGACGGTGTAGCCTCCTATTTTGTGATATATTATAGGTTTTTCAAGCTTGAATTTTAAAAGGTCTTTCTTTTCTTTTAACCCTTTTTGCGCTGCCACGCTTTAGGTTGTCGTTCTTTGTTGTTCATTATGGCGGTTGCAATTACTCCGCCTAATCGGGCTGCGGTCACAGCTTATTTGACTCAAAATGGAGTCCCTAATCTGGTGTTGTGCTCATTTTTGTTGTAGAAGCGAATGCAGCTTACCGCTTTGAGGTGTTTTATTCTTGGGTCACCTTTCCGGCGGTGGAAGGGACAGATAATTTGTGTCATGAATATACTGCCACGGCCCTTCCTCAAGTTTATCAGCCTTATAGGGCTCTCGAAGTTCCGCTAACGGCTTGGCAACACCAAATATGGTTTAATGGCGCCCTTCCTCACCCGATAATGCAGGTCATTTTAGGCCCTTTATCAATAGATGGGGCCACGTGGCCCGTTTTGGCTGGGTATACCCCTTACCCCCGTTACGCTACAACTGCGACGCTTGCTGAGCTTCGCGTGTTGCATACTTTGATACGCGTACATCGAGCTGTTATTCAGTTCATGTCGGACAACTACCAGGTGGGACCTCCTGGTGTTGCTGCGCAACCGGCTGGACCTGGTGGTATAACCATCAGTCCGCTTATGGTTAATTCTGTAATGGGCAAGCGTCCACAAAATAAGGATGAGTTACCTTATTGGCTTGCTGAGAAATTTAGACAAATTGAAGCTGTTTTTCCGAATTCCACTCCTGTAGAAAAACACAGGATCTTAACAATAAGTTTGCCTAAAGACTTAATTCCCGAATTGGCTGATTGTAACACTTGGAGCCAAGTGTTTGCAGCGGTATATTCAAAGTGCTTCAGCACTCCCTCCATGGCCGTCCTCCCTTCCGTGATCAAACGTGTTCAAGATGAACACAGAGCCGAAGCGGCTCTGGAATTAGGGATGAGACTGGTGGGGGTGTTCGACGTGGTTGCTGATATGCTCCTTGCTAATGTTAAGGGTGATGCTGTGAGCTTACAAGTGGCTAATCGCTTGGAGGCTGTCGCAGACGCAGATAAGCCATGCGAATTACCAAAGATTATTGCAAAGGCTTATAAAACTATTGGCCGCAATAGTCTGGGAGTTCAGCCTTTTACTCAGACGCAGATGCAATCGCCAACACAAAAGGACCAACCTGATAAGGACCGGCGCCCGTTCTTTCCTAAAAAGAACTGGAAAAATAAAAAACAGGGGCAGCAACAGCAGAAGCAAGGTTCGCGTGCCGGTTCACCGACACCTGAGTCTTCTGAGCGTACTTATGATTTGCGCGACCGCGCGAAACTTAGTCCTGATAGATTTCAAGTCCCTGATCAGCGCTCTCCTCATTCTTTGCAGGACTCAACGGCCTCTCAAGTCGGTGGAGGGGAGCGCCAGGATCGTGGCAAAGGTCCAACTGGTCAACAGGGACGGGATCAACCTCAACAGTTTGATACTAAAGCTAAACAAGAGGATCTGCCTCGTTTTAGACCCCCCTATCAGAAGAAAAAAGTTGCAGCTTTAACAGCAAGATATGCCTCAGATGGTAAGAACACGACTCCTGGACTGGACATGGGCGGTGACTCTGCTCGACAGCGCAGCGGAAGTTACCATAGTGCGGGAGGCACTGCGTCCCTGTCTGGAGGCGACAGCAACTGATACGTTCATAACTGTGGAAACAGCAGATACCCGGGTTGCCCCCCCGGATAGACTGTATGACATTATTTTTCAAATTGAAGATGATGTACAACATCCAATCAGGGCGGTTTTCTGGGAAAGTCTAACCTCCTCATACGACATTTTTTTGGCGGAGGCAGATTGGCCTAGCCTCTTCTAGAGGGGTGGACGTGATACTTCTGAGTTTTTCGCGTTACGTCCCTGAGGAGCATGCAAAGGCTTTAGCAGCTGAGTGGGCTTTGGCCCTTGCCCCAGCGGTGTACCGTAACCAGGTGGGCTGGGATATAGATTCACCAGCACATGAGATACCTTTATGGTCTACGCCACAACTACAACCGCAATATCAAATCAAACGTGAAGCTAAGGCTCACGTTTGTGACATTCTAACACAGTTAGAGTATCAGGGAGTGATTGAATCATGTACATCACCGATGAATAATCCTCTATTTACGGTATCAAAACCTGACGGTTCTTATTGCATTGTGTTGGATTACCGAAATTTGAATAGTCATTGTCGCACTTTTGCAGTACTAAACTCCCACAGCTCTGCGCTGGTGAACAATCTTGTTCGTAAAAAATACAAAACTACACTGGACATATCCAATGATTTCTACAGTCACAATCTGGCTCCTGAGAGCCGTGACTTGACTGCATTCACCGCCGTCGGAAATCAGAAAAAATGTGCACCATTGCCCATGGGGTATAAGAATAGCCCCGGGGCATTTGCTGCACGTGTTGTGTCTTTGTTAGACGACATAGATCCAGTTGCGTTCTCGTACGTAGATGATATCTATCTCACGGACGATGAGCTTATGCCGCATCTTGTCAGAGTCGACCGCATAATTTCTGCATTCGCCGACTATGGATATAAATTCAATTTTGCAAAGTCACACATCGCTCATTTGGCAGTGCTCTTTTTGGGCTATGAGCTCAATAATAAAGGAAAGGGGTTAGCCCCCACTTCCTGGAGAAATGTGCACATTTGCAACCCCCTTCTACTCTGAAAAAACTTCAGTCCTTGCTGGGATTTTTGAATTTCGGGAGGACATACATACCCGATTATGCCCAGCGTATCAAGCCGCTTTATGCGTTGATACAACCGACATATTTTTCTGCCAGCTGGCTTCCGGAACATACCTCTATCCTACAATCTTTGCAATCTGACATGCTTGCAACTAATTACTTGTTGACGCGTGATAACACCACGAACCTGGTGATACGTATCATACCTGGGAAGGTGGGTTTCACATACTTGACGTTCAATGAGGGGGACACCGTACCTATTGCATACAAATCACATTTGTACACTGCAGCTGAAATGCGTTTTTCCAATGTTGAGAAAGTTTTAACCGCGGTCCAGATGGCGATTCTGAAGGAACGCTCATTGGCGCAAGGTAAACGCATTCTTATGGTCACGCCCTTCCCTGCTTTGGAGGCCGTGACTAAGGCAAGTGTACCCAACTCTAAAGCATTACATCCCAGTTGGATACAATGGGCTACGTCTTTGACATCATCTGATGTCACATTTATCTTTGACCCTGCACTTCAGACACAGGAGTTTTTACAGTATGAACATGTTCATCCTCCTCCGTTGTCCTTGCTTCCTTTACATGAATACAAATGTATCATTTACACCGATGGCTCGGCTCAACCGGCCACCGGTTCCAAGCACGCTTATTCAGCAGCTTGCGCAATTGTGACTGGCTCCATCGTCAATGGAGAATTTAAGTCTTCCATTGTGCATACTCAAGCGCTTGGAGACTGTACGGCACAATTGGCGGAGCTGCGAGCTCTTATTCTTGCTCTCGAGTTTGCTGATCCTAATGTGAATACTCTTATTGTGTGCAATTCTTACTACTGTGTTCAGTCTTTTAATGACAACTTATTCTTTTGGACTCGAATTTACTATTGAGACTCTAAAGGCAGCGCAATTAAGCATAAGACGATTTGGGTTAGAGTGGCAGACCTTAAACAACGTCTGCCCCTCACACATGTTATACATACTCTTGGCCATCAGCGTGTGGGAGCACATGCTCTTGGTAATTCTTTGGCTGACGAAGCGGCCAAATCTGCAGTAGCCACGTGTTCCGTAGCAGCAGTTACAAGGTCCATGACTAAAATAGATAATGATATTCTGGCAGCGGTGGCTGCTATGAGGGAGGGAACCGCTAATCCTCAGGGTTTCCCTTCAAAATACTCTTATCATCTATCTCCCGAACAAGTTCCTTACGCTTCTATTCCATCTGTTGGGGATCGGCTGATTCCCAACATGGACCGCAGACTTGCTTTGATCAGAGCCGCACACGAGGGCATGGCTTCTGCACATGCTGGGGTGTCTGCGACAGTCTCGATTCTACAGCAACGTTATTGGTGGGGTGGTTTATATAAACAGACCCGTAATTATGTGCTTTCTTGTGACATTTGTCAACAAATCAAACCATCTACGGTGTCACGCTCACCGCAAACACAGCTATGTATTTCTAATAAACCATTTGGCTGTGTATATCTTGATCACTGCGGTCCGTTCTCTTCTGATACTGCATATAATTATATTTTAGTTGCAGTTGATTCGTGCACAAGATTCCTTTGGGTTTGGCCACAACGCAGTGCTGACGCTCGAAATGTCATCAGGGATTTGCGTGTCTTTGTCGGGATGTTTGCCTGTGGCACCTTCCATTCGGACCAAGGTCCAGCGTTCGCCTCTAAGGCGTACAAGGACGCGATGAAGTCAATGGGGGTGCTGGTGCAGTTTTCATCTCCATACAGGTCTGAGGGCAATTCAATTGTGGAGCGAATGAACCGTGACTTAAAGCAATCCTTGACAGCTAGAGTCTTAGGTACTGGCAGGAACTGGCTGGCCCATTTGTATGGTGTTCAACGTGCACTCAATAATCTCCCTAGATGATCTCTGGGTGGGCGGACGCCATACGAAATGCTCTTTGGCATCAAAATGTTTGTGCCAGACCTTGATGGTCTAAACATTGTGGCGGCTGCCGCAACCTTTGACGTAGATAATCATTCTACTGTGTTACAGGATCTACAAAAGTCCCATGACAGCTATGCAACTGAACATTTACCCTCTTCTGATGATGCAGCTCTGCTGATTCCGGTTGCCGGTTGGCTTCCTAAGATTGGAGATCTGGTACAAGAAAAGTTGGAGAACAAGAAAAAATGTGGTCCCTCTTATCGTGCACTGGTTCCGGTACTTGGATTGAAGGGTACTCATACAGTCATTTTACCACCTTTACCTGGTCACAAAGACAACAGATACATCTCAGTGGACAATGTCAAGCTACACCGTCTGGCCGATTCTGAATAGTGTCACACCTGCAGTTTCGTGCAACGCTATTTCTTTGAATCCGGTCCCCTCAACCTCCACGAATAAAAACAGTGTCAGTGAGGCTGAGATGGAAACTGCTGTTGACCTTTCTCCTGTTTTGCCTCCTACCTCTTCCACCACAGATGTCGAATATACGTATCCCACTGATGAGCCTAACAGGGGAGTGCTGTGCGATCCTCACCAACATCATGCTGATACCTCTCACCCGCCTTTAATACCGAGAGGTGAAAATGGGTATTTTGGGGACCATGCCAGCTTCTCTTATAACTCATCCTCCTCGTCTTCTACTTTGGCATTACCACTGTCTAAATTAAGTGTTTTCATCTCTTGGTTCAAGAAGACGTACTTGGTCCCTCTGTGGACCTACATCTGGTTGGTGCTTATCCTAATTTTCCTCTTCATGTCAATTGGATTTGTAACCGTGTTCTTCTTACTCATCATTGGTCATTATTTGCCAGAACGCTCCTCTGTGAACTTGGTCGATGGAACTCTGGCCCCACACACATCGTCCCACATCATGAAACGTGATCAGACTCATGTGAACATTTCAGCATTCCCGGTTGCAGATGGCATCCATCGTTTGGGATAAAGTAACCTTCGAAGTCCACGGCCCGACGGAGGTGCTCAGGGTGCCATACGTGTTTCGCGTCTCATTAGGAGATGTGGTAACACGGGACATACATTCTGATGATTGGGATGTGCAAGCAGTACATTCATTATTTTCTGATTTGAAGTATTATGCTGCTTTTGATGCTGAAGATTTGTACTTAAATTCTGCCAATTATGCTGATCTCTTTTGTTATCAACACTATGGCCATCATTTTTTACATAAAACAAATAATTGAGGCCAGTTTACAATTACACTCAATGGGAACATTGTCCTACTCCCATAAGAGGGAGTTCAAAAATTCTTAGAAATAAGTTTACATATTTTACAGATTATAACACGTCCAATCCGGAATCATTTTCTTTAAATTACAATTGTCTTCTCAATCCAAATTTATACTAACCCACACTAAATTGATTTATTCCAACTCATTCAGGACTAAATTAGCCACACAGGGTTATGATCATTGGAAAGAGACCATTGATTTAAAATCAGTCTGGGGTACAAAACACTGGCAGGTTCAGGGAACCGAGGCACTGCATCGTGCCTGTCTAATCCCGGTTCAAATATTATTTTTAAATGATACTGTTTATCAAACCACGTGCTTTGGTATGGCTACGGTAAAAAATTTAAATATCCCTTCTATTCCGTCTTTAGCGGAATATGACAATTGCCGTGCTCGCACGAATTATACCAACGATGCATTGCGGGTTTTGTTTCAAAGTGACACCTTTAATGTCTCAGGAATTGATTCATCCGGTTGGTTGGTGTGGCAAACCAATTCGAATGCATGTCAATTGCGTTTTTATACTGTAACACCTGGTTTCACCCAGACTAGACCGGACCCACGTTATCCACGTTCACACTCGGTTACCATGTACTCGGTGGGTAAATTATGCCAACAATGGTTGGAACATTCAACCCTATCGTCAGTAAAGCAACACCTGTCGCTCTTGTCGAGTGACATTAATTTGGCTGATTTTCTCTTGGGACCCAGGGTTCCCAGAGCTAAATGATTTATATATGCAGCGTATAATGAAATCTGTAAACTTTCGCAGATGGAAGCAGCCTTTCGTCTTCGTCAAATTGATCAAGCTAATTTAGAAAAAGTTCTAGCCGTGGTCGACAATAGCATCAATACGCTTTCATCACACATTTATAAATTGGATAACATTGTTTCTTCTGTTATTGATATTGTTCAGAAAGATGTGTCTGTGTTATATCATGGTCAGAATCAATTACGATCAGTTATGCAGTTTGCATGGACGTTACAGACCCTTAAAATGGGAAAAGTCCCTTGGGATTATTTGAATGCTTCTGCTCTGTTTTTACCATTAAATATGACTGATAAACAGCGTTATGTCAATGAAAGATGCTACATACACGCTATTACACATTGAACAATTGGAACACTTGCCATTCTCTGTGGCGGAAACGGATTCTGCTGTTTGGTTAATTCATGGAGTTATCTCCCTCCCATTCTCACTGTTTCAGTTTAAATCTTGCATACAACATTTTCCAATTGGCCGCTTCGAACTCCTGGGTAGTGCGGTTTTGCATGAATTATGGTCCCTAACTTTTACTTACAGATGTCAACGGGATGATAAGGAGGTCTTCCTAACAGGGGAGGACTGCGATTCGACAGTAGGACATTCCCTAGTTTGTAAACATGTTAAATTACACGGCGTGTGTAATGTATCAGCGCCTAATCTTGCTTGTTTTTTGAAAGGGACTCCAGTGCCATCAATAATTCCCGCTTTTACCCTGCTTACTAACGGTAGCTATCTTATTTTACACAACCAAGACTGCTGTGGTTTACGGGCAGGAGTCCAGTATTTGGTCACTGTTTCACAACGCGTTACTTGTTGTAGCAATGTGCTTTTTCCGCCCCCGCATGGGAGCGTAGATAGTTCTATTTGGCCTTCCATTCCTACTTTGAAAACAGATTTCAACAAATAATTAAGCAGGCTAATGGCCCTTTTGTTCCAACAAGAGGTGGCTCTCACTTCAGCCCGATAGACCTTCGAATTACAGGTGGCTAGAACATCTAGTGAGATTCAGTCACTTCTGAATATTAACCTCCCACTCCACTTTGGGGAGCTTATACATCAAATATTTAATGCGTCTGATACTAAAGTACTTGCACATTTTTTTAAACAAGTGGGAGCAGACCTTGTGACTTCTTTTCAGACGGTATTTGGAGTAATACCGGCTTTTATTCATTCTATGTTTTCCAGCGTCTTCGTTGGATTCCCTTTATTACTAGCGTTAGCTGGTGGAATTCTACTTCTTCTGCTGCTGCTGCGCAATGGCTGCTCCTCTTGTGGTCCTGCACAGACCAGGCCAATTGCAACTGTACCGTGATCGGATGCGACAAGTTTTTGGATGCCTGCCGTTAGCGACGCTTGGCGTGAGTTATGGATTAACTTTTCGCTTTGCCTACTTTACTTGCTTGCAACCAGTCTTCTACTGCCGACGATGCCCCTTCTATTGGGCTATGGATTTATGTCTCTCCAATGCGTCATGTCCAGTCCCGGATTTTGTCCAGTTAATGGGTCCCTTAGAGGCTCATGACCAGGCTTGTTCTGGGGATGGCTTTATGGCGCGTGCAGCTGCACTTGGAGTGTTGGCTGAATGGGATGTCTGTGCGGCTGCGCAGAGCCTCTTACATCAGAGTTTCATCGAATGTCACGCAAGTTGTCCGATGATGCTTTTGGAAGCATCGGATTACGAGGAGCACTTTTGTTCCTTCGACCTACTTGATTGGATGGCATCCCTTTTCTGTACTAACGATAGGGATGCTCTTCTGGAGCGGATTGCATTCTTAAGTTCACGTACGTTGAAGGACTTACCACCTTCTTCATCATAATATTTTCCCGGAGACGCCACACTTGGTTTTAAGCCGTGACAACTGATGGCAATTTTTTTAAAATTTTGCCAATTTGGATTTTTTTTTCTCATACGTTTTTTGTCTGCTTGGTTTTTTTAACTCTGTTTCAGTCCTTTGTCTATGTCATATGGCCTTACCAGGGTGAGGGTGTTATATGGCAATTAGGGTCATTGTCGACATTGCTAAGTTAGCATGAGCTTTGCTGCTGACGCAGCGCGTACAATAAAAACTATTCTCCTCCTAGGTCACTTATAGGTCATCCAGGGGCAAACTATATTTTCTCACATCCACATGACGATGGGGCCCATAAACATCGCCTAACACACACGCACACACCTGGATTTCCTTTACACCTTTACGAAATTCTGTATTCCTAGGAGAAACATGAGAACTAAATGGAAAACACCATTTATGTACCGCTGGAAGGAGCCGGGATATCTTATTACCTTAACTTATCACTTTCTTTTAGTTATTTTCTTTAATATTGCTGCTCATTGGTTTGTCGATGAATCATTCATGTAAAAAATTAGTTCATAGTGATTAAGACCAGCTGAATCACAATAACCAATTACTGATGTCACAATCATTTAGGAAAATAACCACTGAGTCATTTGATTTAAAGAATCTTAAATTTTATATAATTTTAAAAGCATGAGAAAGAATTTAAACTTTTATTCAATTATTCATTCATTATTAATTCAAATATTTATTAAGCATAATCAATTTATTGCAGAAAGGAAATTTTCGTCATGAAGCAAAACCCTAATTACCTGCCTACCTTCCTAATTTAGCCTAATGATTTCTAACCTAAGTTTAAGAATTAGAAATAACCTGATTCTCATACTCAACTGGAAAATTAAGACAGCAACAGAAACTTCAGCTCGTCAGCATCAGCTACCTGCAACCCGTCTCATCTAACAGTCTTTCAGCATCTCCCGCTCAGTTATGGATCGATCAGGACCACCCAGCACTGGAAGCCACCAACACCAACACGACTCTCCAACTCCGCTCCTGACTGTGACCCCCTCCCACTAAGAGTAGGCCCTCTTATACCCTAATTCTAACTTTGCTAACTAATTGTTGCAACATTAATAACACGCTTTTCTTTCATTGGTCCATGCATGTCATCTTATTCATTCTTTTAATCAAGTTCTCTTGGATCCAATGGTCCTTGGATCATTTCCTTTCTCACAGTTCAAGACATGTTTCCATCCGCTTCGATCAGTACATTTGTAACTTCTTTCGATACATTCGAGAACTCTGCAGGCATTGTCCTTTCTCTTAAACTGGTTTCCCACGGGTCTTTGCTGATCACCACGGCACACTATCAGTTCAATTAGGTCACATCAGCCTTGACCATTTCTCGCATCCTAGCCTCTCAGCAACATCACGAGGTTAGCTTTTCTCCGACTTCTCTCCCTTGTCACGTGTTTCCCCGCACTTGCGCACATCATTAACTGGCAGCCATTTTATATCGCCACTCGGTTATACTTTAGAAGCACTATTTTGAAATAAACAAAACATAATTAAAATAGAGAAAAATAGCCTTTTCGTTTCCCTCCCGTCATCTACGTACCCCAATTAGTTATTACCTAGCAGAAAGCAACATTTAAGCTGTTCCTTACTTACCATCACTATTGTTTTTGCAACAACACGTTTATTTCTATGAAGCACAAAATCATGCATTTATTTTAAATTAGTACGCATTTTATTTTTATGTTATAATTAGACACACGGACATTCGTTAATAGATTATTCAGCACATACACTTGCGTATTACCCTTCCCACACGTACAGTGTTGATTAATACATTTAAACGAACATTTTATTAATTATTTATAAAATTTGTTAGGGGTTAAAAAAATTTATTTTCTCTGCTCCATCAACTCCCCCTTTGGTGATTTTTAAATCACCACATAAAACCCAAGTTATACTTCTTTTTCAGGCAGTATATGTCTTTCATCCTTTGCTTTTTGTTAGTTACACATCTGTTTCTCCTTCATCTTGTCTTCTTGTCTCCTTATACATGTTTTCTTTCATTTTCTCTAACTCAATTTCACCCATTTCTCTCTCTCTCTCTTTCATTATTCTGTTATTTCTTTTTATCTTATTTTGTCTTACTTTTCTTTTTATACACGTTATTACTATTTTCAACACCATGGCTAACAGTATTACTACAGTTGCTATTATTATAACTTTCCCTATCATTAGTCTACTCATTCTGGTCAACCAATTTGCTACTGAAGAAAACCCTCTACCAAGTTTTCCCAAGACACTTTCAACCTCCAGTGGAACTAGTTCTTTGTGCAAATTTGTAATATTCGTAATATACTTCTGTATATTTTCACTTTTATCAGGAATGTAAGTGCAACAATGTTGGACTTTCAACATTCCGCAGACTCCACCCTCCTTTGCCAGAAGAATATCAAGGGCAAGCCGATTTTGCATCACCATAGCTCTCATGGCAACCATTTCGGTATTTACCATTATGAACCATCCCGCAGTATCTGTAGACAACCGATCTACTACTGTGGATAATTTCCGAATTTTAAATGCATTCAAAGATATTCCCACTGCTGGTATTAATGCTCCAAAAATATCACCTACAATTTCTGAAAAACTTTCCCTCTTTCTACGTGTAAAGCTATTAATCATCTTGTATGTTCCTTTTTCTTCTCTGTCCATATGAAAGATTTTTGGAAAGACCAGGCCTACATAGCAAGTTCCATACCAATGGTCCGGTAACCTGTAATAAGCTCTATTCCCACAAATATAATAGATACCTGGAAATATTGGATCTTTTCCACCTTTGAATCCCCAACCTCCCAGAATTTGATAATTGTCATGGCAGATACTGGAACCTACAAAGTAATTGTCATAGACTGTCTTATTTCTCCTAATACACAACTTTCCTGTTTGCGGCCAATCTAATGTCATTGCTGCATTTATCTTTTTCCCTTCATGATTTCCTTCCTCAAACGTCCATAGATGTGTTCCTCCCTCTTTTATTGCTTCTTTTTGAAATTTCATTCTTCTTTCTTCAACCATTTCTAAAAATACCTTTTCTTCTTTCTTTAACTCACAGGTAAGGTTGTTACTAACTATTTCTTCTAACGTTAATTTTCTATGTTCTAAAAAGAATTCTCCTAAAACTTTTGCTGGTTTTACTTTGTTAAGTTCTGGTACTACTGGAATGTTTGCAAAAATCTTATCTATATCAGTATAATAAGATTCTAATCTACCTGTTTTATAAAATAAACTTGCTATTACACTACAGGTTATTCCATAAGTTAGAGGTAGGTGATGATAAGTCACACCTTCTGACACTGATGCAGGCAACTGCATACAAACATAACAATCTCTCACATCCATTGTCTCTACATATTCGTACAACAATTTTGTAAAAACATTTTTAGAAAAGTCTGTTACTGACTTATCCTTATGTAATTCTGCACTACTTCTTAAAATAACTGGTTCTTTAATATTAGTTTCTTTTTCTGGTTTAGTATCATTCTTCGCTTCTATTACAGCTAAACTAATAGGAATTGTGATTGCTAAAACTATCCATATGGTCATTAATAACCCTGTACAAAAGCAGCACATTTTACACCATCTTTTTACAAACTCACATTTATCTCTTCTATCCCTAGTATTTTCCATTTTGCTTTTATCTATTTGTTAGGTTTCAGAAAATTGTGTCACTACACCTCAGAAATGACTTAGATGCCACTCTGCTTTCAAAAAGTCTTTGCTTGGTACTTTCTTTTAATTCTTTCCAGAATTCTTTCGTTGTCACATCCGGTGATTTGTCACATCCAGTAAAATTGTCATGTCCGGCAGAAGCACTATAAGTCTTCACTTCAGGTTTGTTGCATCTCACCTTTTCCCATTCGACTTCTTAGTCTCTGGTTCTCGTGAGTGTTTTCTTCTTCTTTGTAATCCGTCAGTGCGATATACAGCCACTCAGGTGACTTATATTTTGCATTCACTTTCTTCGTTCTTTTGGACTTTTGCAATCGTTTTCCACTTGGTTTTTCTTGTCCCTTTTGACTTGTTATTTCATTCACTTGTTCAGCACTTTCGTCTCCAGCTCTTATTATTCTATATCTCAATTTTCTTATATAGCTGTTGGGCCAATTATCTCCTTTTCTTGGCCTTTTGGCTTCACCTTCTTTTTCTTCTCTTTCTGATTTCCAATTTCTTTTTCTTGATTCAGTTTTTGCCTTCTCCTCTTCTCCACTCTCTTCAGTTTCTGTTTCAACTGTTTCACTATTGTCTCTTATTTTGAAACTTATGATCTCGTCATCTCCTACTGGTGGATCTGTCTTCTCCTTCTTGTGTTCCCTTATTACTGTCCCTCCTCGGTGTTCTTCCGATTTGGTGTTTTCCTCCCTTTCTACTTCTAAATTTCCCTGTTCTTCTGTTTCTCTATCTATCCCTATTGCTCCTCGGGGTTCTTCTCGATTCTCTAACTTTTTGTGTACTTCTTTCCCTACTTCATCTATTAATATTATTTCTGAAGGATTTCCACCATAACTTGTACTTGGTTGCTCATCTAGATCGTTTTCTTGCTCATTTTCTTCTCTAATTGGTTTATAACCCCAAGTTCTCCTTCGGAATTCTTCACAGTTTGCAACTGAATCATCAGATCCTGAACTTGTGTCAGATGTTTCCAGATGTCGACTTACAGGTCGATCTTCAGGTTCTGGAACTTCTGAATTTCTTTCTTCTTCTTCTTCCTCTTCTTCTCTAGAGGTGTTTGCAGTTGGGGTTTCCAGATGTCGACTTTCAGGTCGATCTTCAAGTTCTGGCACCCTTTCTCTTATCCTTGTTGTCCCAGCCGTTAAACTTTTATCCCACACTTCCAGACGTCGACTCACATGTCGATCAGTAGGTTCTTGAACTCTGATTGTGTGGCTGGCATGGACCCAGTTCTTCACTCCTGCACACTTGACTGCAGTCGTTGTTACTAGGATTACCTGTCGTGGTTCGTCCCAGCGAGGAACTAGACAGTTTCTTCTCCTGTGGATTTTTATACGGACCCAGTCTCCTGGATTCAAGTCGTGGGCTGGTTTTCTTTCAAGAGTGGTCGCATCCGGTCCAACCTGATGAAACACAGAACGCACCACATCAGCCAGTCCCTTGCAATAATCCAGTACTAGATCATCAGTTATAGTCAATAACTTGTTGACAGGTACTTGTGCTTGTCTCATTGCTCGTCCCATGATCATCTCATGAGGACTAAGTCCAGTTTTCTTTTCAGGGATGCTTCTGATGGTCATCAGAACAAGAGGCAGTGCATCTGGCCATTTGAGTCCTGTAGCTTGACACATTTTTC
This sequence comes from Calotriton arnoldi, assembly GCA_963921515.1. Classification (NCBI taxonomy): domain Eukaryota; kingdom Metazoa; phylum Chordata; class Amphibia; order Caudata; family Salamandridae; genus Calotriton; species Calotriton arnoldi. The sequence goes on from CAWUFW010001787.1 coordinate 1,228,061, forward strand.
CTAATCTGTTCTTAATTGTTCCATTAATTTGCTCCACTACCCCAGAAGCCTCTGGTCTGTAAGCACAATGTAGTTTTTGTTTAATACTCAATGCTTCGCAAATCAATTGGATCAACTCATTTTGAAAATGTGTTCCTCTATCTGTCTCAACCGTGACTGGAAAACCATACCTTGGAATGAACTCTCGCAGCATAAGTTTTGCTACCGTTGTTCCATCATTCCTTCTAGTGGGGTATGCCTCCACCCAACGAGAAAACAAACAGACGACCACTAGAACATATTTTAGTCTGTTACTAGGGGGCATTTCTATAAAGTCTAACTGCATTCTAGTGAACGGACCTCCTTCTCGTCCTATTGTTCCTAGACTCACTACCGTCTTTCTTCCTGGGTTAAACTGCTGACAAATAAGACATCTTTGACAAAGACTTTCAGCTATGGCTCTGAATTTTGGGTTATACCAGGTTTGTCTAAAAAGTCTGATCATTGCATCTCTCCCAATATGAGCTTGTCCATGGTACATCCGTGCCATGTCTGCAATCATGCTATCAGGCATAACTGGTCTTTCGTCTCTGTACACCCACACACCATTATTTTCCTGTCTTCTACATCCTGCTTTTATCCAGTAATCTTTTTCCTCATCACTTGCAGTTTCTTGTAACTGTCTTACTTCATCCCATGTCTCGACAGTATTAGTAAAAAGCAAAGGAGAAGAGATATGCTCCCTTTCTCTATTTTTGTTCATGGACACCATGTTCTCTGCACAATATTTGGCGATCTCGTCAGCATAATTATTGCCAACGGCTATGTAATCTTCGTTTTTCTTATGCGCCTTGCACTTCACTACAGCTATTTGTTTAGGCAACTGTATCGCCTCAAGCAGCTTTTTAACAAAATCTCCATTTCTGATAGGTGTTCCTGCAGACGTCAAGAAACCTCTTTGTGACCAAATCTGACCAAAATCATGTACGATGCCGAAACCATATTGGCTATCGGTCACAATCGTGACTCGTACATTTCTTCCTAATTTACATGCTTGAATCAAAGCAATCAGTTCCGCAACTTGTGCAGACCTTATTCCTTTCAGACAAGACGCTTCCATCACAGTTGCCACTGTGCACACTGCGTAAGCTGCGCTTAAAACTCCTTCTTTTGTTCTCAAACATGAGCCATCTACAAACATGACATAATCGGATTCCTTTAACGGTTCATCTTTTATGTCAGCTCTTGGTTTCGTGCAATATTCCAGCACGTTCAGACAATCATGATCTACTTCGTCTTGTTCAATTATACTCTCCTCATCTGGCAATGATGTTGAAGGATTCACATTCATGCATCTATCTATGGTCACATTTTCAGCACTCAAGATGACTTTTTCGTACTTAGTCAGCCGACTATGTGTCATGTACTGTGTTTTTGTTCTTGTCAAAAGAATTTCTACTGAATGGGGAACATATACTCTCAGTGGATACCCCATCACTATACCTTCACTTTGTTCCAGACTTACACAAGTAGCAGCAACTGCTTTCAGACATCCGGGCAATGCTTTTGCTATAGGATCTAAAACAGCTGAAAAATAAGCAATTGGTCTTTTCATTGTTCCATGTTTTTGTACCAGTACTGAAAACGCACATCCATCTCTTTCACTGCAGTACAACTCAAAATCCTTCTCATAATCAGGCATGCCTAATGCAGGGGCCTCACACAATTTCTTTTTCAATTCTTTGAAAGATTTCATTTCTTCATTGTTTAACTCAAAAGGGTCTCTTACATCTTTCTTGGTCAACTTTTGTAATGGTTTTGCAATCAAAGAGAAACCACTTATCCATTGTCGGCAATATCCAACCATTCCTAGAAACATTCTTACCTCTCTTTGCGTCATTGGTGCTCTCATTCCTTGAATCATTCTTACTCTTTCTGTCGCTATCTTTCGCACTCCTTTCTCAATTTTATGCCCTAAATATTGAACTTCTTTTTGGCAAAATTGCAATTTTGAAGGAGACACTTTATGTCCTCTTTTCTCTAGATGGTTCAGTAAAGCTATTGTATCATTTACACATGCTTCTTTTGTTTTCGATGCCACCAACAGGTCATCGATATACTGCACCATCACTGACTTTTCTGGCATTTTCAAATCTTCCAGAGATTTCTTTAAAATCTGATTAAAGATTGAGGGGCTTTCTGTATACCCCTGAGGAATTCGGCACCATGCCAAAATACGCTCTCCGAACCGGAACGCAAATAATGGCTGGCTATCTGGATGCAAAGGAATAGAGAAAAATGCGTGACACAAATCTATCACAGTGTACCACTCAGCTTCGTGTGGAATTTGATATAGAATTACTGCAGGGTTTGGCACTATTGGACAACAGGGCACAACTATTTTGTTGATCTTTCTCAAATCCTGTACTATTCTATATGTTCCATTTGGCTTTTTCAGTCCCATAATAGGTGAATTACATGGACTGCTCATTATTTCTTTCAAAATTCCCTGTTCAATCATTTTATTTATTACAGGAGTTATTCCTTCAATTATTTCTGGAGTTAATTTGTACTGTGGCGTATTCGGGTAAGTTGTTCCTTCTTTTACTGTTACTTTTACGGGATCAACTTCTTTCATTAATCCAATATCTTCTCCTGTAAAATCCCACACACTTTCCTTCACTGCAATTTTTAGTTCTTCTGGAAGTTTTTCTGCATCAAATGCAGGAAACAAACCATTCATTTCAGGTTCTTGATTCATCAAAGTTACTTTATACAAGACATCTTCATCTGAGGTCTGAAATCCAATTCCATCTGGCGTACAATAAATTGTGCAATTCATCTTGCACAAGAGGTCACGACCTAAAAGATTTACAGGACTACAATCGCACACTACAAATTTATGCATTTTGCTAAAAGAACCAATTTTTACTTCCACTAATTCAGTAAGTGGTGTTTTAATCTGCTGATTAGCTACTCCTACCACTTGGATGCATTCACCTGAGAGAGGAAGGTTTGGAATTTCCACTGATCTAACAGTAGAACGGGTAGCTCCAGTATCGACAAGGAATGTTACATTTGCACCATTCACTTCTCCATCCACAAAGGGACCAGACTGATCTACCTCTAGAGTTGCGCCAAGTACGCACTCTTTCCCCTCTCCTGGGCACCGTCAGAATCTTTCATCCGGGTCATCCTCACTCTGACGCAACCAATACTGAGAAATGTTAGCTGCTCGCGGCAACTGTGTTACCTGCTCTCCTCCGTAGAATCCTGTTTCTGTACTGTATCTTTGCTGGTTAACAGTGTTGGGAAGTGGTGGTTGCGGCACCTGACTTTGTTGAACAACTACCTCATTCTGCACCTGTGGAGTTAATGATTGATTTTCCGGATTAGGTTTAGGTGGGAACTTACACTCGTTTCTCCAATGCCCTAATTTTCCGCAATTATGACATGGCCATTTCTTCTTTGCTTCTTCTAGACTCACTTGACCTTTCCCTTTACCTATGTTAGGTCGCATTTTATTCTGTCCTGTTTCATTCCCATTATTATTGTCCAATTGAGCTTCTTGTTTTTCTGCCACCTTCACCTGTGCCCACATTGCCTTCTCTTTCAATTTACGCTGTCTACTCTCAATATCATCACTGCAATACTTAGCATACCTCAGCACATCATCGACTGTGCCATTCTGCCAATTAATCATATGCTGTTTAATCATTTCACTAATCTCTGGTTTCAATCCAAACACAAATCTGTACACAAAATGACTCATATCTTTTTCACTTAATTCCTCATATCCACTATACTGCTTGAAAACCAACAACAACCTCTCATAATAGGCATGTACAGACTCCTTACTTTCTTGTGTAGTTCGATCGATTTTTACCCAATCTGTCTCTTTAGGAGGAATCTTATTCTTCAAAAAGGTAATCACCTTATCATACTTCTTCATCACATCAGGACCTGGAGCTCCTGTCTTAGGATCTCTTGGATATTCTGTAGTTGGCCAGTCAACTGTAATCTTACATTCTGACCACAAATCAGTTGGTACCACTATGTCAAATAATCCATCTAAATCTATCCACAACACTTTTGAAACCTTTACAAATCTCTCTACTTGTCGGTACCACTCAACTGGTTTCTCTCTTAGCTTTGGAAAGTCATTGGTAAATGACAGTATGTCCTGCCTAGTCCAAGGAACATGCACATAACTACCACCTGGAGTTTCTCTCATAGGGTATTCTCTGGCAACAGGTTCCTTTTCAGTTATCATAAAAGCCAAAGAAGCTTTGTCTGTAGTTTTCTCATTCTTCTTCGTCCATCTAACCTTCCATCTGTCCACATCACCCCATTTTCTCAATAACACAATTAACTCTTTTATCTGTGTCAGCCTTCCTGCCGTGTTCAAATTTTCAATATCTTTTTCACAAAAATCTACTCTATATGGTTTCTGCAATGTTTTCACTTTCGCAAAGTCTATTCCAATTTCACTGGCTACTTCTTCTAGTTTGTCATGTAAATTCTTTGCTCTCCATGTAATACTTTTGCACAGAAACATTATTTCATCATCCTGGTAATTTTTTATCTTTTCTGTACCAATCGTTCCTAGAATTAATTCTTCCATGTCAATTTTTAACCTAATTACATCTAATGGTTTTTCTTCTGGTTCTTTTATTTTAAATGCCTTCATCCACTCATTTAACTCATCAGGAGTCGGACCTATGGGTGTATTATTTAGTTCTACCCAATTACCACTCTTTTCAGGAGTTTCTGTTGCAGATTCTGTTACCATATGCATTTTCCTACCATTGCACTCATTCACAGTCAAATTTGTAGGTGGACTTGGTCTGTAAGTACTAGCCAAATTACTTGTACTTGCACTTTGTTCCATCCTTTCTTTTTCTCTCTGAAATTGTGAACTCATGGGAATCACCAAAGATCGTTCATCAATTTTCTGATTCTCAAAAACTGGTATTACTGGACCTATTGTTACAGGCACAGTAACTGCTTCCATATTTTTCGTTAATTCTCTAATCTTCTCAGTTAGTTCTTTGGTTGTCCTTGCTAATTCGCTTGCATTGTCGCTTTCTATTCCTTCATTTTGTGAAGTTCTCATTTGATCTTGTGACCTATTTATTTCAATTCTTTTCTCCGGACTTTTATTTCGCATAGTCTCTATTAGCGGCGCATTTGGTGTCACCACTGTAGAACTCTGCTGATACGGAGGTGGATTTCTATTTAAAATATCTTCCAGCAATTCATCATCCGTTTCGCTCTCATGCATATATTTCTCCCTCTCCATATGTTTCTTTTTCTCAGTCCGTTTTTTCTTAGTCCCTTCCTCAACTGTAAAAGCTGGAAACAAACCTCCTGTCATGTTAGCACATCTCCATCGTTTTATTCTGTCTTCATGATTTATTCCCCACATCCTTCCGGGCATAAACTCATGATCCCTTAAACCTCTGAATCTCTCTCGCTCATACATCTCATCCTCCCATTCCGTCAACGCTTCAAACTGCGTCGGTCTAGGTCTAGGTTCTAGATTTGTCATCTTTTCTCGCAAATTTCGCAAAACCGCTACACTAAACGAACCATTCTCAGGGAAAGCTAAAGCACCATCATTCTTCGTATACTTTGCCCAATTTTCCAACCATATGCATGTATGATATCCATATTTCAGCATCATATGTGAAGCTGCTGATTTCGGCGGAGGAATTACTTGTCCCTCTCTAGTCACGACCTTTTTGTCTTTCTTAAAGAAATTCTTTAATTTTGTCGTCCATGACGTTCTCTCCCTTTCATACTCGTAATACGGCATGTTTTCTATTTGTTTTTCTCTTTACGCTAACGCTGTTCTGTGTACGGAACTTCAACCAATTACAGCGCGACTCACACTAACGTACCAATCAGAACAATTCCCTTCGTCCGCGAACCAACCAATCCTAGCGCGGCACTTTTCTACGTCACTCCTGACTCTGTGTTCACGTGACTAGCGCACTATCCAATCCTAGCGCGGCACTGTTCTACGTCACTCCTGCTCTTTTACCCCTCCTTTACAAAATTTATCGGCAATTTTTCTTTTCACTGTTTTCTCCGTTAGTTACAACAATTAAAACAATTCCATAGTCTGATTCGCTAAACAAAAGTGACAGCTTTGTCCTTTTACACAAGAATCCTGTATTTCCAGTAGGCAGCGCTTACCTCTACCCTACCACAGAATTATTTACTCTCGCCGATAAAGTAGCACTTCCCTCTACCTTACCCTTCTTTCAAGCAAACAATTTACTCGTTTCTCTGGGGATAAGACACATGTGGAGACTAGGCTCCTGAGAATTAAGGCCAAAGTTTCACAAGAAAACGTGATTTGCTATTTCAGTTACACACTTTTCGTACAGAAAATCCCTAACATAACACAACCTGTGTTATTACCAAAATGAATTCAGACCATGTACCAAATTCCATGTGACTTCTCTTGCCACACGTGTTCCACTTCCTACATCCCAGAAGCGTGAAAACTCACATATAACATAACGCGACTCAACATATAGTGTTAGTCATCAAAAATAATCAATAACTCAATAATCACTAAACTAATCTATAGAAAACCATAACTCTGCTACCAAGAAATCTGATGCAGCGCGTACAATAAAAACTATTCTCCTCCTAGGTCACTTATAGGTCATCCAGGGGCAAACTATATTTTCTCACATCCACATGACGATGGGGCCCATAAACATCGCCTAACACACACGCACACACCTGGATTTCCTTTACACCTTTACGAAATTCTGTATTCCTAGGAGAAGCATGAGAACTAAATGGAAAACACCATTTATGTACCGCTGGAAGGAGCCGGGATATCTTATTACCTTAACTTATCACTTTCTTTTAGTTATTTTCTTTAAGATATTCCTGCTCATTGGTTTGTCGATGAATCATTCATGTAAAAAATTAGTTCATAGTGATTAAGACCAGCTGAATCACAATAACCAATTACTGATGTCACAATCATTTAGGAAAATAACCACTGAGTCATTTGATTTAAAGAATCTTAAATTTTATATAATTTTAAAAGCATGAGAAAGAATTTAAACTTTTATTCAATTATTCATTCATTATTAATTCAAATATTTATTAAGCATAATCAATTTATTGCAGAAAGGAAATTTTCGTCATGAAGCAAAACCCTAATTACCTGCCTACCTTCCTAATTTAGCCTAATGATTTCTAACCTAAGTTTAAGAATTAGAAATAACCTGATTCTCATACTCAACTGGAAAATTAAGACAGCAACAGAAACTTCAGCTCGTCAGCATCAGCTACCTGCAACCCGTCTCATCTAACAGTCTTTCAGCATCTCCCGCTCAGTAATGGATCGATCAGGACCACCCAGCACTGGAAGCCACCAACACCAACACGACTCTCCAACTCCGCTCCTGACTGTGACCCCCTCCCACTAAGAGTAGGCCCTCTTATACCCTAATTCTAACTTTGCTAACTAATTGTTGCAACATTAATAACACGCTTTTCTTTCATTGGTCCATGCATGTCATCTTATTCATTCTTTTAATCAAGTTCTCTTGGATCCAATGGTCCTTGGATCATTTCCTTTCTCACAGTTCAAGACATGTTTCCATCCGCTTCGATCAGTACATTTGTAACTTCTTTCGATACATTCGAGAACTCTGCAGGCATTGTCCTTTCTCTTAAACTGGTTTCCCACGGGTCTTTGCTGATCACCACGGCACACTATCAGTTCAATTAGGTCACATCAGCCTTGACCATTTCTCGCATCCTAGCCTCTCAGCAACATCACGAGGTTAGCTTTTCTCCGACTTCTCTCCCTTGTCACGTGTTTCCCCGCACTTGCGCACATCATTAACTGGCAGCCATTTTATATCGCCACTCGGTTATACTTTAGAAGCACTATTTTGAAATAAACAAAACATAATTAAAATAGAGAAAAATAGCCTTTTCGTTTCCCTCCCGTCATCTACGTACCCCAATTAGTTATTACCTAGCAGAAAGCAACATTTAAGCTGTTCCTTACTTACCATCACTATTGTTTTTGCAACGACACGTTTATTTCTATGAAGCACAAAATCATGCATTTATTTTAAATTAGTACGCATTTTATTTTTATGTTATAATTAGACACACGGACATTCGTTAATAGATTATTCAGCACATACACTTGCGTATTACCCTTCCCACACGTACAGTGTTGATTAATACATTTAAACGAACATTTTATTAATTATTTATCAAATTTGTTAGGGGTTAAAAAATTTTATTTTCTCTGCTCCATCACTGCCATGATGCTACTTTTGCGCACGTTACTACATGACTATTTTTGCAAGACGCTGTTTGTGCCTTTCATATGAGAACTGTCTGCTTTTTGCGTTCTTTGCTGAAGTTCCTGGAGTTTAGTCTGAACACAATGTGCAAGGACGATAAACAATGCCCCTTGTTATTCTGTTCTGGTCAGTCCCTAGCACCTAGGCATAACATGCTAAACACAGCTGCAATGCTGGAGACTCGTGCTTTGATATTACGGGGTTGCATGTTGTTTTAACACACACTTGAAGAGAGCCCTTTCAATGGAGAAGAGCTATGCTGTTCCTATGATGTAAACCTTGCATCTAGGCTTTAAGGTATGGGGTCTGCTGACAAAGCCCAGAGATCTTCCTTTTTCTAATAAACATCTTCCAGTCAAGGGGAGGGTGGTTAGGTCTTATAGCCCTTTTTTCACTGTCTTTATAAGATGACTTCCCCCTTTGTACTATATGGAATTGTAACAATGCTAATTGTTTTGAGTTTATGCATTTTGCTGCTGGTAGTGGCTCGTATACTGTATTGTAGAGCACAATAGTTAAAATAAACATTTTGAACTATTACAGTGACTCTGCCTAATCTTGTTGTGGACAAGTACGAGTGAGCGAGCGAAAGGGTATGTCTTGCTACCACGATTCCTGAGAGAGTCGGGAGTGTTGTGTTCTGGGTTGTCTAATCATTTGTAGCTCTGTGATTTTTGGAGGAGAACGAATGAGACACTATAGCTAGTCGGTTTGGGGATTTTTGGGCACTAAGGTGGTAGGTTGGTACACCCCTATACACCGAGGTCTTGTTTTCCTGCGCATAGTTCTGTGTAGGTGCAGAATCCCTGCAACAAGAGAGTCAAAGAGAATTGAAATATTTGCAAAACGTAAGTTCTCTTTGGCCAGTCTGGCATTGTGATGAGCCAACTCAGTTTGTTTGGCTGACATAGACATGGCCACTGAGATTTTGCCAGTGATCCTTGAAGACCCTAGGGCATCACTAGCTCAACCCATATAGGAATATAGGATGGTCGAGATGCGGCCAGATACCTGATACATGCTGGTCTTGATGCTACTGATTGTCTGAAAAAGGCCATTTGCATTAGTGTGGTGATCTGTTGCTAGGTGTGGATGCACTCCAGAGTAGTCTCTGGAGATGTACAGGCCTCTCTCATGGACATTCCTTTTGATAGCTCATGCCTGTTCGGCAAAAAAGCTGACTTTGCTTTAAAACACGTTAAGGACAGTAGTGCCAGAGCACGCTTTGTGGGTCTCTTTACTCCTGTCAAACAGTTTCCTCACCAGCTCCGAAAATTCTGAGATTATTTTAGGCAGCTGGTGTATAGGCAGCGTCAGTCTCCCCAGCTTCTGCTGCAATCCCCCAGTCCTTTTGAGGCTGGGGATGAGGATCAGGCAGCCATCATGCAGGAAAGGCTCCAGTCTTCCCAGTCCTTCTCCTCAGCGGCTAAAGCCACCAAGCTGCTTTAGCTTGCCATTAGTGGTGCTCAATCACCCGGTGAGAGGCAGAATCCAGCATTTTCATCCAAGGTGGTGATCCATCATGTCTAACAGATGGGTCCTCCAAATTGTTCAGCATGGCTATACCCTATGTGAGCCTCTTGCATCCTGCTTGTCAACGACGCCGGATGGCATACGTGGGCTCTGCAGTGGAATGTGAAATTCCAATGTGCTCACCTTCACGGCAATATGTCAGATGCAATCCAGGTTACAGAGGTGACTGCATGCGATCCTCAGTGTGCATCTTGACTGCATTTGGACCAGCGGCAGACTCCTCTCCATTCCCCACCCAGAGACAGCGGTGGTGACAGATGCATCACTGCTGGGTTGGGGAGGTCATCTGGGGTAGGTACAGATCAGAGGACTCTGGTCCCTGGCGGAAACTTGGCCCCATGCCAATCTGTTGGATTTGCAGACCATTCACCCTGCGCTAAAAGCCTTCCAGCCATCTCTCAAGGGAAGGCGGTACATGTCCTCATGGACAACACCACTGCCTTGAGGTACTGCAGTAAGCAGGGCAGAGTGGGGCCCTGGGTCCTGTGCCCGTAGGCTCTGCCCCTCTTGAATTGGCTGGCACTTTAGGGAATATCCCTTGTCATGAACTACCTGGCAGGATCCTTGAATGCCAGGGCGGATGAGCTAATTGTCGGCATCTGATGGAGCACGATTGGCTTCTGCAGCCTGAAGAGACACTGGGCATCTTCCAGCAGTGGGGCGAACGCTGGCTAGATCCTTTAGCCACCATCGATAATAATCGGTGCCCATGGTTTTGCACATTGGAGTTTCCACAAAAAGAATTGCTAGGAGACTCATTCAGGCTGGAATGGAACACTGGACTCCTGTACACCTTCTCGCCTCTGCCTCTCATGCCCAGAGTTCTGAAAAAGATTAAGAACAACCAGGCCCAAATCATCTTAGTGGCTCTGGATTGGACCGGGAGAGTGAAGTACTCGTAGCTTCCGGGAATGAGCATCTGCCCTTTGATCAGGCTCCCACTTCAAGTGGCTCTTCTGTCGCTGCAGCAGGGCAGGGTTCTGCACCTGAACCTGCAAAACCTACACCTCCATGCGTGGAGATTTTAGAGCGGCTGTTGACTATGTTTGATCTACCACCTGACGTTGTGGATGCCATCCTTGCTACCAGGCATCTATCTATAAAGTCCATTTACACAGGATCTAGGACATCAGTTCAGTATCTTTATTTGTTTTGGGAATCGGCACTATCAGTGCTTCTCTCATAGAAGGAGAAAGCCTGCCTCTGCTTCGTCATACACCTTAACCGGCTTATCTATTAGTATTTTAGGTGTTGTATGGTATGAGTCTGCAGAGATACCATCACTACCTGGTTTGTCTCTTTTTTTGCATTTCTAGTAGGACCTCTTTGATCTCCTTTTTAGTGAGTGTTGATTTTAATGTGTTTGTGTTATTCATATGTTAGGTTGGGTATCCTTATTGTGTCCAAATACTCTGCTATGTCTTGCATTTTTACCATCTGAGGTTGTCTGTATTGTTCTGCTAAGTAATCTCTACATACGTAATTTATTCCAACTCTGAGGCTAGTACTACTTATTTTTCCATTAATTCTGTTCATTTCTTGTTGAGGGTGCTTTTGAGTTGAATTTTTACTCCAAAAACCTGACACATGTGATTTGCCCTAAGCATAGTCTGAAAGGCCTCCGACTCTACTGCCCTGTTATCTGTTGATTCCTGGTTTTGTTGGAAGATTTAATGTGTATATTCCTGCTGGTGTAACACAAATTCTTGTTCTGTTTCTTTTGATTAAACCTCTCTTGCCATGTGGTCTAGTTGGTCTATCAGTGTCTCGCCTTTCGTGTGTAGTCTGGGGCTTGCTTTTGTAGATATACCATTCCATTGCACAATGCGACCTTGTGTGTTGCATACAAGACTTTGAACTAGTTTTTTGAGAGTGGGATTGATCTGACTGTGATTCTTGAGATTACAATCCTGCATGCCTTCCTGGGTCTGTACCTTTCGCAATCTGGTACTGATCTTGTTTTGAAGAGGTCCGTAAATTGTGTTGAAATAGTTTTGCCTCGCTAAAATGATAGCTCATGTCAACTTCAAGTGGTGGTTCATGAAGAACTGTTAGAACCTTTCAGTGCATACAGAGCTGGAGGTTGGTTTCTGTTTCAACTGAGGATTTTACAATGCAATTGTAGCTTTAAAGAATGGGAGTGAAATAGAACAAATTAATTTTCTTTATTGTGCCTGCTTCACATAAGGAAAAAAGATTACATTTTTTGTACCTTACCTGTTCGCAACTATTTTTTGTTACAGCCACTTTGTGAAAAGTTGCTATATCTTACACAGGCACTCTACTCTTCTCATATACGTGTTCTTGTAGGTGATTTTAGAGTCCATGGTGGATCTTACTCAGGAATTGTGTCCTAATGGCATGCGGGCAGCGGAGAACCACAACAAGATGCTAAGCGCTGTCTCGGACCGTGTTACGGTGCCACGCAATTTCATCCGGAGCGTCCTCCTTGAACAAGCTGGCCTGGATATCCAGAACAAACTCAAGTAAGTTTCTAGACTTTCAGGACTTTTTTGGGTCGATGAAGTTTGGTAATGCCATAACAAGGAAACTGGGGGCCTCATGTCCTAAAAATGCATTTGGTAAAAGTGGTTGTGATTTACACATCAACTTTCACCAAACGCATTTGAATTTTGTGAAACGACCTATGTATTATTAAAACGGTTCACAAAATACAGAATCGTAGTGGGTCGCATTTCAACGTACCTCATAAATAATAATTTGGTGGGTTGCCAAATTGAGACCCACTGTGATTGACTACAATCAAAGTCATTATGGCCCGTTGGAAACAGCAGACCAGCATGTATGTCTGTGATTGTTTCAGAATGCAATCATAATTTTTTTTTAATGAAGCTTGTTTACCTAAATAGAAAGCTAGATGCGTTCCAAAAGAAAAATCAAATGTTTTACAAACATTTTTATTAGTAAGCAGTGGTCCTGTGGAGCACTACCTACTCCTAAAAAATGTTTTTTTAAACTCATTTTCGCCCACAACATTAATACTTACCATAATGATTGCATATTCTTGATGAAATTAATATATCACACTTGGCCAATTCACCTTTCTCTCCAGCCGGTGAAAATATACTCCTTTTACTAGGTATGCCCGACCTTGTATTTGATTTGAATTATTCTCCAGCATTGGATCTTTAATAGATTCACACGCTTGAATCATTCCCCGTCGTCGAAGTAGGAGTCCCACGGTACATTTAAAGCAGTAATTAATGACTTTAACACTGAAGTTAATGAAGAAAAGCATTCATTTTAATAGCTTGTCCTAGTCATTAGGAAAGGTCCATAATCCAGCCAATCAGGTGACAGCACCCTTTAGAATCCTCATCACAGAGGTTCTAGGCTTTCAGATTTTCTACTGCACTTTGTGTGAGGGGAGTCTCCCTGAGCTCTGCTCAGTATTATTTTTTCTGGCCTACTTGCCAGAAATTGTTTCTTCTAAACAACATATCTGATAGAGACTTCTAGCTGCAGATTCCTTACCTTTGAATTTCCCAGGAGTCAGGCTGGATCCGGAAACGTTTGCTGAGCAATACCCCTTGCGTGCGACGTTGGGTGGCTCCATTCGGCTCCACGTGACGTCGGTAGCGCCGGTTATGATGTCGCGCTGCCTACATAGGCGCCACCCAGGCGCGCGGACGTCAGTTCTTTTCTTTCAGCGCCAGTTAAGCGCCGATCCGGAAAGAGCTACCCCTCTGCCGCTTTTTGGCAGGCATTTTTCTTGACTTTTTGAGTAACGACTTTGTGTGCGAGGGATGTCTGGTACGAAGACAGGTTTTAAACCATGCGGGACTTGTTCCCGCATGATGTCGATTACCGATCCCCACCGCGTATGTCTGTGGTATCTTGAACGCGACCACGATTCGAAGTCGTGTTCAGATTGTCGGGCGATGGCTCCGAAGACCTTGAGGGAGCGGGCGATGAAGTTGCTCGCGGCCCGGCAGTCGACACCGTTAAGCGAGACTCACAGGAGGTCACAGTCCCTGTCGAAGAAGAGGAGGTCGCGGGACCGCTCACGGAGCCCTAAGTCCTCTTCCTCCCATTCGAGGTCATCTGGACACTCGGGGAAGAGGCGAGGCGCAAGAAGAAGAAGAAGTCCAAGCGGACGGACCTTCATATTGGTGGTATGTCGACTCCGCATCCGTTGGTATGGTGTATACATACCGCCAATATCTAAATCGGGCCCCATGTCACATGGACAAGTAGCAAGGTCAGAATCCTTGATACAGCACTTTGGGATTGTCAGCAGATAGTGGGCAAGGTTCATCCTAAATCATGTCAGAAGAAAGCGATGATGGTTAGAAATTGCAAAGCAGAGATATGGCTCTATAGACTGGGTGGTTTTAACCATTATATATTGCCTATACAGAGGTTTAGCGATAGCTTCCTTCTCCCTTTCTGATTGCTTGTTGAAGTGGAAAGACTTTGGTTGACCATTTTAAGGCCGCCTAGGTGATGGACCTGGGTCAGTTTTTATTAGCTCTCTAGACAAGGGATGGGAATGAGTTGTTTTGGTATGAAGCAAAAGAGAATTTAAGAGAAAGGTAAAGGATCTACATCCTTGTGTAACAAGTTTAATTTTGGGAATGATAAGAGCGACTGAGAGGAAGATTTAATATTGTGAATAGTATAGTAGGTGTGTAGTTTCTAAGTAGAAGCAGTCTAGTGTTGTGGAGGGCTGTGTGAACAAAACAAAGAACTTTGAAGGTGGTGTACTTTCTTATAGGCAGCCAGTGTAAAGATTTCAGATGTACCCCAACTGAACTTCTTCTGAGTATGTTAAGGAAAGTCAGTGCAGAGGTATTTTGGACAATCATGAAGTTATTGCATGAGACGGGAAGGGGGACCAAGAAATTGCAAATTATGTAATCTATCCTCAATGTAACCAAGGCCTGAAGTACAGATTTCTGTGATGCTACAGGTAAAAAAGGAAGGAGTTTCTTAAGAGTTCTTAAACTCTGAAAACATAATGCAGCAACTCGAGAAATCTAAATAGAGAGGTTTAGTTAGTTGTCAAATATGACACCCAGATTTCTTGCTGTAGTTGAAGGAACTGGGGGAGTGAAGAGGCCATCAGGCCACCATTGTTGAGACCAAGTGGGTGAGTTTTTTTCCAAACAGAGTAATTCCATCTTCTCCCCATTCAGTTTCAAAAATTTTGTTTCCTCCGGATAGCTGTTGACATACAGCTACAGAGGAGGTTTCCAGCCTGTGTGGGATCTTCTATTGATGAAAGAGTCTAACCAGCTGAGAGTCTGCTTGCAGATGCTCAAGTCACAGAGTCTAGAGATGGGGATAAGATGAGAGACAGTATCAAATGCTGCTGAGAGGTCTAATAGGACCAGAGCAGCCGGTTCACCACTGTCCAATATGCATCTGAGGTTGTTTGTGACAGTCAGCAGGACTGTCTCTGCACTGTGATTAGGCTTAAAATCGGATTTTAAAGAGTACAGAAGGACATTGGCATCTAAAGAGGAAGAGAGCTCAAAGTGTACTGCTTTGGCTGGAAGAGGCAATTGGGATATGGACAAGTTAGAAGGATCCGCTGAACATTTTTTAAACAAAGACTAGATCGTAGTAGTTTTCCATGCGTCTGTCACAGATGCTGTTCCCAATGAAAGATTGCAAAGGTTGGTCAGAATAGATGCAATGTTGTTGATAACTAATTTCATAATATGACATGGATCGGTAGATGAACAGATGCCATGGATATTAGCAGATCAGAAACCGGCAAGATAGAAGTAGGCAAATTTCTCTAATGAAGTGCCGATAGAAGAGGAAGAGAGCTTAGCAAATAGCTTATGACAAGATGTTCAGAGATGCTAGAAAAAATAGTATGAATGTTCTATTTAAAAAAAGCTGACGATTATCACAAAGTTCTTGTGAGTGCTGAATACGATTGTTGGTCATTTCAGGTTTACTGAGTTGTTATACAAAAGAAAACAATTCACTAGTGGGATTTTTAGAAGATGCTACAAGAGTGGTGAAATAACCTTGCTTATATTTAGAGGTAGCTTGTTTGTAGATATTTTTAGATATATTATCATAGTCTTTTCTTCATTTTCTCTCTAATCTCTTACATTCTCTTTTTGATGTATAGTTTTTTATTGGCATTTTCATAATCACGAGACCAATGTTTACATTTTTAGAGAAAAAACGCAATATTACTCAATAAAGAAACATCACCCCCACCCACCCCCTCTGGATCCAGCAAAGCCACATTGCAATGTCTGAGTACTGTACAATAATGAAGGTTCAACAACACATATTAAAGGTAGAAATTCAATTATAACCATTTCATGAAGTATAGTAGAAGTCATCTTACAATCCCCATCTTGTCCATGCAGTCACTGCATCTGTAATGATGCACTCATCTAAGGGGGTAACTCGCCCGGGGGAGGCAACAATTCGGTGAGCATCACAGCCCAGGCCTGCAAGTCATCAGCTAGTTTATTGTCCCCACACGTTTTGTGCATATGACACTCCTCAGCATTCGCCCATTTGCACATATCTCTCAGCCAATCAGTAAGTTTTGGTGCAATCGGTCCCAACCACCCTATGGCTATTCTGCTCTTGGCCAGCACATGTCCCAGGATAAGAAACTTCTGGCTTAATTTCGACTTTTTCTTAATGGGGCTGCGCCCCTGCAGACTCTGTCCTACATCTCATGGCATGGACCACCCGTGGTCGCACCCAAGGAGGTGAGAACCGCCACCCAAAATTAGTCTAGTTTAGGACTCCCCCAAAACGTGCAGAAATTCCGCTCCTTGCCCCATGCAGCGCGGGCACATGGAGAAGCACACCGGGTATATAGCATGGAGCCTACTAGGGGTAAGAAAAAACCTGGTGCACCACATTATATTGAAGCAGTTTAAAAACCACGCATTTGTGGATGTGGACTTCACCCCCTCATGGATTCCCTCCCAGTCTTTTGCCGAGTGGCGCCTCCAAGACCTCATGCCATTTATCTTGCACTAATAGCTCAGCCTGAGGAGCATCCTCCCTCAGAGCCCTGTATACATGAGATCAATCTCCTACCGCCTGCCATAGCCAACTGTGTTTCCAAGGTCTGGGGTGCCTGTGGGGCCTCCAGAAAAGATGGCCATATTCCATGTGCAGTCCCCACTATTTTTGTAACCTGTAGGAATTGCCCTGTTCCAAGTTGGAATGTGTCAATAGTGTCTACAAGGGTAATAAACCTATCGTTTGGATATAAATCCTGCAGTGATACGCAACCGTCTGCTCGCAATCTATCTACTGACATAGTCTGTTCAATAGGTTTATCGTCATCGGAACCATAAGAAGACCTCGTTCGCGTGCTGACGTCAGTTCCCTTTTTTCCGCGCCGTCCACGCGTAATGGTTTTTTCCAGGCTCTCCATTTCTGGGAGTTTCTTTGTTACTATTGTCGCGACTTTGTAGCCATCGAAGATGCCTACTTCAAGAAAGTCGGGATTCAAGCCGTGCAGAGAGTGTGGGCCAGATCAGTCACGGCCGGCATGACTCGTGGGTGGGGGGCCGCGCGTGGAGGGGGTCGCACGGGAAGGGGGATTTAATATATATTTTTTTTATTAAAACTTACCTTTGCCTCCGGTCCCGCGTCGCGTCTCCTCTCTCTGCTCCGTGTCCCAGGAAGCAGGCAGCCTCCCTCTCCTCCCCTAAACCAATCACAATGCTGCAATGGCAGCGTTGTGATTGGCTGGGACGCCGACCACACAGGCGTCTATGGGGAGGCTGTTTTCTCCATGCAGGCTGCATGCAGCCTACATGGAGAAAACGGGAGAGTGCATATGACTGGTTTGGTCGGCCCTGGGGCCGACCAAACAGTCAACGCCCACAACAGTGGGCAAGCCACTCCTCCCCTGCCCGGCAGCAGAACCACCCACCCGCCCGCCCCCAACCAAACCCTTCTGCTTTCTCGCAGAGCGAGAAGCAGAAACATAAAATGGTATTCATAATACTATTTTATGTTTCTGCTTCTCACACTGCGAGAAAGCAGTGGGGCGACGCTCCTCTGCCCACGTGAAGAAGCCGCCCCTGGGCCAGATGTCCATCACTGACCCCCATGAAGACTGTTGGTGGTGCCTGTCCTCAGATCACGACATCGGGACATGTACTTCGTGTAAGAGGATGAATCCGAAGGCTCTGAACGAAAGGGAGGCCAAGTTATTCATGGCCAAAGCCAAGAAACAGAAGAGGGTGGTAAGAGGTCGCAGACCTGATCGAAGTCGCCGACACCTCACACTTCAAGGTCAGCCAAGAAGCACAAGAAGAAGCGGCTCCATGGTTCTTGGTGTCGTTCTTCAAAGGACGCAACTCTGAAGTCGGTGTCCCCGAGTCCTAGGCGTCGTCGCAGGGATGAGATCTCTCCGACTCCTTCTCCAGGGGTGACTTGGCCCCGTCTCCTGCACCGAGAGCTGTGATTCCTCCGGCTCTGAAAGATGTTATGCTTCCTCTGATACCAAGGTCGGCTACTCCACCTCCAGCTCCTAGATCACCAGGCGCCGCAGCCAGAGCCGAACTTGGTGCCTCCACGAGCGACTCCACAGCCTGTTGGTCCTCATCCATCATATCCTGCATTCCCGACTCCGGGATCGAATCCATCGCATTTTTTAAATGCTATGTTTGGCTTGTTTGCGAGGGCTGCGAATCCTACTGGTGCGCCTGCTGGCCCCATGGGTCTGTTAGCATATTTTCTGGGAGGATTTCCCCCTCATTTTCCCCAGGTACCGTTCATGCCCTTTATGCCTGTGGCTCCAGGGAGTTGGCCTCTTCCGACGTTGAGGTTATCGATGTTGTTGCAGTCTTTAGAGGGTCGAGTTCCATTGGATGGTTCTCCTCCGGTGCTGTCTGGATCCGAACCGGCGCCATTTCGACCTCGGCCGACTTCGACCCCTGTTCCTTTGGACCCTCCTTCAACGCCGGTTCCGAAGTCACCGGCGCTATGTCAGGCGCCGCCTCCGCCAATTCCGAGGATGGGATCTCGGAGAAAGGCTCAAAGGCTGTTTGAGTTAAGAGGAATACCAGGAACAGCATGGAGGGGCTGAAGAAGGAGAGATAGTGGATCCTGACACTGATTTTGAGGGTTTTCAAGAGGTTAGTGGCCTGGACAAGAGTAAGAGTTGACGTCATCGAAGGGCCTGCCGCCTCCTGAGGTGACCACATACCATGTTGTAATTCGAAAGGCTGTCGACCTACTGGAGTTACCTCTTCCGACAGTGGAGTTAAAATCCAGCATTCTTACGGAGGTTCTTCATTCATCGACCTCTGTGTCAGAACCTTTGCTGCCCTTTAATGAGGCGTTAACTGAGCTCATTTTAGATGTTTGTCAGAAACCAATGACCACTCCTGCGGTTTCCAGGACGGTGGCTAGGAGATATAAAGTGGCTCCGGAGGATCCAACGTTTCTGTCCTCCCATCCTTCTCCAGAAAGCTTGGTGGTCCAGGCTTCGTACTCTTCAAAGCTGTCGGCAGGGGCCTTTCCATCTACGCCTGCTGATAGGGAGTCAAAGCATATGGAGCAGTCGGCTAAGAAAGTTTTCTCATCCGGGACTATGGCCCTCAAATCCACTAATGCCACATGTCTCTTGGGTGGTTACATCCAAATCCCTCATGGACTCAGCCAAGGAGGTTGTACCGCAGTTGCCCATGGAGGTTCAAGGGCATTTTTCGAAACTATTGTTGGATGCCCAGGCTGCTGCCCGCCAGGTAATCCAATCTGGGCTGGATATGGCAGACTCTGTGGCCAGAGCAATGGGGTCATCTGTGGTGAGGAGAAGGCATGCCTGATTGCGAGGTTCAGGATTCTCGCCTGATGTTCAGGCTGCGTTCCTGGACTTACTTTTTAATGGGTTCTGCTTTTTTGGGGCTAAAGCGGATTCTGTGCTGCAGAGCTTTAAGGATAGCAAAGCTACAGGAAGGTCTTTAGGGCTCCAGACCCAGCCCAGGAGCTTCGGACAGTGCCACAGGTTTCGTGGCTTTGCGAAAAACTTGTCCTTTCGTGGCAGACAACAACCACAGCAGCAGGCAAATCCCCTGTCCAGGTCCTACAGGGGAAAGGGCAGAGGTCGTCTGCGGGGTTCTGCCCAACAGCAAGTCTCCTTCTCCTCCTTCTCCACCTCCTCCTCTTCCCCCTCTCCAACCATTGTTGCAGGGAAGCAGCTCTAGCTTCAACATCTTAGAGCATGCAGGTCCTGTGGGAGGACAGGTGGCCTATTTTCTACCTCATTGAAGGTCGGTTACTACAGATCTCTGTGTGTTAAATAGCAAAGACAATGGGTATGACCTACCTTTCCAGGAGTTTCCCCCTCTTTTCCCTCCCCGTCAGGGCCTATGCTCGGAAGAGCGTCTTCTGCTTCTTCAGCAGGAAGTGATGTTATTACTTCAAAAGGGTGCAATCAAGATAGTTCTAGAGCAGGAAAGGGGTCAGAGGTGCTACTCCCAGTACTTCCTGATTCCCAAAAAGGATGGTCCTTTGCGGCCAATTCTCGACCTCATGGTTTTGAATTTTTACTTTAAGCAGGAGAAGTTCAAAATGTTAACCCTGGCTCAGGTGCTGGGGAAGACTGGATGGTGTTGATCGATTTATAGGATGCGTATTTTCACATTCTGAAGTCGCATCGGAAGTATCTCCGTTTTCCGGTGGGGTCTCAACATTACCAAGTTGGCGGTCCTTTCGTTCAACCTTACTTCTGCACCTCGGGTCTTCACAAAGGTGATGGTGGTGGTGGCAGCACATCTCAGAAGGTCGGGAATTCCTGTATTTCCCTATCTGGACAACTGGCTGCTCAAAGCAAAGTCGCCAGAGATGGTACTGCATCATTTGCAGGTAGCAACACAGCTGCTGTTCATCTTGGGGTTTTCGATAAATGTACCCAAATCTCACCTGGTGCCCTCTCAGCTTAACCTGTTTATAGGAGCAGTACTGGACACTACTATGAGTCGTGCCTTCCCGCCTCCACAGAGAATTCAAAACATCCAGGCTAAGAGTCCACTTTTTCACAATGGAGCGGCTGTTCCAGTCCTGAAGGTTTTTCGCCTGCTCGGTCTGTTTGCTTCCTGCATACTGTTGGTCAACCATGCACGCTGGCATATGAGGGCCATCCAGTGGAGCCTCCGCAGGCAGTGGTTTCAACACAACGGAGATCTCGAGGAGGTGGTCAGAATCTCCAGAGACACTGCAGTGGATCTTCTATGTTGGAGTTTTCCAGGCAACCTGTCTCAAGGGAAGCCGTTTCACCCGCCTTCTCCGGTGGCCAGAGCAATAACGGATGCCTCCACTCTAGGGTGGGGAGCTCATCTGGGTGATCTGGAGGACAAAGGTCATTGGTCTCCAGAGGAAAGATTGTTGCACATTGTTAGAAATGGGATCTCTGGTTGGCTAAGGCTTGCGCCAAAGCCAGGCAGAGACCACCACTCTAGTCAGGGTGAGGAAGTTACACGCCAAAGATAACCCC
Organism: Calotriton arnoldi; assembly: GCA_963921515.1. Classification (NCBI taxonomy): domain Eukaryota; kingdom Metazoa; phylum Chordata; class Amphibia; order Caudata; family Salamandridae; genus Calotriton; species Calotriton arnoldi. The sequence goes on from CAWUFW010001787.1 coordinate 1,249,397, forward strand.
TGCTCACCCCCTTGGTAGCTTGGCACGAGCAGTCAGGCTTATCCCGGAGGCAATGTGTAAAGCGTTTGCGCAACACGCACACAGCAACAACATACTAGTCACACCACAAAAGGATCTCACCACGAGGTTATCTCAAAAATAGCCTTTGTATTCTCATAAAAACATAGAATAGTAATCACACATTTACACTGTGCCAACTGGCACTGGGCAATATCTACAGGGGATTATATACACATGACAGGGCCAATTGGGCCACTGTCAGAACCATCACAAAGTGAAAAGAGTAAATGTAGAACTTATAATAAATGTAGCACAAATTGTAGATGTAGAATACAACCAGTAATTACTGGCAAAACCTCGTACTCAGCATCGTCCTGCAATCATAAATCATATTATGCAGTCATCATCACATTAGGCGTGAAATATATTCTGCGCCAACCTCACCAGCATAAACACCTTATGCAATCATCTCATAAGTCTAAACGCATTAGACAATAACCTCACAAGCATAAATACATTATGCAGTAGCACATAAACAGAACTCTTAGATTAGGGAATAACCTCCTAAACATCAATCATAGAATGCAAATTACCTCATAAACATAAATCACATTAGAGGCATAAATCACGGTGCATAACTCTCAGGACATGAATCACATTTCCTAGCACCACATAAATCACCTTAGGGCCTGGCGCCCTACAAACCTAACAGTCCCCCTGGCCAACTGGCCTTCTCAAAGGGGCTCAAATGCCCTATGTCCAAATGTCAGGGCGGCTGCCAATGCAGCAGTATCCACGTGCGCAATTGCGCTGGGGCAGAGGAGTGTATCTCACTCCTATCTCATACAAAGAATGCCCCCCAAAGAATTGTCAGCCTAAACGGTGCAGCTGACGCTAATTGCCGTGCAGCTGGGAATCTCACTGTAGGCGTGGGTCCTCACTGGGACTCCTATCATAAAAAGGCTGCCAACCGTTGCGCGTGCCCGCGCTGGTGCGGCGCAGCTGTGAGCAAAGTAAAGGGCAGGCACTGGCACCTCGGTGCCCTCTGGACCCCCACTGGGGCCCTAAAACAAATATGGCAAAACGTTGCAGCTGCCCGCTACAGCGGTGCAGCTGTGAGGCAAGTAAAGGGGGCTTTCTAAACCAAATTTGCCCCCCCATCGGTGCAGCTGCCCACTGTCAGGTGGGGCAGCTGGGAAAATCACCAAAACAAAGGACCCGGGCACCCCTGGGCCCTCTGGACCCCTACGGGGCCCTAAAACAATGTGGCCCACGTTGGAGCGGCCCGCAACGGCGGGTCCGCTCAGGAAATAGGCATGGTACACTGTGCCCTGAACGGCACCAACCGGGTGCCGTGAAATGCCCCCAAGCCCCCCACGGGGACTTTGTTCAATCCTTGCGGCCTCCCGCCCGAGATCAGCCCTCACTCACCGGGCTCTTCCTCGCGGCGGGACCGGCACCACTTCTCCTGGTCTCCTCGCTGGACAGGGACAGCATGCCTCAGGAGAGCCCCCACTCATCGGGGACTCTCTCCTCTTCTGCCGGCGCGGGGATTCCCTCAGCTCACGGGAGCCCCGCCGACCAGCCGCAGCACCCCTCACTTCTCTTCGCTTCACCCGGGCCCCCTCCAGGGACCCGGGGCTTGGATGTGGAGCCTGCAAGGCTCCGGACGGATCTCCGGCGGCACAGCTTCCTGGTTACGCCCCGCCCACAGTCAGGCAAGGCAGCCTGGCTTCCTGGTCGCCGCACGATTGCGGCGGCCACTTTTCCTGCTCTTCGGCGGCACCATGCGGGGTAGGCACCCGCTTTAGTTAAAACAAACATCGAGGCGGGGTGGGCACCCACCGTCAAAGGTACCTGAGAGCGGGGTGGGCTCCCGCTCCGGGTAAATAAGCAAAAACGCAGGGTGGGCACCCGCAGTAAAATAAAAGCAAAAGCGGGGTGGGCACCCGCCATCAGCATCACTGGGGAATCCCTCACGCCGGGATTCCCTCCAACAGGACGAGCAGCTCAGCGCTACAAAAACCCACGCATTCCTCTTCTGGGGAACATCAAGATATAGCGCCCACAGGGCGCAAGATGCCACAGCTCCTCAGCAAACGTCCTGAAGGTCCTGGAAAAAGAACAAGCCCACGCAAAATGTTTCTCTAGGTCCAGGGGCACAGCTGGGCCCAGGGAGGCCAGCGCCCAGGGTCCTCCAGCAGGGAGGTAAGCCCACATGGCGGTTCCTCCTGGGCCCCAGCAGCAGCACGCCCCCAAGTCAGGTACAGCACACCAGCATAGAACTGAACAATTTCATGGGGTCACAGCCCCTCTACTTATACCAACATTTCCTTTGTTTGTAGTGCAGGGCATGGGGGAACAAGATGCAACTGGTTCAGGGGGGATTTGGAGCACTTTGTTTTGCAAGCTCCTCTTCCCCTTTGTCAGGTGGGGGCTAGGTGATCAGACACACCACAGGGGGCGGAGCCAGCATTGTACAGGGCAGGCACACTCCTATTCAGAGTCAGGGGATTACTCCTCCCACTACTCCCAGCACAGATGACCTATTCAGCCCAGCGCTGACACACCCTGCCCCTCCTGGAGCCACACACACCTCCCAGCCCCTGTCACTCACAAGCCAGACATGCAATTCACATCAGGCAGGCAGACACATAGCACACAGAAATGCCAACTTCTAAAAGTGCCATTCTCCCATAGTCATAATAAATCTGCGCACACCATTGCGCAGCATTTATTTTCACAATTTCATACATACCAAACTCGACCACTCTGCCCCTCCCATATCCTGAATTACCACTGACACACACTGATCAGGGAATCCCCAATGCATTCCTATGGGAGGGCAGGCCAATCTCACCAATGTACACAGAGAGCGCACGCACTTTCCACTGGACCACAGTGCGAAAGTGCCCAGAGGCCTAAAACCACCAACACCAGGTCACAGAAAAGGCAAAAAGTTTAGGGGTAAACTTGCCAAAAGGGCCAAGTCCAACACACATCAATTCTTTGAAATTGCAGGTGAAACATTTGGCTCTCAAGGCATTCCTTCCTTCCCTTTGCAGTCAGTCGGTTCAGATCTTAACGGGCAACACTACCGCGAAGTGGTACATCAACAAACCGGGAGGAGTAGGGTTGTATCTTCTCCGCAGAGAGGCTCTGCAACTCTGGTCCTGGGCTCACTTGGCCAGAGTGCTGAAGGTGTGTGAGGACAATCTAAGTTGGCACTATTCAGCCGATTACTAGTGGCGTCTCCATCCTGAAGTGGTTCTTCACATTTTCAGGATGTGGGGATTTCTGTTTGCCACTCACGAGAAAGGGCACTTCCCGTTGTTCTGCAGTCTCCAGTGTCCGATGCAGAGAGCATTGGGGAATGCTTTTCAGTTTGATTGGGGCTCACAGCTTCTTTACACGTTTCCACACATACCCTTCATTCCTCGAGTTCTGAGGAAGATTCGCCAACCCCGGGCCCAAGTCATATTGATCGCCCCGGATTGGCCGCGAAGGGTGTGGTACACAGACCTCCTTTACCTCTCATTGCACCCTCCGCTACGTCTCCCTCTCAAGGCAGACCTCCTTTCGCAATCGCAGGGACAGGTTCTAGACCCACACCTCCAGAGCTTGCACCTTCATGCCTGGAGATTGAACGGGGCAACCTGAGTCATTTCTCTCTCCAACCGGATGTGGTGGACGTTATTTTGTCGGCCAGAAGACACTCCACCAAATCTGTTTATTCTTGTAGGTGGGCAAGATTTGTGAAATGGTGTGGAGAAAAGTCTATTGACCCCTTGAAGGCCCATTTATCTGATGTTCTGAGCTTTTCTCTTTCCTTGGCACTACAGGGTTGTGCAGTAGCAACTGTTAAGGGCTACTTATCTGCCTTGTTGGCTTTCTCTGTTTACCAGATCAACCCTTGTTGTTTAAGTCTTCCATAGTTATGAGATTCATTAAGGGTCTCACTGATAGGTTTCCTCTCACTCCTTTTATTATGTCTCAGTGGGATTTGAATTCGGTTCTCACATTTTTGATGGGTTCAACCTTTGAACCTCTGCATAGTTGTCCCTTAAGATTTCTAGCTTTTAAAACAAAACTTTTGGTGGCAATCACATCTGCTAGGAGGGTGAGCGAGTTGCAAGCTCTTAGTTCCAAGCCTACATTTACATCTTTTCATGCGGATAAGGTGGTTCTTAGGACCAGGCTGCTTTCCTGCCTAAGTTGGTACTTCCACTCCTTTCCACTTGGGGCAGTCCATCACCTTACTTAATTTCTACCCTGCCCCCCACCTTCTTAGAGGAGGAGAGACTTAATCGTCTGGATCCGAAGAGGGCAGTGACCTTCTGCTTGGACAGAACCAAGGACATCTGAAAGAAACAAATTAGTTATAGATTCCTTGCCTTAGAATTACCCCCAGGCGTCAGACTGGATCCGGAAAGTTTTTTCGTCAGCAGTACCTCTGCGCGTCGGAAGGTGGCGTCGGTCGGCTCCGCGTCCGTCGTCGGCGTCACCAGGATGACGTCGCGGCAGCTACTTAGACTCCGCCCTCGCGCGCTGACGTCAGTTCTTTCTTTTTCCGCGCCAGCCAGCGCAGATCCGGGAAGAGCGGTACCTCAGTCAATTTCTGACTAATTTTTTCTCGACTTTTGTCGATTTCTTTTTCAAGTCTTCGACTCCGAAGGTGCACGAGGGATGCCCGGTTTCAAGTCCTGCGGTTCCTGTCATCGCATGATGTCGGTGACGGATCCGCACCGGGTGTGTCTTTTTTGCCTGGAGCGCGACCACGACCCCAAGTCGTGCTCCAACTGCCTTTCGATGGCGCCGAAGGCTTTGCGGGAGCGGTCCTTAAAGCTGCTTGAGCACCGGCAGTCGGCTCCGCGCCGTTCGAGGTCCCGGTCGAGAGGGAGGTCGAGGGACCGGTCGCGGAGCCACCACCATTCCGGTTCGAAATCTTCGAAGTCTTCGCACTCGGGGTCGGGTAAGTTGAAGCATAAGAGGAAGTCGAAGAAGCATCGTCGCTCTTTGACTTCTCCTCGTCGGTCGGCCGATCCGACGAGGCACGCAGGTGGTGCCCCTCCTGTAACTCCACACGCGGAGCCCGAAGAGTCGACTCCGCGTTTCCCTCCCTTTCCAGGATCCGGAGCAACTCCCGCCCAGCTTCGTACGTTCTACGAGACGATGCATGCCATCTTTGGGTGGACCGACCCCGCTGGCGCGCCTTCGGGCCCCGCGGACTCGGTTGTGGGGCCTAGGCCTTCTCTGCCAGCAGTTCCGGCCCCGGCGCCGCAAGCCCCCCTTGGATCCAGGCCTGGATCCGGATCAGCGCCGGTTGACCTTGTTACGCCTCCACCGGCACCGCTTCCGATGACACCACTACCGCGTTCGACGCCGGTCGGCCCCCTGGCCGGCGTCGACCCCGGCCTCCATCCCGACGTGGACACGGAGCCGGACCGGCATCGTCCGACGCCGGATCCAGTGCCGAGAGGGGTTTTTGTGCCCCTGTTCATTCCTAGGGCCCCTTTTCAAACTGAGTGGCAACCAGAGGATGAGGAGGAGAACTGGGAGGGGTCAGGTGACCCTCTGACTGACCAGTTGGACAGTGAACAGGACTGGAGAGAGGAACTGGGGATGCCAGTGGTCTCGACACCTCTCCTGACCTTGGCATGTTGTCTCCTCCTATCGTGGCTACGGAGGAGGGAGCGTCGTACGCAGTGGTGTTGCGTAGGGCGGCCGAGGCTCTCAACCTCAGGCTTCCTACGGTGGCAGTCAGGACTAACCTCCTGACAGAGGTGCTTCAACCGGCTGCGAGCTCTTCGGAGCCCTTGCTGCCATTCAATGAGGCCCTGACCGACGTCCTTTTGGGCACATGGTCCAGGCCCAACACGGGGGCTCCCGTGGACAGGATGATTGCCCGATGCCACCGCCCGCCCCGGGCGACCCCACTTTCCTCTCTCAACACCCCACCCCGGAGAGCTTGGTAGTCCAAGCCTCCAGTTCCAAAAGCGCATTCCCTACTGCTCCACCGGAAAGGGAATCCAAGAAGCTGGACCACCTTGGGAAGAAAATGTTCTCTTCTGCCATCTTAGGACTGCGGTCGGAAAACACTGCATGTCTCTTGGGCCGTTATTCCCACTTGGTGTGGGATACGGTGGCGCAGGTGCTGCCTCAGTGTCCGGAGGAGGCCCGGGTAGTGCTCTTCCAGGCTGTCGCCGCCGGGAGGGATGCAGCAAAGTTTACCATACGTTGTGGGCTGGATACCGCCGACTCTCTGGGCAGGACCATTTCAACGTCGGTAGCGCTTCGTCGCTACGCCTGGATGAGATCGACTGGCTTTTCGGGGGATGTCCAGAACACCTTGATGGACATGCCCTTTGATGGCCGTCGCCTTTTTGGCGACAAAGCAGACAACGCTCTAGAGCGTTTCAAGGACTCACGGCTACGGCCAAGTCCTTGGGCCTCTCCACCCGCCCTGCGCTGTCTGCTTTTCGCCCCTTTCGTGGCTACGGAAGGGGTGCCCTGCTACGTCCCGCCCAGAGCCACAGGCCGCAGCAAGTTACCCAACCTTCGCGCGGCCGGGGACGTGGGAACAACCGTCGTGGTTCCGGGGGCGGGCCAGGTACCAACCCCCCCTCTGCAGCAGCCTCCAAACCCTCCTAGTCCGACCTTTCAGGCCCACCAAACGCCAGTGGGCGGCAGGATTCGCCATCACCTCCCCCACTGGTGCACCATCACGTCGGACAGGTGGGTTTTGCAAATAGTCCGGAGGAGCTACTCCCTCCCCTTTGAGACTACCCCTCCAGCCATGCCACCCAGATACCACCGCATGTCGGAGGATCATCTGGCCCTTCTCCAGCAGGAAGTTACGGCTCTCTTGGCCAAGGGAGCCATTGAGCGCGTTCCTGTCCCAGAAGTAGGTCGTGGTTGTTACTCCCACTACTTTCTGGTCCCCAAGAAGGACAAGGGCCTGCGTCCTATCTTGGATCTCAGGAACGTCAACCGCTTCCTCCGGAAGGAGAAGTTCAAGATGTTGACGCTTGCTCAGGTCTTGTCTGCCCTCGACCCGCAAGACTGGATGGTAGCGTTGAACTTGCAGGACGCTTATTTTCACATCCCCGTCCTGCCGGCCCACCGGCGTTACCTACGGTTCACGGTAGGCCATGAGCATTTTCAGTTTACCGTGCTCCCCTTTGGCCTTACCAGCGCCCCTCGGGTGTTCACGAAAGTGATGGCGGTGGTCGCAGCTCATCTGCGCAGATCAGGGGTTTCAGTCTTCCCCTATCTCGACGACTGGCTGTTGAAGGCGGGCTCGAACCAGGCAGTTATCTCCCACCTCCAGACTACGGCCGACCTCCTGCATTCGCTGGAGTTCTCCATCAATGTGCCGAAGTCACACCTGATTCCCTCTCAGAAGCTCCTCTTCATCGGAGCGGTTCTGGACACGACGCGGTTTCGGGTCTATCCTCCCGAACAGCGAGTCCGGGATATTCAGGCTATGATTCCGATCTCTCAGCCTCTATCCCGTGTTTCGGTCAGAATGACTCTGAGGCTACTGGGCCTCATGGCCTCCTGTATCCTGCTGGTCGATCATGCCAGGTGGCATATGCGGGCTCTGCAGTGGGACCTGAAGTTCCAGTGGGCGCAGCATCAGGGGAATCTGTCCGATTGCGTCCAGATCTCGGAGGGCACTGCACGTCAACTGTAGTGATGGCTCACGAACCAGGATTGGGTCAATGGCAGATCCCTCTCCCTTGCCCAACCAGACCACACTGTGGTGACGGACGCGTCCCTTCTGGGATGGGGCGGCCACATGGGAGAGGCGGAGATCAGAGGCCTCTGGTCTCCGGCGGAGTCCGGGCTCCACATCAACCTTCTGGAGCTCCGGGCGATTCGTCTTGCACTGAAGGCATTCCTTCCCTCTGTCCGGGGAAGAGTAGTGCAGGTGTTCACGGACAACACCACCACCATGTGGTACTGCAACAAACAGGGCGGGGTGGGGGTGTGGACCCTCTGTCAAGAGGCCCTCCGCCTCTGGACATGGCTGGAACATCAGGGCATATCCCTGGTGGTTCAACACCTGACAGGTTCCCTGAACGCCAGGGCGGACGAACTCAGCCGCAGATGCATGATGGATCACGAATGGCGTCTCCACTCGGAGGTGGTGCAAGGTCTCTTTCAACAGTGGGGAGAGCCTTGGTTAGATCTGTTTGCCACCGAAGAGAACGCGCAATGTCAGCAATTCTGCGCGTTGGAATTTCCAAGGCGGCACTCGCTAGGCGACGCTTTTCGTCGCGAGTGGAGTTGCGGTCTGTTGTACGCCATTCCACCTATACCACTTCTGCCCAGAGTGCTGAAGAAGATCAGGCACGACAGGGCCCAAGTCATTCTTGTGGCTCTGGATTGGGCACAAAGACTCTGGTATCCCAACCTGCTCAACATGGCCATCGATCCTCCGATCAGACTGCCTCTTCGGGAGGATCGTCTGTCGCAGCAGCAGGGGACGTTCCTCCACCAGAACCTGTCCAGTCTTCACCTCCTTGCGTGGAGATTGAGCGGTGGCAGTTGATGTCTTTCGACCTGCCTCCCGAAGTATGTGACGTAATCTTGGCAGCCAGGCGTCCCTCCACTAAGACGGTATACGCCTGCCGGTGGAACAAGTTTGTGGCATGGTGCACAGCAATGGCTGTGGATCCCCTTTCTGCCCCTCTTTCTGAAGTTCTCTTGTTCCTTCTTTCTTTAGCCCAGCAGGGCTCTGCTCTGGGTACTATCAAGGGCTATCTTTCAGCCATCTCTGCATTCCTTCGGCTGCCGGATCAACCTTCTGTTTTCAAGTCCCCGGTAGTTAACCGTTTCTTGAAAGGCTTAGCGCATCTCTTTCCTCCAATCCCCTTCGTTATGCCTCAGTGGGACTTGAATCTTGTTCTTACCTATTTAATGTGCGCTCCCTTTGAGCCGCTACATAACTGTCCTTTGAGACTCTTGACTCTTAAGACTGCTTTCCTGGTAGCGATCACTTCTGCTAAAAGGGTGAGTGAGCTCCAGGCCCTTTCTTCCAAACCTCCTTTCCTGTCTGTCCATCCAGACAAGGTGGTTCTCAGGACCCGTCCATCCTTCCTTCCTAAGGTGGTCACTGCCTTTCACATCGGGCAGACCATTACTTTGCCCACTTTCTTTCCGCCTCCGCATCCTGCGAAGGAGGAAGAGAGTCTCCACCGTCTGGACCCAAAACGTGCGCTCTCTTTCTATGTGGATCGCACAAAACAGTTCCGGGTGTATGACCAACTCTTTGTTGGCTACGTGGGCGCCAAGAAAGGTCGGGCCGTACACAAACGCATCATTTCTCGATGGGTCGTTTTATGTATTAAGGCATGCTATTCTCTGGCTAAAAAGGAGCCTCTGGTTGGGCTACGCGCCCATTCCACCAGGGCGATGGCAGCCACTACTGCCTTGGGGAGAGGAGTTCCTTTACATGACATCTGTCAGGCAGCTACGTGGGCACCACTGCACACGTTTACGAAACACTACTGCCTGGACAGCCAAGTCCGGAGAGACAGCTTCTTTGGCCGTTCTGTTCTCCAGGACTTTCTGGTGTGATCTTGGTTCGCAGACCCACCACCGGGGTTGGTATTGCTGGGGTATCTATTCTAAGGTAAGGAATCTATAACTAACGTGTTTCTTTCAGATGAACAAGTTACTTACCTTCGGTAACGATATATCTGTAAGAAACATTAGTTAGTTATAGATTCCTTAGCGCCCCACCCATCCTCCCCGTTCTGCGAACTGATTTCTGGGGTTAAGGACATCCTTTCAGGGCCCTAGTTTTGTGCACCAGTGGTCAGTGTCTTGCATGGCTCTGCGTTTCTGGCACAGAAAGTCGTGTACAGAACTGACGTCAGCGCGCGAGGGCGGCGTCTAAGTAGGTGCCGCGACGTCATCCCGGCGACGCCGACGACGAACGCGGAGCCGACCGACGCCACCTTCCGACGCACAGAGGTACTGCTGACGAAAAAACTTTCCGGATCCAGTCTGACGCCCGGGGGTAATTCTAAGGTAAGGAATCTATAACTAACTAATGTTTCTTACAGATATATCGTTACTGAAGGTAAGTAACTTGTTCTTCAGGCTGGATGATCAGCTCTTCATAGGATATGTGGGCAAGATGAAGGGCAAAGCTGTCCACAAAAGAATGCTGTCCAGGTAGATACTCCTGTGCATCAAGATCTGCTACACCTTGGCCAAGAAGGAGCCTCCTGAAAGTATTTGTGCTCATTCTACCAGGGCTAAATCCTTTTCTTCAGCTTTGGCTAGAGGTGTCCCTGTGATTGACATCTGCAACGTGACAACTTGGGCCTCCCTCCACACTTTTGTAAAGCACTATTGTTTGGATTCGGAAATGAGGAGGGACGGCCATTTTGCTTGTTCTGTGTTGCAGGATTCTTTGGTATAGGCAGGCAGGCACCCTTCTCCGAGGGCGGGACTGATTGGGGATTCAATTCAAAAGGTGAGGAATCCACAGGCAGATGTATCCATCAGAAGAACAAGTTACTTACCTTTGGTAACGCTTTTTCTAGTGGATACAGTATCTGCCTGTAGATTCCTCACTGATAGGTGAGTGTTCCCTCATCCGCATATAGTGAAACCACATGGGTGGCCTCCCCAATCCGTATACCCCATCCCTGCAACACATCACGTAATTGCATGCCAAAGGCTCCATCGCCAAGGCGAAGAGCAGGGGCGGCGGGGCAGCCCTGCCAAGCCCTTCGGCTCAGTGCAAAGTGCCGTAACACCATGCCTCCCACCAGTCCTTCTCCGAGGTGGCACCATATAACAACTGCACCCATTTAATATAGGTCTCTCTGATGCCAACTTTCTGCAATACCTCTCAGAGAAACTCCTACGACAAGGAATCAAAAGCTTGTTCAATGTCCAGCAGTGCACATGCATACTGGTCGTCCTCCAGGATCGGGGAATGCATCACCAGGGACAATCCCCTAAAATTACAAGGGTATTTCAGGATAAACCTGCATTGATCTTCTTTAATCAGTTGGGGCAAGTACTCCAGCAATCGTGTGGCCAATATCTTACTGAGAATTTTCTCATCAGCATTGAGCATCGACAAAAGGCGGTAGGAAGTCACCAGTGCGACATCCCTGTCAGGGTTAGGGACCATAATTGTAGGAGCCTCCCTCATAGAGGCAGGGAGCACCCCCTTTCCGTATGCTTCATTATATACTTCCAATAATCAATCAGCCATTCCCCACCACCCTGTGTTGATAAAATTCAGCCATTAAGCCATCTCCTCCGGGGGCCCTGGCTGTCTTCAATGCCCCTATTGGTGCTATAATTTCTTCCTTAGTGACGGGAGCGTCCAAACCGAATCTCTTACATTCTTGCTTGATATTTTCAAGCTCTTCTGGGTATTAAGGGCTGGCAGGTTGATTTGCATTAGGCTTAAATGGATGTTTACGGACGACTTAGTCCAAGGCTTTAATAAACAAGTTGCTACATTCGCTTGCCATAGAATTAATATTAGTAGGATTTACCTCTTAGAATGAATGCAAGGTAAAGTCAGATTGACTTGTTTCATTTTGTGCCAAGATTGACTAAAAGGTTGCAGGCTATGGAAAGAAGTGCGTGGCTGTGAAGGAAAAGTAACAGAAAATGGGATAACAGTGTGGACAGAATTGGTGGATCTAGAGTATGTCCATCCCTTTGTGAGAGTTATGAGTAAGGAGATTAAGCCCAATAGTTTTTAAGGATTCAAATGAGATTTTGAGAGTGGAAGTAAGTGAGATTGTCAAGGTGAAAATTGAAAGTACCAAGTATTATACAGGGTGCCGATTTAACAACAAACAAAGAGACAAGTGAGCAGAGAACATTGCAAACATCTTTGTGAGGACTGAGAGGGGTTGCAATATACAAGTATATCCTTAGATCGGAAAATGCAGAACAAAGTTGAAGTGAGAAAGAGAGTCCTTCGAATCCGGGTGTACTCATAAACTTTACAAGAAAAGATGGAACGATAAAACGTTGGGAGACCTCTCCCCCAGGTTTATGGATTCTGTTGGGCCTGCATATGTGATATTTGGAGGGGATTGCAGCCTCAATATCAGTGCTAGAGAATCCCCTTAGCTAGGTTTTAGTAAGAAACAATAAATAAAGTGTGTGGGTTTCAATTAATATTTTGTATCTATGTTTTGATAAGGGATTGTACATTTAATAAATAACTGTAGAGTGTGACAGTTTTAGGATTAAGAGAATCTCTGATGTTGGGTCGATCAGGAGGAGTATTGTGATGAAGTATGAGGCCTTTGTGCTTAAAAAATTTAATTTTACTTTGCATGTACTACAAGAGACCGAGCATTTATTAGAAATGATGGCAGGATTGCTATAGTTGCAGTGCCTACTGTAAGGTTGTAGGGAGGTGAGTTTCTCCACTGTATACGAATAAAGATGGGATTTGATGAAGGTTTGGGTAGCAACTGCAGCCGTTCGGGCACAGACAGGCACAGACTGCTTGCCCTTGGTGTGCCTTTTGTGTGCAAGCTGTGCTCCTACTGGGTGCGTCCACTGCACAGACGTGCTACATTGCTGAACATAAAGCCCGCCATGCAAAATGGGCATGCTTTGACAGAAATGACGTGTTTGCGTTGAGCAAAAACACTAGTGAGAAAATTAAATCACCAAAGTGGAGGCTAGCCGCTGTTATTACAAAATGAATGTTCCCCTTCAATAGTGACATACTAGGAAATAAAAAGTAACTCCATTAGGTGTCATAAAATACAACACATAAACTGAATAAAAGCAAGAGATGACACTATAAAGATGGTACCAGCGTGCACCTTAGACCCAGGCACCTCCAGTAGTACAAGTGAGAGAACACTCACCATACAGGTTGCAGCAGTCATAAACAATCTGTGTTGATTACCTCTTACTGACATTGTGTCAGTATGACTGGATGTTTCAGTATGACTGGAGGATAGTATTAAAATACAAAAAATATTTTACGTTTATGTGGATATTCACTTAACTGGTGTGTCTTTCCCTTTTGCAGTGAGGTAAAGCTTTCTGTCGTCACCTATTTGACAAATTCCATAGTGGACGAAGTTCTCCAAGAACTGTATCACTCTCACAAAAAGCTGGTAATTTTTTTTTTCATTCCATTTTTGTATAATATTGCTATTTGCATATTTCTAATTAGCAATGCAGTTTATGGTAGTACAATATAACTTTTATAAGGGGCTCATCCCATAAGATGTTCCTCTAAAGGAAGGCCACTGATTGAATGGATATTGTTGTTGAATTTTTATCCATTCTGACCGGATCACTCCAGGGAAAGATGCCAATATTTGAATGAGGTTGGCACCTCAACTACCTTATCATCCATAGAGATGGTACCTTAGGCAGAGCAAAGAGTAACTCAACATAGAAACTGAAGTTTATTTTCTTTAGCATTAGATCTTTGATAAATTCACATAGATTAATCATTCCCCGTCGTCAGTGTGAGAACCTCTAGTTTCCTTCAATAGCACTCAGTAAAAAACATATTATTCTTCGATAGAAAATGTAATTAAACCATGTTCATTTAGTATCTCATTCACCACATTAGAAACTATCCGAAACTCCAGCCAAAAATATGAAGGAGCTCAGTACTCCACTCCATAGAAACCACAATACCTCAGATTGCTACTGCACGTTGTGTGTATAGGGATTCTGCCGTGAGTTCTGATCAGTTTCCCTCACATTTCCAAGTTCATCAATCAGCTTTGATTCCTCTACTTCTCTGGATTGGTTCCTCTCCTTTTTGGCAACTATCTCCCAAGAATGTTTGCCTCTGAGGATTTCTGGGCAAGGAAAAGTGATTTGTGGTTATCAAAGAAAGTTCTCTACAGGCCTGTTGCAAACAGCACATTCATGCAGAAGATCTGCATGATAAATGCATTTATTTCCTAAAAGACCTCACATCTTGGTGTCTGCAGAAGACGTTTCTTCAATGAAACCACAAACAATGCATCTAGACCATAACTTCGAAGTCCCAGAGTGACCTCCAGATTTATTCCCTACAAGTAAGCTCTTCTCTGTCAGTTTCAGTCAGAAATTCTTTCACTTTTACAGAAAGGGGCTGTTGAGCCCTTTCCCAAATCCCTGCAGAACAGAGGCTTCTACTCAATATTCTTTCTTGACAGGAAAAAACAGAAGCTTGGCGTCCTGTTTTAAACCTATGTGAACTCAGCAAACTTCAAAAAACAATCCTTCTGGTTGCTGTGCCAGTTTTGTGTCTACCTGTTAGGATGTAAATCACCTTCATGTGTCTTTACAAAGTGCATGGCTCCAGTGGTGGCATTCTACTGGTTTCTAGGACTTCAGATATAACCTTCCCTCAACAATTGGCTCATCAAAGCTGATCTATTTCTGAGGCAGAGGCCTCTACCAAAGCCTGCCTGAGCTATTTTGCCGTAAATTCATCAATTACATTGCAGTTTTTGGGACCCTTTTTTGACTCCAAAGCAGGAAAGGCGTCCCCATCCAAGGACTGGACATGGCACATGCAGACTGTTTCTCGCCATTTCCAAAGGCTCCAGACTACTTCATTTCATTACTACAAATCATTACTGGGATTATCATCATCTTGCATTCCACTCATTCCACATTGTCAGTTAGGCATGCCCATTGAGGCGAATGGGCTACTAAATGAACCTTTTTTTAAATTTCACTTTCTAGGCAGATTGGTTGTTACTATCTGCTATTGTAGGACCCCAGAGGCTCCCACCTTCTTATCAAGGAATGAACTAAGCATATGAACTTATTTAAGATACCAGTGCTGGAGAACTGTATGTTCGAGGCATTTGAACTGTAGATCATATGCTTTAGCATAGATCGCCATCTGGTGTTGGGTCCGGATGTTTGCCCTTTGTTTTTGCTCGAAGAAGTCTTGTAGTCACGAGGTAGGTGACTCCTCCTTTTGGTGATAGTGCGCATGGGCATCGACTCCATCCTTAGATTGTTTTTTCCCGCCATCGGGTTCGGATGTGTATTGCTGCTCTCCGGTTCGGCACCGTTTTCGGACCCCTTCGACGCGCAATCCACTACCCTCGACGGTATTGTTATCGATCGCGACCCATCATTCGACGCGCATCGTCTTACTTTGGAAAACTTTCCATTGGAAACCTCGAGGCAGGCCGTCGGACCTACCCGTGCCGACCGCGTTAGCAGTCGATGGAACGGACTCCATTTAAACTATGTCCCGGGTGTCGTGCTAAATTTCCACACACCGACCAGCATGAAGTTTGTAACCTCTGCTTGTCCCCGGAACACAACGAAAAAAGCTGCGACGCGTGTCTATCCTTCCGCTCGAAAAAGACACTTCGTGATCGTCGGGCTCGGCGCCATGAAATGCAGCACCAGAGCGACTCCATTCTGGACATCTTCGGAGAAGATTCCGGCATCCAACCTCCAGCTTCGGAGCCAGAGGAAGAAGAGCAGGTGTCTGTGTCCGAAGCCGACTCCGACATGGAGGAAGAGCTCACTGCCGGACAGCGTACCGTGAGTACAACTCCCCCTGGGCCCATTCCACAAAAGACAAAGGCTCCGGTCCCTCCTTCGCCCTCGGGTTCAGGTCGGCACCGACAACACGTTTCCGATGCCCCGCCCTCCGGCTCGGCTCCGAAACAAAAAGGAAAGCCTTCGGGCTCGGGCTCGAGCCAGCCCCGCTCCGATGCCGAACCGACACCTTCGGCTTCGTAACATAAGAGCAAGATACCTTCGGGACCGAAGGTTCCACCTGCTACGCCGAAAGGCTCGGAGCCAAAACCCTACAAGCCCAAAGTCTCAGAGCCGAGACATCCCAAGTCCAAAGACTCGGAGCCGAAACCATCCAAAGCCAAAGACTTGGAGCCGAAATCCTCCAAGAACAAAGATTCGGAGCCGAAATCTTCCAAAAACAAAGACTCCGAGCCGAAATCCTCGAAAACCAAGGACTCAGACAAGCACAAACACACTGAGCCCAAATTAACAACGCCCAAGGGCTCGGAACCGAAACCTTCGGCGCCGAGGTCTCCACGGAAAGATAAAGATACTTTCCCCAAAGAGCTTCCGTCTTACGAACCAATTTTCGATCCAAAACAGAAAAAATTGGTTATAAATCCTAAAACAGGACATATTCAAGCAACCATTCCAAAGAAACGGAAAGCTGACTAGCCAGAGGACCACCATGCCCCTCCTAAAAAGAAGAATATGGGCACTAACCCTTCTCCTCCTTACATTCCACCTCCTTCTCCTCCTCCTAATCCTAACTTGCTCATTACACCTATCAATTCACCAATTAGGCCTATTACACCTAACCCACAGGATGAAGGGGTCGGGGATCAGGATGTGGACACTGACGCTTGGGATGATTACCACACTGACCCAAATACAGACAATGACCCTAATTTGTATCCCTCTAGACCTTCCCCACCTGATGACAGCTTCGGTTATCTTGAGCTCCTTAACAGGGCCGCTCATTACCATGGGGTAGAACTTCACAAAGTACCTTTAGAAGAGGATTTTCTTTTTGAGACACTTTCTTCCTCCCAAAGAACAACTCATACATTACCAATGCTCAAAGGTATGTTAAAACATACACACGAGGTCTTTAAGGATCCTGTAAGGGCTAGGATTATCACTCCTAGAGTAGATAAAAAATACAAAGCAGCTCCTACCGATCCTATTTATATTAAGGGATAGCTACCCCTAGACTCTCTTGTAGTCTCCAACGCACGCAAGAGAGCTAACTCCCAAGCCACAGGTGACACCCCTCCTTCTGACAAGGAGTCCAAGCTTATTGATGCCTCAGGCAAAAGAATAGCTTCGCAGGCAGCAAACAACTGGCGCATTGCTAATGCCCAGGCGCTCCTAGCCCGTTACGACAGGGCTCACTACAATGAGCTAGAAAAACTAATACAACTTTTGCCTGACCAATACAAATCTAAAGCTAACGACCTTATACAGGAAGGTAAGCTTATTACTAACACCTCCATTAAATGTGCACTGGACACAGCAGACACAGCATCTCGTGCAATCAACACAAGTGTATTATTACGCCGGCATGCGTGGCTCAGGATCTCTGGATTTAAGCCAGAGGTGCAAACCTCCATCCTTAACCAGCCATTTGATAAAGAGCATCTTTTCGGCCCAGCTGTTGATACCATGCTGGAAAAGATGAAGAAAGACACTGAGGTCGCAAAGCCCATGGGGGCTTTACAGTTACCAGCCAGTAGAGGTTCCTTTCGCCGCTCTTTCTACAAGGGTGGCTCAAAAACTATGTCCACTGACCATGCCTCCTCCTCTGACAAGGGAAACAATCAATCCCCCTCGCCCAGAGGATATTCTAGAGGAGGTTATAGAGGAAACAATAATAGAGGAAGAGGAAGAGGTAATTCCACACGCTCTTCCCCCGCAAACAAACGACTTCCATCCACTACCCCCCTGATCATCCCACTCCTGTCGGGGGACGTCTCTCCCAATTCTTACCTGTCTGGAATTCAATCACCTCAGACAAATGGGTACTACAAATTATCAAACATGGTTACTGCCTGGAGCTTACAAACACTCCACCAAATATTCCTCCAAGAGCACATGCAATGTCACCGGATCATCTCACTCTCTTAAAGCAGGAGGTTCTATCTCTGTTACAAAAACACGCTATAGAACCTGTTCCGTTAATACATCAAGGAACCGGGGTATACTCCCTGTATTTCTTAATTCCCAAAAAGGACGGCTCTCTCAGGCCTATATTAGACCTCAGACAGTTAAACCTCTACATACAATCAGACCACTTCCACATGGTCACACTCCAACAGGTGCTCCCACTTCTTCAGCAAGGCGACTTTCTATCCACTCTAGATTTAAAGGATGCCTACTTCCATATTCCCATTCACCCTGCTCACAGAAAATATCTCAGGTTTGTGGTGGACGGACAACATTACCAATTCAAAGTCCTCCCATTTGGAGTAACTACAGCACCCAGGGTTTTCACCAAGTGCCTCGCAGTAGTCGCAGCTCATCTAAGAAGACAGCACGTTCATGTCTTTCCTTACCTAGACGACTGGCTGATAAAAAACAGATCACAACAAAGCTGCATACATCACACTCTAAAGACAGTCCAACTGCTTCATGACTTGGGTTTCACCGTAAACCTCACCAAGTCTCACCTCCAACCATCCAACACGCAAGTGTATCTAGGAGCAACAATAGACACTTGCAAAGCCTTAGCGTACCCCAACCCAGTCAGGATTCGCAACATGCAAGCTCTAATTTCACAGTTTCAGCCTCAACACTCACTGCCAGCCAGAGTGTTCATGGAACTAATCAGAATGATGGCTTCTTGCATTTTAATCGTCCCATATGCAAGACTTCAAATTCGTCCCCTACAGGAATGCTTAGCACATCAGTGAAACCAGGCTCAAGATCAGTTATCAGATCTGGTGTTGATAGATGGCCATACTCATCGCTCTCTGCAGTGGTGGAACATACAAAACCTTTCCAAGGGGCGGCCATTTCTCGATCCCGTTCCACAGATAGTTATAACAGCAGACGCATCCCTCACAGGTTGGGGAGCACATATGGAAAAACATACAATCCAGGGCATGTGCACTCTGCGACAAAAACAATTCCACATACCCCATCTAGAACTGCTAGCAATTTTTCTAGCATTAAAAGCTTTTCAACTTCATCTAGTAGGCAAAGCTTTCCTGGTTCGCACAGACAACATGACAGCCATGTACTACATACAAAAACAGGGGGGGACGCACTCTCTGCAGCTGTCACAGTTAGCACAAAGCATCTGAAGATGGGCCATACCTCAAAAGATATATCTCCTTGCAGAACATCTTCCAGGAGTACACAACCAAGTTGCGGATCTGCTCAGTCGTCAACGACAGCAGATACACAAATGGGAACTTCACCCTCAAGTTCTCCTCCCATTCTTCCAAATGTGGGGCTTCCCAGAGATAGATCTGTTCGCCACCCACCTAAACGCAAAATGCCCAAACTTTGCGTCCAGGCATCCACACCCATTGTCCAAAGGCAATGCACTATGGATGAATTGGTCAGGGATATTTGCTTACGCTTTTCCACCTCTCCCACTCATTCCATTAGTGGTTCGGAAACTCAAACAACACTCCCTGACGCTTATCCTAGTTGCTCCCACATGGGCCCGACAACACTGGTTCACAACTCTGCTGGAACTATCAGTAGTTCCCCAACAAAAACTACACCTCTCCCCCAAGTTCCTTACTCAGAACCATGGAGAGATAAGACATCCAGATCCCAATCAGCTCAACCTTGCGATTTGGCACCTGAAGTCCTAGAGTTTGGCTACCTTAATCTTCCGCCAGACTGTATGAATGTTATCAAAGAGGCTAGACGCCCTACCACAAGAGCATGCAACGCAGCAAAGTGGAAGAGATTTGTTGTGTATTGTAACAACAATCAGATCAATCCACTAGATGCTTCAATAAAAAACATCATTTGTTATTTATTACACCTGCAACATTCTAACTTAGCGTACACATCCATATGCTTACATCTCGCTGCAATAGCAGCATATCTGCAAAATAGACAGACAGCACTTATCTCTTTTTAGAGTGCCCGCTATTAAGGCTTTTATGGAAGGACTCAAAAGACTCATTCCTCCCAGACTTCCACCTTCTCCAGTGTGGAACCTTAACATAGTCCTTACAAGACTCATGGGTCCACCATTCAAACCGTTGCACAAATGCGAAATACAATTTCTCACATGGAAAGTAGCCTTCCTTATAGCCATCACTTCTCTAAGGAGAGTGGGTGAGCTTCGGGCACTAACCATAGAGGAACCATTTTTTCAAATACACCAAAACAAAGTGGTCCTTGGGACTAACCCCAAATTCTTACCTAAAGTCATCTCTGCCTTTCATATCAACCAATCTGTTGAGTTGCCTGTATTCTTCCTTCAACCAGATTCAGTGGCAGAACGTGCCCTTCACACATTAGATGTCAAGAGAGCACTGCTTTACTACATGGAAAGAACAAAGGCCTTTAGGAAAACTAAACAACTCTTTGTTGCTTTTACTCCACCACATAAAGGCAATCCCATTTCTAAATCAGGCATTGCAAGGTGGATAGTTAAGAGCATTCAAATATGCTACATTAAAGCTAAACGCACACTAACAATTCCTCCTAGGGTGCATTCTACATGCAAACTAGGGGCTTCTATGGCATTCTTAGGAAACATACCCATAGATGACATCTGCAAAGCTGCAACATGGTCTACACCACACACATTCACAAAACACTATTATGTAGATGTGTTAGCAAAACAACAAGCTAGTGTGGGCCAGGCAGTTTTACGAACACTATTTCAGACCCCTGCAACAGCTACAGGTTAGCCACTGCTTCAAAATAACTGCTTTATAGTCTAAGCTAAAGCATGTGATCTACAGCTCATATGCCTCGAACGGAAAATGCTACTTACCCAGTATGCGTCTCTTCTTGGCATATAGAGCTGTAGAGTCATATGCACCCACCCGCCTCCCCGGGTACCTTTACCTGTTGCAGTGATATCTTACTTAGATACAATTTACATGGACATCTCTTTTATTACTTTACTAACTCCATCATCACCCTTTATGGCAAAACAATCTAAGGATGGAGTCGATGCCCATGCGCACTATCACCAAAAGGAGGAGTCACCTACCTCGTGACTACAAGACTTCTTCGAACAAAAACAAAGTGCAAACATCCGGACCCAACACCAGATGGCGATCTATGCTAAAGCATATGACTCTACAGCTCTATATGCCAAGAACAGATGCATACTGGGTAAGTAGCCTTTTCCTTACAGGTAACTTGTTCCTTATGCAGCAGAGGCGCTTTGATGAGCTAAAGCTTGCTAATATTCTTCACTTCATAGCAATGGAGGGTCACAATAAAATCTATTCCTTTAGCCCATCAGAGAACATGAGTTCAGTCAATCATGTATTTGACAATCCTTTTCCCTTTTGTGCTTCCTGTCCTGAATGCTTAAAGGACAACAGCCATTTTCTATCTCAGCCTTTATAGTTTTGACGCAGGGCCAAACTATAAAGAACAAAAGAAAAAAAAATCTTGGGGCATTAATACAATGGTGAAACATGGGGCGCGGTATCACCATTTGCGTACCTTTTTTTTATACCTTCAAATGGTACCTTAAACTGCAGTTCATGTTATTGTGAATTTAGCAAACTGATCCACATGTTGCCTCAGTATGGTTGGTTCTAAATTCACAGATGATGGGGGGCTTGGCCAAGATGGCGGCGGACACATGGAGATGATGGACGGAGTGCTGAAGCTTTTCAGACACAAGATGGCGGCAGGCTAGGACGTGTTTCCCTGCTGCTCCGTCCTGCCGCCTTTCCAGCACTCACATAGCGTCCACCGGCTCACTCTCTGAAGGCCCCCCGGGGAATTTATTTGCTGCCGGGGGAGTGAGTGGAGGCACCTGCCCCAGGCAGGGGCGAGTAGCACAGCGCAAAGCGGAGCAGGGTGCAGTGCCGCCAGAGCGGGGAGAGGTGAGCGGCTGCCGAGAGGCGCGGCCTGGTTTCTGGCCGAGTGGGGACCCCGGCGGAAGACACGGGACTCCGGCTGCCTGCTGAGGAGCAGCGGACCGACGCCGGCAGAAGGAGGGTGCTGACGGGCCCGGCCCGGGACTGCCTGGGGCCCACACTCGATATCTCTGAAGGCGCTGGTCCTTGGAGCAGGGGAGCGGGGCCCGTGGCTCCTGGGCCGCGGACAGGCACCAGCGCAGCAGACGGAGAGCGGAGGGGTGCGGTGTTCCATTGCCCCCCCCTACGGAGCGAAGCCTGGCTCTCGATTGAGTGTGGGACGCCTAGACTTGCCTGAAGCGGCTCCAGGAGGCCCCACCACTCATAGCGGGAGCGGCCCGCCCGGCAGATCGTAGACGAGAGCGGAGGGGGGCACTGGGACCAGTGGCTCATCTCGGAAGACTGCAGCCCGTCGACGGTGAGTGCTCACCACTGTTTCCTGGTCCCCCACTCAGGGAGGCGGCTGTCTGAGGCGCTCTGGGGGCTCCTACGGGACGGAGAGGCAGAGGGGAGGGGGTGACCCCCTCCCCGGTCCCGGGATCCCTAAGCGGGAGGCACCGAGGCGGGCTCAGAGGAGGGCCAGCTTTGCGAAGCCCTGAACTCTGCAATAGACTAACAGGAAGGCCTTACCCACGTGGCCACCCAGAAACAGCAAGAGACCCGTGCCCCATAGGTGGGCGCCGGGCAGCGCAATCGGTCTACCAGGGGGGTGGGGGAGTCCTACCCCCCATCGAAGATCATCCGCTGAGTGGCGCTGCGGTCTGCAAAGGAGGCCCGGGTTGGGGCCCCTTATGCTTGAATACAGCTATCGGTCCCAGGGGACCGCGGACTCTTTGATCAACGGAGGAGGCCCCGGGAGGAGCAAACAGCGCGAACGCCAGGGGGGCAAGCGACGACTTCCACAGAGGCCCCGCAATGAGGGAGTGAATAACTGAATGCCCCTTGGAGGGCCCTCACTGGGGAAGACCGGACGCGGGGAGGGGTGGCCCCTGACGCGATGGGCCGGGATACAGAATATTGGTGCCCCCGCGGTGGCCACCTCATCACCGCCTAGTCCCGAGGGACCGGGAGACGCGTATCCCCCCCAGAGCCATCAGCCCTCGAGCAGATCGGAAGAGGGAGGCTAGGCGGCGGCCACGTGGTCCAGGGCCTATGACTCACGGACGAGAGGAGCAGGTGACGCTTGAACTCATCAGCAAGACAATCCTAGACTACGGCCCGGGCAGCATGGCCGGACCACGCGCAAAGAAAGACCGATCCCTCAAAGAAATGTTCGGAAGACAGGCAACCCGGGGTTGGAGGATGCACCCGCGCCCCACAAAATGGATTCCAAGCAAGAGACCGACGGCGGAGAGGGCCCGATCACCAAGGCTTACATGGAATGTTCACCTCCCTACGCGCAGATATACAGGCGATAAAGTCAGAAATCGCCTCCGAGAAGTGCGCCGTGATGTAGACGGAGTGGGAGAAAGAGTGGCCGAGCTTGAGGACAGAGAGACGAGTCGAGTGGAAGAAGTAGCCTGGCTCCAACAAGAAGTGCTGAGGTTGAAGGACAAGCAACTAGATCTCCAAGCGCACAACGAGGACCTTGAGAATAGGTCAAGAAGAAAAAATATCAGAATCCGCGGTGTGCCATCCAAAGCAGAGGGCTCCGACCTGCGTGGGTACGTCACAGACCTCCTTCTTCATGTTGAGGGCCTACCGGGGACTTCTCCTCTGCAGCTAGATCGGGTTCACAGGGTGGGCTCGGAGAGGTCAGGTAAAGGACCCCCAGCTGACATCTTGGTGTGTGTCCATGATTTTCAGACCAAGGAGGACATCCTCAGGAAGGCCAGAGACTCACATCCAATTCACTTAAAAGGCCACTCTCCGACCTTCTTTCAGGACCTCTCGAGGATTACCCTGCAGAGGTGCAGGGATTTCCGCCCCATCACGGAGCACTTAAGACAGGCCAAGATCCCTTATGCCTGGGGGCACCCTTTTCGAATCATCTTCAAATACAAAGGGGCGCTGCATCAGATAAGATCTCTCTGCGAGGCCTGCGCTCTCCACAGCTGGATCCTCCAGAGGTCCCTGAAGAGCAGCCCGTATCTCCTAAGCGGCAGCGACCGGCCTGGCAGAAGGTGACAGGAGTTCGCCGGGGGCCTCGGCCGGATCCTGATACCATTAACAAAGAGAGACAAGCAGTGTTGCAAGCGCTGTCGTCTGAATCTTCCACTCCGATGGCTTCATGAACAGTAGCGAGATTGCCCCCGGGGGTTGAAGTGTGCCGGGCGAGGAACCAAAAGAGGCGGTGGGGGACAAGGGGGACTTCCATCTGGCACGATGAACCACCCTACACACGCCCGAGAAAACGGTCCTCTTCGGGATCTTCTTGCTAGTAAAGATCCATCCTGGCCTCACACGCCTCACACTGATTCGTCGGAAAGAATGGACTCAGACACTGAGTTGTTATCTTTTCCTTTATTTACTATCTCCTTTACGGTTTCTAAGAGGATCTATCTGTCTTCTCTCTCTTCTTCCCTTCCGCACCAACCCAGGGTACTGCGGGTTAGTACGCCACCAAGAAACTTCACTATAGAGCAGACTGGCTGGGCCTGGCAGCGGCAGTGCGAGCTTCAAGGGCGTAGGGCAGGAAGGGGGGTTTCACCGCTCTGATGCATAACATCTGCATAGTGAGCCTCAATGTCCGAGGCCTCAATAGTCCAGTCAAGCGCAGAGCGATCTTATCCTACTAAGAGCACATTGGGGGGACATTTGCTTATTGCAAGAAACTCATCTGCTGGCAAGGGACAACCATCGCATGCGCTCCTCAAGGTTTCCTAGGCAATACTGGTCCTCAGACTCATCTAAGAAGAATGTAGTAGCTAACCTACTCGCCCATTGCTTCCACGGGAAGGTGATCGAGACTATCGCCGAGCATGGGCAGAGCCTTAGGGCTTAGAATACAATGGGGTGACATACAGTTCACAGTAGCGTCCCTATATGCGCCGAATGAGCACCAGGAGTGCTTCCTTCTAGCCTACCTAGAGCTGGTGCTGGCCACGCCCGATCGGGGTTGGTAATTGGGGGAGACCTGAACTTAGTGATGAATGCAGACTTAGATCGCTCAGGCCATCGCACGACTCAAACAGGGACACTCTCGCGGGTGGGACAACACTGGCTTGCAAACAGCACACTCAATGATATATGGAGGCAGACACACCGTGCTTCCAGGGACTATACATACTACTCGGCAGCTCACAAGACTTATGCCCGAATTGACCACTTTTTAGTCTCAGACGCCCTGAGGGGATGCCTGGTCGACGCCACAATAGAGCCGTGCTCTCACTCTGATCATGCCCTAATCACGCTATCGCTGGATTTGGGGGCCGCTCCACCTCGGCAGTCGCGCTGGCGCCTTCGAGATACGCTGCTGCACTCCGAACAGGTAACAAAGGCCATCCTGGAAATCCTTAGAGACTATCTCACCAATAATGACGGGGAGGGCGTGCGTCCAGCCTCTTTATGGGAAGCTTTAAAGTTGGTTACACGGGGGGAGCTGATAGCTATCTCAGCGCATGATAACAAGCTTAGAAAGGAGCATAGAAAGGAGATAGAGAAGGAGGTGGCGGAATTGGAATCTAGACCTAGAGCGGAAGCGGCTCATCCTTCGCAGGCTGGACCTTTACAGGGCCGAATACGCGGTACTTCGACCTACATCACTAGTTTTTTCTTAGTGGTAATCGCTCTGGCCGCATGCTCGCCTATAAACTGAGACAGAGAGAGGTTTTGGGGTCGGTTTCGGCAGTGAAAGCCCAATCGGGGATGCTAGTCCACACGGACTCCGAGATAGCAGAGGCGTTCAGTGCGTTTTATTCCAAGCTCTACTCAGAGGGAGACTCTCCAAGTGGAGACATAGCCGCCTACTTCGAGGGAGTACAGTTAGCCACGTTGCCGGTAGATGCGGCCGCCCACATTGATCGCCCAATTCAGATAGAGGAAGGGATTACAGCGATTACCCGCCTTAAAGTAGTTAATCCCCTGGCCCGATGGCTTCACCCCTCTGTTTTATAAGAAATTCTGTCAGATTCTCGCCCCCATACTGACGCGGCTCTTCAACTCGTTCCTGGACACTGAGGTATTGCCTGACTCCTTTACCGAAGCATCAATATCGGCCATTCTAAAGCCCACGAAGGACCCCCAGGACTGCGCATCCTATCGGCCGTTTTCTTTGCTTAACGTGGACGCAAAGATCTTCACCGGTATCTTGGTCGTGCGCCTCAATCCGTACATGGCGGGCCTAGTCGACCCGGACCAGGCCGGATTTATCCCGACGAGACAGGCCGGGGACAACACGAAGCGTCTCATTCATCTAACAGACCTCCTAGCCCGTTCTCAACAGGAGGCCCTCTTGTTGTCGGTGGACGCGGAGAAGGCCTTTGATAGGGTCCTGGGCCATTTTTATTGGAGACGCTACGACGGTTTGGTTTCGGGGGCAGGTTTCTTAGCTGGATACGATGCATATACACAGCGCCCAGAGCGTCGGTCAGGGTCAACGGGTATTCCTCTGGGCTCTTTCCAGTCTGCAGGGGGACCCACCAGGGGTGCCCTCTTTCCCCTCTACTGTTTGCTCTATATATGAAGTCAATGGCTCAGAGGGTAAGAGACAACCCAGGGATCTCCGGAATCCGACTCGGGCAGACACGCATACTATCAGCTTGTACGCCGACGACGTGATCCTATCTTTGATGAAACCAGCGACCTCCTTGGCAGCGTTAGTGGGCGAATTCTCCTGCTTTAGCGAAGTTTCGGGGTTTACGGTTAATATCCAGAAATCGCAAATCTTAAATCTGTCCACCCCCCCGACTCAGAGGAAGCCCTGCTAAAACAATTCCCCTTCTCATGGGCCAAGCACCACATTCCGTACTTGGGTATTCTCCTGGCGCGCATGCCGGCCAAGACCCTAGCAGCCAACTACACACCACTTCTGGAACAAACTAATAAGACAATGAGCACGTGGTCACGTTTGGGTCTCTCGTGGGCAGGCCGGATAGCAGCGGTCAAGATGACAATACTGCTACGCATACTCTACATCTTTCAAACCATTGCCCTAACCCCTTCCTTGACCATAATACGAAGCTTCCAGCGAACTATCAACCGCTTTGTCTGGGGTGGGAAGCAACCGCATCTTAGCCTAAGGGGTGATGGGAGTCCCAGTGGTATTGCGGTACTTTCAAGCTTCTCAACTACGGTTCACCCTGGAGTGGAACCGTCCACTCTCGGAGAAGCATTGGACATTTATGGACCAAGCGATAGCGGGCAATAACATCTGGCAGGAGGTCTGGCTCCAGCGTAAGCACAGGGCATGGGGTCTCTATTCTTCACCGGTCACTGCGTCCACTCTTAGGTCCGACACGGGTTCACCACCTTCCCCTCCCCGATGACTCCGCTGGTGGACAATCCGGACTTCCCGCCAGGGTGCAAATCAGAACCCTTTCAGCAGTGGCGGGCGAAGGGATGTAAAAGGATGGGCTTTCTCTTTGACCTAGAGGGTATTATCCCTTTTGACCAACTTTAGGTGGACTACGCAATACCCGCTTCGGACTGCTATATGTATCAGCAGGTGCACCATTGGGAAACCTCCCCAGAGATAAGACAAAGGGCCTCGCGACAGCTCACGCGTTTTGAGAAGTGGCTCATCACTAAAGATAATGACAAACGCATTATTTCGGAGCTCTATGCGTTCCTCTCCGCGGACACTCCACTCACGAAATCTAAGGGACAGTTAAGATGGGAGGAGGAACTGGGCATACGACTTACCAACAAGGAGTGGCAGGAGCGGCTCATGATATCCCAGGTACAGAAGCAGCTTATAAGGTGGCCGTGTACTCGTACCTAACACCAGCCCGGCTCAACCACTGGAACAAAGGACGTTCGGCCTCCTGCTGGTGGGGCTGCGGTCAAACTGGCTCCTTAGTACATCTCCTTTGGCACTGCCCCAAGTTAGTAAGATATTGGGATCTAATATTACACGACATAAATGACGCCTTTGACACAGACATCCCACGCTTCCCTGCTTACACTCTGCTAGGTCTCCCCAACCGCCTGACCTTTCCCTTGCGCTCCGTGAGAGGAAGGCAGATAGCGATAGCGATCAACGCCGCACGACTAGAGTTACTGAGTTACTGAGCCACTGGGGCTCTGAGAGGGTACCTGACCACTCTGCTTGGCTCAGACTGCTTTGGGCGGTGTTAGGAATGGAATGACTGTCGCTGGTGGCAGAGGGAAAAGTGGATGCATTCCAAGAACTCGAGGCCCCCTTCATAAACATCTTTAGTAAGGAGTTCAGGGAAGTTACCTGCCCGAAGCTATTACAGGTTTTGCGACTCACTGCTACTGATCAACCTCATAAGCCGCCAGAAGCCTTGATCCAGGACTAACTCAAGGTGCGGAGGAGATTGTGGAGGGGGAGGGGGGTTACTGTTCTCTCTTCTCTTTTTCTTTTTTCTCTATTTTGCCGTCCTATACGGCTTGTTGCCATGGTAGATTCTACCTTACAGAGGCTATTCGTTAGCAGTAACATGAGAATAGGCTCTCGAAGAGCATGCATATGGAACTCAGTTCTGGCTGGGTAGCCTGATATAGCTCTGGGACTACGCTGCCTGCCTCCGGGTTGTTGGCATTTAGCTGTGTTAAGCTCTAAGAGGAGTGTTCTCAAAGCTGAATACTCGCTATGTACGGCTATAAGCTTTAAATGCTAAATTTTGTTATAAACTAATAAAAAGAGTTCTACCATAAATTCACAGATGATCCCAGGGTTCTCATTAAGATAAGGCACAGAGACCTACAATGTGCCACTTGTGAAATGAGGAGGCATATTATGAAGAATCGTAGTTAATACCATTATTAATGTCCCTGTATACTGTATGTATGTATGTATATGTATATGTAAATGTATACTGTAGGAACCGCTCATCTCACCAGGAAAGATCCCAAATGGGGTACAGGAAGAGTCACAGATAAAGTGAATATCTAAATTACCCAGAGGTGTGGGAAGCAGATTCTCAGCAACAACTGCGGTGGCTCAGGGAGAGGGCTTGACACCGCAGACAGGAAAGGAGACTGAATAGGAGTGAAATTTTTGACAGTATTGAAAAGCTGAGTTTCATTACAGTTTGTAAACTTTAAAAATCTGAGGAAATATCTTTAAATCATGATGAGACATTACCAGTTACAATAGAAAAACAACGCTCCTTTTTAGGTCTCGCCTACGCAGCGCGCATGCGCTGCATAGGAGGGGACCTCTTGTAATCGACTCGCTTTTTTGGCCAAAAACGTGCACGCGTTGCATTGCTTTCAATGGCAACGCGTGCATGTTTGGCGATTCCCTTGCGGGAGCGAGCTTGATCATCTGTTTGTAATTAACTTGCAAACAGATGGTGCCCTTGGCTCGCTCCCACAAGGGAAACGCTCTGCGAGTCTTTTTTTTAACTTTGTTTTTTTTTTACTTTGAAACTGAGTGCGGCGCCGCTTCACGGACACCACGCTTGGTTTATTGATATATTTCTTAACTTTAGCACTGAGCGCAGCGCCCGCTTCAAGGACACTGCGCTCAGTGTTGAAGTTAAGAAATATATAAAGAAACCGAGCGCGGTGTCCGTGAAGCGCGCCGCGCTCAGTTTAAGCTTAAGCATTTGCAATGCAATCGGACCGATTACATTGCAAATGCTTGTTTTGTTCTGTCAGCCAGAACTGCAATTTCTCCAAGGGCTCATTTTATCGCGGTTCTTCGAAATGCGCCTGCCCGATGACTGTAAAAGTACATTAACATTCTGTAAATGAACGCGCTGTGTAAAATGTAACATTATGCAGATTTACTTCGCTTTACGAAAAGTGTTATTAATTTTCCACTGAAGTGACAGCTCTGCCATACGAGACACTTAGTATTTCTTGGAAGCTGCTGTTCGGGTTTCGAAGTGTTATTTTGAATCATGAAGGAGAACGGAATCGTGCTTTGCGTTATGCAGAAATATGTGGCTAATTCCCTTTAAGTGTCTGAACAGGCCGCATTAACGGGTACGAAGAGACACTTCTCAGCAGAAGACAAGCCACCTGAAAGCAATAGCTGCTGACATTTTTTATCCCTTATCAATCATTAACAGGCCCTTGGTAGGAAATTATGTTGTTCTCTGTTGGTATTTCAAGCCATAACACATTTAATATTTCTGCGCGCACTGCAGTAAGCCCAACGTAATTAGAAATTCATAAATGGAGGCTCGTTGAAGAAAGCGCTTTCTCCCTTTTAATTGTGCTGTAACTGCTGCTTAGTAAAGAAGAACAGCTCAGGAGGCAGAAGATGTTATTCACACGGCTGCAGGTGCAATTAGCATAATCTCTGGGGTGCCCTTTAAAGATGCTGTTTTATAGCAAGATATAAACCGAAGCATCAGGGGAAACAGTATGGAAAACAGATCCGAATGGCGGTTCGTGTTGATGTAATAAAACTGAGCTAACATTCCGGGGGCTTTTGCGCCAAATGTGTTTTACTCTCCCTAACGTTTTCGCATGTCCTGTTTTCCCACACTCGGACCATAATTATAGATAACGTTATGTTCTGGTACAGTAAATATGCCCACGTAAATACGATTCTGCCCAATGCTGTTTATTCCCCGATGAGGTTTTTCCCTATACATTCCAGGTTTTCCTGCCCGGGATTGGGAATAACGAGCGGCATTGAAATTTACACACCCGGTCACCAGCAAGGTTTTCCTCTTTCTGACTCGTTTTCCCAAGGCGAATTTCCCCAGGTTTTTCCTAACTAAATAAGTAGGCACTGTCGCGTTCATGCACTCTCGGGCACTCCCGCACTCGCAAATTAATATTTGTTCAACACCGTTTTTATCATTTTGTGGGCTGGGCTTGCTTTAGGCTTTTTACCTCGGGAGTTCTGCTTGTTTCAAAGTAAAAATGTGCTTGTTTCATCATATTTCAACCTGGCATATTTACCTTGCATATGCATGGTGCTACAGTTGGTGACTTGCATTAGTTGGGTGTGCGCCTGCTGTGTTCCCACAATACACTGCGTGCCTTGTCTGTTTACTGTGCTCTTTTCAACTATAGTGCCTCGGGCGCTGTTCTCACACCGACTGCTTTTTTTATATGTTTTACGCCCAACATTTACCTCGCGTCTCCCTCTTGTTCTTAAATCCTCTCTCCCTAGAGGAGTTCGGTTTGTTTTCTGCCAACCAACCTCGTGGCTTAACATGCTACCCCTCCCCCATCCGCCCTGCAGGGCTACTGCTCCGTCGCCCTTGCCCCACTTGAGTCTAATTTATATTCCACCCTCGGCCGACTGCTGCTTGGTTCAGCTCTCCCAGCTGCCCGGTTCCACCCTCCAAACCTTCCGAGGCTCGGCCACCTCCCCTCCACCCCCCAGTCTGCCTGCTGTGCTGAAGTTACTCGGCCCCCTACGCCCTGAGCCGAGCGCTTTGTTTACCTTTCCATCTTTGTCGAAGGGGATGTCCTGGTCTCCAGCCGACAGGTCCTGCTCCGGGCCTCCCTCCTTGGGGTCCAGTGGCGCAGAGCAGACGGTCTTGTTATCTCTCTCTCCCATACACACATGCTTGGCACTGTCGCGTTCATGCACTCTCGGGCGCTCCCGCGCTCGCAAATGAATATTTGTTTATCATGCAGCATGAATATGGAGTTTTGTGTACGTCTTCGACAGCAGTGAATTCTGCTGGGTGCATTTGGACTTCACATTATACCGTACGATTACCTACTACATACACGCTCCTCTGCAGTAGACAGATTTTGGGGTTTGCAAATATATGAAATTACTACAAATCACTAAACGTGTTGACCAGTGGTGAATAAGTTTATCGGAAACCGAACGTGAAACGTCCACTTAAGCACATGCGCTTAGCTGTGCGTAGAGTGCACTGATTGTAAACCAGGCTCAGGTTGTCTCCGAACGTTTCTCGCTTTGCGTGCAAATATATGTATTTAGGAGATTACATTGCGCTGCAAGTCATCAAGACAAAGTAGGATCGCGGGAGCAGAGGTAGTGAAAGCTCTTACAGCCTGAGGGGTCCAAAGCCTAGGGTGAACCAGGCAGTCTGAAATCACTCACCATGATGGTGTTACACTAATAAACAAGCACAGTTGCTATTACTAACAAAGTCTTCTCAGGACCTGGCTTATACAAGTTTTTGGTTTGCAGTTTTCTCTAGCGCAAACTAGACCTGAAGGTATTTCAGCGCTTTACATGAGCACCAGTTACATTACACAAGGACACATTCATTTTTGTAGTAGGCATGGTGAGATCAAGTGATTTACCCAGAACCACAAGATGTTGCACCGACGCGTTCCCCAGGGTAAAAGCCGGCAGCTCTGGCCATTACGCCACATCCTCTCTACATGTAAGGTCATTGTAATTTATGTAGTATCCCGCCGTAATAGTGAATTTTGAGCCATTTATCATTCTAGCGTAGATTAGAAGTCCACACAGCGAGCAAAGATGTGCTTTCTGTGGTTCTAGACTTCAGGGCCTCGTTCATCACATCCTTATCACGTCATTACGACCATGACATGTTGACCCGTGTGCAGTGTCCTGGTTACGCAGGCGTTTACTGAGTAATAAATTATAATGACACATGTTACACTAGGCGGCATGGCTACATCACAAACAGGTAGGTGCCTACTCATGCGCAGTTGCATCTTTGCCAAAGACACTCATTACTACAAAGAAGGACGCATTGACAAAAGCAAGAGGCCTGCCTTTTTTTATTGTGAAAAGCTTCTGTGTGTTGTACGCAGAATACATTGTGTAAGGTAGCTGTGTGCACGGAACAGTTTTGTAAAAGAGGCTGTGCGATTAACACCAAAAGAATAGGAGATGTTGTTTGGTAAGAGTTGTAAACAGGGACTTTTTTAGAGAGTGAAGCATGTTTAGTGGAAGAGCAAAAAAAACAAGCATTGGCATAGCCAATAGGTCTCGCCTTTGAAACCTTATAAGTGTTTAGCCATGCAACAGTTGATGTTGTTGCACCAAGGATATTGTGCTGCATAACTAAATACTTATAAGGTCCCAAAAGCGAGACCAATTGGCTAAGCCAATGCTTGTTTTCTTTGCTGAAATACTGCTGCCTAAATTAATTAGTGAGCAAATACCTCATAAAAATGTGATACCCGACATATTTATGGATAGCCTGAAAGACTCCCTGAAAGATTCTGTGGTAGAGAGGGAAGAAAGTTAGCCAGATGGCCTATGTAAGAAAAGCCACGCTTGGAGGGAACAAACAGAGCTTCCTAAAAGAAAAACAAGCATTGGCTATGCCAATAGGTCTGGCTTATGAATGAAAGTGTGTCTTGTATCACAAAAAGTGTTTAGGCCCTTCATAGATCATCATACATGTATTCTGTCACAATTCTTTGCATTAATCGAGTCACTGACTCATTCGTGCATTCGCCCTTTGACACAATCGCAATAAAGCACACACAAGTTCAACTACATTTGCACCATAAATTAAAAGAATACAAGTAGAAAAAAGAAAATATGCTGTTGTCTATATGCTTGCAATAACAAAACATAGCAGTGGGTGCCTTGCTGAGCTATTCTGAATAGTCTGTCATTGTTTCAAAGTTCCAGCTTGGTTCCCATATTTAGAACCAATGTGTTGGCCATCTTGGAATGGTGAAACTATGATACGCTATGGACAACAGCATTCAGTCATGGTCTCCTTGTTTAGAGGAAGTGGCCATGTGAGCGGCAAGCAAGGGACCCGTTTGCACTGTTCAGAGAGCTGTAGTATCATTTAAAAAAAAATTAAAATAAAAAGAGGAGCAGCAAAGAAATGAAAGGGTGACTATTAAAGAAGAAAATTTAAAACTGAAGGACTGGCCAACCACCCCTCAGACTGAAGCACACTCATTGTCAGGTGAATGTACACAAATGATCAGAAAATGCTGCCATTCACAGAGCAAGAGAGCCAATAACTGGTGTGAACAGAACCATTACCCCATGCAGTATACTGTCATGGATACATGCAGACTGTAAATGACACTGAGACAGAGAAATAGCAGAACAAAGCTGACCCAAAGGGCAGCTATGCACCTATATGTATATATAAAAGCGGTCCTAACTAACTACACAGTAGCAACTGCCATATATATATATATATAACCATGGTGGAATCAGATAAGTCTTTCAAGGACGGACCTGGGGTGAATGAATGGATTTCTTTGGAAATATTTCTAAAGATTTGTTAAATGGTGCCAAAGTTATTTCCAAATCCAAAAATGTTCTTCCTATGGTAACTAGGTCCTAACTAACTACACAGTGGCAACTGCACAGTTGCCACTGTGTAGTTAGTGAGTTGCCACTGTGTAGTTAGTTAGGACCTAGTTACCATAGGAAGAACATTTTTGGATTTGAAATATCTTTGGCACCATTTAACAAATCTTTAGAAATATTTCCAAAGAAATCCATTCATTCACCCCAGGTCCTTCCTTGAAAGATTTATCTGATTCCACCATGGTCATATATTTGGATTTCCATTTCACTGCTTTTCCTATTAATTTGGATTATATTTATTGCAGTTTTCTTTTTGCTCCTAAATAGACGTTATCTCCCAGAACACTCTGCTGTTGAACTGGTAGCTGAGGCGCTGAAGCCTCATTCTTCTTCACATAAACTGTGAAGAGGCCTGTCCCTTGTCAACATTTCTGCATTTCCTGTACCCGATGGAATTGTTTGGGATAAGGTCCCATTTGATATCTTTGGTCCTACAGAAACATTATAAATCCCTTATGTGTTTAAAGCATCTATAGATGATAGCATCACTTCTGGTAGTGTTTCTACTATGCCTTATTCAAGGGATCCTCCTTCGACGTCTTTTCCCTTTCGACTCCCAGTGGATAAGGTAACAACACTGGATCAGATCCAACAGCCTAAAAACCTATGGACTCGATCTTTGGTGTTAGTCTGGATCCTGTTGGTGTGTTTTGGGCTCCGTGGATCCATGGAGTTTTGGGAACTAGTGTGGTAATAAGAAGGCATGCTTGGATCCGTTCAGCTGGTTTTTCAACAGATGTCCAGCATTCTTTGATGGATATGCCATTTGATGGCTCAAGGTTGTTTGGGAAGAAGACAGATCCTGCCCTTGAGAGATTTCAGGACCTCAGAGCGACTGCTTGTTCTTTAGGACAGGCAACTCCGGTGCGCCAGTTGTCACAACAACAGTGCCCATTTTGTGGGTTTGGCAGTGGGTACGTTCAGAGACAGATGGTACATACCACCAGTGAAGCAGTCCAACCAGGCATTTAGAGGACGTGGTCGAGGAGCAGGTAGACAACGTACAGCTTCCCAAACACAACAATCTGCCCAAACAACAGCCCCAACTTGATCAACTTCAAAGCCTCTCTAAGTTGACCTTAATGCCTCATAATCAGCCGGTTGGGGCTCATATCACCTACTACCTTCCAGCTTGAAGGATCATTACTTCAGATAAATGGGTGCTCTAGATCGTGGCACAAGGTTACTCCCTACCTTTTCAAATATTTCCTCTGGACATACCACCACAATTTCTTTCAGTGGACCACTTGTCTATTCTTCAGACAGAAGTTCAAGCTTTGTTGGAGAAAGGGGCAATAGATAGAGTGCCTCGTTCAGAAGTACTGGTTGTTACTCCCATTATTTTTTAATCCCTACAAAAGATGGGGGTCTTCGCCCCATCTTAGATCTTCGACCCCTGAACTTCTTTTTGAGGAAGACCAAGTTCATAATGCTCACATTGGCCCACGTTCTATCTGCCCAGGATCCTGGAGACTGGACGGTAGCGTTGGATCTGCGGTATGCATATTTTCACATTCCCATTCTGCAATCTCACAGACGTTATCTGCGTTTTCAAGTCGGACAGGAGCATTTTCAATTCTACGCACTCCCTTTTGGGCTGATCAGTGCACCTCGGGTTTTCACAAAGGTGATGGCGGGATCTGCGGAAGATGGGAATACCAGTCTTCCCGTACTTCGACGACTGGCTGTTAAAGGCGGACTCACCTTAGGCGGTTGTGAACCATCTCCAGACGACGTCCGACTTATTTATGTCTTTGGGTTTTACCATCAATGTGCCGAAGTCACACCATACTCTTTCGCAAAGACTCTCTTTTATCGGAGCTAAACTGGACATGGGGTTGTTTCAGGTTATACCTCCGCCTCGTCGAGTCCAGGATATTCGGGATATGATCCTGATGTTTCAGCCTCAAGCCTGGATCTCGATGAGAGTGGCTCTGAGGCTTCTGGGTCTCTTAGCCTCCTGCATCCTGCTTGTGGACCATGCCAGGTATCACATGCGAGCTCTGCAGTGGAATTTGAAGTCTCAGTCGGCTCAACAACAAGAAAATCTGTCAGATTTCATCCAAGTTTCAGAGGAGACTGCAGAAGACCTGCAGTGGTGGCTGCTAGATTGCAATAGGATCAGTGGCAGACCTCTTTCATTGCCCCACCCAGAACTGACCATAGTGACAGATGCATCTTTAATGGGTTGGGGTGGTTATCTGGGGGACATTGAAATCAGAGGACCTTGGTCTCCGGTGGAAGCTCATCTTCACATAAATTTGTTGGAGCTTCAGGCTATCCAATTGGCCTTAAAAGCTTTTCTTCCAAAGTTCAAAGGACAACGAGTACAGGTACTCATGGACAATATGACCGTCATGTGGTATTGCAACAAACAGGGCGGAGTGGGGTTATGGGTACAGTGTATAGAAGCTCGCTGTCTGTGGAAGTGGCTGAGTGATCAGGGTATATCTCTGACTGTCCAACAGCTGGCGGGATCTTTAAACGTCAAAGCAGACAAACTCAGCTGGCGATACTAGCAGTTCACCAATGGCATCTGTGCTCGGAGGTTGCAAGGGGTGTTTTCCAGCGATGGGGAGAACCCTGGCTCGATCTATTCGCCACTACAGAGAACATTCAGCATTGAGAAATTTGAGCATTGGAGTACCCAAGGCAGACCTTTCTAGAAGATGCCTTTCGCCTTCATTGGGACACAGGACTCCTGTATGCTTATTGGCCACTACTTCTCCTGCCCAGAGTTCTCAGGAAGATCAAGAGAGACCAGGCCCAAGTTATCCTAGTGGCTTCGGAATGAGCAAGGAGAGTGTGGTATCTAGAACTTCTGGCCATGAGCATCAGTCTACCCATTGTGCTGAGGACCTCCTGTCAGAACAACAAGGTAGGGTTCTGCACCCAAAGCAGAGCGGGTTACACCTCCATGTATGGAGATTGAGCAGAGGCAGTTGTTAATATATGATCTTCCTCTGGAAGTTGTTGGTGTAATCTTGGCAGTCAGGCGTCCCTCTACAAACAATGCCTATGATGGGCTCTGGAAGAAGTTTGTTGAGCGGTGTGCCTCACATCAGATCCAACCCTTACAAGCCTTCCCTTTTTGATATTCTTTTGTATTTTTATCACTGGCTCAGCAAGGTCTGGCTCTAGCCACAGTTAAAGGTTATTTAGCAGCCCTTTCAGCTTTCTCACGTTTCCCAGACCAGCCGTCATTTTTTAAATCACCTGGTGTGATTCTTTTTTAAAAGGGTTGGTCCATAAGTGTCCTCCTGTTGCTTTTATAATGCCACAGTGGGATTTGAATCCAGTGTTAACCTATCTGATGTGCTTACCATTTGAACCTATAAACAGTTGTTCTTTGCATTTGTTGACTCTGAAAACAGTGTTCCTTATTGCCATTACGTCTGCAAGCTTCTAAGGCCTTCTAAAAGTTTCAGCTGCCTGAGCCTGTAAAGGGCTCCCCAGTTAACTATTTGTATTGGGTCCAGACAGTGAACAATAGGGGCTAGTTGTAGGCAGGATGGTTGGGGGCGGAGCTGTTCCCTGCCCCACTTACATTTCAAAGGGCTTGTATCCAGCACACACAAAGGAACCTGACACTAGCCTTCTATCACCCTAGAGTTCTTGGAGCCTTGACAAGGGAAGAAAGGAACTTTCCAGACTCAGATAGGGGCCAGTCTAAAAAATCCCCCCACTTCAGAGGATGGCACCAGGTATAAATATTGGATCTCCTGAGCCACTCTTCTGTACACTCCTGGACTTGCGGATACTACAGAAGAAGGACTGCCTTGTTCCCCAGAGGACTGCACTGCTGATTGAAGCCTGCCTTGTTCCTCTGAGGACTGCCCTGCTGCTACCAGAGAACTGCCCTGCTGCTTGAGGCTTGCCGTGTTCCCTAGAGGACTGCCCTGCTGCTTGAGGCCTGCCTTGTTACCCAGAGGACTACACTACTGCTTGAAGCCTACCCTGCTGTCTGTGAAAGAAGACTGGATCTGCTCCCTTCATCCCATGCTACCTGAGTGACTCCAAGGCTCAGATGACTGACCTTCAGTTCTGAGCTACAGGGACACAACAAGCTCCAGAGGCCTCCCCGCAACTGCCCAACTGACCTGCTGCAACTGGACCTGCCTGAGCCTTGCTGGCCTCTGGTAGAGTGAGTCCCTGATCCCCATGAGGTTCCCCCCCAGGTCCTGTAGAATTGGCTGGCATCAGAGCGCACTCCTATACATGAAAAGGAAAAATTCTGAAGTTCTGGACTCTTCCCACTGGACTTTGAGAAGGTAACTTTTTCAGCTGGACTAATCGGGTCCCTGCATTTGCCTGCACTTCATCGAGGTAGCGTTTGATTTTCCCCTAGTCTACCACAACCAAATAACTGCGAGTGCCGCTTTGTGCTTTTAGTTGCTAAACCTACCTAAACTTTAAAATTGTATATCTTCAGTTCTACTGATTGGATTTGTGTCATTTTGGTATCATTTTATTTATTAAAATTGTCATTATTTTTTGGAATTGGTGTGGGATTTTTCCTGTGTTGTGTTTTAACTTTAATACTGAGTGCTGCATAAATACCTTACATAAGGCCTGTAAATTAAGCCTGACTGCTTTTGTGCCAGGCTACCAGAGGGTTAAGCACAGGTAATTTTGTGACTTTTGTGGTACACCCTGATAAGGACTGTGGTTATTACTTGAGCAGGGTTTTCATCCCCCTCAATCAACAGCCCAATTTCTTACATCCTGGCAGACAGCTAATAAGAGGTTTTAGTAAGAATTATTACAATCAAATACTCCCCCTCTAGGGTTTGTCAGAGGTGGTAACCAACACCATAATTCTTCCCTACTAAGGTAATCTGTGGCATTTCATTTAACAAAATACCTATCTGTTGGCTTTATTACAGACAAATAAAAATCCACCCTTAAATACCTATTGACATTTCACAATCAATGTGTCAGGACTACTGCAGTTATCATAACTTTTCATAATAAACAGATCAGAACTGTGGCACTGGAATTATTTTTTCTTAGTGAATCAATCAGGCGTCTGGCTGCTATCATTGGCTTGTCACCATAACTAACTCCGACCTAACATGTTGGTTATGAGCCTTGCCACAAGGCAACCATCAGGTATACCATAATAAAATGATTAATATGTACAAAATGCAGTTTTCAAAAGAATATAAAATTCATACTAATAGAGCCTAATGTTGATTACCACAGTGTAAATCGTCTATCCCCATGATTTGTTCAGGTGGGTCACCAGCACCAAACCCTTCCCTGCTGAGGTGTCAGAACCCCTTTCAGAGGGCCACGGGGCATGCAGGGACTACTGTGCCCAACCTGGGGGGTTGAAGCCTTTTTCATCTGATGTCCTGTGGCCCTGCCTACTATGGATTCTGAGTAGCTGGGCCAAGTACCCCTTCTACACTTGACTCTCAGTGGTAAACGTGGTTGAGCAGTCTAAGGCTCCCTCAGGGGTTGGGGGAGGGGGACGACTGGAGGGGTTGTGGTTACAGATTAGTGAACACAGGGTCACAATTCAAAATGTGCGCACCAGCAGCAATAAATCATTGTCCAGCCAAATACTCACTTTTATGAAAAAATAGAAGTATTATATTTCTACAGCTAACCACACAAAGGAAAAATACGACATTCACAACAATAACACAATACCTTTTGAGGTCGGGCTCTAGTGTTTTAGTGCCAATTCCCTGTCCCACTCCCTCCTTTAGTTAGTGATAGTGATTATTCCCCATTCACTGTTGGCAACCTCTAGGGAATGCCCTACTAGCAGTCCAAGTCTCAAGAGTCTACTCCGACTCTTAAATTCAAGTCAAAATTTCCAAGTGCCGCAGCACTCTCACAAACGAATTCCCCTGAGGGCGGTAGGTCGAAATAAGCCTTACGCACTCCGGAATAAGTGAAGTGTGCAGAGTCCTGAAGTCCGCCCCATCAATTCGTGCTCGCAACAACTCATACTCCAATCAGGTGAGCCGGCTGCATGCGGACTGAACGGCTGCACTCAGCAGGCGCAGGCTCTCTTCGCTCGCGGTCATGCCCTGGCAACGATCTGAGGTTTCCTGCACTCCTCCTACTCTCCCGATGGGGTGTGGGGGGGAATTTATTCCGATGCTCTGGCCCTCAATCCCAAACTTGGGTGATGAATGTCCTACGGCGTCCTGCCTTGTTCAAAGGAATCAGTCCAGTCGCAGCCCTCTTTGCTCCTAGTGACCTACAGGTCACCACCGCTAGCAGTCTATGGGGTCTGGCCTGATCAACACAGCACAAGTATTCCTGGCTGCCCTTCCTGGCATACAGAGTTGCCACGCAGCTGTCACACAATGCTTCTGCCCTTACCACACAGCAGTCTTTATCACGGCAGCCCCTTCTGGCATACGGGGTCACCGCAACATTACTGTGCAGGCATCACCTCTTACCTCACAGCAGTCTTTTCCATGGCGGCCCCTCCTGGCATAGGTGGTCACCACAACGGCACTGTGCAAGGCTTCAGCCCTTACTGCACAGCAGTCTTTTCCTCAGCTATCTTCATGGTGGACGTCTCCTGGCATATGGGGGTCACTGACTCTGTGATGCACACAGGCAACAACCCGATCGGTGCAGCAGCCTGTTCCTCACACCTCGCACAGGGAGTCCACTTGACAGGGGTCCCCACTAAAATTTCGCCCTTCAATGCTCTCCTCTTCCTCACAGGGCACACTGGTCTTGGCAAGCAGGTAAGCGCTTGTGCTCCAGACTTCAGGGCAGGTAGTTTTGGATTCCCTGGGTAATATCCCTTCACCCAGCAGGATCTAGCATACCTTGACCCCCAGTCCTGGTCCCAGGCAGAAGTCTTGCAGAGGTTCCCCTACTCACACAGGGCTGCTTGGCAGATTACAATTTTTGAGGTCTCAAACTCCCCTTCTTATAGTCGATTTCCAGACACCAAATGTGATTTAGGGTCCAAGCCTTTGAAGTTTTATGTTGGGAGTATGCTTCTTTTCTAGTGCATACTCCTCCTTCTTCCTGTTGAAAAGCAGTCTCTCACAGCAGGATTGTCTCCAAAGCTGATAGTCCCACAACATAGGCCATGAGAGTGACTAGACTTCAAACCTGGATGTCAGCCACAGTGATATGTGCATCAAAAGGTTAGCCCAGGTCTCCCAGCCCTACTCTTTATTAATCTTTTATTAGCCCCATCTCCTTCATGAGATGTGTCCAGGACCCATCCTTGTGACCTCTCACTGAATCAAAGAGCACCCCTTGAAGTGTGCAGTCGAGTCCTGGTTCTTTCCTCCCAAGTTTATGTCCCACCCAGCTAACAGGAATGCAGCAATCCACAAATCTGTCCAGGGGATCTCTCTACCCATACTCCATGCTTCACCATGAAGGCCTGGGTCTCCCAAAATGGAACCCAGGGCCCTCCATGTATTGTACCATCCACAGGCACTCATACACCCAGTGCATGCATACAGCATACACGCACTGCGCAGTACTGTATCCTTCATGTACTGTACCACCCACAGGTACACATATATCCACCATATGGATTTAACATGCACGCACTGCCCAGCACTGTATCATTTATGTACTGTACTACTCCGAGGTGCACATACACCCAGCACATGCACTTATCCTTCACACACTGCACACTTCGTGGTATTGTACCACTCATAGGTACACATACACCCAGCACATGCACTTATCCTGCACGCATTGCGCAGCACTACATCTTTCAGCTACTGTAATACTCTCAGGCACATGCATTTCAAGCACATGCATACACAATGCATGCACTACTCAGTACTGCATTATCTCTGAGTGGCACCCTCCACAGGCACACATACATTCAGAGCAGATGCACCACTTCTGCTCTGCGCAGCACTTCACACCTTTCTGATGTAGGCAAGGGGGAGTTAAACACACAACAGTGGAACCTTTAAAAAGTGATTGAGCCTGTAGACCTCATTCCAGTGAGACAGGTTAAAAGGGACTGTTCACTCCTATTGATTGCTATACAGTGTGCTACCACCACTTCGCTTGTGCTGCTTAACTCCTGGAGAAGGTAGTAATATTCTGCCACTATGAGTCCAGCAAGACCACAATCCGTGAGACATGCTTTGGTTCACAAACATAATCCATGTTTGCCTATGACAAGAAAAATCAGCATTAGGGATCCAGACATCAGTACAGATGGGCACTCAGGGCAGGGGTGCACGTCCATTACCATGAAGAGGACTGTCCCAACATAAGGTAATCTGCAAGTTTCCATGTTACAAAATACTTGCCTCCAGGCTATAACAAAGTCTAATAACAATTCGCACTTGAGAGACTTTTGCCTCTAGCACATGCTGTTCACAATAAGTAAGTAAGGCATACTTGCTTTGTCACAACTTTTCCTTATAAACAGATCACACGTAAGGAATCTGATGTAACTTTTTTGAATACACCAACACCTTTACCGATGGCTTGACACTATATACAACACAGGCCTACTGAAGTGTGCATAAACTGATAACTATCGTACATTCAATTGTAAAATTACAAATATGTATAAAATTACAGTTGGCAAAACAATATACAACATCTCTCAATAGGGCCTAACAAGAAACAGTACAGTGAAATTCTGCTCCCTGGGTTTGTCAGAGTACATGCCCAACTCCAAAACCCGTGCCTACTATGGTAATTTGTGAGATTACATGTAACCAAATGTATTTCTATGGACTGTAACATAATGTAACAACAATCTACTGTTACATGCCTATTGGATTTACCATATGCTTTTCACAATAAAAAAAGCCAGGACTACTGTCTTTGTATTCGTTTTTCATAATAAACAGGCCAGACCTATGGTATCTGACATAACGTTTCCCTGCATGTAGTTTAAGCCTATTGCTGTTATTATTGCCTTTTCACAATAACCAGCTCAGGCCTACTGTACTGAGCGTAAGCTTTCCATCAAGACAAGCACCAGGCATACAGTCATAAAAATACAAATGTATACAAAATTGCAGTTAGCAAAGCAAAATACTATCTTTCCTTACATGGCTAAACAAGGATTCTCACAGCGCAAATTTTCTATACACATGGTTTGACAGAAGGGGTAACCAACACCAAAACCCTTTCCTACTAAGGTAATCTGTGATATTCCACATAAAAAACTATGTCTAGGGTTTTTTTCAGAGTAATAACAATCCACTCTTAAATGCCTATTGATGTTACCATGTGCTTTTCACAATCAATATGCCAGGCCTACTACCTATATTGTCACTTTTCATAATAAACAATCGGGCATATAGCCTTTATAATTGGCATGTCACCATAACCAACTCAATCTTACTGTACTAAGTGTAAGCTTTCTACAAGATAACCATCCAGCGTACAGTCATAAAAGTACAAATGTATACAAAATTACAATTGGCAAAGCAATATGCTATCTCTCCTAAGAGAGCCTAACTAGGATTATGGTAGTGCATACCTTCTATCCCCACAGTGTGTTAGGGTGAATCACCTACACCAAAACCCTTGTCTAGTACAGTAGTTTGTGAAATTCCATGTACAAAATGCGTGCCTCCAGGCTTTAGCACAGTGTGATAACGACTCATCCTTAAAAGCCTGTTGTCTTTAACACACGTTCACAATAGGTAGGTCAGGTCTGCTAACTTTGTTATAACATTTCAAAACAAATAGACCAAACCTATAAAATCTGGTATGACTTATCCCAATGAACCAATGAAGCCTTTAACCTTTACCATTGGCTTTACACCTTACCCAATATTTGCCTATTCAAGTGAACATAAACTGGCAACCTTCATGCATACAGTTATAAAATTACAAATATGGAGAAAAATAGAGCTTGAAAAGAATATACAGCCCTGCTCAACAGTGCCTAACAAGAATCACCACAGTGAAAACCCCTAGGGTTTGTCATAGTAGAAGGCCAACACCCTTGCCTACTATGGTAATCTGTGAGATTATATGTAATAAAATGCCTGTCATAGTCTGTCCCACAATGTGAAAAAGTCAACTGTTAAAGGCTTATTGGCTTTAACAAATACTTTCCACAATTAAGAAGTTATACCATTTGCC
The DNA here is from genome assembly GCA_963921515.1 of Calotriton arnoldi. Classification (NCBI taxonomy): domain Eukaryota; kingdom Metazoa; phylum Chordata; class Amphibia; order Caudata; family Salamandridae; genus Calotriton; species Calotriton arnoldi. Next base: position 1,293,395 of record CAWUFW010001787.1, read on the forward strand.
TTTGTCATAATGATTCAAAATAAGCTGGCCAGACCTATGGCATCAACATAATATTTCGCCATGCACCAGTCAGGCATATAGCTTGTCACCATAACCAAATGAGGCCAACAGTTTTGAGCGTACGCTTTTCCACAAGGCAACCATCAGACACACACACAGTCATAAAATTAGAATACAAAATTATTATACCATTACATAAACAGGTCAGGCCCATAGCCATGATCATTGGCTTGCCATCATAACCAACTCAATCCTCTATCACGTATTATCTTTACCACAAGTCAAAATGTGCAATGCAAACAGTCTTTTTAGTGAAAGCATACAAATCTAATCCAAGCAAATCCTGTACTTAGGGGAAATAACATGTGTATGAAGCCTTTCGATGATCACATCAGTTCAGGTGACAGTTGCACTGTAGATTAATGTAGCCTGGGTATCCCATACTGCTCTCAACACAAATCTGCCCTCTGAAGTCTTAAGTTAATGATAGAAGGGGCGGGTGCTGGGACTGCAGGTCATTCATTCATCATGGCTGCCCCCAACTTTTGGAGGAGCCAAAGTCCCTCTCTTGGGGATTCTCACATAATGTTCTGGCATCAACAGCTGCTCTGTCAAGCAGGAACGTAAAAATGAATGCTGAGATCAAGGGCACGGCCTGATCACAAAGCTGGCCACAACCCCCAGGGGGAAATAAAGGGCTCAGAAAAATGGAAAAAGGAAATTGCTGGGGCTCCTTCAGCAGAGAGCTGCGTTAATCAAAAATTGTTGGTATACTCAATAGATCACAAGAAACCAGTGGTCAAAGTGGCAGTGGCGTAACATTAGCTCTTGCAGCCCCCGCAGTGAGGGAAGTCCTGACCACCAGGGAGCCCCCTCAGCACAGTTCCCTGGGCCTGGGACCAAAGTGGTAGGTCCAAGGAGCGGGGCCCTCCGTGTACTTTGCAGGGGGGGGGGCCCTCAAGTTTCGTTACGCCCCTGCAAAGTGGGTGGGATTCAGTGACAGCTGGCAACTACAGAGAGTGGGGTGGCAGACAAATGGGTGATGGGTGGGTGGGCAGATACAATGACAAGAACACAAACCAATTAAATGTCTAATTGCAATTTTGACAAATGATGCAACAAGTGGGATAGCCTTTGCCTCTGCATTGTTAATGGAATCAAAATGTTCTAGTAAGATAGCTGGGAGATATTTCATGCTAAGTCAGCCAGCGATAGAAGTCATTTGTTTTATCAGGAATGCCCTATATAGATGACAGATTTTCACCCATTAAAATCATGTTTACAAAAGGTCTTTCTACACGCAGCTGTGGCTCTCACATTAACCTAACATGTCTTTGGTGATAGACAAATAGGGCAAAAACCCGCCAGGCTGTGCTGCAGGTTTGCTAAAACGGGCAAAGGTAAGCAGGCGTGCTACCTTCCAAAATGAAAGCGGTTCAGATTCAGGACTCGAGCAAGGATATGCTTATTCAAAGATTAATCATTGCAAAAGGTGCTGTTTTCACCAAAGGTTTAAATAAATAAATAGTCACTTATGTTGCTTGCTGCACGATGACACGTCCAACTCACTCTGGTACTGTGTTGTTCTTCTCCCTTCTAGGCTACAGCGTGGGCCCCAGCCATCTCCCCTAACCAATCCTGGTGGAAGCGGCCACTCTTAGCGCTCTCGAGGGAACTGTCTAAGGCAGCTGGGTTAGAGAGGTTTAAAGTGTACATGTCTTGCCTGCCGTCGCAAGACAGCCAGCCAAAGAGACATGCACACTATTAGAAATGGGGGTCTCTAGTTGGCAGTGGCTTGCACCCTGTCCAAGCAGGTACCCTTATTCTAGTCAGGGTAAGGGGATTACAAGGCTAAGATATCCCATGGTCACACCCTTGGTAGCTTGGCACGAGCAGTCAGGCTTATCTCATAGGCAATGTGTAAAGCATTTGTACCAACACACACAGTAACACAGTGAAGACACTACAAAAGGACACCACACCTGTATGGTATATTTATCGGAATAAAACAAGACCAAAACGACAAACATCCAACATACACAAGTAAAGATATCACTTTTAAAAGTTTCAAAACAGTTCAGTCCATACGAAACTATGGATGTATCACTCTTACCACAAAGTACCTGGGATGCGTCAAAATCAAAGACGAAAACAGGCGCAGGGAAGATGAGGTGCCGGAAAAGCAAAAAGATGCGTCGATCCCTTACTCCCAGGGGAGGTGATGTGTTGGTTTCTTACTGCCAGGGAAGGTGATGCATTGTTTCCTTACTGCAGGGGAGGTGATGTGTCGACTGCTTACTGTCAGGGGAGGTAATGCGTCGATTCCTTACTGAAAGGGGAGGTGATGTGTCAGTTTTCGGACACAATAGCCCCGGTTCCTTACTGCTGGGCACCATCGATGAAGGACTTGGCGCATAGGTGCGATGTGTCGAAAATCCGGACATGCTGGGTCGATGCAGCGGCAAAACAGATGCTGTGTCAATTTATCACCTCCTTCAGCAGGATGGCTAGTGAATCTGCATACCAAGGCCAGAGGCTTCAAAGCCTCTGCCAACTTTAATATGCGACCCAGCTTCCTCCAGACCTGTAGAATGCCACCACTTGCCCTGAGGCCCATTTGGCACTAGGACAGGTGGGAAATTAGCTATGCAAGTGCAAGTAGGCATGATGCATGTTCAGGTTAGTCACACCCTGAAGGTGGGCTACCTGTTGTGCTCAACAAAAGAAAGGTTCCCCCATCTTGTTTTTGTTGGAATTAGGAACTCTGGGACAAGGTTATGCCCACTCCCCACAGGAAGTGGTCATATAGGTTTTGTAGTGACCCCAGGGGTAAGTAGCCCATTGGCTACTACCCTTCACTCCCCTAAACACCCCTAAATTTAGTATTTTGGTGGCACCCTGACATCAGGAATTCAGATTTGTCTTCCTTAAAGAGGAAGAAGGACGAAGAAGAGCCGAAGACGTGAGAACTGTGGACCAGCACCGAACTTGTTGCAAAACCCTGCTTGGCTGCTGCTGTCCCGACAATCACTGAGACTGCCTCATCAGAAGTGGAACAGCCTCCCCAAACCCTGGCAGTCTGCCCAGCATTTAATCGACCCAGCAACATCTCCCTTGGAGTGGAGGAGCTGCTTCCCTGCACCAGCAGATACAGACCGCATCTGCCCGGTACCGCATTCTGTCAACCGCCGGGCCCACTGAGGGATCAGCGCCTCAGAAGAAGGACCTTGAGGCTCCTAGAGGTCAGCTCCAGCTCCCCAGCAAGTACTGAGCTGCTAGACCCTCCAGGACCCCCCCTACACCAATACCCAGGGTACCAGAGCTTATCGCAAGCACCAAAGCTTGTTTTTGTTCAGTCAGAACACCACCACCGCCAAAACGTACCTGCACGTGCGAGGGACTTTGAGAGAGACCAGCTCCACACCGAGAGTGGCCCTGCTGAATTTCTTTTCCCTCTTCTGCAGGTGCACCAAGAACCGTGAGAGCCTCAAACTACCTGACCCGCCAGACAAAACATCTCTGCACCCGAGCTCCCCAGCCCGGGCTCAGGTAAATCGACAGTGTCTCTGTAGTCCTGAGATCCTCAAGAGCCGAGCCCCCCCACTCCACCTACTTAGGTTCTGCCGGACTGGTCCCCCAGTCCCCACTTGCAGCCTTTTTCTTACAGGTACTTTTCCCATGACTTTAGCGGGTAGCTTTTGAGGCTACCACTGCGTACAACACCTCTGCACCCGAACACACCAGGACAGGTAAACTTGAACTGTTGGTGCTGTCTTGGACCTTGACCCCTACTTACCGCAAGTCCAGAAGGACAGTCCTGCAAGTCATCTGTAAATGTACCTATGCAGTGAATATTTTTCCCATAGCATAACATTACCTCGTTTGAGTCTCATGCCTCCAATCCAACAGCTGTCATTTTCTACTGTTATTACTGTAAATTTGATAAAGTCTAAAGTACTTACCTGATTCCTATAATCTAAGTGTCTAAAATTATATAAAAATCTGTGTTATTTTTCTAAATTGGTCTCAAGTTTCTTCTTGAGTGTCTCTTATTTATTGACTCTGTGTGTACAACAAATGCTTAACACTACCCTCTGATAAGCCTAAACTGCTCGCCCACACTACCACAAAGAGAGCATTTGGGATTATTAATTTAAGACCTGTAAGCCAATAAGGGTTGTCTGGACTGTCTACATAGTGCACCTCATTTTGGTGCACTACACAAAAAGCCAGCTTCCTACAATTGCAGTCGATCAAAACAGTATATTTGGCAACATTTTAGTTGTTTGCATTATTGGTCTTGTTGGGACGCAAAAGTCCCACGCATATAATGATGGACGTGCAACCCTGTCCAGAGTACACCAACTGTAATGATGTCTGGATCCCTGATGGTGATTTTTCTTGTCATGGGTGTCCACGGATCATGCATGTGCACTATGACATAGGCCTGTCTCATGGATTGCGGTCTTATTGGACCCAGATCGGTGCTCAAAGTGCTACCCTCATAGTGGTGAAAGGCTAATGCTTTCACCAGATGTTAAGCAGCACGAGTACTATGGTGGCATCATAGCATGTAGTGATCAGTAGCAGTAAACAGGTCTTTTTACCAGTGTCACTGGAGTTAGGCCTACAGGCTCACCTATTCAAAGTTCCTTTGCTGTGTGAGGGCACTGGGAAGGGAACTGGGCACATCTTTCGAAGGGGATGGGGCAAATAAGTGAATCTTAAAGAATAGGGCTGAAGCCCTGGGGTAGCATTTTGATTCACATATCACTGTGTGAACCTCTAATCACTCCCATAGCGTGTGTTGTGGATTAACAGATTTGGAGTCAATTTCCGTGACAGACTGCTTTGTGGAGGAAGGACAGGGTAGAAGAGAGGGCACTTCAAAAGGAATTAGACCCCCAACATAAACCTCAAAGACTCGGAATCTAAATCACATTTGGTGTCTGGAAATGGACTATAAGAAAGGGAACTCAAGGGCCCCAAAATTGTCAACTGTCAAACAGCCAGTCGGGCTCTGCGAGGATAAGAAGCTCTACAAGACTTCTGCTTGTGACCAGGACTGGGGCCCAAAGCCTGCCAGTCTCCCAGCCAAAGGAGGGGACATCACGCAGGGAATCCTAGACCACCTGCCCCTGGAGCACCAGGCGCTTGGCTGCTTGCCAAGACCAGTGTGTCCTGTGAGGAAGAGGAGATCGTTGGAGGGAGTGAGGCCCAGTGGGGGATTCTGGGGATTGGATCCCTGTAGCTAGGAGACGGCTGCTGCACTGATCAGGTTGTTGCCCATATGCAGAGAAAAGTCAGTGACCCCTATATGCAAAAGGAGGGCCAGCATGATCTTTGCTGCACCGATCGGGTCATCACCCCTGTGCAGGAGTGAAGTCGGCGACCCCCGTAGGCCGGGTGGGGCCGCCGTGAAGATTAACGCTTGCCAATAGTGCTGTTGCCCATGTGCGGACTGAAGTTGGAAACCCCCATATGCCAGTTGGGGCTGCAGTGAAGAGCGTTCCTGTGCTGATCAGGCTGCAGCTCGTGTACAGAGTGAGGACAGTGATCCCATATGCTGGGTGCCCGCCGGGACAAGGTAAGGAGCATGGTCTGGTCGAGACCGTCGCCATGAGGAGAAGGCCCCCATAGAGACATGAGCGGTCCCAAGCCCCGATTTAGGGCCAGCATCAGTAACGTTACAGACCCCCCCCAAGCCTGTGAGGAATATCTCAGGAAACTTACCAGCATCGGAGGAGCATCGAGGACCCCCTCCCTGGCCACTACCGCCACAGGTCTTTGTGTGAAGAACTTGAGAACATCCATACACTGCCCCTCCAAGGCTGCATGTTTAGAACTTACCGGAAACAGACGCTGCCGCTTCAGCGCCTGCAGAGGGGGTGCATTTAGAGACTTCAGTCATTCAAATCCTGCTGGTGTGAGTAAGGCTGATTTATGGTCCAGGCGGTCCTGGG